>CM020216.1:7070084-8414336 GCA_009819775.1 Phoenicopterus ruber ruber | reverse complement strand
TCTCTGTACTTCACAGGCTGCAGCTTACGTAGCCAGAGCTTTAAAGGAGCTAAGTCAGACTTGCTAAGAGGACAGCAATAGAGCCACGGCGTGCCGGGGCTAACCACCCAGGAGCATACGCAGTTTGATGGATTCTGGAGCTGACGCTGCTGGAACACCGCTGTTAGAGGCACATGAGCTAGCTTGTTCAAAGCATCTGCATAAAGTAGGCCACTGCAGCAGAGGCACTCCTGGGACTCAGGCTCACTACCCTTACAGATTTCATTGCAGTGGCTGCAGATGTGACATCCCTGCCTTTCTAATGGAGGACCCCTTCCTGCAGAGATGGCAGATGCAAATGTGTGCTAGTTGCTGAGTCACTGATGCGGCTATTAAACTTCCCTGTTAGTTTAAACTGATTTATGTTAAAGATACCAGAGTGGGAGCTGCTGAGCTTCAGGAGCAGTATGCGTTTGTTTCTACTGATCATACTATAGTTTCAGTGAAAACTGGGTAATGGAAGCTCCAGCAGCTGAGGAACTGGTACCCGTGGAAATGCTAACCACGTTACAGGGTCCTGTATCAAACCCTGTGACACTCTAGAGGCTCAGGCACTCTTTTCACCAAGGCCAAGGACCTCTTGTCTTACATCAGCCACGTCTCCTCCACACAGACCCCCACATTTGCAGTTCCCAAACCACACAGGACACAGGCTTTGAATGCTCCAATACAACCTTCCTCAAGCTTGCCACATCTGTAGGAATAGAATGTCACTGCTTTGTAGGTACCCTGGAGTAACCTTTAATCAAAGCAAATACTAGAGAAACTATAACAAAAGAAAAGGAAACACATGCACATATAGACAGCACTACCCAGTAAGAAAATAATGATTTTCTCCTCCTGTAGTGCAGATCGGCTCCAGGAGGCCTGTCGCTGTTTCATCCAGCGAGCAAGCTGTGAACCATTTGTGGCTAGGATCCACCAGCCCCATACAATGATTTTGATGGAGGTTTTCTCAAGGAGTGCCCCGAGATGAAAAACTGAACTTCCCTTAATGCAGAGCTCGCAACAGAGCAGAGCTCCCTCTGCTCTACTCCTATTGAGCAAGGGACATCGGACCTTGTCTGTAGAAAGCAGCTGCAAAAGAAGGCAGAAAGGGGCTAAGAAGGACACGAGATTACCCATCCTTTCACTTGGGATTTGTTTGATTTCCTTTCACAATATGATACAGCAGAGGTGGAACAGGTCTATTAGATCAGTGAGTGTATCTTACTTGAAGAGCAGGATTAACGTCTTCCCACAGCCATCCACAATGAAGAATGCTCCAGTTGCCAAAATAATTCTGTGCTGAATAGGGAAATCCACAGGTGGGAAGCAACTCTCAGTGAATTCGCTTTCTGGGGTGCTTAATAACCACACATATTTAACATTAGCACCATTCTCTCAAACAAAGTAGAGCATTTTTTCTGTGGTGCCCTCCTGCCTGTTGGCCGAAGGGATCAGAATCCCAAGTTCTGTCCTGAAAGGCTGGATCCACACTACCAACTGGTGGGTCGATCCTTGCCAAGACATTTTTGGAGGAATTATAAAAATCCCTCTTAGAGAAGGGAATTATACATGGTACTTAGGTAAAACAGCCATTCCATTTATAAATATAATTACTTTTGCTATTCCATCAAGAAAAAGAATTTAGTAGCGAGGGATACAACGGAGAAAATTATTTATGTGTTGACACTTAGAATATAAATAGAAAACAGATCTGGCTGAAACTAAGTGGGAAATAAAACAACATGAGAAAATATGTAACTGAGATTACCAACTGGGGGATAACTTATGACCACTCTAGTGCTTTCTTTCCAATGGAAGTACAGTCCCTCATTTTGCTTTATGTTTGGATTGTAACTATGGGTGCACTTATTTAATAAGTACATTTATTGGCAAATTCTCTTCTTTTGACTGATGACCTTGAACACGGCAAAGCAGGGACTCTTCTGCAGTGCAAAGTAGGGAACAGGATGGGGCTCGCACGTAGTCCCTCTGCTTTAGCGTGCTGTAGCACAGGTTAGGGAAAAAAGGAGTGAGAATGCCATTCACACTCACATACAGTGACTGGATGCGATATTATCACCTAAGGAATGATTTTGACCCCACCTCTTGTATTCATATACATGCTCCTTTTACTCAGGCTGCTTGTCTGGGTATGTCCATTACCGCACGTCTTCTGCTTTAGATTTGTGAAGAATATTTTTACCCAGCATCTTCATTCTTAATATTAATGATTTATCACATATGGTGCACTATATTTTTATAAAGCTGTAAGATACCATGGTGATTAACACCATATGAGAACCTAAATAGAAGGGAACAGGATAACAGAAGTGTCCTCCCAGTAAATATAGGGCTTTTGCTTGTTTTTAGGGAAAGTATCTCAGCTGCATGATCTTACTCTGTACGTAATAATTGTAGGAGTTCCATAATAGAAGACTGTACTGTACTTCACAATGTTGTAGAGAGAACAAGAAACCTTATGTTTAATTTCTCTCTAGCCTTAATTAGGATTTTCAGATCAACTATGTAATGAGAGATTGATTATTCTAGCTCTCTTGATCATACAGATTTATTACTTTGATTTAAGAAGGCAGGAGAAAAAAATGTAAGAACCGCAAGTATACCCTTGTGTTTGTATATGTACATATCTATCTCCCCATCTTTCTGGCAGGAAAAGATCCCAGCTTCAAACAGCCTTGCAAATTTGTCCTGTCAATGTCACAGTCCACACACAAAATCTACTCACTGAATCAGTATGGCAGTGAGAAACTAATCACATTTTACTTACCCATCCCAACACTGTGAAAGCCTGGAGACACTGCAGGGTGGCTTCAAACGAACGCATTGCTGCTGGGCACACTGTGGGCTGCTCAAGCGTGCCCGCAGCCCTTCTTTTCAAACAGCTCTATCCTCACCCACCTGGATTAGGACCGCCACTGGGAGAGCCGTTCCCCCCTGCATTACTGGATCCAAAGCAAGGATTTTTCTGAAGTGTGGCAGGCCAGGAAAAAAGGGGATTGTCTCTGGGCACTGGCATACACAAAGCAGCCAGCTTGGGGGCTGCTGGAAAGAGTCAGGGTGAAACCCATGTGGTACAAAGGGGCTGAAGCTGAAGTTTTGGCTCCTGCTGGGCTCCCATGGCTGTGGGGATGCCAAACAGCTGGCTGCAGGTCGGGCATTCCCGGGTGCCGTTTGATCCTCCAGGCCCAGGGCTGCAGGGAGTGCCGGGAGGGCTGCAAGGAGCGTGGGGAGATGAGCAGTAGCAGCTCCCTGTGCATCTTCCCCAGGGCAGCGCACTAGAGGTTAAATAAAAAAATGCACTGGGGAAAAGGCAGTTTCTGCAAAACTGGTCACTAGCAAAGAAAGGCAGCCAGGCCCCCAGGGATGCTCTCCTTGCCTAAGGATGGAATGGGATTACGATGGTAATGTTTGCTGCACTGTAATTAAGGTGGTGTCGGGACTTTCATTAAAAAGTGTGTTTTTGTTGAGGGGCTATGGCTTGGAGAAAATTTTTGCTCGAGGCTGAAATATAACATTGTTCTCAGCCAGAAAACACATGCACAGCCTTTATTATATATGTAATTTACAATCTCAGTGTAGTCTTGACTGTGGAGGCTCTACTATTGTTTCCATATGGGTATGTAGCTCATTGGTTTAAAACATCAGTTATTAAAGAAGTAAATGACTGAAAGCTGGCTGGACCTCATGTGGGTGACATGTCCCTATTAATTGTCTGCAATTAACTTCAAAAACCAAAGGCCAAATTCTGCTCTTCTTATTCAGAGACATAGTTTTATTGAAGTAAACAGCTGCAAACAGGATTGGGCTCCTAGTGTTTACCTGCCTTCAACCCAAGGCACCTGCCTCTCCCACATTATAACAACTCCATTAGAAGTGAGGCCATCCCGTCTGGGACAGAGATTATTTACTCGCAAAACTGGCAATATATGACAAGGTTATTTATCATAGAATAGTTTGGGTTGGAAGGGACCTTTAGAGGTCATCTAGTCCAACCCCCCTGCAATGAGCAGGGCCATCTTCAACCAGATCAGGTTGCTCAGAGCATCCTGCTTGACCTTGAATGGTGGTTCCAGGGATGGGGCTTCTATCATTTCTACTAATAGTATCTAAATTTCTATTATCGTAGCACCCAAGATCTCATATAAGGAACCAGGACCCCCGTGCACTACGTGCTATACAAAACACAGAATAAAAACATAGTCATACTCAAAAAAAATTGTATGATTGAATGCACACAAACAAATCCCTTCCCCAGCTTCATGGCCAGGTTTGTATTATTTCTATTAAGTAATCAGAGTGTAATGCACCACTCCTGCAAACAGCAAACACTGCTCAGACATTTATTTAACTTTCTGCATGATAAAGTCCTAACTTCACACCAGTCTATTGTCTTTCCCCAGAGGTGCACACAAAGTGGCCAGCTACTGCCCGGGGTGCTTGCTGCTGGCTGGGTTTTTTTCCTGGCTTCCATGTATCTGCAGTGCAGCCAGCATTTAGCATGTACTGGTTTCAGACGCTAATTTGATTTTACTCAACCTATTAGTAGTCTACTTTTTTGGATAAAAAAATCACGCAACTAATAATACGTCATAAAAGATGATTTCTCTGCTCTCCATCACCACATATATGTCAAAACTAAAACTCAGAATATTAAAGTTTATAAAATTACAGTTTCATAAAGTTGTAAACAAGACATGAATTGCACCAAATTAGGCAAGTAACAAAGAATGGAACTGAAGTTCGTAAGTAACTTGCGGGTGCTTTTTGTGACTTCACATGGATGCTAACAAAATACAACACAGCACAGTCCATTCATCCTTGTAAGAACACATCATACAAATTGCTAGTTTAGGAAGAATTTAAGCATTTCTGCAAATGCTTAAACACAGAACAAACTTTATTCAGGAGACAGATAGTTGTTTTCAAACTATTTATGCATTTAGTTTCTTATCTGCCTAATTTAGCATCCCCAGGATCATGGCCTTGGTATGGAAAAACTTAATGAATTTCAGTATAGTGCATCAGATATCACTTGTCTAAATAGCAAGATTCCAATGTAAACAAATGATGCTTTTATTAAATGCAAACATGTGCAAAATTAACATTCCTAATAGACAAAACTTCTCCACATGGGAAGGTATTATTAATAATACTACCAGTCAGGCAAGTGTAATTCCTCATGTTGACAAACTCACTCCGATATGAGTACTTTTTTGATTTAATTGAAATGAATTAAAGAAGTTAGAGTTAATCTGAAAAAAAAAAAGCCAGAAGATGCCAGAATGAATGAGTCTGCATGAGGGTTCTACTATAACCACTAGTTTTAAATCCACACTTTGGCATGCACAAAAAGAACATTTTCTTATGAAGATAAAAGCCTCCACGTGTAATAACTCGATATATAGACAAGCCCTAGGGGCTTGCATCTTGAGCACTTAACATTTTTGGCCCTGTCTTAATGGATAAAAAAGGTGTGTTTCTCAGTCACATTAGCCCAGTCAAAGCAGCTTAATATGATGAAAAGGCCTTAGGCTTTGGCGAGACTAAGGTGTAAAGGTGTGAGGTTAGCACATATATCACAGCGTGGGCAAGGCTGCCTTTAACACATACTAAACTCATCAAGTTAAAGCAGGCAGGGGATGGGGAGCCTGGACTGTATTAGCCCATGCTCATACAAACACTAAATTAGTTTGTGGAGGGAGTAGCTATTATAGAATGTAAGTCAGGATATTTCACGGTGGGGAGCAGGTGAGAAAACAAGAACTAGAATGAAATGTTTTTCCTTGTAGACTGTGAACTGCACTGCCTCCGAAGCAAGCAGTTAGATGGATTTTAGGGGGACTGGACCTCTACGCTATCTGTCCATTGCTCTGGAGCACCTAATAACTGGAATTCTCCAGCTGTCTGGGAATGCTGCTCCGGACAAGAAGTGAGGCTTATCCCCCACCATCGGCAGCAACAAGCACCTCACCAAACTGCTGGGAAAGTCACCACCGCTCAAGGGTGTGCAGTACCCACTATCCAGGCTGTGCTGTTGCCTAAAGTAAGACAGATCTACAAGATAACAAGGAAGCAAAACTGATGAAAAGAAGAAACAAACATTTCAAGTTTAAAACTAGACTTCTACAACACATTTGTTAGCATATGACAATTAACATATGCTAACTTTTTTTTTAGTCCAGCCAAGTTTAGTACAAATAAACTAGGAGTCACATATTTGTATGATATAATCCTGATTTTGCCACTTGATTCAGGCTTTGTCTAGAACACTTAAATTATCTTGGGGTTGTTCTCTTTAATACTGAAAAAAACAGTTATTCAGCTATTTCTGAACTACTTGGGTGAATACAAATGCAGATGTAAAAAACTACCATGGGCAGTTGATGAGGTTACTACCCTCAAGTGCCCACTGCACCATTTTCCTGCAGTTTCCTACTCTTGCAGCAAGGACAGCCAAAGGGGATGTGCACCGGCACCAAAATCTCCCCAGTTTTCAGAGCAGCATATTGAAGTAAGCAGATGTTCACTACAGTCAATTATCAATTTAGCACAAGTTAAAGACAAAGTGGTTCAACGTACTGAACATTTAAAATGCTAGCATGTTGCTGACGTATCTTAAATGAAGCCTTGGTGATAACTTGGTGATCTTTTCTGCAATGGAAACGCATGTGCAAAGAGAACAAAAATAAAACTTTTTGGTTTATGTAGAGTAGTGAACCATCATTAAACCTGCAGAGTTCTGAACTGATGTCATAAAAGAGAAAGTATCTGGGTCCCATTCTTGATAGAATCTGGAATAATTTTCTCATTATTTGTTACATACACTGCTCTAGTTGTATAATGGTACAATGGTATTTATATACCAGTTGTCATTTTCCTTTAATTATTTCTATAACAGGATCATTTTCCTTAACTAGCTGATTTAAGACAGCGTCCCGTCTTCAACTTGTTCTGTTATGAAAGTATCACTCTTTGTCATTAAGCACATTGGGACAACTTCAGATGTTCTGAAGTAAAACCATTAGCATGCCTTGTTTAATCAGTACTGCAAGGGTCTCACTTACATGTTCAAAGTTTCAAAGCTGCCTGCCCTTGAAAGTTAAAAAAAAATCAGGTGTGTCAGTTCACCTGAGTTAGTTTACAATGAACTGGAAGATCTCTTAGCATTCAGCAAAGCAGAGGACCTGTTCATTTAATATTACATCTTTTTGCTGTAAAAATGTGTGTTTTCCAGACAGAGATAATTTATAATAGGTGGCTAGCGTGGGCCAGGTATAAATGTAAAAATGTTCCTGACAGAGCTGTTCAAACGTCCTGAATCAACAAAGCACTCCTACCCTGGATTTATGTTTGGTGACACAGTTTCTCCTAGCTTGTCCCCCTGCCTTCACTGAGCGATAAATAATGCTAGCAAATACAGTTTCCTACAATTCCATCTCCGCTTTAGGTTCCTGCCCACAAGTCTCTCTCAGTCCTACACAGCTCTTCACACCTTTGATTGCCACAGCAATGGCTGCGGCAGTTCACAGACAGACCTGCCTAGCTTTGTTCAGACACGCAACGAGACAAGGCACAGTAGTATAACTAATAGGCGTTAAGTCCCTTAACAGGCTCTTGTCCTAGACCGTGCTACACCAGAGCTAACTTCGTCCTGCCTCCACTCAGATTTTCTATTGTGACAGCTACATATAAACACAGTTAATATAAAAAAACAACGGAGAAAAAAGTTAAAACCACACATCTGCTTTTGCCTAAGAGACAAAGCCCAAAGCTCAACCGCTTACAGGTGAGCTAAAGGTATTAAACAATGTTTACATGGGAGGACCGGATGAACCACACGCAGACAAGGGAATCCAGTGATTTCACGGAACGTATTTCTGCTGTGGGATGTGACAGTTATTCCCCACACACCTAGCAGTTGCTCTGAGCCCACAGCCTGCTCACGTGCCTCAGCTCAAATCAATTTGCACATGCATAGTAGCTCTGACACATCCTAGACTCACCCAAGCCATCGCGCATGCGCAGGAGATCCGCACATGCACAGTCAGTGTTGCGGGAGATGGCCATTTTTTTTAGCAGACCAGATGGCAACCTGGCAACTCTAGCAAATGCCACACCAGCGATCCCACTGTGCAGAGGCTGTGGCCTTTTACTTCCCTCTCCCTCCTCTTCCCTGCTTTTTTCCGCTCTACTCCACCCAAGCCTGGGCCTGTATAGCATTAAATGTTTTCCGTCAAATTATGCTCACTTGCCTGAGTTAACAAAATTCAAAGGCACTTTCCTCTGTGTTAGACAATATGTAAACAGATTAAGTTCCCATATCTGAAATCATATCAGCAGTATACCTGTATTGTTATTTGAAGACTTCATAATGCAAACATTTAGCTCGGGATATATGTTTTATTTTGGCAGAAATGAGTACATTTTCAGGAATAGGGCCAAGAAAGTCACACCAACAATCCAGCTGTTGTCCTTGCGTGGCTGAGTGAAAGGGATGGCTTGATATAATTATATATATGTTTGTATACATACAAATGTATGGATAGATGGAAATAAATGTATTACCTCTGTCTCCACATACAGATACAAAAATGTCACAAGGGTCTAATTTAATTACCCACAAAGCTAGGAAATGAACCGATGAAGGCTTTTTGTTGTGAAATGGTTCCCAGGAACACAGGCCAGCAAAAGCCGTATTTGCCACAGCATGCCATTTTAATTTGGTGTTTCTGAAGCTGACAAGTGAAAATTTTGGGAAGAAAGCACAGTGTAAAGGTCTGGATTACTCCCTGTCTATTTTTACATCAAAAAAATAGCGACTAACATTAGCTCCTCCTCCTCTCCCTTCCTTGTTGTACCTGTGTGCTACCCTAGGCCTTTTTATCAACCGAGATTCAAACAGAGAACAGAAACCTCAATGACAAGGGACAAACACCTAGTGCAGGGCTCTCAAGATGTATCTGTACGTGTTCGGAGTCTCGGAGGTATCGCTCCCCACGATGTCTTTAAGCCCGGCGAAGTTCTCAAACACGCCCGCCCCAAACATGAGTCACCTATGCACGCTGCAGGGCAGCAGGCTTCACTTCTCTTCTATCCACACGGACCATTTCATGATTCAGCATCTGTGCACTGAGTTACTCCCTTCGCAGGCGCTGCTCCAGCTCCGGGCAGCGGGAGGGGGGGACGCCCGGGCCTGGGGCGAGGGGCCCCGCGGCGCTGCCCGCCGCAGCAGGCAGGGAAGAGGGAGGAGGGAGAGAGCGGGGAGGCCGCCTCAGGGGCTGCCCTCAGGGCGGCGCCCGGTGCGGGGGCGCGGCGGCGGGGGGCCCTCGGCCGGGCGCTCAGCGGCGCGGCCTGCTCCCCACGGCGGGCCCGCTCCGCTCCGCTGCCGCTCCCGCCCGGGGCGGCGGTGCGCGCCGGGGCAGGGCCCGGGAGGAAAGTCCGGGGGCGCGGCCCGCTTCCTCGCTCCCTGGCCGGACTTTTCTCTGGCTGCAAGGCCGTAGCGCTCCCCCTCCCCTTCGGAGCCGGAGTCCCTCCTGGCCTCCGGGACACGTTAAATCCCGTGTAATGAGGCTTAACCCCGCCCCGAGCCGCGGCGCAGCCGGGCGGGCAGGCAGCCAGCTAGGCCCCTGCCCGGGGGAGGCCCCCCCCGCCGCCCCGAGCGGCCGCAGCTGTTCCAGCCGGAGCTGCTGGAAAGCGGCCACGCTCCCCAGACTTTGTCTCCCTCGCACACAGCGCTGAACTCTGCTCCCTCCCTCTCCTCCCCCGGGGCGGCCGCGGCTCCCCGCCGCTCGCTGCCCCCCCCCCCCCCCCCCCCCCCGCCCCGAGCCGCAGCCACACAGCGGGGGGAAGGGGGGGGGGGGGGCTCGCCGCCTCCCGGCTGCAGCCAGCCGTGCCCCGGCTCCCCGGGAGGAGCGAGCGCCGCCGGGCCGCGATTCGTGCGCTGCCCCCGGAGCGGCCGTCGTGGGGAGCTCAGCCCCTGTGCGGCGATGTGGCGGGGGCACCCTCCTGCCAACCGGCCACTTTGATCCAGATGGGGCTTTTTTTTTTCTTTTCCACGGGGCCGTGGGGAAAATAAATAAAAAACAAGGGCGGGGTGAGGGCGGGGGAGCGAGCGGGCTGCCGGCCCCCGCGGGACGCGGTGCGGGGTGGGTGCGCGGAGCGCCCCGTGGCGTGGCGTGGCGTCCCGTCCCCGCTCCGCGGCTCCGCGCTTTCCCCGCAGCCCGCCGCGGCAGCCAGCCCGTGAGGTCAGTGTCGGCGGCGGATGGGTGTCTGCGCCGTGGGACGGGCGGTGGGCGGGCGGGCCGGGCAGGCGCAGTGTGGGGCCGCGGCAGGGGGAGGAGGGCGGCGGGCGGGTTCTGTGTCTATGTGTCGCACTGGCAAGGGGGGGAAGGGAGGCGGGGAGGGGGGGGGTTACACACCAGGGCAGCGGCGGCAGCGCCGGGATCCCTTCTCCACCCCGCGGGGAGGGGGGAGGGAGCCTCCTCCTCCCCCTTCCTCCTCCCCCTTTTTCACCCTTCCTCCTCCTTCTTTCCCCAAAGTTAAACTTCCTGCTCCCGGCCCGGCTGGGAAGGGGACGCGGAGCCCGGCCGGACTCAGCCCTCGACACACACAACAGCTGGAGCTGTCAAAACTTCCTCCGCTCGGTCTCGGCCCCTGCCGCCTCCGCCACCGCCGCCGCCGCCTGCTCCTCCTCCGCCCCCGGGGGCTCTGCGCGGGGGGAGGGCGCAGGGCCAGTGTACAATGAAGCGGCGGCCGCCGCAGCCGGGCAGCGCAGGAGCCGGAGCCGCCGCCAGCTCCCGGGGCCTCTGAGAGGGGGGGGGCGCCCAGCGGCGGGATCAGCCGCCTCTCGCTCGCTCTCTTCACCTCGCCCGCCACCTCCCCCAGCCCCGACAGACCCCGCCGAGCCGGGGAGGGGGTGTTATTGTGTGTGAGACCCTTCCTTCCTCTGCGCTCTTTCTCTTCGCCCCCCCCCCCCTCCCCTCCTCCTCCTGCTCTCCCCATGCTGCTCCCCCTGCTACCTGTGCTGGTCGGCGGCGGCTGAGGCCAGCAATGCGAGGCGGAGGTGGAGGAGGCGGAGGTGAGGAGGAGAGGAGCCGCGGGAGCAGGAGGAGCATCGGGATCCCCATCACCATCCTCATCTTCATCCTCATCATCATCATCCATGTGTCTCTCTCGTCCTGCTGACTAGGATGTCAACGGAGGACAAGAGTCTGGTGGTGGCGGTGGTGGAGCCGCCTCAGCAGCAGCAGCAGCCCCCCGAGCCTGGAGCTCCCCCCCCAGCAGCAGCAGCAGCAGCCACAGACAAAAGACCTAGGGGCCGGCCTCGCAAAGATGGCGCTTCCCCTTTCCAGAAAGCCAGAAAGAAGTAAGTTCAGCGTTTGTGTGTGCGAGGCAGAGAGGGGCAGGGGGCAGGCGGCCAGGCGCAGGCAGAGCTGTCAGCGGAGACTCGCTGCTCGTCGCCCCCTCCCTCCTGCCTAATGCCATTTTGAGAAGGGCCCTTCTTTCTTCTCCTCCTCTCCCCTTTGCACTTTCCCCTCCTCCTCCTCCTTTTTCACCTTTGTCTTCCTCCGCCTGCTCTCCCTTTTCCACTTTTCTTTCACCGTCCCTATTCCTTTCTTCTCCTCCTTCTTCGGAGTTTCTCTTTAGCTCTTCCCCCTTCCCCCTCTTCCTCCTTTTTTCCTTGCCTTTGCACCTTCCCCCTTCTCCTTTTTGAGTCTCTTCTCCTCCAGGACGCTCGGCTGCCTTCAGCGTCGTCTGGCTACTCTCTGTGCTTGACGGTAGTTCCTCGTCGCTTTCCCTTTTTATCCCCCCTCCTCTTTTTGGGAAAGAAAAGACGGTTCTCGGCGGGTGGCGAGGAGAACACCCCCCCCCCCCACACACACACGCACACAGGCGGGTGCGGACGCGCACACGCAAAGTTGAGGCAGGAGTTTGTTCGCCGCCAAGCCCGCCGTGTGCTCGGCGGTGGGGAGAGGCTGGCGGCGCGGGGGGAGCTGTCAGGCGGCAGCCTCTCACGGAGGGACGCGCCGGCGGGACAGTGGCGAAGCACAACAAACACAGGCGGGGGGGGGCGGCGGGGGGTGCCTCTTCCTCGGCTCTGGCAGATTTCCCTTCACCGCGGCCTCTCCCCGCCGGGGGCGCGGGTGTTCGTTAGCCCCAACGGCTGCGCCGCCGCCCCCCCCCCGTCGCCGAGGGAGCCGCTCCTGAGGGGGCCGCTCCTCTCCCCTCAGCCCCGGGCGGGCGCGCACAAGTTCCCGCAGCGCGGGTGCGGGGAGCCCGTCGTGCCAACGACCGCTTCCCCGCTGCGAGACCCGGGCACACCGGCGGGTATGGCCGCGCTGCCGCTGATAGGCGTGAGGTGCCGAGCCAGGCTGGGCTCGGAGAGGCCTGGTGGCCGCTGCCGTGGAAGTGCCGCTGCCGTGCTGGCTGCACTCCCCGCCGGTTATTTTTGAGTAGGATGGATCTTGCCGTGACATACCTGGTGGCAGCAGTAATAGGGCAAAGCTGGGCGAGCACGTTTTGACAAGAAACGTAACGATTGTTAGCAAAATAGCCTCTGCGCTGTAGAGTCTGTTGGAGCCTCGGGGTTTCAGAGTTTGTTTCCCTTTGTTTTGAAGGGACTCTTTCAGTTTGACACCCCTTGAGTGTATTTAACGAGGTGGGTTGCTGGCGCTTCGCTGAACGCCCACCCCAGACCTCACCGTCAGTTTCTGAATCAGAATTGTTTAGGTTGGAAAAGACCTTTAAGATCATCGAGTCCAACCATAATGTCACGGTGGAAGTCCAAAACACTAGCAAGGGATTCCACTGGGCTGGACCTAAACACACACAAAGACTATGCTTTCCTCTATTATAATTTGTTTTTACAAATATATGTTACATAAATATCCCAGGACAAGAACTATCATTAGTTTGGGATGTATGGATTTTTTTGTTGTCATTGATGAAAGTTTCCCTTCAAAGATTTTAATGTTCACCCCCTGATTTTGGTGGAGATGCATTGTTTGCAGCTCTCTCTTTTAATTATCTTATGTATTCGCTTGATACAAATTTTCATATAGCGATAGTTGAAAGTAGTTGGCAAATGTATACACGCAGTAAAGTTCTTAGGTTCATCTCCTTTATGCTTAGTTTTACATACTTTAGTTTTACCTTACATAGGAAACCTTTGAATATTTTATTTTAGAAGAAGTTTTAGGAAGGAAAATGCAAATACAACTGAAATGTACCAGTCTGCACAAAAAGCAAAATAGTGTTAGTTGTGAAAATTGACATACCTTGTAGGCCAGTTTGAGGTTGTGTACACGCTCTTGATGAAAAGCAGGTGCTAAAGAGGTAATTCCCTTTTTTTCAGGTAGGTTTTTGGTGTCATGGGAATACTGTTGACTAGTTTTAGCAGGAAATTAAATTTTCCCGTAAAAATACGTACTTATGCTGACATGACTATAAACGCTTGTATAAGAGCTGGCAATGAAATTAGCTGAGACAAAAGTTAAAATAAATTAATACTCTTTTTCGTCACACTATGGTTGTTCCTATCTGGTGTGGTGCTAAGTGTCCTTCTGCATCCTTACGGAAAACCTGTAATGTTGGTAAAGGTGTTATGTTATAAGTCATAAGTGCCTTTTAAAACTAGGATTTTATCAAAAATAGTTATTTTCTAACTTTCACAGAGTAGGTATAGACTGGTCTTTTTCAGTTGCATCCATTTTGGGGAGAAAATGGTTTTATTTTGTAAGTTTTGCTGTTTACAAAATACTGATTACAATTAGCTAAGCAAATGCAGAAATAAAATAAGTAAAAATATTTTCTTTTTTTTTTCTTATGACTGCTTGGTCCTGTCTTCCTTTTCACTTCTGTGCTTTCCAGTTGGATTAATGCGCCTCATGTAAACCAGATAAAAGAGCATATGTCAGACCATTTTCTGTACTGTAATCACATGTCTAAATCACTATTAGCCAGTCAAATTGTTCAACCGCTTTATCCCATTATAGGAAATGTTCCACTGAATGTTCAGTCTAAGTGCAGTCTAAGTAATGATAAAACGAAGAGCCCTGCATTAAACCAGCAAAGCCAAAATAGAATAATTCCTCAGCTATGGATGCCTCCATTAAAGAACAATACCATATTGGAGAATGCTGTAGGTTGGTATTTTACCTTCTTGAAGGCCATGTTTTTAAGCAAATTTGATGAGTTTAAGCAGACAGATGGAAAACTGCCTCGAATCTGCTTCTGTGAGATGCCAAGGATTCTCAACTCTTCCCTGAAGTAGGCTTATGTTAAGGGAGCACAGGGTTTTTCAGTAGGACAGCTCTGTGCAAGTCTCTGTCATCCCGCGTTTTACCTGGTTATCAACAAAAATTCCAGTGGTACTGTGGGCGCAGGCATGTATAGGGAACAGTTGAGGTGTCCTATAGGTGATGAACCGGGAATCAGTGACGTCAGCACCTGGAGAGTTACCGATAGTAGAGCATGATGCTAGAACAGCTTTTTTTTTATCGTTGTTTGAAGGATGTAGCTTCATGAATAGCATTTTCAGGAGACATACTCTTAGGTGAACAGTTCATTTTTATTATTTATATTGTAATTGTGCCTAGAGGCCAGGGCACTATTACACTGCATACAGTACAAATGCATAAGCAAAGATTGCTTCTGTACAAACAATTTCTTAATTTAAATGTAAAGATAAGACAGCATGTAAATGTAGGAAATGTATTGGGAAAGCGCAAGGGAGCTGTGAGGATGCTATGAGCAAAAGAACATGCAGAAGTTCAAGTACCCTGGCTATCTCAGCATCAGTGAATGATTCATAGGCATCAGACTTGGAGGGTATATTTAAAGGAGGGTAGCATTGTCACCCCAAGGATTTTCACAGATAGCTTGTTTCCTGCCTGAAGTGCTAGACCAACACTTGTATTTTCTTTCTTACATTTTGACAACTGGGTATCTCTGTAGAGCAGAGGTTCACATTTAAGAGGTGGAGCTAGAATAGGCCATGGAGAGCCTTGAAATTGAGAGCAAGTAGGTTGTTCATGATATGGTTCATCAGGAAGAAGGAAGAACACACAGAACTATAATCAAAGCAATGAACAAGGAAAATATTTTTGTAGTATCAGCTTTCAAATGAATTTAAAAGGTGGTGAGATTGCACGTATAAAAGACAAAAAAAGACAATAAAGTTGCATTACTGAAGAAACAAAGTGATGGAGGAGAAAGAAACTTTCAAGTGCATGGCTAAAAAAGAAGTCTTGCTGGTATTGTATAGGAAAAATGGAAATAATTAGGGGCCATCTCGTCGTATGGCCTGGAATCTTGGAAACTTAACTCCTGTACTGGGATTATACCCGAACTTCCAGGCTGTGGACCTGAAGGATAGGAATGTCATCAAAAAGAAGTTGCAGGGGAAGAGTATTGGTTCTGTTTTAACTGTATTGTCATTGTATGAACAGCTGGTTACTCGTGAAAATGTATCAGAATAGTATTGTACAGGTGCAGTAAACATTTTTGTAATCTATTTTAAGTACTGGAGCTTTCTTAATCTATACAGGTTATAAGCAGCACAAACAGATGTAGCTTCTTCGCAAAAATTTAGTAGCAGAAGTCTCATTGATTGATAAGTTACTTTGTAAGTCAGTATCTAAGCTCATTTTAAACTTTATTTTCAGCATCCATCAGACTTCGGTGTATGTTACAAATTATTTTGGCAAATGTGTGTAGTTTAAAACAGCATAGGATAATGACTTCAAAAAGCATGAAATTTGTGGAAAACTTTTAATGTGTTTATTTTTAATTACCTATATTTTAATTTTCATCCTAGTTTTTCATTACTGTGGCCAATGTAAGCTGCAGTAGATTTTCAAAGGCCATAGATTTCACACATGCAGATAGTTTTGAGGACACGTAAGCATGGTATTTTTGCCAGGAAATGATTATTTAAGAATTTTTATCATTACTTTAGTTGCACTTGCATTAGGGTAGGCCAATATTTAAAGATATCTGCACTCATTTCAAAAGAACGTTAATGTGTTGGATGGACTCTGTAGCTCAGCTGTGTTTCTTTAGTTCATCGCACACCTTCTATGTGATACTTGTATCTTAACTTGCCTGCCCTTTTCTCGCTTCAAAGTTTAACATTTGCAAATGTAAAATTTATATTGTGCTATACAATAAAAATGTCCCTAAATACATGTTCAAAGTCAGGGACAGTCCTTGCTACCTGGCAAGATGGAAGTCTTTCGATGGATGGGCTTTGTACAGCTATTGTATGGATAAGGGTTAAGGTATTAAAGCAAACAGTGGCCTGTACAAGCCACGTATCAAAATGTTTGGCCAAAAGCCAGAAGGTACGTACTCGATCACACACAGTGAAGAGCTGAGGCATTGGAGTAGGCTTCATAATCAGGACGTGACATTGGCTCTTTGAAGGCCTTTCTAGTCCATTGTAGAACAGGACCGAGCTACATGTAGCAGGATCCCATGGGAACTCTGTGCCATTTTCTTCGGCAGCCCATGCTGCATTACTTCCTCCATCATATTCGTATTACCAAGCAATTCCCCAACTGTCTTATGTCGCTCTTGCATAGGAGCCTGGCTTAAACTGCTCACAATGCTATTTTGCTCAGGAGGAGGTAAATGATGTCTGGTAAATGATCTCTGTATTAATCTTTTGATTTTCAGTTCTTGATAGGTCTTCTGTGATGGATGACCATGAAAGTTGTTGCACATACTGGGTTTTACAGAATTGTTTTGCCACGTTATCAAAGTTGTTATAATGTTGATTAACGTGGTGTCTTCTCTTGTGTCTTAAGGAAGAGTGAGATTAGGCTTAATGTTGGAAATAGATCTTTTTCTATAACCTTAGCCTATAGTTTTCGCAATTTGAAACAGACTGCACTTGCAAATGGAAAAATTCTTCAAGATTTCTTTTTGACATTGCAGTTGTAGTTTGTTAATGTTTGTATTTGATGATCCATTGAACTTCTGTAGCACTTGTCATGAGAGGACCTCCAAGAGCTATCAGACAGTGTCATGGGAGACCAAGTATGACGACAGTCTGTGAAATCTCAGCATAGTAGGTATATTGGTCAGAAGGCATGTCTTGGCAGAAGTAGCGATAAGAACCTAGTCTCTTGGTTTCTACTCTCTGAGCCATCTACACACCAGATATCTTTTCATCCTGTATTCAATGGCACAGGAGACTTTCCCCCGCTTAAAACAATAAAACACTTCAATTTTCTTGGCTTTGCTTGTGGATATTCTTTTTTTTTTTCTTTTTTGTTAGTGTGTTCAACTCCTACTAACTTCTTGTCATTGTTCTTTCATAAGATAAGTAATTGGAAATGGACATTTCTATTCTTTGTCGGCATTTGAGTTGAGAGATGGTTTTTGAAGGCAGTTGGCTTGCTGAGAATAGGGAAGCTCTGCCTTTCTCAGGCTGGGGTTGGGGTTTTTTCCTCCTCAGCCCAGCTGTCCCACAGCAATGTTGGAGGGGTTGCAGGGTCATGTGTAACTAGGGAAAATAGAATTTCCCTATCCCCCACGAACCATCACTCCCTTATGTTATTATACACTGATGCTATGGATTAAACTTAAGAAATGTTGTCATAGGTACACTAAAATGCTATGAAATGGCAAACAATTAAGCAACTAACAATTTCAAAAAATATTGAAAGCTTTTCTCCTTTCTATGTTTAATATATTTGATTATCAATTCATGCAATCTGCATGATTTATATAGTTTGGATAAATACAGGTAAGATTTTACTGTAGCAAATACTGTTTGCTAGTAACTTGCATGGAATTCTGCATTTTTTGTTTTCTTTTTTACTGCTTTTTAAAAGAAGGATGGCACTAAACATTCCCATTCACACCATTCCTGGGTTTATCAGATGGGTTAGTCAAAATATGTTGGGGCACTTGCTTCAAGAACTACATTGAGTATGTTCTTCTAGTAGCATTGGTGCTTTTGAAAGAAAGTAAGATGAAGTAGGAAAAAGCACTTAAAATCTAGAATATTTATTACTTGGAGAAACATAGGCATTGAGTGTATGGAGTGCATCAGGTGGTTATTTTCCCCAAACACCATAAATCTTAAGCTGGTTCTGGCAGCGACAAGAAGCAGCAGCGCTGCCCTCCCTCTGCTCCCAGCTGTTTGTTCTCTCCCTTGTGCTGACCCAGGCGTTCGCGGAGCCATGTGGTGAACTGCATTGGGAAACTGATCTGGGTTAAAACTAACCTGGCAAAGAAACGTGTTTGTGATAGCATGAGGGAGGAGGCCAGAGCAAGCGGCCGGGTGGCAGAGAGACAGAGCTACGGCTCGTGGTAGCGCTGCCAGCTTAAAGTAGTATCTGCGAAGCTGTAGCCTTGGTCGCCTGAAATTTGAGGGTGTTTGGTTTTTAGGCTGACTCCTTTGAATTCTTTGACATAGGAGTTCTCATAGGAGATTGTGAGAGATTTTTACAGCCTATAGTCATGTCGTATGTGCTGGTTGGTTGTTCTAAAAAACGTGCTTTTGATAGGGTTCTTCACACCATCTAGACAGACGAGTTGTTCTCATCTAACTGATTCTTGCCCCAAACATTGGTTTATTACAATGCCTATATATTGATACACTTGTAGGAAGGAGCTTTCAGAATACCAGAAACTATTGTTATCTGGTATTCTGAAAGCTCCTTCCTACAAGTGTATCAATATATAGGCACTGTAATAAAATAACACTAGATCTTGCTTGTTTCAGAACAGTCTTCCTTTCACATTTTTGGAGGCATTTTTATTAAATCACACATGCACCAAATCCTATTGCCAGCCATTCCAATATAAGTATATAATTACTATTTTTAAATGCTGTATGTATGAACATTCTAATTGCTTTTCTTGAAGAAACTGCTGGAAACCCTATCAAACTAGGATGTTCCCCCCCCGACCTTTGGCTCTGGGTGGGGGGAGGAAAAAAGAGGCCTTTTTTCTCTTCTGTTGTGTCATTACTGACAATAAATTCTTGCCAAAAATACTTCTAATTAGGCTATCAGAAAAAATCAGCTTTAGAAAATTTACCAATTTTTTTATTTTGCCTATTATATTTTATATTCCATGGAGCATGTGCAGTTGAATCACTTGTGTGGCACAGTAAGATAAAAGGAATTTTTGGTAGCAAAGATGTGGTCCAAATGTGTGGTCTCTGCCGCTAAATGTTTACTGACATCTTGTGTGACTGTTCAAGAGTACTGTCTGGAAGCCTCAGCTGATCCAGAATGACTTCTGGAACATCCCAGGGTTGGTGGAACCTGGGCTGTTCTGATAATGGTGTCTACCCTCCTGTCTTTGTCTGGCAGTGAAGACTCTCTGCAGTGTTCTTAGTGGAAGTTCTCTCAACAAAACATGATACGATGGCTCCATATTGTTATTAATAAAGGAGGGAGCTATGCTGTATTAAAACTTGTGAGATTTTATTAGTAAGCCATTTCATAAATATAGCATGTGAATGATTTATTTTTTTTCGTGAAGTGTGGAGTTCAGAAGCACAATGAAATTCTTTTAAATAAAATGAATATTTAGTTTTGTTATATCACCACAGATGAATGGAACTGTATGGCCAAAAAAGACTTCGGGGTGATCTTGCTCATCCTTCTGTGTTGTGTATCCGCACCATTTCTGACAAATGTTTCTCCAGCTTGTTTTTAAAGTATTTGGTGAATGCGATTCCACTGCATCTCTAGGCAATTGGTTTCAGTAACTAATTTTCTAAAGTATAAAATGAATATTCTTTACTGCCGATTAAGCCAGTTCTGTCTTGTACTACTCACAGTTAAGACTTTCCACAGTTGATATGGAGAACAATTTTTCTAATAAACTTTTATTTATTAGGAGATTGTCTCCTTTGTTCTGCACTGAACAAGCTTAACCTCTATAGCATCGTAATGTTGACTTGATTTAGCCTTCGAAAGTTTGCTAGTCTTTATTAAGTTTCACTTGGTTGATATGAACCACTTTTCAATTTATCAGAATGATTTTTACTAAGATCTTGTCCTCTAAAATGTTTATAACCCCTGCCTCAGCCATGTGTTGTATGCAGCTCTCCTCTGTGTGTGAATGTCCTCATGCAGGTCCTGGAGGAAGGCACTTTCTTGAAATGTTCTCCCACCTTAATTGAAAATAATTTGCAAATAAGTACCCTTTGAGTCCTCTAGTTCATTGTTGTGGACCTGTCTTAGGGCAATTTCACCAGAACTGTGTTATGGAAGATGATCACTCACAGTTTAGAGATGACTTCTGTTTGTTTCTGAAATATAGTATGAATTTCTTCCAGTCCTGCTGACTTGAATTTCCCTGACTGTTTAGCCTAATAACAAAATGAGGTTTTAGTATTAGCTACAATAAATCTGTTTTATGAAGGCTGAAATACAGGGAATGGCATTTGATTCTGTTTTGTTATCCGTTTGTTCTTCTTTAACATTGTTATGTACTGACTTTTGTGTTTTTATTCTTACTTCTAAAATATTTCTGAAACTTTGTTTGCCTTTTATATTGCACAGTGGTAATAACGCATGCTGTGCTTTTATCTCTTCTGATTTTTATCCCTGACAGTTTATGCTGTTCCTTTATATTCATTAAAATGCCCTTGTTTCCATTCCTAATATGATTCTTTCTAGTTTCAGACCCTTATTACTGGCTGCTTTTGATGCAGCCTGCATTGTTCATACTACATTTCCTATCTTTTCCCTGTACTGGAATACTTTGTCATTGTGCGTATTCAAGTACAATAACTGCCAGTCCTCCTTTAAATTGCATTCTCAAGAGATTCTAGCAACAAGTTCAAAGAGTTTGTTGAAATTTTCTTTTCTTATTTCAGTTAATTGAAGATAAAAATTTGTTCTGCTTTTTCTACTGCTCTCATTTTTTCCCCTTCCTTGGCACAGTGAATGCTGCTTGTTACCACTTCCAGCCAAATCACTGTACACATTGAGATGTTTAAAATGGAGCCTGCCCTAATAGAGTGAAGTGTGAAGTAACTGCTCTTCTGGCATCCTCAACTTTGTGAAACAGTTGTCCTCAACGTTTTCACAAACATGTTGGGCTGTTTGTTCTGTTATTTCAGTTTTCTATTAGACGTCTGGATGATGAAGGCCTCCTCTTACCCTTAAGATACGTGCTCTGAAAGCTTCTGTTAGGTGCTTCAAAAGCACCTAACCTAACCTGACCTTTGGTCAGTGGAAGTTTTTCTCTCCTGGCCTTGCCAGTTCCTTATTCCCTAGTTCCCATTCTCTATTGCTTATGGTTTTGTTTCTAGTCTAAGTGTTTTCCTTCTCCTCTGTTCCCCCCCCTCCTTGTAATAAAAGCAAGTGAGTATAGTGGTTTTTTCTTAGCATGGCCCACTGAACTGCACGAGACTAGAACTTCACTTAGAAATGGGCCAGATGCTTTTCATTGTGAAGAAAGGCTTGGAAAAGGGAATTTTGAAACAAAACTCAAAGAGAAAAGAACTGTTCTTTGAAATTTCCTTAAATTTCACCATTTATAAATGGGGCTAATTCATGGCTGTGCTTGTGTTTTGTATTGATTAGTGGCGTGGCTGTAGCTAACAATCGCATCCTGGCACCTGAACCACTCAGCTTCTTTACAGTGGCCATGTCTGTGCTCGTACAAAACCCAACAGGGAACGTGGGGAGTCACTGGATGCCATCGTCCCTGCTGTCAGATTATTGCAGCCGTTGCTCGTACAGTTTCAACCTGGGCTTGCCGGCACTCTTCCAAACGTTTCTCAGGGCTGGCCCGGGGGTTTGTGTGGGCCACGCATCATTCCCAACGTAGTTTACGTGTGGCTGCTTTGTTTGGGAGGTTGAGAATTAGATAGCATGGATGTAGGCTGTTCCGTGCTAGTCGGCCTCAAGGCCAACATCACCAACTACGTTTAATTTGCTAGTATAACTATAACCAGTGGTTTGTTGTTTTTTTTTTTTTTAAGGAAGAATTCAATGAAACTGATAGAATTCTCATCAGTTCTACTTTCAGCCTCCTGGGCAAACACTGTGCCACAGTTAATGTTCTCTAACCCATAGGGACGCAAGTTTAGGAAGAACAGCTCACAGCAGAATTGCTCTAGAGGGAGCAGAGGAGATGGGATGCAGAAGCCATCAGGCCCTGGGAAACACTGGCTTTCAGTGCTGCTTCAGTCTTCTGACACACAATTTTTCCTGGTTCATGTTTTGCGTAATTAACCTTGCATCAGGCATCCTGGTAAAGATTTATACGAAGGAAAGTGCAAAACAGATTCAGCGGGAATTCTAATTTATTTTTCTGCCTGTGTCTTCCAGAAACCCTTTAGGAGAGAACTGGGCTCAGAAATGGGGGTGTGACGGGGTAACTCAGGAAATAAATGATCTGTAAGCGAGATTATTTAAAGAAATTATTTCCCTAACGTCTTTCATGTAGCAGTAAGGGTTGGCTCGTGGCTGGCTATTCTGTCACCTCTTTTTGTAGTGGCATGGGAGAGTATTCTTTGTCCTATCATACGCTGTGTACAGCTTGGAGATACAATCATTTCTGTTTCAAATGTGTTTGTTGGTAAAGAATAAATACAAAAACTTGGTAAACTGACTCATATTTTGTGTGCTCTACATGTGGCCTTCTCAGATAGGGATACACTGGTAGAAGAGAACAGAGAAGGTTCTGTTGATTGTGTACCTACTTTATGGACAAGCAGAGAATCTTGATCTCAAGGCTTGTTAACCAGACACTGTCAGTGAGGGTTTAAATTATTGCTAATGTAAATAAATATTGGTTTAAGAGTATTTTCAGTTTACTTTTTTTCAATTAATGTATCTTTTTTTCATCTTACTTGCTTTAGACTGTCTTGATAGGCAAAAAGAACCTGTTTTTAAATTGTTAGCTTGACCATGTTATTTTAAAGGCTTTTTTAGACCAACGAGAGTTTTTTGTCTATACTTAGTTAACATGCTCACACTTCAAAAAAGTGAAGTCATAACTGTCTTGGACATGTATAAACTTGTTGATTTGAAGCTTGGACTCTCAGCTGTCCTGTATCTTCTAAGGAGCACTGTTTTCCTTGTTTGCTTAGAATTTTGGAAAGTATCATGATAGACATTTGTTAGCTGGCTTTATCTAAAGACTATAAAGATTGTTAGATCAAGTTGTTGAGTTTTTCTTTTCCTTTTTTTTTTTTTTTTTGGTCCCCCAATATGTAGCCCAGACTGAACCTGGGGAATATACAGCTGCATGGATGTGACCACATCATGTGGTGTGGGAGCATATTCCATAACAGCTATTAGTAATGGGCCTTGGGGACAGGGCAGAGACTGAATTCTAGCTCCCGTAGTCATGCCACCTACATTTCTTTTTCAGCAGTATTGTGATGGTCTAGTTTCTAGCTGAATTGTTTTCTTTCAAGGCTTTAAAAGAATAATGATATTTATTTTACTACTCTAAAGGAGCTTACTAATGAATAGGAGGAAGTGTACTCAAATTCTGCTGAAGTCTTTATGCTTAGTCAGAAGAGAGAACTAGGTATCTCTGAAATGCAGTTCAGAAGGACTAAGGTCTGAGCAGGGAGCTCCTTAGAGCCATCTAATAGGAAATACTAGATGAAGGGGTTTAGGTGTGCTTTAGGCCATCTGAATATCACCTTAATGCCCTGATCTCTGTTGTTTGTACTTGGTTTGTTTGGGGCATAAGTTATTTTGAATGGGGTCCCAGCATCGGATTTCAGCACTGTGTATAATTACACAGCTATGTCAACAACAAATTGAACTTCAAAAATATTTGCAAACCATTTGGGGAACTGACTCTGTTTGACCTGCTTTGACCAGGAGGTTGGGCTAGCTGACCTTCGAGGTCTTTTCCAACCTGAGTTATTCTGTGATCCTGTTCTATGAGCATCCCTTCCGATAGTCATGTCCATTATTTGTGTTGTACCCATTGCTTTTACACAGTGAATTATGTGTAATAACCTTTAGTTTGTAGAAGGTGTTTTCCTGTATTATTTCTTGAAAGAAAATAGTTTACTAAATCTCTTTGTTTCATTGTCTGTGTTCCTTATTCCCTCTGTCACCTGATAATTGCTTTATCCATTAATCTGTGTAATTCCACATATACTAAATAATTACTTCCTTACTATGTTATTTTTCAGAAATGGTGTCACCTGGCATTCCAGATTTTCTTCTTAAAGGGTATTTTTAAAGGTTTAGCTGGTAGAGAAGGGTAGGGCTATTTTGATACTTCAAAGAAATTATGTCGGAATTTGTATTCTCATTGGATTTCCATCATGCACTGTTGAAAACAGTTTTGTCCCGCCTGTGCTAGCAGCTAACAACGCATGTCATTAGCAATGAGTCATTTTCTGATGGCCCATGAGTGTTTAGGTATTGCCCATTTTCTACCTCTTCTTGCATCTTCTTTTCAACTTGTGATCTACTTGTCTATATTGGTTTTTAGTCCTTTCTGAATTCATTTGCTCACCCCTTTATTTCCATTTCTGGTAAGCAGTACTACATTATCATTTCAGTTACGCAACAGAGCTGACCCATACCAGCACTTAGTAGTAGTGTAAAACGGACAGAGGTCACGAGACTCTTTTCTCTCGCGCAGTGTTTCTATAAGAAAGCACCACATGCCACGCTACTTCAGTGCCAGGTAAAATAGTGCCGTTGGGAGGGTGAAGAAGTGAGTAAGGAAATCTGAGATTTCTAGAGGTAATGCAAGATTGCAAGATTTGAAGACCTATATTTTTTATTTCAAGTATTTTTTTTTCAGCAATGCTTTTTAACCTGGTACAGCCTGTGCTTCTCCATTGATATTGTTGTTTGCATAGCGTTACTGGATAAGATCTGGTGGCACTTGGTGAGCTCAAGCTACCTTGAAACGTCTATGCTGATGCTCTGTGGGAAGATAGCAGCCATAGAGGCAAAGGGTACTCTCCAGCTTGTTGTTAAGAGTTTCTACCTCAAATTCCCATTCATCAGTGAATGAAGTGGAATGGTAGGCTTCACATTGGAATGTCCTGTTCTGCCATCTCTGTCACAGGGATGGTAACCTTTGGCTGAAGCATAGAAAGACATCACGGAAGAAAGACACCTTGAGCCTTTTCAGTAATACTTGCCAAAACTTGTCTGTCAAAGCCCTAAGAACACACAGAATTTGATGCTTTCTATGTAGAAAGCTGTTTCAATTACCTAACTTAGGTTACTGTTCAGATTTTAATTCTCATAGCATGCTTGCTAGATACGACATCTTAGATGTAATGGCTTTAAATCAAATTTATAATAGTATTTTAACGTGGGTATGTAGTTAATGCACAAAATGTGTTTCTTGGCTGCATGATGTGCTGCTGACCTATCTTGGGTTCCAGATATGATCTGGTTCATGCTCACAAGAAGAGAGAGCGCAGGAAGGAGGAAAAAATACGGTTTGGAAATGGCTAAGAACTTTTTTTTTTTTTTACTTTTGGAAGTGGAGTCTATCTCCAGAGACTGTCTTAGTACAGGTTAGAAATGAAGAACTTCCAAAACCCTTCACGTGCAATAAAAAA
Organism: Phoenicopterus ruber ruber; assembly: GCA_009819775.1. Classification (NCBI taxonomy): domain Eukaryota; kingdom Metazoa; phylum Chordata; class Aves; order Phoenicopteriformes; family Phoenicopteridae; genus Phoenicopterus; species Phoenicopterus ruber. Next base: position 8,388,748 of record CM020216.1, on the reverse strand, counting down.
AGAAGTCAAACTGTTTCTGTTTAATCTATGCTTTGACATGAAAAATGGAATTAACAGAGAAGCTGTATTCATAGAAGGGGGTGGTTCAAGTTGATTTGTAGCATGGAAGCATAAAATGGTGCTAGAAGGTAAATTGCCTTTACATTTCAGTAGAATTGCCAGGCTAAGGAAAAATATTTGAGATTCCTTTTCTGCTTGTTGTCTTTTTGTAGCTGGATACTTACGGCTGAATCTCAAGTTGTTATTATGACTCTATTATAATATTATTAGAAACCCATTGAAGATCTTGGAAATAGCAGGTCAGCAGAAGTTAAGAAACAAATGTTCAAAAAAGCCATAATACATTCATCTTTGTACTTCTTAAAATCAATGAAGTACTAAATCAAATGTATGACGTAGCTATTGTAACTAAATAATGCTTCTGTTGTGAAGCCTGTGTCTCTTATTTGTATATATATTGCACCTGAAATTTAGATTGGAATATATTGGAAGTGGTGACGTATATATACATCTGAATTTCTCCTGGTTGCTGTGAAGTAACATTCTCCAAAAGTAAGAAATTGTAAATAGGGCCTATCATAAACAGATAAGGGATGTTTCACTAAATGTGCCTTGATTAACTCAAGAAAGTTGTATCCTTGAGTTAATCAGTAGAGTTTGGAAGAAAACAGTCCACCATATGTATAGACATAAGTTTTTATCTTAATCATTAAATCCATCGCTTCTGTTGCTTACAAAAAAAAGTCTGTCTTAGGAGAGATGACTGATCCCATTTTTCCCATGTACATTTTCTTGGCAGAAGAGTTGGCTTAAACAGTTTCTGCCGTGCCATCATGGTGACACATGCTTGTGGAGACGTGTGAATCAGGGCAGAGAACCGAAGCAGACCGAATTGCTTTGCCTTTTTCCAGTGTCCGGCCCCGCTGCTTCTTGATCCTGTAGCCGGATCAGTCCACTCGTCTGGGTCACGACATGATCCAACGTACAGCTGAACGGGCACAGTTCAGAGGCTGGGAAGAGGAGGCCTGGGGTGGGATCAGCTTCAATTAGAACTGCTGCCGAACGTGAAACCCTACCCCGGGTTGTTCCTTCGGCTCATTGTGTAATCCTACTGAAGGCAACTTAGGGGCAGTTTGTGTGGCAAAGTGGTAATTAGTCGACATGACTGGTGTTGGACCGTGTCTGACTGTGCTGTAGTAAAGTTACAATTTTGTCCTTACTAAGATTTTTATGGCAATTAATGTGCTTTTACAGTAAAAGAACTAAATCTCACATCTTGCGCGTGAGAGAAAATGCAGCTCCATGTTCGAAGCTCTGAGGAAGAACAAGGCCAGCTAATACAACTTCATACCTGTTAGCTGGCATCTTGGGTCACATGAACAGTGGGGAAAAGTACTGAGAGTAATTTTTTATTATTATTTTAACCAGCTATTATTAAATTGCAACTTGTCTTGTTTGTGCTAACTTACTTAAACTTGTCAGGTGACCCATTACCTGGTATGTTAAAACATGCATTTTTTTTACAGAGTGTAACATGTTTGAAAATATCTACACGTTTAGGGTTTAGCAGCGCAAACAACTTTGAATGTGAATTTACGGTGCGTCAGTTATGCTGCAGGGGGTATCATCTCGGAAGGTACCGCATCAGTGGAAGCTTATATAAATAGGCAGTTATGGGATAGCTGACATACAATAAACTTGATGCTCTGGCCTTGCTTAACCTGCTCAGTGTAAACACAGCAACTCATTTTATTTAAGACGACTTGGAAAATACACAGCTTCTGTCCGCTGTTGGGTACCTTCTTTGGTTTAAGAGGAACTTAGTTTAGTTAATCTCAGAATGACTGGTTAGAAAAATGTTTGAACTATATGGAGATGTGTGTCTGTGAGGGGTTTATCCTGGTTAAACCTAAAGGGCTATGAGTGCTAAAGGGAATAAGCAAATTGATGAATGTCTCAGTAGTGGTTTAGCAATTCACCACTTGTTGGTTGGACCAAAATAACCAACCCTTACTGCAAAATAAAATATTGATACTTACCGTCTTCGCTAAGGTTTAGGCTAAGATACTTAACCTGCTCATTGCAGCAGACTAAGCGTGCTAATACACGCGGTTACCAGAGAAGTGGAAGCTTGGTAGCTCCTTGTAGCTCCTTGTAGCTAAAGATATTTATGTGTCCGTACCTGTACTAGCATGGCACAATGGCTCTTATACAATAGTTTCTTGTTTCAGAGTAAACACGTGGAGATTGTTTCATGTGAGTGCTTTCTTTTTAAAATTTTATCTTAATCTCTGGAGAATTGGTTTGATAAAAACTTTCCTGTAGGCCGGGCACCTAGAGCGTGTTTCAGTTGAACATGTAACGATAGGCAGCGCTGGTTCCCTCCCTCTGCCTGGGTAGCTCACGCTCTGTGAATCAGCGTGGGGTTTCGGCTTCGTTTTGTTCAGTCTTAGAGGCGAAATGGTCTTTTTGAGTTGCTGAGTGCATTTATTGAGAATTTCTCTAACCTGTACTGACAAGGCAATACTGAACTTACGTGCTTCTCCACAAAAGCAGGTGCCTTAGGTTAGGTGCGGCTCGGTGTAACAGAAGAGAATTTGATAAAAAATAAATTCAGATGAGTGAGAAAATAGACGTAATGCACGGTCTTATTTTTGTTTGGCAGATAAGTCAGAGTATTGTTGTCAACATGTCAACCTGTGTCTTGCAGATGTCTGGTACTTAAACAAATTTTAAGAAAACTTGTAAAAGACTGACATAAGCAAAGCATTACACAACAGCTGTTTCAGGGTTTTTGCGTGAAGGGAAGTTGAACAAAAGTAGTTGCATTACTACTTCAATTGGCAGACCGATTGATTTGTGAGTATCTATCAATACAAGTGAAATGATAGTTGCGTAATGTTTTCTTGATTTGTTTGTCTCTCTGTATAAGAAAATTGGGAGGGACCATTTGAAGGATTAGGAAAGAGCCGTTTGTAGATGGACATTTATCAAGCTTGCTTTCTTAGCTCCTCCGTTCCAGATTGGGTTTGGAGAAGTGTAGAGCAGCCTGAAAAAATGTTAAAAGGGGGGGGACGGCACACACACACGCACAGACCAGTCCCTGAAGTCACACCTTCATGTCTCAAGGCTGAAACCCTGGTTTTGCCGGAGCAGCCCCCAGCAGCCCGAGGGGTCCGCCAGGGAAGCGGCCGGCATCTATAGAAACGTTTTGTAACTTTTCAGTTGCGCTGCTTTGTTAAATGGGAAAGTGCAGGCGCTGGGGGAAGGGAGGCGGGGAAGGAGAAGGCAGCCGGGGAGAGCTGCCGCCCGCCTTGCTCGAAGGTGTTTCTAGGACAGGGGCTTGCGGGAGGACAGACCGGGCGCTGCCGGGGCCGGCTCCCGGGCTCGCTCGCCGCAGCTCGCCGGGACGCGCGGGCCCTCGGTCGGCCCCGCTCCGCGCCCGCCCGCCCGCGGCGGCCCCCGGCCCCCTCCGCCGCCAGCGCCGCAGCGTCCCCGCCGCGCCGGGGGGTGCGGGGCGGGGGCCCGGGCGGTGGGAGCCTCCGGCGGGGGCGCTGCGCCTCCGGCCGCCGCCGCTCTGCCTCGCTAGCGCAGTCGGCGCGGCGGCCCCGGCTCCTGCCGCAGGACTCCGGTCCGCACATTGGCGGCGCCCGGCTGCGTCGGATCTACTTTCTCTCGCTCGGCTCTTTTTTTTTTTCTCTTTTTTTTCTCTCTTTTTTTTTTTTTTCCCTTTCCCCTCCCCTCCCCTTCCCCTCGCTCCCCTCCCCCTCCGCCCTCCTCCGCCGCCGGCTCCAGCCTGGTTCGGGGAGGATCCCGGAGCCGAAGTTCCGAGGCGATCGGGGCTGTGGCGGATCGCTCCCCCGGCGGCGCCGCCATGGGGGCCCTCTAGAGCCGCCCGCGCCGCGCCCGCCCGGCCGCGCCGAGGCCCCGGGGCAGTGGCCTGGGAAGCGCTCCTACCGAGCGGCGGGTCTGGGAGAGTAATATGGCTGATCTCGGGGAGTGCTGAGCAGTCGGTGTCTCCGCACGGCGCTGGGCTCGGGCCGTAACATGTAAATAACTTCTCTTTCCTCCGGATCGTACGGGCGGGCACCGATGCCAGCCCCTCCATTTTCCAGAGGGGATTTGTGAGAGGTTCCGCGGGGCTGGGCTATGTCGCGCAAAAGCAATTCGCCGGCGGTGAGTACGTCTGCCGTTTAACTTCTTTGTATTAAAGGGCAAACTGTGACAGCGGGCACGGAGCTGCGGACGGCGATCTGCGGGGCGATGCCCGGCGGGGGCCGGGGGCAGCGCCGCGGGGGGACCCGCCGCCGGGCCGCGGCGAGAAACTTGGCGGGGGGACCCGGGCGCCGCTGACACTCGGGAGGGGGAATTTTACGCCGTTCGGTCCCCCAAAAAACCCACCCGAATTCAGACGTGGACATGCAGGTTCAAGTTACACGCTCACTAGATAATCCTCGACCATTAAAAAAAAAAAAAAAAAAAAAAAAAAAAAGAGGGTGGGGGGTGGGAGAAACAACAAACACAAAAGCCCAGCTCGGGTCTGACCTGGCTGCTGCAGCCGCTCCTCTGGTCATTTCTGCCCTCTGTGTGTACACCTATACACACACACGTGTGCCTGCACGGACACACGCGTATTCTTTTAAAATTATGACTTTATATGGTTAGCTATAGCACAACTCTTCTTTTTTTTTTTTTCCTTTCCTTTTTCTTTTTTTTTTTTCTTTTAGCACTTTCATTTCCTGGTGTGAATTCTGGAGTGATGGAAAATGAGATAGGATTAATTTTTCTTAAATATTTTGAAGTACTTTGTACACACTATTTTTGAAAAGAGTGGCATTTTAATTTTGCATGATTTCAAAGCATACCTGTATAGCGTTAATTTTAGATGATCCTCCCAGCTGCCTTTATCTATAGTTCTAAATTAAAGAAAAAAGGCACTTTTAAAAATACACTACATTGCTAGTGTGTAATGGATGTTCAGACCATCACACACGATTTTTGTATGAGCAGTGAGCAAATAGGTCATAAGTCAAAGTAAGTGTTATGTAACTGGCTGGCTTTAGCAAACTTGATACGAACTGTAAAGGAAAAGAAAAGTCTATTTTGGTTTTGGGTTTTGAGCTGGACAAAATGGGAGGCTGGCTATCCCTTTTTTTTCAGTGGGATTACTTTGTAGCAGGTTGGTTTAAAAAAAAAAAAACAAACCCCAAACCAGACAACCTATCCTTTAAAAATATGAGCCAGTTAATCTGTATGATGTTTTGTATTTTTCTAAAAAACTGGTTCAGTTATGTACCTGATTCTGGATACTAAATATTAGATATTCGCCAGTGAATCATTAGTTAATACTGTAACCAGATTCATTACATAATTGAAAAATGTTCCTGAGTTAGTTTAGTTTTATTATTTAACTAAACTGTTTTGTAGAATAGTGTTATTTGGCATAGTGAGAGTTCTTGAAAGAACTGAAGATCAGTATGAAAATAATTTGGGGTTTTTGCATCTGAAGAAATGAGGCAGTAGTGGGTTAATACTCCTACTGCAAAACTGAAACAAATAGGCAGACATTTAAAGCTTCTCAGTGACTGTATAAAATACTATGTATTGAAGTAAACACAGTTACTAAGCTGGAGCTTACATGTAGGGGTCTTTGTGCTTTTTTACATCCTGGTGATATTAGCATGTTGTGTTTGATGTTCCTGCACAATAAAATACCCTTGCTACAGAAAAAAACTGCAGCTCCCAGACTGTTTAATGCAAATATTTTAGCCATCTACTTGTAAGACAAACGGAGGCAGGAGACAAGATACACTTTTCTCAGTGCTAATGTGATCAGCTGCATCTATGCTAGCCAGCCATTCATTAATTTCACTAATGACTACTGTACATTTGTTTTTAAAGTATTTGGTGTATGCTTCCTTTACTGCTTTATTGTAAATGACCTTTCTTTTGATAATATACTTGGAGTTTGAGTATCTGTAGTTTTTAATTGCTCGCCTCACTTGCAGGTCGTCCTTGTAAACTGTTTTATGACTCTGCTCTTCTTATGTTGTATCTGTTCTGTGCAAAGTAATATGTAATATTCTGTCAGCATTAAATCTGGATGCTTTTAGGGCAAAATACTCTTCATTCTTTTTTTGTAGGAATTCTAACTGAATTTTGGTATAATTATTTTGTCAGACTGCGTACTCAGTTGACTTATATCCTTTTTTTCCTTGTCTTTTTTTTTTTTTCTTCTGTATTATTCTTTCTCAAACAGAAACTCTCGCAGAGTTTTGGCAAAATGTTCTTTGAGAGTTTTTTTATTTTTGGGGGGTGGGGGGTGGGGAAGGCAAGGGGTGGCATTATTGTCATTTACATAATATGCCAGTAGAAAGTAGTTGCGTCATGTACGCTTTCTTAATGTGACTGTTCATTGGACTTGCCTGAAAATGATCTCTTAAAGGTAAACGGCTGAGCAAAAATGAAAAGCAGCCATGTATTGATTTCTGCTTTTGTTTCAGGCTGAAAGGACCATTCAGCATGTGCTTTACAGGGTATTTCCAGCCTGAAATTTAGTCAGCTATTTAAAAATAATGGTAAAAGTAGTCTTTTATCATCACTGCTCTCAAACCTTACGGCTTTACAGCTCTGTTTTCCTGTTCTTAAAGCGTGGATAGAAAACTCTTAGTGTAGAATAGTACGTACTTTGTATACCATTTAGTGTAAAATAGGCAGCCCAAGAAAAAGGGAAACTGGCTCTGGAGTGTTGTCAAAAACACACTAAAAGAGCTGAAAGATACTTTTTGTTTTATTTGGGCCGTTGCAATTTTAGTAATTACTAAGGCTTCTGGAAACTCTAGGAGGTAGCGTGTTTTCAGAAAGAAGCATTAAAAACCAGTTGACAGTGGGCCTTTAGTTAGTCTTTTATAATTCTGTCTTTCCTCTGTGAAATCCTTTTGGCATGTTGTGGTTCTCTGGCAGTATCCCAGCATGTGATATCACAGATATCAGATGTCTTCTTGCGATTCATGGCATTTGCTGTGCCGCAGTGGTGCTCTCTGGGACGGCTCAGGTGAACCAGGAAATGTCATAGAAATTCGGTAGGGAAGGCGGTACGGTAGAGAAACAGTCACGTGGTGTTGGGAGTAGGTGAGCGCCTTCTGTTTAAGAGCGTTCAAATCTTTGTGTTTGGTAATCTGATGTGGAACGTATTCAGCAAACAGATGTGTCTTTGACTGCGTGGTCTTCACAGATTTTTTTCCCTAACATCTTAGATATAGAATGCATATCAAAATGAGTGGCAAAACATCACAGTTAAGCTTTGTCCTTTGGAAATATCTTTGATTTAAAAAATGGATCCTAATTACATGTGGCCTTGTTAGGATTTATTTTCATCTCAAAGTTGAGGTCCAATGCCAGGCGTAAGTATAGATGATACTGCACATACGGAGGATATTTGACTCCTCCATAAGATCTGTTTAAAGTTAGTCATAGCGCGTTGCATTTCTGTCTGTCTTTTTGGTGAAGTCTCCCTTTTGTCTGTTTTCACTGTTGAAACGTTACACAGTAAGTGTGGTTTGTGCTGACGGCGCTTTTGTAATATAGCTAGAAAATAAAAGATTCCTCGTTGGCTACTTTGACCCATGTTTTCATCTTGGTTACCAAACATTGAAAGGTAAATACTTGAGTAACATTACTTAATTAGACACTCATAGAAGATGAAGGCATGGAAGAACAGTTTGCTTGTGTATTTATTTGTTTGTTTAGTCAGGGCTTGCAGTTCTTGGGTATAATTCTGTTTCAGGGATGAATTCTTTGTTTTAGATGGAACTCAGTGTGTTCCTCCTAACCACAAACACTTCCATGTTGTTGTTACTCTAGCTCTGCCTTTCTCTTTTCTTTTTTTCCCCCCTTCTTTTTTTTCTTTATTATCCTTATTTTTAATTTTCATGCCCCAAATGCCCCAGTGCTGTAAAAAGAGAATGTAGATTGCTTTCGTAAGACTCTAGGAAGAACTAAATGTGAGAGCGGGTTATTGCTGCCTGGTTTATAGTTCGGCTTCTGCCCCAACCAGTTTATGATCTAGATTATACTCTTGCCCCCTGTTAGTGTCTAACATCAGATGCCGTAGAGAAAAATGTGACAAACTCTGAAGTGGGCAGTTACGGAATAATCATTCCATGGGGGATCTGTTTGAGATGGGATTAGACCAGGAGAAAAAAGAGCTATGTTTTTTCCAGAATTCAGAAAACCTCAAGTGGAATTCTTATTTATGCTTCTAATTCTGCAGAAATGCACCTTCTTTGAATCAAATTACTTGTGGGGATATTGAAGGCTTTTTCCTAGCATGAGGAACAGGGTGAAAGGATAGGATACGAATGGCAGAACAAAGAGAACAGGGCAGGGGGAAGAAATATGGTGGAGAGGACTATGCAAGGACGGCCTATCTGGAGCAATGAGAAGAAGGACTTAGGGTGGAGCTTTACTTTAGTCAACTCACACTTCCACTTGAGTCGGGCAATTTTGGCAATACAGTTTTGTAGCACCATTGAGAATGAGTTTAACAAGCAAGAAGATACTGATGGTGGTCAAGGAGAGTGATGAGGGAATGAGTCTAGAATAGTTTCTAATCTTTTCAAAGGTTACTTGATCTGGGCCAAATAATAGAAGGTGTGCTAGGTGTTGTCACTGCCATGTCAGCCTTGCGTTGTCTTGTGTACAAAAGGTTTAGTCATAGTCATGGCAGAAGTAATTCATTATGTGTTCAGAACTGTCATAAAATGGAGGTCTGGATTAAACAATAAGTACTCTTTTAACTTTTCTCATTTGAAAAATTTCACTTTGGCTTTACAATATTTTAGTAGAAGGCTAAATGCACATAGGAATGGGTACAAAAGCAAGGTAGAGTGCTTTTGGAAGAATCATGGGTTTGCAGTGATCAGAAAAGAGGAATCCAGAGTTACAGGAACGTAATCTTTAAGATAGATGGGAGATTGAGGATGAGAAGCATAGACTTCAGTCTTTTTCTTTCACCTTAATCCATCTTGGTGCAGTAGCTTGCCTGTGAATAGTCTTTCTTTTCATGTGTCTTTAACCATCTTTTCCCTTCCATTTGTCCCTTGTCATCTTCTGTTTTCACCTTGTTAAAGGAAGCTGAGATTTTTAATTTAAGAAAAATAAACAGTTTAAAGAACAATGTAAAGACAGTGTTACACAGCTCCAGAAGTAGCAACTATTATAATTTGTAGTTAGTTCTTGGAAGAAGAGAGTGATGGTGGGGAAGCCTGGAAGATTTCTGAGGTGGTTTGTGTGGATCAGGGTACGGTCTTGCATGAGCAAATTCTTGAAACTGGACTGGGGAGGGGAGTCTGGCCTGTATATTTTGTTTAGCTTATGTATTAGTCTACAAAATGTAAAATAATGATATCCCCCCCGGCCCCAATATATTTGTCTTCGGGTAGTAAAATCCACCTAGAATGATGTAGAATGTTTAACTATGAAGAGTTTGTAAGTTAATAATTTTCTCTCTTTCATTTTTTGGAAACACATGTAGCTATTGAATCTGTCTTGACGGCCATGGTTCAGTTACTGAGATGGTTATGACACTTTTCCATAGAAAGTTTTGGAATCCTAGAGCTGAATCGGTGAATAGCTACTATTTTAGGCAGTTCTATTGCCTCCCTTGGGGGTGTTTTGAAATCGGTTGACTTCTGTTTAGTATGTTACCGGAAAGTCAGAGTTTCTGAACTGTGGTGTATAGCCAGAAACTGCTGCTGCCAGTTGTGACATCTGCTGCCATCGCCCCTGTTGATGAAGGTTGTTTGCTACTGTTTGCTCTGGTGATCGCTGGGAGAAATGAAGGTTAGGGGAGGTAGTTCTCCTGGTCATTGACAGACCTACATGCAGTTCATATGTAAACAATCCCATATTATATATTTATTTCTTTCTTACGGCTGCCTAATCTTCAACGTCTGCTGCTGACAGCTTCACCAGTACTATGGAGAAGTTTTCATTATTGATGCCTCTGGACGTCCAAATAAAGAACTGTCAGTGAATAAGTACTGTATGGATTCATTTAATTATTAATGAGGATGATAGGGTATTCTCTAAGGTACACAATTCTGTTTCAAAGACAACTGAAGTCAGTAGAAAGTTTTCCATTGAAATAAAATAGTCATGAGAGTAAATGCTCATCAGTATGGGTAAGAATTCGATAGTCCAGTCCATTCTGTATCTGCTGTTTTGACTAGTGCTGACCGATTGCTGCTCTGCGTGATCCGAAAGTGTAGGGAACAGGATGCTTTAGAAAAAATAAACAAGACATTGCAGAATAGTTTTTCATTCTTCAAATTTCAAGAAAATGTGAGGCTAGTTTTCTGTCAACTTAGATTCTGTGAAACAGTGCTAAGCTGAAATCGTAACAATTGTAAATTGCATAAACTTGTTCTTGATTTCTGTCTTATTCTATTACTGGCCAATTAGTCATGTTTTACTCCTACTGCTTCCAGATACCAACAGGAATCACAGTCCTGTTGTGCGTAGAGAAAGAAAATGAAGGGCACATCTAGGCCACTCAGTGAGACCTGGACGTACTTGATTGTATTCTTCCTGCGCTAGACATGTATTTTGTGCCTCCGAGACCCAGCCTGCTGTCTGATACAGTTTCATCAAACACACAGCAGTATCATAAGTACTGATATGATGTGTTAAATTTTATCAGAGCGATATAGGGCTGAATAATTTTGCACGTAGGACTCCACATCCTATCCTTGTACTTTTCACTGTCTCCTGTGCCAGAATTTTCAGGCCAGGAAGCTGATAAAGAAGAGCTACTTAGTTGGCTCTCCTGGTAAGTAACGTGTTTGTAGGTGAAGAGTAGGAGGCTTTTTTCGGGGGAAGGCTGTCTTGAAGGTGTCCTCTGTAATAGAAAAGCCAATGATGGTTGTGGTCTCTTCAGCAAGTTGTAAGGGTAATTTTTTCTGACTGTTCTGTAGCATCCTCTGAGCTTGAAATTATTTGTGAGGAATTTGAAAGATGTGCTGTAGTGGTATAGTTAGGGGCAGAAGAGCAGCGGTGTTGGTGGTATGTGTCTTAAGGCTGTAAGAGAAGCAAGGATGGGGAGGAGTCATCGCATCTTATGTGAAAATGCTGTGACTGGGTAAAACAGATGAGGTTTTGGGCACACAGAAGGAAATAATGTGCTGTTTTTTCACAAAGTGTCCAGTTGCCCCATAAGCACTTAATGTCAGTACAGAAAGCACGTTCTGCATCTGGACTCCAAAATCAATTTACAGAATCTTTTTAGTGGTTGCAACCTATACTGAAAGAAGATGTGTCTTGAAATAATCTCTCCTGGAATCTCCTCTCCAGTCCTTCCAACAGCCTCCTAAGCCTGCTCATCAGAAGCAAACTTTCTGCAAATCATCCTATACCCAGATTGTACCTGAGCAGCAAAAGTGAAAGTTGCTGACAGAGCTCCATGGCCACCCCAGTACATGCACTCCAAGACAGAATTGCCCAGATCATAGGATTCTGCCTAGTACTCTGTGTCTTTTACCAGATTTCCTTATGAATGTTCACCACATCCTCATGGGAAGTGGATGATGAAATTAAGCAACTTCTAGGTATGAGGATGAACTTGCCCACAGTCAATGAACACCAACTGTTTCTCATAAAACTCCATTCTCACCTCTTTCGTCCTGGCATTCAAAGATGCATGCAAATTCCATCAAAAAGATGAGCCTGGGTGCTGAAAATCAGGACTTGTGGGATGGTTAAAGTCATGAGCCTGACAAATTAACAAATGACAAAATACAATCATACTCTAATATCTTCCCTGCATCCCTGCCCTAAAACTCACCTCTTTGTCTTCCACGGATAATAAATTGCCTTGTACTCCATCTCTTTTCCCCAGGAGAAAACCATCTTATGAGCTTTCCCTCAGCCCTCTCTGCAAGCAGTGTCTCCCTGTCTTCTCAGATAGGTTCACAGCTGTAACTTCAAAGATTGGGGAATCTACATAGTATTCAAATAAGAGCTTTTGTGTCCAGGAGCTTGTTTGTTACTTAACTATATTACTTGATTCGGGGTGGGGGGCAGAATAAACTCCCATGAATCTCTCTCTGTAGTCTTTTAACTGACTACAAGAAGCAAAAAAATTACAAATTCCCTATAAAAAGTAAGGTTAGAATGCTGGTGTACTAGGATTGGATATTATTTCAAATTAGAAGATAGCAGCAGAATGTCACCTGACTTTCTTCAGTGACATGACACATGATGCTTAGGTTATTTCTGAGGCTGTGCAAGGAATTTGGTGACTTAGGAGAATCCATTGAGCTGCCAGAAGAGCTTAGTGTTGCTTAAATACAAGAAAAATAGGTGGGTTTTGGCTGTGAAAGCATCTTGTTGAAAAGCATGATTGTAAGACATGAAGCTTTCTGTTCTTGAGGTTATTTTTTTACTGTGGTAGATAATGACTGCCTGACTAAGGGATAAGGCATATATGGCACTTAGTATAATCTTTTCAATACAATATGGACAAAGATCCAAGTAAGCCATCTGCTGAATGGGAAGGTATATTGGATGCTCAGACATTTTTCTTTGTTTCTGCCCCCTCCCCCCCGCCTCCCACCATGCAGAACTGATTGTCTGTAAGACTGCATTGGAGTCTCTGGATGATGGAAATCAGGAACAAGTCTTTTAGAGGAATGAAACTTTTATAAAGCACTAAAGGCTACATAATTGCCTGTTCACTATTGACAGTTCAGGATGTTGGAATACAAGGCTGGAAACGAAGGTTAGTGTTGTTGAAGATCAGTCTTTAGGTGTGACAGTAATTTGGGCAGTATGATGAGCTTTGTTTTACTAGCTCTTGGTTCAGAGTCTGTTTGTAAGACAATATGGAGAAATTATCTATTTCACAACAGCAGCTATACTGGGTCAGATCAGAGATCTGGATGTCCCATCGGCATGTTTCCTGCAGTGGTTAATAGCAGATGCCTAGGAAGGAAAATAAGGAAAGGGTAATTTTGTAATGATACTTCCCTGAACCACTAATTGGGGAAAGTTGGGAAAGAATTGTGGGATTTCTGGAGTCAAGGATCGTATCTCTGTGTTAGATCTGTTGAGCATAGACATCTCCTTTGAATGTGTCCAGTCTTTCCTTGGTCACACAAATTTTCAACGTGCTGAGTATGGAGTACCACAGTTTAACTGCATGTTGTGAGAAGAACAGCTGCCTTTTACTTGGGATTTTCTTGAACCTTCTACCTACTGGCATCAGTGCCATGTAGTATGTGTGGGAAGAGACAGCAAATGCTAATTCTGTGATCACCTTTTTGGTGTGAATTGTGATTATAATTATCAAGATGCATGAAAATGTATGTGTGGGAAAAACAGACTGTGTACTTATCAAAGTGGTGCACAAATACCAAACACCTAGTTGAGAGCACCAGGTTACATCAATGAAACTTTATTTAAATGGAAAAAAATTGTGCGTGTGTGTGTAACGGGACTGCTTTTTGAGAGCATTAAGAGACAAATGGACTCCAAAAGTAGGATGTCTGGACTGTTAGCAAGTTTTCTTGTTGTTCTCAGTACATTTTTTCAGTTTTTGCAGCCTTGAGGAATCATGGGATCTTGTTTTCTGATGTTAAATGTCTATATTACGTAGTTTAGGTTTATGATTCATTCTATTAGTTAAATAACATTTGTATCTGGATTATGAACCTGTTTTGTATATACCATAAATGGCCTAATTATTCTGCATATTTTGTTTCCTAATAGAACTGGTTATGGGTGGGTTTAGGTTTCACACTTGATCATGTTGATGTCCGTGGATCTACAGATCTTAAACCCCCCGGTGTATTAATAGTGTTATCAACCAAAGCTCCTGCAGCTGTATTTATTTATTTTTCCTTCCTCGGGGGTACTGTAGTGGCCAGTTTGAGCATTAGCCACCAAATGCCAAGGTGGCTGTATGGTAACTACAGTAGCATTTCAGTATCTAATGGACCAGGTCACGTGCAAACCCTCATTAAAATAAGATTAAAGTATCCCCTTTTGTTTGTTAGATGGAGCCAAGCCATGCTTTGCGCTGGACCCTCCATTATGTTTGTGCTGTGTGTTTTGAAACGTCTCTCTTGTTTGTGAGGCTGATTGTTCACCACCCCAAACCCCAGCCTTATTCAAACCTCTGCTGAAGATGTGCTGCATTCAGCTGGCTTTCCGTTCTTCATCTCTCCTCTTGCACCAACTGATGATTAAATGCGAGTAAATGAAAATGGTGTCTGCTTTCATGTAAAACATAGTCTTCTAAAGACAAATATGAAATATGAAGCTCCTGTTGTTGACTGGGAGTGTCTCCCGTTTTCCTATACCTCTGCTTTTTAACTACCAAAGACTGTTGTCTTTTTTTTTTTTTTTTGTATTTAATCAATAAGCTAGTCTTACAGTTAGAGAACCCGTGTAAATTATGTTGGTAATTTGCCATGACCACCTATGGTAGTACGTAAATAATGAGAGAATAACAAAAACATATGACTAAATTAAAAAAATCAAAAGGATTTAGTTATGCTTTCTAAGACAAGCTGCCTTATCTTGTCTGAAGTAGAAAAAATAGGCTGTTCTTTAGGTTTAGTTTTTGTGAAACATGGAAATCAGTATGCTTCAAGCTCAGAGACTCATAGCATGAATCCACAAATTTAATTTCTATCTTTGATCAGGTATAGCCTTGCCAGTACCTATGGAAAGCATAAACTTACTGGAAACATGGTATAGTTGATCAAGTCCTATGATCAGTGTAAATGACTGGAGAGGGACAGCTGACGTCTTGTGGTTGTTGGAATTTGAGCAAATGAAGAGTATTATTTCCAAATCAACATCTTGCAGAAGAAAAAGGGATAGAAAATGCTATATAAGTTCTTAGATCTGTCTTTTCTTTTGACACTCTGTGAAATCAGATGATTTGGCACTTGTAACTACTGTGGGTAAGAGGCGTTTATAAGAAATAAAATAAAATGTATATGTGGCAGTGGTGGGGGAGGCGTCTGTTCTGAAAACATCTGAGATGCTGGAAAGTGTGTCCCCAGTGGGAAAGAGAAATTGCATAGCTGGCGCTGAGGCTCGCTTCTTATGCATGTGTGGCCATATTTAGAAAAGGATCAACACTAGGAACTGAATTATTAGAGAAGTGAGTGGCTGGAGGGATTGGAAATAAAGGAAATTATTTGTATCTTGCTTGTTCGTTTGGATTTGGCCAGATGATTCTGTGGGAGGGTTGCAGACTCCAGACTAGCTGCCTGTGCGAAGTGAATCTTGAGACGAGTTTCAGAAGGTAAACGTTTGTTTGACTTAAAGCTCCACAGCTGCTGTTACGTGGGTTTGTACGTGGCTGCCTTCTGCCTGCAGGTAGAAGATGAACAGGCATGAATGAAAGAGATGTTCTGGACTTGTAAGCCTGGTCTGGAAAGACCAGATCCAGCGCTTGATGGAGCAAAGTGCAGGGTGCTTGCGCTGTATGTAGCGCTGTGGGAAGCTCCTGGTTTCTAGGACATCTTGCAAACGTTCATGTGTATAAGTAAAGCAAACAACAGCCAATTAAAAAAAGAAACCAGCGCCACATTTCAAAGAAGTTATATATGAAAAAAGAAAGCTATCTTATTGGCAAATACTTGTCAGGATAGTAATATAGTTCATTAGAATTATTTACACCTATGTGGCAGTTTTTAGTTTATGATGGTTTTGTTGCAGTACAACAGATTATCTAAATAAATAAATTCATTTGGGGGGGATTAAAACAATGCTGCTAAGGAGACAGGCAGAAGGAATACTTTCAACGTTTTTAGGGGCAGTTAAACTCCCCTCTTTTTTTTTTTAAAAGAAGTGATCCTTTTTGTTACACTCATCAAGACTCATTTTGAAAGACTTATTTTTCTTGTTTTGGCAAAATAGTTGATCAGCGCAACTGGCAAGGAACTGACGTGGAGCAACAAAGAATTTCTGTCTAGCTAAAAACTGTATTCGAGGCCATCTTGGAGCACTTTGTGAACTAGAGTAGAAACTCTTTGTGTAAGAAAGGCCATTCAAGTTAAGTTGCACGTTTTCCTCCCCAAAATTAGCATACCAGAATACTTTATTGCAGAGTGTTTAGAATACTTTGTGCAAGAAATAACAGTAAGTTGAAGATTGCTAACTGAGGATCTGTAATGATGCCAACTGACTTTTTTTTTTTAATGAAAGCTTTGTATACATAACAGGATGAGTCATCACTGGAGAGTTCTGAAAGTGTTTGGCATCCCGAAGAATCCTTTTGTATGTCTCTGCCACACAAAAAAGTATTTTTGTCATGAAACTCTGCCTTAAGAAGTATTGCAATAACTGGCATCTTTGAGGGAGGGTTTTCTAATGTAGCTTAAATCTTGACTTTCTATTACCGTTTTAAAAATATTTTGCTATTCTTAGATCTTCCTGAATAATAGAATGAAAATTTCTAGGTAGTTTGTTGGCCGTTAATTTTTTTAAGATGTGGCTTCAGATATACTTCTTTTATAAATTTGCTTTTAAAAGTGTGTAACAGGAGCTTGACTGTTTTCCTTAGCTTTAATGCAAGTATTAAAAATCTGGTTGTAGGAGAATACTGGAACTCATTTTGCTTTATTGAAACAGGATCTCTGTTGTAAACCCATAGTAGCTGCTTATCTGAGTCGCACTTAAAGTACATTTTCTTTTGTACATGTTCTCTTGTAGAAGAACTGGTTGGCCTTGGTATTTTCTGTTGTGTCACTTAAGAAACGAGTATCTTATAAAGTTTTTTCTTATGTGTGTTAAGAACATTAGTAGTTGCTATTCTCACTCAGAGCAACTGCTTGATGAAAAGAAGCAGAAACCTTTCTTAGTGTTTAAGATGTTCATAAATAACGTATCAGACCAACATTGTATTTTGCCCATGATTTTTCCTAAAGATGCGAAACCTGATTCGTATAATGTTCAAGTGTGTGCAAGGCAGCAGAGATTGAATTTTGCAGCTGGTGAAAGAGGGTAACAAACTTATTTTTACCTGAGATTTTTAGGAATGTATGAAATTTTTCAGGTTTTCCCCTCTCCCAATTCATTTTTCATCAGTATATTTTTTAAGGTGTTCTGTAATTAATTTTAAAAATCAAAGCCGTTGATGCATTCTTTCATGCCTTGTAGTAGTGATGATACAGATATTTTTATTCAGTATTAAATTTAACAGTCTGAATGTTTGTGATTTCTTTTGAATGAACCTGAATATGAAATTTATGGGCAAGGAAACTTGAAAAAAAGAACATGAAGAAGTCTTCAGAACTTGTAGTTTTTCATCCAGGAAAAAAAAATGCTTTCGTAATCATTTGGAATTGTATAGGCTTTTAATCCAGATTCTCTGAATGATGCTGATAACAGAAAGCATAAAAGACATAAGGGCTTTCAGACAGTCCTTGAAGAAGTACATAGGTTAATTATTCAGAGCTGCACGTGCAAGCGTGATAGTTTTGAGTCAGGCTCTCGGACTCATGTATATTTATTTTGCTGTGCACATCCAAGGCTAAGCATTTAAGCAGTTCTTTGATTTGGAAGTGAAACAACAGAAATTTATTTAGCTGATAAAGTTCATATTTGGTGATAGTTTTTATTTAGGCTTAGAATTAGTTCAGTGGCCTTGCTAAGCAATGCTTTTTAGTGGTAGCACACTTTTTCTGTGTTTGTTTTTTTCTTTAAGTTGAAGTTCTTATGCTGTGTGTTACCAATGTAGTGCTATTCTACAATAAATTAAATGTCGGATCATGCTAACATCAGGTGTGTTCAGTGAGACTGAAGCCCTAGGTCGTTTTTTTTATTTTCCAAGGGAAACTAAACCTCAACTTCTGGTTTCATTTTTGGAGGAGGTAAACCCTCAACATATCTGTAAATTGGGCCATAGAATTGGGCACAAGAAAATAAGACGTTGGGGTGTGCCTGTATCCAGAGAAGGTAAAATTTTTGGTGGTGTTATTAATTTTGTGTTTACCTGGCATCCTCTCAGAGCTTTTACTGGGAGGAGCTCTACTTCAAAATACTGTACTTGCTCCAACAAAACATTATTCCCAGTTGTTCAGACGAAGAAAGTTTTCCTTAGGGACACTGGACCAACCACGTTACCTTCACTGTAGGATCCAGATGCAAAGAAGAAAACCAATATTTGTTCCTCTATGAGATGACTTTATGTGCTTGTTTTGCAGCTTGTAGGACAGAGCATTGGCACCTGAAATTTCTGGGTAACTTTTCTCTCAAGTCTTAAGAATTAAAGTCTCCTAGAGTATCCATTTTCCAATATGCTGAATGCTGCAGAGCCCAGATGCCATTATAACTTTCTTAAGTTTGCAGTAAAAAGGTATTTCTAGTGTAATCTGTTGTTGAAACAGAACAAGGATACATGGAGAAGAAAAGGTGGTGAAGGTTATTGAAGGTTTCCCACCTCATCACTTCTGAGGAACTGTTCCCTGGTAATTTACGTACCCATGTTTTGTTAGTAATGGAAACTTTCTAGTTAGCTTTATATTTACAGGGCATTTAAGGCCACGATTCCAGAGATCTGTTCTGCTGGCAGCAGTGACTCAGGCAGTCGCCTTTTATTGCAGCTGCTCAGCCCTGTTCCTCTGCCAGTGCAACTGCTAGCATGCCTGCGTGGAGAACCTGGCTGCGAACTTGCTTGTGACAGTATAACCTCAATTTGTAAAGGGTACATGTGGCTTACGTGTTACTTCAGGTGAATATTTGACCGTTGTCCAAGTGCTGTTAGTTTTGCTTTGACCCATGCTAGCTTTTTGTATAAAAAATATTTGTAGATCCTCATAGTAAAATCATACTGCTCAGGAGCATTAAAAGGAAGAGGTCTCATCAATGGCAATTGGTTAATATAAATAAAGTGTTGGGGTTTTTTTAAATATATATATTATGTTTTTTTTACTTAGTCTTTACCTTTTTTAGCTTTGAGGTCAATGTTCCCTTTCACTTTCTGTGGTATAGCTTTAAAACTGAAACTTGGTGGGACGAATCCCATGACTGGAGTGTGGCTATCAGTGGCTACAGGCTGTTCAGAAGGGACAGGTGAGGAAGGAGGGGCAGAGGGGTTGCCCTCTAAATCAAGAAATGGATTGTGTGAGGAGCTGCCTCTGAACAATAGCCACAAGCAGCTTGAAAGCTTACGGGTAGGAATCAGAGACCCAGGCAACAAAGGGAACCTTGTGGGTGGTGTCTGCTATAGGCCACCTGATCAAGGGGAGCCTATTGACGAAACCTTCTTGCTCCAGCTACGGGAGGGATTGCACTCGCAGGCTCTCATCCCTCTGGGGGACGTCAACCACCCCCACATCTGCTGGAATAGCAGCACAGCAAGCTGTGGGCAATCCAGGAGACTCCTGGAGTGCATGGAGGATAACTTCTTAAACCAGGTAATAGACAGCCCTACCAGAGGGGGTGCAATACTGGACCTGTTGGTCACCAACGCAAGTGAGCTAATTGGTGACATCAAGACTGGAGGCAGCCTGGGCTGCAGTGATCATGCACTGGTGGAGTTCAGAGTCCTGAGGGAGATGGGTCAGGTGAAGAGTAAAGTCAGGACCTTGAATTTTAGGAAAGCAAACTTCCAGCTCTTCAAGGAGTTAGTCAATAGGAGCTCCTGGGAAACTGCCCTCAGGGACAAGGGAGCAGAACAGAGCTGGCAGATCTTTAAGGAGGCTTTCCATAGGGCGCAAGAGCTCTCCATCCCCAGGTGTAAGAAATCAGGCAAGGAAGGCAAGAGACCAGCATGGCTGAGTTAAGACCTGCTGGTCAAACTAGAGGGCAAGAAGGAAATGCACAGGCGGTGGAAGCAGGGACAGGTATCCTGGGAAGAGTATAGGGAAGCTGCCCAGGTGTGTAGGGATGGGGTCAGGAAGGCCAAGGCGCGGCTGGAGCTGAACTTGGCAAGGGATGCAAAGAATAACAAGAAGGGCTTCTGCAGGTCTGTCAGCCAGAAAAGGAAGGTCAAAGAAAGCGTACCCTTCTGATGAGCAAGACTGGCAAACTGGTAACAATGGGCAAGGAGAAGGCTGGGCTACTCAACAAATTTTTGCCTCAGTCTTCACTGGCAACCTCCCTCCCCACACCTCTCGAGTGGATGGACCACAAGACAGGGACTGGGGAAGCAAAGTCCCTCCCATGGTGAGAGAAGATCAAGTTTGTGACCACCTGGGGAACCTGAACTACGTAAGTCTATGGGACCTGAGGAGATGCATCCTGAGGGAATTGGCTGATATAGTTGCCAAGCCACTCTCCATGATATTTGAAAAGTCATGGCGGTCAGGTGGAGTCCCTGGGGACTGGAAAAAGGGAAACATTGCACCCATTTTTAAAAAGGGTAGGAAGGAGAACTCTGGGAGCTACCAACCTGTCAGCCTCACCTCTGGGCCTGGGAAGATCATGGAACAGATCCTCCTAGAAGCTACGCTAAGGCACATGGAGGACAGGGAGGTGATTGGAGACAGCCAGCATGGCTTCACCAAGGGCAAGTCCTGCCTGACCAACCTAGTGGCCTTCTATGATGGAGTGACTACACCAGTGGACAAGGGAAGAGCTATAGATGTCATCTCTCTGGATTTCTATAAGGCCTTTGACACAGTCCCCCACAACATCTTTCTCTGTAAGTTGGAGAGAGATGGATTTGATGGGTGGACTGTTCGGTGGATGAGGAATTGGTTGGATGGTCGCATCCAGAGGGTAGTAGTGAATGGCTCAATGTCCAGATGGAGATGGGTGACAAGTGGTGTCTCTCAGGGGTGCATACTGGGACCAGTACTGTTTAATATCTTCATCAATGACATAGTGGGATTGAGTGCACCCTCAGCAAGTTTGTGAACAACACCAAGCTGCGTGGTGTGGTGGACGTGCCTGAGGGACGGGATGCCATCCAGAGGGACCTGGACAGGCTCGAGAGGTGGGCCCGGGTGAACTTCATGAGGTTCAACAAGGCCAAATGCAGGGTCCTGCACCTGGATCGGAGCAACCCCCGGTATCAATACAGGCTGGGGGATGGAGGGATTGAGAGCAGCCCTGTCAAGAAGGACTTGGGGGTACTGGTGGATGAAAAGCAGGACATGAGCCAGCAATGTGTGCTTGCAGCCCAAAAAGCCAACTGTATCCTGGGCTGCATCAGAAGCAGCGTGGCCAGCAGGTCGAGGGAGGGGATTCTGCACCTCTGCTCTGCTCTGGTGAGACCCCACCTGGAGTCCTGCATCCAGCTCTGGAGCCCTCAGCACAGGAAAGACATGGACCTGTTGGAGCCAGTCCAGAGGAGGCCACATAAGTGATCAGAGGGCTGGAGCACCTCTGCTGTGAAGACAGGCTGAGAGAGTTGGGGTTGTTCAGCCTGGAGAAGAGAAGGCTCCGGGGAGACCTTATTGCAGCCTTCCAGTACTTAAAGGGGGCTCCAGTACTTAAAGAAAGATGGGGAGAACCTTTTTATCAGGGCCTGTTGTGACAGGACAAGGGGTGATGGTTTTAAACGGAAGGAGGGGAGATACGGGCTAGACATAAGGAAGACATTTTTTACAATGAGGGTGGTGAAGCACTGGCACAGGTTGCCCAGAGAGGTAGTAGATGCCCCATCCCTGGAAGCATTCAAGGTCAGGCTGGACGGGGCTCTGGGCAACCTGATCTGGTTGAAGATGTCCCTGCTTATTGCAGGGGGTTGGACTAGGTGGCCTTTAAAGGTCCCTTCCAACCCAAACTATGCTATGATTCTATGAAATTGGTAAACTTGTGCTTTTGTAATTTTTTTCTAGTTAACAGGATCCTTGATAAAATTTTACGTCTTCTACAAATTTAACCTTTGTAAGTTATTTGAGATTTAAAATGGTTCAGATATGCAGAAAAAAGGACATGATTTGGTATATAGTATTTCCATCTTTATCATGTTAGTAACATATAGTCAGCATTCAAATAGCTCCTGTCGTGCCTGCATCTGTTCTACTTGCCAGTAAACTAAACCTTCCACAAGTCAAGCCGTGCCATGCCTAGGCTACACACTCATCAAATTTAAGTTTTGAAATGAATACCATTTTCAAAAGTTGAGATCCAGGAACCCAACTTTGGGTTATCTTTGTGAGAATTTTGTGCAAAAAAAAAAAAAAGATTATTCAAGATAACAATAAAACAGATAAAAAAATAGATAGCTCAAGATAACAGGTGTCTAAAGAATTCATTTTGTAATGTGTTAGTGCTGAGCTTTTAAAGATGAGAAAATAAGTGTTAATAATTCATGTATTTTACTTACTGTGCTCGCAGCACGGTTTACCAAATGATAGGTACAGGTACTCTGTAAATGTT
Organism: Phoenicopterus ruber ruber; assembly: GCA_009819775.1. Lineage (NCBI taxonomy): Eukaryota > Metazoa > Chordata > Aves > Phoenicopteriformes > Phoenicopteridae > Phoenicopterus > Phoenicopterus ruber. The sequence goes on along the minus strand of CM020216.1, from coordinate 8,366,401 downwards.
TTGTGGATATTTCACTTGAAAAATCAATACAAATTGAGCCGCAATTCCAGTGCGTTTGAAATTGCTTGTATCCAAGAAACAAGGAACGAAACCCATCTGAAATACTGGAGCTGGATAGAAACAGTTAACGGCAGACTGTGGGGATTAGTGGTGGGTTCAGCCTTACTGTTGTTAATGAGCTGGAAGAAGGCGGAAGCAGCAAGCTAATGGTATTGACAGAGAGTGTGGAGGTAAATGCATTTGTCAACACAAGGAGAGAGAAAATGGAGAGGAACATAAGTTAGGAATATACAAAATGCAGAAAAAGGAGCTTTCCCCCATCCTCCTCTAACAGAAAAAACACCGCTATTGAGTCAATCACTATTGAGAATCTTGAAATAAAACAATGCTGAAAGGGGACAGTGGATAAACGAATGTTTTTTTCAGATCGTATTTTAATTACCTCAGATATGTTATGAAGATGAATGCATTACCATTTGTGATACAGATAGACTTTGTGTTGATGTGAACAACAGGCATGTCCACAGGGTAGTGCAGCTTTGAGACAACAGTTAATGCTCACACCTAAGTTTAAATACAATGTGTCATGGGGAAAAAAAAGTGGTGTTGGTGAAATGTAGTAGTTAAGAACTGAACATATTTTAAACTAGCAACTTCCTATTTTTATATTAAAAATATTAAACCTATTTTATCTTGTAGATGATAGTGTAATGGTAATTGTGCCTTTTAGGAAGAGATTTTTTCTATATTCTAGGAACTTTGAAAACAAAGTTAGAGAAGAGAGGGCATTTTTATAAAATACATTTTCTAGAAATAATCTCTGTAGTCCACAATGGATGAAAACATGTAGTAGTTACTATCATTCTAAATAAATAAATACAATTATCCACTGTTGAACTGTCCCAAATGTAACCTCAGCTGCTCTGCAGACACAGACATCGAGACTAGACTAGCAGCGTTTACCAGCTGTGTGTAAGAGCTACGCTGCACGTAAAGGGATTTCACGTTTTATTATGTGGGAGGGATGATGTCAGTTTGGTTGATTATGCCCCTTTCAAGCTGCTGTGATAATTACCTGCTTGTTACCAGAAGTGTCGAACCCATTTTCAGTTCTTGTTTGCTTTTGCTGTCATGCCCTAATTGCTACATAATTTTGTCCCTGCCAATTACTACTTTGGAGTTGAATTTTACAGTGAAAAAGTTGTAAGAAGCAATAAAGTCATTGTTTTTTAGATCTTGTAATTTCAGTAGAATATTTTATTATGCTAGAAAGTATATTGAAATACATGCTGCTCACTTCTGTGAGATGGTGAAATCCCATGGTTCCCACTGAAATCGGGAGGATATGGAAGGCGAGACTTGTTGGGAGAGCAAGCTCCTTGCGGTCAAGATGGCTGTAGTACATGCCTTGATGGTTAAATACACAAAAATGAAGAGGTGTGGAGAACTGATGACTGCTAACTTTTTATTTTGGAAGTAAATATATTTACTACATTCTTTAGAGACAGGAACTCTTAGGTTTTGTGGTTTTTTTCTTAGGCCTTCCCATCCCTTTTTTGTTCTTTTATCCACTATGTGAGTCTTAAAAGTTGCCTTTGATGTAGGTGTTAGGTCATTTGATGTGATCCTTTAACCATAGTTTTCTATAAAGATGTAACGTAAATGGATTTCTTTAAAGGTGCTGGGCCTAACAGTGTTTTATATTCTGATGAAAACTATTCATTTGAATTATTCAGTGGAATAAAGCCTACAGTAATTGGGTTACGGGCTGACTGACCAAGCACTTTCCTGTCTTTGGGAACTGTCGTTGCCTTGCTTTGGGTTTTTTGGGTGGTCCTCCAGCAATAAAGTCTGGTATTAGTCAATATTAATAACAGTTACTGCTGTTAAAATCTGTATATGGAGTGACGTTGATGAGCATAGGGAAGAGGCAGAAGTGGGATTTGGGTTAAGCACAGTTAAACAAAATGCTGTTCAGAATAAGGAGAGGGATGGTGTCACCATGTAGAGGTGTAGGGATGGGGCTACAGTCCGGAAAGGAGCATTTCTGGAAAGAGATTTAGAGTGTGGGATGTTTGTGGCTGTGTCCTGAAGCTCTCTTTATCACAGAGATTGAGATTGGCTGCTGCCCTTTTAATGTGATTCAGATACCCACAATTGGAAGACCAGAACGTTGTCAAAAAGTCACGAAGCGGAGCAAAGATTGTAGAAAGCTTGGAGAAAATTCCTGTGGTGAGAAAGGTAAAGGTGCTCAGTCTGTTTAGTATATGGGAGGGTGGGGAATCCAAACCCTAAAACTAAGTAGTAGCTTGATTACAGTGGATAATATCTCCAGCAGAGAAGATACCAAGTTCTTAAGGGTTCCCTAATGTAACAGGAAAAGGTACAACAAGAGCCAGCGGTTGAAAACTGAAAGCAGAGAAGTTCACATAGGGAATGAGCACGAATTCATAAGGAGGAACAAACGACCAAGGGTATGGCAAAGTGAGTGCCTTTCTGAAAGATGGGCTTCAGTCAGGGTTACTGAGTGATATTTATGGATATTAGACTCGCGTGGATAATGATTCTGGCATTGTATCCAGTGAGTTTGTGAGCAGTCGGCTTCTGTTGTGATAGCACTCTCTTTAGCAGCTTTTTCATGGATGGTGTAATAAATGTTGAACATCTTTGTGGTCGAAGAATCTTTTCAAATGTAATCTTTAATACATTGATTGCAAAATACAAACGGTTTCTAAGATTCTGAGGACATAGTATACCTCAATTGTAATTCTTTTGTCATCGTAAAAGCTTTCAGGTACTTTAAGGAGAAATTTCAGTGTGCAAAAATACAGCCAAAAAAAATTATGCAGAAGTAATACTGTAACCCAAATTAATGATTTTACTGCTGAAATTTACGTATAGCCAAACTGTGAACTAGCCCTGCTCTGTCCTGTGGTGATACCAAGACAGTTCTTGGGTAGATCTGAGTAGCCTTAGGGCCGCTGTAAGTTACACCTAGCCGTATGCGCTTTCCTTGGCAGTGTTGTCTTCACAAGTGGTTGCAAGTATAGCTGTAACAGAGCTGCTCTGCCAGCTTTTGATACCTGGAAGTACTTCTGAAAGGTTTGATTAAGATAATTTTTGAGGCTGTGTGGTCTGGTGTGTAGAACTGAGTTTTCATGCTGTAAATGTTAATTAGAAGCATATGTGTCTGTGTAAAAAGCAAGCTGAAGTAAAAGTATAAATATCTAAGAAGCTGTCATTCCAGAAGGTCTATGCTCAGAAAAGATTAGGTAAATATACAAATAGTCCCATTATAAATCAGCTTCAGTGTAATTTCTGATTATCTTCGTTACTTGTTTTTCTGGTGGCTTCTGAAAAAAGTTCCAAAGCAAGTGATTCAGATTGTAATTTCCAAATCCTTTTAGACATCATCGTTTACAGCGTCACCAAAAGAAGCTTCACTCGCTTTATTCCCTCCCCTCGATCTGTAGCAACTCTTTCCTATCACTGCTCTACTCCCTTGCTGCTTCCAGCACAAATGTTCGTGGACCTCCAATGGATGCAATAGGATAACTGATCTGGATGAAAGTTAGCTGTGTTTTGCTGGGTACAAATTCGATCTGTTTTAATTCTTAAACTTTGTTTTAACATTATTTCTATGTCTTCAGGTTAACATGTTTGAATCTTGAACATTTTGGCATTTTTCTTCATACTGAACATAAATTTTGAGAACGAATTTCCTATTACCTTAGAAACACATTTCCTTGCCTGTTTAAACTGAGGATATCTGTGGAACTGGAGAGAAGTCGCAGAACTTGAGGACCTTTTGCAACTTGCAGTGCAATAAATGAAGTAAGCTTACTGCTTGTGTGTCCTTGGATGATGGCCTCAAAGGAACTTGACCTGGAGGTATCAGTTGGTCCTCTTGGATGACTTCCATTGTAGTAGTTGCTGTAACAAGGTTCGCTGGATACATGCCCCTATCGTGTGACACAGATACAATTTTGTTTATAACTCTGACCTGTATCGTATGATGTAGGCTGAGCAGTAGATCATTCTTTTTGTAGCGCTTCTGTCACAGCCTGATCTCATCTCGTGCTAGGGGGTGTGAAGGAGATGGTCAGGTAGTAGAACTTCTCTAGCATCAAGTGCTGGAAAACCCATCTATTTATTAACTTAGCTTTTTTTTCAGTTTTTTCTTTAAGGGCATATTGAAGAAATGAGGTAATAACAGTTTTAAAAAAATACTGTGAATTTATATATTTAATCTTAATGGACAGAAGACTGGCATGGAGAAAAAAACAAAGTAGCTTGGTATGGTTTGTAGTGGTCTCAAATAAAAAAAATCATAGAATCATAGAATAGTTTGGGTTGGAAGGGACCTTTCGAGGCCACCTAGTCCAACCCCCTGCAATGAGCAGGGACATCCTCAACTAGATCAGGTTGCCCAGAGCCCCATCCAGCCTGAGCTTTAATGTTTCCAGGGATGGGGCATCTGCCACCTCTCCAGGCAACCTGTGCCAGTGCTTCACTGCTCTCATTGTGAAAAACAACTTCTTTATATCTAGTCTAAATCTCCCCTCCTTCCGTTTAAAACCATCACCCCTTGTCCTATCACAACAGGCCCTGCTAAAAAGTTTGTCCCCATCTTTCTTATAGGCCCCCTTTAAGTTCTGGAAGGCTGCAATAAGGTCTCCCCGGAGCCTTCTCCTCTCCAGGCTGAACAAGCCCAACTCTCTCAGCCTGTCTTCACAGGAGAGGTGCTCCAGCCCTCTGATCACTTTTGTGGCCTCCTCTGGACCGGCTCCAGCAGGTCCATGTCTTTCCTGTCTTGGGGGCCCCAGAGCTGGATGCAGGTGGGGTCTCACCAGAGCAGGTAGAGGGGCAGAATCCCCTCCCTCGACCTGCTGGCCACGCTGCTTTTGATGCAGCCCAGGATACAGTTGGCCTTCTGGGATGCGAGTTCCCATTGCTGGCTCATGTCCAGCTTTTCATCCACCAGTACCCCCAAAGAGATGAAACTTTGAGAACATTCATGTACAGCAATGATCATTGTCCCAAATAAAGATGATAATTTAACAGCCCTTTGAACAGAAGATTAGAAGTTCCCTGTCATAATTATTTGGGGCTATTTGTAACCTATCTGTAATTGTCAGAAGGCAAATTTGTGTCTCCAGGTTAGAAGAATCCTCTTCAGGGGTGGAAAAAAGTGTTGGACAGTTTTGTTTAGCAGAATGCAGTGTTTCTGCCTTATCCATGCCCCTAGAGATTGATGTGTCTGTTCATACGGAAGCTTTTAAACATGTTTGAAGACTTGTATTAGTTGTGACTGTGCTTTGGAGCATTGCTTATTATGCTACTTGTATTGTTGTTTATATTTCACAATAGTATTTCCAGAGTTTTATTTACTCTGGTATAAAAATAGTTTCCATGATCTGGCTTTTAGGATTTACTTCTAGTTTGAAAACAACTTTGGTAAAAGAAAAACAATTCATGTGAATTATGATTTTACATTGACACCCATCTGATTACATTGCTCATTTTATTTTTGGGTCTATTTTTATTCTTCTGAGGTTTTCCAAGCCTTCTGATTAAGTTTTAATGGATTTTTAATTAGCAAGCAGATCTTGTGTTTTTCCCTTTGGCTTTCTTAGGTTTAGCAGTTTTATTGAAAGAAAAATATTTCATAATACTTGTTGACATTATCTGAAATAAAAATGCATTCCTTTATAAGGAGCACTAAGGGTGCTAACAGATGGAAAAGATATGTGGTGATATGACATTCATTTCTGTTGTGTTTTTTTTCTTGTCTAAATCCATTTTAGATTGGTAATGACAAACTGTAGTTAACATGCAAGAGCTACTTTTCTTACATGCCATCAATTAATTTGAATATTATTAAGAAAATTCTACCTGATGTGTTCTAGGTCAGCATCTTGCATAAAAGCAGGTTATTTCTGTCACTTTGGGTACTGCTGTTCATGTCCTGATCCTTCTCATTTAAGCTTACATATATGTTGGGGGAAGCAACAGGGAAATACACATGTACTGTTGCCATAGGTTGTTCATTGCCTTTTGTAAACAGAAGCTCAGGTGAAATCGGAGGACAGACGCCTTTCTCAGGGAATCCTGTAACACCCATCTAAGGGACAGACAGGTGGAATTTTTTTGTGATATTGGTGGGATCAGGAATATTTCAAAAGCATAAGAATGAATGGAGTTATTTTCCATGTGTCCTGGTTTAGGCCAGGATGGAGCTAGTTTTGTCTTCAGCAGCTCCTGTGTTTTGGGTTTAGTGTGAGAAGAATGGTGATAGCACACTGATGTTGCTGGTTGCTGCTAAACAATCAAGGACATTTTGCAGTTTCCCAGGTTTTGCTAATGTGCAGGTGCAGAAACTTGGGAGGGGTAGAGTCAAATAGTTGATCCAAACTGGCCAAAGAGAGTATTCCATACCATAGATGGCACGCCCGGTGTAAGTGAGGGTCAGCTGGTGGGCCACTAGCCTTAATCCTTAAGCTTCCCTTCGGGTTGCTTTTTGTTTCCCTGTTTTTCCTTTTTTTTTTTTTCCGTTCGTTCAGGGCTGTTCGTTCCCTTGCCTGCTCTCTCTGGAACTTGCTGTTCTGGGATAGCTGGTGGGGGAATATCCCTGCTCCGTGGCTGCTGCTTGGGATGGGCTGTATTGGTCGTCAGGTGGTGAGAAATTGTGCATAGTTTGTTTTATATATTCTATTATCCTTATATATATCACTATTATTATCATTATTAATATATTTTTATGTTTTCCCTTTGCTGTCCTGGTGAACTGCTTTTATCTCAACCTGTGAGTTTTCCTTTTTCTCCGATTCTCCTCCCCACCCCAGCAGAGAGGGGGGGAGTGAGCGAGCGGCTGCCTGGTATTCGGTTAAACCACGACACCATGTAATCTACAGGAAGACCTGAGTTTGCTCTTAGGTCTAAAGACATGAGGAAAATTGATTTGAGACAAAAGATACTGAGCTTTATTCGATGAGGAAGCATGAGATGTTCTGAGTTGACTGATGCATTTTGATACATGTAAGATCTGGAAACCTCTCAAAACAATGTTGTGTGAATGGGGTTTAGTTTGTCTTAAATAAATTGATATAATAGGTAAGAGTTGAATATTCACATTGTTTTTTGAGTATCCTACCTGAATTGACAATGAATAAAAGCAGTGGTTAGAGCTTCTTACGATCATTGTATGCAGACTGTACATGCTGGGTATAAAAATAATTTTTTGAGTAAAAACTTTAGTATTAGATCATTCTGTTGTTTGTATACCTGCGCTCTGTCTGGCTGGGTATTACGACAGGCAGCACAGTCTGCACCTGCACTTAATATATCTAGTGAGAATATTTAACATAAGCAGACAAGTGCATTTTGAAAGAATCTTCACAATCTTACTGTCGTAAGACTCCGGCAGACTGCAAAGTTTCAAAAGGAAATCTTTGAAAATGACTCTTAATTAATGGTGCTAAAATTACAAAAATCTGTTCACAGAGACCAAAACTTCCATGAAGTTCCAAGTACTTGGCAGCTGTTTCTCATGCATGATGACTCAGATCCGCTGAATTTTATGTACAGGATCTTGAAATCACCAGACATGAGAATTACAGTCCTTATCATTGTATTGCCATCTTTATTCAGAAGAAAGTAGCAGGCAAACCCTGCAGCGTATGAAAGAGCAAGTAGCTGGATAATTCTTGATTCTTAATGAAGACAAGAGCTTGGTCCTGTTGCAGGTAAAAATGTTGGGCATCACGGCTGTCATGAGATTGGAGGAGTTAAAACTTCCCATAGCCGTCGTCATGGAGAAACAAATCTTGTGTTCGGATGTAAGTGGATGCTTACGCTACCCGTCAAGAAAAGACAGTGTTTGATGCAGTAGCAGATTTTGATGCAGTTTTGTTTACTTAAAGGAAGGAGAAGTGTGGACAAGTACAGTGTTTGATGGTGCAGGTGCACACATGAAACTCTTGTAAAGGTTAGAAGATTGGTGTTTTGGACAATGCCAGTGGTCTCTCAACTGTCAGTGTTGCCATTTCATTCTCCTTACCTGTAAAAATAGAACATTTGAAATCATTTGGTGGTCTTGATAAGCATTGTAGCAAATTCATCTTGATAAGTAAGCATTGCTCAACAGATTCATCGAAGAGCCTCACACTGTGGTGTCTGGAGGAATCATAAGAATGTAGCTATTACCAAGTCTGGAGCAAGGTAGAGACACAGAACTAGCTGGGCTTGGAAATGTGCAGATGGCTCTACTTGTAGCTGCTGATGCTCCCAAAGATTTGTCTAATGCAGTTCCAGAAAAGGTTTTAAAACATAGTACAACTGCTAAAATTCTGGTATGTTGTTTTGCATCATTTTGATAGTGAATATGGCTAAGTGCATTGGTAACAAATGTATAAAGGATGTAGTTTGTGCAACACTGCAAATATATAATGTGTCAGAAGGTCGTAATTGTGCCAGAAGTTTTTTTGTAATATAATTATTTCTGAAATGTGTATAATAGTTAAGGTCTGCATGTAATGTGTTTTATGTTACAGAACTAAAACTATAAACTGCAAGTCAGACAGTGAGACTCCCTATCAGTGGGAAGGTAGTTCTTGAGAAATAAGAACCTGTAGCAGTTCTTGATGCTGTATATTGCTGAGTTAACGTGACAGATATTTGACTAAAAGTAATTTTTGCTTACAGAATTTATAGATGTCTAAACAGTCAGTTTGAAAAGTAAAAAGAAAGCTAAAAGACCTGAAAGCCTTTTATACAATTTCTGACTTTGTTATTTGAACTGTCTCCAAATCTGAACAGTTCATACATGTAGATCAGGCAACCTGGCTTCATGCTTTTAACGTCAAACTCAGATTTTCTCATGTAATGGCATCACAAAAAGGTATGCGGAAGTACATTGCAGTGTAGTAGCCCTAGCATCAATATTTCAGTCCATAACTGGCTGTATCAGAGCTGTGATTCCACAGGTATTTTGTGGGCTCATGTGAAAAGTTTATTATTTTATGTACCTGCAACTGTTGTTGATAGTGAATCCTCCTAGTTTGGTCCTTGGCTGCTGTGACCCTCCGTCTCTCTCACCAGCCCACTGAGGATGATCCCAAATGGGTAACAAATTGGGAAGAAGATTTCATGGTCTTATTAGTAAGGCTCTGTTTCAGCTAGGGTAGTCTTCATCTGCTTTATCTTTTAAAAGAGCAGATCCAGACTCACACGGAACAAATATAACTTCAGGGAAGAGCAGAGAAAATGCTGAAGACAGTCGCTTTGGCCAGACCAGCCTCATCACCCAACAGAGCATAGCTTCAGGCTCCTGGATCTGGTGGCCTTCTGCAAAATTGAGTTGAGATTAAGATTTTCCAACAGTGAGATGACATTCCTGTTACAGTAATTATGCCTCTCTGATTCGGATAGACAGTTCTGACGAGTGCCTGCTGGCAGGACATCCTATTTGCCTTTTCTCAGTCTCCCGTGGAAAGTAATTTTGCTCCAATATTGGCCTGAGAGCCCACGTAGTACAGGTAACTATGCAAGAGCAGTTGAAGTTGAAAATAACAGATAACCCAGACTTCACATTTACTTAAAAGTACTAATTCATTTGACCTTTAAATTATTGTTAGAACTGCGCAGTGCAAATTCATTTTGGCATGCTATGTTTTACTGAAAACCTGTTTCAGGACAGCCTCTTTTCAAGAGCTCTGCATTCATCAGTCGGTTTCCCTTGTATTAGCTTACTTTTTGTCAACAGTGACTGTACTCTAGAATGAAAGCAAAGATGCATCTACGACATTCAGTACAAATAATCTTTAAAAGACTCCTATTTGCATTTCTTTGAGTAGCGTAGGAATTCTTTGACAAATCTCCCTTTCATAGCGGAGTACTGGGAAAGTTCAGATAGGAATCGTCAAGCGGAGGCTAGGTTCTTTTTATGCTTTCCCTCAGACATCCCTGATCTCAAAGGCTATAATATTTTTTTTATTTCAGGTGTTTAGTACTCTCAGAGGTAACTGTATAAAATATAGATGTGAAAAAAGTTTTATCTCTGAACTTGTTACAGCCTGGGTGAATGAATAATACTGAGTGAATGAATAATGTCTTTCAGATCGTTACTGGTTAAAGGAGACGTAAGATGGGAAGTTGCAATGTTTTGGTTTTAAATGTAAGCTGGGTCACTTCTCTTTTGATGTAGTGATTTATGAAAAGATTATTATGCTTTATAAATTAGAAGTATTAAGATACACACTTTTCTTTGGTTGTACCAGGAGACTAATAGGCAATATTGAGTATATTTTTGAGATTTAATAATGAAACTGAAGGTTGAGCAAGTTCTATAATGAGATTGTAATAAGTGTGGTTCCGTAGATGTTAAACAAAAACCGTTTCCTACAGTCTTTCACTTCTCTCTGTTACTAAAAGGTCAGCTTTTTCACCTTTGCATCACTCGTGATGTTTCTGTTGCACATCTTTTCCAAAGATCAAGGTCCTTCTGCCTTTAATATACACGTCTTGATATAAGAAGTAAATAGGAAGAAAGTACACGTTGAGTTCCTTTTTTATAATATGCAAAAGAAAATGTTGTAGAGGGCAAGTGCAGAAAATATTTTCACCTGTTTCTGATTGCTCAATTAAAAAATGCTCATAAGAATCTTTTAAATCAGAATCAGTTTGAAGCCGGAGTCAATATGACAGTGAGTTTCCTATTTTAGGCTTGTTAGTGTTTAGAGCTATTGAAATTAGTTCTAGCTAGCTGGCATCTGCCTTGCTTCCAGAGCCGTGTTGTTCATTTGATCCAGACTTGGATGTAGAATTTTCTCAGTGCTTAGAAGTAATAAAGGCTACGTTGAAAAGTAGTGTTCAGAGAGGGGAGAAACCCCCTTTCCTTACAGATATTTCTGTGAATTGATTCTTACTTTCTTGTTGTGGTTCCCTTCGCATGGGGCTACTAGCTGAACCTTAGGTATTCTAGCTTATACTGAAGCACAGTTAAACTTTTACAGCTGTGCTTGGGACTTACGGTTCAGAAACAATGGGAGCATGTGCTTTTGCACACCTGTTAAAAAGATTCTTGAAAAGACCGTAACAGCTTTCACTTGTGAAACCATTGTGTGAACATTAATTCATTACTAGCCGTGCTAACGGCAGCACTAATTGAACCTTTTTATAAATCATTCCTGTACTGTCTTCCAGGGTGAGGCTGTGGACAGATGTTCATTTAACAAGACATCTGTGCTGGTTTAGGATGTTGCTGTATCCCAGATGTTACACCGCTTTTAAGGTTATTGGCCCTGTTTTATATATTTAGTACCATCATTGTGCTCAGCCCTGTGCAAAGCGTAGGAAGGAAGGTAGTTTCTACCCTGAACGATCTAGAGGTTTTGGCATTTGAGAAAGAAGGGGGAAGCTCTGGAGTGGTTCATACGTACACGTTCTCCTCAGCCTGAAACAAAATGTACTGGATTAGTAAGGTCGTTTTGATGGATGGTCTGAACAAATTGTCACCTGGCTTTGTTGGTAGCAACTTATGGAGAACTTGCAGAAACTGGTGTTTGGCAATAACTTCTGGGTAATCATAAACTAGCAGCCTGGCAGTGACAGGCATCTGAGGATCGTAGCTTTGTCAGTTACTTCATGTGGTTCCAGGAGATGATGGCCCATGGCCTCATTACTGATCACCTTGTGGAAAGAATGAGTAAGATCCAAGATGTACTTTTGACCTACATTGTGCTCATGAGGTTACGGTGCTATTGCTGTCACCTTTAAAAAAAACCAAAAAACACCCCAAAACCCCAAACATGCAAAAAATGTAATGTATTTTAAAAAAGGGGGGGAGGGGGGAAGAAGAGAAGTACTGTCTGATTACTGGCAGGTGAATAAGATGGTTTTCCGTTTTCTCCTGGCGTTGTGCACCCGTGCTGCTCTCCGTGCAGTCGGCAGAAGCCACTCCGGTGCCCAGTGATCTCGCTGTGGTAGCGAAGTCGGCAAGGCTTTGAGGCAGCCTCGGCGAGGCTCCCCGGCGCAGAGGGAGAACCTAATGCTCTGCTGAGCCCCGCAAAACGTTCTTCTGTGCTCTTGTTCCTGTGGGCTAAATTTAATTAGTTGCTTACCCAGAGAAGAATTACAAGATTTTTGTTTACTATGATGTATTTAAAGGTGGAGATTAATGAAAGGCATTAGCTAAGAAAGCTAATTGATAATAAATTTAGGAGTGGGTCACAAAGGATTTTGATAAATTACTCCATTTTATGCAAATATGAGTAAAATTATTGTAGACAGTAATTATATTCAACTGGAGTCCTATATATATAAAAAGTGTGGTTTTGTCTTTTGTTGACTTCGTTTCATGAAACGCTGAATGTGCTTTAAACGCTTAAAGAAGTTACATTTGTCTCAGTGGATCTGTTCTTTTAAGCATAGATAGATGCGGTTTTGTTTTTTCCTTCTAAATTAAACTCCATTGTAGGAAAAAGGCAAGCGAGAGAGCCAGTCGTGGAAACCTTGGCAGCAGTTCAGCCTGTGTACCAAGCCCACTGCCTGTTGTACTGACTAATATTTATTGTTGTTTTCTTGTAGAGTCCGTATTGGTCAGGCTCCGCCTGTACATTTTGTTCTTGGTTTGAAAGCTGTAGGAGACGTGGCTCATCTGTGTGCGGTACTTCTGCCGTCGAGAGCTGATGGGGTTTCTGCAATGATACATAAAAGCATGATGTAGTTACTCCTCCTAGTAAGAAAGTTTGGGATTGAGCTTCAAGATCCAGAGCAGAACTGAGGTTATAATGTTCAATATAGCAGTTACGGTTCAGTACTGTCTGGCTGTGTGTGAGCGAAGGGTAATAGTCACAGGCTGTTGTTCCATAATTGTTTTAAGGCAGCAAAAGCTGACCCTGCCATCATCTTGCCCCAGCAGCCTTTTTGCATCCTCCTCTAGAAGGACAAGCTTCAGAAGAAAAAGTCAAGTACCAGGAGGAGGACAGAGCACAGCTTGCTTTTCCCACTTTATTTAAGGGGGAATGGAACAAGTAAATAGAAAAATAAAAGATTTACAAGGTTTGTCAGTACGAAAATCTAGTGTTATGCAAACCAGCCAAAAGTTTTATGTATAAAATTATTAAATAAAATGTATAAAATTAATGAAAATAACATTGAACAATCCATTCTTATTACAAATGTTGATTACAACAATTAGGTATGCTATATGGCTGCCTCAAATGGCATTTTCTGTGGAAACATTAAATTATAGTTGTCAGTACAGTGTATATTTCACTGTTTTATGCCTTGAATTATTTTTTTCTCTAAGCCAAACATCAAATTTGTAGGCTATAAAACATCTTCTGATGATTGTGAAATGAATGTAACTAACAAAAATAAGTTAATGAGGTAATCAGGTATTTTTTCCACCACTTCTTCAGTTTTATTTAAAACCTGCACAGCATTATGAAGGCTTTTGGTAGAATATTTGGGGGAGGGGAACAGCAAGAAAACACCAGACGTGGTTATATCTTTTGCTGAAAGAAGCAATTATGTTTAATTAATTGAAACCTCTGATTTTCCTTAGTGTTAAATAGGTTGCTAAAATACAATAGGGAGTTCAAGGAGTGAACACTGCTCTTGTTTAAACAAAATGTTTGAAAGGGCTTTGTAAGGTACTTCGGTGTTTAATACATGAAATGTAGTTTTCGAAGAAAATCTAAAACCGTATGTAAATTATTAAATAAACATAAACAATCATCATCTTCCACTATCCAGCGACCTTCACCTACAGGGTTGTGTTGAAGAATACTGAAATGGGGTACTTGGGAAGAAAGCAGAATTATCATCTACCTTTGTGATGATTTCAAAGTAATCCTGGTTTAGTACAAACTTGTAACTTTGCATTGCAGACAGATAGTTGGGAGAAGAGTAATTGGGATGGAATTTAGAAATAATCCCCATTCTTAGCTGGTTGTGTTCTGCAAAGCTTTTGAGCATTCCTGCACCGAGGGAGGTGGTTTCACGTACCTGCGTTCCCGTCCTTTCATTTGGTGCTGGCTGATGTGCTGGGATGTTGTGAAGAACTGCAAGAAATGTAGTACTTAAATGCTCTTTCTTTCTTACCAGCTGCATTGTTTTTCTAAATGTTAGAAGAGTGTTACCTTTTTCTTGCTGTACTTCAATCTTGGTGGAAGATCCTATTGTATCCAATGAGTATGATCATCCATTTGCTCTACTCCCTACTCTGCATTATGGATGGGAATAAATCCGTGTGACGATCTCAGATCCTGCTGAGAAAAACATTTATGTCCTTCCCACTTCCAAAACACGTGTCCACCTTCCAGCCAGCTCACCGATCGCTGTACGCGTGGATGTGCCAACACGGTGGCTGAAGGGAGGAGTGTAAGACAGTTTCTTCTGGTCGCTGTGCGGTTTATTCTGATTTAAATATTTGTGAAATGTGGGGTTTAAGAAACTACACTGGAAGCTTGTAGAGTGGCAAATAACTGAAGGGCATGCTGGCTTCTGTCTTGTCTAAGAAGGCTATTACTTATTTTGTGTGTTATGTGTATGCTGTCACTGCTTATGGATAAGTAGGCAAGGGGAAAGATAACCTTGTAACCCTAAGGTTGCCACTGTGCCCACGTTTTTCACCGTTGTCCTCAACAAATTTCATAGGGATGCCAAGAAAAGTCCTTCTGTCCTTCATCTCTTCTTGCTTTCCTCTTCCCCCCAGCCCCTTTGTAAATTGAGTGCTTTTTTTCAGGCTTTGGTTTGAGCCTCATTTTAATTCTTCTTTTCCTCCTTTGCAGAGACAAAACTGGTCTCAACACAATTTGAAGGGATCTTCTTGTTAGGTAGGCTAAGGCAGTCACTCCTCTTCCACCAGGAGAGCAACACGTGTAGACTGAAAAGATGGTTCCAGTTCTGTGCACGTTATCCCCTTTGACCCATGAGAGCCAAAGGCATTGCATATTGCATGATAGAGTTTATTTTGTAGCCAATTTAGCAGATCTAGTTCTGCAGAAATAGTTTGGCTAGATTTAAGTATTATAAGAGACCGTATAAAAAAAAAGGAAATGCTGGTTTTGGCATGATTTAATCACTTAAAGAAAACGCAAAACCTTTTTCCCCCGACATAGAACTAACCCCAAACCTTTCAGAGTCCTCTGTGAAAGAGGAACCAGAGCAGTTTTCTGTTCAGGGGGGCAAGCAGGGTACCCGTGTGCTGGCCTGCGTGGCATCCCGATTCAAGGCATGTTGGTTGGGTGAATGGTTGCCTGGGAGCTCTGGGATGTTGGAACCGCTGAGGTGCCCCAAACCGCTCAGAATTTGTGTACTTGGAATCAGAAGCTCCCAGGGTCTCCCAGGCTTTCCGTCAGCACGCCAGGCAGGTTGCCAAGTAGCCTGAAAATTTGGGAGGCGAGGTGCCAAGCTCTTGGCTCCCTTTCAAATGGGCTGCTGAACAGCTGGGAATCTGGATGCTTGGGCTTCTCAACAGCCCACCACGTTAGCTGCTGAAGAGCCAGGCAGGGAAAAAAGGCTGGAATTTGTGGCGCAAACCTGTCTGCTTTCTGTCAGGCCTTGGTTGAAATTGAAACAAATCTGCTAGGTATTTTAGTTTTGATGGGCTGTCCTCAGGTGATGACTTTTTTAATGTGATGACATCTAGTCATCTCTCATAACATTTTATTTTATGTGTCAAAATATTTGTTTCACTGAAAATAATACGTGTTTCCATTTAATTGCTTTAGCATCATTATTATTCTATAGAAATTTCTTCCAAGGATGCTCTGAATGGATCAGTATCTATTTTAGAGTGTATGTAACTACTAGCCAGATTTTGGATTGTGGTCCCTCACATCTATCTATAGTTATCTCCTATGTGGAGCAAACAGGATGCTTGTATCTTAAAATCTTGCTGATTCAATGTATTTTTTGATCAGTAAAAGTTTGTTATTGTATTTTTCTTGTAAGAGTAATCAGAAAAACTTAAGGGGCCAACTGCTGATTCAAGCGTATGTTGTTGAGAACGTTACCTAGAACAAGAAGAAAGGGGAAGAAACTTCGGATTTGTACAAGACTCAAATCACGGGTTAGCTTAAACGTTACATAATTTAATGCTGACATTTATCCTTCCAAATGAAATTATTTAAATCCTGGACAAATTTAAAACTTCACAATTTTAAAAATGCTTTCAGTTTAAAAAGAGTTTTCCCTTCTTATGTTTGCAGGCCTCGGAGTAGAGGAAAAACTGCAGTGGAGGATGAAGACAGTATGGATGGTTTGGAGGCAGCAGAAACAGAAAACACTGTGGAAACAGGTAATGAGACTATATGATGCTGTCTGCTTATTGCCTCTCTCGGAAAAGCATTTAATTATGCAGGACTTTAGTAGACAAGAAATATTTGTTTAATTTTGTAGTACAAGATGTGCATTTGGGCAGATATAAAAGAAAAACTTTTATTTAAACCTATATTAATTAAAGCTATTTGAACCTATTGCTTTTAAATAGTCTAATGGGAATGCCTTCGTAGTGTAGTTATGTAGAGGCTCTTTTTCTGGTTTTGCAAGTCTGTATCTAATAAAAATAAAAGCTCTGAAGCATTAGCTGCTATTTTTAGAATACCTGCCAAAATACAGTATTACTTATTGACCTGTATCTTCAGCTAACTGCAGCAGATGATATACCAAAGGGATAACTGGGATAACCAAATGTTAATGCTTCCTACTGCCGCTTAGGAAACAAGATAAAATCTCTGTTCTTGCTTTTGTAAATATTTGTTGTGATAGTACCCAAATGCTTCAGTTACCAGAGGGATCTCATTGTACTGGACCGAGTACTGTTTTAACAGTTTGTGATTTCTGTTCTGGCAGTTTAAGAGTCTAAAGAGACAAGCAGATGAGCTAACACACAAGATAAAGGCCATGGTAAAGAACTGTCATCTCTTTGCCAGGCACATGTCTGTAGCCATTTGCCTGTTTTTAACCAGGGACTGAATATGCGTAGAAGGATGAAACCTGCCAGGGAGGATGAAGCCATGGCCAATTGGCGGAAGTTTGTCGTTTTGACAGAAGTAAGCCTGAAAAATGCATTGAGACATAAGGGTTTATAAATTTAATTAGGTGGCCCTATATGTGTAATGAGCAAAGCGGAAGGAAATGCAGAGACACTAACAGCAGAAGCTGATGGTCAGGGCGGCGATGGCATAGAAATGCCAGCTGAGTTAAGGGGGTTGTTGAATTACTCTCGTAGCTGCTAAGTAAAGGAGGTAAAGGAGTAAAAGAGCTGTGAAGTCGTTAAAGATGAAGAAAAGAATCTGTGCTTAGTGTAGATTCATATGGAGAACAAGTAGAGGACCTCAAAAGAGCCATTTTGCAGCAACATCTTATATCACCATACAAGAATATTGTTCCAATCGTGAAAGCTGTAAAAGAGGAGGCTGAAATTCTCAAGTGGATGGAGGACGAGCTTTGACTGGTCTCTTGCTTCTTACTTGCTAGCTGGTGAACGGTGGCAAGGACTTTGTACTTAAGGTTCCTGGCTTTGGGGAGTGTCCATGAGTGTTTAGTCACAACTTCTGTTGAATTTAAGTGTTGCTAATGGTTTGTGGAGGGAGTCTAGATTAAAGTTTAATGCAAGGATGTTTCATCATTTTATTCTGTCCGTTGTTTTTCTGCCCCTGGCAATAAGCTGCTGGTGGTAGTGAACTCAGATGGCCTTTTCCATCTTCTACAAGTAGATAATGACCAGTTACTAATGTCGAAAGTGAAAAAGTTGTAGCAGTTGTCTGCAGTAGCTATCTGTTGAAAAACAGAGTAGAGGAAAGGAAGGCTACTTCTAATTGTGTTCTACATTCCATTTATTCCTCTTCCTATCCCACTTGCTACAGTCTTAGGAGTATCAGCAAAGGGGACAGAAAGTGTGAATGTAAGTGGTGAGTTTTGTAAATTTTAAATATGTTTTAAAAAAACCCAAACCAAAAAGAAGTTTAAGCTTAACACCTACTGGTACACTACTGTGTAGGGAATTGAGTGATAGCTGTATTTTTTTGGCTTTACGTGTCATTGTTAACAAAGTTCCTCAACAGAGATCTGAGAGCAGTTTTCACTTTGGAGGAGAGAAGGACACAGATAGTTATTTTTAAGACTCCAAGAGTGCATATAGATAAGTCTCTCCATTATCCTTCATCAGAATCATCCTGGCTGTCACAGAGGGCTGATGCTCATTTCTAAAGGTACAGGCAGCGTGGAACAGTGTGCTAGAAATCCTGATAGACAAAGACTCCTCTGGCTCTGCTGCTGGAAGTGATGCACCCTCACTTCAGTGCTGAGCCCAAGATGATTTTGCAGACTGTACTCTTAAGTGAAAAGAAGCCTAGTAAAAATACATAGGTCTGAAATCCCATTTTGACAGGAGGAACCAGAATAGACTTGAAAGAGCATTATAGTCTTGAGCAGTTTGATACAGACAGAATTGCAATTACGTTATTTTAAAAGTTGAACACCATGTGACTTGATAGAGGTTTAATCATATTAATTGAAAAGGCTGCTGCCTCTAAAACTTCTTCTAAGCGCTTATCTGTGTTAATAATAAAGTGTGGGAGAAGGAGTAATCCCAGTTTGTTGCTCCATGTAAAACTGTGTTAATCAAATTGAAGTATATTTGTGTTACAGTTTATGAATTTTCACTTTGACTAAAAAGGCTTTTTATTTTGTTTTCTTGCAAATAGTGGACCTGGCAATAGTTTGCTGTAGTAGTTGGCAAACCAAAACACAATATAGTACCATTACAAAACTTGAAATGACATCATCTGAACATCTTGACATGTGACTTCTGACATATTTTGAGTCTCCATGTTTCTAGCTTCTTTTCCATTGTTTGGTTCATGCGTTAAGAATAATCAGGAATTCTTTGAGTCTCTGAGATGTTTATTTCTTGCTTGTTTGGGTTTGGGAGGTTGTTTCTATTTTGTTTTATTTATAGAGTCTAGCATTACTGGTGCCCTTTTGTGAATTAATTAATTTTCATAAAATGAGAGAAGTCCATGTTATTAATGTTATATTGTGTAATGAGTTCTACTTTTAGGGAAGGGAGAAATGCAGGAGGAATGAGAACTTTCCTTGTAGGGAGGGAAAAAGGAGATGCCCTATATAATCCCACCTAGAATAAAGAGCTGCCAAATCTTTTGTGGGGAAAAAAGCAAGGGGGGATGTAAGTACTAAACATTATACATCATTTCCATTTGTAATGTTGACACAAATGTTTGTTCAAAAAAAAAAAGGCAAAAATTCTCCCTGAAGTGGCTCTTTTGTAATGCTAAGGCACAGCCATTTTAATTGCGGTTCGGGAAACAAGTTACTACCTTTAACAAAATTCTGTAATCTCCTATGTAAAAAGAGGCAGAATTGGAAGCAAAGCAGGGCGAGCTGTGTGCTGCTCTGATCGCTTCAGTATGGGTTATGGTCCCCGCCAGCTACAGTGGTTTCGGAGCCCTGCCCGTTTTCTGCTTAGTGCTGTGTTCACTTTGGTATAAATGAACATAGAATTCTTAAAGATGGGAAGAGAGGAGGGATTTGGAATTGGAAAAAGGAAATTCTGGAATTTGGAAAAAAGATCTGTTTGGAGCTAAGTCAACTTTTTCCTAAAAAATGGTGCTGGCAACTGCTTCTATTGAATCATTAGACTTTCAGTTTCTTGTCAATCTCGGGATAGACTCCTGTCCTTTACCCACCCGCCCTGTCTCTCTGGCTGTTTTCTTGGTTTCTCCCTTACTGACTACTTTGCTTCTCAGCTTCCTATTAGTCTTTCCAGTGGTCTGTTACTTACTCCATTTTTCTTCACTGTGGTTGCCACCAGTGACTTGATACTGGTATTTTTCTATCCAACCAATGTTAAGGTTACCCCTCCCTCCTGTCAGTTTAGCACCCACAGCATCACAGCATGGTTGAGGTTGGGAGGGACCTCTGAAGGACATCTGGTCCAACCCCCCTGCTCAATCAGGGCCACCTAGAGCTGGTTGCCCAGGACCACATCCAGACAGCTTTTGAATATCTCCAAGGAGGGAGACTCCACAACCTCTCTAGGCACCCTGTGCCAGTGCTCAGGCACCCTCACAGTAAAAAAGTGTTCTGCGATGTTCAGAGAGAACCTCCTCTGTTTCAGTTTGTGCCCACGGCCTCTGGTCCTGTCAAGACCATCCAGCCATCAACACCTCCCACCTTTCTAGTGATCAGTAAAATACAGTTTGTGGTAGAATACGATGTTTTCCTGTAGATCCCCTTGTGTTGCTCCTCTCCGTAAGAGGAGTTTGCTTCTGATGAGTGAATCTCTGTAATGGCCAAAAAACCTCCAAAACACAAAAGTTTGGAAAGCATGTGCCTGTGTGCACCCACATATGTGCAGATATAAAACTGCTAATCTAAAGAAAGAAATAATGTAACAAATACCTCCTGGTAAGCTTTCTGTAGGTTTGGTGGCCCTTTGCTATTAATGAAGACTTGCCTTCTGCTTCTTTTCCCTCATCTTCTATTAGTTTCTGTGCTTGGTATTTTCTTGGTTCTGGATTTAAGTTGACTGAAACTGAATTCTGTGTGTTAATTCTTTGATTATTCCCTCTTTTTTTTGAGAACACTTGTAAAACACCCAACTCGTTCTAGAGTCTGTAATTCTTCCTGTCTTTGTGTCACTTAAAAATGTTGAGTTTCAGACTCTGATCTGGGAGAAGTGCAGTGAAATAAGTTTAACTGCTGAGTCTCTTGGGAAACTCATAGTAAATCCATCGGGTATTCTGTTTACTATCAGTACCATGTCAACCAATTCTTAAAATAAATTACTACTTAATAGCATACCCTTACCTCCCCATGGTGTCTAGAGACTTCAGAATTGATAATACATAAAAGAATCTGGATGATTTTATCAACCGATAGCCTCGTGCCTGCGTTATCATCGTTAGTAACGTTACTGTCAGACCCAGTGGCATTGCCTGGCCAGTTGATGTCTTGTTGGACTTCACCTTAACTCCCTGAAGATAAGTCTTCCTCTAATCAGCCTCTTTTGTCCCTGGGCAAAGCACAGAAGGATCAGAAACAAACACTTCTCAGTGGAGGAAAGTTATTTGTGGAAAAGCTGCCAGAGAATTTTGGAGTAATTCAGAATCTCATCAGCTTTGAAGCAGGCTGAAAAGCACTTTTCTAGATAAAAAAATGCTTTCAATATCCTATTTATTAGAGGAAATACAGTCACCCTTATGGTATGAACTGTACTGAGTAGAGCCTCCCACTAAGACAAAGTAAAACACACCTGAGAGCAAGTCCTGGTTTGGGTGAATCAATGGCAAAAGCTCTCGTCAACTTTGTTAACAACAAAGACCTTTTAAAATCCACTTCATGCTTTTCAGACAGATACTTTGGCCTCATCACAGTGTTGCTTATCACTTCTAAAATTAATGAAAGGAAGAATTGACACCACTGAGGACATCGATTACATTTGTCCATAAATATTTGGGGCAAATATATGCTTAAAAATGCGCTTAAATATGTTTTAAGGCAATTAATATTCCCTGTACTCATTATAAAAGGAGTAGTTCCTTCTTCCTTATGCAGCTGACTCCTACCTGTCCAGCCACTGGAAAAATTAGCAGAACTGAAGCATCTTCTTGTTATTATTACAAGCATCTTATTATTTTTCTTTGTATTCTGGTAATTTGTTTGTAATAAGGAAACTAGACACAACAGGATGTTACTTGATATTTGCCTTTAAATCATTACAGGCTTACTTGATAATATCATTTATCATCATGCACGCTTAAAATGGGCCATTTAGAAAAATCTGATTGTTTTTCCTTCTCACCGATATCTCTGTCTCAGGTGTTTTGAGAGTAGGTGGAATATTTTGTAGTAGATGGAATCCATTATTTCCAAATAAATTCTAACCTCACTGAGTTTTTCGTTATGGAGATTATTTCTGAAATGCAGCCTCTTTTTTTTGCTTATTTGTTCAAAACTGCTTTTGCAGTTTTGGTATCAGACTATGCTTTGTTAAACATAACCAACAGGTTTTGGAAGGAGTTTTCAAAGACCCAGAATATTGCACCTTCCCATTGCCCTGAAGCTTAACACTGCTGCTGTGTTGTTAGTGACATGATGAGGGAATTTGTGTTGACATTACCAGTCAAGTATATTGAAATAGTAGCATGTATCTTGTGTGCTGTACACTCGTTTCCTCACTGGGAACAGTGCTGGTTTGTGCACGTTTTAGTTCTACGGATCCGTCTCATTTTTTGGTAATGCTGTGTTTAAGGCGACTCTCCAGTTTGGTAAAAGAAATATTAGAGAAATTGAGACCCCAGTCCCACCTAATTAAAATCATAGTATAAACCAGACTGGTGTTGGAGTCCTATAAGCACCTGCCCTGGTAACCCTTTTCTAGGTCAGATACAAAAGAGAAGAAAGTAGCGGGTAAATTGAACTTATTTAGCATAATAAAAGAGGTACCCACCTGCAAGGCACTGAAGACTGACCATAGAAAATGAAATGACTCTTAAATTCAGTAGTAGTGCATGTAAAAGAACATGCAGAGGAAAATCACCATCCTAATTCTGTATAAACAAAAATCGGCTCTCAAATAGCTGTTGCTACCTCAGCAAGTGGTACTGTAGTTCTTCCGAGAATTGCAGTAGCTTTTATAAGTCAAAGAAGGAAATCAAATTCTGAGAATTACTAGCAAAGGGATAAGGGGAGGGAAAAAGCATCAGTGTGGTTTTTTCTACTGTTGCTTTATAAACCTGTGGCATGACTGCGTGTTAAATGCCATGTGCAGTTCTGCTTCCCCTTCTCCAAAAGGACGAACAGTAATTGGGAAAGTACAGGAAAGGCCAACGAGTATGACCAGAAGTAAGTAATAGCTTCTGTGCGGGGATCAGTTAAGGTGAAAGACTTCAACCTGAAACGATACGACTGGCGAGGGATTTAATAGGGTCCCGCAAAATGATGAGCGGTATGGAGAAAATGAACAGGGAATGATGATTCATTTTGTTTTGCAACATGAAAATTAGGGGACTTCAGGTCATGTGCAGAGCACAAAGGTTAGGTACATTTGTAGATGCACTTGGTGTTTACGTAAATTATAGAATTCATTACTAGTGGATGCTTTGGGTATGAAAAATTTACATGGGTTTCAAAAAGACCTGAACAAATTCATGGAAGAATAATCAGGTAAGTGCTGTTGAATACCGCCCCTAGCTTAGAAAGTTCCTTGGTCACGGATCGCTTGGAGCTGGTTATCCATAATATGGTGTCTTGTGTGTAGAATGACCGGAATTATAGTTTAAATGGTCCTACATTGAAAACCTTATTTTTATTTTATAACCAGTACAAAATTTGCACGAAGTTGTTTTCTGTATAAAATGTATTTAATAAGTAGGAGTTCTATTTGAATGAAAAGTATCAAAAGACACACTGAAATGTACAAAAAAGAATGACAGGCTTTCTTCTCATCTCCATATAACAACTGTTGCAGTAAGTAAATCACTGCGATGTCCTTCAGATAGGAAAAAATAGATAAGTGGTGGTTTTAAAAGAAAATACAGCATGTGCAGCCCTTGCAAAAAAACCTGACAAAACACTTCTGATGCGGTTGTACGTTTTATTATTTATTTTTGTGAATAAAATTTTACAGTGTTGACTTAGGATGAAGAAAGTATGCTTCTGTCCATGGAGAAATGGTTCTTGCATGTGGTTATTACTGTCGCACTCAAACTTCAGTATGCTTCACCCCTGCCCTCCCCTCCCATGGTCGTGTTTTTAGCAGGCAAGAAAATGTGGGTACAAACTCAGCGCGGCCCAAGTAACGGTGGGAGCTATTAGCAGCCATCCCCCCCTGCTCGTCCTTCAGCATGCCGTGGCTTGGCTCGCTGCTGTCTGAAGGGGCTGCTGGTGACCTGCACGGGAGCGGTTAGCTGCAGCGTGCCCGTTTGTCCCCCGCGTTCAGCTGCTAAAACCTATACGTACAAAGTTACAGTACGTGAAAGATTTCTGCGCGTAAGTGATGGCTGCGCGTGGCAGTCTGAATTCTTCAGACACTAGCAGGAGAGGTGACGTTTCTATGAAATTGTGTACGGAACAATAACAGAATTATGAACTCTTGACTAGTGGAAACTTGTTTTGTTCCTAAATTGGGACAGTGAGTGAAACTTGGTAATTATAGTACCAGATAGGCATTTTAAATTAATCATTTACATTCCCTTGTTAAGATTTCTTTTCATATTTTTGCTACACTGCCCTGGTTTCTTTACCTGTCTAAACTACTAGAACTAGAGCATTTTGGTGTTGCTTGTACTTCTGCAGACCCCTACGAGGCCGTGTAGAACACCTTGTCCCGTTAGCCGTTTTCTGACACAGCGCTCCCTCTTCCTTACGCAAAAATAACAATTGCATCTGCTGGTTAAAAGCTTGTTATTCCCGCTTGCAGAACATCTCGGTAAGCAATGGTTGAGACCCCTGGAATGTCCCTGCTGTGTTTGGTGATACTGGTATTTTCCAGCCTGCAGTACTTTCTGTTCTTACTGAAAGTTTTGGAAGCTCATGACATTTGCTTCGTTGTCTGCCAAATTAACAGTAGGTCTGACAGTACAGTCCCAACCAGTAAACTGGTTAAACAGTCAACTTGTTGCATCTAAACAGCAGTAGAATATTTATTTTATGCTTGTGACAGCTGTTTTGATTTTTTTTTTTCAGTGTCACTATATACTGAATATTATCTCCTAAGATTTTAAAGGAGATTTTTTTTTTTGTGGCGGAATTCTTACAGTATTTTCAGGTTTTGACTTGGAAAGTAGTTTCTAACTTTAAAAAAAAACCCTTTTGGATATGCTGGTGTCTTTTCTTTGCCTGATTGCCGTAGCAGAGCCCACACATATATGTCCTCATCTTGCTGTAGGTTTACCCAAGTGGCTTGCAGAATAGCGTCTCGTGATTACTAGAAAACAGAAAAGGATTGTTTGTACCAAAAGAACATTTTAGATCTTTAGCCGGTGTTGCTTCATCGCTTTTGCTTCATTACATCCCCAAAGAAATTTGTGATCATGTAATAAAATTCCAGCCATCACCGGTCTCCTTCCCACAAGCATACATGTGACGGTCTGCAAGGTCTGCCATGGAGGGGCTTACAGAAACCAGGGCTGCCACCTGTGAGCCTGCGTGTCCCACGCGTGTCTTGTACATCGGGAGAGGTTTCTAAGGCATCTGAAGGTAGAGCAGGAAAAGAGGAAACTGTCAATACAGTCATTACTCTGAACGTTATAAATCTCTGTGTAAGCCATGTAAGCAAGGAGACAACTACTGTTAGGAAAGTGGGGAATCCATGTAATTGGCTGAGAATGATATGTGCTATTTGGTATTTTCTTTGAGTATTCACTGCATTCTGCTCTACAAAGAGGAATAAAAATAATGATTAAGAGAAGAAATTTTTGAATGCTTAAAATATGGAACCTTTGTAGAGATTTTTTTTCCTCATTTGAAAAATTTCATATTACTTCTTAAATAGTACAAAACCTAAGTATGGTCTTTTCAACCCAGAGCCCAATGTATACTTCTTATTTAGGCAAATGTGATGAAAGTGTTAATTAAAAGAGAAATTTAATACACATGCTGTAAATCTTATCAATCCCAGTGACTTCCCTGGATATCTGTCCCCTGACTATGTTAGGCAATTTTTTTTTTTTTTTTTTTTTGCTACTATTTCATATTGCCATCCTTGGATATGCTCAAATACTGTCTGGGCATAGTCCTGGGCAACTGGCCGTGGGTGGCCCTGCTGGAGCGTGGGCTTGGACGAGGTGACCTCCGGGCTGCCCTCCAGCCTCAGCCGTGCTGTGATTCTGTGACTATTCCCTGACCTGTAAAGCGTATGAAAGTCTCAACCCTTTTGATGGCCCATGTCGATAGGAACTTTACTCCTTGTACTTTTGGGGATTTCTTTTAACCTTAATAAGAAAAGAAGGCCTTTCTGTCCTCACCAGTCAGGTGGGGAAGAACTATTGATGTAATTGTCTTCAAATAATAAAAAATTTTTAAATGCTATGTTTCCTAGTATTTTCCTAACATTTTAGTAAAGGGTAGTGACATTAGAAAAGAACTTAAGAGACATTTTGGAATTGTGCAATTAGCTTTTTTAATTCTCAGTTCCCCGCCCCAACTCATTATACATGGGCAAGACCTTCATTGTGACAGAAACAGTCATGAAAATAGGATGCAAAATAAAGCCTTGTATATGAATCTGCAAATGAGCTTCACATTTATTAATCATTCATGGTTCCTTCATTCCCAGAAGCTTCAAAGTAGGATGCCATAACCAAGTCTGATGAATGTTCATTAAATGCAGTGAAAAGCAGTTAATGTATTGTGCCAGATGCTTCCAAGAACATCTCTGAGGCAGCGATGAGGGTATCTGCTGTCCCTTTACCATGCCAGTGCTGGGCTCCCATCTCCTAGGAGTTTGACTCATGAAATGCATTACTTCTGTTCTTCCTTAATCTTCTGTTGGAAAACTTTCACAAAGCTGAGTTATGGCACGCACAACTAACATAAGTGCTATTTTCATTCTCTTTGGTGAGCACCGTGTTTTCAGTCTTCCCACAGCATATTGAGACACAGTTTGGTTTATTGCAGAGACAGCAATTGAGATGTTGTTTGTCTCATTTAGTATAATTTGGGTCCCTTCTTTTCTAGGGAAGCACACAGCAGGGGGAAAAGCACCATAAGGATGTAAGCTCATATAGTCGTAGTGCGTAGTGAAACAATCTGCGTCTTCTCACACAGTCCAGAGTTCTTGAGAATGAGTTAGTGGCCATGAACTTTGCCTTTCCAGTGTAATGAGTGGCCATTAATATATAATGAGATGAAAGCTGGCAAAGAGTAAATGGCTTTTGCTTTCTTGAAAGTTCCTGCAGGTACACAATAAAGCAGAGTTCCTTTTGCAAAGTTTAACTAGGTTAAATAAGGGCGCCAAGATGGATCAGGGCAAGGCCGCAATTTCTGGTGGTCTTCCTTGAGCATTTCACACGTGGTTGTCCTGGGCTGTGTTGTGGGTTTTGTTTTTAGCGATTCGGCGTCTGCCTGTCTTACAGGTGTTTATGTTTTGTGCTCTTCACTGAGGCTGTACTTAGAAATTCGCGGGTTACTTGCACAAAATTATCCTTCGGACCCGACATGCTTTGAACACTAACTACAGACCCTCATGAATGGCTCCGCTGGATGCTGCCTGTTTCGGGAATCCTCGTCCGGGAATGATTGCAGGGATTGTTTGTTCAGATCTGCCAAAAACAAAGGGTGTGGGGTTGGGTTTGGTTTGGTTTTGTTTTCTGTACAGAGCCATTTACTATTACAAGGGATGTATTCCCAACAGGATATTTATTTAGTGTCAAATGATTGTCCAGCATTTTTTTTGTCAGGATAGGTTGGTGGACTGGGTTTAACATGCGCCAGTTGGCTTTCGGACAGTCAGTCATTTTTGGTTGTTTCAGATGTCCAGAAACATTTCAGACATATGTTACTGTGTAGCTTAACTGAAATAAGTGAAGCAATTCCAGTTTACACCAGCTCAAATAAATATCTGGCACACCCAGTCATGAACAGGAATTCTTACTCTTTTTTTCTTAATTTTGTGGTTCTCTTTAGTATGTTTTAGATGCCTTCATGGAGGGTTTTAAAAGTCATACGTTGTCTTCCTAAATGAGTTCACTCTGGGTTAAAGAATATTTTACTTCAATCTCTGGACATCAAACAAGAAAGATTTCCCCTTTTCCATGTGCTCTAGCAGGCATATTATTTCAATAGTACAGACCAAGCTGTGCAGTTTTATATTCTGAGAATTTTCCTCTCTTTTATTTTTCTTATTTATAAGATTAAAGCTTGTAGCAGGTTTTTTTGCACACCCACCCATGTCGCAGATTCTTCTACCCATCCCTTTCTGCACTTGAATCATTTATCCTTTGCAATATTTGATTATATTTTGTCATGTTATGTATTAATTTTTTTTAAAAGTGACTGTATCTTCTGCTTAAATCTTCTAAATAATCTGTTCCTTTACTCTAGCTGGACTTCTTTGAAAGAGCTGTATGTGGGGCCTTCCCGGGTTCATGGGACGTTTGAGGGGGTGTGCTGGATGGCGGCGTGCGACCCAGGCGCAGGTCCTGGGTCTGGCTCCGCTGTGGGGACGGAGGTAGCGGCCGTGGGCGCTGGCAGGAGGAGGCAGTAGCGTCTTAAGCTGGATATGCCAAAGAACATCTGCCAGAGCCCTGTGATTTTTGTTACTTAGGTTTCAAAATCAAAGTGTGGAAATACCAAATTTTATGGCTCTACGGCCTCGACCCTTGTTCCTGTGTGTTCTGAGGCGTGTTGCCATGTCCTCCTGGCAAATCCCTGACTCACTCCGTGCAAAGGAGTGAACCAAATGGGAATAGGATTTAAGTTGCACAGAGGGTGGCAACTTGGTGTTTCGTGTTTCTGAGCAGAAACAAGCTTTCTAGGCAAATAGAAGCATTGTCAGCTGTAGATGTGTATCTTTCTGTCTAACAACTAATCTAAAGTAAAAGGACACTGCAAAAATTGCTTATATTCCTACAGTTTGGAATGAACTTTAAACTGGCGTAAACCGTGTCCTTCCTTCCTTCACCTCGTCAACCCTGTGCCAGCATAGAGTTAGCGTAATCAGGAATGAACTAGTGCGGGGAATTGATCAACGTTAAAGCTAATCTGGGAGGAAAACGGTTTATTACACCCCAGATTAGTGTGCTCACCCTGATGTTTGTTCAGGGATGACAGAGCAGGTGCACAAGAGGAGACGCAGGGAGAATGAGATTGTCTAAAACTGCGACCTCCCATGAAAAGGTTGTCATTGAACAATGGTCCCCCTGCCCCATTCCTCGTTACTTATTGAGCATCTTTAGCTTGCAGTGGTACGCTGTGTTATGGACATTCCTTTATAAGCATGCAATTTCATGTTTTAGCTAGAGGTGACAGGTAATATTTTCCTACTCTCTTAATTTGGTTGTGTCTGAGAACATAGTTATATGGGTTAATCTATCTATAAATAAAACGGATGTTTGCAGCACAAGGGAAAGCTTACAGATGTTTTTATAGTCTAAATAAATAAATAAAGTAATAAATAAATAAATATTATTCTTATTTTTTAAACAGAAGTCAAAGAGCAATCTGCAGAAGAGGATGCCCAAACGGAAGTGGACAGCACCAAGCAGCTAACACCAGTCCTTCAGCGCTCAGTATCCGAAGAGTCTGCAAGCTCCACTGCCTCCGTGGGTGTGGAAGCTAAAACCAGGTTAGTGAGCGAGGAGGCAGGCGCTGAATCAGGGGCAGGGCTGGGAGTCGGGAAATGGGGTGCAGAGTGCTCGGGGCCACGCTACCGGTGCTTTGAAGTGCTGGCAACAGCAGCCTGTGCTTGAGACCGATGGCTTGGTTGGCATGTAGGGAGATCAAGGTGAAAAGCACATTCCTTGAGTGTTGTCCTCAGACTACACTGGTAAACCCTTGAATTACAGCATATTAGCTGTTTAAATTAAAACAGACATAAGCGATATGAGATAAAATGGGATTACTGAAGCTTTCCTACTGAGAAAATGGTGTATTGGCAATCCATATAAAATTTGGATTTTTGGAAGTTTCCGTTTGTATTTTCAGGAACAAAGTGAAACAAATCTCTTGTCATTTCTACCGTGTTCTTCTTTATTTCAGAATTTATAATACAGAAAATAACATTTGTATTTTTTTTTTAAACTTTTTATCAATATAAATTACCCCAAAAGCAGTGAAAGTATTAATTACATTATTTGAAGGAAACCAGAACACGATGTTGAAACAGTATCACAGAATTCTAGCAGAGCTTCTTTGTTGAAGCCCTGATAACAGCTTTTAACCCAGCAGCGGGTCTCTTCTGCTGCAGAGATTGCTGTTACCAGTTACCAGACAGTTACAGGTGTAATTATATTTTGACAGATTTGGAGAGAATCGTCATCATCATTTTACTTCCTCCTAATCCGATGCAGAGCATATTTTCCATGCACAAAAAATTACTTCATCTACTTGCTGCTTATATAATTTTCATGTTTTACATGCTCACAAACTTTTTAGGTTCCAATAGATACTTCCCTTCTTACAGAGAATTTCTGTTAAACAGATCTTGTGTGTATACCCGAATGAAATAACGCAAAAATTTCTGTTCTTAATGGAATTTTCCAAAGCTGGTATTAAAATGCAGTAAATATGTACAGCAGCTTGAACTGAACAGCTGTTTTGGTTCTTTATTTGACCCTGGTTTAGATCATTTGCAAAAGTTTTAGTGCTGTTTCATCCGCTCTCTGTTCTTCCCAAGGTTACTTTCTTGCTGTTATCATGAATAGTTGATTACAGCACTTTCTCTAGCCATAAACTTGTTTCTTAAAAGCTGGACAACAGTCTTCTAAAAAAACTTGTGCGTGGTTCTGAACCAGCTCTTATTTGCCCTCAACTTACTCTTCGTTCCAACTGAAAGTGTTGATTTCGGTTAGTCAAGGTTGAAAGGCTATTATGGGCCCATTGCTTTGGTCGATCAAAGCATTAAAAAGCTAAGTACTATTAATTTTTAATTAAAATAACAATGATCAGACCCTATCTCTGACATTTTGGAAAGAAATGTATTAAGGAGATGTGAAACAGTTAACTGGGAGTCATAGGTTTCTCTGATCCCAGGTAATTTTGGTTCCAGACTTAGATGCAGAATTGTTGTTAGTTGCAGAAGTCATTAATGTCCTCATAACAATGAGGAAAAAAGTAGATGTCAGGGTTTTTTTGGCACTGTGTCTTGAAACCTAGCAGAAGAAAGCCTCTTCTGATCTGTGACTTCTTGGTCAATCGTCTGGATCATTGCCTGTGGTGTGCTGACACTGCCACTGAGCCGTGCAGGGGTCGGAGGACTGGATTCTGGGTGGCTTAACTCCGCTCCCTTAGGAGACAATACAACGTGTGAAATAACACACACTGATGACGTCTGGTTGTGTAACAGTGGGAGGAAATGTGTCAAGATTTAGGATAAGGTGTGACTCCATAGACATTTTAAATCTGTAACTTGGGGAAGTAGTTTTGAAGCTGATTTCCAAATTAATCATACTCATCAGCTTCACCTCTCTTTTTTTTTAAGCTTTTCTGTTTCTATTTTATAGTATAAGTAACTTAATCCAGTGGAAATGTTTATATATTTAGAAATAAATGTAGGTATGTGAGACGTAGGAGAATTATTGGAGTATATTATAACAGACAGTGCAGAAATTGCCTTGAACACAGAGAAGAACCAAAGCCTCCTCCAGAAGTAGATGCAGGTGTAGGTGGAGCTACTTTTGCATCACTTTTTTCAGAGTTGAGTATAAGACAATTCTGGATTTCTGTCTTTGGTAGTGAAGATACAGGAGTTAGAGAAGCACAGGACATGGGGCATAAAATGAAGTCTTGTACATGAAATAATTAAATAATTTGCTACTGAAAAATAGTGATTTTAACATAGTAGGATATATCAGAACTAGGATGGGGATTTCAATAGCTGAGACATTAGCCAAAGCTTGGCTTATGTGATATTTTTCTCTGGATCTCTCCTGAGACTGAGGCTAAATTAAGAACATTCAAGAGAAAGGCGAGAGAGAAGATGGTCAATGTTGGAACCTTTCTGAGGTGGGATATGGGAGCCCAAGAGGACTATAAACTGCAAATGGGATTGGGGCGGGGAATTTAACCATAGGTTTAGGATTAGTGCTTAGAAAGTAATGTGCTAAAAACCATTAAAATAAATAGTATCTGAGCCATGCTGGGGTAGGGAGGCTGAAAGGGGTGAGGCGTGTGTGTGTGTATGCTCAGAAGGAATGAGTGAATTATTGACCACGTGTGGGGAGGGGCAATAACGTCAAGCAAAGATAAACTATCAGGCCTGGCAGTGGTAAAAGTAATGCTGCCAGCTCTTATATATCATGAGCGTCATGG
Source organism: Phoenicopterus ruber ruber (assembly GCA_009819775.1). NCBI lineage: Eukaryota > Metazoa > Chordata > Aves > Phoenicopteriformes > Phoenicopteridae > Phoenicopterus > Phoenicopterus ruber. Next base: position 8,334,397 of record CM020216.1, on the reverse strand, counting down.
GTTTTGGAGCCTTTTCCTTTGGTTGTTCCCTTTTTCTTTTTATAAGCCTTGTGAGAAGCTTCTGTCAGCCCAGGACTTACGGCTGAGTGGAATCCAGCTTCTTCGAAAGGAATCTGCTCCCTTGGTCTGTGGTGCCTGCAGAGAGCAGGGGAAGTGCAGCCCATGAGGCAGGCACGCAGCCAGAAACCGGCTGCGACTTACAGCAGAGCCCACTTCTACCTTCCCCTCTGTTTCCCGCATTGTCAACTCCAAGCATTAAAAGCTAACGAGAATGGCCTAGAAACACAATTTCATAGAAGAACAAAACACCTTTTGATTCATTTTATTTTCCGTCTACTTTCGGAGGCTGTAAATTGTGTTAATTGCACATTTTCAGTCCTTTTGCCGTAATCATGAAGATAGAACATTCTCAAAATAAACAAGTAGAAGCTGAGATTTTCACACAGCTTTTTTGATTTTGGTACTTTGGTCCGCTAAATATCTGCTCTTGTGAGACTGTTGCTAAAACTACAAAAAAAACCACCTGGCAACACACCTTCCTGCTTTCCTGCTTCACTTGTAATTGGACAAAGCACGTAATTTTCATTCCAGACCAATTGCACTATTCCCCCTTATTTTGTTGGTGCTGCTACAAAATTGGAGTCTGGAGATAGAGGGCTGGGGTGCTTTATTCCATCGAAAAGAAGTGGTTGGTGAACATCTGTTGATTGTGTGAACAAAGAAAATGGTGAAAAAGTAGCAGTGGACTTTTTTATCTTTGTTCCTTATCTTTTTCTTTTCTTTTTTTTTTCCCTTCAAAGAAAGCACATTACAAAACTTGCCACACTCAGTGGAAAAAGAAATTGTGGAGTGGCAGAGAGATTAGATAATCTGGACAGAATAACACTGCAGTGATGGAAGGAGAAGCTAGATCTTTAGGCAGGAGGGAGTTAGATAAAATATTTAATATTAAAAATATGTTTAAAAAATTGTTAAAGTTGCAAAGCCAAGCACATATTTTAGGAGATACCAGTATTAAGATTAATTTTGAAACTCTGATTATTTCTTTTGATGCACATGTATTACGATACAGTTTGTAGTTTTACATCAATTTTTTTCTACAAGAATTCTTTCTGCAGAGAATGGACGTTACGCACGAAACAGGGCACTTGAAATCATTGCAGAGTGTTGCCTTTACACTTTCAGATCTAGATCCATGTAAGCATTTACAGTATCTTCCTCTGAAGTCAGTGATTGACTGCTGCATCTGCAAAGTGGAGATAGTGTTCCTTTGTTTACAAAATAAATTATTTAATAATAGTGAAATAATATTTCAGCATTATATCAATGACCAGTCTAGCCTGGGGTGAAATTACTAATTTGGCTTGCAGGGCACAATTTGAATATTGTCAGTAGGTAAAGACTAAGACCACACACTGAAAAATGAAAAAAAAGTTAAATATTTACTGATTGTCCATCCTGTCTATTCACACATTGACTATGGAAATGGTCTCAAGAAGAATTTTTTGACGGATCATTGTTAAAGCAGCTCTACCTCAGATTCGTAGGTCAGGAAGGGACCTTTGGAAGTCATCTAGTTCACCTCCTTTTCCAAGGTAGATACCTACAGCTTTCATTCTTGACAGAAGTTTACATAAAATGCTCTTAAATCTTTCAATAACAAAACCTCCGTATCTTCCCTAAACAGTCCCTTCCAGTCTCTTCTTTGTTTTTACTGTTGGAAACACTTTCCTCACATCTAACCCACTCTCTCCTTATTCTGGGTTTATCCCATTACATCTGCCAAGGATAATGGAGGATAGATTTCTGCAAAAGGCTCTCAGTTTATTTCCCCAGCATGCTTTACCTCGTAACAGAAATCCCAAATTTGTTCATACTTTCTTTGTAGATGATGTTTTCGTGAGCTCTGATTCTTCTTGCTGTTTTGAGTTCTCTCCAGATGGTCTGCATCTTTCTTGAAGCACAGAAGGCGTATTGCACAAATGGGGCCAAAGAAAGGTTTCACAGGCAGTCTTAATCCTGCCTTTTTCTGAGGTTGAACAATTGACATTGTGACCATAATGTGTTTAATACTCTCATGTAGAGCTTGCGCCTTGTGGGATTTGACACCGATGAGCAATGACATTCATGACAGCCTTTAAGTTGCACGGACCTTCGCTCCTTGATTTAATCTGTTACATAAAGTGGTCCAACCACAGAAACCATCCTTAGAAATGTCTCCTGCCCTGTGTGAGCAGGTGCTCCAGGTTTCTGGAGTCCCACTCTCAGCCTCTCATGGATGTTTTTAGGCAGTTTTTCTGTCTGTCTCCCATCCTTGCAAGGCTCCTTGTCTCCACCTGGGTCTGTCCTGCTGCTTACGTGCAGCTGTCCTGCCACTGGTGGGCAGCAAGCCTAGCGCGGGCAGGTCAGGTCTGTTGACTGGACAGGTTTTCTTTCCTCTGAGAGATGGCAGTCAGACAGACAGAAGCATCCCACGAGCAGGATTTCATGGCTGGCAGTCTGTCAGACCACGCTGAAGGACTGATAGCAGTACTTGTTACACAGTGTCCCACGTAGACCAAGCTCAGAAGTGGATGGGATGTCTGCTTTGTCAGAGGATGGCACAGAGGCATGTTTATCATAAGCAATGTTACGAGTCTGGGATATTTATTTCTGTTCCAGTGTTGAGTGAATACAGCGTCTCCTCTCAGTTCTTCCAAATGGCACCTTTTCTGTTTTTTTCGCCTCCAGCTTTCTTTGTCAGACTCTTGTCTTTTTTCATGTTGTTGACTCCTCATCATATTCCTGTTCACTTCTCTAATCCTAGTCTCTGCTCATCAGTTCTAATCATTGTTTCAGTGTCCACTCAGTTGTGGTTTCTTCTCTTTCGGCTCTTCGCCTGATCTGCGTTTTCCTCCCCTCCATCTCCAGTGGCTCCCAGACAGGTGTTTGTGACATGGTATTTCTTCTCACCCCTTTCTCCATTTTCGTGTGCATTCTCCGTGTAAGCTGAGGCCGTGTTCTCTCCCTGCTTCCTATGGCTCTCTGTGTGATCTGTATTATGCCGCACAGTGAATTGTCCTGTTTCCCCATCGCCTTCCATTTCCCTCGCGCAGCAAGCCCTCTGTCGAGCCCTGCCCCTTCATTCATCATTCCTTCCTTCGCTTCCATTTCACAGTTGATTGAAAGTACACACAATTTAAATGGTAAAATCTGGACTCAGAGCATCCATAAACTGTAGTTGCAGAGATGATCCCTGTAAGTGTCTCTAACCTTTGCCAGAAGGATGTTCCTTCGCAGGGTAAGGATGGTGCATATGGAGTCTGCTTGCACATAGGGACTGAGAGAGAATGGAGCGTGCTTAGAGAAGGGAGAATTTTTGAGCCTGTAGCTTCGATGTGCTAAAACTTTGCTTGAGCACATATGATCTACCTGGTGAGGTTAGAAACATTTGGAGAAAGGAGTTTGGACTAATTTTCGTGTGGTTACAGAAAGTGTATCTGTAACTTCAAAAATGAATATAGTAAAATTTAAAATTTTCACAGAACAGCAGAAAGGTTGCTCAAAGATCTGGAGTAGCTTCCAGTTAAGTAATCTAGGACCCTTCAGTCTGTAAAAGAGATTGGAGGAGGAAGATAAGAAGCTTCAGAATCATAGGTGGCATGGGGAGGGTGGCTGTATCTTGACTGCAGTTTCTTTTAATGCATGAAACTGAGGGTTGTCGAATGAAACTTATAAGGGCCAGACGCAAGATAAAAGGAGGTGATTCTTTGCACAGCAGGTAGTTTTCCAGAGTGACATGGAAATCCTTGCCAAAGGATGTTGTGGATTGCTGAAAATTTATGTGAGTGCAGGAGCAGACTGGGCAAGTTCATGAAAGAGAAACTGAGAATTACTGATTATATAGGAATCACAGCTGATTCAGGGAGGCCCTGGACTGAAAATACCAGGAGGCATGGGTATTATTCCGTGTTTACCCTGCTTTTTAGTGTCCCCTGTGCCTCTGCTTATCCTATTTCTAACACTGACCATACAGGGCTAGGCGGACCCAGCACGGTTCTGACTAAAGAGCCCCACTTTGTTGTATTTCATCTCTTCTGTAAACATTATTTTCAAAGGAAAAATAGGAAGTTTGAATTATGCAGAACGGCATGTTTTTCCATTCCCTAGTGCGACTGAACAATTTTGATGAAACTTTCTTGAAAAACTACTGTTCAAAGCCAATTTGGTATGTGTTAAATTTCAGTAATTTTCAGGTAGTAAGACCCTACTTAGTGTTCATACGAAGCTGCCTCCTCAGAGGTGCTGCCACTTCTGCGAGGTTTATGTGGGTTTGGTGTGATCTATTTTCATTTGCCAAGAGAGGGAATTTGGCTTGAACAGACCATACTTTCTGGGCACAAAGGCACACCAAAGATACAGGCCACGGTACCTTTTATTCTTTGGGGTTTATCACTCAGAGGTTAAATCACCTCTCAAAATTGTGTGAAATACCACCTTTCAGGTATGCTCACAGTTGGATTCCATGTGGGATTTTTGTTTGAGAGTATGAGTCAGTTCGGATGGACATTAAAGAATGACTTCTAGATGGCCTTGGAGTAGAACCTCTGAATTCCCTTTGCTCAGCACTGGCAGTCTGGTAACCCCTCCTGCCTTTAGGGCCTGTGAAATCCTAACTGAGCTTTAAACATTTGTTTAAATTAAAGCTGACACATATTGATGGTGAATAAGAGCATATTTTCATATTTTTTAAATTTTAAAATGTCAGTAAAATGTGTTGTTTTGGTGGTGGTGTTTGGAGGGTAATGTTTTCTTTCTTTCAAATGAGAAGAGTATCATTAAGTTGATTATATGGCTGTAGAACTCCAACTGTGCTGGTTTGAAAAAATTGGAAAGCAATTACTGTCTAATGGGGTTTAATTGCCTTGTGCAAACTTAAAAGTTTTAAAATTCTTCACCTGAAGTTCATATGAACTCCCTCCTGCTCTCCTTTTTTTAAAGGAATTGTACTGCGTAAGTTAAATACTCGTTTCAAAACCAACTCTGTGTAATAGTGTAATAGTGTCAAATCACTTCAAAATTTCAAGTTGTGCTGTGATTCAGTTTCCTATTGGAAGGAGAACACTTTGCATGTCAAACGCTTAAATACAGCTTGCAGCTGAGAACTTTTGCATCTTTCTCTTTGTGGTATCTCCATGTTGCACTTTTCATCCTTCTCTATCCTTAGTATCATTTATTCAGAAGGGTGATTGATTGGGTTGGTAACCCTGTATCGATGTGAAGTTGTTATGCATCGCCTAATGAGTTTTCTTTGGTGGTTTCAAGTTTCTTCATTATTGAGGTCCCAGATACTTGCAGGATATTTAGATGAAGCTGAAAAGCTTAATCTAAGCCCCTGAATTTTAGAATAACTTCACCTCTGTGAATATCTTGCGAATATTAGAACTCACACTGATGCAGACCCTCGGCGTTGTTTTAAGCCAGAAATCTATTTTTCACTTAAAATGCAGCTTGCAGGTCTTGATTTGAATTTACATAAATGATACAACGGTGCATCTTCACTAAGGAGAAAAACAATTTAATCTCTAAATAACACAACATAAAACAAGAGTGAAGGCAAAGTAGTTTGTGCATTAGAACAACTTGGCATTGCTAAATAAATAATAGGTCCCCTGTAGTGTTTAATTTAGCCTTTTAACATATGTTAAACCTACTAACAGGGTTAGGTGAGAGAAGAATTCTCAAGGCCAATTCTCATCAGTCTGCTTCAGTAATCAGTACAAACGATGCTCTGAAGTTCTGTTTTGCTCCCAAATATTCCATTTCATTGTGCTGAGCTTAATTTTAATTGTGAAAAATAGATGTTAAAAACATTTTTAATTTCTTAACAACTTTGCCAACACAACCCAAGGTTTTATGCTTCTCAGTTTCACCTTTCAAAAATGCTAAAGTGTGTGTGAAAAAGACATCCTGAAGAGATTTCCAGACGCTGAGGAAAATCATTGCATAATTCCTTTAAAAACAAAGAAACTCATAGCAAAAATGAAGTGGTACCCTCTTCATCTTTTTCAACCCAAAGTGTGAATGAAATAGATCTTTATTTTTACGCTTTCCAATTTTTTTTTTAACTTCAGTGCAATCATTATCATGGCAAATGGCAGTACTGATCATGTGTAACAGTATTTAACGTTAAGGCGATGGTTGTAACTAGTGGATCTTACTGGAATTGCCATGCCTTGGGTTTTCTTAGATATAATCCATTGCCTTTTCCTGTTTAAACAGCAGCAATGGCCTCTGCTTTTAGTAATTTGATTGATGGAACAGATGAATGCACAGTACAACTTCTTTGATAATTGGTGTCCCACAGTAGGCTGGGAGGGATTTGAGAAAAGGTAAGAGGAGAGCATCTCTTGAGCTGAATCCATGAGTTTGTATTTCTCCTGCTGTTGACATTTTCTGTTCATCTCTGTATGATGCTTGGATTCCCCTGGGCATGTTCTCCTGAAAGAAGGGGACCTTTAACACCTCTCTGTGGAACAGGCGGCTGCAGGATTTTCCTTAGTCTGCCTCGTTCACCATTTAGTACTAAAAGGGTTGTATAACATCAAGTGTCTCACCGATAGACATGCTCAACATAGGCCACTTGCTGCCTTCCTTGGCATTCACCTGTACGGGGATCCTGGAGACACAGAGGGAAGTTATTCCTATGAAAATGAGGAAGGGAAATTTATTCCCTTAGCTGTATACAGAGAGTTGTGGGTGGACAGCGGTGCCCCATATCCTTGCAGATTGTCATGCCTTCTGCCCAGGTAGGAAAAATTGGCAGGAGAGTGAGAGGCCACATCTGATATTGTTGAGGGTCGCACTACCTCACGTGGACCAATCTAAAGATTTCCACCAGCTGCACAGCATGATACTCATGCAGACACAAGTGTAGATCTGTGAGATATGGGACACCGCATAAACAAAACATGTTTACATAAGTCAGTCTGCACATCTGCTTATTTTTAAGGAGCCTTGGCTGACACAGGATACCCCAGTGCCATTTCCCAACTCGGAAGGATCCAGGAGGGGCTTCTGCTTACTCTTGGGAGTGTAACTACAGCGGCACTTGGTGTGCTTGAAATGTTGGTAATCCTGATGGTCAGCCTTAGAATAATTCTGTTTAAAAAAATCAAAGGTTTTGGGACTGTCAGTTTTACCTTAATTCTCTAACTGAATATTTGCAAGCAAGCCAGAAGATGTTTCTCCTTCTCTGGTTGTAATTTAGTATTGTGCAACTAGTTGCCCAATACTGCATGTGTTGAAATGAACTCCTTCGAACGGGAAAGTCTGTGTTTTAGGATGAGTCCTAATGACTGTATGTCAGCGGTCAAGTAGAGGAAATAGTGACTGCTCTTCTCCCTTCCTCCAGGATTAACTGGCTGGAGGGCATTTTGTTTTCCTTTGTCAGGATGTGGACTGTGGAGGATTGTAGCATCTTAGATGCTTGTCAGGGGGTTGAGTAAATTCTTCGTGAGGAAGAGGCACTGATTGGACAACTCAATGAAATAAGAACTTGTAGAAGAAAGTGGCTGTGGCAAGTGCTGAGATTGACATGTTTCTTGTTAGAAAGGGCATCTTTCTAACAAGATCCAAGTCTGGATCTCCTCTCATGGCTTGGTAGGAACAGACATTGCCCTTATTGCCTCTTACTGCAGTCCCATAAACCCAGTTGTATGTCTGGTTTGTTCTGAGTGTATATTTTTTTTTTTGCATCGTGTTAAAATTTGTGTGCGTACAGATGTATGAAATCCTTTGGGATGAGGTGAGTTACATAAGCACCTACTGGTAATAAACCACCTGTGGAATTTTAAACCTACATAAAAAGGTAGCATTTGTTTTGGAAAAATTTAGGAATTTAGTTGAAGTTACAAATAATGATGAATTTATATTTTGGTTTGGAGCATCATAGATATATCTTAAATGGAGTATTGGTGAGCTTTCTCTTTCTTTTTTTCCTTAGTAGCTTATGAAAAGATATGTGACACATCGTCTCTTGCTTGTTATCCCATTTTGAATTAGCCTGTTCTGAAAATATGCTAATTATGATAACAGATCTAGGGTTTGATCTTAAGAGTTGCCAGTATCTCAATTTCATTATCTTCAATATGAGAGCTCTTCTTGCATCACAGATTTAGATCCTCTAATTGCATATTGACATATGGAAAGTAGATTTGTAAGTACTTTCTGCAATCCTCAGATGATAGGAAGAAAAAACTCTACCTTCTGCCCATACAGACATAACTTAAAATATTTACTGAGCACTTAAAACCTAAACGGCTAACGTGATGGAACTGGCCACTTCGTACTGCATGACATATCAGCAACGTGACATGGTGGGAAGCAGAGGACCGTGGCTTTCCTGCGGAGGGTCTCTCTAGCATCCAGATGCGAGGCAGGGCGTATGCTGCCGCTTGTTGTCTCTAGGTATTTGGGTGCCTGGTACATTTGAAGCTCCTCTGCTTACCCTCACTTCAAAGGGTGAAACCTTTTTTTTTCCCCTTTTGTAATCCCTCCCCTCTATCTCAGCCCCACAGTCTCCTGGCTGTGGTCTGGGAACGTTCTGCTGCTCTTGGCTTTTACTTCTGCATCTGTGTGTTCGTGAGCCCTCAGCGAAGGGTTCCCCCAGCCCGCTCCCCCCGGCGAGCGCTCGAGCTCTTGCTTCAGCTGCAGTCCCCAGCTTTGCTGGAGCAGGAGCAGTAGCACAAACCATATGATTCTTGACAGCTTCACAGCTGTCCACACCACGCTGCAGAGTAGCTGTGAAACTCGCCGCTCTTGTTGTTTCACTTCACTCTGCCTGCGGAAAGCTACTGCTGGAAGTTGTGATACAGGAGCTGCCTCACAGGCTCCAGAAATATCTGCTTTACCCCTGTATTCCTTATTCAAATAGTACCGCTTTAAAAGTTAGTTCATTTTTTTTGTAATTACTGTTTCATATTTCTCTTTTATAAACCTGAACGTTATTGCATATTTGCTACGACTTCACTTTAAGGAGCTTTGTTTATTTAGTCATAATTATCCTCGAGTCTTTTAATGAGCAGTGATAGTCTGTCCTAACAGGATGTATGAATAATTATTTATTCCACTGTGGATAATCTTGTGTTTGTAACTAGCGTAATTTATATACCATGGTGCTGCCTGTTTAAACCTCTTAAGTCTCCTCACAAGTCTCTCTAGTCTCAACTAGCATAAATAGCTTTGCTTTCCCTTCTTACCAACTCTGTCTGCGAGGCCAGATCAGGTTTCACTGGTTGTCTAGTGGTTATATTCACTGACATACAAACAATAATTTATTTGTTGCTTTATCACATTGAAAACTAGCTTAGAAAATAGACCTACGTACTGTTTAGCTGAAACTATTCTTTTTTCCCTGTTCTTATGCTACATTTATCCATAGTTTCTTTGCATCTTTTTATCTTCGGGTACCTTTTACTAAAGATTTCTGGAACTTATCAGACATTTACCATCAGCTCCGGGGGTTGCGCTGGCTGATGCTGGTCCTGCGTTCGGGCAGGATCAGTGAGGGATGTGCGACCGAGGCCATGGATATGAGGATGAATGTTTCCTTGCAGTACTATGGTAGCGTCTTAATTTGAGTGCCATGAAGGGAACCTATTTTACCTGCCCACCAACCTGCATGTCCGCAAAGGTCTGTCTGCCTTAGGGAAAGTGCAATCCTACCGATAGAGCATAAGTAAAAGGATTTGGCTTCATTCTGGGCTCGTGACATGCTGCTCCCTTCCTGAGCATCTGACTGTCTAGTATTACCAGTACTGTAATAGAGCAGTTCAAAGGCATTTTACATACCCACTTGTATTTTCTTTCTTCCTTTTTTTTTTTTTTTCCCTAGTGTTGCTCTATGGTGAGGGCAGAAAGACCCATCCCAGCGTATGTTAAACCAAATCTAAGGGGCTTTGTTGGATTCTCAATGTCTTCTGTTCTGAACCGGAACTTTCCTTTTCTAGTTTCGCCTTTTTCTGTTGCTGCTCTTGCCTCACCTGGCTGAAAAGCACAGGCACTCTGTATTTTTTTTCCCCCAGAATTTAGTGAATATTATACGCGAGTTTAGTCTTAAGGTTTTCTCTTCCTCCCACCTTACCTCCCTTCACTCACCCACCCGAGTGCCCCAAACTCAAATGTGCCACCTTGCAGATGCGCTGAAATCTGTTTAAATAGGATCCAGGCAAAACCAAGCCTCTGTCCAAGTGCCCGATTCCCTGAGGCATCTTTTTGGGACCTTAGGGGCATAAATATGAAGAAAACAGAATCGCTCATTTAAGCATAAAAAGACGTGTTAAATGGCCCTCCCTTAATGCAAACTGCATTAGTGGCAGAAGTTCACATTTTAAGTTTGTGGACTTGTGTTTATTATAGAAATATTTTTCAGTGGCTTCCATATGACGTAAGACAAGGAGCGCTGTCAGAGCTGTCATTTCAATGCTGTTGCTATGTTGTGCATGTTAAAACATAATTGCAAATGGTACGGGGATATGGTAGCAGTCCCAGTTCCATAAATATAAATTTCCTGTAGTAAAACTTTTAGGTATTCTTTTGTCTTCAAATATTAAATGAGGATATTTGGATCTGTGTATGTCGTATGCCCTGGTATGTGTGACTGTAGCCATTGCTGTGATTTTTCTCATGACTGCATTTTTTTCCCTGTTTCATTAAACCTTTTGGTGTATAGTATTTGCACATGGTGTTACACATAAGGTGTATGTGCTTACAGAAAGGTGTATGTGTAGTAATGTTCTAACTGTTCAAAAAGGCAGAGCTTTGCCTTTTCTGTGATGGCAGCGCTGAGTTCTTTTAATGGGTGTGAGGTGTTAATAAAGTTCTTCCTCCCATTCTTTTTTTTTTTTCCCCTATTTTCCAATGCCTTTTAGCAAGTGTGTGTCTAGAGATAGAGAATTTTTGAACAAAAAAAGTTATATTAATCATTTGAGCATTATATGTAGGGTTTTTTGTTGTTTTGTTAATCATGCACTGTTGTGAACAAAGAAGTTCTTATAATGTAACTTCAAATTAGCTGGAAATAGTGTTCTTGAATGCTAAATTCTGATACCTGACAGCACTTGGGAGCTTTTATTGTTTTGTTATAAAGGGTTAAATTGGCATGAAAGTTGCTCTTTGATGGGGTATCCTCTGATATTTCTGCCCCCCCCCAAGAAGTAATTATCTTCCCTTTCACAGCGAACAACTCTGCGCCTTTTGTTACTGTGGAGAACGGAGCTCATTAGGACAAGGAGACTTAAAACAATTCAGTCCAACTCCTGGGTATGTTATCCCATGGAAAAACCAGCCTTTAAATAAGAGTGAAGCCAGCGACAGCACCGATGGAGCTTGTGAGAGAACTCCAAGGCAAAACTCAGTGCCGCGCAAACAAAGAGGACAGAAGAAGTAAGTCAGTTCTACAATAAATATGTATTATTTTTGTTTTGCATGAAGTTCAGGAAGCAACTTTACAGATACTGTACTGCAATAGGCAAATAACGTGTATTTGTGAAAATGCGGTTCATTAATATTAGTCATACGTTGAAAAAACCGCAAGCAGTATAGGAATAGCTGTCTCTTCCGCTTTTTAAAGACTGGTTGGTTTCTCCCGTCCAGTGAGAATCTTCACTCTGGAAGAACATAGAAAAGAAACATAGTTACTGTAAAGGACAGATCTACTTGTGAGGTTGAAGTAAAAAAGTGCGCACAAGAGTAGAAGATAATGGGCTTTGTAAACTTCGTGTATTTTGTAGACTGGAGTAACTAGAAGCATCTGCCCATCTTGTTGAAGCTTTTTCCCCTGGCGCTCCAGAGCTGGCTCTTGCAATGGCGAGAGTGTCGTTGCAGGCACGTAGCGTATGTTTCTTGCCCTTCGGAAGTGGCGTTCGTTGGCAGGTTTCCCAGCAGGGTGGTTTTAGCCATCGAAGGGCAGCGTGCCGAGTCCTCGCAGGTTGGTTCCACCTTTCAGTAGTTCTAAAAAAAAAATGGCAGCGATGTACATGACTCCGCAGCGAAGTGTTCTTCAATATATGGTGTCTGGTGATGGCGCCTAAGATGGGACTGATCGGAGAAGCGCGGTTTTAGATCTGTCTGCGCGTGAGTGTTCCCGTAGGTACGGGGATTCTGTCACCGTGGGCTTGCGCTGTCGTTTCGCCTCAGCGGCTGCCCGTGAGCAGGCGGGTGGCTCAGCGCCGGCTGCGCGGCAGGGGGGCTCGCGGCCTGCGGGAGGCGCGGGGCTGTGGCGGCCGCCAGGCCCGGGGCCGGCCGCGCCGCGCCGCGCCGCGCTGGAGGCCGGGGATTGGCTGGGGCGCGGGGCCGCCGCCCGCCCGCCCGCGGGGCCTGGCGAGGAAGCGGAACAATACGGGAGGCGGCGGCCGCGGCCGCCCGTGAGGCGGGGCCGCCCGAGCCCCGGGCAGGGCTGCTGTTCTTCAAACCTGCCCAGGTCCACTCCGAGATACTTAATTGCAGATTGAACGGGGATGTTCGTTAAATGGATCAGTTTGCTCTTGTGAGAGAGCTTTCGTGTTAATGAACGGGCCTTGTCAGTTGAGGGTTAGTTTTTTCTTAATGTTCCTTTAAACTCCTGTGTTTTGAGTAGCAGTTTAATGTTAGAAGTGGCTGCGCTGGACACGAGTGGTTTTCAGGAACCAGCTTGATGGAACAGAATGGGTTAATGTAATGCTTTGCTAAGGGGAGTCGTAATGATGATAGTGACAGAGTTAACAGGGTTTGGGGTTTTTTTTAATGTTCAGCTTCTGTCCTGACGTGGGTCATGAGGTTATCATGTAATAATTGAAAATTTTTAAACTTTCTTTGGTGGTACAAGAGGGAGGGTTCTTCCCCACCCCCCCGCTAAGTTTTTTTTCATGTATTTCTGAACGTAATAGCTGAAGTAAAGCATGCATGGTTTTCAGGAGGGCAAAGTTATTGCAGATTAAAATTCCAGTGCTTACTGTACCTTTTGGCTTATTGGCAGTAGGTCATCTTTCAGTGTCTTTTTTTAGAGGTTCTAAGCAGGAGAGCAGTTGGGAAGGAGAGGTGATTTTGTGCTGTCTCAGCTCTAGAAACTCAGAAGTAACAGCAAATGCACCCATTTGAGTTATTAATGGGGGAGAATAATGAAGTTCAAAGAACCTTAATAGAAAATGCAGCACCGCCTTTCCTACCGACTGCTGAAGCATCGGATGAGATCAGGTCTCTTATCAGTAAGCCTAGTGCACATCCTTAGATGTCCAAGATAGTTTTTTGCCTGCAGGAAATAAAGGAGGAGGAATCATCCCTTCTTTTTTTTTAATGGAGTAATCTGGGTTTTATTAATTGTTTTCAGTTGAGATTAGAATTTGGATAACATATTAATAAGACTATAAACTAGATCCTCCCATGTCAGCACAATATAGTAGTCTTTATATCACTGCATTTTTCAGTTCTCCCACACACCTTTCCTCCTGTCTCTCTCCACCCTATCCCCCTTTTTATTTAACGTCTTGATGGCATTGGATAAAGATACTTATTTCCAAACAACTTTTTCTCTCCTGGTCTTTTTTCCGCCTTCCCCCCGTAGCTGCTGTGTTTTATCTAGGCACCTTACCGCTGGCCGTGGCAGTCTCCTTTGAGGATGCTGTCAGTGCTGTGCCCTGGGCCAGCTCTTCAGGCTGCAGGGAGAGGGCCATGTGAAAGCTGCAGCTGGTGCTCACCACTTACACCACTCACTTTTCTTCCGTCTGCATCTCTTCTTCCCCAGGGTGACACAGGCTGCTTGCTGTTACCTAATTCTCCATTCCTAGAGTTGGGCAAGTTTTAATATCAAACAGACGTGGACTTTAAGAAGTAGTGTCCTGAAGAATTGGAAGAGAGCAGGCTGAGGAAAGGGGCATTTTACCAAGCACTTTTTTTTTTTCTATTGAATAGCAGCTTTAACTAAAAACTTTGTTACTGGGAAAAATATTGGGCTAAAGCATAAGGAAGAAAGATTTTTGTTCGTGTTGATTTATATTTTATCACGTTTGGAAAAAATTACACTCCCTTTCCCTGAGTTTTGGATCATTTACAAGTATCTAGCTAATTGAACAAAGAATGTGGTCACTTCTAAATTTGTTTTTCTGCTCCCCAATACAGATCTCGATCGAGTATAGCATCATGTACAAGTGTAAGCACCCAAACTGCTTCTGACGATCAGGTTGTCAAATTCTGGGATGAACTCAGTTTAGTTGGCTTACCAGATGACATTGATGTTCAAGCCTTATTTGAGCCAACAGGTAAGATACGTTGCTATCCTCCTTTTTTCTGATCCAGTAGTAGTGCAGTAGCTGCAATGACAGTGAGTGAAGTTTTTCAGCTGTTGGTTTTCTGGGCTCTGGTGTTTGTCGAGTGTTTGATGATGCTTTCGTAGCTTTGCCAATGTTACATGGTGTTTTTGTATAGTCTCCGCTTCAAGTACTGGACAGAATCGTCAGCTTTGTATGGGGAAATATTTGTCATCTACCGCTGAACTGGTGTTCAGGTAGTAATATCTTCAGTATCATGACTCTGTTTTGGGGAGAAAAGGGAAAAGAAATGAGACACATCTTAATATAATTCTTGAAGTCTTAATCCTGTAGCCTTACGTAATCTCCTGCTGCTAATGCAGGGTTATCAGAAATAATGGAAGGGAAGATTCAAAAGAGCAGTATTGATAGAACAATAGAGGCCTAATACACTTGCAGGTTTCCAGTATCTGCAGGTTTTCTGTCAGAAAACTGTCTGGTTTGTCATCTGCTCTTTCATTTTAATGGAACTTCTCTTTTTACTCGGTTATGAGTTACTTTTTCAGAAAACATCTATGTCCAAATGCCAGTAGTCTACTCACGTATTTTGCCTCAAAAATGGAAATATATTTGTGCAATAATGTCATTCTTTCATCAGTGTGGAAGCTCATTTCAAAGTCTAATTAAAAACAAAAAATAAAATTTAATGGTTTGTTTTAAATAGTTACACCATAGTGTGTGTGGAGGGGGCAGGTGTTATCAATCTAAAGTTTTTTAAGTTGTTGTTATTATTTGTAGATGACTATTCCAGGCCCTTACAGAGATTTGGGGGGGAGTTTTTTTGTTGCTGAATGATTAAGTTGATCAAGTACCTAATTTCAACAGCTAATGTAAAGCAGCATTTTGAATTTAGTATAAAGCTGTCACAGAATTCCTTTGGAAGTATGCATCATTTACATTGTTTTTCCCAGAATTGGATTAGAAACTTCTTTTAAGAAATACCTGTTGAATTCTGCAAATTCTGAATAATTTTGTTACCTAGATAAACATTTCTCATCCTGTCTCTATAGTGTGTTTGTTGCATTGACAGAGTTTTCTCAGTCGTTTATATGGTGTTTCTGTTCATGCTGTATTTTGAGCTTTTAAAAGTTTTGTGTGGAATTCTAAAGCATCATGTGAGCATGTTCTATATTAACATACAGATCTGTATCTGGTCCTTGGAAATCATAAGTTAAGAGTACATGCATAGACAAATGTTATCTACAGTGAAATATAAGATCAAATGTAACTCTGTGTGTATGTCTCACACACAAACATTGCATATAGATTCATAAAGTCATAGAGTGATAGAATCATATACACCCCACTGTTATGATTATATGATCAGGCATCTGAAAATTAGAAACAGATATACAGAATGTGCTGAAATGAAGAGGAAGTTGTGTTACGTATCCAAAAAATTGCAGTATGTTTAGTGTCTGATAGTAACTGCAGTATATTTAGTGTATGATAATAAGGGCATTAAATGTTGCAACAAGAAAAAAAAGGAGGAAGAGAGACTATTCGTTTTTATCTGGCAAGTATTTACTACTAGAACTAAGTTCCGTACTTGCAGGAAGTGCTTGACAGAGTTGTACAACCAAAGCTCTTTTTCTTTCATAATGCATTAGGTCATTGCTGGGCTCATCACCGCTGTGCGGAGTGGTCATTGGGAGTCTGCCAGACTGAAGAGCAGCTATCGGTGAACGTGGACAAAGCTGTTGTCTCAGGGAGCACAGAAGTGAGTAACAAGACTTGAATGCTCAAGCCAGTAAGAAAATAGGGAGTGGAGTTGAAAAACAGATAGTAGACTAATGCAATACAAGGTATGACCAAAAATGTCCATGTACGGATCTCTGAGCTCACATTTATAATAAGGTTTCTTTGGACAGGTCTTCATGATAAAATCTACTGTTGCAATTTATTAAAAAGGCTTATGGAGTTGCACGAACTATATCGTTCATTAGTTCTGAAGTAACTAGAATGCAGGAAGTACCTGATTGACCAAAACAAAATACAGACAAAAGAAAAGTTGAGTTCAAATTAGCAAATGCCCCGCTTGGGAGAGGAAATACTTATTTTGCTAGTTTATATTCTGAAATTATGTGACTCAAATATAGTAAAAAAACTTCTCAATTACTTTCATGCCAGTTTCAAAAAGCAGGTTAGTATAGGAACACTAGTGTTTACCACAAAGCCTGTGTTGTTACTTTAAATATTGATAGAAATACAGATGTAAATATTTAGTCTTTTAATTTGAAATGGTAATGTATTTGGAAAAGTAGGTACCTTTGAAAAGGACAGACTCCTTCTCGTGTCATATTCTGATAGCATTTTGAAATGATGAAGAGACCTTTTTTCACATTGTTTTTACCACATGTAGCTACCTTTTTGGTCATATTTAATCATGTCTGGTAGATGATTTTAATAATTTTAGTTTTTTCTATATTAATCAGCCATGCAGTCAACAAATCTGTGTCATTTTGGCTGGTTTTCCCATGATCATGCTTAGGCTTATTTCTACTTGATTCTTAGAGTTTTTCACGCATTATATTAAAATAAAAAAATGATGCAGAAGATACCAGTAAATGCTCTCCATTGTGTGGACTAAAAAGCTGCTTTAAATCAGTCTTTCAATATAAGCCATATGATACAGCTTTCCTTGAGCCTTCTACTTTTACATATACTCATATTGATAAATGCTTTGCTTTGAACAATTTAATTGATTTCTGTGTATCTGCTTTCAAAATAAAAGACTATTCAGAATGAATGAACCTGACAGTATTAAGTTCTAAATAAGCTTGAAGATAGTGAAGCATTTGTAGGTGTGTGTGCATGTATAAAAAATACTAAGAAGAATTGAAGGAACATCCAAAATGGGTTACTTTTTTTAAAAAAAAAAAAAAAAAAATAAAATCTCCCTGCTGAAAAGTTTTCATCCCTTGGTTTTGGCTGGTGATGGTGACTTGTAGTCATTTTGTGATCAGCTCATTCCCATCTCTGGTCATTTTCATTACAATATTTTGATTTCTAACAGAAATCCTTGCTGCAGTGTTCAAGCTTGTATTTTGCTCCATTGAATTTCATCCTGTTTCCCTTATTTCAGTTCTGTTTCTTTCGATATGGTACCTTGCTCCTCCCCTGTGCCTCAGGGTGGTGCTGCCTCACCTTCACGTCATTAGTACATTTTAAGTTTTGTGTAGATGTTCATAATGCAAATATTTAAATAAGAATTCTTGAAGAATCCCCCATCTCTCTAGTGTGATAGTTTCCCTTTCAGCCCTCTGTTTTCATGTGTAGAGCTCTGTGGCTTCTCTACTAATTTTTTCAAATTCTGAAAATAATTTGTAGATACCCCTGTTGCACATATTTCAGTGCAATGCAGAGAGATGAGAGAAATTTGAATCGAGTGCCAATCTGCATATTTTCTATTCAATCTTTGCTGAAACCCTCAAGAAACTTTATTTGCTGTAATACAGCAGTCAGCCAGGAAAGAAAGACGTTGTTTTGGTTATTCTCTTTTATCTTTCTTGTGATATCCGCAGGGAGAGCAAAGTAAGAGCACAACTGTGATTGTCTGACTCTAGAGGAGTAGCTAGACAAAATGGGACATCTTTATCCCATGGTCATACCAGGGAAGTTTTTGCTTTTATTTTTTTTTTTCAAGAAATAAGGAGCAAACTCTTCTGGAGTTCTTTGTTCCTGACCATGGAGCTGCGATGCGGGGGTTGCTCAAAGAGTTTGTGTATAACTGATTGGGAGCCCAAGTAATCCCATGTTTGCTTGTGTCCAGGCTGTAGTGCTTGGTAATAATTTTTCACTGCTTTTTAACTTGTCACTAAGGTAAAGAAGGCTCAAAAAAGTATAAGGTGCTGGTTATCCTATGTGATAGTGGAAAATTTAGCTTAAGGGAAGAAATTTTCTTTGCATGAGATATTTTGTAAAGTTTTGAATGAAAGGTATAGCAATTAATTTAATGTAGGTTTTTGCATTTACAGCTGCTTGTGCTTTGCTTTTGCTAAAATTTTGGTCTTCTTTCTAACGTGATGTTACTGTATTTCAAAAGTAAAGTTTCTGTTTAAATGTTCTGAACACTGTTGGCAATGCAGATGCAAGTATGTGCTCAGGGCATGCAGAAAAATAGTTTAAATAAAAACAAGCTGTATGCTATTTCCTCTACTTGCCACCAAATTTACTTTGGGTTTTTTTGTTGTTGTTTGCTTAGTTGGGGATTTCTGTCTTGTTGGAAATCCCTGTGGCATGACATGGGATTATGATGTGGTCTGCAGCATTGACATCTTTCCCTAGCTGGGAAAGTACGTTTTCTTTTCCTTACGTTCATGTACAGATTAATTTTTGACATGTAACAAACTTTTTCTTGATAGTGCAGTCTGTTGGTTTAGGTCTTTTAATTTGTGGAGAGTGTTTTGGGGCTGTTTTTACCTTGAGGGTCTCTTTAATTTCTAAGTTACATTCATGTTTCTCATTAGTTAGGCTGCCTATTGTTTGCAAATCTGTTTTAACTGGGTATGACAGTGTTTCTTATTACTTTGTTTACCAGTTGAGATGTCCATTTGGCTTGACTGAACTTGTGATTGCATTAATAAAGCTTGTGTGGACATATTTCGTTGACCTATTCCAAAGTAGGTACGTTAATTCATTTTGGTCTTCTTGGCTCATGTTTGCTGAAGGTTTAAAATACAATACTATAGAGATCTCAGTATGTGTAACTTTCTTCTTCAGTTCTTTCTTTTGATTCACTCATTTGAAGGCCTGACAATTTATTTAGTGAGACATCTGACCAATTTGTTACACATATTTGTGTCTAGACATAGGTTGGTTCTTTGACTTACTTTCAAAGTCTTGGGTTTGCCCCTCTTTAGTATTAATGAGTGCACATACATACATCTGTATATGGAGGTGTTTGAAATGTGCATCATTTATAACAACTGACAAAGAAAAGCTGGAATATACAGTTAAATTTATGGTAGTAGATGTGCTGTAGCCCTTACGGGTAGTATAGGTGACTCATTTCATCTCATTGCTTGTCTTGCTTGCCTCACTTATCTCAGCAAATGAGAGTCATGAATTTTCTCTGAAGCACTTTCTAAGTTTAAAAAGTCATAAGGAAAAACTGGTGATCCAGGTGGCAAGTGTAGTGTCAGAGCTTTTCTCAAGATGAGTCTTAAGAATTCATACTTATCTCTGGAGCTTGTACAGTATGTAAGTTAAAGAGCCTGAACACCCAGACATGGCAGTTCCTTCCCCCACTACTTTAATAGGTTTTCACGGGAGTTTGGAGTAATTTTGTTCCAAGTTTTGAAAGAAAAGAACTCTTGGGAATATAGGCAGGGGGAGAGAAGACTTCCAGTGATTTGCTTGATCCAAAACTTAACTAAATTTTCTTGTAATTCATAAGTGCTTTGCTCAGTACATAAAAATTACCATAATAAAGAATCTGTCATATTGTCAGCTTTATGAAGATAGACTTTTATCAGTAAAGTGTTCCTACAGATATTTATGGTAAGATGCAAAGACAGTATAAAATGGAGACTTAGTAAAATTAACTAAGCAAAGGAAACTGAACAGAAATCAGAGTTTTTGCTGAAAAAATAATAGATGTGGACACACAGAGTTTTCTGCTTTTTCTTGTATTTCTGGCTTCAGTCTTATGCTCTCTTAACTGTGCTGCTTTTTGATATTTGGAAGTGTGAACTTACCGGCATTACCATTTAAAATGGAGGCCTTTAGGGCTTGCATCTGCTCAGCTTTTAACAAGAGTGGTTTCTGAAACATGTTCAGGTATTTTTAAATACTGCTTTATAATTTCCTCATTTATTTTACATATATTGAGTAGGTGGCTGTTTCTCTACAGTCAGCTGAGGAAATAATAAGGTTTACTACTTACCTGCCTTACATTGTCTAGCCATAGCTCTTCTGTATGCTACCAAGTCCCAAATAAGGTGGGCTGCTTTTTTTCCCCCCAGTATGTAAGTAGCTCAATTCAAGAAATTAATTTAAGGAAGACTAGGTAGATAATGTTTTTGAACAAACTGCACAAGAAAGGAATGCAACGGTAACTTTCCCAGCCAGCTTTCTCTTCTGATAAGATGTAGAAAGCAGTTTACAAGCCTGGGAGAATTTGTCAAGGATGCTAAAGCCAAAGAAAACAGTATTGGTGGAAACCAAGAAGGAGGTTCCTATCTACTTAAAGACTGAATAGGGGAAACATGATAGTAATGAAGTGTCTAAAGCAGTCATTCCAAAATACTGTATTACTCTGTTTCCATTTTATGAAATGTGGATTTCTGTTTGCTTTGAAATGCTGTGTAGCTCTTTGCATATTTATCTACTTCACAGCTTTCATTTTTCCAGTAATAGTCAAGTGTTTCTTCAGGACCAAGACTCTTGCAGCCAGACAGCTGAAAAATTCCTGCCGCCTTCTCCCACCCATCCATTTCTTTTTCGTTAATCAGGGCAGTATCTTATCTCTGTATAAGGCAGCTGTTTTCAGCTCCTGCTGAGTTTCTGCAGGCCATGTTTGGCATGTTATCATTGCTGAGAACTGTAGGAGTTGTTGCTTTGCATAGACGCAAGCTAATCAATAGTGTCTTGCCTTGTTCCAAACTCAAAACGATCTGCTGTTTTGACAGTCCTCTCTCCTGTAAGCCCTTTTCACATGGTAACGCAATCTTGAAAATATTTTTTAGGGCAGCTTGCCTTGGATTCTGTCACCAGAGGCAGGAGATTGCGCTGTTTGTAGATGCTTCCAAGTTGGGGCAGTGTTACAAGGCTTGCATATTAAATATCTCACTCAAATTGTTTCTTAAAGCCCTTTCCATCTACTAGTTTTAATTCTTTGCGCAAGACTCAATTCTAGCATGACGTTTACCAAGCTAAACCATAAAGAAATAAATTGAGGGGAAAGCTGGGAACCATTTAAAATGTTTATACTTTTTTTTAAAGTATTTTTCCATATTTTGAATGTATCTTCACCTCTTAGCCTCAGTACACTTCTCATCTTGTTGAGATTTGTCCATGTTTTTAGTGGTATGTGTGTATGTTTACTTGTGCTGCCTTCAGTTGAAAACCAATTTGGCTATATTTATACTGCCTTTTATTGTTCCTTATATGTAAAGATAAGCATCAATGTCTTAATATACTATTAACTTCATACACTGTGGAGGATTGCGCCCATTTAGCCATAGCAATTTTTCAGCCAGTTTTACTTTTTGTCGACACAAAAACTGTGTGTGAAAAATGGTTTAGATGACAGAATCGTGAAGACAGGGACAGTGTTGGCTTCATATATGTCTCAACCTAGCTGAACAGAGCACATAGCAATGTCTTTTTTTCGAGATAGGGTGCAGGATTTGCAGTTCCTTGATGCTCTAAAAGCTCCCTTCTTCCTTTTTCATTATTGGAACAGCTAGTAATTCTTAAAGCCAGGGAAAAATGCATGTCATCTATCATAATTTATACCCTTTCTGGGCAGAGTCCTCTGTATTTGCCCATTTTTCAAGGAGAAGCTTTATAACATGATACTAAATGAGCAGCTCTGGTATTCAGAAGTTTCTCTCCCAACTCTCAAGTTTTTTATGGTACTTTTGCATGCACAAGGCACTTGGCTTCTCTTCATCTTCCTTCACAGCAGCTTGGGAGTGACTACCTGGCTGCTCTATTGGAGTGGCTCCTGATTTTATCTTACCGAGGGTTTTTTTTTTCCTGTAGTTGCTTTTGTCTTGCAACTGAGGAGGGAAGTACTGCAGGAAGTATTCTTCCAAAATAACATCTTTACTTTTTAATGGGTTGCTATCTCTTACAGGAGTGACATATGTCTCATCAAGAAGACATTTCCATATGCTTTTGGTCAGTTTAGTGGTTTCATTCAGTTCCTTGCATGTTTTAGAAATACTGTAACAGTTCAGCAGTGGGGGCCATGAGGCATTTCAGTTTTCCATCAATTTCCCTCTTACTATTTTGGCCTTCCTCTAGAGATTTGTAGCCATTTCCCTGCCAATGCTGACAAGCTTTGTACTTCAAGGAGAGACATAGTGACTAAGGGTACAGCTTTGGTAACGTTTTAACACTAAAATATCTTCGATGAATTACTCTGTTCCAGGACGGTTTGGATTTTGATCACCTAAAGCCAGATCATTTGTGTCTTGGAGAACGTGAATCAGACTGTTCTTACAACTTGCTAATGACATCAGAAACGCTGTGTCAGTTATGTTATAACTGTAGTTTCCAAGGTCTGCAAAGCAGCCACAGTATCTTAAGATTATCATTGTTGGTTTTGGTTTGCTACATGTAATTTTTCTGGAACACCTTTGTACACCATAAATGATGTCAGCACAGCTTTGGTAAATCTGTTCAGGTTCCAGAGCTGCCATGGGACCTGCATGTGTGTTCAATTTTTTTTGCAGGTCCAGCAGTTTGAGAACAGATATTTGGCTGCTTAATAAGATTTACAACTTAATTCTCATTCATATTGTCACATGAACAATGATTACAGTATTCTTTTGTTGGAACCAAAATGAGCTTTACCATGACATACTGTTGTTCATTTGAAGTCATTGTCCTGTAGCAGCTGCTCTGAAAAGCGTACATCAAAATAGAGGAACCAGGCACAGGGAAGAAGTGAGAACAAGCAGATAAGAAGGAGGAAGAAGGTTGGCATTTGAAATTACTAGGATTATTGAAAAATTCACCCTTTCCTGTTTTCTTCTCACCCGTAATCTGACTCTAGGAGCCAAAGCAAATAAAATGTAATTTAATATACAAAAACCCCTAGCTTTTTGCCTAGTAGTTGTTTTTAACTTATAGTCACTTTTACCAGATTTTTATGATTTTTTTTCTTTTCACATTATCCAGTGGGATTTTGTGCTTTCTATTTTTTCTTCTGCGGTGAAACACAGAACAGAAAAAACTAAATTACACTTCTTACAGATAAAGAATTTTGTTCCTTATCAAAACACAACACCTTTAAAACTACAGAGTTTAGGACTCAGCTTTCAAAAGACAGTTTTCAGTTTCCGCAGTTCTCATAGGCCACATTTTCTAGTACAAAATAAAATGCATTTTTCTATATCCCTGCTAGTATTTAAGAAAATGAAGTCATAGTTAAAAGTGAGTAAAAGTGAATCAAGAACTCTATGTTTCTCTGCTTCTAATATGTTTTTGTAATTATTTTGGCATGTAAAATATGGATACCTTGGGATCTAATTAGACTCCATACTTGGATGTGGATCTTCTTCAGTGATGTATTGAGAAGTTGGAAAGGACTGGTATGAAATAGAGCGGTCTGTCTGAATAGTGTGATCATAAAGTGAGAGGCAGTAGCATGTGGAAGAAATGTGGCTAAAGGAAAGCCTAAACACTTTTGATGAAAGAAAGGGTCTGAAATAGATTTTAATTTTGAATTTTCCTTTTATTGAGAAAGAAAACTTCATGTATTTTCCTAGTGTTTCTGATGTAATAGTTGCTCACTCATGAATACTTTGATGCTCAAGTAAATCTCTATATGTTACAGAAGGAGAGATAGTTATAAGTGTTGATTGTGATGGTCTAATTGAGGTTTGTTGAATGAATAGCTGATCTGTTTTTTCCTTCCCCACCAGTTGTTAGATGGATTAATATTTCAGATTTGTACTATCTGATGTGAGATGTGCTATTATCATTAAGTAACTTTTCAAGTCAGCCAGCCAGTGAAAAAAATAAGAGGATAAAAAGATACAGTATTAAACTGAAAGTGTTTAGTTAAAAACTTGGTTCTAAGATAATGTGATAGTTATCAGGCTATCTGACTCTGTGCCTATCCAAAATTTAATTTTAAAGAAATATGTAATTTTAACCTTATTTTCCCATTATTTAACATATTTATTGTTAACATTCCAGTAAAGCTAGTACTATGCTTCAGCATGTTAAGGTCTTTGAGATTTTTCTGAGTGGAAAATTCTGTTATAAATGTGAAGAAATATTTATTTCAAGGCTATATGACACATCCCCAATTTAGCATTTTTGGTTAATTAGCATCTCAAGAAACAGAAAATATTCCTTTCTTTAGAGACATAAAGTACACTGTCCTGTTCGTGTGGTAATATACAGTAGAGTATCAATGCACTAAATGTTGGCAAAGCGTTTGATTTAGAACTTTTTCTGGGTACTTGTTTTGGGAGTTTGATTCGTAACAAGTGCAAATACTTTAACGTGACTTTACAGTCTTTATAGTAGTTCCTTGCTTCATAACCTGTTACCATCATGATTCTGATCTCTTGCTTAGAAAAAGGAGCATTGACAATGTGAGAACAATTTAGCTATAGTTAATTTTTATATCATCTTCAACGTGTTGATTCTATTTACAAGAGGAAAGCAGGCATTAATTTGTGAACCACAGTTTGGAGGAGCATTTGCCTTCTCAGATGAAGCAGAAGAAAATAGGTATTTTTTTAAACGCTTTTTTTTTTGAGAGTTTTCTTTTGATTTGCTTTGTCCTGAGCCTTCTGTGAAGTAGCAGCTGTGTTTGTATTCCTACCTATTTTGTTTCCAAATATATGAAGAAAAATACTGTGAATTTGTCCACATAGCAAGTAGTATTGTCAGTGTACATTGTAAGTCACTGATGAGAGTGAAACTGTGTCTTGTTCCTTCTTTGGTCTGTAAGAAATAAGTGCTAGAGCTTAAGCCCTGCCAGCTGTTGCAAAGGGACAATGACTAGCGCATGTATTCTAATATATACATTTTAGGTTTAAGTAATAAATTATATTCAGACTAAGAGAGGACTTTTCATAACCCATCAGTTTTTTCCAGTGCATGGATACAACTTCTGTGACTTGATTGCGCGGTTCCCCCTGTAATTTTGCAGACCTGAAGAGAAGCACAATGTCATTTCTGGCAGGTGGATCTACGTAAATGAACTTTCCCATAGTAACTGCATTTCTGGAACACAGGAGCAAATGAGGAGGAGGGAGAAGACTTGGGTTACTTAGGCAGCACAAGACGTCTTTCCTTAAGACAGTTTGTATGGCTTCATCTAAAGGAAAGTGTGTGATTTTTCAGCCTCACCTATTCCTTTTTCTCTCCCAGTGCAGCAGTGCTGCTGGTCTCCTGCTGTGGTGCCAGGAGGCTGTTCTGTGGGAGCTCGCCCTGGGAGCGCTCCCTTGGCACTGAAGTCGGAAAGCAGAGTCAGCCTTAGAGTTTTCAGTCTGTGGGGTTTTTTCCAAGATGAATGCTTTGAAAAACGCACCTTTCTTGAACTCTAGATGTCGAATATGTGGGTACTAGAATCAGGGGAGAGAGATTGTTGCTACAAAGACGTTTCTGAGAGGGTTTTGATGCTGAATAAACGATAGGCATTGCAGATGCTAAGGGCAGTCTGTGAGGTGTAGGAAGCAGACAAAATGGACTAGGGGCACAGAGAGAGACTGAAAGAGAAGCAGCAATAGCCCAGAAATGAAAGCCGAAAAGCCTAGCTGAGAAACATGAAAGGGCCTATGTTCCTGAAGGAATTTCCAGTGCAGGTTTCCTTTATTCAGTAACATTCACTGAAATAATTTACTGAAAGCTCTGAAGTGAAATTGTTTAGTGTGTGTTCCAAACTGGTGAAGTGTGTTTCACAAAGACCTTTTCTTCCTTTTTGCATGACTTGAGTAGAAAACACTTTTTTCATAATACGCCCAAAGAAATTCTCTATATTCTTTTTTCTCTCTTCCCTCCGGGTGTCTTTCTTAAATGTTACCCTAAGCATTAAGGCAGTGACATACCAGTTCGCATTGAGGTAGCACTCTGTTGCTGGGCATTTCATTTCAAGACTTTATAATCTAGTCCAAGTTATTTTGGGGCCTTATGTGTTAAAAACAGGGAGAACCTCATCCCTGAAGAGCGAAGAAAGCCCACTAAAGGAAAATCGCGCTCTCTTAAGTCAAGATTGTACCACCTTCTTCAGCTAGTGCTTCAGTTTGCTGCTGGGACTGACCCATTTTGGTGCTTTATTGTAGAACATGAGAATATGGATACTTGGGCTCTCCCTTTCTCTTGTCTTTCCGTGCTCAGCAGCAGTAGCATAGTCCTTCAAGGTCTACAAAAGAAAGAAAATGACGATATAATGCCCCCAAATTTGAAATGTGGAACAAGGAAATAATAAAATGTTCTTTTAAAAATTTATGAAAATATTTACAAGTTTATTTAAATTATTATCCCATTAATATTTTCAGCGGATAAGAAGACTGGAGCTCTATATATATTTAAAAAAAAAGCAGGAAACCGTACTCATCTCTTAACAAGTATGCCAACAGTAAGCCTGTAGAAATTTATATAAGGGAGTGTAGCAGTACCACCTATCTCCTCACTTTTGTAGGTATTTAAATGCAACCTTCATTTTCTTACCTTACTACCACCTCACTCATGGCTGCTTCTTAATTAAATATTTTATATTCAGTCTTTTCCATAGCTAATGTGGATCGATCTGTTTTTTGTTTGTTTGGGGTTTGTTTTTTTAAATGTTAGTGCTTAAGGGTCTAATTTTGCCTTTGTGTGATGGTTACATTTGTGAAAAAAGACTAATCAGTCTTCTGTAGTTAATATTGGTTAGTTTTAGTCAAGGACGGGTCCTCATTATGCTTTGGGCATTATAGAAATAAAAAGGCGTCTTCCTTGCCTTCAGAAGCTTGCTCTTTAATAGATAGCACATGAATAAAAGGAAAAAATACCCCTATGGGACAAGTTGTAGGTATATTTGCTGAGCTGTAGCATTGTTTGGTTAGTGTTAGACAATGGACTTTAATCTTGGTTTTATAGCAGTTTCCCTTTTAAATAATATTTTATTTAAGCATGTCTTTTAAATTTTTCATGGATGTGGGTCACATGCTTTTTTTTGAATGAGAACTTTAAAGTTCAGACTTTTTAATGAATTTGGAGTTACAAAGTGGTTTTGATTATTCCAATCAAAAGAGTCTGAGTAATATTTTCCTGCTAATATAAATTATATTGTGGGTTTTCATTTGGGGTTTTCACCCATCCTCAAAAAAATCAAACATATTTTAATTTAAAACTCAGGAGTACTTGTATTAGTCTGTTGGCATCAGTTTGCTTTTAAGCAGTAGACTGAAAACTACTTCTGAGATTGGTGTACTCAGCAGCTTGCAAAATCAAACCATTAGCAAAAAATAGTTTTGAACTCCCTGAAGATTTTGTTATTGACTTCCATTAGTGTAAGTTCTGTCCCAGAGTTGCAGATTGAGCATAAATATTGCAAACATCAGTATGGAGTAGTCCCATTAATGCAGGTGTCCTTGAGTGTTTTTTTAATAACATGGAACAGATCACGCATGAGAGAAACATCTTATGAATCTTCACAAAAGTGGACCAACTGCCCTTCATGTGCAAGTGCATAACACTCGGTGATAAATACAGATATTACTTGCATTAAAGCTATTTTTTCTAATGATCTAGGCTACTATTGATAGTCGCCTCTTTATGTGAAAGAACTAATATTGTTTATGTTCATTTATATAATTGTCCTCTCCATTCTGCAGATCTGACCTGGGAATAAAAAGTAGGCAGACAATGGTAGGTCTGCTGCCAATAATGAACTTGTAGGTGTTCCATGAATCATAATCATAATATTAAGGGAAGAACTGATGAAGTAGCATGTTCTGAAATCAACACTTCCCATAGGCTTTTTTACTGCTGTGTTTTTTCTTTGGTGATATTAATGTATTCTTTCAAAGATGTCATGTTCCTCTTCAGTATGTCGGGGGGGGGGGGGGGGGGGGGGGGGGGAAGTAGCTGTTATTAAATAAATAAATAAATATTTGGTTGCTGGAGCATCTAGCATTGGTAAAACAACTTGATACACCCTACACACATTGCTGTGACATGGTCTAACTTCAGATACAATAAGAATTTCAATTTGCAATCTAGACAATTTTTTTATAACACTGCAGGTACTTCCACATCTAGCCTTCTCACTTCCAATTTTTAATTCATAAAATAATATTTCCTTCTGTTTAAAAAATTTTCCCCCACTCTGCTTCTGTATGAAATTGCCTTGCAAAGAACTGGGAAGAGTGGCAGATTCTGCAGAGTAAATAGTCAATCTGGATCTAAATACACTGCTGTCAAATATCCAAGCAAATACAGGTTGGTTTTTTTTTTCTTTCAATTACTGCAAGTTGTTATGGCAATATTAGGTGTTATTTGTATGGTATTTCCAGGGAGATGTGTTGACAAATCATAAACCTTTAAAAGTGAATAGAGACTTCTAGAGAAATAATAGAAGACGACAGTTCAGTTGCTGTCATCATTCTTTGAGCTTTGCGAGGAAAATGCTCGTTTTCCAAAATGTAAATGGATTTGATAGGTTGAATAGGTAAGAGTTTCAGGTTTTCCAAATGTCGTACCAGCTGAGTTTTTTTAATGAGAGTAACTTGAAATAGATGGTGAATTGTTGGGAAGACTGCTAGCGTTACGCATCCATCACGTCAGAATGTGCCTTGGGCACCTTCAGAATGTTTGCTTTCTGTCAGACATAAAATATTGTGATGGATAAATCCCCCAGTAAAGGTCGGACCTGGCAGCAATGCTCACTCATCTGAGAACCCAAAAGGTCAGAATACTCAAGATGCTGGTAAGACCAGAAGCTGAGCATCACAGTAATGTATGGTTGTACTTCCACTCAGTTTTATCTGAGCCTGTTGTGTTTGGTACTTCTGGAAGTTCATTTCTGTAGGTGAGTGCACTGTTACAGTCTTATGCACCAGTTCGGTGTTTTTCAGCCTTTGCTGAACTCCTGTAATTGAAATAAATCCATTTTGTGGTAAACCATCTCTTGCCTTATGGGTGTTTTTAGTAAAGTATTCATCCTCGTAGTGTGACAGCATTGTTATCTTAACACTACCACAGAATTAGGATGATCATCTGATGCTAAGATTTCCATGCCATCGGATAAAATTGGTTTTAGAAAACAGTGATTGAATCTTGATTGTTTTAACCATCTGAACAGTCTCTCTCCTACTACTGGACTGCTCACATGAATTAGCTGAGCAGCCTGTGTCTCTTGAAGAGTTTATTTGTAGATGATTATGATTATTAAGCCTAGGAACCACGATGAAGTAGACTTCCACTGTGTTAGCATGTGGACAGTCTATGTTTAGGACTTGTAACCTCGCTGTGGACTTTAAGAGCCTGGTCTGTGTGGAGCAGCAGGAAAATGCGCTCTGCAGAGGGTAACGCAGAATCCGAAATACGACTCAGAATCTCAGGCTGGCTCCTGCTCTTTCTCCAGGCCCATGTCTTTTGTTGACCCAAATTATTTCCCCTTCACTAGTTCTGGTGTAGTATTCATGTTATTTCAATGTGGTTTTCCTTTTGATAAAGGAATGGGATTTCCCCATTTTACTGTAAACATAGTGAGAAAAAGCTTTTAAGACATTATTCTAGTCCTAGTTTAGCTGTAACTAAATATGAATAAAAATATCAAAACCTCCTTGGCCTGTCATTAGAGATTAAGGAAAAGCGTTGTGAAGAAATAGGACTGTGCTTCATTTCACTATATGCTACATATGAAACAGAAGCTTCATCTAGTTATTTGTGCCTTACTCCTTCAAGAGTGTAAGAAGCCTGTTATACATAGCAACGTCAAAAACCACACAGAATCTTGTAGTAGAGAAAAGGAATTTTAATGTAAAAGAGACCAGGTGGGAATTGGTGCTGGAACAGAAGTAAATATGTACATTTACTAAGGGAATCTGTGACATATAAAACATAACACTATTTCCTGGCAGTTTTTTCAATTTGATGGCACTAATATCTCTATAATTAAGAGCAATGGAAGTATTTAGAGGAAAACTGTATACTGTTATAAACCATTCTTTTTTTAATTGAACAGCTGTAATTTCTACCAATGGAACAAACTATATTATAAGAAAATGATTATTAGTTTAAAATGCAAAGTTAAATGAATGCAAAATTAACAAACAGATGGTGAAGAATTATTGTGGTTTATTTTACTCCTGGGTAAAAGGGCTCATGCATGATTGTAAAAATGTCATCACACTTCGTAAACCTGAAAGCAAACAGAATTTGCAGTTGTGCACATCTGTTTTGGGACACTGCTAAAGGGTTAGAAGAATCAATGTTGTTTTCAAATAAGGGTATTCATCAAAAGGATATCATTTACTTAACAGTTATGGCTTCTGCTAAGCATCAGACTTAATGTTCTGTGGAATTCATTACAAAATTTGGCAGCTTTTTTCTTCACAAGCTACTGAGGCAGCATGCTGCAAAACAAAACGAACAGCCCTTTCTTATCCCCCCCTCCTCGAACCCCAGAACAACAGTTGAATTACCTGCTAAATGTTTGACCAGTAATTTCAGGATTTTAAATTCTAGGTCAAGATGTCACACTTCATGATGTTTGCCCAAGGAATGTCAGTGATGGAACAGGATGGAAAGACATGGGGTTTATTTGTTTGTTTCAGTAGCTAGTGAATTAAAAAAAGGATATGTAATGTTTGGGGATACCATGTTTTGGGAGGAGGAATGGGAGAAATATGTGTAAGTGACTAATTTAGTCAAATTGAAAAAAACCTAAAAGCCCTAGCCAGATAAAACATGTGAAGCTTTTATTAGAAAAGAAATTATATTAATGTTTCAAGCTGGTAGTTTCGAAGTATGCCATCTAATTGCTTTATTTGAGCTCAATTTACAAAAATTAGTGAACTGAAGATGTAGGATTTTGTTTACGATGACTCTGTGCCATTTGGAGAGCGCAATTTAGGAACAGCCAAGGAAATAGGAATTATGAACAATAAGGTACTGATTGCAGTCAGTGGGGAAGGAATACTAAGGAGGTGCTCACTAATGAGGAAGGTATTAAAGGCAGGAAATTCTTGTATTTTTTTATGTCTGTACATAATCCAGAGTTCCTTGTCACTCCATCCCTACTATGACCTTGTAAATTAGGTGTATCATTGAGTATATATAGTGACTTCTGCTGACATTAACTTTCTGTTAAACCGAGTTAATATGTCTACAAAATCTTTGTTAAAAGAACGCATTATTAAGACTATAAAATCAAATGCACAAAGTTAGGACATGCCACAAAACACGTTGTCTGCACACAATTAATATCCTCTGTGTGTACGCCTGATTATACAGTCTTTAATTGTATGAACACATGCAGAACTGCTAGTTCAGTCAATAGGATGGACATTGCTGTCTTAGTAAAAACCTCTTAAATATTACATTTTTTCATTGTTGTTCAATGTGTAGGTATGTAGACTATTCAAATACTGCTGAAAGGAAAGAATTACTCATTTCCGCATGAGTTGTTCTATGCTGTTTCTACTATAAGAAACGTGAATAACTTGTCTATAAATTTTTCCAAATAGCAGATTTATGTGGCCTTTTTATACATCTTGGGCTCCATTTTCCCAGAGAGACTTGATTTTTTTTGTTGTTTTTAATTTTTTTTACTTAAAAACACCTGCTAATTTGGATGGCAAATTGAAAGAGTTTCAAAAATACTCATCCTTGCTTACAAAGTTCCACTGATACTGCAGTTCATTCTTCACTCTGTTGGAGTTGTGAGTGCATAATCTATGTAGAAATCAAGACTGTATTTTTTTGGGGGGGGGAACCTAAGCTTTTAAAAGTAAGGTTAAGGACGAAAAAAACTTCAGAAAAATTTTAATTAGTGCCCTGCCCTATACCATCAAGGCGCTCTCTGAAAGAAGTTAAACTAGAATTGTTTTGCAGTTCATCATTCGGTTGCTGTAACTAAGTGTTTTTTTCTCCTGCAAGCAATCCACAACTTTTTTCGATACATACTTTTTTCCCCTCTACAAATTAAACACAGTCCTGGAAGTAGCAGGTTTCTTTAATGCAGAGACTCCTTTTAAGAGGTCTATTTTACGCACTAAATCCATGTTTGATCTACAGTCCTTTTTATGTTTTGATGTACATACGTAGTTATAGTTGTGCATGTGTGTGTCTGTTCATTCCTTTATCTGTGTCTCTGTGTAGGTGTGTTGCCTTGTCATTGTCTGGCTATATCATTTCCTTGCATCAGGGAAAAAAAGGAAAAGGCAGGTCTCCCAACCTGCAGGATTAAAACCTTTATGGCTACATGCTCTGCTATTCGAGCTGGCCAAGTGAGAGCGATACAGCACTAGGAGTCAGAGTGCAGCATACTTTTCCTCCCTGTAGTCTTCATCCAATTTCAGTGGCCTCAGACTTCTGACTTTTTGTTCAAGTTGATTTTTTAGCCACTTCCACTCTTCCTCATTCTTCCTGCATTCCACCTCCTTAACCTTTCTATTCCCTTTTCCCCGGCTTCCTTTTGAGATCTATTCCTTCACCATTTCCTATGTTTTAGCGCATCAGTTCCCTCAACTCTTTATCCAGTTTTAGTGCTCAGTTTTAGTTAATTGGCCATTGAATGTGTCATCCCTGCCCCTCAGCTTCCATCTCAGTCCGTGGTTTCTCCTCCCAGTCTCATCAGACTTATTCACACAGTGTAGTTAGTCCCATTTGTCTCTTTGACCCATATTTGTCCATCTGCCTGTGTACTGGATACTCTCATTCCCTGGGTGTTTTAAGTGACAGTAGTATCAAGAGCCTTAGGGGTATCGGCTTTCCGTTCCAGTGGCTTATTGTGCTTAGGCTTAGCGTATTTATTACAGACTTCCTCTCTCTAATCCTGGTCAGACTGTAGCAATCTTTGCAGAAGGTACACGTAGTCTGATCAGTGCTAGAAATTGGAGAGGATCAGTCATGATCAATGAGAGTAGATTTTTCCATGATTTTTCAGTGACAAACTTTTGGAAATGTTTTTTACGTTAAAAAAATAGGTTTCTCAAGCTTGGTCACATCTGCGTAGATCTGCAGGGTAAGGGCAAAAGTTGTATCCCCCACATTAAAATTCCTGCCAAATTGCAAGTCCTATGAGTGAGGTTGTTTTTAAGATGAGCAAAATGTTTTTCTTACTGACTTTTCTGTTCTCAGAAATGGCTGGAAAGTTTTGACTAAGTGTTCCAAAAGTATCTAAGAGAATTTAGGCATGTGTTATGCAAAGCTTTAGCCCAACTTTTTATCATTCAGAAAACTTACATGAATAGAACAGAATTTAGATGGAAGTCTTTGTAAGCAGTACCCATTTACATCCCTTCATTGATACTGCCATGCTGACGAAACCTTTGGTATGGACTTAGCTGTGTTACCAATAGAGAACTTTTGTCAACATATTTTAGGCAGGCTTCAGCTCAAGACTGTCATCTAAATTCATACCTCTGTGTGGACGTGTCTACCCGTGACCTGTGTTTAAATTCCAATTATAGGCAATGGAGATCTGGCTGGTATTGTCAATGGAGCCCGAAAAGGGACACTGTTTGGTTAACTGAATTGCGATGAAGTAAATTGCGTAAAATGACCACGTCTCTATTAAGTGTAATGGGAGCTTAAACACATGGCTTATATATAGACACAAAATTTAAAGCCTGAAGTTTAGATGTTCCTTGTCTCAAGCCTTGTGTCGCTTGGAAGCACAATGTGGCTCTATCAGCAGTAATGTCTCCTTTCACTGAGTTTCTATTAAACGGCTTTGCAAATGTAATTATGCCAGCCTAGCAGTAGCTACAGAGGATCTGTAGCATAGACATAACCTATAGAATGCCTAAGCCACTTCAGAATCTTTATACATGATTTAGGAATGTAGGAGCTATGCTGGATTAGACAGAAAGTTGACTTCATCCCAGTATCTTTTGCAGTGACCAGGAACAGATGCCTAGAGAAGATCATTAAACAATAAGCATGTAGCAATGTTTCCCCCAATTATTCTTTTTTTCAAACCTCCAACAATTTGTGGCTCAGGCTGTGCTCTGCCAACAAAAAGAAATGTCTACACGTACTTCTTAAGACCTTCTGAGCATGAATCAAATGGAACTGGCACAATAGTCTGTTTTCTGAGCCTGCCAAAAAGCAGCCTTAAACCAAAGCTGATGATTTCTGTTCTTGCCTTGTTTGTCCTGAAGTTGCTGATGCTGAAGCCTAATAATCACAATTTAAATTACATTAAACATTATTGACCTTCTCATTGTTGACACACTAACGAAACAACAGACTCGTGTGTGCCCTTCTGTCATGGTGGGTATTAGAGGAGAATTAAGGGAATAGTTGGTTGTTAGCTGTGGGGAAGCTTAGACTCACTCAAAACATTTACATTATCGTAAATCTTGTAGAAAGTGACGAGGTGACTAAAAAAATGCTTTTCCTCATTAAAGTGTGAAAAAAGCAGCAAAGGCAGAGTCTGTGAGGGAAGTCATATGCATGCAGTTATTCCACTGGCTTATGTAATGATGGGGAGAATACAACTTCAAGGCACACAAACTCTTCTGTGGAGCTTCGGAATAGACAGGGTTTGGGAACATTTCAGATTATGTGAGATTATATTCAGATTATATTTGTGTGCCGTAAAGTTTGCATGTTTTCCTCTACTTACTTCAGGTATCAAATAAAAAATATTATCTCCCTTAGCACACTTGCTTCTTACAGGTTACTGACCTATCACAACTATTACGAAAAACACCCCTGCAAAACCTGAATGCTTTATTGTCACACTTTTTAGATGCCTTGATATCAACACCATTTATTTAATGTAATTTTTTATAAAGGTGAAAAAAGGAGGCAACTGGTGGGAAGGAGAAACTAAGTAGTGAGTTGTAGAGAGCCCAAAATCTCCACGCTTAAAGGGACTTCTGCTTTCTACCTCGATTACGTGTGTTGAGTCACTGATAGTGGTGTTAGTCATCATCATTCGTATCTTCTTACCTTTGTTCTTTATTCCTGTATAGATAACTGGGCAGATTAGGGACGATGGAGTATCGAGTCAAGAATTCTGCATTAGAAGATGGTCTGTCTCAGTCATGTGTTGAGCTTGGCCAAATTGCATCTCCAGTTGTCCATGGGTTTTCATAGTTTTAGAAGCAAAACTTGGTAGTTTGTTTCTACAACTGTGATTTTTTTTTTTTTTTTAAACTTACTTCAGAGTACTCAGAGCATGAAGTGGACACCATAGTAAAGTTTTAATATATGCTATCCCTATTAAGATCATTTTAGTTTTAAATTACAGTTATAAGAGAGAAATCTGAATTTTAATTTCTTCAATTTTGGTATGTGTTAAGAATTGAGGAACAAAAATAACTGATCTCTGTTTAAATTGCTTGTTATAAATTTAAGTAATTTCCAAATTTATGACATGATTAATACAAAATTAAAGAATTAGAGGTAATTTCCAGTACTTCTGGAAATGCATGTTATTTAGTACCTTTTCTAATCAGTAGTTCAATCAAGAGTCATTAATTTTTTGTATGTTGCCATCTTACTGCATTGTGTTCTTAATGATTTATGGTACTTAAAACAGTGTATTTGACATTAGAGGTGCTAATGGTGGTTAGTGTCTATAAGCAATATAAAGCTTTTTTCTAGATGATGGAGTAATCAATGAAGATTATCAGAACTACCAGGGAACATATTTCATTAATCACTGTTTATGCTAAAATTTCTTTGTTGTCTTGTTAACGACAGGATGTTAAGGTCCAGTTCTCCTTAGTTGCAGGTTTGTATGATAGCAGTTTTCAGTTGCTAAACAATCTGAAATATGTCCTTACAGGTAATACATTAAGTTGTTTAGCTAAGGACAGATGGCTTGTGTGCATTTTTGGGTACGCTATGTCATGGTTTAACTCTAGCTGGCAACTAAGCACCACACAATCATGAAATTAAAATTGCTTATTGTTATCATAGGCTTTGTCGACTGACCTCTTAAAAGCTAAATAAGTTCATAATCAGTGAAAACCTTTTGTCATTTTGCTTAAAAACCATTTTGCAATACCTAATACTAACATTTAACTTCACTGCACTAATCAGGTTGCAACTAAGTTTTTATGCAAAGTCCATGTTTTAGCCTTTCTTTAATGTCTGCCTCCTAAGGGTTGTTGCTTGTCCAGTTGCTGACACAGTAATACTATAACGTAATTCTAAGGGCAGTAAAATCATGATAAAATAGAACTTCTGATTTGTTCTTAGTGCTATCTGGATAAAATCTTACGTTATTATAAACACAGGCATCTTTTCTTCATTTGAACTTGCGCTGAGTTTTGGAGTGCTTCAAGTATGGAGCAGCAGGAAGGTTGATGTAAAGTTGGAATACATATTTTGTCATTGTTTTTTTAATTTTTTTTTTTTTTAATGATGTAGGAAGGTTAGAAGATGTAGACAGTAGGCTGTTTCTCTTGTCACCATTTTGCAGTTTGGCCGTCTGTTTCCATTAAAGCCAGTAGCATTTGTGATGTTCAGCGCAGCCTCCAAGCCGCAGGCAGAACCTTTTTGTTCAGTTGATTTTGGTGCCGTTACGATTCTAGCATGGCGGTATGAGTTTTTGTCTTCCCGGAAATTTTCTGTGTGGTTTCTGCTACTCTATTTCATAGAGGATGTAGTCCCATAGAACTAGAAAAAAGAGGAGGTAATTGATCAGGCTTTCTTATGTTTTCTGTTAAGTCACTTAGTTCTTCTTCTTTCACTGTATTTGTGTAACAATGTCATATTTGATCCAAAGGGATTAGTGAATAAAGGGAATTTTAAAATGAAATTTGCAAGACCGCATAGCTATTTGCTTTTAAAAATGAGATCCTTTTCTGTCTGTATGAAAAAGAAACAGGTGTAAAAGAAAAAGGTGAAAAAGACCAAGTAGAAGGAGGTGCGCACAGTTTTAAATAATGGAAATTATAATAGTAAGAAGTAGCAGAGGTATGGATGGGATCAGAGCTTTCTTGCTATGGACGAGTGCACTAGGAGCTTGCTGAAGAGAACAGTTGGTAACCAATGGAGGACTTTTTGAGTAGAGACATAGTCTGCTGACTCTGCGTTAGTGATGTTTATTTTATTGAATGTACTATGAATAAGTAATGAACTATCTCTCTAGCTTTCTGACACCTTGTAAAGTTTTTTTTTTTCTGTAGAACAGGACTGTAAAATTATTTGATCCATGAACAAAACAGTGTTTGGCTTGCTTTGACGGCTTACCATTTTCCTATACCTACCCTTTGAATACTCAGAGTCAGCCTCCACCCCCTTCACGTAATCCCTTATTTTCTGCTCATGCCAATGAAATTGAAGACTCCATACTGTCTCTATTACTGTCCTCATACAGTGTGGTAAAGACACTTGCATTTCATGGGCAACATGATTTATTCCTTCCTTCCACCTCCTACTGTCCTGATGCCATATTTTAGTAATAGAGTAGTAAAGTAGTATTTGTTACTGAATTTATTTAGCAGAGCTTTTTTTTTTTTTTAAAATTAATATACTTCTGCTGTTCACATCCTTACTTTCTTCATGAAGGTCAGTTAATTGTAATAGCTACATACTCGTTCTTCTGGGGTCATAGCATGTGGCCTGGTTTCAGAGAAGCGTTGGCTTCTACTGCTGGAAAAGTAACTCTTCTCATTAACAGCTGTTGCCAAAAAAATCCCTTTGGGCATTTGTTTCTTCAGACTGCTTTATCTCTCTTATAAATTCAGCAAATGTTGATATTCTGTGCTTTTTATTTGCTTCAGATGATATATACCACATTGTTTTTAAAGTGTGTGTTTTACTTAGCTGCCAAATGCTTTTCATTGCCAGTGCAGTTTAGCAGATGGGTTTGAAGGGTTCAATTAAATGTAATTTGGGCTTCCATTTTTCTTCCAGCATCTTTACGTGATTCCTTAAATCAAGATCAACATTTTTCAAGGCTTTGCATTAATCCTGTAGTTTACTCTTTTCTAATAATTTTATCATTTAGTCATATAACATTTGGAAAAAGGTATATTCTGATTTTTACATTTGTTATGTACCATTGTTGATGGGTGGTTTTGAAAAACAGATGTGATGTTTAAAAATGCCATTAATATTGCTATTTTAATCCATTATTCCCAGCTTTTAGTAAATGTTGGATTCTCAGAGTGCTTGCAGTTCTTTCAAAATTTTCTTTCCCAACTAGATAATTCTTAAGGGTTAATTAGGGGATACAACAAAGTATCTGTTGAATACTTTCTTGAGGGACACGTTTTGGACCTTAGATCCTACCAAGTTCCCGTTCCTAGTGTTTCTGACCAAGTAACATCTTTGAAAAATGTGTGGCCTGCCTGTAAGTGTTGGGCCTTAGCTATAATCTGGGCCATCTCAGTAGGCTGTAGGAATGTCAAGTACAAAACAGTGCAGTGGGTTGTATGCTGTTTAATGTGCAGCTGCAGTTCATGAAGCTGGAGGCTTTGGGCTATGTTTTCATGATTTCACATCTAAGTTAAGGATTTACCTTGTACAGCACCATCAGCGAGTGTTTACTGAATATATCGTTTCCTAAAATGAGTTTCTTGCACGACTTTGGTTTTGTTGGTAGTCCTTAGACATAATTACTATTGCTACCTTCTTCACCTGCTTCAGGAACTCCATGTAACTGTTTGCTTATCTTGTCCCTCCTCCTTTCCTCTGCATTTCGGCTAGTAAAGTAACAGACTACATCTTTTCCATACTGTTAGTAGGTGTTAGAGACATGGGTAGAGGTGAGATGTCTTGCAGATCTGAAGACTAGACTAAGTGTTGTAGCACAGAAACGTGGCAGTAGATATCCTTAGTGACCCACTTCAGTTTCTGTGCTGAAGTGTTTTAACATTTTACACTGCAGTTGTGTTCAGCATAAACTAGCATTTTTTCTTTCCCTTGTCCATGAGTTGTGGTACAGGCAGATGTTTTGCTAAAGACGTTAATTTCATCTAGTTTAAAGATTGTCAATGTATCTGTTAGCACAGACAGCTTTGCGATTTGTATTTTCGTATGGGCTGGTTTTGATATCTGTGGACCTCTAGTAGCACTATTTCATGCCTAATTTCATGCCAGGCTTTGAAACACAGAAGAATTACAGTAATAAATGTTGTCTGTATTCTAAGAATTAAGCAGATGCAGTATATAACTTTTCTTTGATTTGGTATATGTTCATATTTGGATGTTACTTGACACTTGAGCTAGTAATCAAGCACGCCAGTGTTCATATTATATTTTTATTATGAATGACGAGAGTTGCCGAGCTGATTTGTTGCTGTATGTTATGTATGCCTTCCTGTGAGCCGCTGACCTGTTTTTTCTTAAGTTTGCTCCAAATCTTACGGTGCTGTGCTCTAGCCTTAAAAAGTATTGTTGCCTTGGTGAAAAAGTGCAAAAGCATGTTACAGTGCTTCAGGGACTGTAATGAATCCAAGAAAGAAAAAAGACTGATTAACTGAATCAGAAAGGTGTGGGTGATATTTTACAAGGAGGCTAATGGAATCTGTTCCCTCTTGACTAGAGAACTGCAGGGTTATTGGGTAGTTCTTTATGAGAAATTATTCCTTTACAAATGTGACTATGGTCTCTAATAATAATTATGCTTATTTATGACTTCTCGAAGTTTGGTGATGATACTTGTGTAGCCTTGAAAGGAGAGATGAGAAGAAAGTGCTAGGTTACGTAATGCATTATCATCCCAGAGAGAATTGTGTAGTGTCCGTAAGATTTTTGGTAGAATGTGATCTTTCATTTCCATTTGCATTTCTGATGACAGTGTCTACACTTTTACATTACAACTTACAGAGCTACATGGTTTTTAGTTATGACCTATTGACAGTGTAGAGTGGTCTGCCTTTATTACTCAGAATAAGTCACCAAGCATCTTTACTGCAGGCATAGCTCACGTTAGATAACATATAGAAGAAAAATGCTTCTCTGTGACAAGAAGAATCTCAGAGTGCGTTTAGAGTGGGTTTCGTTGAACATTTTAAGTTAGAAAGATCTGGGAGTGCCACTAAAAGACACAGTCCCAGCCATTAGATTCCTTCTCCTCAGTATTCACTTCCTTCTACTGGCCAAGGTGTTTGTCTGTTAAATGAGGCTGGGGAACAGATCTGGCTGAAAAATGACAAGAAAAAATAGTTAATGAACGATTTGTTATGTTTGTTTTTCAGCGATGTGCATATTGTAAGCACCTTGGAGCCACTATCAAATGCTGTGAAGAGAAATGTACCCAGATGTACCATTACCCCTGTGCTGCTGGAGCAGGCACATTTCAGGATTTCAGTAACTTGTCCCTCCTTTGTCCAGACCATATTGATCAGGCTCCTGAAAGATGTAAGTACGCAGTATTCAAATGACACAATTAGTACCAGGTTTTATGAAAACTGCTCTGTGGTAGGATCAGCTTAAGAGTGCATTTGTTTAGACCTATTTTCCCAGTTTACTTATGTTGAGGTATGAGAAAGGTACAAGTTCATACTCTTCTGTTTTTAAAGACTGGCAGTGGTGCACAGCAAAGTTAGTATTTTTCTTTTTTTTTAATGACAACATGGGAGGGGTTTACTCATGAGGCTTGTCTTCTGTCAGGTTTTAAGTTCACATCAATAGGCTTGCTTACTTGCTGTAACTCAAGTTAGAGCAACCATATTGCAAACTCTTCAGCTAAATAATAGGTTTAGATCTGTTAGGAGCTTTATTTTGTATTTCTTCCAAAGAAGGGTTGGTCCTAAAGCTCTCAGTTTTATCTTGAGGAGAACAAAAGTGTTTCTTTTGGTGAGGCTTTATTAATGTTTAAAATGAATGTACTTCTGTTACAAGAAGATTGGTTGAGTATATCAGAAAACCAAATTAAAGGAGTAGAATCATAGAATGGTTTGGGTTGCAGGGGACCTTAAAGATGACCTAGCTCCAACCCCCCTGCCATGGGCAAGGACACCTGCCACTAGACCAGGTTGCTCAAAGCCCTGTCCAACCTGGTCTTGAACACTTCCAAGGATGGGGCATCCACAACTGCTCTGGGCAGCCTGATCAGTGCGTCACCACCCTCATAGTGAAGAATTTCTTCCTTAGATCTAATCTAAATTAGATCCCCAGAGCCTTCTCTTCTCCAGGCTGAACAACCCCTGCTTTCTCAGCCTGTCTTCATAGGAGAGGTGCTCCAGCCTCTGATCATCTTCGTGGCCCTCCTCTGGACTTGCTCCAACAGGTCCATGTCCTTCTTGTGTTGGGGGCCCCAGAGCTGGATGCAGTACTCCAGGTGGGGTCTCACGAGAGCAGAGTAGAGGGGCAGAATCCCCTCCCTCGACCTGCTGGCCACGCTGCTTTTGATGCAGCCCAGGATACGGTTGGCTTTCTGGGCTGCAAGCGCACATTGCCGGGTCATGTCTGGCTTCTCATCAAGCAACACCCCCAAGTCCTTCTCGGCAGGTCTGCTGTCAATTCATTCTCTGTCCAGCCTGTATTTGTGCTTGGGATTGCCCTGACCCATGTGCAGGACCTTGCACTTGGCCTTGTTGAACTTCATGAGGTTCACCCGAGCCCACCTCTCAAGCCTGTCAAGGTCCCTCTGGATGGCATCCCTTCCCTCCAGTGTGTCGACTGCACCACACAGCTTGGTGTCATCTGCAAACTTGTTGAAGGTGCACTCAATCCCACTGTCCATGTCACTGACAAAGATGTTAAACAACACCAGTCCCAATACCAACCCCTGAGGAACGCCACTTGTCACTGGTCTCCACTCGGACATCAAGCCGTTGACTGCAACTCTTTGAGTGCAACCATCCAGCTGATTCCTTATCCACCAAGTGGTCCATCATCAAATCTGTGTCTCTCCAATTTAGAGACAAGAATGTCGTGCAGGACAGTGTCGAATGCTTTGTGCAAGTCCAGGGAGATGATGTCAGTTGCTCTTCCCTTATCCACCAACACTGTAACCCCATTGGAGAAGGCCACCGGACTTGTCAGGAACAA
Source organism: Phoenicopterus ruber ruber (assembly GCA_009819775.1). Lineage (NCBI taxonomy): Eukaryota > Metazoa > Chordata > Aves > Phoenicopteriformes > Phoenicopteridae > Phoenicopterus > Phoenicopterus ruber. The sequence continues at coordinate 8,292,266 of CM020216.1, read as the reverse complement.
CAGATTTGCCCTTAGTGAAGCCATGTTGGCTGTCACCAATCATCTCCTTATTTTCCATGTGCCTTAGCATAGTTTCTAGGAGGATCTGCTCCGTGATCTTGCCGGGCACAGAGGTGAGACTGACTGGCCTGTAGTTCCCCGGGTCTTCCTTTTTTCCCTTTTTAGATATGAGAGTTACGTTTCCTGTTTTCCAGTCAGTGGGAACTTCACTGGACTGCCACAGCTTCTCAAGTATGATGGATAGTGGCTTAGCAACTTCATCCACCAGTTCCCTTGGGACCTGCGGAGGCATCTCATCAGGTCCCATGGACTTGTGCACCTTCAGGTTCCTTAGATGGTCTTGAACCTGATCTTCTCCTACAGTGGGTGGTTCTTCCTTCTCCCAGCCCCTGCCCTTGCCTTCTGTGACTTGGGCGGTGTGGCTAGAGCACTTACCGATGAAGACTGAGGCAAAAAAGTCGTTGAGTACCTCAGCATTCTCCATATCCTGGGTAACAAGGTCTCCTGTTTCCTTCCGGAGGAGACCCACATTTTCCCTAGTCTTCCTTCTATCATCGACGTATCTATAGAAGCTTTTCTTGTTGCCCTTGACATCCCTGGCCAGATTTAATTCTATCAGGGCTTTAGCTTTCCTAACCTGATCCCTGGCTGCTCGGGCAATTTCTCTGTATTCCTCCCAGGCTACCTGTCCTTGCTTCCACCCCCTGTAGGCTTCCTTTTTGTGCCTGAGTTTGGCCAGGAGCTCCCTGTTCATCCATGCTGGCCTCCTGGTGTAGTTATTAAGTGTAGTAATTAAATTTGAATTTCGTAAGAACAATCAAGTTTTGTATGCTTAAGAACTAGTAAAGAATTTCTTGGCTTCATTGGGTTTGTTGAATTGTCCATAATTTTGAATGAAATAATAATTGAAAAAATGATTTCTTTGCAGCAAAGGAAGAAGCAAATTGTGCAGTGTGCGACAGCCCTGGAGACCTCTTAGATCAACTTTTTTGTACTACCTGTGGCCAACACTACCATGGGATGTGCCTGGACATACAAGTTACGCCTTTAAAAAGAGCAGGTTGGCAGTGTCCTGATTGCAAAGTGTGCCAGAACTGCAAGTAAGTGAGACTTAAAGGACATGGAGGAGGATGGTGTGAGATTTACGTGCTGTGATTTTAAAACATCTATTTTATTAACTGTTATTTTTTCCAAAAAGTGTAGATTATTTGCCCAGATATATCTGCTACCATATTGTATTAAGTAGCTGAACAAACCCGTGTGTTGGGAACATTCTTCTAAAAGAGCTGAGTTGGAACTCCTGCACATTATACCCCCAGAGTTACCATTATCTTGGCAGGTTCTGGAGAGCAACAAAACCTTCTGACTTTTTCCTCCTTTCATACAGGAGGATTTTTCTCAAATTTACTAAATGAACAAATTAGTTTAGTGTAGTGCCTTTATAGTCTGGGAACCTGTGCTCTTACTCAGCTGACATTTCAGCCATGTACCACATACTGGGTAGGTCCCCTGCATTAGGCCCTCTCTTCTATTTCGTAATATCTTTCAAAGGCAGTTAATGAGTCATTATGAAAAGAAAAACATGGCTTAGTTGAGTGAAGAAAAAAAAAGTGACATGAGTGACCATGATTGAATTGTTACACCAGACAAATACTGAGACAACGAAACATAATTGTTGCAATATTATAAGGGTTCACTTAGAAAACTCTGACTGCTTATACACTTGTTTTCATATAACCTAATCTGATGGGCATGCCAGGGTTCTTTTGCTTGCTTGTTTTGTTTTAAAGGGCTTAAAAAAAAGAAATAAGAGTTTTGTTCGGCTTTAGTCAGATCAGCTGGGACAGTATGAAGGAATAAAGCCACTTCACTACTGCCTCATGTACCTGATCTGTCAGTGCTTTGCTGTTTTCCAAGCAGAACACTCGGTATTTGCTAGCGTTCAGATTCATGCGCTTCTTTAAAGAAGATTTTTCCCTGATCACACGCAACTGATAGCAAATGCCAGCAATGAAGTTATAATAGTGAAGCACGTTCTGAAAAGTATCCCTAAAAATGTCGTACTGGGTAATTACAGTATTTGCTAACAAACCCTCTCTCTAGCGGAAAAGTAGAAGAAAATGTGATGTTTTCACACATATTACTTTATGCAGTATGGCAATTTTATGCCAGTGTTGAAGAACAGCATTTTAAACATGTCTTCATGCAAAGAGAGAACATTTACTGTTTTTTAAAATATCAGATCTCCCAGGTAATGAAGTAGTTATCTAGTATGTATAATGCCATATATTGTGAAGCTTTATCCTGGCAAATTTTGTTGCATGCTTATTTATTGAATTAATTTATTTAAAACTAAAGGAGAACACAATGCCTTTAGATATTACCAAAGTATTTGTCTCATTCTCCGCAAGTTTATTTTATCACTGAAATTTGTGGTGGAGCTCTGTAACACATGATTGTAGGAAAATTGAAAGCTCTTCTTTTAATGTTTGTTTTGCTCTTGCAGTCATATCGGTTGACATTGTAGGAGCTCTGGTAGTCAGAGTTGATGGTTCATTTTCTTCTTTGGAAAAAATACAGTCAGACTGTTTGTAGGAACAAGTACAATTGCGTGTTCTTTTCAGAAAGAAGTAAAGTCCATATTTCAGATTTTGAACTGATTTCAGTACAGAAAGGCCATTAAATCTGCCCACGTGTGTGTAAATGAAAGTGGGCCAATTTCTGGAGATCAGAATGGTTGCACAGGCTCAGCAGTTGTTAAAGTAAGCATAGTGGTCTTAATTCATACTTAGATAGGAATTTGAGGGCATTATCTTTGGAGCTATTTGTAAGTGGCGTTCATGTGTTTTCACGTGCTCAGCTATGTGTCTTCCTGTTTAGACTTTTCACTAAATAGAGTTTTTGTTGTGGCTTGTTTAAATTTTTTTTAACCACTTGTTACTTTTCTTAGACATTCTGGGGAAGACAACAAGATGCTGGTGTGCGATACATGCGACAAAGGCTACCATACTTTCTGTCTACAACCAGTTATGGATGCTGTACCAACAAATGGTTGGAAATGTAAAGTAAGTTGAAAGGTTTCAGAATAATTCCTTGTCATTATAGGGGCCCAAATTTTATTACCCACATTATGCTGTTATAGGTGTATTGCAGACTGCTGTTGCCATGTAACATAATTTGTAATTTCTGAAGGAATTCCACTTGTATATAATCACGTGGCTCTACAGCTGCTGTGTGAGGGTAGCTGTCAACGCAGTGGCTGAAGCGGCCTATGTAGGACAGTAAATCAACCCCCATGGGGGAAAAGAGAAGCATAGGATCCAGGTAGAGTGGATAACCTTCACTCAATGACAGCTGCTCTCATGATCTAATGTAAACTAAAACCTATGTAGTAGTGTATGTAATCTACACTTGAAGGCTCTTTATATTCAACTACTTCTTGCTTACCGGAATGGCAGTTCTGCAGCTCAGGGGTTCCTTTGCATTTGAGGAGGGCAGGATGAATTTGTTGTTTTATCAGTAATGTTGTGAGTAAGTGTAAGTAATAATAAAAACACAATTTCAGCATAACAAGGGAAGTCCCTGTACATGAGATGTATGTAATTTCATAGTCCATTTGTGGCAGTCATGAAATGACTGAGATTAGGGATAAAAATGTTTGGTCTCATAAGAAATACTCCTACCAAGTCAGGGAGTAGTGCAAGGAAACTTCTTGCTATTGCACAGACTCTTTGTGCTCTATTATCAGATCCTGGATAATTTATTAGTGTTATCAAGGACAGAAACTTTCTTTAATTTAATTCAAAACAGGAAAATGTCAGTTAATGGCAGTTCTATCACATTGTGAAATATCATAATTAACAACTAAATTCTTGTGATCTCTAGAACTGTAGAGTATGTGCTGAGTGTGGCACACGAACAAGTTGTCAGTGGCACCATAATTGTTTGGTATGTGACAGTTGTTACCAACAGCAAGACAACTTATCTTGTCCTTTCTGTGAAAAACTGTGCCTCCAAGACTTCCAGAAAGATATGTTGCATTGTCACATGTGCAAAAGGTAAGAATCCCAATTTTTGTTAAATTGTACTAAATGCCTAAAGCTTATGGTGAGCTGTATGACATTGATGCATTTCTGTGAAGGGTGTAGACTGTGATGTACGATGCTGTAGTATCTTGTTGTGCAACATCTTGATCCTTCATCCCTAAATACAATGAGCAATAGTAGGTAGTCTTATTTTAATCTTAGCAAATAAGTATTAATTGGCAGTTACCTGAGGTGTACAGAGAAGTATGTGCTGCTGTTGCTTCTTACAAGCAGACTAGAAGAGTCATCGTCCTAACTTACAAAGTCTATTGTATAAACAGGGTTGTTTGCAATGGCCTATTTTTGCTAAATTTTCAAGTAGGTGTTCTCTATTTAATTTTATGTCTTTTGCTATGCCAGTAATTAAAAGAAAAAAGCACTATTGGGAATCTTTTAAGAATGTAGACTGTGTTTCAGATTCAATGCTATTGTATCTTGCTGTGCAATGTCTTGATGTTGCTATACATGCTGCGGTGTCCAATTGACTTTAGTGATAGTTTAGGTCTTCATGTTTAAATTTATTCACTGCTTGACATACTGACGTATCATGCTTATTTCTCTAAAATTCTCTGTAATAAAGCATTGGTTGAAATTTTTTATTTCCCCATAGGAATGGAAAACAGTGCTATTTTTAATTGTTTTTTACCAGGATACTTTGTATTTTTGTCATTAAAACCATAGTCACACTAAATTAATCTCCCCAGATGGATTCACATAGAATGTGACAGATCTCCAGGTAGTGAATTGGAGTCTCAGTTGAAAGACTACGTCTGCACTCTTTGTAAACAAGGAGAAGGGGATCAGACTCAGCCATGTGATGTAATGGACACTTCTGAACTCATTCCTGAACCTGACAGTATAACAGGTAATCAAATGTAATCTATATTTCTAAAATGCTAACATCAAATATAAATATCTGCAGCTGTCTCACTAAGTCTTTTGTGAACCAGCCACTCATATTCTACTCTGTGGAGTTCATCCATTCCTTTATTTAGCAGCAGCTTCTCAAGCAATCCATGGGTGAGCCATTTTCTCAATATACTTTTTGACTCTCTGGCTTCAGGATCCTGTATTAGAGATGTGGGCAAGTAAGCACCTTAATGGTGGCTCTCAACCTTCCAGCTCCAGCTTCCTAGCCTGTAGCTATAAACTTCTCCAGGGTTTTTTTGGACGTGGTACAGTTCATAAATGTATTCATTTGACAGCCTAACTGTTGTATTCATTTGTGCCTAACTACCAGGCACAAGCCAGCTTCTGGTAGATGCTCCTGGAGACATCCAGTGTTCCTGTTTCCCTCTTGCTACTTGCCAGTCTCATGGTGCCCATTCGCTTCACTATGTCCAGGTAGGACACAGCAGTGGAAGCTGGACTGTGTTAATGGAACAGGTATATTTAATGAAACAGCTTTTAATCAAGTGTCCTTTTTCAAAACGATATATGATTAGTCATCTTGTTTCTGAGAGATTCTTGTTTAAATGGACAAAGCAAGCAGAAGGTGGAAAGGGAAGTTGCAGAAAGGTGTAAAGTATGTTTTTTTAAATTACTCAGTAACAGTAAGGAAAGCACAGAGAGAACTTGGATGTGTTGATCTGAGTTCAGTGGGTCATCTGCAAAGACCTGTGTAATGAACTGATAACTGAATGCCTGTGTGTGTTTCACACCATGTGCTCTGTTGGATAGCACCTATTCTCACGCAGGCTGAATTTCCTAAGAGAAGTACAGTTGTGGTTAAATTTGGAAGCAAGGTAAAATCTAACAGAGGGAGGTGATTTGTCCTACACTGCTCTGGTGCGGCCCCACTTCGAGTACTGTGTGCAGTTTTGGGTGCCTCAATATAAGAAGGACATCAAACTGTTAGAGTGTGTCCAGAGGAGGGCGACCAAGACAGTGAAAGGTCTCAAGGGCAAGACTTAGGAGCAGCTGAGATCACTTGGTTTGGACAGCTTGGAGAAGAGAAGGCTGAGGGGTGATCTCATCCCAGTCTACACCTTCCTCAAGGGGGGCAGCTGAGGGGAGGTGCTGATCTCCTCTCTCTGGTGACCAGCGATAGGACACAAGGAAATGGAATGAAGCTGCGTTGGGGGAAGTTCAGATTGGACGTTAGGAAAAGGTTCTTCACTGAAAGGGTGGTCGGTCACTGGAACAGGCTCCCCAGGGAAGCAGTCATGGCACCAAGCCTGTCAGAGTTCAGGGAGTGTCTGGACGATGCTCTTAGTCATATGGTTTAGTCTTAGGTAGTCCTGTGAGGGGCAGGGAGTTGAACTCAATGACACTTATGGGTCCCTTCCAACTTGAGATGTTCTTTGATTCTGTGAACTGCACTACCACTGCCATGTGCATTTCTGATGCCTAAACAGCAATGCTTGTGCATTGATGTTTTGTTAAAAGAAATAGATAGCTCAGTTGCATAAGTCTCCACGTTCTCAAAAGCCTGATAATTTTTTGCTGGAAAGGGGAAGTATTGGACTACAACAAAACTCTCATTTTTGTGTGTTCAAATTGATGTTTTGTGTAAACAAGCCATTCTCTGTGATGTTAACCTGTACACGTAAGTGCATGCCTTTCATGAGCAGTAAAGAAATGATGAAAAAGATGATCCTGGAGGAGGGGCAGTGGCGGTAGGTAAATATATGTAAATGAGCAGAACAACTCTGTCAGTGAACATGTACACTGAGTTAGGAAAAAGTGACAATTTCCACCTTTGAAGATCAGTTCCATTCTGAAAGGTTAGCAGAGGCTGTTGGACTCTCAGGCAGTGTATTTAGAACATGTAGGAAGATGTCTGAGTAATATCCAAAACTTACACTGGAAAAACTCTCCCAATCTTCTGCTGAAAACTGTTTTGAATAAGTAACAGGTTTATTTGAAAGGCTGAACTCTTAAGTAATACTTCTGTTAGGATTTCTAGTTAGTAGAAGCATTGACAAGCATACTCTTCTCCCCAAGGAAGAACAGGACTGTCATCTCAACTACTAGGAGTAATCTGAAGCTATTACATCAATACAGTCATGGAGTGTTCTACACCCAGGAGAGCACTTTTGTACATTAAAATAAGATTTGGAGCCAATCTAAATGATCATTTCCTCAAAGTTAAAATATCTCTTTAAAGTTGGCAGAGTCTGAGAGCAGTTTTTAGGTGCTAAAAGTAGCATCACCTAATAGTTCCTGGCTTTTTGAACTTTAAAGAGACTTTCCTGAACAGAAAGCTATATTTGTTTGACTTTTTTTGTGCTAATGTCTGTGGAGGATCAGTTCCTTTTGAGTTAACGCTTACTATATACTTTGTTTTTCCTGCTCTTCCTTTGTCTAGTGCATGTTAATGAATTTCCTTAGCTGAAGAAGGTTTTACACGAGGAAAAAAATAAGTGTTTCCTGTTTCTGTGCTCTGTGACAATACTGTCAGCCAAAGAAATGCTCAGCAGCACCTTTTCCATGCAAGTTCCTTTATTTAACATGAGGAACTCCCAGATTAAGGTATCCTAGTTCTAAAGTGGCAAAATTTAGTTTTCATGTTGTTGAACAGGTAGGTTGAAAATCAGTGTTCCAAGTGCTGATAGTAGATGGAACCTCATATCTATGCCATAAGCCATTGTAGTATTTGTATAAAAATTTGAAGCCTTGAAGCTACAAGTGCTGTTGAATTTAGCATACTGGAATTTGAGAAAAGATATTTTGTATTGCTTAGGTAATGCAAAAGTGTGTGACTATGTGTAAATCAAATTTTCACAATTAGGTGTATATAATTGCTTTACAGACATTTTTCACTGTCTGAAAAGTATAAAACAGCTTCAGTGTTAATGAGAAAAAGGTTCTTATTCTTTAAGGAGTACTATATAGTGTCCCTAACCTTCTCATTGACCTGGTTTGTCCTAGCTCCTATCATATAGTTAAGTATCATTCTCTTTAGCCAAAAGGTCAAACAGCGACAGCAACTACTCATGCCAAAGTAATAGAGTAAACATCGTATCAATTTTGGTAACTTCTCTGCCTCTCCTTAAGCTTGTGCAAATGAAATGGAAATGGAAAGTGGTGGAGAGGATGCGACATTTCAGGAACAACCCATTACTGGCGATGGCTCTGGTCAAGAATCAGCTGTTGGATGTGTCACAGACGGTAAGAAAGAGTTTTGCAGTCTGAGAAAATGCCAGTACAGAACCCTTCAGAACCCTCTTCCATTTAGTAAGGTTTGTGGTACTTTATAAATTTAAGAGGAAAGAGTGCCTGGAAAACAGTAGGAGACAAATTGCATCAGTTCTACTATCTGAATTCTCAAGCAAGAGTATCACCTTTTTTGCTGAAGAAGTATTTTATTGAAGGCAAAGATAGTATTCAGGGTATTTGTGTAGGAGAAAATTATTTTACCTATTTGGTGGGACTGGCTTTCTCCAAAAGCTGGAAATATAGTTAAATGCTTTTGTACACTGGAGGTTTCTAGTAAAAAACACTATTTGTTTCTCTTTAAATACAGTCACTCACACTTTCTCTTCAAGTCTTCTTTATTTGTAGATGCAAATAACCGGATTGGATTAACTTGCCCTGGTGTGTTTTGGGGCACACTGTAGAACTGCTTTCCAGTTTATGTGCTTGGTGGTTGTAACTCCACAAGTATTTTAGGTTAAGGATTTCTTCTTTTCTTTTTTCCCTCTGCAAATAAAAGATAATTTGTTTAATGAACAAATGTACTCATCCAGACAGGGTGTGCTGCAGTAGCTGATTATTTGTGTTCTGGGAATAAGTATATCTTATCAATCACACATGAAGTACCAGCCAAAGGAAATAATGCAAATAGAATGGTTCCTGGGTCAACTCCTCTAAATGTGTTAGTGACCAATACCAGTGGCAAAGAAGTTTACCATATGTCTCGTCCACCTGTAGCCGATGTTGGAGGATGGTTGCTCTAAGGGGAAACAAAAAACCTGCATTTAAAGCCAAGGCAAAAAAAATATCTTGCAGGTTAGCTGTGATCACTCTGTTATGCATCACAGCCCGTGGTATAAGGGACATGATTTAAAACTATCGGTGAAGACACATTCATAATAAAATGCTAGGCTTTGAACTGTAGTCGCTGAGGAGGTTGTAGCAGTGTGAATTTAGTAAGAGTGCAAGTGTAATAGAAAGCAAGTGGCCTGTAAGAGAATCAGGTTCCATCAAAAGAAGATAGGAGAAGCCAAATTCAGAGCAAAGAATGTGGTTCTACATGGAATAGGTACAAGGCTCTGGAACTCCTGGGTGAAGAAGGTTGTGGATGAAAGGTGCTTGATTTGGTTCAAGGGAAGGCTAGACAAATATTTTTAGAAAGAAATCTATGAGACATTAGTAAGTTAAAAAACGGCATCAACTGTTTTCATTTCAGGTGATTTCCTGAAGTCTGAAAGAGCACGAGGAGGGAAATGTTTTTTATTTGTACTTGTCCTGTTCTTCTTAGCTGTCTGCTTTTTGGAAGTGTTGGGACAGTTGTTTAAAATACATTAATTTGTGCTAGCATACATCTTCAATATGCAGAAATGAAAAAGGAGAAGCTACTTTTAGCTGCCTACCTGGAAATGTGTGTTCAGATTCCTCAAAAATTAATCTTGGGTCTGCTTTCCTGTGATGTACTCTGCTGTGTTTCCAGGGGAGAAAAATAGTGATCAAACAGTGGTAATATATACTAAAAGCGTAGACTACTACAAATATAGGTACAAAGAAAGATATTTATGAAGTCTATTTTAAGCTACATATTAAATTCACTTAAGTGAAGTGATACGTACTTGGTGTACTTGATGTGTACCAAGTATACTTGATGACCAGTACACCTGTGTAAGTTTTTCTTTTTCGCGCTGAGCCTTTAATATGGTTGTACTTAGTTGCAGGCGTATCACCAGAAGAAAAGACCACAGAACTGGAAACAGAAGTCTCTGTTGAAATTAATTCAGCTGAAAAGGAAATGTCTCCTAAAAAGACAACAGCATCCGGTGACAGTCAGACTGAGAAAATGGTGGAAGTGATGGAAGGTGTTCAAGCTGTAATACAGCAGGAGTTAGACAAACAAGTGGAAGAGACACAGCTACCACAAGGTAGTGTGGAGGTATCAGAAGTATCCACAGTAGACTCTCGGTCTCTGTCTTCAGTACCTGAGACCATAACTGTGACACCAGAAATACAGGAGGCTGAAAGTAAAGGAGATATTTGTATCCCTGTAGAGCAACAACTGGAAATAATAAAAGTGCAAAAAGATGTAGAAAAAGGAGAAACCCACGAAAAGTCAGAAACACCAGCTCTTCTAGAAGTAGAAACTACTACTGCAAACGAAGGTGTTGCTAATAGTTCACCAGTTGGAGACAAACCCATAAAATCACCAGCTGAGACTTACCCCTCACTTCCCCCATCAGCTAATGTAAACAAGACAAATGTGTCTTCCTCGCCAGATGTCTCCTTAGACTTGCATTCTGCACGAGATGTACAGCACAGTCAGCCCCCAGCATTGCCTTCCACTGCTGGAAGTGCTCTCCCAACGACTTACATATCAGTCACTCCAAAAATTGGCATGGGAAAACCAGCCATCACCAAACGCAAGTTTTCTCCTGGAAGACCCAGATCAAGACAGGTAAGCATGTAGAATATTTCATTATACATTTATGAAGCACATAGTTCAAATTTCAATATAATGCATTAAATTCACCTGTTTTTTAGGATGTGGTATGCATTTATTCTTCTAAGTGAATGTGTAGTTTATTTCTTCCAGAAAGTAATTTGATGTTAAATAATTGAGAGATCAGACATCATTAAGGTTCTCTAGTGAGAATGAAAGTTTCTTTCAGTTCATGCTTGGAGCAAAATACAGGAAAATCTGTTGTATTTTTAATACATATGCTACAAATGCAGATATACATAATGCTGTGCCTTTTAACTTATCTCTTAATCTTTTTCATATATGCATTTATTTTGCCTAGTACTTTCAAAGCGCGTTAACATTTCTGAAACTGGCTTTATCGAAAAACCTGCAACAACAACTCTTTCCGTCACACTGCCAGATATTATCTTGATCGACGTTTTTAATGGCGTTGCAAATAATTTGATGGTTTTGTTACGTTAGCAAATACCACGTAAGAACTGTCTGGTACAAATCGTTGTGGTTTGACTAGGATTAAATTTGATAAGTGAAAAGAATCCTTAAGTCTGTCACCTTCTGCAACATCTTGCTCTCTATTTGAGTCGCGTAGTTGTGAGGATAATAGTTCATCAATCTGTAGGATTTATTTTGTGTTTGCAAAATTCTACACAAAAAGTATGTCAGTGTGACAAATTAGTGTTTCATTTCTGTTCTCATCACAACTTATTTTTAGTCTTTGGGACTTCTAGGTTGATGATTTCATGCTTTTTGAACTTAGTGTTACAGAAGCTTTTTATATATTGCGTGATTCTTTCCATTTTCACATGTTAGCTTAGGGTTCAGAATTCTTGGTTCTTAAGAAAAGGTATGAGATAGTGTGCTGAAAAAGGCAACAAATATAAGAAATTCTATTTGGAAGGTTTTAGAGTGTCTCTGGTGTATTTTACCCTCATATACAAGCATGGAGGAGCTTATAGAAATATAAACGAACTAAATATGGACCATGAAACTGCCACGAGGGATGTGTTTGGTTACTTCGGCTCCACAGTAAACAAACACAATCATGTATAAAAATCATTTTTCTTAATACTGTGTACTGTCTTAAAAATTAAATTTCTTTTCTCAGTTTATCATGCAAATTGAAAAGGGATGGGCTTCTTAGGCAGTTTAAAATGAATTCAGGTTTTCTGTTGGGGAAGTTTATTTGTTGTCTTTTGTGTTCCAGTAAGAGTTGTGTTTATTTTTCTCTGCAATTTGCCCCTGCTCTGCATGGGAACCAGCATCATGATACTGGTAATAAAATTAGTTAGCTGACAGAAGACCCATTGAGGAAAACATGAAGGCTGACCCCAACTGTAAATGCCTGTAGCAGAATAGATACATATCTTAAAAACAAACCAAAAAAATGAGCTGTAAAAGTAGCAGTTTGTATATTCTACGTACAATAGAGTATAGACATTAACCTCTTAATATGTGATGTGAGTAATGGAAATAAAACTGAGTTGAGTTACAGTTTAGAAGTCAGGTGTAACAGCTGTGATGCTAAATCAATATAATCTGTTTATCAGTTTGCAAATTGTATTTTAAAATAAAAAGGTACTTAGCTGTTTAGCAGTAACTGTTGTAGAACTGGACAAGTTGCTTGTAAAGTTCATGATCTGTCTTGTAAAAGTATGTTGGAATTTGAAGGTTTCTTTTTATTTCAGTTATCTTTGTCTTGCACTTTAAACACCTATTAAGCTGGAACTTTTGTGAAGCAAATAGCAATTTTCTGGTAAGAAAAGCACATGCGTATTTTGTTTTAAGTCCCAGTACGCTTTCTTGCTTTCCGTTGGTTATTCAATTTTAGTACAGATCGGCATCTCATGGAAATCAGTGAAAAATTGTCTTGAGTAAGGACTGAAAAAAAATGAAGACCCTGTGGATACTTGATTAGTGAAAAATAGACACTTTTTCTGACCAGTAATCTAAATTCAGCTTAACTTAAATTCACCTTAACAATTAACTAGTTGGTAGGGCTTTGGGATCTTTTTCAGACTCTTCATCTTTGTTCATCTCATTTTCCATGTTGGACATGAAGATACAAGTCTTGAACCTGTAGATAACGTGTCTTTTGAAAAAAGAGAAAAAGCTTGTATGTAATAGATGTTTTCTAAAACCAGCTTTATTATTAGGACCGTACTTCTGCTTCCACTGAGTTTAGGAGTTCTGTGTTTCTTTTGCTGCAGTTAGATTTTTCTAGGTCACTGTGCAGTAAGGTATATATCATATTTGCAGAAATATGTATATGCTTTAAACAGTGACAAAATTATCTCCAGTGGTGTAAGTTTGCCGTGTTAACTTCCTACTTTGGGCCTTTGCTGAGGGATTGAAACCTGTCGAATGGCGATCTGTAGAGTATAAATAGGAGACTTAGAAATGTCCAGTTACAGGTAGGTGCTTTCCTTTTGAGCAAGATGTAATCGGACAAATCTGTGATGGGTAAGGCACATGTTTAAATGTGCTGGCCTTTGATTTTCACACAGAAATTGGTTTAAGTTTGGTTTGGTTTTATTTATTATTATTATTTTTGCTGTAAATGTTCAGTTTTTTAAAAGAACTGTGTACGTTTCCAAATTGAGAGTTGCAGTTAAGAGCAGAAACCTCTAAATATATTTGATTGTCAAAGAACAGCTTGCATTTTTATCTAATTGTGCTCAATTTATGTCATCTTAAAAAGTGCATTTTACATATACTGATTTTTTTGTTAATATTTGTTCCAGTTCTCAGGAGAAAAAATGCTACATTTTTCTGATATTTGTGCCAGCAGCCCTATATATGACTTTCTTTATAATCAACTCATTATGTATGATTTTAGAAACTGACTCACAAATTGGCAAAAGAACGAAGCAGCCTCGTAGCTGTAACTGTAATCTTCCTTCTGATGCTCCTTCTTGCCTACCTTCAGTGCTCTCCAGACGCTTACGTGTGCCGGGGTCTGCTTTGGATTCCTCTTGCATGACAGTTCTTTGGGGCAGGTTTGAAGGCAAGTAAGCAGGCTTTCACCAGGTATAAAACCAAAGAATTAAGACCTTTTGTTTCTTTGTGTCGTACTCTACAGACACTTCAAAATGGATGTTTTCTCCCAATTCTGGCTTAGGGAGAGCATCATATGGGGCAGGTGCTGGCAGCTGAGAAGAGTGCTGCTTTCTGCCGTTCCATGTTACTTTCCATGCCAAGTATGGCCACACCGCTGAAGAAGGGACATGAAATTAATTTAAAACATTTTAGCCTAACACAGTGTTTCAGTGCTTGACTGTCTGAAGGTGATCACATTGATCCAAAACAAGTTAAAAATGGGGGAAATAGTTCTGGAGGAAAAAATGCTTCTATGAAGTTCTAGGTATAGCAGTTCCGAATAAATCGGGTCATGTGTGGTTCTTCTCTGGGTGTCAGTAAAGAGGAATTTTGCCTTCTGAAAAGCAGGTTGATTTTATGGGTTTGAGGTCTGCTTCTTTCTGTTTAAAAAATAAGACATTGCTGTTGTGTCACTTTGTGTCAGGTCCTAGGTTATGTGATACAAATATTACCTGGCAGCTGCATGAATTCTTAGCAATTTGTCTTAGAGGGCAGTGAAATAAGAGAGAAAAGTTACACAAATAGGATTGGGTTGTTTTTACTGATGAAAGAGGTTGTGGCTCCCATACTTGGTGAAGCTAACATTGGCTCCACAGCTGCTTTCTTCTATTGCACAAAGGAACTGTCATTGCAGAACTAGTTGCTTGTCCAGGGCTGCACAGGTTTAAAATAGATACTTGATAAAGAGTCTGATTACTCTCTGGACCCTGAAGACAGGCCAACAGTAGCCCATTTCCACAGATGGCAATATTCTCCACTTTCTCTGAGAAGATTTAAATCTTTTAATATGTAGTTTACCTTGTTGCAATGTCCTGTTCCTATTTAAAACAAAACAAAACAAAACAAAAATCCACTGTAATGGATTTATGGAACTTCATAGGAAGAAGAATAGGAAAAAAAAATCTCTGGATCCTGAATGTGTTGCTCCTCAATTTTATAAGACACATACTTCACTGGAGTCAAGGGAATCCATGTGAAGGAATAGTTTCTGATTTGGATTTGTTTTCATTAAATTTATTGTATTGTGCTGGGCAGTAGGATTAATGATTGTCCCTTTCTTCAAAATCTGTTAATAAAATATATTTGAATAGTTACTCAGCTTCACTATTAAATACAAAGTTATGCATAATCTGAAGTGATTTCCTGTATTGGATCTTAGTTGTTTGCATTTGTAATAGTCTTTAGTGCTGTGTCCACAGCACCACTACATCACTCCTATTTTGAAAGGACTAAAACCCGTCTCACAAACCGTGAAGACAATATCCTGCTTAAAAAGGCTTTGTGAGTCCCTTCCAGGGCTGCACTATCAGTGTTGCTGTCGTCACCACCCCTCTCCCCCTAGCATTTTTGCAGGCATCACTACTTTGGTTAGAAGCAACAGGAGAAAATCCATCTTTTTGGGGATGAGGGGGGCTATATATAAATCAATATGTAGGTACGGTTATAATGATAAGAATTGCTTTTGCTGGTACAACTTATGCCACTTCAGAGAATGCGTTTTTTCTGTGTCAGTATAAGAACTCCTATCAGTAAGGTGCACTACTTCTAACATTGTTTCTTAGGATAGCATATTATCTATACCTTCAGCCACAGGTAAGCCTTAAGCCTGCATCCAGCCCAACAAGAGGACCCTCTGTCTGCCAGGCTTAGCATCTCGCTGACTTCCCATGGGTTTTGGTCCATGGGCTCTCTCTTTTCCGTTTCTGTTCTCCTACTCCATAATGGAGCCAAATTGGTTTTTACACGTATCTGAAATGTAGTTGTTCGTAGATCAGAGATACTCACTAGTAGCTGCCAGCTTGATAAAGTTTTTACAGTGCTGTCCTCAGAGTTGTATCTGTACAGTGTCTTCTCCATGGAATACTCAGATTCTCCACCCTTGCCTATAAACTGCAAATTTATGCCAGGGGCAGGACCTCTCTTTGATCTTTCGTATTTCTTTTTTTCTGAAGTAGTAGTCTCAAAAGAAATTATCATGTATGTTTATTAATGGCTAATCTAACATATACCTAGTTTGAAATAAATCTTCACAAGGAAAATGTTTTTGGTTTGTTTTTTTTTTTTTTTTCTGTGGAGGTATACTTTAAATGGTATTGGGTATATTGTATGTCTCTGAACTGAACAAGTTTGAAATAGATATTTTTGCTACAGCGCTGTGTACTGGAAAGCATAATATGAAGTCAGTAAATGGAGGGCATTACAACATATGCGGCATTGTAAGACTGGTAGGTAAAGAGTTGAGAATGGTCTGTAGAATAATATTGAATAGAAAATAATAACCTTCTGCTGTTTTTGTTATACCATAAGTATTATTTTAGAATGCATTCCATGGAAAATACTCTGATTAGAGGTATTTAACTTTCATCATGAAGATATTGGTGGTCACTATTATACGGCTCACTACATATTTCTAGGTGTTTTAAGAGATCTTCTAAAATGACACTGAAAAACGCAAAGCACCGTGATGGGTTCAGATGTATGTTCTTTCGTGGGTATTATGGCTTTTTTTCTGTCTTCAATTACATGGTACCACTAAGAATGTTGTTGTAGTGGTAGATATTGGGAAAAAAAATCCAAAAATCTTTTTCAAGGATTAGTTTTTGTTACGGTTCTTATGTTTTTTTAATGAGGGGAGCTATATTTTGAACAGATTACATGTTGTTCACAACCCTAAAGTTACATTAAATATTAAAATGCAAATCCAGGTTTGTGCATTTGCGATTGCAGTAGATTTCATGAAGCGCTAAGCTGCCAAACACAGCCAGTGGTAATTTAGTGAGATCTCCTGACCCTTGCTGACATTGGGTTTCCTTTTGTTATAATTTACTTGCAGCTGTGTTGTTCAATTTCAAGGACTCAAGAATATGATGGAGAATTAGAACTTCCTGTTTCTGTCACAGTACATAATTATTGCCGTGGTTCTGATGTAAATGAACTGAATAGAACTTTCTCGTCAGTGTTTTGTGGTAATAGGCATTAATTAAAAGCCAAAATATAATTAATGCATCTCTTTGATGGAATTCATTTGTTCGTAGTATTGTGGAAGTGTGTGTTTTTAATTAAGCTTATCTGACCAAGAATTCAAATGTTTCTGATCTACAATAAAACTTGGATTAAATTTCTAATTTAATTCTTAACAATATGGTTCACGAATCATATACAATTCATTTTGTTTTGCAAGACCAAATATTTCATATTCAGGTTTAATATTCTATTAGCTTTTTTAATCTTTTGAATATACTTAATCAGTAGAGAAGTGTATCTTCTTAAAAGGAGAATAATTTTGTATGTCTCAAATAAGAGTAGGTAGTTTTAGTTGTTGATTAAGTATTTTCAGCACGTTTGAGATCTTGAATTTTGACCCTTAGCCAGTTGTTGCCTCCCTTATAAATTGATGTAAAGATTGTTTCTATGATACACAGATTTTCTTTGAGTTGCCGTATTATAAGAACAGTTACTTAAGATGCATTATGAATTTTAGAAAAATAGGGAAACTGTAACTAAAATTCACTGGAAGTTTTGACTTTATCTTGCTAAAATGGAACGTTCTTTGATATTAAAAATATGGCTGGCATAGTAAAGTTAAATTTCCTATTGCCACAAACCTGCTGATGTAGTTGCTAACTAGTGTGACAGTGCTTAGTAAAAACACGAGATTTTGACAGAGAACTGATTAATAAACTACAGTGCTCTTGATAAAACAAAGTCAGACCTCAGTCTTGCCATTTCTGGCTGCTGGAAGTTGCTGGGGGCTTGAGGAGTGGGATTCACCCAACTGCAGGTACCTGCAGCATTAAAGATCTGGTGTAGTCACCTGGGGGTTCCCGTTACAGTCACTGGAGAGAAGTAGGGACATGTAGGGTGAGACTGATCTGACACCCTCCATCCCGTGCGGAGGGTTGCCCTTCATTGACCTCGCAGGGAGCCCAGGGTGGTTCAGCACAGGTAGTGGTGTGTGTTTCAGAGGAGTCACCCCAGGAATGTGTTTGGGTAGGTGTGTCGAACCTCTGTTTCTGTGGAAGTTCACTTGCTTCCTTCCCCCTGTTTCTGACTTGGCGCGGTTGTGCCCATGTTATGCCGTGGATGTTATGCCCTGGATGTGAACAGGGACTCACGTCCATCTTTGGGTTTGCCGGTGCAGAAGGTTGAGCAGAAGCTCAACATTATTACCCTCTTAGAGGCTGTTGATCCTTTTGATCTGCTGAGTTGTCTGCGTGATGACCATCGAACTGAAGTCAAGCAAAAAAATGGGGTAGCAAAATCTTCCAATGTAAGCCGTTTAATCAAGCATGCTCACTTTAACCCGACTGCGGGTGAGCAGTTGCTGGCACTAGCAGTTCAGCTGGAGTATTTTTTGGAAGCACCTTGGCAGAGGGAGGACAATGATGGGAAGCTGAAAACACAGAGGTAATCTTCTGTCCACTAAGCAGTTTATAGGTTGTGTGTCTAAGTACCCCCTTGTGTGGACAAAATTGTAAAGCGGTGGGGGGGTTGTGCCAGTTTGAATACTGAGCTGTCTGAGCAGCCGTAGGTTGCTGCCTGCCCAGCTCTGCAAGCAGAAGGCGTCATACGAGCTTTTCCTCATCTGCTCGAGGGTAAGCGAGAGGTTGGCTCATACTCACCTTCATCAGCAGATTGAGCTAACCTGGCCGTGCCTGACACGGATTTAGGGAGGACTTGCCCATGATCCTTCTGGCCTGGAATCAGTTGAGGGGTAGCCCTATTTTCAGTCAGCGCAGCTGTTAGCAAAATACCTATTTACAGTCTGAGATGAATATATGTTTTGATGAGTTGTTGATTACAAAGAAACTGTTTCCCACACATTCTTGATGGAGAATATGTCATTTCAGAAAAAAAACCACATTTTGCAAAGCTATCTCATTTTTCTTAATTGTATAGACCAGTATTCAAAGGCATAAATGTGTTTGGGCTTGCCCATGTGAGCAGTTTTGCATGTGTGAATAGTTGGGACTATTAGTATACGTGAGGTTATTCCATATCATCCATGCGATTCTACTGCTGAATGTCATGCTCGAGAAGGTAAACCTATACTTTTCATCTGTTTTACTTCTCATCTTGGTATACGTTATTTCTTACTCTCACAAACTTAGAATTAGGAAAACATATTATCCTTTAACTGTTCTAATTTGTAAATTTAGAATGAAGTTATTTATGATGGCTGTCTCCTGCGGTCTTTACTCAGGGTTCGAGAAAGTCTTCCACAGATGTTAATGTGTATAAGGAACTTAAGCGTTTTTTTTCTTGTCGATTTTAGCATTTTCTTGTTTTGCCGTATTTCTTGTGGCAGTTATACAACATCTCACCATGATGGGAACTATACAACTAGGGATAATAATCAATTAGTTAAAAAGTTTGTAGGTACACCATATGGATGTATATTATTACATGTATATAATAACGTATTAATATTTGATACCACAGCGTAACATGAAAACACTGGGGTGAAAAAAACTTAGTAGGGGGGGTTTATAATGATTTATTTGTGGAAAACTTGCAGGAAAGAGATACTTTGTTAATTACCATGGCTGTTTTTCTTTTCTTTTTTCCAATGGTTTATTTATATTCCTCTTGTTTCACACGCTTCTCAAACTAGTTGTTGCTGTGATTGTCAGTACTTTAGACTCAAAAGTCGACTATGGCCATCTGTTCTTTCAAAATGTGATTTGAAGTGTAAAAGGGGATGTTATCATCTCAAACTACTGTCTTCTTCATTTGATGCAATAACATTTAGGGATATAATTTGTTGTTGTTATGATTGCTTGCTTTCGATTTGTATTATGCTTTGTTTATAAAACTCATTTTGTTGTACTTAACCATCAGTTGAAGGTTAATATTTGTTTTAGTGTATGTTTCAATGAGAACCTAAAAATTTCCCACCTTCCTCTCACTCAGTGAACTAATTGACTACTTAAGTTAACGTAGAAATGCCTATGCCTGCATGTGCTTTGCTTTTCAGATTATTTTTTTTGTTGCTTGCTTTTTTCTTTTTTTTTCTTTTTTTTTTTTTCTTTTTTTATGTTGCCAAGTTTTATACATCTATTTTCTCACCTACCGTATCCTAGGGGGCTTGGAGTACCAATAATACAGTCAGCCCACCTTCCTGGTCCCCAGACATTTCAGAAGGTCGGGACATTTTTAAATCCAGACAGCTTCCTGGCAGTGCCATTTGGAGCATCAAAGTGGTAAATAATTTGAATTTATTTTCATGTATCCATTGCTATCTTTCTGCTGTAGAGACTAGTGATGAAATTCTGTATCTCACAACTGAATTAATCTTCCATTCTGTTACTGTTTAAGGCCTTTAAAAATTACTGAAACTCTGGAGCTTTCAGGTTAAAAAATGTATGCTTTCCAGAGTGTACAGTATGATGGCATTGCCCTGACTTTCAATGACAAAGAATAGCTTGTATTACCAATTTTTTGTGTGCATTGAGTACTTCACTTTTTGTGGTTGGCTTTACATAGCTGTCAAAATAAATTACCTGAGAAGGAAAACTTCCTTAAGACTGGCAGTAAGGTAAGCCAGGCATGGAAAGGAGCAGAGGTCTGAAGGGTGGCTTGAATTTGTTGCTGTGGAGAAATCTTGCAGAGTGGATTCCAAGTGACATCATTTTCAGTTTATGGGGGAATAAATAACAACTTTCCTACCTGATTAGATAGACCAGAGCTTGTATCCACAGTGACGTTTACCATTAAAAACACCTGAAAAAACTAAGTGGAATTATTATTTTTAAATAAAGCAAAAAAGATAAATGATGAAACTCTGACAAATAGCTGTAGCTTCCCAATGATTTGTTTTCATCTCACTTTAACTCTCATGCTAATTTTATTTTAATTTGACATTAGCTTAGCTTTTGCTGCTTCAAGCATTAATTTTCAGCTTAATATTCAGCATTAACATTGATACAAGTATGTGCTTATTCCTGTTACTAGTTGTGTGAAAATAACAATACTGATACCTGATCTGAAACAGACAAAATAAGAAACATGCCAGAAGAGTTTACATCTTAGAAAATTGACACTTGTATGTCCTGTGTGTGCATATGTATTAACTCCATATATATGTAAGGACAACATTTTTTGTTTCACCTTAGTACATATAAATATTTCAGCGATCAGTAGCATCCTTCCTTTCACTTCCTAAAATAGCATTGCGTTACATTACCTTGTTGTGCAAGAGCAAGT
The DNA here is from genome assembly GCA_009819775.1 of Phoenicopterus ruber ruber. Classification (NCBI taxonomy): domain Eukaryota; kingdom Metazoa; phylum Chordata; class Aves; order Phoenicopteriformes; family Phoenicopteridae; genus Phoenicopterus; species Phoenicopterus ruber. The sequence continues at coordinate 8,271,266 of CM020216.1, read as the reverse complement.
CAATTTAATTTCTCTTTCCATTAATAGATGGATGTTAATAAAGTTTTACCATTGGGATGCTTGGATTCTCCCATTAATTATGACTGTAATCTTCTATATCTTCTTTAAAACAGGAGTTGGCATATTTAAAAAATACTGCTGGTAATATTGAGCCCATAGTGCTCCTTTCCATCCAGGGAACTCCTGTCTCCATCAGTAGAGACTGTTCGTGTCTGTTGGCAACACTGTCCCAAAGGAGTTTTGTTGTTCTGTCAACATTGTTTTATTGATTAAATGTTTTGTCTTGGTATTAAAAGTAGTTTCCAGCAAACGTTTGGATACAGACACCGTATCTAGATACTTTGTGGATGGAGTCGGGCTGTATTAGGAGCCGAGATTATTCACAAATTTGAAATGCAATAAATAATCTCATTGCTTAGTACATAGTAGGACAGGTGCTTACTTGAGTATATACCATAACTATCATCATTTATACAGACCAGAGGCTCTGAAACATGCTGTAAAGGTGTCTGACATACCAGTCAGAACTCAGGGAGATTGTCGCTATGTTTTTTTTTCTCCTCTGGAAAAATATTAAGGAGGATTAGGGATCCTCTTTGTGTTTAGTTCATTGTGGGGAAAAAAAAAAAAAAAACCACACCATGAAATTCAAACTAAATCACAGTATTAAAATCAGGTAATTATTATTAAAAACATACTTGCTTTTCCACAGTTAATTCTAGTTGAACATACTCTTAATACTCCAGAGCACACAACACTGCAACTGTATGTCTGCATCTAAAATAAGGAAGGGGGAAAAAGAAGCTCTCTAAAAGTAAACGGATATTTTGTAAGAAAAGCATCATACTATAGGAAGTGTTGATCTGAGTGTAATTGATATAATTGATATTAAAAGCTCTCTTCGTATCTGCTGAATTAAGAGAGTTTGGTGGAGTTTTGCTTTGAGAGCAGGATTGAGTCCTAACAAATTCCAGTGTTTCTTTGATTATTCATAGCGTAAGAAAAGCATCTATGATTGCAAGTAATCCAGTGTCCAGACCCTGTTCAGAAGTCCCATGACTGTCTGAGCTGACTGTTTAAAAAGAAAAGAAAAATGAATCATAGAATAGAGGATATTTATTTTGGATACTTTGCAGCTGTGGGGAAAAAAAATTACGTTTCCATATTTCCAGTTATTCCTGAGCAGAAAATAAACATTTCTGGTTTTGGCTGCTTTCTCACTGGTGATAAAGGTGGTCATATTATGTCATGTAAGTAGTTAAAAGTATTTCACAATGATTTATGCAGTGACTTAATGACTATGGCCTAGTGTGCTCATACTCACTTGAAATCATAGGATGGTTTTTTACTTATGTTTTTCCGTAGATGCATTGAACAAGTTTGAATCCCATATAACAAAAGAACTTCAGGTTGCATTTAAATTGTTATCTTATATTGAATAGGGCCGTGGATCAGGATTCCCAGGGAAGCGGAGGCCACGTGGTGCAGGTCTTTCAGGAAGAGGTGGCAGAGGTAGATCAAAACTGAAAAATGGAGTTGGGACTGTAGTCATTCCAGGGGTAAGAACATTTATTTTTAAGTCATATTGCAGTCTGTTAATATAACATAATTTTATTCAGCCTAATTTTTGTATTAAAATACTGTATACAACCAAAGAGCATGAAAAAGCAGAGGTATTTGATAAATCCTGGCTATTACTAAGTGTTTGTGATGAAGAACTAGAGCACTGTGGCTTAATGGACCTGAAGCAATTTTAGGCTGCTCTTGCCACTAAAAGGGACAATTGTTGGGAGTCTTAGAGTACTCCTTCCATTTCCTCGGGTGGAAAACATGCTGGGTAAAGGCAGCACTCACTGGAACAGCACAAAAGGGGAGAGAAAGGCTTGTGCATAAGAATCTAACACCAGCTGTAGCAGATCAGTCCAGAGGTTCTTCTACCCAGGGGACCAAAACTGAGTGCTGAGGGAAGAGTGCAGAAACAAAAGAGGCCTAGAGAAGGAGACACTTCAGCAGTTTGTGGCCTGGGGACTTGATGAACAGGAGGTGGTAACTTTGTCTTGGGCAGCCTGTGTTGGAGCTTGCTTTCATGAATTTGTCTATTCAGTTTTAAAAACTCTTCGAAACCATGTTAACCTTTTTTAGTGCTACAGCTCATCAGCCTGTTGTTTTAAATTGCTGCCTGCTGGTTTCATTGCCAGCTCCTTAGTGCTCTTACAGAAGAGGCAGTGGAGAGTTGTTTTCTATTCACCTCCTCCATCCATGCCACTCAGTTTCCATAGATCTCCATCATTTCTCCTCCTTTTCCTTACACTCTTTCCTTGCTAGTCTGGAGAATCCCAGTATTCAGAGTTGTTCCTTGTATGGAAGCTATTTCATATTTTTGATCATCCTTGTCAGTTGTTTTGTCACATTCATTTTTTTACTTTGTGGACTTTCATCTGCCTTTTTATAGCCCAGCCGTCAGCTTTATGAAGTTCTTGTGCAGTTCTTCACAGTTGTCTTTCATTTTTTATTACCCTGGATATCTTAATACTGTTGGCAAGCTTTGTCACCTTGCTCCTCGCTTAGTTTTTCAGATTGCACACCAGTGTGTTGAAGACCACGGCCTGTTAGCAGACATTCCTATCAGATTTCCACTAGTGCTGTCCTCCCACATAGAAAACTGATAGTTTATTCTACTCTTTATTTCGTGTCTTGTGTCAATATAGAGACCATTCCTCTAATTCTATGTCAGTTTACCTTTTTTTAAGGAGCATTGGTGAAGGACTTTGCCAAAAGAATTTGGTAACGAAGTAAGTTACGTCAGTCAGATTTTCCTGTCCCCAGGCTTGTTGACTCCTTCAGAGACCTCTAATAGATCCTGATTTACCATAATTAAAGCTTCCTTGACTCTTTAACAAAATATAATATATATCAATGTCGCTGCAAGTTCTCTGTTATGGTCACATGTCAGATATTCTGTAGGATGGTACACAGCTTCCCCCAGAAACCTTTGAAGAAATGGTAGTTACGTTTGCCATATCCCATTCCTACAGCACTGAAGTGATTCTAAGCAAGTCGTTGCTCACTTAAGGTTGATAGTTAAGCTATTTCATACTTGAAGTCCTTTTAAAACTCTTAAATCTTACACAGTCCTGGTCTGCTCCTCATAAGAAGAGGGATTTTAGTATGAAAAACCGTTGGAAATCTGGACTGCAAAAAATTAATATTTTTCTTCCTAGTGTAGACTTGGCTTCTTTGAACATTCCTTTTGAAGTTTGATTATCAATCAGCCCTGCAGATTTTGCAAGGCCTCCTGTTCCTTATGTTCAGAGAAGGACTTACTCATTTTTATGTCTTTATGAAGTAATTCCTCATACGCTCTTTGGAGCTGCTTTTTTGTGTTCTTACATACAATCTGTTTGAGTTTATACAGCGCTTTTTGCTGACTATATAACAGTTTCTTGGAATACTCTGGTATTTGTCATCTGGGAAAGTAACAAACATCTCTATCATTGTTCCCTATTAAAGCTTTGGATGGTCATGGTTCATAAGCAAATATGTAATTTTAAACATGTAGGATGAATTCCACTCAGGCTAGTCATAAGTACGTTATTGAATTGGAGGCATTCACATAATTATTTAGTCCTCAGCACAGAAAAGACATGGACCTGCTGGAGTGGGTCCAGAGGAGGGCCACAAAAATGATGAGAGGGCTGGAGCACCTCTGCTATGAAGACAGGCTGAGAGAGTTGGGCTTGTTCAGCCTGGAGAAGAAAAGGCTCCAGGGAGATCTTATTGCGTCTTTCCAGTACTTAAAGGAGGGTTATAAGAAAGATGAGGACACGCTTTTTAGCAGGGGCTGTAGCAATAGGACAAGGGGTAATGGTTTTATACTAAAAGAGGGTAGATTTAGGTTGGACATAAGGAAGACATTTTTCACAATGAGGGTGGTGAGGCACTGGCACAGGTTGCCCAGAGAGGTGGGAGATGCCCCATCCCTGGAAACATTCCAGGTCAGGCTGGACGGGGCTCTGGGCAACCTGATCTAGTTGAGGATGTCCCTGCTCATTGCAGGGGGTTGGACTAGGTGGCCTTTAAAGGTCCCTTCCAACCCAAACTATTCTGTGATTCTGTGTTAAAAAGCACAAATTGTACTTCAAGGGAAGCTGGGTTTTATAGAACAAACTCTTACAAATTTTTGTAACTGAACAGAGGATATTGAGTTAGGTAAATTGCTATAAATACAAAATGGACATCACTCTCCACAATTTCCTATAGAAATTTGATCCTGTGACTCGTCAAGTAAATAGCAGCTTCAGAGTTCTAGAGCAGAGGTGTGGCTGTCTTGTGATAGAGTAGAAGAAGGTAGCAATAGCAAGAGACCAGCCTTTTGCCAGATAAGTGTTTGAAATGGGAGTATTTTCAGCCCTTCACACAACGGATTCTTACTCAGCATGGAATCATGACCAGTGGACAGCTACACAAATTTGGAAATATCTTAGTATATCTTGGGAATGGGGAAGAAGGCGGCTACAGGTTAACCCAAGCTGGGTCATGGCTGACATTAAGCAAGCATCAAAATTGCAGCGATTCAGTCCTTCACATTCTGCTCTTTTGTGTATACAAGCAATTCCGGGAATTTTGGGGAACCTGTGGAAATACGTGCGAGGGAAAAGCTCTCCCTGAATGTATCAAGAGGTGTTTTGGGTGTTTTTTGGTTAATTAGTTAGTTACAGCTGCAGTGCTCTCAACCATACAGTAATTAGAACACATTAACAATATACTCCCTTTTTAGCTGTTTCTCAGTAAACACTGATTTTCAGCAACAGTGTATCAGAAGGATTCCTGTAGCTGTTGTAACGGTATTTACATTCGTCTCTAGAGTGATGTTTGGATTTGTAAAATACTTAAATTATTATTTAAACAAAACTACCTGTGTAAGACTTAAACTATATTTAAATTAATGCACATTTATAAAATTAAAACAGCTGGTAAAACAAAGTTACATTTCTCTATCATGCATTTGTTCTTTTATATAGAACTGTGTGGTCTTATCTTCCAAGCTTCCATGGCTGCTACTGGTTCAGAGAGTAAAGAGTTAGGCCTGTTACTTTAAATACATGGGTAGCAAATTCTGCATGGCAAGATTTGCATGAAAGTCAGAACACAGTTGAAGTCGTCTTTTCTTCTTTTTCTTCCTGAGAAGCTATATGTACATGTATACACTGAATTAATAAAAGGCAGGTTGGAGTAACAATCTCTTGATCAAAAGAACAACTGTCTGCAGTAAGAGCTTATGGATTGAGATCAAAACAGCCATTTCAAGTTCAGTGTAAGTTTTCACAGGCAAGATAGATAAGCGTCATAAAGAAACTGCTTACGGAGAGTATCTTAACTATTGAAACTTTAGAACTCTTGCTTATTCCTCTAACATACTTGGAACATTAACTAAACCACATTTTAGGCAATATGGGACAAATTACATTTCTGCAATTGCTCTTTGAATTAATACTCAGAAGTATGTCGCTGCAATTAACTTTTCAATGAGAAGGACTTCTGTGTTTATATGTAGGGAACAGAGCAGACTGGTCACAGTATGATAATTTCTGCTTAGTGATTTTTGTTTTTCTTACACCACCTCTTTCCTTCCATTCCCATTTTAAAGTACAATGGCGTAATGTGTAAAGGTGAAAAAGGATAGGAAGAGAATGTGTCTGCAAAACTGAAATAGTGATAATGCATGTAGTGATGTGAAAATGTGAATTAATACAGTAATTTCTGATGACAGTAGCTTTTTATGAAAGTTCATACTGTATGAATAAATATTTTCAAAGCTTGTACTCTGGTACTATTAAAAAAAGTATGTATTTAGAAAATAAGTTTCATCTTGTCTTATGTCTTAGAAAATGTGATGTGCTTGCTATTTATGTGGTGTGTTTTTTTTAATAGGTCACAACTATGGATATTTCATCTAACAAAGATGAGGAAGAAAACTCAATGCATAATACAGTTGTCCTCTTCTCCAACAGTGACAAGTTCACTCTCCATCAGGTTAGGATAATAGTTACTGTGTTTTCATTTTGTTTCTCTGCTTTTAATTAGAAAAAAGTAAATGAATGTCCTTGTTAGGAGTTAAATTTTACAGCAAGCTAGTTGGATTTTACAGTTACATGTTTTCAGAATTTAGTGTCTGGCATGTGTTGAAAATCTGCTGGTTTCTATCATTTCAGGATATGTGCGTAGTTTGTGGGAGTTTTGGCCAAGGTGCTGAGGGCAGGTTGCTTGCCTGTTCTCAATGCGGTCAGTGTTACCATCCATACTGTGTCAGTATTAAGGTGAGTGCTTTTGTTACATAAAAAAATTACTTGATTACACTTTTTTTCATATTGGATTTTAATAGCACTATGCTGCCTTTGGTTTTGTGGTAATTAGGGGAGTCATTAACTTGTTAGATATTCATCAGCTAATGTGACCATTATTTGTATGTGACTTGTGAAAGACTTTAATTAAATGTCATTTTATAGTATGCATTGCCTCAAGAGAAATTAACCTTTTTGTAATTTCACAACCATAAATAGCACTGATTATCCAGCAGTTGGTTAAAATAACAGTTTGAGATATAAGCTTAAAACCTAAATACAAGCAGAATTAAAGAAAAAAATTATACTGCATCTTCATTTACTAGGGGCATAAGGTTTAGTTGATTCAATTTATCTGTTGGCTGTCAGAATTGACAGCAGTTGGAGTGGTTAATTAATACATTTTACATTCATTAGTCTAGGAGAGAATGTGTGAAAATTAAATTTGAATGGTATGAGATGACTTAGCAAGCACATAATAAGGTATTTACTGCAATATATACACCATACACTCTTTATTATCTAAGTACCTCTATGTAAAAGTGGGATATTTTTAAAACACGTCACAAAACTTTATTTTAAATGTACTTGATGAAATGCCATATGCGTATTTCATGCAACTATAATTTGGCTTTGTGTTTATATACTACTCTTACATTATATATTAATTACAGTAAATTAGTTGTTTGTTTCAGATGACTGAAACCCCAGCACTGGTTATCACAGATAATTTAGGAAAGATGCAGCATTTGTAGTGACCTGAATCCTGCCTTTACTACATAGTTGGAAAAAAGCAGCCTTGTGTTCTCCTTCGTCCCTACAGGACCAGCTACTCCTATAAGGAGTTAACTGTCCTACATGTAGGTCCAGTGTAGAATATATATTCTCCAATGTGCTAGTTTATCTGAAAAAAATCTATTCTGGAACACTATCAGATGTCAGTAATTACAGTTTCTTTCTGTTTAATCCATTCCCATTTATTGAAGCTTCAGAAAGTCTAATTGATAAACAGCTACTTGTGATGTGGATAGTGTGCACAGAAGAGCATCCTGTGCTCCACTAGCCAGACCTTAATTTATACAATGATTGCACTTCATGGAGCCGTTTTCAAATAATTTTCACCTTGCCATTTGCAGATTACTAAAGTGGTGCTTAGCAAAGGTTGGAGGTGCCTGGAGTGCACAGTGTGTGAAGCCTGTGGGAAAGCGACAGATCCAGGAAGACTGCTTCTCTGTGATGACTGCGACATCAGCTACCACACGTACTGCTTGGATCCACCCCTGCAGACGGTTCCAAAGGGAGGCTGGAAGTGCAAATGGTGTGTTTGGTTCTGGGGTCAGAAATGCTGACTGCTGGCCTCTTTGGTTTCTTTTTGTCACTTGGTGTTTGCAATGTCAATTGAACTGTAGTAATGTTTTAATTGTATTTAAGTCAGGTGTATTAAACAAAGCAAACAAAATACTTTTGAATTGTTTCATTCAATTATCAATTTAATAGGGAAACTGTTATCTCCTCTCAATACTGTTTCTTCATGCCAAAAACCACATAAGTAGAGGTGGACAACATTTTTCTTTTGAAACTCTCAGCCAAAAAAAATCCATTTTACATTCATTGGAATGTTCATTCCAACATTCAGTTGGAAAAATGAATGGGCACTTCAACAAATAGTTCTCAAAGCCCTGCATGAAAACCATGCATGTTACTTGGGTGAAACACAAACGAAATAGACCTCTCGCATGGTTAAGTCTCCACACCTCAAAGTCAATGGCAACTGGAAGCAGGAACTCCTTTGACCTGTTGAGCTGTTACAAACACCCATCTGCCTGTTTTTGCAGATTAAAAGGACTTCTTACTTAGGAACTTTCTTTAAAAGTATAAAAAATGTTGGTAATGTTCAAAATCTAAATAATACATTTTCATTCAAGTAAAATATTGTTTGACCTGAAATGAGTTTTCCTCCCTCCTCCCCCTCCCTCCCCCAAGTGGTTAGTGATCTAAAATTTAATTACTTACCCAGTTCTAAGTAGGAGGGTTTTAAAGCCACAAAATAATCTTCCTGTGAACTGAAAGTAATAGATCATTTTGTCTGTTCTGCAGGTGTGTTTGGTGCAGACACTGTGGAGCAACTTCTCCAGGTTTAAGATGTGAATGGCAAAATAATTACACACAGTGTGCTCCCTGCGCAAGTTTGTCTACCTGCCCAATCTGCTATCGCACTTACAGAGATGAAGAGCTTATAATTCAGTGTAGACAATGTGATCGGTAAGGATTTCTAATATTTTACAGGTTTTTCCTGTTTAAGACTTATTTTAATTTTTTTTCCCCCTAATGTAAAAGTGTAAAGATGAAGGGAATGGTCTTGTGGTAAAGAGCACTGGATTGAGTCTCAGAAGTCTATTATTAGTTCATTTCTAGTTGTACCACAGACTTAACTATACGACTCTGGGCAACTTAATTAATCACTCTGTGCCTCATTTTCCCCCTCTGTAAAAATAAAACTAATTTACCTCGCAAGACTATTGTTGTGAGGCTAAATCTAGATGACATTGTATCAAGTAAGTAGTTAAAATGATTGCAATATAGGGAGAAAATTATAATACTAAGACATATTTGCTTCCGGGACATTGTTTTATAGAGATTTCCTTCCTGTGAAGGGAAATAGGTAATCTGATACTGTATATACAGTATTTAACACACACCACCGTAGAGGAATGCTATATACAGAGAACCTGATTCATCATTTCTCCCTAAAAGAATTTAAACTAAACAAGTATTTCACATTTACTTAGACCATATACTGGTATTTGGGTCTCCTAAAACACCACATATTTCCTTTAAATTGTATTTTTTCCCCCACTTAATTTCTAGATGGATGCATGCAATCTGTCAGAACTTAAACACAGAGGAGGAAGTGGAAAACATAGCTGATATGGGTTTTGACTGTACCATTTGTAGGCCATACATACCACCAACAAACGGTAAGAAGACAATTGAAACCAATGGCAGGATTGCACACTGCAATAAATAGGTTTGGGAATGTGTTATGGTTCTTTTCTCTGGTGGAGATTTGGCTCATGATAGAAGCAAGATTTTTCATGTTTATTTTAAGGGCCTTCTGGAAGTGTCGTCAGCTCTTTCGCACCCTCTAGTGATTGGCTGCAAGGCCAAAGAAAACCTAGCAGGGGCAATTCTGGATAGATTTATTGACTGTAATTTGGGTAAATTACTAAAACCATTTGGTATTGAAAAGGTAAAAGGCATCTCACTTTGTGAAGTGGAAGGAAGAAAGCCCAGTTCTCTAAAGTTATTAACTGCAGAAGAATCTGAAAATCAGTTCCAAGCAGAAAACCTTTCTATATTTCAATACTTTGAGGCTGTCTGAAGTAGCAGTAGCTGTAACAGCAGTCCGTATGAGCATTTTCCCCCTCCTCCCTCATGTTTTATTAATACCACTCCCTCAGCTCTCCAAGTATTTAAGACCAGTGCTTCCTTCCCTAGCTGCGGTCTTTGAAAGAATTCGCCATACTTTCCTGCTTGGGAGTCGCCACTTTCTTGTTAGTTAAAATGTGTAGTGCTTTCTGATTAACTTTGCTCTTCTCCACACGTGTTATCAGTGAATATCTATACCAGCTTCCTCATTAGTCTGTATTATGTAGTTCTGTAGCAGTGGTACTTCAGGAGCTGAGGTTACTGCAGTTTTTCTCTTTAAGCACAGCTACAGCGTCTGGTTCTGTGGGATGGTACTGGTTAATGTTACTGTGAGTGGCCTGTCAGCAATTAGACTGGCCTATTACGTGATTTATTGTCTTGCTACAAGGGTGGTATCCCAGGTCTGTTTTCTCTGCATGTCAGCTCACGGGAGTTTCTGCTTCAGTCTGCTACTTAAACAGAGCATTGACACCTGTACCCATTTTGAGCATAATAGGGTGTTAAAGTGTTCACATTAACCCTTTATTGGGGTATCATGAAAGTATGGTAGGAGAAAGGTACAAGAACTAAGCAAATGTTTCAAGAAATATTCGTATCCACCAAGATGATGTCAGTAAGATTGGCTTTCCTGATCAAGACTGAAGATACCATGAGGCATGTGTTGGAAAGATCTGCCAAGAAAAGTTCAATAGAGCATTTAATGTCCCTTTACACTGGCACGGCCTCATAACAGCGTGGCAGTAATTGTAACTTACTGACATGACCTCGGAGGTTTATATGCTGTCTTGTCAATTGCACATGGTTGTGGAACACTTCCAAGTATCCCACTTTTATGACCATTAGAAGTAAGAATGACTTATGCTTATGTATTTCTACAAGTCACTGCATTTTTGAGATATGCTTTCACAAGTTCAAAAAGAAAGAGGTTTTGTAAGTGGGGAAAACAAGAAACTTGCAGATGCAACACAGGTTTTTGTTTATTTTGCTAATAAGCTTTGGGCACATAAAACAAAAAGGTCCAAGTAAGAAATCCTGCCTCTTCCTTTCTCTTTTGAGCTGGCAGAGCTACCTTTTAGAGATAATTAAAGCCCATAATGTGTGAGACGGAACAACTTCACAAGAGATGTTTCACTTCCAGGCATAAGCTGGCCCCTGAGTTAGTCCTTCCTGCACACCTTCATGAAGTTGTGTTGCTTAGGTTTGTCTTCCGAGGAATAGGAACCAGCCCTTTGAGACCTGTTAGGGAGTTCCCAAGCTTTCTTTGCAGGTTTTTTTCACCTTTTTTTATAAGACAAGTTTCTCTGCTTATTCTTTCATGTTTTGACTCAGTATATATAATACCTCTTTAACACATGTACATTTGCACAGCTGCATGTCTGAATATGTCATTTGATGCATGTTCACAGAAATACTTGCATGTACTTTTATATGAAATGTTTCGGTCTTTCATTAATTCTTCTACAACTCCTTTGAAAATTTTCTATAATTTTTTGTTTCAAAGTGGGAACAGTTAGCATTTGATAAACTCAGAGAAACAAATGTTAGTTAACAGTAGAAAGCTTCTTAAAACGTACCATATGGGTTTCTTACTGGGATGGTTCTTGCTCTTTCCATTTGATGTATCACAGAGGATATTAATGTGTTGCAAGTATTATTACAAGCTTTTTAACTACTTTCTTTGTAGAAGAAGCAAGAGCCCCTCAACCTAGTAAATTACCAATACATTGCAGGTTTACTGTTGGTAAAGAGTAAATACTTTTAGGTATTGAGGTAGGTATTGAGAAAGAACTTCCATTTTTCTCGCTTCAGAAAATGGAAACTTTTAAATTTGTAAGAGCTCTTCCCTGTCTCATCGTAAGAACATCAGATGCATATCTGGTAATCTTACAAAGTCATCTTCTTCAGGAAACAGAAATAAAAGATAAATAGTTTTTTTCTTCTTGAACATACATAAATATCAAAAGCCAGAATGTGGTAAGATTTGCTCCAAAGTAGTATGCCATAAACCTTCATTACCAGATTCTTTTGAAATAATATTGCTGATCAGTGTTTCATCAGGTTCCTTTTAGTATGGTCTCAAGTTATAACATACGTCCCCCAGCATATTGCTGTGCTTTGTAGAAAAATTTTTCTAATTTAGATTGCTTGAACATTATCATGACTGGGTACTGGCAGCTGCTCTAGGTAGCAGCAGCTTTTCCTCTGTGCTGTAATTCCTGCACACTCAGGAGAGGTGTGTGCATCTCTCATCTACATGAACTCCTAGACAAGCAATTCTCAACCATCTACCCATCGCTTCTGCCTTGCTGTTGTTTGCCCTTGTATGTCATGTGCCCCATCCACAAATTTCATCCCTTCCTCACTTACTTCCATCCTCTCTCCATCCACATACTCCAGCTTCCTTCTCCCTTGGTGCTGTTTTTCTTTCTCTGGTAACAGTTTCTGGTAGGTGGCTGTGTGCGTGTGTTCCTTCTGTGGCTCAAGTAAGCATGCCCACAGAGGCAGTGAGGAGTTCGTGTCACTTACTAATTCAGAGATGCTTGATACTGCCAGTGATGTGCATATTATGGCTGGGAGCCTCTGTTGTACAACTTTCATGAAACTGAATTAAATTTTTCTTCATTCTGAAACGTAATTCTATGTACTTTACAAATGCAGGATACAAAAGCAACATAATACTATATGTTAAAAAATTAGCTTTTGATTTTTTTTTTTTGGCATGTTTATTATGTCAACTCTTATGTTCTTGTAAGTTACTATATTTACAAAGAAATCCCTGCATCATGCACGCAGTTATGCAGGCATCCGATGGTGCTCTTAGTGTTGTGTTTCTACATCAACCATTGCACTCTTGTCCCTTATGCTGATTTCATTTCTTCCTAGAATTGTTCTTTTCTATTACAGCCTTACAAATGGCATCCCCCTTTCTTTTTGAAACTGCGATTTTTCTCACTGTATTGTATTCTGTGCAATTACTTGTTTTCAGCTGAAGCTAGTAAATGCTGTGTGATATTCAGCATTTGCAAATAAGCGTAATAATTTTGGTTAAACTTCAGCTAAGTGCCTCAGAAAGCAATGTCCTTTTTTGTTCAATTTTTTATTTTTTTTTCCCTTGAACAGTCTTTCTCTAACATCACTCTGTTTCTCTATGATCCATTTTATTGATTTTAATCCTTAATCTGCACTCTAATTAGCTCCTTTTCTGGAAGTCTGTTTGATACTGTCTTCAAGCACTGTTTGTTTGTGCAGCTTGTGAGAGTTGGTCTCTGAAGGCCTTACCTCTGTCACTTGTTTATTTGACTATTTCAAGTCTATTCAGTCTCCAAAGCTAAAATCGTTCACAATCTGACCTGGACCAGAAGAACACTCCCTGTTGTTTGACTTTTAAATAACGATTTCAAATTCCCCTTCACAGCTGTCTTTCTGAATTTTTTGTTACTTTAGATTCCAATTCAATAATTGCTATCTCTGTCTTAAAACTTCTTGTAAATTATAACCAATTAAATGAACAGATGACATCTTATTCCACTTTGAGTATTTCTTACAATCTGCCTTTTTTCTGTTATTTCAGTTCAGTGGTTTTGAGTATCTTCCATCCTGCAGCTTGTCCCATTTTTTTGTTTTCCTCCAGCTCAGTGTCTCTTTCAAAATCTCATTTTCAGTTTCTTTTCTTCCTTGTCTTTCCCTTCCACTCCCGTGTGTCAGTTTTTCAGTAATTCTCATAGGCTGCTTTCATTTACTAACTGCATAGAATATTGGTTTTCTGTAGGTTATATCATATACTTTAGTTACACCTTACGTAAAACTTTTAAAGGGCTATAGTTTTTGAAGACAGACTTTCACTTTTCTTATTTTTTTTTATATGCTTAGGAAGCACCCTCTAGATTTCATATTCGTTACTGTATTTAGCAAAGAATTCAAGCGTTACTTGGAAGCTTTTGTGCTTATCTGAGTCTTGCCCCCGATTCCGTGTTGTGTGTGAGATGGTCAGCAGCAGCACACGTGCAGTGGTCTGACATGTCTGAGAAATGTCTCCCACACGTGCTTTGCCTCAGTGGTCTCATCTTGTGTGGCAGATGCAAAGTAAATACTCCAGATGTTTGTCTGAGTCTTAAATTCAGTGTGGATAAGATTTCTAGGCAAAAAAAGAAAGAAGTGTGGATAAACTTGCCTATATGGTAATGCTAACCGTGCCAGACTAACAGGTTTTCTGATTCTAGTTCTCAGTGTTTGTGAGATAGAAGCTTCTAATTTTCACTTTACTTACTCTGTCCACATAATCTCTGTAAAGTCACTACTAATATTAAAAGTCTGTTTTGCACATCACAGGTTAGTGAGGCATGATTACAGTTGTTGTAATTAAGGCAGATGGGAAGAGCATTTCTACCCGCAACAAGAGTTAGTCGAGTGTTGTAGGGCATTTGGATCGTTATTTGTTCAGTCACACCGTTGCAGTGCTTCCCTGAAGCGCACAAGCTGTAGTTTTTAAATTAAGTTTCTGCTGTTCCATTTATTGATATTCTTATCTTGAATAAGAATTACCCTACCTTCAACAAGTCATGTATCATCTGTTCTCAGATATATCAGCCTTATTTTGTTTCTCTTATGTGTTGTGTAAGAGACCTGACAGCATAGACACAGCTGGAATCTTGTGTGTGAAGCTGTCAGAGTGTGCCTGCCCCTCCTTGGGGAAACATGACAGCAGTCGATACCCAATTCACAAATCCCTCCCATTTTTCACGCTTAGGTCAGCAAAACCTGGACGTCATGACCAGTGTAGCGGTTACTTTCCAATCCAGTAGATCCACTGGATTCATTTGCCCTTGGTCCAGTAGAAGGAGACCACTTACCATTGAGTTCAGTGCCATTCCAATGCCATTCTTGGCTCTAGGAAGATGGAGAACTTCAATTTGTATCAGGCTTGTTTTGTAGTCACATCTTCTGTGGCGCTGAAAAGCACTTTATTTTACAGGTGCTAGTGACTGTTACCAACAGTATAAATTAGGGAGTTTAATGGAACTGTTTGAAGGAAAATTAATTGATAGTTTCAGTTTAAATCAAGTCACCATTTTTAAAAGTTGAAATTATTTTCCTTATATTTTTCAGTGCCTTCTTTGGACTGTTGTGATTCATCAGTTGGAGCTCAGATTATTTCAAAATCAAAAGAACTAGGTAAAGAATGTAAATGCTTAATCTTTGATCATTTAGCATATTTCAAGGATATATTTTTACATGAGACAAAAATTCCTTTTTCTGTGATTTTATAACCCACAGCATTAACTATCCTTCAGTTGCCACAGCATGCTTTTCATTATTTTTTCTCATTCTCTCTTCTTTCTTCTTTTTTGCCTGCCATACCTGCACCATAATAATAACTTTAAATTATGCTTTGATCCTGCAGACTTAGTTGCTTGCCTTAATATTAGTGGTGATAACACAGTGGGGCTGAGTCAAGCATGTACACAAATGTTTACAGGCTCGAGCTGTAGGAGGACACAACTTTTCTGTATTTGTCTGGTTTGTGCTAGGAATTTATAATCTTGACAAGCCTACTCACAAGTCACTTTTTATAATGATAGTACCTAACAGCTTCCATCATGTTAGGAGAGCTTCCATCATGACAGAATTTTTTTTTTCCATTTGATACCACACCAATGTAGTTCTGAGAGAAGGTTCTCCCCTCAAATCTTCAGTCTGAAAGAGAGTATGCGATTTTTTTAAAGTAAACACTCTTTTTCACTTCAACATAAGAAAACAGTCATCTGGGAAGAATTGTATTCAGAACCAGCTGTGTTTCGAGGTGTGAGATGTTATTTAAGAAAATATTTTTGTGGAGGGAACAAATGTTGTGTTGTTTATATGTTTTCAAAAACTGTGTTATCAAATCATTATTTAATTGGCTCCAAAGAGCAGAAGCATCATTGCAGCCTCTTCATCCAGTTCCCAAACCTCCGCTTGAGAGCCCCAGCACAGGCGACAGCGCCCTTCTACATGGTGAATTAAGGAATGTTAGCGTTTATTGGCAGACTCAATTGTCATGTAACAGCTTGAGGAGGAAGCAGTCTTGCAGGTCTCGGGAGACTTGGGTTCTACCCATGATTTCCAATTTCATCTTGAGCAGCTCACTTGATATAACTTGGGTTTTGTCTGCCTATAAAATAGGGCTAATAACTTGCCTGCGGTACCAAGAGTTCTGGGAGGCTTGAGGTCATTAATGAAGGTGAAGGTACAGGGCTGAGGGCTGGATGACGGCCTTGGCCGATAAGCAACAGGGACCCAAACTAAGACTTGCACAGTTTTCTGTGAGTGCCAGGGATACAGAAATACCCTGCAAGGCACCAGCTTCCATAATCAAATCGGTTTTTCTAATGAGTCCTTGATGTAAGTTGTTTTGTAGCAATATAATGGATTGTTGCTGGATTTGAGATCAGACTCTAAATTATAAAGCTGTAACTGTAATGTGTAAGACAGTATCAGATAGCTCTCTTTTATTTATACCAATTTCCTCACTCCTGAATCAGCTCCATACATGTGGATTATTAACTCTTAAAAGTGCTATTCCTAAAAATCTAAGACTTGTAAATTAAAGAGTTTTATATTGCTGTTATGATTCATTTAACTTTTATAGACCCACCGAAGACATACACCCAGGATGGAGTCTGCTTGACAGAATCCGGCATGTCACAGTTGCAGAGCCTAACTGTTACAGTACCGAGAAGAAAACGGACGAAACCAAAGCTTAAATTGAAGATTATAAATCAGAACAGTGTGGCTGTGCTTCAGACACCCCCAGATGCCCAGTCAGAACACTCAAGAGATGGGGAGATGGATGACAGTAGAGGTAGCAGTCTACTTTTGGCATGTCTTGTATCCTGGAGTGTTGCAGTACATATGTATATTGCATATATCCCTGGGAGTTTTTATTATACTGATACTTGTATGTTCTGTACAGAATGCTTTATGGAAATTACTTGGACAATAGTCAAGGCTTGTTGTTGTCCATTTCAGGGATTTTTCTTGTTGTTGTTCTGTTCATGGGTCATCCATCCTATAGGAAACTCACCTTTCTAAGGCTGGCAACACTAGAAATACAGGTTGCCTTTTAGTCTAATCCTTGGGTTACCTGTGGGAAATATTGTGCACTCACTGAGTACACGTGTATTTTGAGGCTTTCAAATTTAGTGCAAATGCTGTTTGAAAGTGGTAACGTTGGCTCAGCAAAGCAATGTCTAGGTCACTGTAAAATTGCTATTTAAAACAAAGGGGAAAGTGGAGTAAAAAGCTCTTTGCTGACAGTATTTTTTTTCTGAAAGAAATGAGGTAGGCTGACCTGGGAGTTGGAGGAAAAAAAATAATGTTCTTGTATTTCCATAGACGAACGTTTTGTTTGTCCTCCACTCCAAAGTAGAATTTAAGACAGAATTTGAGTATGAAAGTGAATTCTGGGTGTTGCTCTAGTTCAAGTAGATGACGCTGTATATCGAGCCCTACCAAAGGGTTTCAGGCTCCAGGATGGGGTATCCATGTAGTATGGAGGGAGGGGAAGATATAACAGTGGTTTTGTGGCCTCCAAGGCTGATGAGAGATGAAGGGATCTGGGCTTACACTTGCCTACCCAAACACATCCCTGTGTATGGGGATGACATTTCAGTCAATGGTAGAAGCCTTGGGAGAGCTCCTTCTACCGCAAGTCTAGTCATGGAGCGTCTTGATCCCTGGAGTGTCGAGATCCACACGTCCCACGGCCACCAGTACTTGTCTCATCTGCTTCCCTCACAGCTGAGCAAGCACAGCAGCCCCAGCCAGAGGAGACCGAAGGTGGGAGAGTGGGAAAAGCATGTAGGAGCAGCCAGCCCCACTCTTCAAATCCCCGCTCTTCAGCACTAGAAACAGCAGCCAGCATTGTGCAATACCATTCTCCTGTCCTCTTTGCCACGGTCTGGCTACAGTCCTGATAAGTGTGTTGGCGGAATAGGTGTTAATCTGTGGCCTGGGGAAAGGCTTACTTAAATGGCAGGTGTGAAAGTCATTACATTAGTCATGCAGGTGTCTGTTACCAGAGGAACATAGGCACCCCACCTCACCACGATCTGAAGTGCTTTCTGTTTATGCAACATTGCCTCATTGTTAATCAGATTAAATGTCATAAGAAGCTTTTTTTAGATGCAGAGAATGTACTTGAGATAACTGTGTAGTTTAACCATCAGTGCAGTTTCCGTGTTAACTTTTTGATATAAGTATTGTTCCTGTTTGATTAGCACATTCTTAACTGCTGTTGACTAGAAGTGTATTTTTTTTTATAATGGGTTCCCTTTACTTGTTTATAACGTTTCAAACAGTTAACTAGTTGTGTTTCTTTCATTTCCTTCAGTATTCACAGGGCTTGGTACATTATCCTAGCATTACACTGACTCTTAAATTTCATCTCATACTTTCATATAGTCCATCAGGCGGGTTGTTGAAAGCAAAAAAGCTTTTGATTTCGGTGTGAAGGCATCAAGACAGCAAATTAACCAATTTCCTTGTTGTTCTTTTTCAGTGTTAATCATCTTTACTTTTACAAACGCGTGCCTGTTTTCTGTATAACTTTGACTATCTGCTTGTTGGCTTTTGTAGGTATCCCTTTTCAGCTAGATAACAAGATATATAAATGTAATAGCAGAGTATGAAAGGGAGAGCCAAAGCTTCCAGACTTTAATTTTGGTTCTGATCACCTTTCATTGTGTTTTTGAGAGTTAGAGCACATTCATATATGTGACAGTAACAGCACAGCATGTAGATGGTAGATTGGCTGGAAGCTCTATGTGTGCACTGTAGAGTGGATCAGTGCCTGTTCTCTGAATGTCTGAAGTTTTTGTGTGGGCATCAGGATGAGTAAAGCTGTGCCACGGCTTTGATTGGAGCAACATAGTGTAGTAATTCCTGGCAAACAGGAGTAACCCTTACTTCCACTCCAAAGTTCCAGATGGAAAAAAGAGGCTGTATCTGAGAAAACTGAGCTCATGGTAATTTTGTTACCATCTCATCTATAGCCTTTCATCAGGTTCAGCATTTCATCAGGTGTTCCACATTTTAAAGTCCACTTGGAAGTTCAGCTCGCTTTGAGAGCTTCAGCTTTGGTAGACTTAATGTGGCTCTTCCGCTACTGTTTGTAGAGCTGTGCTTCGTAGGTAGATGGGATGGACCACTGTGGGGTTTGGCATTCGGCATACTGCTTTGTGTAGCAGGCTGTGTTAGCACTCAAGCAGGTTCCTCTTCTGCTAGAAGTGGACACGTTGCAAAGAGGGCTCACCCGTGCTCTTAAGGGGAGGAGGGAATTGGCTGTGGCGGTCTGTGGGGAATGCCTTTGCCAAGCCACCAGCTTTGTTAGTACAACTCAGAAAAGTCTTCATCAGTGGGAAAGTCTGGTCTGTGACCCAGCCTGTGGAAGAGCAAGGGTTGTTGTTCCACCGCAGCAGAAGTGGTATGAAAGAGTCCAGCTCTGTCTGTTATTACAGTATTTCTCCCTCTTACAACTGTATGCGGTTTTAGACCATAAAGAATTGTACACCTAAATCCAAAGCAGGGAATTGGAAATCCAGTCTTTTCAGAGGTGAGGGTATATTTAACGTGCTTCAAAAGCTTTGCAATAAAATGAAGATGTAAGGTCATTATTATATTGGTATTCTGGGGATATCAGAAACAGAATTAACTCACTCTCTTCAACACCAAAGGCTTTTTAGTGCCATCATACTTTATGTCTGTTTCTACCCTGCTTTCCCACAGAATATAAACTCAAACTCAAAATTACAGTCTTCATCTTCAAGGCTGAGTAATTCCTTTGGGCTGAATTTTCTACTATATAAGTCAAACTCCTCTGCATAGTTAAGTCTGCTTTCAGTCAGTCACACAGCTTCAAGTCAAGAACCCTCCAAACTAAGAGTCGTTATATGTTACCTTCCAAGTGCAGGCTGCAGTTTTTCAGTCTGTCTTCTCAATAAAAAAAAGCCCCACCAAACAAAACTTAGGACAGTAAACAAAATTAATTCTATCTTGTGTGGTAAATTGTATCCATATTCCTTGATGTATGGCTAGAAATTGCTCAGACACTTAGAAAATGCGATAGCACAGGCTTCTGAAAGGGGCGCCAAAAAGATTTCTTGGATTCACGTATAGTAATGACAGCGTTTATTCTCTGGTTTTATGTAGACATCATCTCGCAGGAAATGTATGTATATACTGCGTCTTTGTGTATAGATAGGGTGGGTTTCCCAGAAGTGTTTAGAGAGTGTGGGTACCTGTCACCCTTTTGAAAAATCTGTCATTCTCAATCAGTTTCTCAGAAATCAGTCAGATGTAGAAATTCTGGAAAAACGTCATCTTTCCCTTTCCCTGTTAAAGTTACCATTGCCTCTTTTCTGCAGAAGGTGATCTCATGGATTGTGATGGAAAATCAGATTCCAGCCCAGAACGGGAAGCTGTGGATGATGATACCAAAGTGGCAGAAGGAGCTGATGGGATTAAAAAAAGGAAGCGAAAACCATATAGACCTGGTAAGATACGTAATTTATATGATTGTTTTCACACTTTCTTCTCTGTATAATTAGAAAATAATACGAAATTCTGAAGTATTCTACTGCTAATTGTTGATTTTAGGTTTTTTTCCCCTGTTCTGTTTCAAATAATTTTTATTCCTCTTACCAAAATACATTTCCAAAGGTTGCTACTCAGCAGTATGCCTGTTCTTAGTACACTGTCAAGTATTGGTTAGTAGTTCAAATCTATACCTTGTATTGATTCTTAACTTGATAGGAAAATATACTGTATTTATAGAAATGATGAAGGCCAGTTTTTGTGTGTGTGTATGTATGTGTATATATATATTACGTGTGTATATATATATTATGTATGTGTATATATAGTCTGTTTAATAACTTTATCAATGATCTGGACGAGGGGATCAAGGGCACCCTCAGTAAGTTTGCAGATGACACCAAATTGGGCGGGAGTGTTGATCTGCTGGAGGGCAGGCAGGTGCTACAGAGGGATCTGGACAGGCTGGATCGATGGGCCAAGGCCAATTGTATGAGGTTCAACAAGGCCAAGTGCCGGGTCCTGCACTTGGGTCACAACAACCCCAGGCAACGCTACAGGCTTGGGGGGGAGCGGCTGGAAAGCTGCCTGGCGGAAAAGGACCTGGGGGTGTTGGTTGACGGCCGGCTGAATATGAGCCAGCAGTGTGCCCAGGTGGCCAAGAAGGCCAACGGCATCCTGGCCTGTATCAGAAATAGTGTGGCCAGCAGGAGTAGGGAGATGATCGTCCCCCTGTACTCGGCCCTGGTGAGGCTGCACCTCGAGTACTGTGTTCAGTTTTGGGCCCCTCACTACAAGACAGACATTGAGGTGCTGGAGCGTGTCCAGAGAAGGGCAACGAAGCTGGTGAAGGGTCTGGAGCACAAGTCCTATGAGGAGCGGCTGAGGGAACTGGGGATGTTTAGCCTGGAGAAAAGGAGGCTGAGGGGAGACCTTACTGCTCTCTACAACTCCCTGAAAGGAGGTTGTAGCGAGGTGGGGGTCAGTCTCCTCTCCCAGGTAACGGGTGATAGGACAAGAGGAAATGGCCTCAAGTTGCGCCAGGGGAGGTTTAGATTTTGGATATTAGGAAAAATTTCTTCACTGAAAGAGTTGTCAAGCATTGGAACAGGCTGCCCAGGGAGGTGGTGGAGTCACCATCCCTGGAGGTATTCAAAAGACTGTAGATGTGACGCTAAGGGACATGATTTAGTGGTGGACTTGGTAGTGATAGGTTAACGGTTGGACTCTATGATCTTGGAGGTCTCTTCCAACCAAAATGATTCTATGATTCTATGATTCTATATCTGGCAATACCTGAACTTCAGAGAACTTTTTGCAGGTATCTTACTTATTTTGTGAATTACTTGATAAAGGTAATTTACTAAATATTTGCAGATGACTTCTGGCAGGGAATTTTAATGGATGAATTAATTTATTTTAATTTATTAGTGTAGTTGACTCTTAATTATCTTGACTGTGGATTAACTGTGTGTCCTAGGTGCAGAAACACACAAACTGTCTCCAGGCAGAAAAAGCTAGAGGTACCTAAGTTACTCTGTAGGAAGTATCTCTTGATTCATTAGGGCTAAAACTGTACCCAAGATAATAAGCTATGCTTAGATACTGCCTGGCTTTTTTAAGAGCCCCTGTATCACATACCTTGGTATGTCTCAGAATCTGTTACGTGTTGGTTTTGTGTTTCATTATGCAGCCTCCCACTGCTGTGGATAATAAGTTGATTGTAGTCTTTGCAGTCACAAATACTGTTTTCACCAGTCACACCCATCCTGCTTGCTCTAACGGGCCATATCCTCTGATTATGGAGATCATAGGGGAGGAGAACAGATGCAATGAAATGATTGAGGAGGTGCAAGCAAGGAATACAGTGAAGGAAGGAAAGGAAGCAGGAGTTACCACATGGTCCAGTTTCTCTTGCTTCTCTATCAGTAGCTAAACATATCTCTACCACCTTCTACCCTCCCCACATCATTTCCCACACGGCTGAGTAAGAGACCTGTCTCAGCAGGTAATGCCCATGTCTATATTGCCTTCCATCATGGGCCCGCTCTGTGGAGATGGTGGTACAAACCCACACCACTTAACAGAGTTTTCTCTACAAGTCACATACCTCAATAGCCATTTATTTCTACTGCCGAGTCCTCAAGAGAAGAGAGTTTCATCTGCTTGGAGTGGTTTTGGATCATGAGTTGAGCAGCCGTCTGTTAGTTTTCTGCAGCCAACAATGTCCCTGAAAAATGAAACAAATCTGAATCTGATGCATACATACGCGCCAACTGTAATAATCAGGGGCACTGCAGTCAATCTCTAGTGAAGGATTCTGGAGTTTCAGGCAGTATGATGTTGATTAATTATCATTATTTTGTGATACATTCTCTCCTAGTACCGTCATTTGGAGTGGTAGGCTCTCTAGAGCAATTTGTAGAGGTTTTTTATGGTCCTTTAAGGTTCTTTCATAGTTTTAGTTTGGTAGATTGACTTCTAGCAATTCGTCAGCTTACCAAGGGAGGGGAAAACCAACATCTGAAAGTTTGAACTTATTGTGGATGTTTTACGGTCCTAAAATTCTGATCCTTTTTCATAATTACATATACACCCACTGAGACATTAAAATTCAGAAATGTTTTGTAAAACTCTGAATGGAAACTCCTCAAGTATCTCTGATTCATTCTTAGACCTCTACAGGTGCAATAGTCCCCTTTACCTGCAGAATAATCTTGGCTCCCATTCTTACTAAAACATAGTTTTAATCAACGTACTGAATTCTTGCTTCCTTGTCAGGTATTGGTGGATTTATGGTACGTCAGAGAAGTCGTACGGGGCAGGGGAAGACTAAAAGATCTCTCTCCAGGAAAGATTCTTCTGGATCTGTTTCTGAGCAGTTGCCTGGCAGAGATGAAGGTAAGGGCAGAAGCTTGTTTTTAAATTTTTGTTCATGCTTAATGCAACAAAAATAATGCAACTCATCAACATACAATTTTTTCCAGATATGTGCTACAAAGGAAAAAGTTTTTTGTGTTTGTCATGATGGCTTTATTAATTCAACTGAAAATACTCATTTCTAGATACTTACAATTTCAACAGAGCGCATGATTTACAAAGAAACTAAAGCAATGAATTGCAGGCTATTGTGGGAGATAAATAGTGAGGATTATAAGGACTGCTGTATTGTATCAGAGCTCTGTTTAGCCTAGCTTTGACCAGTAGAAGACAGAAAAAAGTGTAAGAAATGAGGTAGGTTTAGAGCAATCCTCTCTCTGATACACCTTCCTCCAGACATAGTCCTGATCCAGAGGTGTCTTCTGGACCAGCAGCTTTAATGTTCACCAGTGTTCCATGTTCCGCAAATGTGTCTGATATTTTTTTGTATCTGTTTACACTCCAGAAAAGCCTATGTTAGTGAGTTCAACAATATACTTATTGTTGCATGAAAAAATAATTCCATTTCATTTTAAACTGGATATCTGAGAGTTTCATAAGCTACCCTTGCGTTTTATGTTACGAAAGATGATTTTTAAAAAATCGTTTTGTATTAATTTGTAATACAGAAAGATTTTCCAGGTGTGTGTCATATTCCCCCGTCAGTTGTTGTCTTTTCCAGGGCTGAAGAATCCTACTCTGTTTGGTCTCTCTTCTCATAGCAAAGCCATTTTAATGCCTCTGACACTCCAGTACGCAGTAGATTGGGCACCTAACAAGAAGTCAGATTTTGTGTAGGGGCCTTGTTCTCTGGCTTGCTATGTGTGATTAGACTAAATAATTTCATCCATCTGGATTTCTTCACACTATCTAATGTAGAAAATATTGAGGTATCATTAAGGTGAGATGTGGAGTATGTTTAGTTCGGAGCCTGTTTCCTATAAAGTCAGTAGAAGGAGGCAGCTGCTTCTAAAGGTTGGCTGATATCATCTCAGTTAGGAAGACTCTGGCCTTTGATTTCTCCTATTATTCTCTCCTGTCTGTTTAGCTATTGAGTTTTTAACCTTTGTAGAGCCAGATCAGTCTTCTGCTATATATTTGTACAACATGGTGGAGACCAGATCTTTACTACAGCATCCAGGCAGTATTAAAAACTAATAGTTAAATGTTGTCCTTGCTTGCATTTGTAGAACTACTTTATGAAGCCAACAAATGTTTCTGTTATCAGCGCAGCCCAGTATTCTACCTGAGTCCCCTATTCAGATATAGTGCTTGCTTTCTCTTTAATACTAGCGTTATAGCTATGTTTTTCTGCTTTGTAAATATATTTCAGTATGGTATACTACATTGTTTCAGGTAGTGCTGAAAATTTTGCTTTGAAGTTTTTAATTTCTATAGGGATCTGCTCCTTTAAGTAAAAAAAAAAATAGGGCTAAAAAGTTAATTCACCATTCTGGGTAGCAGTACAATGCATATTGTTAAAAAGTGGTATTCTTAAACAAGTATTCTTCAGTTAAAACTTTGAGCTTCTTTCTGTCTGCTCAGGCACAATTGCTTGTTAAGAAAAAAATAACTCAGAAAATCTTTGTATGTTTTAAATCATCATAGCTTGCTGAGAGCCTGCTTCTCGGCTGCCAGTACTCATCAGCCTTACCAAGTTTTTTGCTACTCTTGTCATGTTCCACCCCCTTTCTCTGCAAAAGCTCACTCTCAAACAATACAGAGGTCACAGTGTTGGTGAGCCTCGTAGTACTCGCTGTCTTCTGAATATGGTCCAAGAGATTACTACAGTACAAAGCATAGCTAATTTTACTACCACAGTAATATAGTTTCTTAAATAACTTCCTAGGGTCATTAACTTCATGTAATTAGCTTTGGCAAGACAGAAGTAGCAGGACTTTAAAAAATTCTGCTTTTACCTGCGGTGTTTTCCCTGCTCTGTTGAAGTAAAATACTGAATGATTGATGAGCACTGTGTGCTTTTGTGTTTATTAGAAAAAATGGTGCCACTTTGGAATATGATAGCTGAATAAATGTGTAATTTTTCTTGAAGGGCTTCTTTATAGATTTCTTTTTCTAGCCTGTTCATTATTTATATGACAGTCTTTTCTCAGATTTAAAAAAAAAAAAAAAAAAGTTTTTTACTTTTAATTTGAGAAAAATTAGTGTATAAAATGAAAGGTGATGAATGTGTAACTCAACATTGATGATTTTGGAGATACTACTTCAGTGGAATTGTCTTTCAAATATCTAGTTGAATGGCACCTATAATTTCTCTCAAATTACCAAATTCTTGGGTGGCTTGGAGATACAAAAGTTAAAGGTGTGTCTTCGGCCAGTGAGGTATAAGGTAGCTGTGTAACTAGTATCACATATGGTATTTCTTTCTGCCAGAGCCCGGATGATCGGGTGGCAGTTCACAGCTGGCTAGATAAAAGCCACCTGTAGAATACATCTAGAGTGATATTCAGTAAACCCATGCACCCAGATAGGTAGCAAGATACGTTAGGTGTGCTGCCACTGTACCTTTAGAGCAAGATACCGAGTACTTTGTTGATTTGTGCCTGAATGTTACTTTTTAGGTTGGACAGAACAGCTGCCAGACACTCCAGTTGAGGAGTCTACCCCAGCTTCTGAAAGTACTGAGAAAATAAAAAAGCGCTACAGAAAAAAGAAAAATAAACTTGAAGAAACCTTTCCTGCCTACTTGCAGGTAAAGCTATTGGTATACTTCTTGCATGAATACATTTAAAAACCTAATCTTTATGTGTCCTGATTCATAGTTCATTTAAACCATTAAAGTTTCTTTTCAGATTCCCATTTTATCATTCAAATGAAATGGGTTTTCTGTAAAGAACATTCATAAGTTTGTACAGAAAGCTGTATGTTATGTTAAATCTGCAGTCCTCTGGTGTTATTTCTCAATGTATGGATCTCTACTTGTTCTAACAGGGGGAGGAAGGGGGGGAAGGAAGCTCTGAACTGACACATGACGTTTTCAGCATTCAACACTGTAGGATGTCTTAGCCTGATCATGCCATTTCCTCAAGATACTAATTTTTCTTTTCAGAAGATTATAGAACATGATTTGATAGGAGAAACTTGTTTTCCTACAATTTTGTGATTTTATATGCCCTGCATCTCCCTATCACAATAATCTCTGCTTCCCCCCCCCCCCCCCCCCTCCCCTTCTGTGGTGTCCCTAGCAGGTAAGAGGTAGCACTCATGGATAATAACCAGGATACTAATGGTGATTGAGCAACTTACCTACCTTCAACCAGTTTTATAAACTGGCTGGTTTATATATGTCTCTCACTGAGAACATTATTTGGCTTGCTCTTCTCAGACACCTTTTTCATGAAAACTTTATTATCTTGTAGATGTTCACTAAGCTTCATGACATAGATTATATTGGGATTGAAAGCAAAGAATTTGTCAGAGAGGCAGAACTATCTCTGTCTAAAAATAATTTGTATTTCATACGTGGGGAAGTGAGTTGGAAAGAAAATACTTAAGCAACATTTCCTTTGGATTAATAAGGATAAATATTTTTTTCTTAATGCACATTTTACTCCTGTAAAACATAGAATATTTCTTAGATTCTTCTTTTGCTCATGTTGGAATAACTGATACTGAAAAATCTAGCTTTATTTTTAGCAGCTGTATCCTAAATCAAGATTTTAAAGACGACATGAAAACAGAAAAAGTTCCTATATAATGAATAAAAATTGGCTTGAAAATTTGATAGGTTATTGTCAAATTAATGAGTACTCAGGCTTAGGTGAGTGATAGCTGTTACATAATACTTTAAAAGATACTAACGTAAGTTAAACAGCTTTAGGTGTTTTGTTACTGCAGTTTGACATTAGAATGATTTTGTACTAACTGAAATGCAGTGTATGGTCGTTCTAGAATTTGGACCACAGTGCGCTTGCATGTTTTTCATAAACTTCTTGTGTGGCCTTGATCGAGTTACTCAATAGTATTCCCCCTCTTCAGCCATCCTTTTTGTGCAAGGAGAAATAATTTAAGTACTGAAAAACTTGTGATATGTAATAACACTGTATTAGTACACTGTCTGTGCAACATATACATAAGAAGACTATAGTTTTTCCATATAATTTAAGGTGTGAATTTAATCATAAAATATTAATAATGTAGCTACCTCAGGTAAGTTGTATCCACCATATCCACACCTCATAGTCTGGAAGAGATACTGCCATACTGGAAGGCATGTGAGTCTGAGACTATGTTTTTATATTTCTAGTAATCATTGGCTTTTAATTTTAACTTCATCATTTACCCAGCTTTTTCAATAGATACAGTGTTCTTCCTACATTGAACCATTTCGTCTTCTTTGCAGGAAGCTTTCTTTGGGAAAGACCTACTAGATACCAGTAGACAAAACAAGATGAGCCTAGATAATTTACCTGAAGAATCACTTCCACTCTCATGTAAAACAAATCTGACCACCAGTTTCCTGGATCCTTCATCTGACCCCCTTCTTAGCTCAACCTCCACTCCAGCTCAGGCAAAACTGGGACCTCAAGGTATACAAAGCTAAAGTTAGTGATAATTCAGTAGTTTGATTTTGTTGTTGCAACTGGGGCTTTTCCACTCTTTTCCACTTTTCTCACAAGGTTTATCTGATCTATTTTTCAACATTCTGTATGTTAACTGTCCTTGTGAGGTTAAGTTACATTGATAATCAGCGATATTCAGCTCCAGGGCTTCAGCTGTTTCAGTAAGAGCAGTGGATGGCACAACAATTGGCACTTCATGTGAATCTGAAACTCCTTGACTGTAACGTCCATGTCTATGAAATCTATGAAAATTAATTCTGTGTAAGAATAAGCATACAGATCCGTTACAGAAGAAGACAAAAATAATATAATTAAAAGACATTTTTAGTAGTCTAGTGAATATTAGTTGGATGAGTATCGTCCAACTTTTATTTTCTTTAATGTTACAGATTATTTTAGGTTGCCAGTCTCCTCAGAGTTTTTGGTTCACCATGTCCTTTCTGAACATGAATGCCCTTTCCCAGGTACAGTTTGTAGCCCCTAGGCAATCTTTCGCTTTTGCTATTGCTAAACCTTACCGAAGATACTGCTGAGAGTTTTGCAAATAGCCAGAGGGTTATAAAGTGCTGCTGAAAGGGCAGCTTCACACAAAGGAGCAATTAAAAGTGAAAAATCTTACTGTCTTCTCCAAATTATTTTTTTCTCTGTGTCTTGTAGTAGTTAGCTAGAGGTATCTTACCATTCTGTATTTTTTAAGATCTGTTACTATTTCTTGTGTATATTAGTTAATTTGTGGGTTGTGCTTCAGCTCATCCTCACAAGTTTTTCCATCTAAAAATGTTTACACACGTTGACACAGTTTCCTGTGTCCAGGGAGTCATTTGAAGAGAGATCGCTTATTTGTGATTGTTACTCGGTGAAAATGTTCTGAATGAAAAGCAAAAGGCTACATTATTAATTAAACATTGATTGCTATACCGTTGAAATTGTGAGTAATAGAGAATGCAAAAGTTAACTTCCCCTGAAGGGGAAACCGCTGCAAATGGAGTGTTTCAAGGTCTGTATTTCATTGGTTCCAACACTTCAAGAAAATATGCTCACATAGACTTTTTTTCACCCCAGCATTCTTTTGAAGCCAGAGAAATACAGATGCAGAAATCTTTGCTGGCCTATCCAACTGCAAGATTAAAGTCATTAATGTTCATGTATTCCCGTAGTATAAGGTTTTAGAAATTCATGAACTTGATGTTAATTTAATGTTCTAGTTTCCCAAAGTTTGAAAGGAATTTTAAAAAAAACGGTTCTTTACGAATAAGGAAAGTTGTAAAACTTTGTCATTTCCTCTTCATTTATTCAAAGTAAATCATAACAAGGTGGCTATTAATAAATAAATCACTAGCAACGGTTTTAGTGGATAACCTACTGTCCCATTTTACATACAAGAGACTCAAAGGACAGTGCTTTCTGGCCATAGGAATGTTCTCAACAATTGTGTCTCAACTGTTCAGATTTCCGGCCAAAATTGTGTCCAGACGGAGCTGTTTGTTGTAGTTGGAGCGCCAGTGGGTGAAGTCATCCACCAGTATTGATCAGTTCCAGCACGGTTTTTTCTTAACTCTTTCACTGTGACTTTGTGGGAGACAGATGTTTCCGCAATAGCATCCACACGTGTGAGAGTGCCAGATTCATTCTGAGTGGTGGAGACCCTGGTAAATTGGCAAACTGCTGAGCTAGCAACAGTCCCACCTTCCCTTCTGGGTGGTATTGCAGAGGAGCTGGAGGTGAGAGCAGTGTCCGAGAGCACCTGTGCTGTTTTCGTCATTTCGACACAGACCTGGCTTCGGTGCAGGAACAACATGAACTACTTTATTCACTGCACTGGGAGGCTGTAGGACCGTATTGTTACCGATCGTGTTATTTTCCTACAGTGCTATTTCTCACAAGGATTGCTGACTCCTGTGAGAGTCTTTGCTTAACTGGATAGGTCTTTTCCACAAGGAAGATGTTCTTCTCTTGGAAACTCCACTTGTTTAATCCCAGGATTAAGGGTTAGATGTACTTGTTCATCTTCCAAAGAGCTCTCAAGCACCTAAAGAGGAAGTTACTCTATCTGCTTTGCTTTTCAACATGTGCATAGGGCTGATAGGGAGTCGAACAGTGATGTGTTCAGTCTGCTCGTGAGCTGATGGTGCATTTCAGTGACACATCCAGTGACTGTTTAGTCTTAGAGCTTGGTTAAGGGTATCTGAAGCTTTTGCTAGACAAGATTGCAGTAGTGATGGGGATTGGCAGATCTGGCCAGAAGAGGGTTTTTGGAGTCCTTTGTTTACTATTAGTTTCTAGTAACTGTGACTGAAGTGAGCTTTAGGCTCCCAGTCCTGATTTCTGTCTGGCAAAGAGGTTGCAGTTTTTGTTTTCAGTTACAAGACTCACTTTTCCTGTGGTTTTATAACATGTGTGGGACACTATGCAGTGTATTCTGCATGGGACCAACCCTTAAAATCATTTCCAAGACAGTGCTAGAGCAGAGTGCAAAGGGTTGTTCACTGGGAACACAGAGCACCAGATCTCCAGAGTCTCCCTTGTTGTTCATGGATAAAGTTGAAGGTGGTGACTGGGATCTGTTGCATCCTGAGTGGTCTGAGGACTGTCTGCATCTCTCTTGATTTTCTTGACCTGGGTGTCTCTGATGAAAAAGAGGCCACTTGGCGAGGTGTGTTCTGTGAAGGCTCTGGCAATGTGATCTTTCCTTTAGTTTGAAATAGCTTAAATTCAGTGTATTTTTTCTGGGGATGCTGAAAAAGTCATCTGTTTAAGTAGGATCTCCAGACAATGCTAAAGACATTCTTCCTAGACAAAAGGAGAGGAGTCGCCTGAATTTTCTGTGCAACTGACTCAAATGCTACTGGGACGTTTTATAACTAGATATGTTATTGCGTGATTAAACATCTTAGGGTGGCTGCAGCCTTGGGAGAGGTGTTTTTATTCTTTTAGAACTTCATAAATAAAAGTGAATGCATCGGAGGAATCAGGATCGCAAGACAGCAGTAGAACTGTGCTCTCTTCGAGATCCAGCATTACAAGAAAATTATTTTCCTTTTTGCTTTATCTTAGTTTTTGTCTCCATTCGGAAAGAGTCAAATTAATGAGCAGTATTGAGCTATTAGTTTGGCAGCAGATGTCGACCAGCTATTGATTCTGATCTGAAGCAGCTGACTAAAGTGATTTAGTTGTTTCCAAGATAATATTTAGCACACATTGAATTAAAATGAGGAAAAAAATAGAAGAAAAATGTAAAAATATGCTTTAGATTAGATGTCTTATATGAGACTTATGGATCATAGAGTCTAGCCCTTTGCTATCCCTAACACTCAGCCTTTTTATAGACTTAACAAGCTCCATTTTGAAAGCAGGTAGTTTTTTTCCAACCTACTAACCTCATCGGAGGGCCATTACAGAATCTGATTGCCTTAATGGTTAGGAGCCCTCTAATTTGAAGCCTGAATTTATTCACAGCCAGTCTGTGGCTACGGGTGGTAAACTCTCCAGTTATATCTTCTCACCTGAGCTCTTTCTAGCTACTTATTCAATATATTTATATTCAGATTAGACGTTGAATTTTTAGGGGCTGTTCCCAAGCACATTACTAAGGGCTGTGGAGAAAAACACCTAACATAAAATACTACAGAAGAATTAAAGGCTGCTAATACAGTCTCGGTGCTTCCTTCATAGGGGCTTTTTTCTCCCTGATACTTACCTGCCTTCAAGCAGGAATTCGGGGAAGTTAAAGAACAGCTGAAGTCAATCCTTTGCCTGCCAGCCAGCTGAAGTCATTAACATCACCTTGCGCTGCCTGGTGTTAGTTATGTACTTGAATAATTGGTATTAGACCAAATTGCTAGAAGAAAAACAAGTATCTGAAACACCCCCACCCCACCCCCCAAAAAAACCCACCAAAAAAAACCCCTAACCCAAACCCCAACAATCAGGTTCTTTTTAAAACTTTACATTTCATAGTAGTTTTTACCAGGTACACAAAATAAGTATACCCACAAAGTGATGTGGTTTTGAAGCACTTTTTAATGCTTCTCTTGAAATCTGTAGGAGCCTAATTCTTTATGTATATGTAAATGGACTGGTCTGCACTGGCACATTGATCCACCTAGTTGAGTGGCAGACTTAAAACATGATTTAATTAGGATGGTATCATCTTGTCTGCATTACAAAGGATAAAAATAAAGAATAAAAATAGTAAAGTGAAGAAGAATCATTTTCATTGTGACTTTCAGTAATGGTAGAAGTAAAAAGGGCTGTCTCTGAGAAGCAGCAGAAGGAACATTTAAGTCACTGTAAAATTTAGCAGCTTGGAAAGTAGCCTCATGATACAAGTCCTTGGCACCAGGCCTCTGAACTAAGCTAGAAATACTTTCCTGGGGCAGTTGGGTTGTAACAGTGGGAAGGATAACCTGTGTATCTATGAAATATGTTTGGTCTTTGACTTTCTGGTCCCTCTTCAACCTGCCTGTATTTGTTTCCACATTGTACATTACATGATTTGTATTAATGCCTTTTCTCTGCTTAATTATATGTGTATTTGTATATTTTACCATCTCTTCATGATTCATGGGTCTTGCAGTGATTGCTCATGTAGTCATGATAGTCTGCAGTTTTTCTGAAAAATATTTTTCTCAACTTTTATTTATTTGTCAAAGAATTGTCTTCAAATGTTGCACATCTGTAATAGTCCTAAAAACTAGTTAATAAAACCAAGTGGGCCATTTGGAGTCGTTTCTTGCTAATGAATTGGGTGTTAAGAAGATAATCGTATCCAGAATTTATTATTTAATGTTAAATAATTTATTGCTAAGACCAGGCCAGTTTTTCCTAGACAACAAACATGACATTTCTACCTCTAGCTGTTCTCACTCCTTCAGGATTTCTTCTGGCCTTAAAAATAGCATCTCCAATTTCCATTTACGTACTACTGCTTCTTACTCTTACGTTTTACTTCCCTATCGGGGTGTAGTAACTCTGTAGTTGCTCTGTAGTCTTAAGAAAGATAGTGGTGGTAAGAGAAGTAACACTTTCTTACCTTTATTTTATTTTTTTTTTAAATTTTTTAAATATTCCCTGTTGATTTGCTGTGAGCTGTGTCCTTTATAAAACGTATTTGTTGACTTTTAAATTCATACGCCTTTGTGTCTTAGAGGTTGCAAGTTCTCACTAGATCTTGGGGTATTTTTCCCCTAAAATCATCCAGTCTTTCTTCTACATGACTGATTACATTATCACTTTTACTATACTGGAGAGAATACTAAACAACATAAGCATGTGAAGATGGCTACAGTACTGGCTGGGAGGGGATGTGGGTCAGCACAGTCTCTCTCCCCAGAGTGACTTGCAGTACATAGCACACTACAGAAGGCCCTTATAGTCTGGTAAATCTGTGTTTGAGTTCATAGCTGAAGCTGTAGTATATCACCAGAGTCACGTATAAATGTCACGACTGGTTGATTTTATTTATTGCATCTTATACAGGTAGCACCGACGATCCTTTAGCCGATCTTTCTGAGGTCTTAAATACTGATGATGATATTCTTGGAATACTTTCTGATGATTTGGTAAAGTCTGGAGATCATTCGGGTATGTATGTTTATAAGGTCTCTCCAATATTTGTTTTCTTTTTTTCTCTTTATCATAGAAGTATTTGTTGTATTGTATCTACAGGTTACGCTCTACGTGATTTCAGATACAATTTTCATATCTTAAAAATACCTTGGTTTGAGATGATTTTGTTGTCTTCTACCAAAAAAATAATCCCCAACCTTTTCAACATTTTGTTTTACTTGGCTCTTTGCTTTGCTGCTTAAGAGAGAATAAAATGTAGCTGCTGTTGTCTATCATACCTGCGTAGCTTTTTTCAGCATGCAGCTTTTTCTTTACTTTTTTTTGTTTTCGTGTTATAATCATCCATTTTATCTGGTTTGGGTCCTGTAGGTCTTGATTTATGCACTTTCCAGGTTGAGAACTCACCCTCCCCATTTGGTAAGAAACTAAACAATGGATGATCCATGGTTAGAAGTAGTCATCTTTCCTAGTGGTTTTAGCTGAAAGAACTGCATGTGTAGAAACTAGTACTCCTTTACTGTGTCACTAATTCGTGCTTTCATTTTTCACTCTTTCTGTGCTGTTTGAGTCTAACACGACCTATAAACTCTGCACTCTGCATTTAAGAGTACTGCATAAAGTTTTGCTTACAGCTTTTAAAAACCTTCCTGAGTTTTTGTGTTTCATGATACAAACCCATGCATTTTCTTGCTGCCACTGTTAATTTTAGTATTACTTCTAGTAGTAGTGTGTAGTTTTTATCATAGTGCTATCTTTTGTAAATTAAAAGCATTTTAACAATGTGAATATATTAAAGCATGAATAAAGCAGTCAGCATCAATCTTCTTGTTTCCACTGGATGATGATTCATCACTTTATGTAAAACACAGGTTGACAATAAGTAGAACGGCATGTTTCATTATTTTAAATTTGTTTTTATTTGGTATCTAATGCAGAAATACACTTTAAATACTGAAGTGTGTAGTTCTTTTTTTCCAAGATCTTTCTCATTTGAGAGATTTATTGACTTGTGAAGGATGTTAGGAAATTTATGTAGTAAGTTATGTTTTCTCAGTACCAACAGATCACTTCGTCTGATGTAACCCAGAAGATTCAGTAGTTGTTTTTGAATCAGAAACTGCTATAACTTGTTTGATATTGACTACACTTCAACAGCACTTCAGTAGATATTTAATGTTATAATCTAATATTATAAGAACATTTGGGGTGAACCTTAAGGTACATGAGAATGAACCATATTGACTACTGGTGTGATTGTTTTTAAAATGTGAAAAATTGAAAACTATACACTCAAAAACATGCGGTACCTGAACTCAGTAGTCTTATTTCCCATTCTTCCAGTTGTATTCTATTCAATTAACATTCCTCAAACAATACAGTAAACTGGAGGTAAATAGTGGGTGGTTTTGTTTACATTTTCTAATGAATGTCTTATTTTGCCTTACCTTTCAAATCTTGGAAAATCTTGGTTTAGTTGATAGCTCAGCTCTAGGGGACAAAAAAAAAATTTCTGCTCTTTATTCCATACCAATAAATTTTACTATTTATGTCTAACTTAATATTCTTTCTTCCTTCAGCTGGACTGGATATTGGTCCCATCTCTGATGATCCTTCTTCTCTGCCTCAGCCGAATGTCAACCAGAGTTCACGGCCATTGAGTGAAGAGCAGTTGGATGGAATCCTCAGTCCAGAACTAGACAAAATGGTCACAGATGGTAATTTTTTTGTCCTTGATCTTGGTCTTCTAGAAAACTTAAGTAGAAATCTTTCCTCTTTTTCTCAAATTACTTACCTGTGTATTGTAACATACCTATTTGGACTTGGTTGCAGAATTAATTTTATTGCATCTTTTGATGATTACTCATTCTGTGTTGTCTTTACTTTATCCAGGTGCTATTCTTGGCAAACTGTACAAAATCCCAGGTACGCGTTCTAATCTTTGTTGTCTTCTATAAAATATAGTTCATAAACAATGTCAGCCAACTCATGCACAGTGTTTTTGCAGAGCTAGGAGGAAAGGATGTTGAAGATTTGTTCACAGCTGTATTAAGCCCAGCAACCACCCAGCCAGCTCCTTTGCCCCAGCCTCCGCCTCCACCACAACTTATGTCTTTGCACAGTCAAGGTATGTTCCTTTGTTGCTTTTAAAAACAGCAGCCTGGTCAGGAGAGTTGTGCGTCTTTTAAATACTGATGTGAAAGTAGGACATGCCTTACTTTCTGCTATTGTTAATTTGTGGAATCTGGCATTGTTAATTTATGAAACACTATTTCTAATACTGTTCTGAAGGGGATATGTGATTAACATGCACGTAAATATTGCTAATAGAAAAGGACAGTTATTTTAGATTTTTCTGATGTATTGGAGCTTTTATTTTAGCTGACACTTTCATAGTTTTGAAATTTGTCTGTGATAAAGCACGTGTTCTCTTCTGACTTTACTCTTTAATTACTTTTGAGTACCTCCTCAAGGGTAAGGAAAGAGTCTGTATAACTGATTTACTGAGTCTTAATTTCCTTTAAGAATTCAGTTTAACATACTAGCTAGTCCTACCCAAATAATAGAGAGAGGGCTAAGTAATTATGAAATGTGTCTGGGAGATTATAATTTATTTTCTTTGTTACTACTAAAATTATCATGAGTTGATACAGCATATTCTTACTCTTATATTGAAAGCAAGGGGCAGATTGATTTTATTTATTGTTGTTACCGGTAGAGCATTATTTTTTTTTTATAGCTGTTTGTATGAGCATAATTAAATGCACTCTTTTCTCATCAGACATCAGCTCTAGCGGATTTTCCCTGAGCTTGTGTAAAGAGTGCCCATTCTGTTATACTGGTACTACAAAAAGTAGTATGCAAATTGATTTCACCAGTGAATTAATCATAAGAGAAATGATTGGTTTCCTAGTTGGATGAATTTCCATAAAAAGGAAAGACTTCACAAAGTCTTAGAAAGGAGAGAGTTTAAAGCAAGTAATGAGGTGATTTAAAGCAAAAGATAATATAGATATCATTGCCTGTTTCCCAGTTACTTGAGTACTTGGAGATAACTTCAGCATTTGAGCTCTGTAAGATTGTTTAACTTCTCCCTGTGGGAACTGCCACAATTACAAAGTTTTAGATTTATAATTTGGCTCAGTTACGGTGTAATGATCCACATGTTTCTGTGAGATAAATGCTTCAGTAACGGGGAAGTTTGCATCAAGTTTCAGCAATTTCAAATAAAATTAATGCTTTCTTCTCATAAAGACATATGATCCTACAGTGCAAACCAGCGGCCTGACTCCCCATCCTGTTTGTTTGCCAGGTCCTCACGGTTACTGTATACTATCTATTTAGCAGCTATAATAAAGCACATTCTCTTAAATTTTGAGTTACTTTCATCCAAAGTATACTTAGTGCATAGTGTATGTAACCTATAGGTCAGAAGGCAGTCTTCTAAAGCATGAGAGAATGATACAGTGTCATCCTACAGATGCATCTAATTCCTGAGCTACTTCTGTGCTTTTAAGAAAACACTGGGACAACAGTTAGAATCGCACTTGTGACCTGTGACAGGGATTCAAAGGCCAGTGTTAATTCTATGTAGGAACATCTGCAAATACCATCTGCTGGAATGAATCTGCTTGTGCCACATTTGTAACATTGTAATCAAATAAATAAAGTTTTCTGCCTTTGTACTGCTAGGCTGGACATTTAATTAGAAAATGCTGATGCTCCTTTGACCTGATTTATCTGTTTCATTGGTTACAAATTAGGGAGTTAGTAGGTAATGAGGTTTACTTTGGTACACTGCTCAGAAGTCTCAGAAGAGGAGACGTTTAATTCAGGTGGCTAATGATAATTCTGTAAGGACTGAAAACAACCTTCTCCATGCTTGCTGCTTGGATCTGGGTATAACAAATGTGACAGACCATTAGCCTTTAAGAATATACCTCAGTATAAGGTGCAATACCATACGATGGGTTACTGCAAAAGTTTTGGAAATCCGTTTTAAAAAAAACCTGATTTTTCAGATGGGGAAAAAAAATCTGTGCAGGGATGTGATACAGTAGAAAAGAATCCCTTAAGCTTGTAAGGAAGCAATGTAAACTGATCTAAAATCTTTTCCAAAAATGTAAGGTCAGTACTATAAAATTTTAAAGGCATTAGTTCTTCAATAGATGAGATGTCATTTTTTCACTGAAAACTTCCACCTCTACCTTAAAAGTAGTCACCCTTTAAAACAGTAATTTAAACTACTTCTTTCCAGGAGAGAATGCGTTTCCAAGAGTGCCCCTTATGAATGGTCTGATTGGCCCTAACCCTCATCTCCCTCATACCGCTTTGACTGCTGGAGGTGGACTGGGCACTTTCTCGCCCATTACACAGCAACCATATACTGATACCAGGTAAGTCAGAATGGGAAATAAAAAATAGCTATTGTTTAGCATTTATCACTTGGGGAGTGGTGTTGTTATTAATACTGTGATGCTATTAGTATTTAACT
This sequence comes from Phoenicopterus ruber ruber, assembly GCA_009819775.1. Classification (NCBI taxonomy): domain Eukaryota; kingdom Metazoa; phylum Chordata; class Aves; order Phoenicopteriformes; family Phoenicopteridae; genus Phoenicopterus; species Phoenicopterus ruber. The sequence continues at coordinate 8,233,362 of CM020216.1, read as the reverse complement.
ACTTAGTTCCTGACAGCCACTACAAAAAATTCTGTGTTCTTGCAGCCTGTTCACTACTGAAATAGCAAACAGAATAAGTACTTCGCTAATTGGTGTTTTTTAATATATTGAGAGCAATCTATCTATAAAACAAAATCCTTCTCTGATTTGTCAGGGATAAGAATCCAGCGTTCAATCCAATGGTAAGCGATCCAAACAGTTCATGGGCACCACCTGCTCCACCTTTGGAAGGTGAAGGCGATACAATGTCCAATGCTCAAAGAAGCACTCTGAAGTGGGAAAAAGAAGAAGCTTTGGGTGAAATGGCAACAGTAGCACCTGTTCTCTATACAAATATCAACTTCCCTAACCTGAAGGAAGAATTCCCGGGTGAGTGATTTACTGAATAAAGTTAAACATTTTGTAGCAATTTATGTATCTTGATTTGAAAGAATGTAAAATAGACTTATCAAAACCTTGTGTATTAACACATTTTTTGATTCCAGACTGGGCTACAAGAGTGAAGCAGATTGCTAAACTGTGGAGGAAAGCAAGCTCACAGGAGAGGGCTCCATATGTGGTAAGGACAATTACCACCTGGTTTTCGGTTGTTTGGGGTTTTTTTTTTTAAATAAATTAAGTTCTAGAGTTAGTGAAAGCTCACTTACTCCAAGAATGCCTTTGTAATTTAACTTCTAACTCTGAATACTTCTTACCTGTATTCTTTGCTTTTCAATCTTGGAATAAACTATATTGGTATTGTGCAATCTAAAGACATCAGCTGAGATGAGAACATTTGTGGTTCCCACTGCCTCTTTGCCACGTTTGATTCATGCCTCAAGTCTTATTTGCGCTGTCTCTTTCTGAACAGGATCTCACCAATTTCTTCAGAAGAATAGTAACAAATCATTATGTGACTTTCCTCTCTTTAACCTTCCCCTCTCACTAGTCATCTTTTTTGCCCCATTAGAGCTGCTGAAGTCTTTCACCTGTTGAACTAACCATTCCAGAGGCGTCAGTCCTCACATCCCTGCTTTCCTCATTTTCTTCTACTCCTGTGTTCTTGCCTTCCCCTTCACTACTTACTCTCTTCTGTTGTGTTGTGGTGGAAACTCTTCTGATATCTTCCATGTTGTGGGGAGCACGAAGGACTCCATTTTTCTCTCCAAAAGCATTCACCTTCTTCACATGAGTCAAGTGAACACACCTATTTGTAGTAGCTATCTGGAGTTACATCGTGATTGATTCCATTCTGTAGAATGTCTGCCATTCGAAGACCTTTATGCTTTGTGGAAACCTCTTGTTGAAGCCTGTCCACATCCAAATGTCAGAACCTATATTATGCATTCTTTTTGACCTTCCCAGCCATTGTTAGCAAATGTACTTTTCTTTAATTTTCTGTCACATTTCCATTCTCTACTGATTCTCATCTTTGCTTCTTCACAGCAGCAATTGGATGATCTTTCTCACTTTGTAGATTTCTGTGGATTTCTCAGGGTTCTCTTCAGTCTCTTAGCCTCCCCCCACCTGCACTTTTTTAATATAGCCCCATTAGTAAGCAAATTTGATTCCCACATATGTTGATGACTCAGAGCTTAACAGTACCAACATCACCTCCTACCGTCCAAATTAAAAAATCTCCTTATCTCTCTGACAACGTTTAGAGGATAAATCATTACCCCAAACTCAATGTGGGAAGTGGAGTTCTTGATCTTTCTGAACCCCTTTCCACTTGAAAGAATAATTCTCTGTTGTCTTCTTTGTATCACTGAGGCATCACCATTATTGGACTTTTTATTCAAGCCTGTAACTTCAGCACCTTTGGACCTCTATGCCATCTTGTCCATGCTAAATTTAATCTTGGTGATTTCTTCTGTGTAGTATTTATAAGATACTATCCACTTATATGGGTGGATTTTTATCCAGGCATTTATCACTTCAAAATTATTTCTGTTACTGATTTTTTTCTTTTTCATTGTTCTTAACAAATGCAGTCCTGTTCTCCTGATGAATATCCAAAAAGCAGCTGCAAAAATTACTTCCTTCATGTTCAGGGGAGGGTGCATGCAAGTGCTCACACGTGCCCACATGAGTATTTACGGAGCAAGAAGAAGTTATTTCCTCACAGAAGTTACAGTCCATGTACTCTTGCCATTCAGCTGTTGCTAGTGTTCCTGGCATTGTGCATGCAAGAAGCTGCTGTGGTACCTCTCCTGAGGGACTTACACTCTGGGGGGGTCAGTAAAGGCTACTTTAGAAATGAAATTCAGAAGAGTGTGAGTAAATTTTCACTGTAGGCTTTTTATTTTCCTTAGTATGCACAATCCCATCACTTAAAGGGGAAAATGACACTAATTCTTCTGCTGCTGTGACACTGGTGCTCTCATCCATGTCGCTGTTTCCTTGTTGGAGGGGAAGGATTAAAGCTTTTTTCTGCTAGGCAGCTCCTGCTTGACAACTGCAAATAAAATTGTGAAAAAGATGATGTGAGGGTTTGATTCAGAAAAGGAATCACATCCTAGATTGGTGATAAAACAGACTCTTTGAAACTTCCATTAGATGCTTTAAAGTGTCAATGTGGCTGTAAAATGCCTCATTGAAGAGGAATTGCTGTTCTTCCATCCAATTTTTCCTGATCCATAAGCCCATATCCTATGTTTATACTGCTAACTTAACACAGACTGAGATCTATAGAGGCTATTTAATGGAGTAGACTGTATTTTTCTTGTCATTGAAGCTCTCCACATTAGTGGCCTTTATTGATCCAAACATCGTCTGCTGTGCTCACGTCTTCAGATTGCAGACCACACCAATATGTGATTTGAAAGGTAAACTGGTGGGATTCATGCTTTCTTGGCACAGCACGCTACCTGAACAGACACTCCTAATGTATGGAAAAACTCTACTGCTAATAACACCTTAGTTCTTTCCATGTATGTTAAATGCAGAATTTCTATAGAGATGAAGTATTTTCAGTTTGGAATTCCTTTTAAAGTGCGTAATTTAGTTTTCACAAGCATGCATGTGATTCAAACAGGCTGTACAAATAATTTGGTGATAGATTTTGTAGAAATAACAGATGCAGTCTTCACACTTACCAGAAGAAAATAAGGCTAACTACATTTTTTTTCTCTTTTCCCAGCAAAAAGCCAGAGATAATAGAGCTGCTTTGCGCATCAATAAAGTACAGATGTCAAATGACTCTATGAAAAGGCAGCAGCAACAGGATAGCATTGATCCTAGCTCACGCATCGACTCCGACCTCTTTAAAGATCCATTAAAACAGAGGGAATCGGAACATGAGCAGGAATGGAAATTCAGACAGGTGTGTTGCATTTAGGGTGTTTTGTTATTTTTCTTCCAGCTTTTTATTGCATTGTTAGAATCTGTTGTAATAAAATCAATTTTAATCTTTCTTTGTAGAAGAGTATAAAGTCAGCCATTCTGTGTAGGAAGAAGAGAAGCTGCTTGTAAATGCTAGAAAACTTTGTTTTAAAACTTTGACTCTTAAATCCTGTCTATTATCGAAACAGGTTATTCTTTCTCTGTATGGCTGACTAGTGCAGTAGTTTGTTTTTATATACCCTGTATTGCAGTAACCTTGTCCTGCAGACTACTGCTTTATATTGGGCTGGTTGTCTCTCAGAGCCCATTTACCTCACATCAGCGCTGCATCTGTCAGTAACCTTTTGTCTTCAGAGTATAAGGTTGGGAAGCAGGGCTGCTCTTTAGGCAACCTGGGAAATGTTTCTTCCCAGGCAATCAAGGTGCATATCAAGGTAATTGAACTTTACAAATAGCTAGACCCTCTGCTCCCATTGCATTTAAAATTTGCAATTTACAATTATTTATAATTGATCTTTGATCATAGAATCATACAATAGTTTGGGTTGGAAGGGATCTTTAAAGGCCATCTAGTCCAACCCCCCTGCAATGGGCAGGGTCATCTTCAACTAGATCAGGTTGCCCAGAGCCCCGTCCAGCCTGACCTGGAATGTTTCCAGGGATGGGGCATCTCCCACCTCTCTGGGCAACCTGTGCCAGTGCTTCACCACCCTCATTGTGAAAAACTTCTTCCTTATGTCTAGTCTAAATCTCCCCTCTTCTACTTTAAAACCATTACCCCTTGCTCTATCACAACTGCCCCTGCTAAAAAGCTTTTCCCCATCTTTCTTATAGACCCCTTTAAGTATTGAAAGGCTGCAATAAGGTCTCCCTGGAGCCTTCTCTTCTCCAGGCTGAACAAGCCCAACTCTCTCAGCCTGTCTTCATAGGAGAGGTGCTCCAGCCCTCTGATCATTTTTGTGGCCCTGATTTTGATGTGTCCTAAAGTTTTAATTATAGATTCAGTCATTCGAAAGATTTTGTATACCCTGGACTTACAACTGTAACCTTTTTCCTCATAATTTTAAAACAGCAAATGCGGCAAAAAAGTAAGCAGCAAGCCAAAATAGAAGCCACACAGAAGCTTGAACAAGTGAAAAATGAGCAACAGCAACAGCAGCAGCAACAGCAGCAGCAGCAGCAGTTTGGTTCACAACAGCTTCTGAACCAGTCTGGCTCAGACACACCTAGCAGTGGGATCCAGAGCCCCTTAACGCCACAGACTGGCAATGGAAGTATGTCTCCTGCACAACAGACATTCCATAAGGATCTATTTACAAAGCAGCAGCTACCTGCTACGCCTACGTCAGCATCCTCAGATGATGTGTTCCTAAAACCACAAGCCCCACCCCCTACTCCAACCCGAATCCCAGTACACGATTCACTGTCTCAGTCTCAGACTCCCCAGACATCATCACAACAGATGTTTTCTCCAGGTTCCACAAACACAAGACCTCCTTCTCCAATGGATCCATATGCTAAAATGGTGGGAACACCTAGACCAGCACCCATTAACCAAAACTTTGTTAGAAGAAATACCATTGCACCATTAGATACCTGTGCACCACAGTCATCCATATCTAGGCCCATTCAGGTAACTGAACCATCAGGAAGCAGGCCGTCACCAGTCAGGGATTCATGTTCTTCATCTCCAGGTAGCAGTGATCCCTATGCAAAGCCACCAGACACACCCAGGCCTGTCATGGCATCAGAGCAGTTCTCCAAACCATTGGGGGTCCCAAGATCGCCCATAGTTATGGAACAGTCAGGGAAGGTTCCTTTAACAGCTGGAAGCAGTGATCCGTTTACTAAGCCAGCTCCTAGAACTGATACGTTTCAGAGACAGAGAGTAACTTCTGCTGATGCGTATGCACGGCCGCCATTGACTCCTACTCCTACTCCTGTTGATGGTAGCCCTGGACCTTTTAAAACTCCTATGCGTCCACCTCAGTCCCCACAAGACCCTTACGCATCAATGCCAACTACACCAAGGCGCGTTGCTGTTGATCCATACGAAAGGCCTGCTTTGACACCAAGGCCAGTGGATAACTTCTCCCATAATCAGCCTAATGATCCATACAGCCAGCCTCCCCTTACTCCCCATCCTGCAATAAAGGAGACTTTTGCCCATCCACCCCGGATAGTGCGACAACAGAGTGATTCTTTCCCTCAATCTGGACCCATTTCAAGGCCAGCTTCTCAGGACCCTTACTCCCAGCCTCCAGGTACTCCTCGGCCAGTTGCTGATCCTTATGCCCAACCTCCAGGAACTCCTCGGCCCACCGCAGTTGATCCATATATGCAGCAACCACCAACACCAAGACCTGCCCAGCCAGCGGATTTATTTGCTCAGTCCCCAGCAAATCAGAGACATTCTGATCCATATGCCCAACCTCCTGGAACACCAAGGCCGGTTCTCAATGATCCTTATTCTCAGCAACCAGCAACTCCAAGGCCAGGGATTCCAGAGAGTTTTAACAGACCTGCAATGACAAGACCAGGACTAATACCAAATAGAGATCCTTTCCTGCAGACACCACAGAACAGGTTGCAGGGCACTTTTGTCAGGCCATCAGATCCATGTTCTCAAACTCCCAGACCTGCAGGACCTGCAATAACGGATTCATTTAGCCATGGTCCAGCTGCTCCAGCACGTGACCCGTATGATCAACCGCCGATGACTCCAAGACCTCAGCCAGAATCTTTTGGAACTGGTCAGCTGGCCCATGATGCTGCTGAACAGCCACGGCCTGGATCTGAGGGCAACTTCAGTGCATCTGGAAATTCTCCGATGAGTTCTCAAGGACAACAATTTCCCAAAGTTTCACAAGTTCCTGGCCCAGCACCCACTGCAGGAGTAACAGATACGCAGAATACCATGAACATGTCTCAAGCAGATACTGAGAAGTTAAGACAGGTGAGAATAATGTTTAATTCTGATGGTACTAAAATTTTATAAGTAGAAGAATTTTCCCCATTCTTGTTAATATTTGAAGTTTCTTGCTATTAAACATAGCTATATGACGTAGCATTTTCTTCATTCGCTTAGTATATTAATTTGGTCCTCCTGGATAGAACCACAATATATAGAATATAGAAACATCAGTAATTTTTAAGGAGTTTGGACAAGATCCAAAAAGGAAGCAAAGGCCATCTTTGAAGCCACTGAAGATGTAGGTGATTGGTCTGTAATAGCTCTTTTATCTACAGTGTGAGGGGAAAAAAAACACCTTGAAAGGACAATTAATTCTATCCTATAATAGATAAGATGTAGTCACTGATTGTCAGTGACATCTTCACTGACTGAAAAAAGGAGTATAGGCAAAGATCTCAGACTAGACATCTAACTTCTCAGTTGGCTGGCATGTTGAGGTGACTCCTACCATTGGTCACTGCTCTTCTTGAGGCACATTCACTCCGGGTTTTTGTCAGTGAATGTTTGGCAAACAGCTCTAGCTGAGACATAGAATTACATTCAACTTGGGGAAAGCTGCTCAGTCTTTTGTTTAGAAGGAGCGATGGGAAGTGGATTTAGCGGAAAAATTGGTAATATTTATCATACAGAGTTAGAGTAAATTCTGCAGCTTTGGCGTAAACCTTGTTGAATTTTCTTCAGTGGAACTCTAGTCACATTTCTCCCTCAGAATGCACGTCTTCATGTGGTAAGCGCACCTGCATTACTGGAATAGAAAAAGGAAAAAAGAGTTGCTTATATGTTAATTGGTAAAATGGACTCACACTATACACTTTAACAAGAGATCTGGAGATTAAGTTGCGTTACCAGCATCTTGCACCATTTGATCCCTCTTCTAATTTCTGAGGTCATTTTGGTTGTTTATACTGTTTTTCTGTAGTGATTGAAAAATTTCTTTCCTCCAAAAGGCTTAACCTAGCAGAGTGTAACACTTCAAAATATGTCAATTGCAGTGTCAAGCACAATGATTTTTTTTTTTTTTTAAACAGCGCCAGAAATTACGTGAAATTATTCTACAGCAACAGCAGCAGAAGAAGAATGCGGTTCGTCAGGAAAAAGCCTTGCAGGATGCATCAGCTCCTACGCATGCAACTCCTCTTCAACATTGGCAGCAAGACAACTTAAATCAAATTTTTAACCGCCCTCCTCCTCCGTATCCTGGGAATATTAGGTCCTCTGTTGTCCCTCCAGGTGGGCCAAGGTTCACCGTATACCCAAAAGACCAACGTGGACCATTTCCTGCTGATGGGCAGTTCAATAGACCCCAGTTTCCAGGCGATATGAGTGCCATGGGGATGAGACCTCATGGTCTTAGGTAAGCTCTTTGATCTCTTAAACCCAGGATATTACAGGGGTAGTTCTACATTTACAGAAATTGTTAGATAAAGGGGTTTTTTTTGATGAAAAATCATCTGTGTTTTCTACAGTAGCTGGTAATCTTCCTGAAGTCAGTATGTACAGTGAGTTTTCCTGTAAGCGTCTCTAACATTAGAATATGTATTTTACACTAGCATTCTTTTACACTGTCTTTTATTGGGAATTAATCAGAAATAAAAATGGAGAAACTGCAATACTTGTGAAAGTCATGTGACCTGAAAAATCTTGTCGTCCATGGTTTTGGGACATCTCTTTTTTTTAAAGAAAGTGAAAGATCTGACTTTAGCTTTGATGTCTTAATAATGAATAAATGTAATATTCTTGTTTTCATTTATAATGAATATGTAATCAAACGTCAACTTCTATCTGTGCCATTTCTACAGGGAATGCTATGACATAAAATGAATACCAGTATTGACATACATTGTCATCTCAGGAATTGTTATTTTCAATATTTTGGATTTATTTCAGTAATTTCTAAATCCACACAATATTATTTTTTACACTGTGTTGCATTAATATGTAGTTTATTTACTGAGAGAGTTCTTACTGTCAGAGTTTTCTACCCATTATTATTATTGGAATTGAAAACAGGTTGTTTATTAAACATAATTAAAGCAATTATTTTATTGTAGTCACAAAGCTCATTTAAATGTAAGCATAATTAGTCAAAATATTTATTTAAATATCTTAATGAATGCATCATGTAAAGCACTTTGGTGAATAGTTATTTAGTCAAATATGCCAGACTCTAGACAGTCCTGAGAGAAAAGATTATTTAGTCTTTCATACTTTATTTTAGATATGGGTTTCCAGGAGGTGGCCATGGTCCACCATCAGGTCAAGAACGTTTCCTCGGTCCTCAGCAGCCAATGCAACGCCCTGGAGTTCCACCACAGCTGAGAAGATCTCTGTCTATTGATATGCCTCGGCCAGTGAACAATCCACCAATAAATAACACGTCTGGGATCTCTCAACATTTTCCTCCACAGGGAATTCCAGTTCAGCAGCACAATATATTGGGTCAGGCGTTTATCGAGTTACGTCACAGAGCTCCTGATGGGAGGCCAAGGCTGCCTTTTAATCCTTCTGCAAATGTTATGGATGCAGCAGCACAACATCAACGACATGCAGGGTTTATACCCAGGCAGGAGTTTCCAGGCCCAAGACAGGCAGAACCACTGAGACATAATTCTCAAGGTGTACCTAACCAGTTGCAGATGTCTACAAGTTTGGAGCATCTGTCACAATCCCAACAGGATCAAATCAATCCTGACAACCCTCCTGCACTTGTAATACGTTCTCTAAGTCATCCACCAGTTGCTGATGCATTCCCAGGTCCATCTTTGTCTACGTCTGCACCAAGTGATGAATCTGCAAATTTACAGATTCCCAACCAGCCAAGTGATGGTCTAGAAGAAAAGCTTGATCCTGATGATCCTGCTGTAAAAGATTTGGATGTGAAAGACCTTGATGGGGTTGAAGTCAAGGATTTAGATGATGAGGATCTGGAAAATTTGAATCTAGACACAGAGGATGGGAAAGGAGATGAACTGGACACTTTAGATAATTTGGAAACCAATGATCCTCACCTTGATGATCTTCTAAGATCTGGGGAATTTGATATAATTGCATACACAGACCCAGACCTTGATGTGGGAGATAAGAAAGGAATGTTTAATGAAGAACTAGATCTTAATGTCCCCATTGATGACAAACTAGATATTCAGGGCAAGACAGAAGAACCAAAACAGAAAGAACAAGGTGATAGAACTGTTTCCCCTCCTGAGACCCAGTCTCCACAGAAGAAATCTGCTACAGAAAATGAAATTAAAACAGAAGTGCTTTCCCCAAACACTCAGGAGGAAAAGAAGAACGAAAGTGAAAAAAGTGATGGAAATGCTGAACCTGCAAGTACTCAACAGGCTGCTGAAGTGGAGTTAAAGGATGGAGAAAAGGCTCCTGCGCAGCCTGCTAACCCAGAATTCCCTGACAAAACTACTGCTGTTCCTAGTCAAGAAACAACTGTGCCTAGTCCAGATGCTCAGGGATCTGCTCCACTGCCTGTTCAAGGAGCAGTAAGTTCCTGCAGTATTTCTGGGTCCACACCAGTCCTCTCAAGTTTGCTAGCTAATGAAAGCTCAGACAATGCTGAAGCAAGGACTCTAGGATCTCCATCTCAATCTTTGCCAACACCACAAATGAACCATTCATCAGGTATTCCACAAACACTAATGACACCTGGTGGACAGATCTTGGAAAACACTTTAAATTCAAATTTGACCATGGTTCCACGAATGAACCATAATTTTTCTCAAGGGTCACCAAATCCAGGATTTATTCAGGGTCAATCATCTAATCATAACTTTGGGACGGGACAGACATCTAACCAAACTGTGACTGTAACAAACCGTCCTGGTCCTAGCGGCATATCTGGTCCCCAACAGATAATGCTTCCTCAACCATTAGCTCAGCAACAAAATCGAGAGAGACCACTTCTGCTAGAGGAACAGCCACTTCTTCTGCAGGACCTTCTGGATCAGGAAAGGCAGGAGCAGCAGCAGCAGCGACAGATGCAAGCCATGATTCGCCAACGTTCGGAGCCATTTTTCCCCAATATTGGTACGTGGGTGATCTATTTGTCTGTGTTCTGGTTAGTTTTTAAAAAAAATACAACAATAAATAGTTAAATAATCTGTAGCATGGAAAGAAGCAGGTAGATACGTGGAGCTTGAAGGTGGCATAACAAAGAACAACCTGCCTGGTAGGTACAGTAGGAGTATGGAAATGGAGCATGTAGGTGGAATTCTGAACTCCGTGACAAGGCTCCTGTTGACATCACTAGGATCATGGTAGCTCTGCATTACTGCTAATTTTTCTGACATCAGCTCTGTTGCATATTCTCTTTATGCTTTAGGTTCTAACACATGATATGGAGTAAACGCAGCCTTTGTAAACAAAATTAAATGATCAAGTGCAATAGCTGACCTTTTGATATTTGATCCATTAATTTTCTGTTTATGGTTGGTTTATTACATTTTTTTGCAGTGTTTAGTGTGTCTCAAGGAAAGGGATCATCGAAAGCTGTATTACTAACTCACGATCTAGGCAAGGCCCAGAAACATCACAAATAATGCTGCACGTACTAAAAGCATTTAAGATAAACTGTCATTACCTGTGTAATATAACATAGCAGTTGGAGCATTTGGATCAAGACCATCACTATCATTGAATTGTTATTAATGACATTTTGAGAAACGTGTTAGTTGTAACTACACTGGCCATCAAGGCTGTTTGTTCAAAAGTCAAATTTAACCTACCCCCTAAGTCACAGTTCCATATTTGTAGTGTGACAAGAAGGTGCTGTAGCTACCCCAGGTCCCTTCCAACCTCAGCTGTTCTGTACTCCCATTTATCCTGCTCTGTGTGAGGCACCTAACGGGAGAGACGGCAAAAAGGCAGAGTTCACCATGCTTATGGTCTTTTCAGAAGCTGTATGTGGCGTCTGCCTTTCTGCCTGTAGTGCTACTGGTAATTACAGAGTGACTAAACCATTTTCTTAGTACGTTAGTGGTGGTGTGTCAGTTTTGCCAACTGAACTCACAGAAACAACTCTTCTTCCTGATTCTTAAACCTATAAATAGAAATTTTTAATCTCTTGGGTCATAGGCCAAATTTGGTCTAGAGCCCTTCTCAGACTGACCTGCTTTTCTTTTTATGTTGTGGCTGAAAACAAGGACAGTTGCTGCTGGAGTAACTTTCCTTAGAGGATATATGAAACTACATACTAACCATGAATTTCAAAGTGGAGAGGACAAGTAATGTGAAATAGTAATGCAATTATGTTGTTTTACTGATGATTTATGCATGAACTAGATCTAAACAAGTCAGTTCCAGTTAATAACTTACAACATTCAGCAATGTAATTCCCTTTTACTGTTTTTCTTTTATAGACTTTGATGCAATTACTGATCCCATAATGAAAGCAAAAATGGTGGCTCTTAAGGGGATCAATAAAGTCATGGCACAGAGTAACATGGGGATGCCACCAATGGTTATGAACAGGTAGGCAACACTTGATACCATTCTTTAGGGCTACAAAATGTAAAAGGAAATGATAGAGCTGGGGGAAACTGTGCACAGGAAAGCAAAAAAATTTGAAAGTGGAAAAATATCTTTTTGCTATGTAGTCCATGCTAATACAAGATTGTCTCCTAAGAATAAAACCAGCGTGGCAGTAGAAACTATAAAAAGTATTAAAACGCATCAGACTCGTGTTCCAGTTGTAATCTCATTGGTCAACATGGTCAACATGGCTTCACTGTTGAGGCTTTTCTTGTTTTCCCACTTACTAATTCTGTAATGACACATCTCCCACGCATTGTGTTTGAAAACTGCTGATGGCCGTGTAACAGTTAAACTTCATGTTGCAGCCTATCATTTAATGCGAAGTATAATTAAGATTTAGCCCAAGTAATGGAAGTTTTATCCTCTCTTTAAATCCGTTCTGAGGACAAAAGGAGCTATGAACTGTGCAGACTTCACCATGACTGCCTTTACCATAGGTGGAAAGTCTATGGGCCAGAAAGGATCTGCACCTTTTCTTTTTATGTGGCCCTTACAACAGCGTATTTTCTCCTTCCTAACACATGCTTCAGTGTTACATGGTAACGTGGCTTACCAGAGGTGTAGATTTATCCAACTCTAGTTGACTGTGCTGGTGACCATGATATCTAAATCCATTACATCTTTTTTTTTTTTTTGCATCATAATATATTAAAATACAAATACAGATAATTTTTTTGCGTGCATCTTCACTGTTTTAGCACAGTACATCATGTTTACTTCATCTTTCTGAAAAGTGTAAAATACAGTAGTTTCAACCAAGGGCAAAGTGTTGCAGCATCAACTGAGAATTAATATTCTCCAGACATTGAAAAAGTTTGGTACAGAAGTTCAAGCAAATGTCTATAAAATATTTGGACGCTTTGTGTAAGTTCAGTGTAATACACAAGGTTTTCTGTCCCCTAAAATACCCACCAGTTTTAAAAGTTATAATTTCACTTTCTGTTTATATATCAATAGGTTTCCCTTTATGGGTCAGCCAGTGCCAGGGGCTCAGACCAGTGAAGGCCAAAATCATATGCAGCAGGCAATTACACAGGTAACACAACTTGATACGGGGTTTAAACAAAAGTGTTTAATGATGATAACTAGGTTTTGATTTTTTTTTAATTGAATCACGATTTAATATCCTTGTCTGTATGTTTTACTGAAATTTCTAGGATGGAAGTTTGACACCTCAGATTTCTAGACCTAATCCTCCCAATTTTGGTCCTGGTTTTGTCAGTAAGTACAGATTTAATAATCTATTGTATGTTGATGTTTAATTCTACAGTTCTGTTTTCTTTAAAATAAAATATCCATTAATGGATCCTGTCTCTCAAAAATTCATCCTTTTAAAATTGAGTCATTTCATCATTATGGTACCAACTAATAGAGGGGTGCATAGTAAATGCTATTAGCATTTTTTCTAGAAACTATCCTCAAAGAAACACCATAAGGAAAGAGGGAAACAGAACAAACAGAAAATTAGTATTATTTGGATTTGTGTGAGAAGAGTAATCTATTAAGTGACAGACTGCTATGTCAAAAACCTGGTCTTTGGTTGTGTTGTAATATTCTGAGCTCAGTGAGAACAACAATCTATATTGATGGTGGTTTTTTATTTCAGAAGCAAAGAGTTTTGTGCATCATTGTCATTTTAACAAGTACCATTGAAGCTTTCCAGGCATTAGTTAAGCAAGACTGGCTGGGAACCACAATTGTTGAAAGCAGAAATATATAGCACTGGTATTTTGCATTCCTTGTTTCTGGTTGTCTTCGATCAGTAGTAAATCCTAGTCTCTATGATGAGAAATATTTATTAGCAGAAATTGAAACTGAGCATATGTTGGGAGAGGAAGACCACATGTGAAAAGTGTTTCTATCACTGCAAAAACTTTGCTTGATATTTATGAATAAGAAACAGAAGTAAACACCTCCACCTTTTCCAGAAACTAGAGTAGCAGCACTGAGTACGCAATAAGGAGCTTTTGCAACATCATCTGTATTAATTTCTGGTGAGATTTGATGTGGCACTCAGTGGTGGCCTCGCTCTGGTTGGGGTGGTGGTGGTTCTGAGCACTTGAGAAAATCTGTTTCTCATTTCAGTAGTCGTTATTTTTACCTGGAACTTGTTAATATTTCGGTACTTTCATTTGCACTTTCACGTTGCTCCCTTCAGGTTATGTGATTGGTTTCACAGAATTTATCATTGAAAGAATGGGCACCCCTCAAGACTGTAGCTAGCTCTGTGAATTGATTTAGTTGAGCCGTTAGAGTCGATGGCTGTTGGTACCACAGTGACTGTTAAAGTAGAAGGTGGTAGGGACTGGAGCACGAGGAGGACATGGTTATATGGAAATCATACTGTCGTGTAGGTATCTTTATTAAGCAAACTTTCTTTACAAGGAAGATCCGTGCCGTATTCCTGGTTACCCAGCTCATTGCCACAGTGCCATCAGGAGACAAATGATACCATTACCAAACCTTCTCTCTTGCCTTCTGGGCTTAGTGCAGATCAAGTGTTACCAGACATGATTCTTTTGCCTCAAGAAAAATGCCTGAGAGCAACGGCCTGCTCATGGCAGATGAGCATTTCTCATTTGTAAAAAGAGTGATGTCTCAGTTACAGTCTAAATGAGAGTGCATTTGTTTGTGGGGAGGAAAAGGCACTGGTGCTGAAGGCCCTGTGCAGAGGACTAACAGAAAGTTATTTTTACAAAGACAATATCTTTCTTTCATTTCATGAATATCTGATGGAAGTTTATAATTTTAATTTTTTTCTTAGGAGTAGTGATAAAAATAGATTGTATATGTACCAAACTTTTCTGCAAACACCAGAATTAATGAGGCCATGTTTCCAATAAATTTGTGTCCTTACTCCGTAATCTGTTTCCCTCTACCTGAGTACTTCCGAGGTCTTCCATGTCCCCTCTTCTGTGGCAGAGCTGGGTACCACCAGGTTCTGTAGTTGCTTTCAAAGCTACGTTTGCTCACTGGCTAGCAAGTGAACATTTACTGGCTAGACAGGAGGCTGGTGTCTCTTGAAATTAAGGGACTATGTTAAAACTGCTTTCTCTCAATAAATGCAGTAATTTGGATCTCTATCTCCTTTACCCAAATCACTCCAAGAGCTTAATATCTCTTGAGATATCAAATCCTCTGTCAAATTTGGCTGAACTTCACCAATGGTTTCTTAAAATAAGGGAAGAACCTGATTGTTAAACTTCATCTCTAAAAAGTAGGATGAGAGCTCACCCCCAGGATGAGATCATATCATACTTAATTTCCCTTCTCTCTAGATGATTCACAAAGAAAGCAATATGAGGAATGGCTGCAAGAAACACAACAACTTCTTCAAATGCAACAGAAGTACCTTGAGGAGCAAATTGGAGCACACAGAAAATCAAAAAAGGCACTCTCGGCAAAACAGCGTACAGCCAAGAAAGCTGGCCGTGAGTTCCCAGAAGAAGATGCAGAACAGCTTAAACATGTTACTGAGCAGCAAAGTATGGTCCAAAAACAGCTAGAGCAGGTAATCATCTGGAATCCAAACTGATCACCTTAATATTAAGCTGTCATGCTGGTATGACTCTTTCCTTTACATCTTCTAAACGGCAAGTTGAAATGCTTAAATACAGTGGAGCTTATTTAAAGGGAGCACTCCCTATCGTATATTGTGTGTGTAACAGCATTACTCTGGATTGCCGGTGACACTGGAGTTGTAGGAGAATATGCTACGGCAAACATTATGACAAAAAGCTGGTTTAGTACTTTGGGGCCAGGGGAAATTGCTTGGCAAAATGACTTGCAACAGAGTTCCTGGCACCATGAAAAGTATAAATGAAAGATTCAGAGGAAAGTCTTAGCATGCAGGGCTTTGTTTCAGGCTTGAATGAACCCCATAACTCAGTCTTTTTCAGGTGTCCTTACATAATCAGAACCTCTTGGTTATATGCCAGTTAAATGTTACTGTTTGAAAATCTCTTTTTGTTGTATCTTTAGTGTTAGTCTAGTTTTATGATTTGTCTAGTTCCTAGGTGCTGATCATCAGTGCGTGTTATCTGGAATAATATAGGTCAACGGGATATCTGGAGATCATCTGGTCTACTGATCAAAGCAGAACTAGCTTCATGGTTAATCAGGTTGCTCAGCGCCTTGTCAGTCAAGTTTTGTAAGTCTCCAAGGGTAGAGATTTCCCAGCCTCGCTGGGCCCCTGTTCCAACGTGTAACCACTTCCACTGTTTGATTTTTTTTTTCTTTATATTCAGCTGGAATTTCATTTGCTACATCTTGTAGCTGTGATTACAGTAAGTGAGATTAAAATTAAACCTATGATAGCTTTGATAAATCTATGCTTTGGCCAGCAGTATTGAATGCTGTGTTCCTCAAGACATTGCTTTTAAATTATCTGGCATGATTGTCAGGATCAACTAGACCTGCTGAACATGAAAATGCTTTAGAATTGTTCTTTATTAATATGAGGGAAAAAATTGGCAGCAGGCTGCTTGGAACAAAGTCCTAAGTGATACCTGACCCTGGAGTTCATGCTCCTGTGTTGCTTCAAGACAAAGTATGCACTGGATGGAATATTAGTTGTCTCGCCTTTTCACTATGTGGAAGAGAGATGGAGCAGATAAATTATGTCTACATGATTTCTTCCTTTTCTTTTTTTCTCTTCCAGAATGAATAACAACTAGAATAAATGCAAAAAAATTCACTTTAACCAGTCTTTATCGTACATGCCTCAGTCTAGTCTTACAGTGGAGTTATGTTGAAGTAACAGCTGCTAATCGTGACATTTCTGGCAGATTCATTTAGTGCCCCATAATTAGTGTTCTTCTATTTTTCATTTTTGAACTTAAGTTTCATATACTGCTGATATTTACCAGCCCTCCACTCCCCTTCAACCACTGATTTAGACCAGTCATCCACATCCTAAACAGCACTCTGTTACATACCTGGTAGGAGCTTAAATAAGGTGTTATTAAAGTATATTTTTAAGGACCTTCTATTTGAAGCAATTCACCACTCTTTCAAATCAGATCAAGTAATTTTTCTGTAATCAAGCTTCTGTTAGTTTTTGAAAAGGGCGAAGTCTCTATAGGTATATATAGAGAAAAGAGCTCTCAAATCCCTGTGAAATGCTGATCCTGGTCACAGGCACAGAGAAATCGGAGCTGACTTTGTGCAACACGAGCTTACGCCTGACAGGGTTATTAGCTCAGGCACAGAGCCATGCAGACACTGCCACATTGTCTCTGCGGCCAGGGCAGTTGAACTGCTTTGGTGTGGCACTGTGCCTGTGCTAATAAGCTCTGCCTCGTTCTCCCCCACACTGTTAAAATCACCAGGTCTATCAGCGCAGGTTGGCTCGGGTCCAGCTGGTTGTAGTCAGTGCTGGTCCTGTGAGATCTCAACTAATTCCAAGTACAGTCACGTGGCTGATCCGTCGCTGCAGATCCTGGGAGGGCGTAGTGGCTTGGATGCCTCATTGTATAGGCATACAGAGCCAACACAGGTTTAGTGCTGCATACCCACCGAGAAGTCCTGGAGCACTGGACTGTGCAATGCAGATCGATCCAGTTGATGGCTTTATGCAGTGGCACTGTTTGTCTGGTGGTGTCAGTGCCAAGCCAGAGCTCAGAAATTATCCTGGACCTGAGATTACTGTGTAAATAGCCTTTTGGGTGCATCTGTCATGCATTCTGGAGTGTGGCCTGTAATATCTCTGTTGTCCTGAGCTTTCTGGCTTGTCCCTTGCCCCGGATAAAGGAGAGTGCTGGCAAACATTTTTAATTGTGTTACGGACTTCTTCTATCAGTACAAACAGCAAATGTAAGTTGCAGAAGTCATAATCTAATGAATAGAAGTAAGAGAGAGATTTTTCCATGATGTTTGTAACCAGTGGATTACAAGTCCTTTTATTTTTTTAGAGGGCAGCGTAGTTAGGTATCTATTGTGTTTCTGAAATGCTCTCTCTTGTCCTGGTGACACTGTCTTACCCTTCCATTAGCTTCTCCTGCTTACCTGAAAAATAAACTACTAGGCTTAACTTGTAGTATCCAAGTCCAGTTTATTTTCATCCTAAAATTTAAAACTTGAAAGCAGTGGTTGGCTTTTTCCTTTGCTGTGTGATGAGTGCGGATCTGCCTCTGAATAAATAGGAATCTACCTTGCTGTTTTCCTGCAAACTTTCCTTTTCAATTACATCTTTTAAAATTTTTCTGATGTGTGAAGATCATCCATCTCACTCTTTCCTTTTTCCTGTCTGTTCCCAACTATTGTTATCTTGTACGTGGATGATGAGATCTGTAGGACAAGGATCACTTTTGGTTTAGGTTTGTATATTCTCTAGCACAGTGCAGTCTTGGTACGTAATTGGAACTTTGTGGCACTGTTATTTTTTCTAAAATTTTGGGATGGATAGTATTTCTAATGAAATAATGGCTATTTAGCCTTAAAAGGGGAAAGAAAATAAGACTATGCAGAAATGCTATTTTTGCCTGAGGTTCATTGTCTACTGAAATTATAACGGTGAGTTACATATTTTATGTCACTTACATAGTCAGTACGTGTCAGAGATGAATAATGACTTTTTTAATTTTTAGATTCGAAAGCAGCAGAAAGAGCATGCAGAACTAATTGAGGAATATCGAATCAAGCAGCAGCAGCAGCAGTGTGGAATGGCGCCCCATGCTATGATGCCAGGCGTCCAGGCTCAACCGCCAATGGTTCCAGGAGGAACATCACCAGCAATGAATCAGCAAAACTTCCCCATGGTGGCACAACAGCTCCAGCATCAGCAACATACAGTGGTAATCCCTGGGCAATCCAACCCAACCAGAATGCCAAATTTATCTGGATGGCAATCTGCAAATGCCCCTGCAAGCCATATTTCCATGAATCCAGCAAGGATGCAGCCTCCAATGACACCGTTGCCAATTACTCCTGGTACACCAGCTCCTGTGCCTGGTCCAAATGCAGCTGCACAGTCAGGGCCACCACCAAGGGTGGAGTTCGAGGACAATAACCCTTTTAGTGAAAGTTTTCAAGAGCGGGAAAGAAAGGAGCGTTTACGAGAGCAACAGGAACGGCAACGCATTCAGCTTATGCAGGAGGTAGATCGACAGAGGGCTTTACAGCAGAGAATGGAACTAGAACAGCACGGTATGATAGGGTCTGAATTAAACAACAGAACATCCTTATCTCAGATACCTTTCTTTAATTCTGATCTACCTTGTGATTTCATACAAACTCCGCGACCTCTTCAGCAGTCTCCACAGCATCAGCAGCAACAAATGGGGCAAATTCTGCAGCAGGGTTCTGTGACCTCGCCTCCTGCCACAAATTTTATGCAAAGCAGTGAGCGAAGGCCAGTGGGACCTACAACTTTTGGACCTGATGCATCTGCTGTTCCAGGTGGAGCCCCTAATTTCCATAATGTAAAACAAACCCATGGGAATCTCCCAGGGGCTGCCTTTACGCAGAACCAAGTCAGGCCTCCATTTGCTTCTGCTGTACCTTCATCTACAGTACTCAGTAGTGGTGCCCCGTGTGGTTCGGACAGTAGCGTGCCCCAGGCAACAAACTTCCCTGGATCAAGCCAGTCTCTCATACAGCTGTATTCTGACATAATCCCAGAAGAGAAAGGAAAAAAGAAAAGGACACGCAAAAAGAAAAAGGACGATGATGCCGAGTCAATAAAAGCCCCATCAACTCCACATTCAGATATAACTGCACCATCAACTCCAACCATTTCTGATTCTACCTCCACCCCCACAGTGAACACCCCCAGTGAACTTCCACGGAATCATGATGAACAAGAGTCAGTGGAGTTAACAGGCCCATCAACATCAAACGCAGGAGAGAGCCAGACCTCTCCAGAGCTGGAATGTAAGGTCCCCAGCAGCAGTTTGCCGCAGAAACAGCCGAGTGTAAATACAGAGACTGAAAAGGCTAAAACAGATACGCCTACCAGCATTCAAGAAGTTAAACTAGAAAAGGCAGAAACTGATCAGTGCTCGGATCAAGCTGAGCCTAAACCAGAAAATCCAAGCAGTATTAAGGTGGAAGAAGATAAGGTCACATCGCAGCCTGCCTCTTCAGCTCAGAGTCCAGCACAACCAGCTAGCGTTCCAGCAGCCAAAGGGGAGTCAGGGAACGAATTGCTGAAACACCTGCTTAAAAACAAGAAGTCCTCATCTCTTCTAAATCAGAAATCAGAGAACAGCTGCCGAACAGAAGAGGAGGCTTCTGGGGATAAGAAGTTAACAGAGAAGCAGAATCCAGCTGAAGGAATGGTGAGCCTGTTACTGGTTTTATTACACAGGGGTCATCAACAATCAAAGGCTAGTTTGTGCCTTTACAGCAGATATTTGTGAAAAGGTGGGGAGACAACCTACCTGCACAAGGGTGGAATAAATAGCTTTAAGGAATTTTTACCTCCCTTCCTGCCTTTTCTTCATGAGTAAATCATCTGTGTTACAAAAAGAACAAGTTTTAATATGACTTCATAGATCAGTGTATTCAGAAATTATTAAAATGCAAAAAACAGTTTTTCTAGAGATAATCATCTTAAAAAATGCCAATTCCAAATATTTACCAAGATTATGGCAAGATTTTACAGTGTGACTCTTCATTACTTACTAGTGTGTTTCTGTGCAGTATACGGCGTGTCTGTATGCTGCTTTCTTCTGTGCCTCCACCCCAGTCGTGTAGGGTGACCTGTGCGCCTTTGCAGAGGGGTAGGGCTGGGCTTCACACCCCTTCAGCTGCACCGTGTGGAGTGTTCTGTGAATGAACCAAGCCCGTGCTCGGTTTTTGCCTGTGAAAATCATACATGGTTTCTAATTTTAGCAGAGACTATGCTCTAGGATTCTTATCAACAGTGTGAAATTGTTAAATCTCCTAAAATTGCTGGATTTCTGTGTTACAGAATATTTCACAAATTAATTTTACTTTAATAGAAGGGAGCATAAATTCTTTATATTAATGGCATTATATGATTTAATAATTTGTAAGGTTCTTAAAAACAGACTCAAAGAAAATTACTTTCTGTGGAGGTAGGATGCACTTTACACTTAGATTTGTTGGTCGCTTTATTATAATCTTTAATCTCTACTCAGTTTTGTTTTATGACTGCCTAAATTCCAAATACATCCTCGAAACAAAATTTAAACACATTCAAAATGAACAAAGACTGATAAAGGTAATTGTGAGCAGCAGGTAACTTAAGTAAGCGTTAAAGATCCACGATTAAAACTTATATGACAGGAATAGTGGCGAGCATACTTGTAGTAGGGGTCATGTAGAGCTGTTTAAAATAATAATTGATAAAAAGAAATTGGACTTTCTTTTGGCTTGCCACTATCTGTTGCGTTACCAAGTCCCATTCTGATTGCTTTTACACAACTATTCTTTTATGTGAAGAATGGCTTTGCAAATTCATACTGAAAGTATTTAAGCAAATGGTACAATCCAGAAGTGTTTCACAATACTGTTTTTGTTTCTAACCTCAAAATACATTTGTATTATATTAACTTACACGCCTTTTTTCTGTAACCAAGTCTGCCTTTCATTATGCCCTCGTGAAAATCTCTTAAGATTGCATGCACATGTAACTTTATTTTAGGGGTATTCGAAAGAGAATGTTTCTGGTCTGTGAGATTTTAATGATGTTTTCAGATGTCAGTGGTGTTAACGATAAGTCATAATTCTGTGTGTAGGGACAGTACAGCAGTTACAGTTGCCAGTGAGACAGCAAAGTAAACAAACCGTAAAATACAGTTTGTTATCAATGAGATTTATTATACTGTGTGTGTTCTTTTAGAGTACCGTGCACTAAATTTGAATGAATTGTACATTAAAATGTCAAAAATTCTGCTTCACTTTCTTTTTTTATACCAGCAGACTGCAGGAAACCAGATGCAAGGTGCATTTGGGTGTAGTAACAGCCAGCTTCAAAGAACAGATGTAGGACCTGAGACCAAGAAACAGAGAAATAAGCGAACTCAGAGGACAGGAGAGAAGGCAGCTCCTCGGTCCAAGAAAAGAAAAAAAGAGGAAGAAGAAAAGCAAGCTATTTACCCTAACACTGATACATTCATCCAGTTAAAACAGGTACGTATACAGATGCTGGGTAACGCATCAAGAGGACACTTGAAAGAGTGGACTTCTCATTGATGGAAATGAAGTTGATCATTAAGTTGAATTTTGAGTACAGGGTGGAAAAAATGAAAACTTCCACAAAACTAGGAAATTTAAAGTTTTGGTTTTATTTCAATTTGGAAGATCTACTGACGTGACAGGCATTTGGTAGTCTCAAAGCCATGGAGTTTCTGCCAGCTCTGGCAGCCTCTGTGGCTGAACTGCCAGGGAGCCAGAGCTGCGGCTCCGATGGACAGGGCACCACCTTCCTTAACAAACAGAGAGGCCTGTGTTTGACACAGCTTCTGATAGTTGGGTAAATTCTGATTATATTTTTAAATTAGAAACCACTCTGCTGATGTTTGGAGATCTGCAATGCTTCTATGTTATAGTTAAATTAATTTCTAACTTTTTTTTTCTTTTAATATAGCAGCTTTCTTTTCTGCCTTTGATGGAACCAATAATTGGAGTGAGCTTTGCACACTTTCTTCCCTATGGCAGTGGCCAGCTAAATGGTGGAAATCGACTTGTAGGAAGTTTTGGTAGTGCTACTCTTGACGGGGCTTCAGATTACTACTCCCAGCTCATTTACAAGGTACGGTTTTAATCTGGATTTCCATTGTGTGCTCTCTGTGGGAAAAGTAGTTCACGACATTATTACTGCTAGTTGGTTAGAGTTCCTGCCTTTTACGCAACCAGAAGAAAATAATTTTCTGTTGCTAGACTAGATAGACAGTGCAGTGGTGAAACATTCACCATTGTTTTACTCTCTGAAAGTGGAAGTCAGTTCTAGAAACTGTTGTAAACTAATTAAAAACTACAAGTATTCCTTTTACAAATGGATACTAAATAGTGAAAATTGTAATTACAGTTTTATGGAGCAGAAAAGAATTCTCAGTACATTGCAAAGTCATTGAAAGCATTAAAGCATTTCTTAATGTGAATTAAATGGGAAATAGACTTTCCTCATTTGTCCACTAAGCCCTAACTAAGAACCTGAGAACTCTGAACAAAATAGACTGTTTGTTGACGAGCTAATAACCCGCAGAATTTAAAACTCAGTCTCTGAGATCAGAGCGGCAATATTGGGAGAGCAGCATGATAGCAAACAGACAGAATCGAATTTCCTGCTTGGCTACCCTAATATAAAAAATTTAGTAACTTACTAAAAACCAGTGGTGTTTACTCCAGCCTTACATGACATGTAAGCTGAGAATCTGACCTAGCAGAAATAGTTGCTGTGATCAAAAGTGAATAATAAGTATTAGCTTTGTAGGCGTGACTGCAATGAGAACGGATACTGAAGTTCCCATTTAATTTTTGTTTAAAATATTGACAGTTAAGTAAGCTAGCGAGAAGTAGCCTGGAGTGTGAACTTGCAGAGTGTCTGCTTCTCCATGGTAACTGCTTCAGTGAAAGCTCATCTGTGCTAAATGTGAGGTAGCTTGCCTTCTAGTGAAAATTGGGTAAGCTGACTTGCTTACGGTGATGGAGAGTCACTGTGGAATAGCTCTGTCAATCTTAAGTTCAGACCTTTGCTTAAACTGTAGGAACTTGTTGGGACTCCCAAACAGTTCCTAAAAATGCTCTCCGTGCTTTTGTGTCAATAATTGAGCTATAGCTTCTTTCAGTAATGTATACTCCTCATGTAAACTATTTCTCTGATAATATCATTGATGTAAGAAAAGCAAAGCATTGTGTCTTTTATAGTAGATACTTTTATGTATTTGGTCCCATACTTGAGAATTAACTATCACTGCTTATCAGTGCTACCTCTGGCTGCAAAAATATGTGAGTGGGTTACATTATCTAGTACCAGAACAAGGCAAGTTTTCACCTTGTGTTTCATGGCTGATGTACGGTTCTTTAATCTCATGCAGCAGAACAATCTGAGCAATCCTCCGACACCCCCAGCCTCTCTTCCTCCCACTCCACCTCCGGTGGCGTGCCAGAAGTTGGTAAATGGCTTTGCAACCACTGAGGAACTTGCTGGCAAGGCTGGCATGTTAGGAGGTCATGATGGTAAGACTAATACATATTGTTTCCATAATAAATGAGTCAAGTTTGTAGCAAATTACAAAATATGTAACTGGGATGCTTTTCAGTTGATATAGTCGTCTTATATAAAAACAGTATGCCTAGCCTCTTTAAGGTTGCATTCATTATTACCCCACTTTATTTTACACCAGTATAATGTCCAGTGATAACCTTTTGCCTTTCAAAAACATGTTGAGAGCTAGAAGCACTCTTAAGCAATGAAAAAGAAAACCTTAAGATCATTTTTTTAATGTCCAGTACAAATGACTAAACAGTTAGTTGAGTGAACTCAAAAGTAGTCTCCCTGAAATGTATCCTCAGCAGGCTTTGTATGTAGTCATTATGTATTTTCTTATGCTTGTAATTTGGTCAATTAGGATTACTTGCTATTAAATAAAACTTTATACTGCCTTTTCATAAGGACTGTTCAGTGAGTAAAATCCTTTTTTCCAACCCATTTGTTCTTACAAAGTTGTTGATTTTTTTTTAAGTAAAACAAAAATCCTCTCATACTGGCAGAAGGCACACTCAAAAGCCTTTTGAGCCCTTTTTGCTCAAAATTTGCAGGTTTTTGTAAATACGGAGATTGATAATGAACGGTCAAACGTTTCTGAACTACAAGTGGATGAGAGTGGTGTTACCATCTGCTGTAATGCCTTGGTTGTATCAGGGAGCCACCAATACCCCATTACACAGAATGTATGTCAATATACAGCTGTACAGATGTCTCATTGTGCTGTGCATTTATGTTTTTAGTTACCAAAGCTCTGGGACCAAAGCAGTTCCAGTTGCCTTTCAGACCACAAGATGATTTATTAGCAAGAGCAATGGCTCAGGGCCCTAAAACTGTGGATGTTCCTGCTTCACTTCCAACACCACCTCACAACAATCAGGAGGAGTTAAGGTAGGTTTTCCTTGACATCTTCAAATACGTATTTGGAGCAGATTCTGTGATCTTTCAGTAGGGGTGAGACACTGCAGGTGTGAAGAAACAAAATCCATTGTGCACAGCCGCACAGTGCAAAGATCATAATGGGGTAATTTGTCCTAGTTAACTCTTAGCATTTCACATGTAGAGAGCAGCATAGTGAAATAGGTGACTTCTGCCACTGCTAGGCTCTAGATCCTGTTAAGTTGTTAAGGATTCATTACCTTGCTCTATTAAAAGTGAAAGAAAACTATATAAATTGAAGTTGTCCTGGCGCAACGTGGTACTGTTGTACCATGACAGTACATGGCTGCTGTACTGTGCAAGTGTCAGACAGCCTGAAAACTCCCCAGCTCTACTCGGTTTCTGGGGTTTTGTAATGTATCTTTCCCAAGAAACCACTGTGTGCAATGGAGTATGAGATCCCTAGAAGTAATGGCCTACTGCATAATGGCATTCCGTGACTAGTAGCAAGAAGCAAGTGCATGATAGCTCCCTGTCATGATTTATAACTGGCTTACCAAAGGTTTTTAGACCATTTCCAAAAGGTTTCCAAAAAAGATTTTCTGGGTTTTGTTCCAGGGTTCAAGATCACTGTGAGGACAGGGACACTCCTGACAGCTTTGTTCCTTCTTCCTCTCCTGAAAGTGTGGTGGGAATGGAAATAAGTAGGTATCCAGACTTGTCAGTCGTAAAGGAGGAGAACCCAGAACCTGTACCATCTCCCATCATTCCCATCCTACCAAGCAGTACTGGAAAAGGTGAGACTGCAGCAGAGCAAACAATTAGAACTAAGCTTCCCCCCACCCCACCCCCCCGTCACGTGCATTTAGGATTAACCTGGTGTATTTCCTTTTATTTTCAGGTTCAGAAGCCAAAAGGAATTACATAAAATCAGAGCCTGGTTCAGGAGCGTTACCTGGTTCTGGCTTCTTTGCCTCTCAGCTTGGACCATCCCAGAATGGTCCTAAATCTGGCCTTATATCTGTAGCAATTACTTTACATCCCACAGCTGCTGAGGTAAAAGAAATAAGCTTGTGTTACATATGTACAATACTACAGCAGTTAATACATTTTATATATAGTGAATCTGAAGAGGTTATAGCATAGTACAATGAAGCAATTGTTGTAATCTTCTAATAATTTATATTATTGCTATCTTACTGCCTGTCCGATGAGAACAAAGGTATGTTTTTATTATTGTTTTTAGAACATTAGTAGCGTTGTAGCAGCATTCTCCAACCTGCTCCATGTCAGAATTCCCAACAGTTACGAGGTTAGTAACGCTCCAGACATCCCATCCTCCATGGCATCCGCCAACAGTCACAGAGTGAACCCATCGATGGAGTACAGGCAACACGTGCTACTTCAGGGTCCTCAGGCAGGATCCATGGGACCTGCCAGGATTGTAGGGTCTTATGGACTGAAACAACCTAATGTGCCATTTCCTGCAAACAGCAATGGTGAGTGGGCATTAATTCTTTTAAGTTTTCAGTACCAAAATTTTAACTGAGTCAGTATTAATGCATTTCAGCCTCATAAATTCATGCTCTAGAATTAAATAATTGATTCTTGTTCTCAATAATACTTTTCTCCTCTTACGTGATGGGTACATGTGAACCTGCTCCTGATGTTAACCATAACTTAATAGGTCTGATCCATCTCCGATTTCTGTTATGTTACCTACGTCACTGTCAGTGAGGTGTTTCTTCCAGTAGTTCCCAACATTGTTAGGTTTTTTTGTCCAGTCTGATTTTAAATCCATCATTCAGAAAGATCGTTCCTATGCTGGAAAACTTGACACAATTGTTTAAGCATGTATTCCTGTGTTGGTTTCATTATTCATTTCTTATACAAGAATGTATTTTTGCCTTGTTCGCACAGTTGATTTTGGTCTAGATTAAACAATTTCCCCATCAGGACGTGGTTTAAAGCTTGCCTTCCATGCCCTGTCCAGGAGGATACTACTCCTTTAGACCACTAAAGAATACTGTGACTTCTCATAAATTTGGTTTAATATGATACAGCTTCTAACAGACTTAATCTATTTTCTAGGTATAGCTGGCTATAAGGATCACAGTCAGAATATTGCAGAAGGCTCAGCATTGAGACCTCGATGGTGCTCTCATTGCAAAGTCGTGGTTCTTGGTAGTGGTGTCCGGAAGTCCTTCAAAGACCTGCCTTTCCTTAAACAGGTACTGCAGTGGAAGTATAGTTTTTTGCGTGTGAGGGTCAATGAGCGAATGAGGGCAACAGACACTATCGTTTGTCATGCCGGCTGATACCACTTCCAAGTTTATTTGTAGTCTCCCTTCTATGTGTTCTAATTCAGGATGGGACATTCAAGCACATTTGTAGTACAAACAAAAAAATGTCAAAGTTGTTACTTACATAAAATGAATTTCGGTAAATATCAGGCAATATGGCAGCTTCCTGAATTCTGCTGCTAACCTCCTTCCATGACCACTTCAGGGACCTTAATTCAAAAGGAGCCCATTTGTAAGGCAGCGACATATTGCCATGTCAGAAAGCACTAGAAGAGCAAGAATACTTACACTGTTTTTGAGCAGGAATCAGATTTTGGTCTTAGTGTCTTGTTTCTTGTGTAAACAATATCCCAGACTGCTACTTACGGCCATACACAACTACAGAGTAGTTGCACTGGGAATCGTCACTCATTAAAAAAGTACCATTGCTCTTTGTTTGAATGAGATTGAGATAATTATGCAACAAAGGTATATAGTCAGAATTTATATACAAAAGTAGTGGGTTCGTGTAGTCAGAAAAGCACTGAATTCCCAGTAATGTTTTGCAGATGGATCAGTAGATAAAACAGTATGATCTGTCTTTGATTAGGCTGAAATGAGACATTCTTTTGCCATCTAAAGATAAAAGAAAACGGATTTTACTTTGCAACTATGCCTATGGAGCAGATGGGTGCATGGTATGGAATGCTTTATTGTGATGGTTAAACTTCTGTTAAAGGCAAGAAATGCTGAAGAACAAGGTTGTAGGTGGTGGTAACGTTAGATCTGTCAAATAATCAAGTATTTATATCACAGTATCGCTCATTATTTCACAAATGTTCTCCAAATAAAGAGTTTCTAGCCAGATTGGAAGACTTGTTTCATTACACTTACTATGTGAAGAATGGTATTAAAATGCACTTCTAATAATCTTCCGTGTTTGATTCCCAGGATTCCCAAGAAGGCTCTGATAAAATGAAGGACATTGTATTCTGTAGCAACAACTGCTTTGTTCTTTATTCAGCAGCTGTGCAAGCAAAAAACTCAGAGAACAAAGTGAGTATCAAATGCTGGTAGACCCTAGTGAGCAGAAATTATTGCAGCTATTTTTTGAAGAGCAGAAATGGGGGGGGGGGGGGGGGGGGGGGTTTGCACTTTGTTTTAAAGGTTTATAAATTAATTGTTTTGTATTTGGACATTGAGATTCTGAAGTAAAATTCATATTTGCAGAACTTTCTGTCCGACAGAGATGCATGGCAGAACAGTAGCCACCTTTTGCTGTCCTCATGAGCTTTGAAGATGCAGTCTCAAAAAAGTAGTCATTTAACTACTTTGGGCGTTGTATGAAACCGTAGATACATCTTTAAGGGCCATTTTATGCATTGTGATTTGGCTTATACAGTAAAAAAATTTACAACTGTGCAAATAACTGAACAGCAAGTTTGGAAAAAGACTTTTATTTGTTCAATGTAACTGGAAAAATAATCTTAGTCCTTTACTTTCTTTGGACAAAGTTACCATTTTAAAGCATTAATTACCAAACATCACTACAGAGCCTGCTAACTGACAGTGACGAGGAAAAAGAGGTTGTAATTATTGGAGAAAGACCTTTTAAGAAACTTGTTCAGTCGGAAGTGGAATTAGGCCAGGGATTTTTCTCAGGTGGTCCTTAATAGTATGCTGTAGTTCTCTACCTACAGACACTGCGAGGGGTATACGACACCTTAGAGAAGCTCAGCACTTCTGCACAGCGCATCGTTTCTTGCTCTGTCCAGGCTCATTCAGTTTCGAAGGAAGATAACTTAAATTTATCTCTGTTCGTTTAATCATTAAAATGGAATAGTCTTCATTCAAGTCCAAATGAGCCTGATAAGTTTCTTTTCTCATAGATAAATTTTTTTGAGTAATTCTTTTAACTAGCCTGGTTTCTATTTTTTCTAGTTCAAATGTACCTTTTTTTCCCTAAACGAGTGGGCAGGACAGGCCACGTGCTTTAAGCATTACCTAATTAATGTTTTCTCATAGTCCTATATTTACTGTAGAATATGCAGCCTTCCTTCAAATGCATCCTACTGATTTTTTCAGAAGAAATTAAAAAAAAAATACCCTGGAGGAGAAGATAAATGTGTTTACATCCACATCCTTTTAGTGTCCCATGTACCTTATTTTCACCAGTATTTAAACAGGGTAACATTTCTGCACAAGTGCATCAGCATGTCCATAATTAAGTTAATTAAATGTCAGTTCAGCCTCTTGATCCTTTCATTTACTCTTTCAAGATTAATCATACAAACCATATTAAGGACTTTTTAATCGAAACTTCCTTTGTTGTTCTTGTTCACCCCCCCCCCCCCCCCCCCCCCCCCCCCCCCCCCCCCTTTTTTTTAAAAAAATCTCTGCAGGTTTAATTCTTATCTACTGTGACTGAATAGTTAAGTCCTCAAGGTGTATGACTAATCTGGAGCCCTGCAGGAATTTCCTCCTTGCATGTTTCCAGGAAAAATGTGGCATTAATTCCAAATCTTCTCCTTCTACCAAATAACAAGATTCTTACTCTTTGAATTAATTCTGTGACCCATATTTTAAAGTTATTTTGTGTTGTAACAAAACTTTCTAAAAATACCTAAGAACTAAACCTGTCAGTTAGCTCGTCTAGGACGATTAGTTCTTCATTCAAAATCTGGACAAAGGATTGTTTGTGTTTCCTCTTCTGTATTAAAGGGCACCGTGTCTTAGGTTGACTGGGAGAACTTTTTTGCTCTGTACCCCGGCACAAGCCGTGATAACGCGGGCCACGGTAATTTCCATCTTTCTTTGTTGCTGCATCGTGATTTCCTGAGTAGCCTCTTCAGTTCTGACCTGACAGCGTTTTCAAAAGACGTGTAACGGTTAACGGTTGGGGATTTTTTTCTTACGAGTTTTCTATTGATTTAGCAGGAATCAATTCCATCTTTGCCACAGTCGCCGATGAAAGAGAGGCCGCCTAAAGCATTCCATCAGTACAGCAACAACATCTCCACTTTGGACGTCCACTGTCTGCCTCAGTTGCAGGAAAAAGTTTCTCCGCCATCATCGCCCCCCATCATGTTCCCCCCTGCATTTGAAGCAGCCAAGGTAGAGGCAAAACCAGATGAACTTAAGGTAACGGTGAAACTAAAACCTAGGTTAAAAGCAATACACAGTAGTCTTGATGACTGTCGGCCTCCAAGTAAGAAATGGAAAGGAATGAAATGGAAAAAATGGAGCATTCAGATTGTGATTCCTAAAGGATCATTCAAACCTCCTTGTGAAGAAGAAATAGATGAATTTCTTAAAAAACTGGGCACAACCCTTAAACCAGATCCTGTGCCTAAAGACTATAGGAAATGTTGCTTCTGTCACGAGGAAGGTGATGGATTAACCGATGGGCCAGCAAGGCTTCTTAACCTGGATTTAGACCTTTGGGTCCATTTGAACTGTGCTCTTTGGTCTACAGAAGTCTACGAGACACAAGCTGGTGCCTTAATAAACGTGGAACTAGCACTGCGAAGAGGCTTGCAAATGAAATGCATGTTTTGTCACAAAATGGGTGCCACCAGCGGTTGTCACAGGTTAAGGTGCACCAATATTTATCACTTTACCTGTGCCATTAAAGCACAATGCATGTTTTTTAAAGACAAGACCATGCTTTGCCCCATGCACAAACCAAAGGGAACTCATGAACAAGAACTTAGTTACTTTGCAGTCTTCAGGAGGGTCTACGTTCAGCGTGACGAAGTGCGGCAGATCGCTAGCATCGTTCAGCGAGGAGAACGTGACCACACTTTCCGTGTGGGAAGCCTGATTTTCCATGCCGTCGGTCAGCTGCTGCCACAGCAGATGCAGGTCTTCCACTCCTCAAAAGCGCTCTTCCCCGTGGGTTACGAGGCCAGCCGGTTGTACTGGAGCATGAGATATGCAAACAGACGCTGTCGCTATCTCTGTTCAATTGAGGAGAAGGACGGGCTTCCGTTATTTGTCATCAAGGTTGTGGAGCAAGGCCACGAAGATCTGGTCCTTACTGACACAACGCCAAAAGGTAAGTTTTGTGAGCTAAGGTCGTGACTTTTGTGGGTTTGCGATTTATTTTGTTACTGCTGATACTTACCAGGTGAATGATAAATGTTTCATATAAATGTTGCAGACACTGTTCTAATGTAATGCTTAGATTGAGCTTCCAGGGCCCATTTTTAATACGCTATGAAGACTGAGGACACCTTTGAAGAAATTGTATAAGCTGCAAGTAAGAAGACTTGTTACAAGTTCACAGAGGAGACCCAAGATTGAGTATTGAAAATGAATTAAAATAGGAATTTCAGCATAGGTTTCCTTTCATGGAAAGTGACTTTGTTTAGATACCGTATCATTACTCAGTTATCTTCAAATCAGCTGTGCTGAAGTTAGTAAGCAATAAAGACAGTTGAGTTGACCACGTTGTTCGCAGGGCGGGTGATGTCGTCTCTGGCAGGGTGAGGAACAACACGTGAGACCGTGGACACACAGGGCAGGTGTTAGGAGCGCGGCATGTGAGCGCACACGTGGGCTGTGACGCTCTGGGTCTAAACCCCTTCGTGCTGCAGGTGCTGATATGCTCAGCCTCGCTCTGTCCGGTCAAACCGCTGCCGGGGGAATTGCCCACGTGCAACCGAGTGCTGAATATAATCAATCAATGGAAATAGGATATATAGTTTCGTTTTAAAAAATTCTACTTTGTGCAGGTTTTCTCAGGAGAATCTGTGTATGTTACTGTTGTCAGAGGACTGAAGGTTTCCGTGCTGCGAATACCAAATGTTTCACGCCCAAGAATCAAGGGTGCAGTAGAAATGTCGTGCTTGTTTGGGATTTGTTCAGGACAAAATAGCAACTCACCAGATGATTCTGCGCTTCACTTTTTAAACACTGGCCTGTTTGTGTAGGCAATCAACGACAAAATGCTTTTTCAGTATTGGTTTCTGGTTCCTGGTATCCTCAGGCATTTGTTTTAAAACCAGTACAATAGACTTTTATTTTTTTGATCACTGTAATTCTTTCCCATATGGCTGTGTAGGTGTGTGGGATAAAATCTTGGAGCCCGTTGCTTCTGTTAGAAAAGAATCTGAAATGCTCCAGCTGTTCCCCGGCTATTTGAAGGGTGAAGACCTCTTTGGTTTGACAGTCTCTGCAGTGGCCAGGATTGCCGAATCGGTGAGTCTTCGCCATCCCAGGTCTTGCTGGATCACCCCAAATTATCGGATCTCTCATATACACATGAGAAGGGGAACAGGAAGCAGTGTGGAAAAGTGAATATTTTGTTACACGTGATTAACATACATATAATTACTTGGATTTTTTTTTTCTCTTTTTGTCTGTTTTTTTGCAGCTGCCAGGGGTTGAGGCCTGTGAGAACTACACTTTCCGCTATGGCCGAAACCCCTTAATGGAACTCCCTCTTGCTATCAACCCCACGGGCTGTGCCCGTGCCGAGCCTAAAATGAGTACCCATGTCAAGAGGTTTGTGTTAAGGTATTTTGTTTTAATTTCACATAGTACAGCCCAGGGTTTATAGGCTGCTTAGGGTTATTTGTGCTTTCGTCTGCTGCTTACAAACCCTGTCGTCCTTGGCTGTGTATGTGCATGCCCAAATCAAAGGAACTGCTTTGTCGTCTATGCTAGCTGGCTTTAAGTGTCTGTATGTCTAAAAGAATTTTTAATGGGTTTGGTGGCTGTTTTCAGAGAAATCTTCAGTTTTTCTTGTATTCTTTCCTGTTATATGCCCAATTCCTACAGGCCTCACACCTTGAATAGCACCAGCACATCGAAGTCCTTTCAGAGCACAGTTACGGGAGAACTGAATGCGCCTTACAGTAAGCAGTTTGTCCATTCCAAGTCCTCTCAGTACCGCAAAATGAAAACTGAATGGAAGTCCAATGTGTATCTAGCTCGCTCTCGTATTCAGGTCAGTTCTCATTTTAGGAAATCTATATTAAAATGTACTACTTATACTTTTATTTGTATTTTTATATATGAATTGTATGGTTTTATATAACATACATAAATATATTAAAAAAGGAAACTAAAGCAATGGCAAAAATACTTCAAGTCTCATCCCCAAACTGACAATTTTTATGTGGCAAATGACTTCCGCAGACTTACTTTAAGTAAGATTTCTTTCTAATTATTGTAAATATCTTTAAATATGATAGTAAATATCTTCAAAATTCATTTGTTAGTCATCTAGAAAAAAGTTTCTTTCAAGGTTTTTTTTTTTTAGCATATTTCTCAAAAATTTAGTAAAACTTAATAAAATACAAATACACAGTGGAAGTATGACATGAGCAGACCAAGCTGAGTAAAGCGGTATGAGACTAGCATGAAGAGTTCAATAATGTTTGCATTCATAAGAATAATAAACTCGTTGCTTTATATAGTTCTGTTGGTGGTTTTGCTCCGCAGACGATTCTGCAAAAGCTTTGTAGTTAATCTTGCTGTGCATGAACACAGTTGTTGTTTATTTTAGGTCGGACTTAACTGTGCTGTGGTGTCCCTATTAGGTTTCTCCGTTCTAGTAAGGCCCGCTTTATTTTTCAGTGAATTTACAACCTTTACACAGTCAGATATTGGAGGTATAAGAGAAGCTTCCTCACCTAGACAGAAGCCAAGTACGTTTTCTTGCATCTTAAAAAGTGAATGTGAAGCTGGGCTCTGCATCAGGGCTGGTAGAACATCAGTCACTTCCCGTGCTGCGTCCTTCTCCTGGGTAGTTCACTTTTCACAGGATTTTCTGCAGGAACGGTTTGGGGGCACCGGGAGGAATGCAGTGTAAATGTACATTTATTACGAAATTCTAAATCGCAACGTATTTTTTGTAGGGCCTGGGCTTATATGCTGCTAGAGACATTGAAAAGCACACTATGGTCATTGAATATATCGGAACTATTATCCGGAATGAGGTAGCAAACAGGAAGGAGAAGCTTTATGAATCTCAGGTACGGGTGGTGTTCGCTCACTGTTTCTTTCCCCTTCCCCTTTCAAACGTTCATACAACAAAATGCTGTTGTTCTGTTTGGTGAATTCAGGTTCCCTGATTTCTGTTTTCTGCTGTGCTATAAATGCAACAGGCTAAAAATATAACCAGAGGAGTCCACGGTGTTTCTTATCAAAGGATCAGAGTATTTAAATGTTTAATAAATCTCACAGCACCGTGGCCAGGTAGGTAATATATGTCCTCTGTCCCGGAGGACAAAGAGAGAGCTCTGACAGAGAGGTCAGGACCTCAATTTTTATTGAGAACTTCTTTAAATTTAAAGCAACTTCCTTTGTGTAACAACTCAGCGGTGTTGTAACAGTTAGCACGTATTTGTGAAGCACTTCAAGATCCTAGACGAAAGGCAGGCCAGAAGCTGTTAGCGCACTGCTGGAGGGACACGCCAGTTCACCAGACCCATCCCTTCCCGCACAAACCCCCGAGGGAAAGGGCAGCACTGCACGTGCGAGAGGTGCGCGTGGCTCGCGCCTTCCTCCGCGAGCCCATGGGCCATGTCTGATCCCGAATGCAGAAGAACGCTTGGAGGTGACCCACGCTGCTGCCTCGTTTTAATCGTTCACAATTACGTAAAATCTCCAAGAGTCTTTTTTCCAATTCTGTTTTTCAGAATCGTGGCGTGTACATGTTCCGCATCGACAATGACCATGTCATCGACGCTACCCTGACGGGAGGTCCCGCAAGGTGGGTGGCTCTGGGGAGATCTCTGACCTCGCTCTGGGGAGTCATCCACGCTCCCTGGCCTGGGGCTGGTTGTGAGGGACCCCAGTTGGGGGTTTTCTCCATGGCCTTTATTCTTTGAGCTGGTACATTCAGCCTTCGGACTGTTCCACTGAAATAATGTCGTCTTTTTCATGAGCTTTGCTCATCTTTCCTTGATTATGTTTCGTGGCAGCTATGAAGAATGGAAGTTTTTATAACACTTGATTTTTTTTGACGTTTTCTAGGTAAAGAAACAAGTACAGAGTAATATAATTATATCTGGAAAGTCAGTGCGCCCCGAAGCTAAGGTCATTCTAAGGTTTGGTTTAGATTTGCCTCAAGGGATGCATTTTCTTAAAAGGTTGCCTTTTTCAAACTCTCTTTTCGTAGGTATATCAACCATTCGTGTGCGCCTAACTGTGTGGCTGAGGTGGTAACTTTTGAGAGAGGACACAAAATTATCATTAGCTCCAGCAGGAGAATCCAGAAAGGGGAGGAGGTAGGGCGGTCTCACTTGTGTTGACTTTTACCTCTTGCTGCTTGCGTTCAGTTCCCGATACTTACGTGATTTCTGGGGCCAGGAGCACTTGTCTGTGCTAGGGAGGGGGAGAGCGATTATTCCCCGTCCCCTCTTTCCCTTTAAACCTTGCCTGTTCTAACAGCACAGCCTCTAGAGCGTTCTGCTAGTTAACCTGTAGGTACAAGGAGAGCTGTGGTCAGTCCCAGTTGTTCCATAACCGTTCTCCTGCGTCTTCTTCCAGCTTTGCTATGACTATAAGTTTGATTTTGAAGATGACCAGCACAAGATTCCATGTCACTGTGGAGCTGTAAACTGCCGAAAGTGGATGAACTAGAATGCATTCCTTGCTGTCTTTGAGGGTTGCTTGTCCCTAGGAAGAAGTGATTCACGTTTTGATTTTGTCGACGGAAAATTGTTGCCTTTTTGAAGGGGGAAAAAAAAAAATACAAAATCACTTCTGGAAGTACAGATTTCTACTCAAGTATTTAAAAAGAAAAAGAAAAAAAAAAAAAAAGGAAAAAAAAAAAACCAACCCAAGCACCAGAAGCAAGCCGGCAAAATCTGAAGCTAACTTTCCAGACAGATGGAGGTTAAACTGAATTAACAGAATGGTCCAGCACTTTTGTTTTTGAGCTTACTAAGGAGAAACTGTTTAACTTGGGCAAAGAACTGATGGCTGACCTGCGGGAGTGCAGGTGGGCATAAATGAATGTAAGACTGAAATCACCAGCGAAAGGGAGAAGTCCAAAGTGCTGGCCACAGCCTTATTTGATAAAGGGGCAGGCCCTCTAATTAAAGAAAAATTTTAAATAAAAGTAGACACCACTGAACAAGGAATGTACTGAAACGACTTCCTTAGGGATAGAGCTAAGGGAAAAAATAACTTGCACTAAAATACATTTAAATACTTGATTCCATGAGTCAGTTTATTGTAGTTTTTGATTTCTGTAAAATAAGAGAACCTTTTTGTATTTATTATTGAATAAGTGAATGAAGCTATTTTTAAAAAGAAAGTTAGAAGAAAGCCAAGCTGCTGCTGTTACCTGCAGAACTAACAAACTCTGTTACTTTGTACAAAAGTGTAAATATTTTGAGAAAAAAAATACAGTATAAAAATAGTTATTGACCAAATGCTACCAGACTCTGCAGCAGTTCGGGTGCTTATTATAAAATGTCAATAGGGATGTTACAATATGATCTCATGTATTAGCAGACACGTGATTACAATTACGGAATAACCAAAATCTCAATTTAAAGAGAGGGGTTTTTATGTTTAAAGCAGTCTCAACTGTGGTCTTCTTAGAATTTTTTTAAGTAAACCTTCGGCCTGGTAAGGGCGTGTATATTACAACTCTGACTTTTGTAGATGTTTGGGTAATTTAGATTAATTTTATTTGTATTATATTGTTGCATCCCTATTTCTTAAGTCAGGTTTTTTGTGCTTACAATTTGTGATAACTGTGAATAACTGCTAAAACCACCCAAAATAGAGGCTGGACGTTGTTTTTTCTTCAGCAAAAGTAGTCGAGATTAGGTGACTG
The DNA here is from genome assembly GCA_009819775.1 of Phoenicopterus ruber ruber. Classification (NCBI taxonomy): domain Eukaryota; kingdom Metazoa; phylum Chordata; class Aves; order Phoenicopteriformes; family Phoenicopteridae; genus Phoenicopterus; species Phoenicopterus ruber. The sequence goes on along the minus strand of CM020216.1, from coordinate 8,196,382 downwards.
TTCAGCCTGCATTAAATCATGTAAACAGCATAGAATCATGTAGTTGGAGCTTCAGTCTGATACGATAGCCTTCTTAAAAGGAAAACGAGGAAAAAAATTAGATGTAACGTGCTTGCAGCTGCAGGACTCTGGCAATAGGGTTTTGGAAAATGTAATTTAAAGATGTGTTTGTATGGATTGTTTTTGTTTACATTTCTTTAAAAAAATAAACACTGTTTTGTGTTTGCTTGTAGAAATTTAATCAGCATTTTGAACCAGGTTAGCTTTTTATTTTGTACTTAAAATTCTGGTACTGACACTTCACAGGCTAAATATGAAAAAAAAATGAAGTTTTTTTTTTTGTGTGCACAATTAAAGTGGACTGTAAACTGTTGGTATATTCAGTAATACAGTTCTGAACTTGTAATGTATATGGCATGATGTATTTTTATCTTACAGAATAAAAAATCAATTGTATATATTTTTCTCTTGATAAATAGCTGTATGAAATTGTTTCTTGAATATTTTTCTTCTCTTGTACAATATTCCAACATCCTACCAGTATTTGTCCTACAGTTTTTTCTGTTCTGTATAATAGTATCTAATGTTGGCAAAAAAATACAAAAACAACACAAAAAAAAGAATTTTTTGAAGTATACAGAGTGTTATGGGTTTTGGAATTTGTGGAAACAGATTTAGAAGATCAGCATTTACAAATAAAAATATTTTACATCTATAAACTATATCCTCCTGTTTTCATTTGAGGTGTCTGTTCTCTAGTTCTTCCCAGATTTCGGCGTCTGCTTCCCTCAGCCAGAAGCATTTGCCTTCCCCTCTTCTCCAGTGCAGCCTGCAACCCCAATTCCGCACTGCGGGGCCGTGTCCTGAGCGCCTGCCAGGGACCCGTCCCTGTGTCGTGTTTTCCCCAGAAAATCTACAAAAGATCGAAAGATGCAAAAAAAAAAAGAGGAAATACTCTATTCTGCTTGTGCTGGTTTTGGCTGGGACAGAGTTAATTTTCTACACAGTAGCTACTATGGGGCTGTGGTTTGGGTTTGTGCTGGAAACTGCTGATAACACAGGGATGTTTTCGTTACTGCTGAGCAGGGCTTACACAGAGCCAAGGCCTTTGCTGCTCCTCACCCCACCCCACCAGCGAGGAGGCTGGGGGGGGCACAAGGAGCTGGGAGGGGACACAGCCGGGACAGCTGACCCCAACTGACCAAAGGGATATTCCACACCATATGACATCATGCTCAGTGTATAAAGCTGGGGGGAGAAGAAGGAAGAGGGGGATGTTTGGAGTGATGGCGTTTGTCTTTCCAAGTAACCATTACACGTGATGGAGCCCTGCTGTCCTGGAGATGGCTGCACACCTGCCTGCCCATGGGAAGCAGGGAATGAATCCCTTGTTTTGCTTTGCTTGTGTGTGCGGCTTTTGCTTTATCTGTTAAGCTGTCTTTATCTCAGCCCACGACTTTTCTCACTTTTCTGATTCTCTCCCCCATCCTGCTGTGTGGGGTTAAACCACGACACCAGCGACATTTCTGTCAAGAGCTCAGTACTGGGTCAAGGCTAAAAAAGGGCTCCGCGATTGATTGATTGCAAAGAAGCAGGAACCAGCCAGGCCAAAGCTGTTCTCCAGTGTTATTTGTTTATATCCCGCACTGTGGCTGCTGGAAGACAGAGGCGGCGTCTGCACTGGGCCCGAGCCCGGCTGGTGTCAGCACCAGGGATGAGCTGAAGGGGGTGAGCTCGGCGCACGGCCCAGGGTTTGGCTGCTGGACCAGCCGCGGTCTGGGCGCTGCGCTTGGCTCCCAGATGCCCACCTCAACCCCGGCACAGGCAGACAGGTCAGCGCGGGCAGGCCGACCTCGGAAAGGGGAGAGGAGCCACGAGGCAAAGCCGCGCTTGGCGTCAGGCTGTCAGCCACGGTCCCTACCAACTCCATGAGTCATCGAGAAGGAAATATTTGCCACAGAGGCTTAAAAATTAGTCCCAGGTGCAGTTTCTTTACAAATAATAAATTTCTCAGTATGACAACGGCAAACCAAGTGCTGCAACAGCTTATAGCTTGGGATAAGGCTTTTCCTTCTGTTCTTCCTAGTCAGCCCAATTCCCAAGGCTCAGCTGTGAGCGGTCACTCAAATACAGGAAGAAAACTGAATTTCCACCTCATCCGAGGCAGCCCCTGCAGGGCCTGGCTGAGCGCAGCCACCTGCTTCGGGACTGGGTGTTCACAGAAAAGACCGAGAACCCTTCGCTTGTTCAAATTTTGCGTGCGATGGCCCGGCTGTGCAGCTGCAGCACGAAACAGATACGGCGTTGGCCAAAAATCGGTCACTGCAGACGTGACTGACACCGTCCATCTGCTCCTGGAAACCGGCACCGGTGCGGAGGCAGCGGCACGGCCAGCGTGGGAGGGCGCAGCTCAGGCCCACGAATTCTGGCAGAAGCTGCAGGCCCACGCAGGCAGCGCTGCAAACGTGGGTAGCGCTGAGTTAAAAAAAAAAAAAAAAAAAAAAAAAAAAAAAAAAAAAAAAGTATATTCTTTATACGAGAGTGAGATAGAGTATTTATCTTCTTTATATTAAGCAACAACCCAGCTGCAGCTCAGTGCTTCATCAATTCTATGTTCCTGTCTATTATTGCAGGCTTAAAGAGCGCATGTATTGAGCTGTTCTTGACAGCAGCCTCCAAATTTCCTCATTGGGAGCAAAAGGTCAAAAAATTCTCTGTGGCAACAGACTCAGGCCGTAAATAAAGCAAGCTTCTGCTTTGCCTGTTTGAGGATTTATTTGGTTTTCGAGTTTTTATTATTTTTTAAAAAGACAACATAAAGGCCACAGAAAAAAAAAGGCAGAGCAAGGCTACTGCACAGCCAATTTGACAGCCAAGACAAATGTCACAGCGTCCAGGAAAGCCCAGCGCACAGCTGGGAGCAGCTGTACCAGCACCCGCTGTGGCTTCACGTTGGCTCGTGGGAGCCGTCGGAGTTAAGCAGAGAGGTGTAGAGGAAGCTGCAGCCCGTCCTGCCTCCCCCAGCAAGGACTGCCGTTAATTCAGCCCACAAAAGCCACCCCGGGGTCCCCCCACGCTGCACCCTGGAGGCTGCTGCGAGCTGACAGGGCGTGAACCTGTTCCAGCCCCAAAGGCCAGGCCGTGCTGCGCCGCGCTGCAACAGCGACTTGGGAACCGATTTCAGGACTGCGGGTGCCCCTGCAAGGGGGGCAAGGCGGGGTGAGGCGCACAGCGCAGGCCGCAGCTGAAGTCCAGCCGCTGAAGGGGGCTGGGCTTGTTTTTCAGAGACTTTTGGTGGTAGGAAGGAACTTGGCTGGTGTCTACCTTAATTATTCCCGTTGTAATGCTTTATCTGGCCAAAATTCCACTTCAGCCTATTGTTCTGGTTTACAATGAAGCCCTGCTTACCTGGTGCCTCGCTGCTTCGGGACTGCCGAGCGAGGCAAGAAGCTGCGCAGGGGCAAGGGACCGCTCTTACCTGCCCATGTTCTTCCCCGTGCGCTTCTCCTCCCAGGGTGGCTGCCCTGGCAGGCGGCTGGAGCACCGAATGCAATCTGTCACAAGCGAATCTCTCCCCTCTGCGGGAAGACGTGGGTCTAGCATTACGCCAACACTGTCATTATTTGCCTCACGCTGCCCAAACGTCAATAACTGGATGCCGGAGTGTTTGTGCAGTTGGACAAACGCTTCCGCTGCCCAAGGAAAGGGCAAGGCTGCCGGGGCGCTGCCGACGTCCGCACCGCACGCTCCCCAGGAAGGCAGGTTGCTGCGGCACCATAAACAAGGCCAACGTGGCTAAGAAAAAATACACGGGGTAAGAACAGCTTTTCTCTTCTGCAGCAGCTTCCACGCACTGAAGAAGCATCCGGGGCTGAGGCAGGAAGTCAAAGAAAGGTAAATAGTGAAATAAATGAACTTGGGAAGGGAAACGGAGAAGTGGAGAAAAAAAAAAAAAAAGGAGAAATTATCATCTGTCAAACCCTCCAAGATGTGAGAGAGGGAGAAAGAGCTGGCTGTGAAGAAAAGGGAGTCAAAACAAGGGAAGACCCAAATTAAGTGAACATTAGTTTGCATCAGTGTCTCAGCTGGTGCTTTCTGGTCCGATGGCTACAGAGAGTAAGGCCATACAGATTCATAAAAAAATGATCCTTTATTTCAAATGCAGCTACTGTCACGAGTCATCAAAATAGACTTTGTAATAGTTACTTTGTTTTAAATATGAGGTGACGAATGACAGCTAAGAATTTAAACTACATGAAATGTCCTAAAATTGTAAATTAAACGAACCAAATTTAAATATTACAAATGACAATTTCCAGAAGATAGAAGGGAATAAAAATATTTTCCAGAAAAAGTAAAATCATTTGGCCAGTAAAATCATACTAAAAACGTAAATTAATGAGATACCGCACATGAAATACTTGAAGAGGACGCCTTTCTGTCACTGTCGTTTAAAGGATCCACAAAGCTAAAATCTCACAATTTAAATTACGTTCCTCTAATAATTTCTCTTACTTAAAAACAGTTCAATAATCAGGATAATCCAAGGAACCGACGATAAATTGCACTTCTACGTGTTGTTCTGCGGTGGGGCTGCTGCTGTTACTGCTGCATCTGACCAGGGACCGGTGACCACCTGGACCTTCTCGTGCACACAGCTCTTCATAGCAGAGTATGTCTAAAGGGTCCTTGCAATGGTTGGGCCGGGTGTAGCAGCTAAGGGCTCCTCGCAAAGCCCTCCGGAACGACTTAAAATCATGGCTGAAGGGGAACCAGGTCTCGGCTTAACGCTTCTCAGCCGCATCCTTGCTGCCTCAGCTCTCGAAATGCCACTGCTGAGGAAGGGACCCATCACAGATGGCCATGGTCACGTACCCTTTGTGGCTAAGCGGATCTACCACCTTCATGCACTGCCCCACGGAGACCTGGTAGAGGCGGTTGTTTTTCTAAAGGAGAGAGAAAGACAGATGGGATTTATTTATTAAAACTTCTGGTCTACTCCATTGTCAAACTGAAGCTGAAACCGATGCTTGAGGGGAGGGGATGCTCCTTCCTGACAGATGAGCCTTTCGGCAGCCTCCCTGACGCACCAGACCCACAGCGGCACCATTTAAAAGCCAGAGCACAGAACATCCCATAATCACGTTCAGACCTTGAAACAAAGACTCTCACGTCCTTACAGCGACCCGGTTTGGATTTTGTTTATACCATAGTCTCTTAATGAGGTGGAGGGATGACCAAAACCACTCCCCAGCACTCGGCAAAGAGGGAGCCCCCAAGGCTACGGTGCAGCACCGCCAGGTCCCTGCTCGGCATCTGGCCAAACCTCAGCAATGCCACTGCCCTCAGCACCCCCGCGCTGGGGAGCTGCCGCACAGCGTGACAGGCCTCTCGTGCTCCGTGGGTCCCAGGAACGAGGGCCAGGCCAAACCCTAGTCCAGCGTGAGAAGGAAACAGCCTTCTCCTCTTTTTTCCCCCCAGAGGATCCTGTTGTCTCCCCCCACTAACAGCTTGTTACAGCTGCTTTGGGCACTTTGGGGGCCCTTTTTCTGTCTGGAAAGGGCTCTCTGCACAGTCCCAGCAGCTCCCACGGGCAGCAACCTCCTGCTCTCCTGCATGGAGAGAGCAGATAGGTGAGAACAGCCGCACCGGGCTCAGTGCCACTGCTTATGGCCGTAAGCAGATGTCCAGTGAAGCAGGAGAACATGGCAAGAGTACACAACACTCCTCCAGAACACCCCCCACCCCGAGTCTTGTACTGTAACCGACAGGGCACGGTTGGCCTTTCTCTGTGCCAGTGACTCGCACACCTAACCTATTTCCCCTTGCTCCCTCAAGTCTTCACTTACCTAAAGAGTGCCAGCCTGCTCACGTATTCCTCATGTGAAAGGTGCCCCACACCTTCGATTTGCCCCGCCACCCACCCCTGAACCTTCTCCAGCCTTTCTGAGAGGAGGTGACTGGTACGTGCAGCACGGGTAAACTACAATGGTGTGATGACATTTTGCTGCTTTGGTTCTTATTCCTTTCCTAATCAATCCTCATACTTGATTCACTTGCTTTTGTTGTTGATCATGAACGAGCACCGATCTGACACTGCTACAGATCCACCCCCAGTGGCCATGGCCAGCTCAAAGCCCACGTTCCACACAGGAGCCCAGATTCTCCACCACCACCACAGGTATCACCTAACAGTTACACGCATCGAATTTCAATGGCCATTCTCTCCGTCTTGCAAAATCTTTGTCCACTAACTCAAACTGAAGAACCCGGAATAATCTCTTAGCAGCAGCAGCATTTTTCAGCTCCCTACTCCTGCTACCGTTTGCAGCCGTGGCACTGCGGGTGCAGGCTGTGGCAGAGCTGCGAGGTGTCTCTGCAAGTGTGAGACACACACAGCCCTGGGCTCACGCGATATCTGCCTCGGGATCTCCAAACCATCCTGGATTGCAACAACCTTCCTTATTTGACTGCACTTAGGAACTCATGCTGCCCATGAGCAGCACAGAATGAACCCAAGGCAGCTTACGCAGAGCTGTCCTGGAAGCGCAACCGGCAGTTCTGGCAGCGCCCTGCTCTTTGTTCGACGATGTTTGCACGAGACTCGCTGCTATGCGGAGGGCATGGGAGGGGGCAGCCTCTGAGGTGACACCCAGGAGCCAAATTTCATGCGCATGCAGCACTGGCTCAGTTTTGTGAAATCGGCCACTTCAGACTCTAAATGATTAAACTAACGAGATGCTATTATAAGGCAGAAGCAACTGCAACCAACCACCTCTCTCAGTCCTCAGCTCTGCGTTTCTTCAAGCACTAAGCAGAAATTACCCCTGGACTGCTCCTGCCTCCCAGTCCTGCAGGCACAACACAGCAAAGAGCTGTGGGGTGGATTTTGTTCTCTCTGGCACGTCCCTGTGAGCCGCAGTGCTGCAGGTGGCTGTGACAAGCAGAAAAATGGCTAAATGGAGCTGCAGAAACCTTCCTGTGTTGCAAAGGAAAATGCCTCCATGTCCCGGAGCTCAAGGAAGGTCGTCTTTGGGCTGAAATGCAGCCACCAAAGCTGTGCAACTCGTACCGGCTGCTTGGACTGTGGGCTGGCCTAGTACAGCTTAACTGGCTTGGTACCTCTCAGGTTTGGTCAGAATTAAACTCAACCCTGATATCCCATTAGTGTTATTATCACTTACTGAGACCTTAATTACAAGCAACGTGCTATATGCCAACTACTCCGCTTACCCCAAACGTCCACTGCTGTGAGCCGCCAGACCCATGGCATTTCATGAGACGAGGTGGATCGGACGAGCGAGTTTCCGAAACATCCAAGCAAAGGAGATTATTTAAAATGAGCTCGTGATCTTCATTGTAAATCCAGACCTGAAAGAGGAGATAGAAAGGTGTTTATTCCAATGCTTTGGGGCAGGTACCTTGCATCTTTTGTTCAGCTACAGAGGAGGTGCTTTAGCATCTGGATGTCAGAGCTGAGCCTTGCAATGCTCACTGCCGCTTTGCTGCCTTTTTCCCAGCATCTGAAACGCAGCTGCAGTGCTCTGTTGCCTTCCCAACATCACACAGTGCTGCCCACGCAGAGGCACTAGAAGGACCACTTGTGACCCCGCTCTGTACTAGCGTTTTTAACATTAAGCAGCCACCATATGTTCCTCCTGTCCAGGCAGCTAGACAAGACAACGCGGCAGGCAAGCGGTGGATCTCCAAGCAGGTGACCAGCCACTCTCTGAGCCAAGTCGTTAAGCCAGGCAGTAAATCTCCTTATGCAAAGATGATCCTTTAGGCACGAAGGAGGGACTGGTGGATTGCCTCAGCATCACGCAGGGAGCCAGCACGGGGGCCAGAGTAGGACTCTGGGTGACAGCAGCTGGCCCAAGAGCTGTGGGGGAGCAGCTTGGCAGGCACACAAGGCCAAAAGGTATCTCTAATCTCCTTTGAAACCGGGGCATTTGTCCATAAACACATAGGAATTTATTTAACATTGTGCTCGGGGGTCAGGTTGTAGATGCTGAATGACGAGAAACCAAAATCAGCTGTGCAAATTCTGGTGCCCAGCAGCCTACATTAGTCCCCATGCTGGTCCCAGGGTCCTACTCCCTGCAGCTGGTGGCCTGGTGCTCAGAGATCTTCACTCAATTAGAAGATGAGCACTGACATCCAGGTGCTATCAAAACTTTCCATACTGCTCTCCAGGGAGCAAGAGAAACCACGGCTGCACCATTCCCATTCTAAAACTACATGCCTCATAACCAACAGGTTTATGTCCTGCTCTGCTCCCCAGCCAACCTGCTTTTGCTAGCTGCGCCATGCTCAGAGGGAGACCAGCCCTCCCACGTCACACCCACTTTGTTTTAGCTGAACCAACATGAAAATGTGTTGATCTGGACCTCAAGAACTGACACAATATGCTAGCAGCTCACGTAGTGGTGGGAACTGAATTGAGCCCCTCTCTGGGGCCCACCCATATGAAGCAAGAATGCACCGATTCACATTTGCAACTTCAACTGCATTTGGGATCCTGAATTTACAGGAGTTTCTCTGTTATCACACTGAAAACCATCATCGCTTCTAACAAGAAGCAAGGATACACCCACACTGACAGTTTGTCCTCTCCCACATGCTACTTTAGTAGGTTTTTTTATTGTTGGCATAAAAAAGCATTAGGCACCTTCCGTTGCTGCAGTTCATGCCCATACCATGCTGGGTCCCACTGGGCTGCCTAAACGTTGCTTTGGAGCAAGGCACGCCTGGCACAGCTGCAGGTTCAGGGAAGCTGGACCATTGGTCTGGTCTCACTGCAGGAGCTACTGGTTTCCCCTCCCTCCCTCAGGGCCTTCAGGCCTGCAAAGTCCTGGGCCAATATCAGTTGGCAGAAGACCTAGAGCTCTCATAAACAAAGGGAGACTTTGATCCCTGGGCCAGAAAGCAAAGAAATGGATGAACTTTGGTGCGTGCACCTCAAAATACCCTAGGTTAGAAAGGGGTAGGGAAAGGAAGGAGAAAGCATGTGAAAACTGTAACTCTGCAGTGCAGGGAAGATACTGGGACCATCTGGCTAAACACCAAACAACTGCTATTCCGAACGCACAGCGGGGCCTCTGCAGCCACATGGCACCGGGACAGCATCTCCCAACCTCTCTGGCTGCTGAGCAGGCGACAGCATAGCTGGCCAGGTCTCTTGCTCTGCTGCCAGACCCAACCCCAGGCTGGTGCGTACAAGGAACCTCCCTGCTCATCCACTTCACTTGCCACCATCAACTCCCTTCCCCCTGACTTCTGACCCTGTGAACGAGAGGGAACTGAGCCCCCTGTAACTGCACCAGAAGTACCTGTACCTACAGGCACGCTAAGTTCTGCTGGTGCGCTCTTCTTCCAGCCCTGTTTTGATTTCACACAGCTCAGTGCTGCACTAACCGTGCCTGCTGTGCGATTCCCCCCCCAGGTCTGCACGAGTTTCACACTCAGAGTATAGAATGTCAAATTCCAGGCCGCAAAGTCAGGCAAATAAAACTAATTGATTTTTTTTTCTTTTTTTTTTTTTTTTTTTTTGGTGTCCGTCACCCCCCCGCCCCAACCATCCTTCTGGAGGGAGCTGTGATTCAGGACACTGCCTCAGTTGGACAGCACGATTGAAAAGCATGCAGCTCATTCCTTATCACGGTGACTTTTATAACACAGTGAAGGACTCCTTTGAGGAAGTGCAGGTATTACATTAAAATTTGCCCTAACCTCAGGCGTTCTGTGCCTTCTAACATACTTTTTCTGTTTAAACTCTGTCATGAGAAAGAAAGCATAGTAAGATTAAAGAAGAGGAGAGAATGGAGAAATAGCAGGACTTGCCAGAAGAGTATTATTATTAAAAGAAGAACGATGACAGAGCCAGATCCAAACAACAGATGAAACTGGTGAGAATTGAGAGAGAAGACTGCAGTGACACAGTGACCAGACCTTTAATCAAAAGCTGAGTAACAGCAAAGAACACACAACAGTGGTTAAATCCAGTGTGACACTGCGCCTGAAAGGCTTATACAAGATGGCCAAAATTAATTTCAAACTAGTTATTGTGTTTGGTGTAGAAAACAAAGGAAAGAGGAAAAAAAAGGCCTAAATTTGGGACACATTATGGTTCCAAATTCAGATTAGACTATCAGTATGAACTTGCAGATTATTAACAGATTCAAGCACGAGGAAAGCAAAGGCACGCCATGGGGGTTTTTTGTTATGGAACTGTGCCTTTGCATACTCCAAAATTTATTAACTATGCTGCCGAAGACTGGAAGGACGATGTTTAGCTCTTTTTGTTACAGGCTGTCAGGAGCAACAGCCCAGTAGAGGAAGGAAACATCTGGCAGCCAGCACAACATCAAAACTCTGTAATCAATAAGGTGCCTGCCTAGGATTTATACCTCAGTTCTGAGTGATGTCTTGTTTTATCCTCCTACGTGTTTTCTACAAAAAAAAAGCCATTTTTAAAATTTATTTTATTTAAAAAAAAGGTAACAGACAAGGTGCAGCGTATTTTCATCCTACATCCACTTCCTAACACCTAGGAGTGCATCACTGTCAGATTTCAGTTTCTAAAAATGGAATTGTGCCCAGCTCCCCTGCAGAGGAAAGCAGCACCTTTAATTGCTGTCCCCCAGAGACATCTGCTAATGACTGGTCCACTCCACAGGTCTAAAGAAAATCACTGACCATTTTCACTGGAGTCAAAGAAAAACACCGGGATGCAATTAGAATCTAATGAATTGTTTCTGTTTTCAAGTAAAACCTAAATGTCAGATGTTATGGAAAAATCTCTCTCCATAATGAAATTGATCAAGTTTGGGGTTAAATAAATGATTTAATTTGGTGAATGCTGTAGGATTGGCCTCCTTCTAGCAGCTCTTTTTTCCCTGCCCTCTGAACACAGGCATTAGGACAAGAAGAAAGGTGCAAGGACCCCCTCAGTCTTGGAGTGCAGTGGCCCATTCAGCTGCCACTATGACTCTTGAAAGGTTCTAGATGTCCCTGGAGCACCTAGAGAGCTTCCCTCAAGCAAAGCATTTCAGGTCTGGTGGTGCTCAGATGCCTGCTCAAGTCTCCCACCCACCAGAGTCAACGCCTTCACCTTTGGCTACAGGGGCACAGAGGTCCTGCTCATGCTCAGTCACCCGGACCGCGGTAGCTGCTTCAACTTCCCTGCAGTGGAAATGGGACCCACAGATCTGCGGTAAGCGTTCTCACTGCCAGAGCAAAGCCGGCGTGTGTCTCCTTCTGGTCACCTACAGACAGATGCGTAGTATGTCCTAGAGTAGGTCTCGTGGACAAAATAAATGGGAGGAGGTCCAAAGTATGAACTCTGTTAGTAATAAAGCTTTTTTTACACAGATGCAGCTTAGGAAGAACGGGATTTTTAATTTAGTCCCCTCAAATGGTAGTTCAGACTATTTACAAATTTAAGTCTGACGTTTTCTAGGGCTTCTAGTACCTTCAGGATTTTACTTCACCCCCATATAACACAAACAAATCACACAGCCTTCTCCTGGATTGATTGCTAAGACACCTTCATTAATTTCATTCCCATACAGATAGGTAGGCAGAAACAGGGCTTCACCTCATACACAGCTTAATGAACAGCTTCAGTGATGACTACAGTTTAACTCCTTGCAAGGACAGCAGTGTGACATCGCTGAAAACTGGACAGTGGAGCTTTTTTGCACTCTTGTTTTACTAATATTTGGGTTTCCTAACTGGTTTCAGGTTGCCACTGTTGGTAAAGGAAGCACATTCTTCACTCCCTCCATAAACCTCTATATTCCAGCAATCCCCCTCTGGGATTACTTTTTACCATAATAAAGAGTGTTACTGAACTTTTTTTTTTTGTGAAAGATGAAATTATTCCTCCACTGAGATTAATGTAAATAGAGAACAGCTAGCTGTACTACTTCAGAGGAAATCCAAGTGAGGAAAGGGTTCAAATGGTGCCTCATCATCTAGTAGGATGGCCCATACTGTCATTTCCTTTTGAAACCCACAGTTAACTATAGAAGATTTTGAGTCCAGTGTCAACACTGACAACTGTATTAAAACAAAACCTATCATCTGACCTAGGGAAAAACAATAAATCAAAGAACCTGTAGTAGACAGAAAATGGAAGCTCACTGTTCCTAGGGAATAAATATTTCAAAATGATACGAAATACACCAGCAAGCATCAGCCTACCCTTTGGCTTTCAGAGTGCAGTGGAGTGTAGCGAAAGGCATGGCTTGCCAACTGGCAAAGCTCTGTGGATATACACTCTTATTTGGTCTGCAAATTACATTAGCACTAGAGGAATGCATTGAAAAATTTTAGTAAATACAAGACAGTAACTACTACAGAAACAGCCCTTTGCGTGAAAGAAAATCCCTGCCGCAAACCATGCCGACAGGAGAAGCATTCCAGTACTTTCATCAGTTACAATCAGTTGCTTAGATTGGCACTATTGTATTATTCAGTCAGACAGTTTTTAAAAGACAAAAATTCTGCTTAAGAGCACAAAAAAGCTGCCTCAGCACTGAGGAAGAGATAGGCCTAGCAATTTGCATCATCACAGCTATTTGCATATACTCCAGCTCCTGTTATTATGGATAACAATGACATCACAGCACCAAATGACAGCAAAGTTTGGTGGTCTATAATCATTATTTTAAGCTATTGCTATCCCAGAAGCCCATCGTCCTCCTGAAGGTCGTTCCAAAGCAGATACATGATTTCTGTTTCACAGTTCAGTGTGTTGCCGATGTTTCATGACAATTTGTTCAAGGGACCGAAGAATTGTGTTCCTCCAATAGTTTATGGAAAAGCAGCAAGTAGACTTAACTTGCACATCTTCACAATCACTCTAGACACGTGTTGTATCAGAAAAGCAAACTAACAGCCATGATCCAGACGTTTAGGGAGAAAGATTTTACAGAAGAACTGCACGTGTGAGCACATCCTTCTAGACTGACTCTTGAACAGTTTGCAAAGTACGTATGCTTACTTTTATAAAGTGCTACAAGAGTGTTAACAGAGCTTCTCTGAAATTCCCTGCTCAAATCAGTTATCTTTTAAAGTCCCAGAGCACAGATGCACATGCTTAGACACCTTAGCACCATCCCCAGCTTTTTAAAGCTGAATATACTGCTAAGTAAGAGAAATGTTAAATTATTGAAATGAAGCAAACACACGGAGGAGAGGTTATAACAACACAGAAAGTAAAGCTTAGGAGTCAACCTAGTGTATTTGAAAACAAACAGTAGAAGAAATCCACATAGTTCAATGGACTTTAAGAGATGTTTTGAAAAAGGAACTTGGCTTTAAGCATTTAGGTCAGGAAGAAGGCAAGCACAGATTAGACACATGACAAACCCAATCTTCTTTCAGCTGTTAAATCACAAGCACTCCCACTAGTTAGACCTGTTGGCCATTATGCTTCATTCCAAAACCTTCCTTTTGAGTGTTCTTTGATGCTTCTCTTCCAAGTTTCTCAGTAACTACTTTTACTCCTCCTCCTTTGGGGCAGTATCTAGCCCAAAGCCTACTCCAGCATCCTTGTCTCTGAATCACCACTCAATTAACCTTGGCATGATGTTTTTGGGTAGAAGCCACACCACACAGTTTTTTTAGTTCCACTTTTCAGACATCTCCAGCCTTTCATGATGATCTTTCGAAGTGCTTAAACACTTTCTATCCTCCTTCAACACCCAAGTTTTTATGGTGTGCACTACCTTGTGCATTCTCAGTTTTGTTCCCAGAAAGGTCACATACACTACTGAACTTCAGGAGGGTGTGTACTTCAGCAATCTTGGGAGTTCCTTCACACGACCACTCTTCAACTACAAAATTTCTCATTCCATGTTGGTCTTCTGTTTGCAAAATTCATATTCAATTTTTCTGGTCCTTTTGTTACTTCAGACCTCTCCACACTGACCTTCATTCTACAAGATCCTGTCACCTCTCCTACTTGTGCTATTTCCAACTACAAAAGTTTTATCATTTATTCCTAAAGCTCTGTTCAATCCCCAGTATTATCCCAGACTATTTCTGTTACAGTTAATGAAATGTCCTAGTTTTCATTATAGCTTAAAAGACCCAAATTTTGGAATATTTTCTGGATGTATCACCTTTGTGAGAACCACTTCCCTTACTGCATTTTCTTTATGTAGCAAAAAGATGAACTGAATGTCACTGTCACGTCAATTCCTAGAAAACAGGATATTCTGATCTGCTTGATTAACTTTTAACTTTACTTAATAATGATCATCTAAGTCAAATTGAATTAAAAGTATTACCCATAATGGTGATACAACTGCAAGTTTCACAACATCTGTTATTTCTTTTAAATCAAGGAGTTAAGTAAGAATTTGAAATTTCTTAGCAGCCATGAAGGCTAGAGAAAACAAAGCAAGTTTCTTGCTATTTTTATAAGCAGAAGCTGTTAAATAAGCGTCATCTTTCTCTACATTGTTCTCACATATCTACAGTAAGATTGTTCAAGAGGATACGAAAGAAAGTTGGCTGAATGCACTCTTGGGATTTATTAGGAGAATAAAATAAGTCTAATGGCAGAAGACTATAGTGTTGGTTAACATACTTGGTTGGAGAACAAAATCACTGTGAAAGAACATAAAACAGACAGGTTTTTTATGAGAACTAATTGCTTAATTTACCACTAGTAAACTAGATTAATGAGAAAAGAAGCCAAAGATCAATGATCTGAGCCTTAATTTGTCTTTCTCAACACCAAAAGGCTAACTGAAGTTTCCGTCTCCAGGAGAAAAAGCAGAAAAAGGCTTTGATAAAGAAAACCAACAGACTTCCTCCTCCAGCCATGTGGCAGTTCACTATCAGAAATATTGCAGAAAGGAGAAGGGAAACAGTATCTGTGAGGACCCATCTGTTCTTGCTGTGGACATAATCCACTGGAAGTTATTGCTGCTTTCTCACTCTGACTGCATGGCTCAGCAAGCAGTGTAACGCCTTTGGCACTGTAAATGTACAATCACAGGTGCCAATCAGTTACTAGTACATTTACTGAATCTTTACAAGACTTGCTGACTTTCTTACTGCTAATGGAAGAGATCACATAGGAAAACTTTCATTCCCATTCCAGCTTAAATTCATCCACCTTTAACACAGGGACCTACAATTTGGTCATAGCGATGATTACTCAGTACTCCAGAGCAAAGTGTAGGGATGTATTGCTTAGTCCTGTCTAAGGGGCAACTGGAGACCATGTGTCTAGAGCCAACCACACTTATCCAGGCACTGGCTGACACCCCTCGCACTGTCTTCCTCTGTCACATTCAACTGGTGAGGCCACAGGTAGGAGGCAGAAAGTCCCACTAATTGACAAAGCACACAACTTTTTGTTTGGGACTACCACAAATCATCCTGCTTCTACTGCTGCAATTTCCATATCCTGAAAACTACTGCCCACTTCATAAAGTGTCAAGTTAGTCCAGCACAACCCACCTTTGGTAAAGCTACACTTCACTACATCCCATGCTCCATTTATTTTGTGTCTTTGATTTCTTTTCTCTTTAGATGCAATCTAGTTTTTAGACTTGGGTCCCATGGGCTCCTAAATCATAACATTCTCAATGTAGTTCTTGGCTAGGTATTAGGTGAAGATCTCTCTACCCTGGAGATTGTTTATCCAAGTCCTGAATTTCTGTTGCCTGAAAGAATAGATGTGGAATAGCAAAGGCTTCATGTAGTAATGTAAAAACTCTCATTAGATTTTCACATCCATCCCCAATTAAACCGCAGATCAGCAATTCATGTGTAGCCAAAGAATTTTCTAAATTCCTTAGAATTCCTTCTATTTAGCAATAACAACAAATCATTCATTCACCCCAAACTACAGCCACTCCAGCATCAGAGGACTAGTTGTAGAGTACACAAAGAACAGCAGGCCAGGAAAAGGCTGCCTTAAATCCTGGTAGGAGGAACTGACTGAAAGAGCTTCTACAAATTCCGAAGTGTCGATCAGTGGACTATGAACCCATCAGGAGCCACTTAAGGATAGTCTTAAGCCACATACAGAGACTGATGCCGTAAAGATAGGATATTGTAATATCCAACACTCAGCATTAGTGGGTACAGAGCAGTAAGCTCCACAGCCTCCTCGGACAGTCTTGCAGTTTGAATGATACTCTGAAATCAGCCTGCTTGCTAATGAGATGTTCTACTAGGGCATTTTGCCAGCAGGAAAACATATTAGCAATTTGTAAGATGTAAAATCACTATTCAATATAATTAGGAATGTCATACCTGGTTTTGATCGTTGTAGTCACATTCCCGAACCACTACCAGGCCTCCTTTCTGACTTGGGTGGCCCTGGGCGACCAGGCATTTGTTGGTTTGCAGGTGATACAACTATGAAAGTAAAACAGTTTGATGGACAGAGTAAACAACAAATATCACATACCAAAGGGAACATATGGTAATGCTTTGGAAGCCCTAGAACTCCGTGTGCTCACAAAAAAAAACCCCACACGATTAAAAAAACGCTTCTTCCCTTTTAAAATATCATTTTGTTTTTCAGATAATTTGGAGAAAAACCAGCATTAAGTAGTTCCATTTTGCTTTCTAATTACATCAAGATTTCCCTCTTTATGGTACAAGTGCTGTACACACAACCTGGCTCAGTACATGCTGGCCTTCTCTGTCAAGTTTCTTTCCCTTCTTCACTCTCCATGAAAGTCTCAGACCCAGATACTCACTAGCTCAGGAATATCGACTGTACTGTATAAGCTAAATTTTACTACAGTTTAGCTTAAACATGTCTCCTCCTACAGCCTCTCTTCATGAAGCAGGACCGCCTCTGAGAAAGGAGAAGGAATTACTTAAATGCAAACAACTTCAGAAACTTATGTTGTTCGCAAATTGATTTTCAAGAGCATTTAGCTAACTGAAAAGCCATAGTTATCAGCTATGTTATTTTAATGACAGATCAGGGAAGAAGAGAAAATTTTACAAACACTCAAATGCTCGTTCCAGTTCAAATGTACCACCTAGTCTGACTTGGAGTAATGTTGTATCGGAGGACTAAATTCAGTTCAGGAGCCTGTCCTGTGATGTGAAACTGGAAGCATCTACCATCAAAGCGAACAAGGAGGTTCTCAGCAAGCTGGCAATCTGTCTCCTGGTTTGGGCAATGATGCCTACCCTCAAAGTCACCCAAGAGGTTTTCTGCAGAGTCTGAAGATTAGGTTGTCCTATTCCAACAGTCAAGAATCATTAAGATCTTGATGTATCCCCACAGAGTTACTCAGGGAGACAAAACATCTCTATTCTGGCTTTAAATTATACACATGCCCTGAACTAACTGGTGGCCAGCAGACGACTTCTTTTCAGCCTGATTATTTTTCTTCCCCTGGCATGGTGGAGATCGGGCTTTTCAGGCAGCAATCACTGCCTGCGCATCACAAACGGCACCGCATGCAGCCAAGGGTACAAAGGAGAAAGGCAATTATTCTAGCAATGGCCACAACTCTGCCATTTCCTTCCTCGCAGCAAAGAGCCCCGCTCTCTACCAAGTGCGGAGGAGCGCATTCGACAGTCACTGGGTGTGTGCATGTGTGGGACATGGCAGGGCCCCAGGTCTTGCATCCACATTAAAAATAATTATTTCCAATCTGGAGCTGAATGTCGAGGAAAAAAGAATTTGCTGTCCTGAACTCAGGGCCAGGCTGATTAATTAGGTAGCTGCATTTTATTATGAAGACAAACATAGCTGTCTCGGCATCTGTATCGATTCTACAGATTTTTAGAAACCAAAAGACATTTCCAGTAATAAAAAGAACAAACTGCTCCATCACATGATAGCAAAAATTAGAGAGCACAAATACCAAATAATATTCTTCACTAAACACCATTTCTGGAAATAGCTGTCCCAAGGCACATCAATAGCCTCCTCAAGTGCACCATGTTTCTCCTGTTCCCTACACACATCTGAAACAAATTACACAAAACCTTCTAAGTAACATTTCCTCACACCCCAGAGACTTCTAGGAGAGATCTCATTTTCGTCATTCCTCACTCAACAGAAGGCTTTCAAACCATACAGCTACATGAGTTTTATATGATTTTTGTCCTTGTTTTTATTGGACATGATGATCAGCATTTGATAACACTGTTAAGAACTGTCACAATTTGTGATCATTACGGTTCTTCCCAGCTGTCAAACCAGCACTTATCTCTGGCCCAATTAGTTTTTGAGAATAAGCTGGGATTTAGAGTGATTCATCCCAAATCCTAAAGAGTCTGGCACGCAGTGGTGACATTGGCTGATCGTTCTGTTCCTTGTAGGCATCTGGAAATAGTTTATACAATCATCAGAGCCAAAGCTGACTCTCTCACACAATGCTGGGTATAATTCTTGAACCCTGAAGAACCAAGACAAGGAACTGCGTTTTTCTGTGTCTTGTCTCCCCCTTCTTAAAGGGTGCACAAAGGTTTTCTCCAATTTAAACCATGGGAAATTATTGCGAGGAAGATTTCCCCTGAAGTGTTGTTGAGGGATTCAGATCCCTCAAGTAGCCTCCCCCACATCAGCAATTCCTTAGTTAAACTTCTGTCTGAATGAAAGCAGAAAGCTATTAAATTTAACGAGATAAAGAAAAAAGGTCTGACCAGGGGAATAACAGCGTTTAACAACTAGGGGAATCAGCCCATTGTATCAGTTTTATTCAGGGAAACTACGCATGTTTGCCCTAATAAATAACTTTACGGCTTGGCTGGGATACTATTATAAAAATACTGCACAAATTGTGGATTCCCAGATAGCTGCTTCCAAGCAACAGTCTAATGATGTCAATAGGTTCTGCATGAACTCGGGTCCTGCAGCCTGAATCCACTTGCAGGACCAGCAACTGCCAACAGCTACTGCAGCCTGTGTTACCTTATGGAGAGGGCTACATCACTATTTAATGCTTCCAATTATTGAGCTAGAAGGGAATCTGCTAACCACAATCTATGTGCACATGAAATAGTTCATTCAGAGGTCTTCTCTTTCACAGAGAAGATCTTGAGGAAGTTGTCTTGGGTTTGAAGTTACCCATTATTTTTGGGAAGCGTAAAAAGCACACATCAGATGAATTTGGCACTGGAGAGAACAGATGCAACTGTATGCTGGCTTTGCCCAGCACCCATAAACATAGGTGTCAGAGCTAAGGCATGAATTTAATCATGATTTCCTTCATGGATACACATAAAAATTTATCTCTTCACTTCTACTTTGAAGAAAAAAGGGAGCAAAAGTCATTTTTTGTTCATTATCTAACAGTCAAGATTAGAAAAGCCATCATCAGTCTCAGATTCAAATGTTCATCTTTGCAGAAAATTATCCAGTAAAAGCAATGAGTTTGGAAACTAATTACATTGTACTCGTATCATAAACCAACAGAGCATGAATATTTGAGGCCAAATTTCTCTATCCAAATCCATCTTCAGAACCAATAGCCATGAAAGTGCATTTTAAAGACATCAAAACTTTGTAACTCAGAGCTTTGAGGTAAGAAATCTCATTGAATAGTATCTAGTTTGAAGATGATCTGAAATATGCATCAGAGAAACTGATTTGCCTTTGTCTAAAGACACAAATTCCGTTATTTTCAAGACAGCTTGTTGCAAAACTAAAACTCTATGCTCTATGGAAGCAGACTATTTTTCTTGTATTTGAGTAAATCTTTCTAAAGGAATCTCTAAGTAATTAAAAAAACAGAATTCTATTTTTTAAGAAAATTTGTCTTACCCTTCCACGCTGGATTATTTTCGGTCGTTTCTGTGCTCTATTAATAAAAACTGGCTGCGGAGCTTTGGCATTGGGCCCAGATATTTGCATCTCCGGATAGATATTATCTAAATACCACTTAAATGACTTGCAGTTCAGTCTTTTTCTTAATTCTACACGGTCGGTAATATTTCCATAGTTCCTCATCCTTAGCTCGGGTCGCAAAGCAAAATACTGCTCCTGTATTGGAGAGAAATAGGTTGGGGGCAAGGGGAGAAGAATTTCAGATTATTGACTTCCAACTTTTTCCTGATTGCAGAACTCCCAAAGTTTCATTTCATTTTGCTAGCGCTTTCAAGCATTAAGTTTGAAACCAGCATTAGGAAATTCCCATGTTTAGATTGCCACAGGAGCTGAGATTTATCTTGCCTAACTCTGACCTAATCTTTCTAGATTTCTTTTTTTGATGAAGACATTTCTCGGGCATGAACCTGCTGACCTTTTTTTAGATGCCAGCTTGAGGAGGAAACAAGTCAGCCCTACACTCTATTGGTGACAAAGGCATCCCAAAGTCATTAAGTCAGGAACAGATGTGTATATTGTCCTCATCCTCATCTGGTAAAAGTTTTTTTCAATTAGTTTGATTGTCCAATTGATTATTTTCGTTGTTGTGGGGTTCGAGTGTATTTTGTCTACCACAGTTTCCAGCCTTCCACCTTTAAAGTTACCAGGGCAAAAAAAAAATCCTTATCAGAATAGACCTATAAATGGGACTATCCTGTAAAGTTCAGTGGGACCATGCATTTATTCACATGAAGAATCAGAACTGTCACCTGGGCTTTCTGTGAAGCCCAGTTTTTCCCGTTCATCTGCACCATCTCCAGAAAGGCTCCCACAATGTTATTTTCTCATGTTCTAATTCATGATTATACTCGGAATTGTACCTGGTTAGGCAAGGATGGATTAAGATTCCAGCTCACTCTTATGTGCTGTTCAATTCTAATGCAGAGACAATGGGGACAAACAGGAATTCATGAATGTACAGTGTGGCATGAATACTATTACCAAAACTAGAAGAAAAATCCCCTTGTAGAGTCTTTAATTCCAGCTAGATTTACAGAGCTCATAGAAAAGGCATTGTATTTGCACATTAACTCATTTACCAGATATTCTTTAGAAATCAGTTTTCAGGGCACTGAGCTATGGTATTTTGTTGGATTAATTTCTAGTAGACATCTGGAATTTACTTACCATAACGTGGTTCTGACAGTTTTCAATTACCTACTGCTATCTCTGATATTCAGATGACAGACAAAGTAGCTCCAATTGCCTTTTTCCTGGTTAAAGTTCAAATTTTAGTATTCTACCTTTTCTGCATTATTTATTTCTGTTGCATACATGAACTTACTTCTTTTACATTTTGCTTTTGACAGTTATGAATATTTTGCCATTTCCCTTCCATTATGCAATTTTATTTATTAAATATTGATAATTGCTCTTTGCTGCAAAACAGGTCCTTTAAGTCTTATCTTTGTACTATTCATCATACAATCACTTCAGTAAATTATACTGGCCCTAAATATTTGCATTACACTTACAAAACCAAAAATATTTCCAGGCTTGCCTTCCATACATAAATCTGTCACAATGACAGTCTCTGGCAACTATCAGAGAATTAGATTAGAAACAGCTGGAAACGTTCAGGACACAAATCTGTGATAAGAGACTGCTAGAATCAGCAGTTTAAGTCCTTGTTGGACAAAGCAGTATTAGCTGGAAATTATAACAAAGAATCAATTATAACAAAGAATCAAACCAAGCTTCAGAGAAAGCCACCATTAATCACAAAACAACTGTGCCCAGACACCAATAAAAGGCAAAGTGATAGATCAAATCTACCAATGCATTATGGAGATGGAAAGGGGAAATAAAAATTAATGACCCCTAATAGATTCCTTAAATTGACTGAACATCAGGATGAAGGATGGGGTTTGAAACATAAACCTCTAAAGAATATAAAGTTAATAAAATATGTCTTGTATAGAAATCGTAGGAACCACAGGAGCTGACCACACAGCAAATCCTACGGTCTCACAAGGCAAAATGTCCTCAAGTATCACAGAGATCAGGGCTTCACAAAATCCTGATCTACGTTCGAAAGCATCAGTACCAAGATCTGAAGACAAGGAAGGAATGTGCTTGCCCTTGAATCCAGAAGTCAATCCTGATTGATCTTCCAGGGCAAGACAGACTAAGAATCAGACTGCTAATTAAAACAGAAAGCAAGCAACCAACCAATCAACAAAATCCCTGTCTCACCAACATGCAAACTACCTGAAGGCATATAGCGGTATATGGCTACCACATAATACTGATTTGGACACAAAGGAATGCAGAGCTTACAAGAACTCATTCATCATCATCTACTTCATTAAAAAGGCACAAAGCTGAATCTCCTGCAGGCAGCAGAAGTAACAGGGAGGAGATCTGAGCACTCAAAAGCCAAATGACAATCCTACGGAATTTAGGAATTCATATCAAAATTAACATTAGGAAATCAGACTACAGAAGGAAGACCCCATTAGAGGTGCTAACAGACCCCACTGTGATACAGTCCTTTGACAAACAAGCCAGTTAATAACCTTATTTTGTGACCTAGAATTGTCTCTTACCTTATATTCATCCATCCACACATGTGCCAGCCTCAGTGAGTTATGAGCCATAGTGTCCTGTCCCCCTGGTGAGCCATAGGGACGCCTTTTACGGAAAATGTGTCCCACCCTGGAGCAGGGGATGATCAGAAGTCTACCACCACACATCCAGATCTGTCCATACAAAAGCAGAATATACCTCATTGTATGTATACTGGCAAGGCTCACTACCTCCTCCCCTTCTTCAAGGGTTACTTATGTAGGTTTATACATTACGACGGGATTAGGTGTCAACAATGTTGTCTTACATGTCATGCTTTCTGACAAGTCAAATCATTAGATCTTCAGGTTAGAAAGACTATTTTTGGCATATCATCACATTTTCCAAATGATGAGTCATGGCTTTCACAAAACAAATAGTAAATTTTCTAAAATTTTATGCTCTAATGACCCATTAGAAAACACTGAAATATATGGGCTGAGATTCAACTTGCGGATTAAGACATCTAAATTTATTTGCCTACATGAGAATTACATGTCCACACTTCCACAATAGACAATGAAGATCAGTCAACATTGTCAAGGGAGCCTGGAGAGCTTTTCAACTAAGTATAAGCACCTATTTTACACAGCTGTTTGTTTCTGTTAAGTATACGGGAACTCAGAAATACTCTTCACATTCAGATACTACATTTAGGTGCCTTAATCCAGCTCCATGGCACCCCAGATATAGATTTCATTTACACTCTACTTCCATTTATTTTTTTAAATTTCTTTTTAAACTTCAGCTTCCAGTAAATCATCATCATTGGCCCTTTGTTAGCCTAATGTGTTCTTCAATCTCAGAAAAATCTTCTCACTTATAAAGCTCTCTGAATATACTCCAATTTTTCAAAGCCCTTTATTACACAGTAACAACAATAATTTCCTCACACTCCCTATGCTTCTACTCAGATACTTAATAATTATATTTTATACTGAAAACTTGAAAGATTTTATCTATTCAGTACACATCCCTTTAAAATCACTCAAATTTATGAAATGTCAGTTGTTATTTTTGAGCTCTAATCTTGATTTCTCTAATGACCCAATTTGACAGATTTCTCTAAAATTTGGGGGTTTGTGTGTTCAGTTTTGGGTTTTTTTATGTTAACTTCACTTTTTAATCCCCTTTTCATATTTGTCATGATAGCATCTCATTTTCAGGCAGACCCTTGTCAAACCTGTTGATGAACCCACTTTACAAAAGTGAAGAGGTAAACAGGACATTGAGCACAAAAAGTTGTTTTTCTTTCAGGGGAGTGACAGAGAAGATGAAATAAAATATAGGAAGCCCAAAGAAGTATCACTTTTGAATCTCCCGATTATGACTTTCTCATTATTTTTCCAAGCAAGCTGACTCCTCTATGTGACTCTTAACTTAGTTATAAGAAAATTTACATTTCCTGGCCCTCAAAAAGGAGGCTGAAGTGTCTGAAAAGCCCCATACATGTTTAAGGAAATATAATAAGCTTACTTATTATCAATGTTGCTGGGAGCCACACATCTTTTTAATCGACTTGTAAAATTCATTAGACATTGCTTATAAACTCATTTCAGAAATTTGCATGATTATTCTTTTCTTATACTTCTCTATAGGTATTATGAAATGCTCTACCAAACAAAGAAAAAGCCACAAATATTTAACTACAGAGCTCAAAATTCTCTTTAATCTTCCCATTAAAACTTAACTTCAAGATTGTAAAGGCAGTTACTGTGCGCTGAAGGCATCCTTCCTGGGAATAAAAGTGCCAATTTCTGTGTGCAAATAGCTATTCCAGTGCTAAAGAAACTGTACATAGGGAAGAGAAGCAGCCAGACACTGAGGTTCATACTCCAATATACATAAAAGCGAATTACCCGAAAAGATATTTCCAGATTTTCTCCTCCCCAGATGTCCATGCCACTATCATACTGTCCAAGTTCATTAAAGTATTCACGATCCATGGCAAACAGGCCTCCAGCCATAGTAGGTGACCTAAAAAGGAATATTGAAAGAAGTTCATTTTCTTTTAGAGAAGAAAAACCAGCAATTTTAGCTGAATCGGCTAGTCCCAAAGCTTAAATTTAGACCTACATAATACAATTTAAATCCTGCAGACACTAGAAATGATCAGATCACACTTCTAGTTCAAAACATTTTCAAAAGTAGATCTGTAGGTGGTATTTGTAATCTTTCATTATTCCAATACCTATAAACCATGTTTCTTTGTATAGTAAACTTGAGGAAAAGGGATAGGACAGGGAAAGAGGAACAAAGTGGCTGTGTCTCTACTAAGAAAAAAAAGAAAAAAGTATAAACCTGTGCAAGTTTAGAGTCCATCAAGTCTTCTACAGTGAAACTTAGGAGCTGCCTTTAATTAGATCGGTCTTTACTAGAAGCTATTTACCCTACAGTTACAAACGTGTACACTTGCACACAATAACGTGTTCTTCCCCCTCTTACAAAATTGAGGAGCAAGTTATACAGACCAGGCGTGACTGAACCGCAGAAAGAGTAGAATCCAGAGTATACATTAATTTCCCATGTTAAATTAGATCAAGAAACAAGGTCCAAATTTAAATTATACAAGCCAGAAGGCTGCTAAAAGAAATGCTACTCTATCTCATAGGTAGAATTTAAACACCAGGAGCAGCATTGCTTCATCATTGACACAATGATCAGTTTATTGGTAAGTTATTTACAGTCTGTATATTTGCATAGTTGTTCTCTTCGGGGTTTCCCAGTTTTTCGCCTTGCCTGTGTGTTACTAGAATGGCGCTCTATTTTGTAAAAATCTGTATATGATCCCCGTTGTATAGTCTCTAGATTGAATTGCTACTGTATCAAAGTTATAATATGTGGATGCCCTAGAAGAGTATAAAAGAGAACAAAACCACTACATAAATATATATATTATATGATAGCTGGAACATACAATGGGCTGGGAACAGGCTTTTTCTCATCCTTGTTAATAAAAACCTGTGATGAAACAAGCCTAAATCTTGATTTCCTTGCTTGTTCTCACACCATTTTCTACTACAGTTTCTGTCACTTTAAAACCTGGGTTGAAAGGCTGCTCTCAATTTTTCCATCCCTGATACCAAAATATGTCGTTATGAAGGTCTCTAAAACATAAAACATAAGACTTTCCATTTGATGGAAAGCCATTTCAAAGGTTAAATAGCAATCTAGCTGCTTCTTCAAAGCAGGCAGAGACCTCTAAATAGGAAAAGTCATTTTCATACTCAGAAAATGTAATCTTTTTAGGTGATTACACTCCCTTTAAATATAAAGTTCTCTACCTTTTCCATGGGAGTTTTTCTTAAAAGTGAGTTGAAGGAATGCAACAACAGTGTTGAATGCAGCAAGAACGAACCTTCAAGCATGCTCCAGATTAACTGTGAGAACAGTTCTTAACAGAATAAGGATTTTAAGACTTTCTATGCTGGTTCCCCATTCAGATTTTCCCAGTCTGTCCTTTCCCCTCTAGCTTCAGAAACTGCCACAATGACACTTTCCAAACAAGCCAGTCAAACTGTTAAGTAACTTAAGAAGTTTCCTGGCTTCTCAGACCAAATCTTGTGATGGGTAGACGTGGAAAGACTAACTGCAGAGCTGTCAGACCACAGTAGAGAACCTTGTGCTGGAGCTACTTGCATCAGCCTGAAATGCTCTTCATTTACAGGCCAGGAAAAGAGAATGAAAGAGAGATGAGACCGCCCAATTTCTGATTCACTTTGCAAATCTTATAAAAGTATGACACACTCTGCAAGGAGTCAGTTTGTAAAAATAAAAAAAAAAATTAAAAAAAAAAAAAAAGAGTTCCATCTGTACTGAGATGGAAACTTGCAACTAGAAAAAGCAGAATCAGCTTCTTGCCATTGCTCTACCAGCACTGGCCCTTCTCATGAAGGGATTCACACTGGGACAGCTTCTTTTCTCATGTCTGAACCATATGTGTCTCCTATTAAAAAAAAAAAAGGTGTCTACTGACATCATTTTATAACAGTTACGTGTCCAGCAGGAACCAGATATTGCCAGTTCTGTACAGGCAAGACAGCCATCAATGGTTAAAAGATTAAGGAAGGTAACTTGCAAGTCCTAGTGTTAAGCTTTACCAAGACTTTTGTTTCAGAATGACTCTCAAGCAATTCAGACCACAAAAACAATACGGACAAGCTTCCAACAGACAGTTTTAGGCATTTGCCACGTTGTGCAAAGAGACAAGTAATATTTTAAAGATGGTTTTCACATCCGTGTGTGTTCATTTAGGAAGCTTTACGACAAAATAATTGCTTGTTTGAGGAAAAATATAAATGGAATCTAAAGCAAAAAAATGATATTGACATAGAAAACTACCATATGCTCTGATGTTCTCTCCCATCAGCTAGGAAACCACCTTCCTATTAGCACAAAACCATGTTTTCCCAATCTAGAAATTCTTTAGCATTTCATCACGAAATTATAGCGCCTATATTAGTGGGATATGTAGGCTATTACTAGCACAAAGGCAGTTATCAAAATCATCATTAAGCCAAACAAACCAACAGACTGGAAACAAACATCAACGCATAGCTCAAAAGTGAAATTACTGAACAGATTTAATACAGAACAGCATAAGCTCCTTAAGACTTTTGTCTTCAGCAACAGCTGCTGTTGTACAGGCATTCTCTACAAGTGTGCTTTCTTGACCTAGTACGATAGATACATCTAATTCATGATTAAATGCGAGAAATTAAACTGAAATAGCTAATAGTAACCAAAAGTATTTCTAAGTAAAATAAACAAGTCCGATATTTGACAGGTTAGGTATCTGCTTCTAAAACTGCACACCCAGATACACTCCATAATGCTCAAGAAGTGCTTCTGATCATCCATATGTTACACAGAGCTTCACACCATGCAGGAGGAACCTTACTTGATTGGAGCAGTGGCTCCCTCGGGTCCTTCCAGTTCCGACAAAGGAACAAGATCCCATTTAAAGTGCAGGCCCCAGTTAAACCCTCCACGCACAACTGGGGAAGAGCTGTAGGTAAGTGTGTCGGCACTGATTATGTCAATCACAGGGCACACAACAGTCCTGTGATCTTCTCTGATGGGAGTCAGCAGAGGTTGTAACCACATCTCGTTCACCTCACAGTGACTGTCCAGGAATACCAGCACTTTTCCTACAGAGGCCAAAGCACACAGAACACAAAGATCCATGATAACATGAAACACACAAACACAGGTGCAATTATATGGGCAGCAGGGTATCGGCAGTATCCTCACCACCCTGTGTAACAGAGGGGAAACACCATGTGCACTCAGAAGCGCTGACAAATCAGAGACTCTACAGGGATTAGTTCAGTGACAAAGGCAGAAGGTAGGTCCTGGCTATTCACATTTAACTATGAATTGCTCAGGAGGGCCGTTATTTGCATTTCTTTGGCAGGGTTTTATAGTCATCAAATGTTCTACCCAGATCCAGCAGAGCTACTGTACTTTAAATGGAAATCACCAGACCAGCAGTCTAAGAGTCAGGAGGTGCATTTGTCCTAATTCAGGCTACAGAGATAACCGAAGATGACAGATATTGGGCTGGATGAATTATCCCCATGACAAAGCTGTTTTTGTCCACTGACTGTAATCGCCTTGGGCTCGCTGCATATCACACTTCAGCATCCATCCAGTTACCATTGCAGCTAAGATCTGTGGATTTTAAACCAAGCCACTCTGATGAATTAATCTGCATTCAGCCATGACACAGGCCACAGCATTTCAATTGCTGAATATAAAGTATCATAGCGCATCTCCCCATTTCATTAGGTCTAGAGCGACTGTGGATTCATACCAGTTTAAAAGGAGAGTGAATGCCCTAAATGGGCATAGCCAAATCCACCAGTATTAGACCAAGCAACACTTCAGTCCCATCAGCTCACATGGGGATTATCTGCCATAGTCAGAGAGTACAGTTTGATCCATGAGACCTTCAGGCTCAGTTTGTCTAAAAAGTAATCTGAATTTTTACGACAACATAAAATTTATGTAACCCTAGAATAATGTGGAAGAGATGGGAAAGAGCTTTAAAGAAAACAACTTAGAAACATATAAACATAACGAGTCACTCATTAACAACAGACAGTATTTGACTAAGGAGGAAAAAAACCAGACTCCAGCAGTTCAGAAAAGCAATAAAATGACTTAAAATTGCACTAACTCAAATGAATCCTAGCACAGCTTGGGAAGTGCAAGCACAATTTTCTCTCTGGGTTATGCCATTACAATGCTAATGAGTAAACACCAATTAAGAGACTATCTGCCACTCAAAATTATTTGAGAAAGTAGCACATAGTTTCTCAGATGCCAAAGAATTTAACCAGGAAGCATATATGGTAAAAGGCACACAGTGTACATAAAGCACCAAATATAGTTTATCCCAATTAACACTCACTGCAACAACAGAAAAACCTGTATGAGAAACATTAAAATTAGATTGGTGAAATAGAAACCAGATTAGAATTTACCTTAATAAGGAAGCAGATTGCTGACTTAGAGCAATAGTTTTCACATGAAACATGCAGAAAATAGTCTGCAAACACAGTATCCAGTAGAGAGGAAGATGTTCCTGACACAACATTCTTTCAGGGCAGGAATAGGGAAAATTCTACACTGTCTCACTAAATTTTGTCAAATACTTGTTTTGATTTACTGTTTCACTGACCCATTCTAAATAATTAATTCATTTTATCGAAAGCAAACTTACATAGGAAGAAGAAAGAAATACAAATCAATGGTTCAGACAAGGCTTAAGAAACTCAAATTTGGCTCCAAATTTGCCAAGTCACTGTTTAGGTGACTTGAAAAAAGATCTCCTCCCTCTTACACAGCAAAAATTTTCTAAAGTTAATTACAAACTATAAAAACAGTGAATTTATTACATCTACTCTATATTTACACATAAGCAAGTACCACCCTCCTTGATTCCTTAAGTGAGTAACAAAAAAACTCAGGTGAGGACTAATTCAGTAAAGCTATGAGGAAATACTGGAGAAAGCTTTATAAAGACCATGGTTAGCTGCATGATGTAAACATTTAAATACACAGGTAATGTTAGTTAAGGTCTCCAATTATCATTATACAGGTATCACTGAAGACACTTTGTGTAGCTGTTGCAACATAATATAACAGCCAAAGATCAATGCAATTACCTCATTTCAAAGTCACTGATATTCTGAAACAACTGCTAAAATATCTCTCACCTAAGATAGCATTATCCCAAATCTTTCTTCCCCTGCACTACGTTGTGTAACTTAGAACATGGCATGACACGCAGAGCCCCTACAGTGGGCTAAAGCAATCACAGGTCAAACATTCATTTCACTGGAACAGGCTGCCCAGGGAAGTGGTTGAGGCACCACTCCTGGAGGTATTTAAAAGATGTAGATGTGGTGCTTAGGGACATGGTTTCATGGTGGACTTGGGAGTGATAGGTTAACAGTTGGACTCAGTCTTAAAGGTCTTTTCCAACCCAAATGATTCTATGATTCAACATCTGAAAGAGATGCACTACAGAAAGAGAAGTCACCCAATTAACACATGGTCAAAGTATGCAAGGAAAAGAGAAACAAGGAAAGTATACCTGTGGCATGAGAGGCTCCAATCATCCTTCCTCGAATCAAGCCTTCCCGCTTCTCATTTCTTACCAATTTTGTGGTTTTTGGAAGCTGAGTTTTAACATATTCACCCAAGTCTTTCTTCAAGTCAGCTAAGAAAAGGAAAACATAAGTTCAACAACAGGAGGGAAATTCTGAAAGCTTTGTTTAAAGTCCCAAGATGTTCAACTCAGAAAGGGCCAAAAACTTCATTAAAAAGCTACCACAATACAGCACAGCTTTAAACCAAGAGTATCAAAAGGACAGTCAGTCATCCCACATCCTACACCTGCCCTCTAATTCCTGTGGCCTTTTTTTGTTGTTTTATTCACACATTTTCCTATTAACTACTTCACTTTTTCTTGCTGCATTGTGGAAACCCACATGGACAAAGCAGGTACATACCCTTCATCGAAGAGGGTGATGGACCATATGACTGGGCCTTCCACAGGGCGCATTCCTGCTGATGAGCCCTTCCTTATATTTTCCCAACTAACTTCTTATGCGCTGCCACTGTCTCAGGTTTTATACTCAGCCTTGGTTTCCTGAATACAGACTGGATTGTTATCTTTTTGTTCTGTTTGCAAAGCCTTTAGTACAATATGACTCAAGTTAACTGGAACTACTAGACTCTATACTAAAAAGAATTACTGCTGCTAAAAAAACCCAAATAAAATAAAAAGCACTGTACAAAGAAATCGGACTTCCAAATTTTTCTCATGGTGACTGTTATTTGCAGCAGAAGTAATGAAAGCCCTTTCACACAGGGAAGTGATTTAAATTACTCTGTTCCATACGCTGAAACAAACACCGACACCTTTAAAAAGAAGCATGAAGACATCTTTCATTACCTGTACCTGCTTAGCTGATACAACAGCAGGTACAAAGTACAACTCACTCACAGGTGGGTGCTTTTCTAAAATCGAAAAGGATCAAAGACACTGCTGGCAAGCATGTGCTTTTGAAGGAGAGCAAAGTTCACTGAAGTCTATAGGCACTACTGTAACTTAACTAACATCAATGGCCATTTTAAGAGTAACAATACTTTTTTCACCCAAGGACAGTGGTTTCTAACATTAAAGCAGGACCGCTGAAGATAAGATGGGCATATGAAGACTGAAGTAATAGAAAAACGTAAGTTAATAAGCTTATGGAGAAATAAAGAGGAATATAAAATGAGGAAGAAAAACAAAAAGCCAACTGAGACTTCATAGAGAACCTTGGTACGGCGGGGCAGACAGGCTTTCAACAGAGGATATGCTGGAATAAATATTATTATTATTATGATGAATGTCAGTTCAAACATTAAAGTTGCTGTTAACGAGTAAATGCCAAAGGACTATATGTGGAAGCCAGAGCCGTAACCTTCAGAGAGTACAAGAACTTTCAGGCGGGAAGACTGAAAAGGAGATTCCCAGAAGCAAATGTTAAGAGCTCAGCCTTTGCACTGCAAGGAGGAATCGTGGATCAAGAATGAGAAGGTACCACAGAGCAAATATGATGCTAGAGAATATTCTAGGACAAAGAAAAGTCTCTGGAGAGATGCATACAGGATTCATTTGGGTCACAGGAATTCTCTCCCCTGGTCTTGAATGTGACATCACATGCCAGAGACAATAGGAAAGATTTTTTTGGACAAAGTCTCCTAGAAAGTTGATGAAATAAAGTCATCTCTAGGATGCTGCCCAAATGAGACACCCAAATAAGCAGGACAGAAGGATTTGCAAATCTAAAATAAACTAGTGCTTGAATCATTCTTCACCTGATGTATCACAGCAAGGGAAAGACTGTGTCTAACTGCAGAAAATAAAGGACTAGCACAAAGCAGAAAAGGTTGGTTATCAAACTCGGCGCTTAGGGCAGATAAGGCTGCATGAAAGGACATACAAGAGGAAATAGTTTTGTATGTGCAACGGCATGTGCAAACTTCTGAAAACAGCAGAAGGGAAAAAAAAAAAAGAATGTAAGAGCCAGTAGTACCTAATGGCTAACATGCTCTCAGAGTACAGTTCTGGCCCGGACAAACTACCATTCTGCTGGAAAATGTGCCCAGCCACTGCCTGGGACTGAACATATCATGGACCATTCTCAGTAGGCAGTTTAGTTTCGGACACCTTTTGGGGTTTTCGTTGTTGATGGGGTTTTGTGTGTCAGCTTCATGTCCACCGGGAAGACTGATTTCTTCTGACATAACCCAAAAAATTGCTTCAATACAGCCTGCCTGAGCAATTTTACTCCAAGGAGACAATTGCTCCATTTTAGCCAGTAGACAGTCTCCAAAAATTACTTTAGCCATTATCTTGCTCCATGTGTACGTAACGAAGGCTCCTCCAAACAAGAGAAATCTAGGATGGGAGTCACGGGGGTTATTATTCCAAAATACGGAGTTGCAGACAATTTGCCAAGCTCTTGATACCACTTTTCTGTTCTTCAGTCTCTTCTTCTGCATAGAAGAATGCCTCCAGTAACAGCCTTCCACATATCCTGTAGGCTGTTCCATAACAGGTAAAGCCTAAATCAGGGAGAAAGAGGTTGTACTAGAAAAAGAAATCCTGCCTTGCAACAAAGCAAAAGAAAAATGTAACAGTGGGCTCAGCTGAGCCATGGAAATGCCTGCTTAGTTAGTAAGACTGTTGATGATTGAGTGTAAGAAGCTTTCTGAGGCAAAACTAGATGCAAAGACCCAGGCTTTGCACAACAGCACTGATGTGCAGCAGAGCTCCTATACTTAAAGCTGAAGAAATAGGCAGAATTTCATCTAAGATACCATTTCAGGAAGTATGTAATGTAGGGAAAATGAATTTTAAAAAAAAAAACCTAAGAGGCATAGAGATCAAGCAATTTGCCCGGTCTCACATGAGATCCATGGCACAGACAAAGTCTTTGTCCATTTCCTCAGTCACCAAACCAGCTTTGCTTTTCTTCAGCTGTAAAATTCCATCCGTTAAAATTAGGCAGCAGTGCAAACATCAGTAGTACCATCGTCATCAAGAGCAGTAATTCTCTTTATAAACAATATCTCCTCCCATCTTTGGCTTCAAAATATGTTCATTTGAAGTCAGAACAGCAAAAGTAGCTACTCGAATGTTTTGAACCTAACTTGGCCTTCAAATAAGCAACAGACCAGAAGAGTGATGGTAATATGCCTAAACACAGGCATTAATCAACCAAATGCATTACCGTATGCAAAAGACTGAGTTTTGAAGTAAGCTTAGTTCTGAATACGAAGGTTACGAAACTTTAAAACAATAAACTGCACAAGAGACTTTGTAGCAGAGTGCTTATTGCTTCCAAAACACAAAACGACAAAACAAGCTTTTAAATATTACGCATTCTTATCAGCAAGGGACAGAGTGTTTGATCTTTGTTCTCTCCTGTATCTTAACATTTGATGTGACCTCAGAGAAATGAACTAGCTGCATAACAAGAGAATTGCATTCTACATTATACATACCTAATCAGTCTCTTAGAGCAAGTGAGACCTTAACCCAGAAACCAAACAATGAGACCAAGGGAGCTAATTATATGTACCAAAAAAAAAAAATATATATATTTATATAATCTAAAAATCATTTTAAAAATGCAAAAAGTTGAGGACTTGTACAGAGGCAAGCAAGGAACTTGTACAGTCCTGCTTGCAAGTACTGCTATACTAACACATTCCTCAACAGGCATTTCGCTTTTGAAGTGCCAAAACGCTTGAATTGCGTGTCTGTCTTTGCCTTGTCCATCATTCGAGAGAAAAATGCCGAAGCATCAATCTTTCAACAGTAAAGCAATTCCACAAGGTCTACCCCTCTAGGGCCCCTCCCAGACCGAGGGAGCAGAGGCTGCTCCACCAAGAGCCTGGGGCAGCTGCTCCTAGGGTGGCCGCAAGAGGCTGTGCGAGAGCCACGCAGAGCCCTGATCCCAGCACGCCACCAGTCTGACATGCTGCACAAGTACAAAAAAACCTGATGCACTGTTTCCATAGTGCCACATCAACTTATTTCTAAGACCGCAGC
This sequence comes from Phoenicopterus ruber ruber, assembly GCA_009819775.1. Lineage (NCBI taxonomy): Eukaryota > Metazoa > Chordata > Aves > Phoenicopteriformes > Phoenicopteridae > Phoenicopterus > Phoenicopterus ruber. The sequence continues at coordinate 8,162,324 of CM020216.1, read as the reverse complement.
TGAGACTATGTGCATTCAATTCCTTTCAGATGCATTCACAGTTAGTACTGGCCCACAAAGTTTAGGGAAAGATCAGTGTAATCTGCTCTGAGCACCAGAGCAGCCCAAGCAAGTTACTGTTAAAAACAGCTGAACTATAAACAACTGCTTAATTGCCCCCTCTGCAAATACACAATCCTCATTATTAGCTTTGAAACCTGTTTTAGAATGTTAAAGTCTGCATGATACAAATCTCATCAGTAAAATGGCACTGGTGTCAAAGTGGATGTCAGCTTGGGCTTCTCAGAACATCATGCATCCGTATTTGCTGGCACTTTTTGGAGACGGACCGCAGTACAAATTGGTTTTGCATCATGGCTTCCATGTTTTTATTATGACCAGTCAATAAAGCACAGGAAGAGATAGGAAGGTCAAGAAGTGTAAGCACTGACCAAAATATTACTGAAAAGTTCTCTCACCCAATTCACTGTTGTCATCCACCAAGATAATTTCATGAAGAAGGTGTGCAGGAGTGCGATCCAAGACACTATGTACCGTGCGAAGCAGGGCAGAAAGTGCTTCGTTGTAAAAACAGATAACAACACTGGCAGACGGCAGATCGGAAGGGTAGGACTTCTCTCTACATCTGCAAACAGAAATATAGTAGTTATTGTATTTTCAGTGTGATTTCCATAGGGCTAGGTCACTACTGAAACTTCATAAATAACAAGCAAACATTACGTGTAGGAAAAATCCCTAACTTGAACATGAAGAGGCCAGGTGTATAACATCTATAGTAGGGCTCAGCATAGTAAGTTACTCTCCACGTAATACAGACTTATAATCAACATGGCTACTTGTTAGAAAACAGAGGATATGATGGATTGGGGTGGGAGTCAGAATCACAGATCCTCAAGACAAACAAGAGAAAACACTAAGGGCAGTGGAGTCTAGCTAGAGTTCAGCTCACCCTAAGGCTGACAAGTGCATTTTGGCAGCTGAAAAGATCTGCGTGCTCCATTAACTGCATTCACTGGATCTCTGCTAATTATAATAAAACCAGAGACAACTGACTAACATGCAGCTATCTGAATTTAAGCATCTTAATCTGCTAGCTGAATCCTGCTCAAAGCAGAAGATCATTCTTTCTCCTTATTTTCAAATTTTGTCCATACTTCTAACAGGGCACAGTATCACAGATTAATGCCACATGAAGGTGCCAGGCATGAGGGAATCCAGTAAAAATAAGAAACTATAAATGAAAACCCAGACATATACAAGAAAAGTCTTCATTGACTTGGAATGAACTCAGCTCTTGGGAGAGACATTTCAGCAAGTACGATTCATTACATTTACCCACACCAGAGAAACCACTAGAAAAACAGACACAGGTTTATTTATTTTTCAATTCAATGTTAGGGGTTTTTGTTGTTGTTACAGTGGTGGTTTTTTCCCCCCCACATGCATCAGACAGATTATAGTTGAAAAAAAAATCTGCTTTTTAATAGAAAGTATTCAGAGCAGTGCAGTCCAGATACCAAGCAAGGACGTTAACTGAGAAACAGTCTTTGTCATCAGTCATTCTTCTATCTTATCCTCTACAGGCTTACAACAAATCCAAAATAGTACATAAGGTGAAAGTGTCATTAACTTGGGCACTGGAACATTTAATGTCCATCTTTCAAAGGTATCAAACAGAATTATAGCATCTCTACTGAATAAAAATATTGTATCATGTTTTAAGTAACTGAGTACACAGCTAGCCAGATGAAAGAGACATAGTATGTGTAATCCTAGTATTGCTGGAAAGAAAGTTTGAATCCCAGGACTTTTCCACACTGACTTTTATTTAAAGTATTATTTTCAGAATCTTGTTTCTATCAAAATAGCTGTCTGCCAATCCTACTACTCACAAAAATTAAATTAATATGATAAAAGTTTGAATAAGTGTATATCCAATCTGGTTCTTCATTCAACATTCTTAAAGTGAATTAAGAATCAGGAAAAAAACTTGCTTTCAGGGAGTAGCAGTCTTTTTTTCATGGAGCCTGGTTTCTGTGGGGCTTTACCTATAACATACCTTTTCCAGCTGGCAAAAAATTAGATCTCCAGAAACAATATTCAGTCAAAAAAGACAGAAGAGACCAAAGCACAGAAATCCTAACCTCAAGCACTCCTGTTTAAACAGCTGAAAAATCTGCCTTCAGCAACACAGGAGGCTGAAAGAGTATCTAACAGAAAAGTAATATCAAAAATGTTAAATACTACATCGGGTGTAACGTGACTAACAAGTCCTTGAGCACATGAAGTTATACCATGTTCTCTCCAAAAATTAGTACGTACTTTGTATCTCTTGTATCAGGCACCTCCCTGTGGTATCCCAGCCGATTACTGATAAGCATATTGAAAGCGTGCTTCTGATAGCCCAAGTCTCTCACTTCCTGATCTTCTTCATTAAAAATCATTCCTGCAAAAGAAACATGCCAGGATCAGTTAACATGCTCAAACATATCCTTTGGAAACAATCAAGGATTGAAACATATGCTTTTAACCTCCCCTAAAATCCGTTATGTTCTTCAAAATCCCTCTCGTTCTGCAAAGTGTATTTTTGTGCAACTATTTTTGTTACCCCTCACAAATACATAGGACTTCTGAGTAGCCCTGGCAGCTGTAATAAAATGAAATCATTCTCCAATGACTGATGGTTCCATTGTGTTTATTGCCTTACCAGACACACTCCCTTCACTTAAACGGCCTCTAATTCTTAGCACCACCTAAAAACCAACATCAAACAAGCAACAGAGGATAGACTGCGGCACGCAATGCATCAGCACCTATCCATACAGATAAAGGGTCTGTAATGGGATTTTGGGGAGAGAAAATACATTTACAATGGTAGAAAAACCCTCACAATAGCAGCTCCAATTTCATGCAGTTTTCTCAAGTCTGCAGCAACATAAAAATAGCTACGAGAAAACTGTAAACTTGTTCATCTCACCTGGGACTTTGACAGCAAGTAAAATAGCAACAGAGCTAGCTGTTTCTCTATTGATTATTTTAGCAGAAGCGTCAACTGTTGCTGAGCACAGCAGAGGCAGCAATTGCTGGTATAAATAAGTACACTGCTAGAGCCCAAGGCTGAAATCCTCAATGCCATCCTGCCTGCTTTGACTCAGTCTCATGGGCTTCTCTCTCACTGAGCCATATACTCACCAGTGTGAATAGAAACAAAATATTATGGTGCTGCACTCAACTCTTCTACAGAAAAAGAGGAGGGAGAGGAGAGAAGCAGTAGCCACCACTTGTGTCTGCTAGCCACTTCTGTAACAATTCAGGTAGCAGAGCAATGACTTTTTATTGTCTCTGTTCAGCTGGCCACACAGAATGAGATGCGTATGTCCTCTCCAGCTATTATCAAGCCACAGAGCCGATTTCACTTAAATTTCAGTACAAAAAGTGAGCAAGGATCATGTAATTTATCTCCTTCCACCCTGCCCATCATCTCCATATGGTTCAAAATCTGCAGAAAATAATTAACAAGGGGGTTCCTCATTCACATGGTATCATACATCCAGGATAATATGTTTCACAGAATCATAGACTAATTTAGGTTGGAAGGAACATCTGGTCTAATAACCTGCTCAAGGCAGGTCCAACTAGATCAGCTTGCTCAGAACTTGTCCGGTTAAGTTTTGAAAGCTTCCAGTATCTCCAAGGATGGAGATTCTACAACCTCTTCATGTCCCTGTTCAAGCATTTGACCACCATCTCACTAAAAATGTTTTTCCTCTTATCTAACTGAAATCTCCTCCTCACTCCAATTTCTTATCATAATCCCATGCACCTCCGGAAAGAGGCAGAATAAACCCAATCCTCTCAGCCTCTCTTCATACCTTCATGTTCTCCAGTTTTCAACAGCTATGCAAAAGCCAGCTGAGCTCAAGGCCAGAGAAAATGAGATGGGTTAAAAAACAGAACAGAAGAAAGGTCATTCAAAATGATTTGAAGCTTTCTTCCTTTTCAAACAAGTAGTCCTGGTTGGCCTTCAGAGCACAGCTGTGTCACTACCAGTTGTGTTTCAGCAACAAAGTCTGCCTATGGGTACAAGATGACCTTCTAGAGGGAATTCTGTGCATCCACATTCCCACCATTCACATTTCCCACCCTGTCACTTTTAGTCTTGAGTAAAGCAATGGCAATGCAACTGCACTATCAAACACCTCAAGAGTAGGTGCTTTGACATTTGTGCAGGACCAAGCAGGAAGCGCTGAGTATCTGCAAAAGACGTGGGATACATCCACATAGCATGTCTGGCGGTGACTGACACTATCATGCTCATGGATGAGTGTTCCCACTGTGGAAAAGTTGCATCACGGGGGCAGGAATGAGGTCTGTTCACAGTGGCAGTGCCACTCTTCTGGCACCAGCAGTCTAAATTGGTCAGTCAGTCCTTCTTTGAACCACATGCATTCCCGAAGTAAGGTTTCCAGCTTGTCAGTTCAGGCACTCAGCTCAGTCATTCTTGCATACTCAGCGCCACAGTAACACTGTGCCACTGGGTCAACTTAAAACATTTTCTTTATACAAAGCATGACCTTAAGAAAAACATACCAAATGTTTCATTCTACAATCCATCCATAACCAACCACTAACTACTTTTTTCCTGATCTTCTGAATATCAACAAGAAGGAATGCTAATATTTTTAAAACATTCTCATGAAGAACAATATCCAAAAATGCATGCAAAAGGCCTGAAAGATTTCAGTCCAATCAGCAGATAAAAGCCCTTGGAAAATAAGGGCTTTGCAATCGAAACATCAGTTTAGCCTTTACGTCTGCAGCGTTATGTGGCTCTCCCAGATTGAAAAAAAAAAAAGAAAAGAAAAGAAAAGAAAAGATAGATTGTCCTACCAGATGACAGTTTGGCTTTGGCCGTCATATGCCAAACTTCTTTTCATTTTTTTTGCTTTGTGTGTTTAACACCACTGTACCCTAAATAGACAGGAAGCCCTTTCCTGCAGCACCTGATCTAATTCTAACAGAGAGCCAGCTGTCTCCTGATGATTCATGTAGAATTTATCCTGGCACTGTAATTCCCCTTGACTTTCACCAACCAAACCATTCACTTGGTTTGAAGATCAAGGGACTTCTCAGTTAAAAAGATCCAATTTCTTTCCTGGCCAGTACTGAATAGTTGGAAAGAAACGGCCACCTCTGGACTGGCCTTCACCTCACTTGGCTCTCATGCTTTTTGCAGTGAACTGATAAACATTTGTAATGCCACAGGGCAATGTGAATTGGCATTTTTACTACATAGTCTCACAGGTCTAATGACCAACTCGGAAACTGAAGTTTGGTAAAGTTCTATAAACTCTTGAAGCTGGTGATCCAGCATTCATGCAAAGTAATGACAGAGGACTTCAATCAGATACGAGTATTAAACTCCTGGCTACGCAGGGTACTATGCCGTAATTCCCAAAGCAGCAGACACGGGTACTAACAACACTCAACATCTGCCTCCAGACTTAAAGCAAGTTTGCAGGCCAGTATGCAACATGCCTCAGTTTGTGTATCTGAACACAACAGCGAACACTAAGCTGTAAGCAGTTAAATATACAAACAGTTAAATATACAAAGCATTTTCATTTGGAAGGCAAGTTTGGAAGACAAACTCAAATCATCTCATTGATGAAATATGCTCCAACAAAACACACAGATCTTTGTTGGTGCAAAATAACCAGGATTTGGCCCTAACCACTGTCATCTCAATAAATCTTTCATTGTAACTTGTCCCACACATTTTTTGTAGATGATTTCATGCTCCAAGGATATTCTCCAAATCAATGGGTCCTCTTCATTGTGTATTGTTATCAAGTTATTTTTAATTACTGCATATGAGTAGAGTTTCTCTGCAGCTAATAAAAGTTCATGTATTTGAGCCCAGTCAACATAGGAGCAAGATATGAAACAAGCATACACTGAACCTTCCAAAACCAAGAACTACATCAAGGGCGGACACCTTGCTGTAATCCAGTCCTCCTCTTTAGCACTTACACAGCACAGCTGTAAATGTTAGGAATAGTATATTTTTGGATTAAACACAACAGAATAAATTTCAAGTAATTCCTAATGAAGAGAGCCACTAGTACCACCTGCATTTTAACAAACAAAGCAACTTCATTACACAATGTTCCCTGCGATCCTTTAAAAAACAAACCAACCAACCAACCAACCTTAATATCCCATTTCTTCTACTGTTCTAGTAATTTTGTCACCAGCACTGAAAACCACTTACCCATTTCAGGAGAGAATTCTACCTCCCCCTTAACTGGGTCCTGGACATGATTTCCAAGAGGATTTCCTATCTTACTCTCTTTCTGTTGCGATTCAGGTATATGAACAGGCCCTCGCGTAAAACGGGGGTAGAATTTTTTGGGAAATGGCCTCTGAGGTTCCAGCCCCTTGACGGGCACATTCTTGAAGGACTGGTTCTCTTCACTGAAGTTGAAATAAACAAAGAGCAGAAGTGTCCAGGTCACGGATGTGAAAAGGCACCCATAGCAGAAATAGCGAAGTGTGACACTTCCCATTGTAGACTTAGCATCGTTGAGGACCCATTCTCAATTACCTGAAAGAGAGTGAAAACACACATTTTGAGAGTGCTGCCTGTTACCTCAACAGGTCTATACATTAGAAAATGCCTTCTATAGGTTACTCTTCCATTAAATGATTTTTGGAACTTAAACTTTAAGCACAGACCTTAAGAATGAAATCCCTTTTCACTTTCCCATTCAAAAAATAAACATGACCAGTTTGCACATTCTGTGTAGATACTACTGCTTTAAAACATGAAGCAAACAATCACTAAGAGCCCAGTGACACATCACAATTAAAGGTAAAAATTATTATTTTTTCCTCATAACAGTTATATAATTATCTCTCTTCCACAACAGCACATTCCTCGTATGCCTGCATTCATTTAAACATACCACTATTTAACTAAATATACTACACACAGGGAATTGATTCTTCACAGAATGGTTGAGGTTGGAAGGGACCTCTGGAGGTCACCTTGTCCAACCCCCTTGCTCAAGCAGGGCCACCTTGAGCCAGCTGCCCAAGAGTATGTCCAGACATGTCCATTTTTGCAGTTCAGTTCCTATCCTAAAGCATGGAATGAGAGAACACAGACTCAAAAAGCTACGTAGTTCAGTCCTTCTTGCCCCAAATTTAAGAACAGCCATCATAAGCATCCCAGAAATTCCAGAAATCATGGGGTGCAATTCAACAACACACAGCACAAAGATAGTCACATTTATAGATACTCTTCTCTGCAGAAAGAAAGGAAACAGATATGGGATAGGGAAAGAGCAAAAAGCTCCAAGGTGATTTACTGGGTTCCTGCAGGCCTCTGCAGACTCCAGAAGAGCTTCCATACTCCCTGGAGGAGATGCCCACCTAGAGCTGGAAGGAAGCAACCCAGCCCAGAGTTTTACTTTAGGCACCCATCCACTAACACAATTTCCCCAAGCTATATTGAAAATTACTATCATAAGCAAATCTCTGAAATGAAGCATATGAAGCTGGTGATAACATTTTATTTATGGCCCAGGAGAATCAGGTAAACTTTCTGGAGTTTCTCAAATCTAAAAAAGGCTCAAAAAAACCCCTCCAAAACTATACAGCTCCGTTCCCAAAACCGAGAAAGACAGTAACTCAAAGAATTACATTTCTCTCATTGTTATCTAACCGCAAATTCTTTGCATAGTAACAAAAAGTCACAAAACCATTTATAATCAGCTTTTAATTAGCAAAACATTTGTTTTAAGAAAATAAAGTATTGAGGTAGGAGTCAAGTGTTTATGCTGATGCATTTTTCAGACTTCTCAAAAAGTCAGAAACTACCAGAAGTCTCCACGTCAGCCTGGCAAAGAACAAACCACAACATTTATGAGTACAAACAGATTATTCCCTTCTCAATGTGGAAAACTACTAAACAGAGGTAGAAGGCGTTCATGATCCCAAAGAAACCTATAAAGATCCCACTTATTCTGGCAATGTAATTCTGAGTCCTAAGTGACTTGCATCCAACAAGAAGAATACACATCAAAATTCAAGCTCACATTTCCCAGACTGCAGCAGGTCATTGTGGATATTTTATTTTTGGAAGGGAGACAAAGTAAAATAAAGCAAAAAAACCCCAACCTCCTCAAAAATAATTTACCCACTATTCTTACCATGTCAAACTCCCTCACTTCTGCAAGGTAACAATCTACGCAGCAGTTAAGCCCAAGGAGCTTAAAAAGGTCTTAAACGGGGTTCAAATCTCCTACTGACCCTGTGCATACAGATGAATTGTATGCTCTGTGAAACAGGCTCTTTCTCTAACACTGTCACACAGAAATCTCGCTGCTTAACTGTAGGGCCATGAAATTAGTCAGGCAACAAATGCTCTGGGGGCAGAAATGATTTAAAAATCCCTCATTCTAGCTAGCAGAATGGGTTTACCAGTTGGAGAGGTACAGACCCCCAGTTCCCAATGCCTTATTCCCTATACGAACAGTAGTCAGTGATCATAGCAAGGCAAATCTAGGCTCAGAAAAAGCATGCAAGGCTGCAAAGGAGCAAGATTAAACAGTTATATCCTCTAATTATAATAATTCTTCTTGCCCGACAGTCTACAGACAATTAATACTTATCCGTAAAAGAAGATCTGGATGCTGGCCAGGTGGTTTTTTTGCACGGCCACAAGGAGGTCATCTGCTGTAAGACTTGTCCAAGCCTAATATACTGCTCCTCAAAACCTGCTAGAGTTGTTTTTCCATTCACTATGGTAACACAGACGCACAATCCTAACATCGTGGCAATGCACTTACATTGTGGAACAGTGCAGAATTGTGGAACAGAACAGAATTGTTCTAGTAAGATAAAAATTACTTTAACAGAGAAGGAACCTTTTCATTTCAGAGCTGTTTAAGGATACATCTACACTGCAGCTTGCACAGGACAACCAAAGATAACCCTTGCTATCTCAGGTAACAGTAGGAAGACAGGCACGCAGGGCGGAATTCCTCATGGACTAAGTATTTCCCCAGCTTCTTGCAGCTCTTTTACAGCTCAGAGCTCCACTTTGCTGCTGTGGCACTTCCAGCCACACTGAAGTTAAAGTTTGTTGTGACTGACATCAGGCATACTCAGATTAAAGAGGAAAGGATAAATTAGTAATCACCAGAGCGAAAAGATTGCTGCACACCCCTTCCATCTCCAGAAAGCCCTCTGACCAGGCTGAAAGCACACACTTGTTTACTCTTACAAAGGCAACAAATGCAAACCTGAGCATGATCTTATTTCCACATGCTCCTTGCTGGAGCAGAACTGTTTCACCTTCTTTTCCCCCTCCTTTACTGTTTTGCAGTTTTGTACAAGGATACAAAGGTTAAAATGCTGCATTTAAATCAAATGACAGAACCTCCACAATGCAGAAAACGAGGCCCTTTCAGTAGCTTGCTATTCAACCAAGACATTTGGTAATACATTTGGCAGGAAAATACAAACTCACTATTTATTTTCTTTAAGTACCCAATGTTTTGTTAGACACTTACTTTTGAAGGCAGAATGGAAAAAATTTAAACCCTGCCTATGAAAAGCACATTGAGGCTTATTAGTTTACTTTATTCACCAATACATATGCATTTACACAACCGCTGTCCTATGGATTTCAACCACTACTACCATTTAAGCAGCCACAGAAGTCACAGTCTGCGTCAGAGCTGCACACTCCCGTTTTAGACAGTTTTAGGTTGACCATGACTTCTAACAGATGTCTTTTAGCAAAGAGGCCACAGTAGGTTTTCAAGTCCTAAGCAATGCCAGTCCTGCTTGGGACCTGCCCTGAGGAACCAGGAGAACCTTTCCAGCCCTATACTTTTATGCATACAAAGTACTATCACATCAATATATCTCCACCTCTCCTCAATATACCAGGAAACAAATATCCCTTCACTCATTTCAGCATGCAATGAAAAAATAACCGCTTTGATACACACCAGAGGGCGGGAGGAGAGAATGCTTCAGCTGGTGGCAAGGACCCAGGAAGAAGCACTCAGTTCAGAGGCAGCCACTTGGCCCTCGATTCTTAACTCATCCATCTCCCCATCCACGACTTTCTTCTGCAAGCCGTCTAGATACAGTGAAGAAAAGCCTTACCCTGTCCAGACTCCTTTGCTCTCCAGTTCTGTGAAGTCTTCTAGGAAACACGGTTTGCCAATTTACCCAACGACTGTCTCTGACTGCCTATGCATGGTCACAATACCCTGATGATTGTCTTAAACATCCAACCTCTCCCAGTTGGTTTCTCCAAGCAGGATTTTGAAACTTAAGCAAACCCAAGCCATTCTTTTTTCTTTTTTCCTCACCTTTTTTTTTTTTAATGGAGACAAGCTGTTCCTGACTACAGGAGACAGAAAGGATATACCTTTCAAATTCAAAGCATTGGTATCTTTGTCAGCCCTGATATATGCTGCATAAGAAAAACAGATTATATATATTTTTAACTCAACAAGCCCTAAAGCTCTGCTAATGCAAGCAGAGCTAGCCGGTTTGAACGGTTAGATAGAAACAACTTAAATCAAAAAAGCAGAATTGCATTATCCAGATAATAACGTCTCATAAGAATAATTTTCACCTATGCAAAAATTACAGCAACACTGAGTCCAGTCACCAGTAAATTGCTATTAGGACAGTATAGCTGAAAGCCATTTCTATTTATTTATTCAAATGCAAACAAGTATACTAACTGCCATAAAAAAAAAAAATCTATGATTTAAACATATGAAACAATTTTTCTTGATAATATAGTTCCTCACAGATTTTAATGGTAATTTAGACTAGGCTTGAAGGGTCTATCATGTTTCTCCCCTTCATTTCTGAAAAGCAACACAGCTGCCAAAAGTAAATTTCCAAAAATACCTCAAACAATTCTCTTTCCCCAAAACGCATGTAGTGAAGAACATCCAGAATGAACAGAAGACATTTCCTCTCCCTCAGCAGGAGAGGAGCTTTCACAGCAAATAATAAATGAGAGCACCTTGAAGTATTTTACAAGCATTCATCCACATCAACGTCCTACTGATACATGGGGTTTATGGCCATTTGCATTGGTATACTTAGGAATCCAGAGCTATTTCAACATGACAAACATAAATCATTCAAGGTGGCAGCATCTCCTTCGTGAGGAAATTACAATCCATTTTGGAGGCAACTGGGTGACCGAGAAAGGAAAAAATTTATCTTAGAAGCTGCCCCCATCAGCATCAGCTCAGAAGAGCTCAAGAGTGAAAGGCACAGTATTCTGAGAATTTCTAACTAAATATTCTGCCTTTCTGTCTCTCTCTTGTTGCTCTGTTTTGGTTGTCATATTTGTTCCCTGATAGTTTTCAGACTTTCACAAAGGCTTGGAACTGAGTTTGCAGACCTGAATGCCAGAAATGCCAAGAGTAAAACATTCCTCTAATTTCCATGAATTCCAGTACAGAAGTCTCAGTTCCTTGCACAAGTAGTAAATAATTGATTTTTTTTTTTAAAAAAAAAGAACTATGAAAGTTAAATATAAGTAGCTTAGTAAAAGTCTCTGAAAGTCAATCAATTGCAAAGCTGAAAAAAAAACCCCAAACCTCCAGGACCCTACCTGCCAGGCTCAAGCTTCAGTAATCACTGTGCAATACTGCTTTCAGTGTCGCACCAGCTTCTTGTAGCATCCTTACAACACCAGCATGACATTCATTTCACACATCTAACCCAGTAACATTCACATTCATTTAATAATTGGCCCAACAATGATACAACTCTGTTCTCCCAGACAGCCTGGGAGAGTTTGCAATTAGTAACCTGCGCAGCTCTAACACTGGCCCAATGTGTTTAATGTTCAATATTTTCAATGAAAAAGAAATGCCAACCACATTTCACAAAATTTTGGCTTAAAGAGCAAAAGTAGCTACAGGCTGTACGACCAGCCACTGCTTAAACACTGACATCTGCTTGGATTAACATCAACAGTTTAGTAAACACACCGTATGACTAGATATTTCATGACTCTGCCAAAACTCATGTTTGTCAGAGGTCAAACAGAGGATCAGATTAACCTCAAGATTTTTGAAATAGGAGTAAGAATTATTTGAGAAAACCTTAAAGTCTGCTTGTAGTTTTTCCAAGAACAGCTCTTCTTCTAATTAAAAAAAAAAAAGGAAAACGAAGACAGAGATACAACTCATACTGCCCAGATTTCCTGCAAGACTGCCTGTGTATTTTGGACCTATATTAAGGGAAGGAACAGATGTGTATAATCTTCATTTTTAAAGAGCATTCTAGTAAAAAAAAATTTAAACTAATTTTATCTTTCTACAGAGTATTAGGATAATTTGCTGCATGACCTTCTACAGACATTTTTAATTTTTATTTTGTTATTTATTTTGAGGGGGAAAACCCAAGAAGATACAGCAACACTACTTACAAATGCAATTTTGCTCTCTTAATAGCCTTAAGTCTCTATATATTTCTTGGCCTCCAAGATGTTATGGCTACCATTGCTCCTCTTTCAAAACAAGCATCAGCATGAACAGGCTTTCGTATTTTCTTGTTGAAACACTAGCAAACAGCAGCATTAACAGTACGATGAACAGAGGCCAGATTAGGAAGTAGTACTCCAATAACACACTGATCACACAAACAGAGATGCCATTCACAGTAGCTTCTGCAGTTTCATAAGAATTATTTTTTTCCAGGCATCCTTTACATTGCAACCAGTCTTAAGGGAGAGTCACAGTTAATAGGCTAGCAAGATGAAGAAGGGACACCTTAGGCAGCTTTTGTTTCAGACTCCAACACACATCCCTAGGAGCAAATCCATTGAACATACATTCAGAACAAAAGCCAGAGATATTTCCAAAGAAAAGCTTAGTGTTTCATATGCTCCAGAATCTAAGCACCAACCCAATTTAACTCCTTATAAAAAAGACCCCTCCTACTGGATTGTTTTAGCACAAAATTGGATCTATTTGCCAGTTTGTTTTTAATTAAAAACAACCATTAATTTTTGACCTTACAGAAGGGACAGGTCAGTTGTACGTTATGAATTAAGTGGCTATTTTTGATACAATATAGGCATGTAACTACTCGTGGAAAGAGAGGCTGGGCCTACAGGAACCGACCTCGTGACATTGAGCAAGGACAAATGCTAAGTCCTGCACCTGGGACAGACAAACTCCCCGGCTGCTGACACAGCCTGGGGAACAGCTCTGCAGACAAGGACCGGGGAGGTCTGGCTAAACTCGAGCCAGCAGCACGCCCTTGCAGCAATGACAGCTGAGAGCATACGGCCTTATCGGCGGGAGCACAGCCAGCTGACTGGGGGATGCAGTTACACCACCCCACGCAGCGCTCCTAAGACCACAGGCAGAGTACCGGACCCAGTTTGGGATTTGCCAGTACAAGACAGACATTGATAAACTGGAGCGAGTTCAGTGGAAGGCCACCAAGATGGTCACAGGCTGGAACACTTGTCCTGTCAGAAGCTGAGGACGCTGGGCTTCTTCAGCCTGCAGAAGAGACGGCTTTGCGGGGGGACCTAATAGCAGCCTGCCATTGCCTACAGGGATGTTATCAAGAAAACAGAACCAGGCTATTCAGCAAGGTGCAAGGTGGGAGAATGAAAGAGTTAAAAAAGACCAATATACCTGCAGTCACACCAACTCTCATTCACAGAAATATACTGTGTACCACAGGCTGTCCTCTTGCATAAGATCACTGTTCCCATTCATTTTAATGAGATGACACACTAAGATCTATTTTTAATTAGCCTCTGTAAGTCACTTCTAAATGCAACTTTAAAAGCTTCAAGAGCCAACAGTTCAGCACAGCTATACAAATCCATGTCATACTACCTAAAATAAATCCCTTGGAATGAATACAAATTTTGATCAACATTTTACAGATAAATAACCTTAAAATACCAATAACATTCATTATACTTTACAGATGAAGAAAGGCACAGAGACAGACTGGTTGCATGAATTGTTGAAGACCTAAGAAACTATACGATGAGTTTACTAAGTCTGAAAAGCGTAAAGTGTTTTAGGAAAAATTTAAAAATTCATCTTCTTTATGTCTTTAGGTTCTCACCCCTCACTATTTTACCACTGTCAAATGACTCACTTATACACTCATTTATATTTCAGGTTTTGGACTTTAACCAGAGATGTCTAAATACTGCATACTATCAGTTTTAAATCTGTGGACTATATATTGAAACACCTCCTCTAGGAACATAACTTTGTTTATCAAGCTCTTCGGAATGTCTTAACTCCAGTAAAAAAGCTTTACTGAGCAGGCTGCCATACCAGAGTGAATGCAAACACATTAGCATTTCTATTCTAGAAATGTAAAGCTCTTTCTTTACTCACCTCCATTTAAAATGCTCCCTTAAAGAAATTATGAAGTACCTTCTGCAATAACATCTTTCACTTCTTTGTCAACAACAAAACATACTAGATTTTTTTTTCCCTTACTGATAAAGGATACCTTTCTCCCCACATACTCCACCTCTCCAAAGAGTGAGAGTATTTCACAAGGTTCTCATTTAAGGACACAATTTTAATGGAAAAAGCAGTTACAAGTTTTGGAAAGAAAAAGTTTCGTAAGAGTCAGGATCTCATGTTAACAAACAACAGAAAAGAACGCTCATTTTAGTTACAGCTGGTGGTACAACATTTCATCGAGAAAAGTAACATAATAGTCCAGCCCAATCAGAGAAAGCAAGTACACTTGGATTAGAAACATGAGCTTACCAAAATCCTAGTGCTCAATACTGAGTAAATAAGTGCTATACAGTAGATAGTTTCATGCTGCTGCAGTGTCCTTATTCCCCCCCAAAACACCTACTGGTTTCCCAAGGCACAATTATATGCACAGTATTTTCTTATCTATCCCCCTAACAAACGTTGTACCATAGGGCTGCTTAGCTGGATGCTACTTTAAGCCATCTGGCATATAAATACACGTCATGCCATTCATGGAGTCCTAAAAATACCTTCTTTCTCATTGCTAATAAATACTTTCTTCCAACTGAAACAGTGAGATTTTCTTTTCATTAGCAAAACCAGCTCGCAAGGAAGCCAGAATGTTCAGGTACTGTCTCCAAAGAAAGGTGCATGCATTTTGTAATACAGCCCTTCCCTTCTTCACATATGGCTTAGAAAACAGCAAGATTAAAAACCCGACATTGACAACTTCTTTTTCAATGCATCTCTCTCACATTGAAGATCCACGTATCTAAATATTAGTTTAACAACCCTCCAGCACTATATACAAATGGAAAACGTAAGAGAGCTTACAAGGTCAACTACACACAAGTAAGCTGCTTAATACCTTTTCTAAATGTTTAAAATCTACTTAGCTGTTCCTCGCATTTTATGTCTGCAAAGCTCACCAAAATAACAGTAAAAATACAGATGCATGCAAAATAATTAGATAAGACACACTTCTACATGAACAGCTGAACAGAAGAACGCTCACCTTTTTCCAGAAGAGTCGGCACTAAAGAAGCAGTGCAAGGTTACATAGTGAAAACACATTTACTGCAGTAGCAGTCAAATCCAGTTGGTGTCTTCATTCTCAGTGAACAATGAAACGCTGAGCCTGAAACTTAACACTTTGTTGCTGAGTACTGCTTGCAAGTCCTAACTGGGAACGGGGTAACAAACACAAGCTTCTCTATGACAACAGGCTAATTTGGATGGGTCTTAGGACATGAATGCTGGAAGGCTATTTCTCATTTGACTGCACACACCGCCCCAAGAGCACCGATCTATTTTTCTATTTGTTTGGGGTTGTGTTTCTCTCTCTCTCTTTTTTTTTTTAACTGATGCATGATTCATATGGATTCTGGCATTTGGAAGCATAAACAAGACTGCCACTCACTACAGAAGCATAATCCGTGTATTTCTAAGGCATTCTTCATCATAATATAAATGGATTAGACCATAGTAATGCTAAAGAAAACGATCATTAAGCTTGTATACAAATTTCAATTCTAAAAATTCCTTTACTCCTCATTTTCCAAATCACTAGTAATTTTATAAAATTTCCACATTTTGACTGAAGTTTTCTAGGTCTGCTTTCTGTTCATCTTAAAAAATGTTCATCAGAAGTGCTTTGGGTTTTTTCCTAGTCTTTTACAAGCAAAGTGAAAACACATTTTCCAATTCTAAAAAAAAAAAAAATAAAATTAAAAATTCAGACTTCATTTGTAGAGCTCTCCTGCCGAAAAAACTGGCAGCAAATTTGGCAACAAAACAGACCTCACTGAAGTACTTTTCAGTGGGACAGTGAAAACTGTGGTTGACTAGTCTCAATTTTAAACCTGTGACTACTGACCATAGACACTGCATTTTGCACAAGTTTTTCTGCAAATCCCAGTTCTGCAGTTAGCTCCAAGCAGAAATCCACCATCCACCTGTGCAGAACTTGGTACTGAAATCAACAGCTGTATACAAAAAATACACTAAACACATTTGCAAACTCAGACTAGAAACTTCAAAAGACTATCCTTGACCTTGCATGACATGCAAAACTGCTGCAATTAAGTTACTACTAGTACTACAGAATTGGAAAGTAGGTAACACAGCAAGGTAACACTAGCCTGTGAGCTACCTGCGGTAGCATTGCAGCCTGCCCTTGCAACTCAGTTTGGCTCAGATCAAACATCTTTAAGGAGCTTGAGTAACTCATATTAGTATACATAGGCATTATTTGTTTGAAATAAAACAGATGAAATGCAGCACCAGAAATGTGAGTGAGGTTAAAACAAGTTACAGTTTAAATCCACAAATTGCCTGTGATAGGAAAATATTTAACTCATTCTAACCTACTTGGAGTTCTTAACTCCCATTACATTTCTCCATGCTATTAAGATATGGCACTACCTTAGAGATTTCCTCAATACATCATGTCCTAACTGAGTTTTTCCTGGGTGGATGGCCATTGCTAAAAAAAGTAGAACCGAAGGAAATAAAAGCAGTCATTGAATTGAATTCAATGTCTATTTGCATTTCTCATGTCCAGAAACAAAGGTCACCTGGAGTTTTTCACTCCAAGCTTTAGCACAGAGTCCACAGTATCCATGCCATTTGGAACACCGAAGGCACGGGACTTTGATTTTTCTCAGTGAGGAAAGACCAAAAAACCCTGCAATCTTCTTGCTTTTGGATCCATTTTCTCAACAGAAGTTCAAAGTAATTTCTGTGCACAGGTTTCTCTCCACTTCTCTCATTTTCTCACTAATGTCTCCAGTCATTAATATAAGAAAAGAATACTAAGGATATACACCTACTGCATGTTCTCACTTCAACTCACTGACTGAACCAGGACACCTGTGCAGTTATCAGATTGACCCATGAGACATTCTGGTTGAACTATTTGCTCTGCTACAGATTTTGATGAGATCCTCAGCAACTCACTGTCTCGGCTCCCACCTATAAAAACCAAATGATGTGTTAAGGCAAAAACATCAAAGGTTCTGAGGCCACAATAACCACAAAGGATACAAATATCAAGCAGAGCTCTGGGTTAGAGCAGCAACAACTCACTCCTTCTGCTCCCCCAGCAAGCCTATTTCTAAATTATACTAGCAAACTCTTGTATAGGAAACATTCTCTCTTTTTCCCTTCCTCAACACAATACAGTGATGCTAACAAAGAGGTACTATTGCTGGTACAACCATACCTACAGATGGAGTCAATGAAAACACTTTCACTCACACATCTAAACTAAGCTATCAATTTAACACAAGCTGATCTTGCCAAATATTGTATTTGACAATAGGGTATGGAGTTTTCCAAATATGTAAGTAAACAGACCTTCTATTAGCATGCTTCTAAAAAAATTCAAACATTTTTGTGGACATTAACTGTTGGATTAGAATGATAAGTCACTAGTGTAAAGAGATTTTACACTGTCTGTAGGGAGAGCAAACGTCTGCAACTTATGCCAAAAATTAGTTTTCTTTGTCTTTCATTCCCTTCTACATGATCTTACAGACTCAATTCTCTCGTTCTCCAAAGAAATCCCTTTGAGGAAAGAGTTGTGAACCACTCCTTTTCCATCTCCTGTTGGTCACTTTTCTTCTACTTATCTATTGCCAATGTTTCTAATGGGAAAAGATACTCAGGATTTTGATGCTGAAATCAAGGATGTTGCAAGAGAATGAACAGCAGATCAAAAATATCTTTTCCCACTTCACTAGGAGCCATGCTTTCCAACACACTGCTAGCACAGAAGGTTAGCGTGCAATCCAAAACTTAGTCTTCTCTTGCTTCACAGCTGACGAGTCTCAGCGTCTGCTGACGCAAGAGGTAAGAGATTCATGTTAAATGACAAAATTAAGGTATTCCAGGAAACAGAGAACTAAAGAAAGCACTTCTAGAAAGCAAATTCACTAACAAATATGAGAGAGATCAACAGAGACAGTGACATCATTTGTTACTGATGTTACACTTCAGGAATTAGCAAAATAGTCAAAATACCTACAAAGATTGATTCATAAGGTGTTGTGTATCAAAACAGAATAGTTTTGTGCTCCCTGGAAAAGGATCCGTTTTAATTAAGGCCACCTCCAAAGTTTAAAGCATGTATTTTAATCCTTGTCTGCACAAGAAAATCTGTGTCATTTAGCCAAGCAATACTTGGACGGTTTTACATAAACTAAAAAGATGTCTATGAACATGCTCCTAACATTCATGAAGTATTTGCTTAAATCAGTTTGGCACGTAGCAATCATTTACTGAGGTACCTTCTTTTTAGCATGTCTCTGCAAGTTTATTAGCTTAACCTGTCAATTTAAAATTCAACTTCTTAAATGGTGCAGTGTCTCATAGTTGAAGTCTTAGGAATGACACAACATTATTGCAGGTAAGCAGTAACCCCCCACTAGCTGCTCTGCAACATTACTTCATGCACATACTCTTTCCCACTTGCGCAGCAAGAGAAATTATTTTTGTCAAGGTAGCTTGTTCCATGGCAAGAGGCATTAGAGCATGCACGCGAACAGCCACTGTAGCACAGCCGATAAGGTGTAACTTGTCAGTCATGGCAAACCTTCAATCTCAGAAATGCAGAACTTGCAATGCCACTACTGCCACGAGAGAGAAAACCACAACAGCTCACCTGCCCCAAACCAAACTTAGAGGCAGCAAAGACGTCAAAATACCTACCCATGAGCAGCGTGAGGTCTGGACTCCTCCCTAGCCTGCACACCTATTTCTTGCTCGTACTACAAAGCATAAAGCAGGCAGTAGGAAATCCTGAGGTTCCCTGCATTAGGGGTTTCTAACTAGTGCAAAAAGTGGAAAAGTTGATTTACCCCTGAGCACTGTATTCCAGTTTCAAACATACAAAGTATCTGGCTGCAAAACCCCCAGACTGCACAAGAAAGGGCTGAGATACAGCACAGCACTCTTACAGGCACTTCAATCCATACTCTACATTTTGGTAACGCCATCAGTTGTTTAACCTACAGACTCAGCATATTTTCACATTTCAGTGAAGTTCAGAAGTTCATACGACAAAATATCTGAAACTTGGTACACTTGAAGTCAACTTTTGATTGAAACAGTATCATTAGCTTCCTAATTTTCCCCCTTTTTGTTGTAGTGTATTTCTAGTTTTTACAGAGTTTTCAAATAAAATATTTACACTAATTATTACACAATGCTGACTCACATGAGAAACATGCTAGAGCACAGCTGAAGGATGTGGTGGATACTATTAACTCTTAACACAAAATGAGCTGAACAAATGCATTTACTCATGCTGCTAAACACCGGTTTAACAGCCAAGGCCTTTGTACTTTATATGTTAACACAGTAGCTGCAACAGCAGATGCATTCATCTCCATAAGCCACCATATGTTTTGAAAACAAACCTTAGATAAGAATCAAGACAGTTTATTACCTCCCACACTCTAACAGGATTTAAACAGACTTCACCTCTGTAATATTTTTTGAGAAAGAAAAAAAAATAATAATTTCTGCACTTGAAATACATGAGCATACTTTTGCTCTTCAACAGCAATTAACAGAGTTGTACTGCAGCACCTCTCCAAAATGAATGGTACTAAAGAAAATTACTTGATTTTAGGGATACCTGTAACTGTAGTATTGCCTAGCCAGACTGATGGAACTGTTTAGGAAGTCAATAAACTGAACTGTCACAGAAAGGAATGACTGTATTTTTTCAGAATTTTACTTTTTCCCTTCAGCTGGAAATCTCCTCTTACTTCTCTGCTTCAGTAATCAACACACAGCTGCCACACTGCCAAACTCGGCCTGCCAGCTGCTCAGACCACAACCTTTTCACAGTACCTTCCAGTGTAATATAACGAAAGTAAGAACGATCCTCCCTCTGTTCTTTTCACCCCCACAGTACCCTATTCTTTCTTTTTCGAAGATCTGAAATCTCCATTTTTACTGTCTGCTCAGATACTTTTAATCTCATCCTTTTGACCCACAGTTTGCCCTGCTGCACACACATGCCCTATAACTACCATTAAAACTTTTGTTTCTTTAGCATTTACTATTAGGAAGCATGTCTTGTATAGACAAATTTTCAAAATATTAATAATTCATCTTTATTTCCCTTGCCATGCTGTTTCAGGGCTTTCTTCCTCCTAAAAAGCTTGCATCACATCTACTATTATTTTACATCAGTATGAAAATGATGAACAGATTCACCCATTCTCATAAACTACTGTCACACAGCAGCTTATCAAGAACTCTTCCTGGTTTACTCCTATGCATAATGGAGTATTGATTTACATCCTCTGAGACAAAGTGATTAGACAGCAGAAGACAGGCAACAGGCCCTGAAATCTGCAGTCAGAATCTCTTAAACCAGAACACATGTCACATAACCTGCTGGCTTCCTCATCTGAGGCTGAGAGATGAAGGCTCATTAGAGCCGCAGTGTTATTTCTTTCCTTCCCTGCTGCAGAAGAGCTCCTAAAACTCTGCAGGAGCTTATCTTACCCGGAGACGAGGAAAGGCTTATGCAGAAGGCGTGCAGTTCTTCAGAGACAGTTATACTGGGGGAGGCCAATTGCTTGTTAATCAAAAGCCTCTTATCTGGAACCACCTGGACCTTTATGCTGTTCTAAAATGAGGCCTAGGAATCCCAGCCGGACTATTTCACATATGCAGAGGTTCTCTACAGGGCAGAAACATACTGTCAGGGAGAGGTTGGTACAATCCTTTCCTGGGCACAGCCTGCACTTGGATCAGCTTAAGCTAATCAGAGATGTCTGGGAGCAGTTTCCTATTAAGATGGGATCCATATGAAAGACAAAAAAAAGCAGATGCTAGATCAGAATGTCACTTACAGACTACTCTTTCCAAGTAAGGACAGAAGGAATTTGATCTTATGTTGAAATACGTTTTCCAGGAAAAAAAAAAAGCAAGCATATTGGCAGAGTGCTGATGATCCTGCCCACCTGCATAATTACTGCACTGGCATTAAGAGATTTCACCATTCCTTCAAACAGAAAGCAATACTCCAAATACACTGGACCAAACAGATAAAGCACAGGTTGTTTACATAGCAGCAACAAAGCCAGGTCATGAGATTATTTTTTTTTCTTTGGAAGAGTAGGGGCTGCACTTTATATCTAGTTATACAATAAAGTTCTGTAAGGTTTACTGCAGCTGCCCTGCAGCTGATATCGAAAAGAAGTCAGGGTATAGTTTGGCAGAGATGCTGTACTAGATAGCATTAGTGTTTTAATTAGTGTCAATGGCAGTTTTAAGGCTGACACCTATGAAGAAGTGAATGAAGGTGAAGCAGCTATCTGGAAAGGCAGCTTCTGAACACAGTGTTCGCTTCCAGTGCCACACTACAGCAGAGAAGAGTCGGACCTGCTAAGCCCCGTGCTACCAGCAGCACAGAGCTTTCAGTTGCTTGCTCAGCTTAGTCTGTTTTCATGCAAACAAGGGACCAGTGAATCTTTCTGTTGCCTTGCAAGTAACTTGGAGACAGTTAACTTGCTATCAGCATTTTCTGTTGCAGCCTTCCTTATAAGCTTTAACACACACAAAAAAAAAATACCACATGGCAACGGGAACTGACTAGAAGGGCTGGAGACCAGCCACATAGAATAACACATATTTGCTAAGAGGAAAAGGGAGCCTCAATGTTGCAAAGCATATACTGAAAACCACAGGAACAAAAAAGGAGAAATGGTTTAAAAATAAATTTCTTAGTTATAAGATAAGAAAGCTTTAATACACCACGAGGTCAAACAGCCCTCTGAAAAGCAGCGCTTGCCCTCGCCCTGCAAACGAATCAATGAAAGGAACAGCGCCAGCAAAACTAACACGTACAGATCCTCACGTTTTGGGCTGACAGTTGCACAGTTTCGGTCTACCTGCAGGCAGGCTGCTGCTGCTGCTCCTTCACATTCATTTAAAGACTAAAAAAAAAAAAATAATTACGTTGTCTCCCATCCTATGTAGCACAACCCGCACCGGCCCCACGGTCCGTCCCCGGGGGAGCGCTGGGTCAGGTTAAACGAACAGCCCTCACCATGCGGCCGGGCTCAACCAGCCGAGCCAGCCTCCGCGCCGTAAGCTCGCACCGCTTACTTTAGCCGGAAAGGGGTAAGCCCGGCATCTGCCCCCGGCCTCTGGCCGCCCCGGGAGGGCGGGAGGAGACGGGAATCACTGCCCCCGGGACAGCCTCCGCCGCGTCCCGCACGGCAGGCGGGAAAACGGCCGGGGCCGGCCTGATACTGCCACCGACCCCGTCCCTCACCCTCCGGGGCTACCCCTCACACCCCCGCCGGCCCCGTCCCTCACCCCCCCCCCGGGGCTGCCCCTCACACCGCCGCCGGCCCCGTCCCTCACCCCCCCGCCGGGGCCGCCTCCCCTCACGCCGCCGCCACCGACCGTGCCCCTCACAGCCCCGGAGCCGCCACCCCCACACTCACCGCGGCGGCGGCATCGCCCCTCCGCCCGCCCCGTGCCCTGGGCGGCAGCGGGGGCGGCGGCGCGCACCGCTCGCGCGCGGCGGGGGAGCCACGTGACCGCTCCCTCCCCGGCTGGCGCTGTCACGTGAGGAGTCCGGGGTGCGGCCGCCATGACAGGCGGGGTCGGGGTAGCCTGAGAAGATGGCGAGCCCTGAGGGGGGAGAGTGGTGGGGCTGTGGGGCTCCTGCTTGGCCTCCGTTTTGCTGAGCAGTGTACGGCTATGAAGCTATAGGGGGATTCACGGCTGGAGGGTTGTGGATGTGCGGCCTTCTATCTCCCTCTCCCCTCAGGGTTGCTGTTGCCCGTCTTACTGGGCTTGCAAGTTCCCTTGCTGCTCTCTGGAGACTAAAGCCCTTTCCAGTCCCCCAAGGAGGTGTCTGCTTTGGGCTTCATGGTCTTAGTTGGCCCCTGGAATTACTTGAAGATGAGAAAAGAGGTGTAGGTCAGGGTGATGGGGGACGTCTGGGCCAACTAGGAATGTTCTCACCGTTTAGTTTGAGTAGCTGGCTGGAATGGGGGGGACTAGTTTCTTCAGTTCAGCATGAAGGGGGAGATAGCTGAGGGAAATCAACCACAACTACCCTGAAGTAACCTGAGCTTGGCAGTTAATGTGCATCTATAGCAACAAGAGTTTACATCCTCACAGGTGGAGAAGCATGTTGAATCCTCAGATCTTTCATATCCAGTGTAAGTGATCTAACTGCTGACTTACTAGGCAAAAGGGTGGTGGGATAGCTTCACCACAGATCCATCTTCATGCAGGACCCTACTTGGCAGGTGTCTTTTTTGGAGGGGGAGGGAGGGGGATGAGGTGTTGAAACTGGAAGGCATGTTGAGTTTGTAAACCCTGGTGAGGTTTAAGAACAAACTGTTGGATTTGCTCAGCATAGTCAGGACTGGGAGCTTTTTTGTGAATACCCAGATACAGAACTTGAGCTGCTGAGCGACACTGTGAAGATAGCAGATTTTATTTTAGTAAAGTGGAAATTAAACAGGGTTGACACACTGGAGCCCATTCTTTGGCGGATATTGTCCCTGGTGTCCAGAGATTATGGCAAGGTGTTTTATAATAATACAAATTGAGCAGAATACAGAACTTGTCCAAAAGTTGTAGCTACAGCATTAAAGCACAGGGGCCAAAAAGGCGATATATAATCAGAACCTGCAGTGAGGAAAAAAGGAGTGACAGTCTGTGGAGGGGTTAGCAGACAGATGACAAGGAGGTATCAGGGATCAAGGTGAAAGTAATGTGTGCAGTTAAATGAGATAGCCACATAGTCAGCATCCCCATCAGCCAGCTTTTCATAATTCCTGTTTCATAAGGGCTAATATGCAGCTTTGATCTCTGTCGCATAATAATTTAGCCTGAGGATTGGAGGTGTGTGTTAAGCTTTTTTAGGTAAAAGCAGCCTCAGCACATATGCTATCTGCTTTCTGCAGAACCATTATCCTTGAAGTCCTAATTTGGCCAGTTCTTGCCTACCTTGTAATTCCAAGTATTTAATCTCCCCAAATAGTTCTTATCTAGAAGAGTTTCCCTGGTACCTGGATTATCATTTTATGAACAGAATTAATAAACTGGTACTTTTTAATGTCATTCATGTAAGGTCTTTGAGACACATGTTTCATTTCTCAAAATCCCTGATAATGATAACCTGCCCAGCCCAACTGCTTAATATACTCTATGATAACTCATTAGTGTTAACCCACTTCCTATGTGCTCACAGCAAGGGACGAGAACTCATGTAAAAGTGCTGGTAAGAAATTGTAACCCAAAGCAATCCTCTGTCAATATGAGCTGTGGTCAGAATTTGGGATCCATGTGTACTCAAGCACTGCAATTTCATTTATTAAACGTTCCTGTCGTTGACATGTCTTAGACACAGAAATGATGCAAGAGAAAGGGACCCTCTGAGCTACAAAAGATACTCTTTAAGTCCTGTCTGATTTCTTAGATTAGCTCTTTTACTTTGTGAAAAAGGAGGCAAGTGTCCCCAAACCCAAACAGAATTAATGTATATTATTTTTCTAAATCCAAATCGTTCAGAACAAATTTCTCCAGCTAACACATAGAGCTTGTTGACCAGCTGTGATAGAGAAGACTGGAGGAAACTCCACCTGTTCTTTCAATAACTAGGAGAACTTGCATTTGTTTCAGTGGTTTGTTTCCTTTTATAATAGTTTGCCTAGGGGCTGCCCGTGACTGAAGTCAGAGTCTGCACATCCCCTAGTAGAGTTTCTAGGTGATTATGGTTTTGAATAGAGTAAACAAGCTCTTGTAAGTGCTGGACCATTTATTTAGAGTATTTCAGGAAGCAGGACGTTTATCTGGTTGCTCTCAGACTTTTCCTTCTTACTGTTACTTTTGCTACATACCATTTAACGTGGTTTTTTGCCTGCTTTCCAAAAGAAGGAACGTCGAATGACAACTCAGAATATGTATACGGGT
Source organism: Phoenicopterus ruber ruber (assembly GCA_009819775.1). Classification (NCBI taxonomy): domain Eukaryota; kingdom Metazoa; phylum Chordata; class Aves; order Phoenicopteriformes; family Phoenicopteridae; genus Phoenicopterus; species Phoenicopterus ruber. The sequence goes on along the minus strand of CM020216.1, from coordinate 8,136,831 downwards.
TTATCTGATCTGCTCTCTCTTCTCAAATACTTTTGAAATCTTGGGTCATATTCATCAAATTTGACAGTGGGTGGAGATCTCAAAGAGATTATATTCTAAATAGCTTTGCAAAAATAGATGTCTGAATAGAAGAGAGAGACTATTATCCACTACTGAGGAAAAGCCTGTAGAACAAGTTCATCCCACATACCCTTAAATTCATTAGGAGCACTCAGGAAAGAATCCATGGAGCTGTTGTGGCTAGTCTATTGAAAACATCAGGTCTGTGCTTTGTAGTAGGTGAAAAGGCAAAAAGGATGTTAGGTACGTTAGGACAGGAATAAAGAATAAGATGGGATACTGTTGTAAAACCCAAAGTGCTTGTACATCTTGAATATTGTATGGAATTCTCCCTAAAGCACCAAGAAAGGTACAGAGAAAAGCAATGAGCTGATCAGAGGTATGGAATTGCTTCCTTAAAGAAAAAAAAAAAAAAAAAAAAAAGGAGTTTAAATACACTGGAATGGTTTAACTTGGAAAAGGACTATGAAGGAATGTGATAGTGGCATAAAAATCTATTGTCATAGAGAAAGTGAATTCTGTATTTCTTATAGCACAAGATTTAGATGTCCTGAGTGAAATTTCAAAGCAGTAAATTTAAAAGAAACAAAAGAAAGTATGTTTTCCCTTGAGTTACAGTTGTAAATTGCTGCAAGTGTATTGTAGAGGCCAAAAGTATAAATGTGCTCATGAGTGGATTAGAAATGGAAATGGAAAAAATGTCCATTGAGGCCTTGTCAGCATAATGCTAATGCAGCTGCCAGCTCAGGAAATCTCCAAGTAAAAGGGGGGGGTGGATTCAGCCAGCAGATTAAGACACCTAAATTTGGGTTTCAGTGTGTAGGTGTCTCCATGTGAACCAGACGTCTAAGCTCCCTTCATACTCAGTGGAGAACTAATGTGGGATTGAGTTACATAAATGCAGGCATCAAATGCCATATTAGGTATTGCAGAGTTTTCTGCCTTGCCTCCTGCTCCAAGAAGCAGCAGGTCTCCTAAAAAGTCTGTCATGTCTGAAGTCTCACATGGGAGTCTTTGATACCTCAGACCATCACAGTTGTCACTAGGCACCTATGGTTAGCAAGCTGAACCCTGCTCATAGCTGATACAGCAAGCTATTCAGAGCTATAAGATAGCTATATCAGTGTATTTTGAACAGCTGACTAGCTCTCAGCTTCATTAACTATATTGAGTAGTTCTCTATTGACTGTAGAAGGAACTTAGGTTCAGGTGAAGACATCTGCATGGGGTCACTTCAGTCTAGGTGTCAGAATTTATAGGTTTTGCCAGGCTGTACCAGAGGGCATATTGCTTAGCTTTTTAGTGCTATTTCCTTAAGTTTCCCTAGCTAGTCAGATGACCGACTTGATTCAGCTGGGATTGATTTAGGGGAAGAATACAGGAGATTATGTATGAAAAACCTTCTTAAGATACTCAGATTTATTGATAATGAGGATTGTGTGAAGGTTTAGATTTCTGGTGCATTGTATAATGGTGCATTGATGTGTAGTGACACTTTGAACATAGTTTCATAACTCCCGAAGCCTGGAAGATACCCGATGGCCAAGAGTTCTGGGGCAACCACAGATACTGCTGATTAAGCCAGCAGAATGACAAATTCTTAAGCCATTAGATCCTGTAACTGAAAGGGATTTTTTTCACAAAGGTAAATCAAAACTAATTTGGTTGGTGACAGGCTATACACCCTTCTGTGAATCAGACCAGTTAGATCTTGTCAGAGTAGCAGAACTTGCCTAAGAAGAATTTGGGCTAAGAGTCAGGCCAAAGAAATTAGAAAGATAATTAGATCAGTTTTGGAAAGCAGAATCAGTCTTTTCCTCAATCTCTCACACTTCAAATTATTTATATTTTCTAGTTGGAAAGACAAAACTTTTAGCACTAATGCTGTCCTCTTGGGCTGATGAAAGTTTTAACAAAACAATTCAGCAAGCTCTGACTTTGTTTTTTGGATATCTTAAAACAAACTATGAAGGAGAGTTTATGCTTTTAAAACTGCATTGGTCACCAGTTGTGCTACTGCAGCAGTGTTCCCACTTGGTATTTATTGACAGAATGCCCTGATAGTACAATGAATAATAAAGACTCCCTCCTATCATCACTGCTGTTAACAGAGCATCTATATCTCTGAAATGTCTGGCTCTTCAAGGCAAGACAGAGACAAGAACAAACTTAATATGATATAATGGGCAGGCCGTCCCCCTTTTCCCATACGTGGGACACAGATAAGACCTACCAGCCAGCTAAATATATTAACATTAACCCATGCTGATGAAGCAAAAAAGGAGTTGTGGGGTGGAGTGATGAGCATATGTGATGTGTCCCTAAAATCTGCAGGAACATGAGGAAGAAGCCGGTTGTGTGAGAGACAGACAGTGCTTGGGAGAATTCACAGATTCAAGGATCTTGCCTTGTTTTGTCTCAGCAAGGAATTGCAGCACTGAGCATACAGAGAACAACAGGATTGTCATGCTCTATTCAATTCCCTTCAACTTTTTTCCATCATTTTTCAGCCCGTTCTGTGTTATTTTTCTGTACTTCTTAACACCTCTCTTCTGATATTTTCTGTAGAGTCTGTCCATAACTGTGGAAAAGTTGTGTTCTAGCTTTGAAGTGTTGCTGACAAAATTCCATCTGGTTTTGGTATTCAGAATTTCTCACTCTTAAGATCTGGGAGCGCGATGTTACATTTTTTGTCATTTCTTTTTATTGAAATAAAACATTCCTTGGAATCTGTGGAGGGAGGTAGTTGGCCAAATGTTCTGTCCAGTGTTGCTCAACTGTGCTCAGATCACTTCACAGGCTCGGGGTCTGGGCCAGCCTGGGCTGATTTCTTTTCCACTTTAGACTGTTTTGCAAAGTTTTGAGAAAGAAAACAATCCCATAAACCCCAGAAATCTCATAATTGAATTGGCTTTTTCCCCATGAATTACATTAGAACTCTATCAAGAGTTTCCTTCCATCTTTGTTTCTACTCCCTGATAAGAGGAAGAAAAAAGTTAATTTGCAAAGGAGGTCAGTCTCATTATCTTCTTTTTACAGATGTGGAAGTTAAAGCACAGAAAGATGAAGTTGTTTGTTCCAAGTCATCCAACAGAGCAGTGGCAGAGAGAAAAACAGAACCGATTCCTTCAGTGCTCACTCTGTTGCATCACTCTGTCTTCCTGTTTTGATGAAAACGTCCCAAATGTAATTTTCATAGGTAAGTATGTGAGAAAGATTCAGACTTCCTGAAGCATGGAAACCAAAACCTTTAGTTATGTCATGTAAACAGAGGTTAGATAGAGCCCAAACCGAGACAAAGACTCCAAGCCTGTTGTGGCACTTCTGTTGTACAGGTATCTTTTTAGTAATTCTTTCTCATAGCGGGTATAATCTTCCCAGTATCTTTCATCAAGAGATACCTCAGCCTCTAGCCCCTTCCCTATTGTACAACAGGATGCTGAGCCTTTTTTTTTTTTTTTTTTCATACTACAGTTTCATTTTCTGCATTCTCAAGGATGGGGTTTTCAGTTTCCTAGCACTGAGAAAAGCATGAAAAGGAAGTATATGTAACAAGCAAAGGATGATTATCTGGTAATATTAATAGTTTCATCTTAGCTCTATTTTTGCCATTGATTTTACAGAATTATGCTGATTCATACCAATTGGGGCAGTTCTTGCTTCTCTGTAACAACTTTACTATCTGTTGTAATCACAGAATCACAGGGCTTGTACCCCTTCTTCTCCAACCTCCTTCTCCAATTTGTCATTCTAGTCTGCTGTTTCTGTAACCCATCCTAAAAAAAATTCACAACTTTAAAATCGTCATGAACAACCAGACAACCATTTAGAAACTTCTACTCTAAATCGTTCTTCTTTTTTAGAGGCCTGAGATATATTAGCCGTTTACCTCATCTTTGTATTGTCTTTTTCAAAGGAGAATATGTGAAATTCAACAGTAGTTGTTTCCTATCTTATTTCTCATATATGAGAAAGTGAAGAGAAATTATATTCTTATAGCTAAGAGGACAAGAATTAGGAGATATGACTGACCCTCAAGGTGCTCCCTCCGTAAATCTGGGTTTATTGCTTGATGTCTTCATTCGTTACATACAGTATGTTGACAAAACTCTTACCCCCACAGCCTGTGTCTATTTTATCTATTTAGATTAGAAGCACTTGTGGCCAAACACAGTTTCTTGTTGTGCAATTATGTATCACTACAAACAAGGTCACCTGACCTCTTTTAGGATTCCTAGGCAAATCCAAAGCAAAACAAAAAAAATCCCCATCTGCAACATACTCTTTGTTGCATTACTAACTGGTGATTTACCAGAGAAGTGTGTTAGGGAAGGCTATTGAAAGCCATGTTTCTAAAATGTAAGATTTGTAAATGTCATAAACTTGATTTCAATAAATGAAAACAAATTAGGAAATAAGTGTTCAAATTAGTGTATACAGGACCCAAGAGCTGTGAAGTTACTTGTAAATTTACTCCTTATTTTAGCATGAAAAAAAAATCAATATGATTAAAAAGCACAAGATATTTTGGGGGCCTATTAAAAAACCCTAATACAAATAACATGACCTTTGTGTTAATGATTTTAGTGAAGGATTAGTAGGCAATTAAATGAATGACTGGAGGAAACCATTATTGCACTATCTGAAAATGTCAAGCTCTGAAAGAAGTATGCTGCCTAAGGAAAATGGTGAAAATGGAAGATACATACTGCTAAAATCTGTCCTGGATAAACATTGTGCTGTAGAAGGGGATAGCATAACGTTCTGTGCAGGTTGTGAGGTGCCCCCTGGTGTTACAAAGCTCAGCTGTTTATTTCTGTTGAGACATTGTATATGGTCAGAGCAGGATAAAACACCCGAAGTATTGACTGAGGGTAAGAAAGTGTAAAAGGTAAATGGAAGCTACTGAAAGCCACAAAGCTGCAGAAGAGGGACTGGAAGCAATGCCATTTAGGATCTAACTGCCATTTACAATAAGCAGAATTAGCTGTAAGCTTCTCAGTTTTAGGTAACATTTTCAGTAGCAGGAGTTAGAGGATGCTCTATAGTGATGGGGATCCAGGTGAGGAAGGGGTCAGCAGCCTTTTGTGGAGGCTGTAGATGGAAGGGAGGCTTGGAGAGGCTTTGGAGAGCCACAGAGAGAGGAGTCTCCTTCTTCACCCAGATGTCTCTTCCATTGCACTGGGCGGGTTATGGGACCCCCAGACCTGCCCTCGCAGTTATGTGTCTCAACTCCAATCACCACAAGCAACAATATACCCTGTCTTCTTCTTACAGCAATTTCTACTTATGTGGGGCTGCTGAGAGGGGGGGAACAGGAGAAAAGGAACCATTTCAGCAAAGGGGAAGGGAGGAATAGAAGATGCCGAGCCAAAGAGGAAGGCCTTAGGGAGCAAGGCCTTCTGTTCCTATTACTGGGGTCAAAAATCACTGCTTTAACTTTTGGTCAGCACTGAAGTGGTCAGTCAGTCGGAGTAGATGATCATTGTAGATCCCTTCCAACTGAAAATAGTCTAGTCTAGTCTAGTTAAGAAAGAGAGAAGAAGAAAATTGTACTTAGGATAGATAAACTAGAATTCTGTTCTTATCTCTAAATTGATATGGCTCTTCTCCAAACCTAAGTGGTGGTTCTAGATGCTAGCAAGTGGTTCTGTGGGGTTGGTTATCCAGGACTTTTCTGGAAATAAAGTCACATAAACCATGTGGACCTAAAAATGTATAGACAAGAGCAGAATCAAAAGCAAGTGATTCTAAGAGTTTGAGGGGAATTCCTACACTATAACATAGCTATTTGTAACTGGATATTTAGTATTTGTAACTTTACTTTGGAGGATCTTCAGATGGCAAAACAAAAGATGTTTGCTGTTTCATTCAAGCAGAAAAAGAGTATTATAAGCTATTTTTAATGAATAAGTTCTTTCAAATGAATACCAAATCTCTACTCCTTTTGTATGTCCTTGTGACGGAAAAAAGAGCATATCATTTTGTATCATTAAGAGAAAATACCAATGGTTTACCCAGGTGTTTGATTTTAATGTCTTCATATTTTGGAGATTTATTATTAATGAACGTTTTGGTTCTCTTATAGATTAGATAAGTGAGGACAGGGAAATGAGGAAATGAGGGCAAAATCCCTTTGAACAGGTCGATATTGGTTGTAACAAAATTTGCAGCACTTCATTATGTAAAGATTTGTTGTAAACCAAACAATCCTAGTGGTGTTCTTACAGCCTTTGTTGCCAAAAGAAATAAGGTAAGAATTTCAGCTTTCGTTGTAATGAAAGCCAGCAGCCCTTGTGGTCAGAGGAATAAAACCTTGAAGATGTGACACATATGTAAAATGATGGCTCATCCTACAAGAATCAAATGAAAAAATAATTTGAAAAAAGAGACAAAATGAAGTATCTTCTAGTGTTTTTTAATAAAGCCATTCTTCTGATTTTACAGAGACCAACTCCTGTTTTTGTTAGTGCTCAGGCTGGTAATGCTGACCATAAGTCCCAAATATGTCTTCTGGCACTGTACCAATTTGAGTTGAACCAAAATATATTATCCATTCTCCTAAATGTGAGCTTCTGCTGTGCCATATTGTGGAACCAAGTTATCTGAGAGTTGCAAAGTGATACCAGATGGTGATTGTAGGTTGGCTGGAATTTGTGGTCTTTCTAGTCTTGCCACATGTTTCACTACTTGGAAGCTTCTAAATTATATTGTTCAATAATTTGTCTCCTTGGCTTAATATTCCCAATATTTCCTTTCTTTCATGTTCTAGTTTGGTGCAGTTCTTCGTGCTTTCGCTAGGTGGGTCCCCACAACAGTACACTGGGTAAGCAATTCGTTGAATAGCCTGAACACATTTCAGTAAATGTATCTCCCAGTCATTTTTATTACCACTTTATTTGGCAGAAGTTCACTGCACCGCACGTTTCGATGTACAATTTAGTGATTTAAAATACTGATTAAAGTGTTGGTAAGTTGTCATAAAGGGACTGGACTTGGGAATCTCCTAGAACTATTGCCTTTCTAACTTACCTATTTCAACTGGAACTTAAAACAAATGTGCTCTTCTTGTAGCCAGTCTTGTACAGTCCTATCAAGTTTTGCAATTATTTTACCTTTCAAAGGGTGATGCAAAGCTGGTTCCTTAGCAACATTACATATATTCTTCCTTTCCAAAATCAAAAGTTAGTCATCTTTAATGCTTTGCAACTTTCCATACTAGTCAAAACCAAAAAAAAAAAAAAAAAAAAAAAAAAAATCATCTTTTTCCACGTGTGTTAGGTATTTACCGACTACAGAAGAAAGGAAAGACTTTCTAGCTAAAATCTTCAGAGATTTTCCTTCCAAGTACAAATACTGTATATGAGTGAGTACTTACATTAAAAAACATTTACCTTCTAAACCTGACTAAAACAAAACCCAAACACAAAACTTCAATTCTCTCTATCCCATAATGCCCCATATAGAAGATTAAGGAAAAAGAAGTCAGAGATTAGCAATATTTTTAATGTCCTATTAGAAAGCCAGTCTAACCCAATGGTGGGTAGCATAAAAGCTAGACATGTGTAGCTCTTGAGCCCTTTGTGATGCCCTCCCCACCTGAGTCTGTATATGATTCTTGTCTGGTGCAGCACCCATCTGTCACATCAACCTGGGAGAAAACTGTAAGTCAGGAACAGGGCAGCTCTTCACCCTGCTAATTTTTATAGTTAGAACTACCTGGTCTTTAAAAGGCATGGTGCTCCGAATGAGGAGGCACGTAGCTTCTTTACTGTTTCTGTTTGTGTCTTCACCTTGCAAAGAAGAAGGATCAACTAACCTGCAGAGAGCTCTATACTGCCATGCCCAGGCTGTTTCTGATGTTCAGGCTTGTACACTTAAAGCTAGCTCTCTTTATAGTGTAGTCTGTAGCATTGATTTAACTTCAGAATGGATAACTCTTACCTCTGGGGGGGCTTATCTAAAGATATCTTTTCAATACTCACTTCTTATGTCTTGGCACCTACAGAAAGAAAATCAAAACAGCCAATTTCAATTATTGTGAGGTTTGGTTTTATTTTTTCTTCTTCTTTTGTTCCTCCTCTTATCCAGGCTCATTAAGTGAATCTATTTCATCTGCTTGTTTGACCTAGTAAGACAATTCATGCGGAAGTCTAGCAAGAAGTGAAAATTTTGATTGAGCTAAAGGCTTTGTTTCATGTGATTTATGTTCAGAAAGCAAAGAAAGGTTTAGAAAATTCTTGCATTATGTATTACAAAGATAAGCTGAAAACCAAAATTGTTTTCTTGCTCAGTAACCGATTTATATTAAATAAGACTGATATTGATTATTGAATATATTTAAACTCAGAAAATCTTGGTCTCTAAAATAATCAATGAGAGACAAGAGAAAGGCTGTCACAGTACACAGAGGCATGGTGGTACTTAATGTCAGAGATCTGGCTCAAAATTAATCCTCAAGAGTGACTATAACATCTGATTTCCTGTTTTTAGCAAGCAGATAGATAGAATTTTCTGTGTTTTACCCAAACCAGTTTTAATGGTCTCCTTGTCTTCATTTTGATGGCAAGAATCCCAACTTGGATAAAAATAGCTTCTATATTGTTTTAGTTTACTTACGTCTCTAAGTGATGGTTATGAACTCCAATAGTTATCTCTTCATCATAAAGCTAGCATCAGTTACAATCTCCATTCTTCAGCTCTGGGCCAAATCTGCATTTAGGCTGAGTGCAAACGCTCTAGGAATCCAGGACAATGGAGAATGGTGAGAAATTCCAATAAAACCTTGATTCAGATTTGGAAAGTTCTCGTGTGTCTGAACCTGGAGACTTGATCTGGGTAGGGGGATCTCATGCTCTCCTGGATTAGAGTCACCCTTCTGCATCCCTGGGCAGTTACACAAAGTGTAGTGGGAGTGCTCATCATTTCTACTTCCAGAGTTACAAACCACAAAGCCAGACATACTATATGAGGTTGGTCTGCTCACACTTGTCTGGCACCATCATTTCCTCTGGGAAAATGGCAAAAGCAAATAGCAACTTGCCTGTTTGCATGTAGGCGTGATCCTCCTGAGAACGTATAATTTGGCACCATGTCCAAGTGAAGTTCAAACATCCTCAAGCTATGAGTTGTTGACAACATCTCTCAGAATAGACATATAAACTACGTAAAGCAGTTTTGGTGCTGCCTTATCTCAACATTACCTTCAAAAACTGTCATGGTTCCCAAGTCACTAAGTCACCCTGGTTGGGGAAATATCCTTACAGCAAAGGGTGTTAACTGCTTAACCTTTGCATCGGCGCCCTTGTCTGCAGGCGGAGGGTAACCACACTTACCAGCCTCATCAGGACCCTGGGAGATGCAAAGCATGCTTAAACTTTCGTGTGCATTGATGAATGCTTATGTATTGCTGCCCCACAGTGGCTGTGTTTACAAAGGGTATAATCCTCACAATAACGGCAATGGTGACCATTTGACATAATAGCAATTTCTCAGTCAGATTATTAGCTGTGCAAAACAGGCATTGCATTTAGACCGGTTCCCTGTTTACTACTCAGAATTTAAATGCAATTAAGCATAGCTGGTGGTGTCACGCCTCTATTACTAGTGATGGACCTGTCCCTCCTTTATAGGAGGTAGTATAGAAGTGCCAAGTATCACTACTGTAATGAAATCAGAGGGAGGTAAATACACCATATAAATATTCCAAGGCCTCTTAAGACTGAGAGTCAGCAAGCGAACCTTGGCTACAACACAGAAAATTTGAGAGTTGTTAATAAAGAGGATTAAAGCAGTAGGTATCCTCTGGGCTATAGCAGGATTTAACAAATGCCTGCAAATGCGATGTTCAGTAGGACTCCAAGGCAAAGCTCGACTGTAACTTGGAGTCTGCACAGAGGGAAAAGGGAAAGCAGTCCAGGATCATGTTACTCATCTGATTGCAAAGGGTTCTGTTTTCAGCGCTGCCCCCAGGGCTTTACCTGATCTATCCAAATAGAAGATGTCTGCCCTTCCCACCCTGCAATCATTCATACATAAACAACTCTAAATACTTTTCTGACTGTTCTGCCAGTTTCAGCTCTTCTTGCTTATTCAGTGCCTGCTCTCCTGCCAAAACAACAAACTGAGCTCGTGTGGGTTGTGGTTGGGGGCTGAGGCAGGCAACAGCGGTCTGCTCATTTCCTTTGTTTTTCACATTTCTCTTTGGCCTTTCCTTGGGTAAAATCCAAGGGATGGATCATTGCTGGTTCCATCATGATGCAGAAAGAACAGACATCACTTTTGAAACAATGACAGCTTTATGAAGCTTAACAGTCTCAGCCAAAGTCTTGGTGCTATCATCAGACATGTCTTTCTTCCCAGTCCCTGCAGGTGACTGCAGCTGGCAGCAGATCTTTTGACAGTCAGATTCTGTATGTTATCTCTGTTGGACCAAGCCTTTAAAGAATTGAACAGGAAGATCTGGGAAACAGATACGCTGTTTCAAGGCATAAATAACATTGTGCTGAGTACTGCAGAAAGCCTTTATTTAATTTAGTTCGATTTGGTTCAAACATGGTCATCTGGTTTGGCTTCCAACCAGGATTTCTGTAGAGGTATGCTCAGTTTCTTCTTAGACCACCAACTGTCATATACAAAGCACTTCTCACTGTGCCGCCATTCCTCAGCTCTTCAGTGGGAATAAGAACATGTTCCTGACTTACAGGGAAGGGAGATAAGGAGTGATAGGAATTAACATTGTGAGATTTTTCTGATTTTCTAGTAATAGAGATCCATATAAATAACTCAAACACAGGACTGAAATGGCAAGAATAGTTACTGCTAACAGCAGAGAAATGTGGAGAGCGTTACTGGTACATTGCCATCAAATCAGAAAGTATAACCGCGAAATCCATCCCTGTGAAGAAAGCCAGACCATGCAAAGTAAAAACTATTTAAGCTGTCAAAGTTGAAGTGGAACTTAAGTTTTGGGTACTCTGTCTAACAATGTCACTGTGATGGTTTAAAGAAGTTTAATTCTTCAGTTTGCTTATTGCCACTTGTGATGATTACTCAGAACTTCATTTTAGGTCACAAAATATTTTTTTCTAGTGATCAACTTCACATTTTAATCTGCAGGTATTAGCCCAAGGCTATTTCTTTGCTTCCAACATACCAAAGTATTTCGCTAAACAACAACAAAAAAGAACCTCGATAAAGTACATGCACATTCCTGTTTGCCCTTTTTTACTACCCCGCCCTTTTTTACAAAGGGGCAATTTCAGCTACCTGGCCTTTTCTGGAATGCAGTCTGAGAGGTGATTTCATTTTTGCTGTGTAAAGAGGAACAGCACAATCCTAGCAGTGACAGCATCCTGCCAGCTAGTGCTGCCACCAGCATATCAGCAATAGCCATCAGTCTGAGGACTAGCAGTTCCCTAACAGCTATGGATCAGAGACAGCAAAGTAGCATTAGATGGTTTGACCTACGGCATTTTAGGATATTTACTTGCTTCCCCGAAGTCTGGGAGGCTCTGGATTCCTTGGCGTCTGGTTAAGCCAGGGAGATAGATTAACTGAAGGACTATTACTGTTTTGTCTTGGGTGAGGCCTTCTGGGCAGCCAGCTGTTTTATTTTGTGTATTGCACAAAAGGTTGCTTTAAATCTATGTGTTCTGGGGATGAAGGGTTGGAAGTGAGAGGGTAAGCTGCAGGATATTTTTTTCCTTTACACAGCAATCTTCACTAGCCAACATTGTTGGCAAAAGCAGGCAGAAGAGAGAAGTTCCCTTAGAGTAGTTGTAATACACATTGCCCTGTCATGCAAAGTTTAAGCCAGAAGGGTCCAGTCCAATGTGGTGCCAAGGGCCTGATTTTAAAATTGTTTAGCTGCCTGTCCTTAACTGCTACAGTTTGCTCTTGGAGCACTGTAACATGCTGAACAGTTCTGAAAGTCAGGATCCAAAAGTCTAATGCTGTAGCTAGACTACAATTTCCATGCTTTTGTGTACACAGTGAGCTCCGCTGACTTCAATGGGTTTCTCCATAGACAAAAGTGTTCACCTGGAATTAAATGCTTATCTATTTGCAGATACTAGATCACTGGTGTCCTGTGTGCTGCCCAGGAGAGAGCCTGAACAAAACCAGGAGAAAGGTCAGTGATATTTATGTAAACCACACAACGTGTGCTTTATCAGATCATCCTTTTATAATGCAATATTCTTGTAACACAGTTCTTACTCTCTTCCACATTTGAAAGCAGAAAAAATATTGTGTGCTTTCTGCAGTATATCCCTTCCTGGCAAAGTTGTCTCAGAACAGAAGGAAAAGACAGCTTTGCTTTTCCAGCTATGGCTTTTAAAAACATTTTTGTCTAATTCTGTTAGGCTCCCAGAGAATGTTTCATGGATATGTAGCATATTATGTTATTACTGCAGTGTATATCTGTGATAAACCCTTTATCATTCCACCGCTCTTTGAAATAGGGAAGACTTACAAGTCCTGGGTTACAAATGAGAAAACAGTAGCACAGAACTTAACCGCCATAAGATTTCTCTTGGGCAAAATTCCCACATGGGAGGAGTCTGTTGCCTTCTTGTTCTTGCCTCAGACCACTAACGTCAGTGATGATGAATGAACCATGTGGGATCAGGTCCATGCTGGGGACAGGGGGCAAGGAGATATAACTTGACCTGCTGTAGCTCCCACTTGCTTCAGTCAAAACTGTCAGCACACAGTACTCTTAAAAGGCAGGTCTTAAATGACTTGGCAGTAGACATCCTCTAACTGCTTGTAAGAAAGCTGCCAGTGGACATCTCAGTTATTTTGCTAGTTTGGTTTCTTCCTGACTGGAAGATAAAGACTGTGGTACAATAACAGATACATCACCCAATTTAGGGTACCAAGGAAGGCATTTGTGTGTAAGTTTGACCTTTCTTTGTTTTCTTATGCAAACAATAATAAACAAAAAATATAATTGATAAGCATATTAATAAGTTAATGATTAACTTACTTAACAATGTTGGCCTTCAGATTGACATTAGGGGGCAGTTAAGCTAATATAGAGGTCTCAGAATTCTTATTCCAGGTTCCTTGCACAGCTGTCTGTCTGCATTGATGAAATTCATGAGGTTTTCCTCACAGCTGTTGAAAGATAGAAACTTTAGTCTTTAACAGCATGTATGCACGTGTTGTATGACCAGGTTAAAGTCCATACTGCTAAAAGAAACTCAGATATCTCAGGCTTCCAGGTTTATATATCGTTTTTTTCTGATGCAACAAAGTGAAAAACAAACTCATATAGCATGTGGACCCATCCCAAACTGCAGATGAACACACTTTAAACCCCAAGACAATATAAACAGAAAAGCGTGTGTTGCGTTCAGGCTTCTGTCCTAGATTTACCCAGACAGTTCCAAACTCTCTTTGGTTTTCCTGTCAAGTTTCTGGATCTAATTAGATCCACCTGCATCTCACTAATGTATTACATGAGATATGTAACATTAGAGAATCTCATCAGTATAAGCTGACATGTAATTTAGATTGTCAGCTTAAAAAATAGCATTGCAGTGGTAACCCTAAATCTCCAACCCCTCCATTACGTCACTGCTTGCCAAGGAGACTTGGACTAAAACTTGCTGAGCAAGTGTTGCTTTTCATCCCAGGAACTTGTGCTGTCTGCCTGGGGCTCAGACTTTGCACCTCAGTGGTAGATCCCCCTCGTGACTTGTGGGAGTCCTACAAGTGGTGTGCGATAAGTATTGGAGGAGTTTGCCATTCACCCACCAAGTAATAGATTCATGATGCTGCAAGGGGAGTGCTGTATTCATATGTCAGATGGGTAGAATCTGCTTTATCACTAGAGAAGATTTAGAGATAAAACAATGCTTTAAACCCACAAGATTTTCAATAATGGAGAAAATTACAAAAGGATACAAGATGGGTCACTAAGATTATGTTTGGGAATAAAGCCCTTTCATAGCTGCTCCAACATCTCATCCGGTAAGAGGCTGACAAACTGATTAGTTTCTGCTGTCTATATCAGACTTGGTTCACCTAGAACACTTTAGAGTTACATCTTTCATGTTCTAGTGATAAAGAAAGAGGTTACTCAGAGTCTCCTGGAACAGCTGTTCCAGCCTCAAGCAGACTGTCCTGTCACCCAACCCGGTAACACTTTCCCTTCTTATCTCTTATGATAGGACACTCAGACTTGTGTTAATGAAGGAGATCGGATCATTTCTGTACACTACTCTCTTTAAAGTGCCTAATTAATTTTTCTGTTGTACACTTTGATTAGAACACATTCCTGGCTTCAGTTTTGAATTGTTTTTGTTATGGTGGGGTTTTTTTATCTTTACAGGTCCCTTCAGACAGGGTGCTAAATTTTGCAAATCATAACTTATAAATATATAATGTGCAATTCATAAATAATAAATAATTATTATAATTCCATTTGAAAATGCAGCTGAACTTAGCTCATTTTTAGCAATTTCAATGCGATACTTGAAGATAAATGGATGGCAAAACTGAGAATTGGAGTTTCTAGAAAGACAGTTTCAGGAACTCTTAGTTACAGGGGCCTTTTTCTTCCTGAGCCCCTCGCACCTCTGCTTAGCAAAGAGATGGGAGAGTTGAGCCACTAGATATCTTGTATGTACCACTCAAGAGTTCGTTGTTTTTGTGTGCAGGGTTGCGTATAGGAGCGTACCGTCCTCATAACTTTACACCTCTGGTGTAACCTTTTTCAGATGTTTTTAATTCTGTAAGACTTTGAACTTGATACAGAATAAACGTGGTCTCAGCATGGTATGATGACCTGTAATACAGTCCTTCTTGCATTAAAACTGCCTGTATCTGACACAAGAGTACAAAGTTCAGGCAGTTTGTTGAAGGCTGAACTGGACTCTTCTGATACAATTTTCTTTATCTTATCAAAAGTCCCCCAATGAGCCAGGTGAGTCCAGACTACTTTTGGTCTCTAGTTCCTTGGCTCAGTCTTTGTCTTCAGGCTGCATAAGTCAGTTTGCTATTCTCTGGCTACTGTTCTCTAATTTTCTGCCTATTTTTTCTCTGGTCATTTTTATCTGTGACTGTACATTAGGAATATTTTGATTCACAAAACTCTGACTTGCCTTAATCCATCTCAGAATAAAACCTTTCTCTGTCACATTTTCCTAGTTCTGTCTCTGAACATAGCCACAGAAATTTTGATTGCTCTATGTACTTTGCCGGGCCATTTTGCATTCCCTGCCACCTCATTTTCTATGCACAAAATCAGACTAAACTTGTTTGCAGTTTCCCTACTGTTACCATTTCTACATCCTCAAAATGATGAGTGTATATTAAATAGCAATTGCATCTTCACAGCAATAGTCACAGCTGTGGTAGGCACCAGTAGCCTGAAAAAGTGTGTTCTAAGTTTGGCCCACTACATTTATTTCATCTCTCTGATCTGAGAAGTGTTAAAATCACAGTTTAAGACTGTTACAGACAATTCACTCAGTCTTAAGTGAGGCTGGTGGGGTGCAGCCTGGGACTGATACAAAATGAAAATAATTTTCGTATGTTTAGCTCCAGTTGTATTTCTCATTATGTGTGGCTAGTGGCTCATTTTTCTGAAAGGCCTCTCTTTAATCAACTTACTTTCCAGCTGACCTTATAAGATTGCAATATGAGTCTGAAAAATCAATTAAAAAAGGACTGAAATACACTTCTATTATATATTAACATGTGTCCTTGTAAAGAAAGGCCGTGATCTGGGTATGCAAAGGCTAATAATTGACCAACTTGTGGTGCCATAATATTTGTTCTATTTATTTTCTTTGCAGAAAGCATGCGAACACTTTGGAGGGACACTAAAAAAAGTCTGCAGAATACTCATACCAAGTTTAAATAGGCACATTTTAAAAAGCTGAGCAATGATTATCAATGTTTATCACCAAGGGCTCCAAAACTCCTCTGTCTAACAAAAGAGAAAATGTAGGTTTTATAGGTTAATGGTAATGCATGAAAAATAGGTTTACTTTGGCTCATTATAAGACTACAAAAAAAGCTGAAGATGTAATGTGATAAAGGCACATGAAAAGACTGGTTTGTGGTTTTGTGTTACTCACAAGAGACAAGTTCAGCATTTGATTTCAGGAAGCTTCTGAGGGCTCCACGAGATGCTTAGCATTTACACAACTATGTCTGCAAACCACTACAAAACTGACGCTTAACCGTGACATTTGACTCAGAGAAGTTCTCAGTGACTTGCAGTATTTTGGGGGTACAAAGAGGACAACACATTCCTATGTCAATACTAGTGGCAGAGGGCATGTAGCCTGGGACTTTAATATCCAGTGGCACCTGAGAACTGGTGCCTCCACCCTTGTTTGCCGTCCTTAACTTGTGTGCTTTTTTTTTGTAATTCACTGACTGTACTCCTTTTCCTCCAACTAGAATTGCCTTGTGCCCTGGAAGTATTTAACTTCCACAGATTTCATACCACAGGACTATTTCTTCCCTAAAATACTATTACAAAAAGATTTACTTTCATTACAGTAATCTTTACCGGGCTAATTGATATTTGGTTGTGAATTCAGTTTAAGTTGTTACGTTCATGGTGGTGCCATACCTTCTTTGGCTTAATGGTACTTCCAGGAAATGCCAGGACCTCTGAAAGGGTCTCATAATGTTCAGAACTATCTCACAGTATCTCGGACTATGGTAAAATGAGTCACTCTTTTATCCTTTCCCAGTGAATTTTGGGAGAACTCCCCTTTCCTTCTAGGCAAGCACATATATTCTGGGAAAACTTCAGAGGGCTTGGAGCATTTGAATAGTTTAGCTTCTATCCACATTATTCTAAGGGAATAATGGTCTTTCACCCAAATGAGTAAATTCTTTCATTTCAGTTTATAATTCAAAATGAGCTTGAAAGATGAGCTAATCTATGGTGCTTTAACATAGGCTTTCTAGCTTGAGAGCACCAAGATTTTAGGGTTACATTTTTTTTCTCTGAATAAGGGGTAAGCTGGGGGGGCTATATTTGAACAATATAATGGCAGGGCAGACTCAGCTGTGGTATCCAGCTGTGAACGTGACACTAATCTTTTGGTAGTCACACCTTGTTGGGCCTCATTCTGAGATTAATGTTTACATTCTGCGTGGGAACATATTCCAATCACCTGTTATTACCCATATCATATTGTATATAATCCCTTTCATTAATATATTGCAGGTTGGGGTTTTTTTTCCCCAGTTTCTCATTGAAAATCCATTCCAGAACTTGCTTGCTCTTATGTGTAAGAAACTTCTAATTCCTGGACTAAATGTATACATACCAATTTTTTTTTTTTACTTTTGTTCTTGTGTCAACTTTAGATTTCATCTTAATTGATTTGAGTTGGAGCTGAGAACACTTTCAGAGTCAGGCTGATGCTTTTTGAAAGAGTTTATAAATCTGTAATTCCAGTGCTCTCCAGTTTTCTTCAAGGAAAAAGTACATGTTTCCTCCTGCCCAGTGATGCTTTGATACCAAGAGATTTTTATTTGCTTAGAGCTTCAGTTTTGGGGGGTTGTTTTAATTTGGCTTTTGCAACTTGAAATATCTGGTCTCTTGTACTAGATATTAAAGAGAAAACCAGCATACACTACCTGGGATCAACTTTGTTAGTAATTGCTTACCCAGAGGACAAATAATGAAGCAGCTTTACTGAAAAGAATTAATGAGAGACATAATTTTTTACAGTTAAGAAAATAGTATCCTTCACTCAACATTACCATTGAAGGTGTAATTTTTTTGTGTGATTTAGTGATAAATATTTGTGTGAACTTTGATATATATATTTGCTTGGGTACTGGGATTTCCTCAGCTTCTTTTTTAGTGCCAATGAGCAGAATGTACTAGAAATATTTTTCCTGAAATTGCCTAATTTCGTGGGACATCTGTGTTCTGGTAGGACTAAGCCTTTTGATAAGGGATTACTGTCAGATTCTAAAGAGATGAATGGAAAAAGTTGTCCCTTCATCTCCAAACAGCTTAAAATGAAACGTCTGAGTTTTCACTCCCAGGAGTCAAGTCTTGCTGCTGAGTTGAATGATAGCAAACCTTAGGGATGTGGAGAATAGTGTAATTGTTAGTCCAAATACCAAAAAGTAAATTCTGAGTGTCAAGTGCATAAGAGTGGCGTCTCAGTAACAAATCTGAATACGCCATTAAATCAAACACATTGTACCAAGTACTTTGCATTTTATTTTGGCAGTGAGATAATATTTGTTTAATATGGATCCTGAAGTCCTGATAAAAGCAAAATTTCCGTTATGATAAGATTGCAGGATTAGCCCCAACTTTAGTAATTAATGGCCTGCTTCCAGCAAAAAATACCAACACTTTTTCCTCACTAGAAAAAATAGTTACCTTGGGGCCAATTTTGTATGGAATGCTTGAGACCAGTTTGAGATATATATGCCACATATGCATGTATGTTTATGTCTGTTTATTAGCAATTCTGTATCTTTACTTTGGCATTGCCTTTAATATAAAATTAGACTTGTTTATGGTGATTTTTACATATGGACGGTTCTCCTATACTCTTAATTAGTTATACATTATTTAATTACTCTTGTAGTATATGCTAGTCAAAATACAGATGTGTTACAGTTATGATTTGGAGTTCCCAGGCACAAAATGCTTGCCATTATAATCTCCTAGATATTAAATACCAGTTCAGATATTCATAATTCTGATAATTCTGAATAACTGATAATTCTGCTATCAGTTCAGATAATAGAATAATGCTCCATAGAGCTTACTACTGTGCAATAAAAAAAAATCTTCCACATGATCAGGCATAGTATTGATGAGCAGGAAGAAATTTGACAGGAGAATGACTGCTCGCTCTCTCCCCCCTTTCACCCAAGCTGTTGTGGTCCCATAACTGCTTACCAGGACACACTGGAGTGCAACACCAAGGCTCTTGGGACCCCTCACCTCATGATCATCTCCCAGTGGAAATGGGTCTTGTGTGGACCACAGTAATGCTGGGGCACAATGAACATATTTCACTCAACTTAGAGAATCTCCCACATTTCCCACCCACATTTTTATGTATACCAGAAAATAAATTCATATTTAAAAAGAAGAATGCAAGTTCCAGGTTATACATTTCCTATCATCTGGGAGGCTTACAGAGATGCTTGCGGAAACAGATGCAGAAGTTGTTTGCATCTCACCTGATACAAGACTAATCTTCTTGTTTTGATCTTCCTCCTGCTATTCATTCTCCTCCAGTATGTAGGTTCTGTTCCTCTCCTACAAGTGTTTGCTGATTTTAGTCTTCTGTCATACAGCAGTACCACTTTTTCACACTAGGAGCTGTGCTTTGTCACAGGATTTTAGTAGTTCATGACATTAAGCATTGCCAGATCTAGCTGCTCTGTGAACAGGGAAGGACGCTGGAAGAGGAGACGTGGCCCTTTGCTTGGCCTCAGTCCGATCATGTCAGCCCATGCAAGTGTCCTGTATTAGTGATGCTAAGGGGATGCTACAGTCCTTTCAGCCATTTAACTTTCCACCAGTTCTCCTGTTAAATAAACACCTGATGATCTTTGTCTGTAAATTATGGCTCAAGCACAAGCCCCCTTCTCGGGTTTGCTGTTAGTCTGTAGGCGGGGAGCTCTCAAGGCTAGCATCAGGATGTTTTAGGACTTTATTAGTACTCTTTACATGCTATTTTGCAAGATTTTTATCAGTAAGCTGCCTGCCTTTCAGTCTGGTTGGCAGCTGTCTGTCACATATTCCAGCTGGGAGAGCTTTCTGCATTGATTCTTGGCCAGTTTTCTCCCCAGCACCTGACCCTGTTGCTCATCCTTGGAAGTGTGACTTCCTTGGCCTGTAGAAGTGGATATGACCTTGACATCTGTTCTTTCCAAGCAGATCTTTTGTATCTATCTCGTCCCTTCATGATTCCTGCAGGCAATTGCACTGTATTGATACTTCCTATTGTCTTCAACACTTTCCCAGCACTTTGTGTGAGCTTATGACCATGTCCTCATTCACTAAAACAAGAGCTATTCCTGCTGGTTGCTTCTGTTTGTTTGACTCTGTAAGCTGATTGCTGAAGAAGGAGTAAACAGCACAAATGGGGAAGTCAATTTGACTTAAAATAACAAAAATTCAAGACTCTTGTTCTCTGTGCTGTCCCCACAGCGCTGAGTACCCACAGAGCTGGGAAGACTGACTGCTTTCTGTTGAAAATAATTAAGTTGGCCCAAAATGGGGACCTATCAGTTACCAGTTACAAAGGTAAGAACTAATTTTTTTTATGTTGGTTTTCATTTTATAGGGGACATTCAGTAGAAAATACCCTGTTTGCATGGCGAGCGTACCTTTGAGGATTCATGTTAACTGTACCTTGTGCCTTTCATATGTTATTTTGTTCCCTACCTAGGAACATTCCAACTATAACTTCTTCTTTAGTGACAGAACATAACCAATTAATGATTTGGGGGGGGTTTGTCTTCTGTCTTCAACATCTAGAATTTCTCCTTGAGCCATTCCTTTTCTTTAACTCACTTTTTATTCTACATGTATCTGCTGAGCTTACACACATCTGTAGTGTTAGCTTTTCGTTTTTCATTTAAGACTCTGAAGTCCAGGTATTTTGCATAGTAAGACATAATCAAGTTTTTAATTGAGAAAAAATTGCTAATCTCAATGAAGCTACACTGAATTATACTAACTAGCATCTGTTGGGAGCTCTTTGGATACAGGGTGGGGAGCACCTTGGTGTTCTAGGGTCATCTCTAGACATCTGCTTCTAAAACCCTTTGATAAGATTTTAGACTATCATCTTAAGAAAAATGATACAGTTATTTTGAGATATTTTAAAACAAAAGTTCTTCCTGACGTGAAATTACATTGCCATAAATCTTCCCTTACTGTCATTTTCACCATTTTCTAACACTGTTGGAGAGATTTAAAGCTATTCTCCTGGCTTTAGAATCTCAGACTGAGTTGAAAAAGGAAATGTGTTAAATCTGCGCTTGCTATGTTATAAATACATACTTCTTTTGGAATTCCATCGTTGCTATGGTAATGCGCAATCTGCAGTCTTTAACTGGATATATCTATCACCATTCATGTGTCAGAATGATGTGCTACTAATTATGACCCTTGCTACCTTCAGCATTATACACCTCAGCACAATGTGAAGAACACTCCTCCTTGTATCACTCATTTTCTGCTGTAAACAGTAGTAGTATTGTAGGACATTGTGTTTATCTCTTCATATGGAAGTGGTCTGCTGACAAGCCTTGAAAAGACCGAGGAGCAACTTCAGTTTTGTTTGCAGAGCCCAGGCATGCAGGGAAGCCAGGATCTAACGTTTTCACCCTCTTGGCACAGGCCCAGGATGCAGACCTCAGATGGCTTTATTGCCCTGAGGCTACCCGGTACAGCAAGGCTTGTAATAAAACTCTTACCTCTGAGACAGAGCAGCCATGTCCAAGCTTCCTACTGGAAGTGATCCCTGACCGCTGTTAATTCCTGCCTTGGCAGTGTCTTGGAGAGTTGGAGTTAGCTTGTGCCAAAACTCTGCAGAGACTGCGAACAATTTAACAATATGGACAGTCGCAGACAGTGCTCAGGCCCGTGCCCTGATGCTGTTTGGTTTGCTAGTGTAGATGAAAGTCCTGTTTCTGAGCAACCTTTCCAACATGTCACCTTTTGTTCTGGGGAGATGGCATCTTGGAACTGCATTAATGCACACTTCACGCCTGCTCATCATGCTTGCCTGTGCTCATCACGCATGGAGAAGCATAAAAACAATTTCTGCAGCATGTCAATTAGGCAGCATAGCTAGCTGGGGATTAAATAATGTGTTGGCACTGTTGCAAGCAAGACTGATTTGGAAAGACTGTGCTCTTAGTACAAGAGAAATACAATTTATTTATGAAAACAAGAAGTTGTCATTCACCTCATGCTTCTCTGATGTTTGGATCTTGTTGCACGCATGTTGGGATATCCATAGGTCCTGCCAAGCTGTGTAGGCAAGCAAAGTCTCAGTGTGTGTTCTGATCCTCTGGAAACCATTGTGCAGATGAGGTTTCATATCATTCTGCGGTTTCTTCTTTTTTTATTCATTCCTCTGTCTCATCCATAAATGTTCACCTTCTCATTGGTTCTCCACACATAATGTGATTTCTGGTACTCTGCTGTTATTAGTTAATACCGTGTGAGAAAATATGTTTGAATTGTTTTACGCAGGAAATACACTTGGTAAGTGCAATTTTGCTTTCCCTAAACAGAGCCTAGCCACTGGCCGTGGGTGGAGGTCACGTGGAGGACCACTGCTACAGCCATGTTCTGGGACACCTAGCCACCAATAGTTTGCAGCATAATAAATTTGAAGATAAACATGCAAAAAAATGTTTTCTTTGAGATCTTACAAACCATCTTGAATTGACTGCTTATGATTGCTTTTGGAAACCTCACCTCTTTTTACATCTGCCCCACCAAACAGTAACAGGCTGATGTTTCGGGGCAGTCTCACCCGCTTTGCTCCAGAAGCAAAGTGTTGTTACTGCCTACTGTACTATCTGAGGCCCAACACGCTCTATGCCAAGGAATAAATTCTGAGATTATCGCACAGAGAAGGCTCACAGAAAGTCCATTTGTAATTCCTCAGCTCGCTGAATTCTTCCCAGTTCACTGGGAAGAACGTGGAAGTATTTTCAGATTTTTACAGCTGAAAACACTTTTTGTTCTTGTGCCCACACATATCTGGTAGAACTATGCCTCTGCCTCCTTTAAATGCTCTTTTAGCTAATGTACTGCATTACACGTACTGTTGGAAAGGAAAATGAAAAGCAGACTCCTCTTGAAGCCTATTTGTACTTCTCTGTGTTAATTTGCAGGACTGGCAAAAATCACACTATAAGGGAAATGGTACTTTCCGCTGGTTTTGCATATAATCTGCTATATTAAATTTTGATTGAGGTTATCTAACTTGTAGGCCTATATATGCAAATCAAAAGCACTACGTATTGTGTCTGGCTAACAGCCAGAAAGTCTGAATCACAATCAGTAGAAAATACAAAAGAAATTTTCCTCTATCAGTAAGGAGGAAATTAGATGCTTTATAGGGCTCTGTCAATTTCTTCTGTGATTCTTCAGTACTAAGAAAACTTGAGGCTGAACAGCACCATTCCAGTTAATGGAAATTTTTTTGTATATAGAAACCGATATTAAAAAAAAAAAAGATATTATTTATCTCAGAAGGTACTTTGATCATCGGAAGGCTCTCCTGGCTCTCAGAACCAACAGAGGTTATGCGAACCTTGAAAAATCAGCTTCAAGGTCTTTTATCAAGCTGTCATGGTTCAAAAAATGTTCATGTTTGTACCTAATCAGGTCTCCCAGACACACACTTTCTATGCAGAGATGACACTGGGAGTATTATTCTTATTTTACTCTTACACTATAGTAACGCAAATGAGAATCTGAACTGACCTGTCATCATAATCTACGGTACAGCGCTGGCACTAATGTGAACCACGCAGTGGGGTTCAGGTCACATCATCACGCACCCATCTGATTTACTGTGGTTGCACCTGTTCTTGTGGTGTCAGTACCATGGAGTATGCGGGCAGCTGCAGGAGGACTATGGCTGTGGAGCCATGAAGATGGAAGATAGTGAGGCAAGTATTGCAGCTGGCAAAACGGGGAGCCTCCTGCCAATCCTTGCACTGGTACCCATGCCAACCATGCTATGGCTCTCTCTGTACCAAATAAATCCGTTGCGTGGGCCTACTCATTTCAAATGAAGACTTCTGAAACTTTTTGATACCCAGGACCAATTGTCAAGCTGCACAAGATCTGCAACTAAGACACTTCTAGGAAAGAAAACTCAAAAAACTGCGCCTGCCTGTGGCTGTTTGGAGGGAAATTAGCAGTCAGATTAAATTAGAGAAACAGCCTAGAAAGTTCCTATGGAACTGCTTCTCTCTCACTTCCTCTCCTCCACATCATGGTCCGGATGAGAAGACATCTCGCTGACTCAGTGGGTGAATCACCGCAGTGGCTCTGGAGTGACCAGCACACCAGCAGAAATGGTGTGAGCAAGAGGGAGAGAGCTGCAGGGCAGAACTGCTCAACCAGAGCACGCAGCTTTGAAACACCACCGCGTGCTGCTGGGCTTCAGGTGAGGAGAGAGAATTCATTTCAGTAACCACTCGTGTACTAGAAGGCGTCTGACAGCCTGGAGAGGAAGCACAGCCACCTGACCACACAACCTCTCTCCTTCAGCATAAACATTTGTCAGTCTTTGCTGCTGTTATGTTCCTGGGGACCTTCTGGGGACCAGAAGTTCCTCTCATGAACCTCATTATCTCACCTTACTTCAGCCAGTTAGGCTTTCCTGGCAGGCTTGCAATTTCCCCTCCAAATTTCCCCATGGAAGACCACTTTAATTGCAGTTTTGCTGCAAACAATGCAATTTAGCTGTCTGCAGATATTTCAACATGTTGACTATATTCTACTTGACTTGAAACCTGCTCCCTGCACTGTGCTGAGCCTCAGCGTGTAGCAGGTGAGAGCGTGAGTAAGGGCAGACAGATGTAGGGGTGTGTGTCCTCTCTGGCCTCTACAGCAAAGACTTGTGCAGCGACTACTGCATCCTGATACTGCATTGTGTTAATTACATTGTACTGCTGATTAAGTTAAGGAGCCTTACGCAGCAAGGTTGAATTCAATCTAATAAATGTGTTGAACAGAAACCAAACAATTGACTTCACGCACGCTCAGGAAACTGAGCAGCAAAGTGGAGAACAGAGAAAGAAGGAGAACAAAAATGGAAGGATGAGAACAGGAGGTGGAATATGAAGCAGAGCAGAAAGGGACAGGCAGAAGAGGAATTGCAGACACTGACAGGGACAAAGGTTAGCATAAGAAGAAAATAAAGAAAAAAATAGCTGTGATGAAGCATAGTAGGTGCTGGGATACCAGATACCAGAAACAGCCAGACAAGTGCTTGGGCATCCAGATTTCAAAATATATTGATTTTCAAGGATTTGTCTTTAAATCCTGGAAACTTTTTTAAAATGTTTGAGTGTCCCAAGTATACACATATGTAAGAAATAATGTGATTGATCTGAGAAATTATAATACTTACCCTGATGTAATACAGCCATTATTTATAGTGGGAAATTTAGTCCTCAAAAATGGGACCTCTGCAGGTGTTAGTGGCTGCAAAATACTTACAGATCGCATGTGTGAAAAATCTACACGAAATGCTCACAGTAAGATTAATCTATGTAGTCTGAAGAGGAAGAACAGTAGTTATTTTCACAGATTGTTTTTTTCTGTAATAAAATATGTAAGTGCTTGGCAATATTACTAACAACAAACTTTAAAGCATTAGCAAAAAATGCTGGGTTTTAATAAAGATTTAAAAACCACCAGCAACTCACATAATTCTCCCCATGCACCACTTTTTTTAGACACACTTTTTCACTTAAATTTAAAGTCTTAAAAAAAATCTCTGTATATTGCATGTGAAATTTCAGCACAAGTATTAGCTGGTGACATATTATTTTACTGACGGCAACTACAATCGAGTACAACCAAGGCTCAAAGCAAATTTTTATGGCTGTTTTATAAACTTAGGAATGTACTCTAGGAATTTATCATGGAAAAATTGACTCAGCCTGTATTTAAGGAGTAACTAGGGCAAGTCCTGTGATGGGGTGTAGTCCAAAATGCACGTGCTGCTTGTGCTGAGTTACAGGTATGGCTTGGTAACGGGGAGCACTTAGGTGCTATTCGGGAGAGGCAAAATGTGGCTGGTGTGTTTGAGATCCTCTTCTGCAGCTCCCCTGAGGGTGCCTGAAACCTCTAAGTACTTAGGGTGATATTCTCAAAAGTATTTTGGTACCCATTTGTCTGTGAAATTAGTAATTTAGATGCTTACATGCCTCTGAAAACACGGTCGTTAGTACTCAAATTGATAGGATTTAATGTGGAAAAAATATTTTTAACTCACATTAAAAGTATTTACGATGTTGCTTGTTCATATGATGGCTGCATTTCTCCCTGAAAGATAAAGAAAAGAAGCATAAAACTATGATGCCTTACTGTCTGAAATAATGGACAATTCCTTTATTTTATAGCAGGGTCTTATTAACACTTGATTTTATGGGGAGTCAAACTCCTGAAGTCTAGCAGCTCTAGGAGCATTTTGTTTGTTTTTTGGGGTTTTTTTTTGTTTGGTTGGTTGGGTTTTTATTAGTGTGGCTCTAATCCTCAGAGCTGCAATGAAAAGTTTAAAAATATGACTGGAGGATCAAAGGTCATATTTGGGATCTTAGAGGATCAAAGGAGAAAAATAAGAATAACGCCACATTGTGGTATTATTAAAGTTATAGATATGCTTAAGGCAATATCATGATGGCGGGGGCTAATTAATGGGGGGGTTTAGGTTTGGGAGTTTGGTCATACTGCCTTTATGTTACTTCCTAAAACTTATTTTACTTTATCCACCATTATTCATATAAATAATCTACAAGAAGAAAAGGAATGAATTTACATTTAAAATACTAAATGTGGAAAATAAATGATAATATGGTACGAAACAATTCTGCATAAATAAGGGAATGGATTATATATATGTTAGATTTTATTCCACCTCAAATGTTTGTTAATTTAATAACAAACAGTACGGAGATCTGCTTACTTACGATACCTAGTGCTAAAATTCTTCTAAAGAAATTCTACCTTTTTTTCCCTTATTTTTTAACTTTCAAGACCATATTAGCAATGAAAAATGTCATGCCAGTTTTTTGCTAGACATGTTTATTAGTAATTTTCTCGCTTCTTGATTCCAAGGGTCAGTCATTCCCATATCCCTTGGCAGCAGCACTTCATTAGCAGATTTTATATAAATGTTGGGGGAAAGCGTGTTACAGACCCCGCTCCTTTTTCAGGGGGACTCCCGGGCTGCCCCAGGCAGCCTTTACTGTCCGAGGGAATTCAGCTTCCTCTGTCCGTGTGCCGTTAACATCCCTTTCTGCTCTGGTGACAAGGTTGTTAACCCCTGCAGTCTCATTTCTGGGTGTGTTTCCTTCCATGACATCCTGTAGGAACCTATAGGACAGTTATATATAACATTAAAGAAGAGGGTTCATATATTTATTTGATTCTGTATGGTTTTAGAGAAGTGGCTACGGATTTTATACCTGACCTAGAGCTTTGCATCTGTTAAATCCCGAGACTTCCATAAGGAGGGAAATAAATCTGAATTCTTGTATTTCTTGAAGATAGCCATCGCAATCCTGTATTTTTTCAGAAGATAAGAAGATTTTCATGGAAAACACTTCCCTTTCTCCCCCTTTCTCCCCTCAGTGCTTATAAATCATTGTTTTATAGAATCCCGTGAGACTTGACAGAGGTAATTATGGTGTAGACTCTGTGAATACACACACAGACAGCTTTGAACCCAGTGAAAATTTGTGTTTAAATGATGTGATCAAAGGTCAGTGGCTGCAACGGGCTTGGTGTAATTGTCAAATTCGGACAGTGTAAAATGGTGCAGAGATTGTCAAGGGAAGAAGAGTCACTTCTAAAACAAAACCTCGTATTTTGATCCAGAATGTATGTTTCCATGTGTATGAAAACCGCTTGCTGTTTTGAGGCAGACATCTCTCTCCCTTTGCTGTCCAGAACGCTCAGCCCTGAAAGCCTCCCTGGCCGCAGGGGTGGCATTGCCATGGTTTTGCTCTGGAGCTGCAACGCAGCGCGCTCCCAAACGCCGGCAACCGGCGCAGCCACAGGTGAGGTGGATTTTGAAAGCTTTTCGTGTTCTGATACTCTGTAACGCCAACGTCGTTTGCCCGCGAGGCGTGATCTGCCTCTTTTTCCTCGGCTGAATTTGCGTTCGCCTTTGAAGGGTTTTTGGAGGCAAGGAGCGGATAAACCTATGTTCAAGAGTGGACTGGGGCCCTCCTGGGCTTGGAGCAGGTTCCCTGGCAGCACGGGGGAGGGCAGCCCCGCGGCTCTGCTCGGCCGGAGCGGGAGCGGGCCCGACCGGGGCGGCGGGGCTGGTCCCCGCGCCCAGCGCCATCCCTTGGGCCGCGGGGCCGCTGCAGCGGCCGGGCCGGGCTGTGCACAGCCGGGTTGCGCAAGGGTGCTGCCGGCCCGGGACCGCTGCGGGGACGGAGGGGTGGGAAGGGGCTGCCTTCGGGGGAAGTAACCCTCCTTTAGGGCACGGCCGGGAGAAATCCCGGGGGGAGGAATCAGTCTATGAGGTCGGGAGGGAAAGGAACCGCGCCGCCTGTGTGCGTCTTTGGCAAGGTGAAACCCAGCCTTTTCGCCCACCGCCGTGCTCCAGCAGCCTGGGGGATGCGGGCACAGCCCCAGCCCCTCTCCCCCCCCCGCAAGGGGCCGGCAGGGCGGCCCGGGGCGAGCGGCAGCCGGGGGAGGCGGCCGGGCTGCGGCGCCCCGCACACGCGGAGGGCTGCGGAGCTCGCCGCGGGGAAAGTTGCGTTGTGCTCGGTTTGCACTTCCTGGCGAGCCGGCCGGGGCTCTCGGCAGCGCCCGGCACCTCCTCCCTCCGCGGCCGGGCTGCGCCGGGCAGCGCTCGTCCCCCGAGCTCCCAGCGGGGCGCGGAGCCCGCCCTCCGCGGGACATCCGCGCTCCCTCCGCGGCCCAGCCCGGCCCGGCCCCCCGCGGCCGCCGGTCTGCCAGGAGCCTCGCCCGAGCGCCTTCCCCTTTTCGGGTTTTTGTGGTGTTTGGGTGTTTTTTGGGTTGTTTTTTTTTTTCTCTCTCTTTCGGAGAGAGCGCGGCCGGGCTGGGCGAGGGGAAGGAAACTTTCTCACCCCCCCAGGATGCTCCGGATATTTTTGAAAGGGCGGAAGAGTGAGAAAGCGAGCAGCGTTTGTAAGGGCATCTCATGCTCTTGAGAAGGTCTCCCCTGACACCTCGCTGCTGGGATTAAAGGCCGGAGCTGGAGAAACTCCTCCCCTTCCCTCAGCTTCTCCCATCCTCCCCCGCCCCCCCCTCCCCATTTTCTAAGGCCATTTAAAAAAAAAAAGGGGGGGAAAAGAAAAAAGAAAATAAGGAGCCTGGAGTAACTGCGGCCGGTGGGACGGTGGGGAGAGGTGGAAGAAGAGCCTCGCTCTCCAGATCCACCGCCCAGCACCACGCCTGGGTGAAGGGATGGGAAGCACTGCCATGGACAAGAAGAAAGATGCCTCCAGCAGCAGCAGGAAAAGCTCCAGCCAGAAGAAACTCATGTTGCGAGTGCACATCCCCGTAAGTGGCTCCTTGCTCTTCCTCCCCTTCGGCAGCTGGCGTGGCTTGGGCGCTGGGGCATGTTTTTCTCTGACATGTAGCGCAGCGAAAGGCAGGGAGAGGTGTTTCCTACCGCTGCGGTCTGGAGTTTGGGGGATGCCGGGCTGCGGGGGTGCAGCCCCCGTGCGGCAGGCAAGCCCGCCACATCTGGGGCGCGTTGGAGCATGGGGGGGGGTCCCCTGGTCTCCGCCCCCGGTGCAGTGCTGGGAGCTGAGGGTGCGGCGTCCGTGGCACGGAGGAGCGGGGGTGACTCCGGCTGCACCGCTGCTCCCCTGCCCTGGGCTGCGCGTTTGGTTCAGCGCGTCTCAGCCAGTTCACACGCAGACTCGCAGTACGGTTTAGCGACAGGTCTGTTCACCCCCAAATGCTGGTCTCGACATCTCCAGGTTTGGCTCTGGGAACTGTCCGTGCCTTGTGGCTGAATCGGAGTGTTTAATCGGACTCTCTCCTCTCTCAAGACTAATCCACATCTGAATTCCGCAGGGCTGGGGAACGCAGAGCTCGCTCCGATTTGGACACAAGCAGTCTGTTTATTGCTGAAAGAGCAGAGACAGTTGTATTGCCGTGGTGGAGCAGACTAGTGAGCCATGCAGTCTGTTCACTGACTCTGTTTTGTTTTGTATATTCATACCATAAAGAAACATGGAAGAAACTATAGTATATAGATACAGAATAACCTCAGACCAAAGTTTCTGTTCTCAGTGAGTACTAAAAGGCTGGCTGGCTCTGTCTTGAGAGTTTACATGCCTTTCAAAACTTTGATTATTGTTCTTCTTTACTATTAGGATGTTCTTGTTATCTATGTAACTATTTAGTTTTTTACTGTCAGTTCCGATGTGCTTTTGGTTTCAGTGCTTCTGGCAAGAAGTGGCAGAGTCCCTGTATCTTTTTCTGTGCAATCTATTTTTTTCTTTTTTTAAATCTCATTTAAAAGTGGGAAAGGGCCCTACACATGTCTCTGCCAGGCCACCAGGGAGCAAAAAGATATTTCTGGTTCTAAGTTTTTCTTTTGTTTTAGGGAAGAATAAGAAGTCAAAGCAAATTTATTAGGTGTCTTGAGTGCGTGGAATAAAATGGAGGAGAAATACATGGCTCTTCTGCAGATTTCATTTTTCTCTGGAGAGGAATGCAAGCCCAGGAGCCTAAGCCAAACTTCTGGAGCTCTGAGTGCATTCAGTACTAGGAGAAAAGGGTCTGTTTCTGCTAGCATGGGTGTTGCCTATGCATTTGTGACTGGAGTTTTTAGGCAATAATCTTTTTGCTATGTTACCAGTAGTACTTCACACTAGGGATGTAAAATACCAAGAAAATAAAATACACCACACTAAAGCGCCACTCACCCTGTGCACACCTTATTCCTTTCCACCCTGCCTGCTGCATTGCCTCTGCCGTCTCTTTCCATAGCCCCCCTCACCTCTGACTCAGTCTAGCCAGGAACTTCTGTGCAGCTGTGTCGTGGTTTAACGCCAGCTGGCAGCTAAGCACCGCACAGCCGCTCGCTCACTCCCCCCTGGTGGGATGGGGGAGAGAATCAGAAGGGTAAAAGTGAGAAAACTCGTGGGCTGAGATAAAGACAGTTTAACAGGTAAAGCAAAAGCCGCGCACACAAGCAAAGCAAAACAAGGAATTCATTCACTCCTTCCCATGGGCAGGCAGGTGTGCAGCCATCTCCAGGACAGCAGGGCTCCATCACGTGTAATGGTTACTTGGGAAGACAAACGCCATCACTCCGAACATCCCCCCCTTCCTTCTTCTTCCCCCAGCTCTATATGCTGAGCATGACGTCATATGGCATGGAATGTCCCTTGGGTCAGTTGGGGTCAGCTGTCCCGGCTGTGTCCCCTCCCAACTCCTTGTGCCCCCCCAGCCTCCTCGCTGGTGGGGTGGGGTGAGGAGCAGCAAAGGCCTTGGCTCTGTGTAAGCCCTGCTCAGCAGTAAGGAAAACATCCCTGTGTTATCTACACTGTTTCCAGCACAAACCCAAACCACAGCCCCGTACTGGCTACTGTGAAGAAAATTAACTCTGTCCCAGCCAAAGCCAGCACATTCTCCACCCCTTATTCCATACCATTTGCATCATGCTCAGGTCTCACACTATCCAATACATTCTCATTACCCACCACCACCTTTCCCATTCTTTGATATAATACACAGGTATCGTTCCCTTAGCCTATGGACCACCCCTGTGAAATCTCTGTAAAATGTCCACAAATGTCCACAAAATGTCCACTGAGTTCATTTAGTGCCTGACTTTGGGCTCCATCTGTTACGGTGGTCACTCAGGACAGGAGAGGTGGTGTGTTGCGTGGAGTTATTGGGCACCAAAGCCAGCTCAGGTTGGGTCACTGCTGCATTTGCTTCTTGTAAGACTTGTCCTCCACTGGTTCAGGTGGTTCCTGCTATGGTAATTCCTATAACATGCAACTCAAATCATGAGTTACAACAATTTAAAGGTATTCCCATTACAGTCTCCACCCTGGTCCCTTTGGGCCAGATTGTAGCGTTTAACATTGCAATGAACTCCTCCCCTTGCTCCTAGCCTGGCGAGCAACGAGGGGTTCCTGCTATAGTAATTCCCATAACATACAACTCAAATCCCGGGTTGCAACAATTTAATTTCTGGATCTCCCCCTCTGCTCCAAGAAGCTGCATTTTCTGCCTGCGGAAGAGCCATAGGTAGCTTGGGAGATGCTGCGGTTGCTGCAGGATTTTACAGGATCCATCTGGTGCTTTTGAAATACCTTCTGACCACCAGATAACTCTGACCACACCAGTACTTACAGCAATATTCCCCATTTTATTGTTGTGAAGCTAAGGTGGAAAAAGTGCCTAAAAGTAACTTGTTCGCACTTAAGAATTATTGACAGATGAAGGCTAATGCTTTCTCCTAATTGCCTCCCTCAGCCCATAGACAACCTTTCTTCATGAGTGTTGCCTTAGTTCTGCCTTGGATGGAACATCATTAGTAGTGGGCCATAATTTTTCATGTTCATTAATCTCTTGGCTTCTTTGCTATGCAGTTTGTCACCTTGGTAGTGGTAGTTATTCAGACACAAGCCTGCAAATGCCTGATATTGTACTGAAGTTGACACGAGTTTTATTGTTCACCCAGTTGGAAGCAATTCAAGATTTGGTAATGAGATAACGCCTTCCATCCCTCCTTTCCATCCCCAAAATATGATCCTTCTGTTCCATTCTGCTTCTCTCTAGCATTCCTGAAATGGACTATTGTGCCCAGGATCTTTCAGGTTGTACTCACATTTTTGGTGGTTTTCTGTTATCTGGCAGAGTTTAAATATGACTGTGCTATAAGAAAGAACATTTTTCTCATTCTCCCCATTTGACAGTGGAATCTGCATTTGAAAAGATCCATTTAGACTGTTTTTTTTTCTCTTTCATAACATTTTCTTGGCTGTTGTTTTGAAGCATCATTCCTATTATTTCAGTGGCGCCTGTCAGTGTAGCTGTAGTTGTCAAGGGAGCTTTCACCAGACAGTAATTTTTATTTTGTTCATCCTCTTCTTTGTTTTGCTGTGCGATCATGTTTATTGCTGAGACATGTAATTCTTACTCATTGAGATCTTCAAATTAGGAACAAGAGAAGGACTAACAAGGTCTGAGTAGGAGGGGAGAGAGGAGTCAATTCTGAAAGAGAAAGCAGTGGAACAGAAAGGTACTGTTGTGGTGCAGGCTACCCTAAAACATATTTATTAGTCACATAGAAATGCTGACTGAAAAAGTAAAAGACAAATATTGTGCAAAAAAAGAATAATGCAAAATATGCTACAACTAGGTTAGAGGACTGTGGAATAATAGGCATGCCTGAAAGAAAGTTGTATGCTTTATGCTTTTCTTCCCACTCCCACCTATTTTTATTTTCTGGGTTTGCCAGTGACAGTGGGAAAAAATGGATCAATTTAAGAAAGCTGGCTTTGTGTCTTGCAACACTTCAGGGCATTTCTCAGGTACATCTTTCTCAAGCAAGAACATCAAGATGTGATAGAAAAAGTCTGGAAACACTCTGTTTTCACCTTTTTTTTGTGCTCAGTCTCCTTCGGCACAAGTGGGTGGTGCCCAACCCTTGCTTCTGGGAATAGCAGTAGACCACTAAGTTCCTGCCAGTTGGTTTTTCAAGCCGCTTTCAACTTGTCGTTTGGTAGCCAAGAGTAAAGTGGGGGCCACTGTATTCTGTTAACATGGCAGGGAAGTATTTGCTAAATTGCTGGACTGATAGAACAACTTTTTGTTTTGTTTGTTTGCTGTTTTCTTTGCAAATACACAACTGACTAACAACTAGTAATTTAGATGGACCATAATATAATTGCAGGAGCCTTTGTAAAGTAGACGTCATATCAAGCTCCATCTTTCCCAGCAGCATGTTCTGAAGTCTTGAAATTAGAGATGCCTAAATGGAAATTTCTGGTCCAAATATCCCTGAAAGCTGCTACAGATTTGGATAGAAACCTTTGCTCTCTAGATGCATCACATCTGTAATATGAAGACATTAGCATTATAGAATTCCTTTTTAAGCCATTAGAAGATAATGCTTGCACATTACTTTGAACATTTTTAAAACTCTATTCTAAGATGGGATACAATTGTCTGCTGAGTAGGAGCTCAGAGCAGCGAGATCAGTATGTTCTTTTGTCATCTTGCAAAACTGATCAGTTCTAATGTTAACGTTACCATTGTAATCCCATGTTGCTGCAAAAAAAAGGGAGAGATTCTGCTCTTGCTTACTTTGAATTTCAGCTGGGATAATTCAGTCAGTGCCAGCAAAGTTATGTTGTATTTACTCTACCACAACTGAGGGCAGAACCTGTCTCAAGAGCTTCACCATGGCAAGTGCCAAGCACCTGCTGCTCCCAGCAGGTGGGAATTGCAGAACCTTGGCACTTCCTTGGATTTTTCCCAAATATATCACAGGGTGACTTTTTATTCAAAAGAACAAAGAGATTTTTCACAATAAGGACAAAAATAACATCTGCAAATGAATATAAAAACATCTTTCAGCTCAGTGAAGTAGCTGTTGCCTCTGGTACTTCAGCCCTCACAGCAGAGTTGATGCCCTAGAAGGAGGCCCTTGGAGGTCATGGTCCTTTATTTTCAATGTCACACAAGCTAACATCTCTGCACACTTTTTCCCATTTCTTTGTCAACCACTGTGATTTTGAACAGACTCCTCAATGTGCAAATTTATTACCGTTTCCAGGCCTGTTGTTATGTCAGCATGCCAGGCTGCAACATCAGATGGCTTAAATATTTCTAACCCGATAGATGACAATGATGTTCTGACAGCTAGTGTTGGCTCGGGCTCTGCCCCTCCGTCTTGCTTTCCACACTTGCAAAGTCATTAATGGCTGCATGCCTAATAAATTACTGTGAAATGATTTTGTTCTGTCACAGTTTTTGCAGGGTGCTTCTTGTCTCCTGGTAATTGCTGGGTGGGCTGATGAGAACAGCACTTTAGTCTAAGGATCACTTTAGGAAGCTGCAGATGAGGAATAAGCTGGTCAATTTTTTCAAAGGAGATGAGGGAATCAGCTTCCAATGTGATCTAGGAATGAAAAAAATGTTTGTTTTCTTGGGAAAAGGAGGTGGGGGGAGAGGGAGACAGAGGAGAGAGAAATGTTTCCCTAAAATTAAATCTGCAACTGTCCTCCCCCTTGCTCTCGTAGGGCAGACTCTGAGTTGTCCTGAGCCTCTGTGGCCTTGAAGTTTAAATTTGGATTCCTCTCTAAAGGGCTGATATATTAAGGATCTGAAAGGGCAAGAGGTGTTTGCTCAGATGCATTGAGATTGCACTTCCAATCTATCTGAAGGAAAAAAGAAAGGATTCATGTTTGCGGCTGTAATAGCTGCCACTGCAATTAAGGAAACTCTTAGTCTTTTTGGTTTTAAAGGATAACACAAAGTGCTCATCAGCTTACTGAAAAGTACTGCTTCTTTAAAACATCACTTTTTCTGTTAGGAGATTCTGCTCCTAAATGGTTTCATCCAACCTCCTTTATTTATACCTGTGAGCCCTGTGAGGAATGTGGGCTCAGAGGAATGTGAATTTCCTTGGAGGAAAAGTCATGAATGTGGAAGAAACCTCACAGAAATGTGGATGGTGAGACTCTTGGCCTCAGGGAAGGTTACTCACACCATCCTTGTATTGGGAATTACTGAATCAAAAGAAAATGTCATGCTCCTAGAGGGATCAGGAGTGAAGTGGAAAGTAGTGATCTCCACCTGCGAGGTTCCAGTGCCTGTTCACAGACCTGCAAGGGTCAGCCCATGCCCAGTTTCACCTGGGCACCACGTTGCATTCAAGGGAGCTGCTCAGATGTGAGTGAAAGCACAATTTGACCCTGAAGACAGGATTCAGGCATCATTTTGTTGATGATGTATGGACAGTCATGGGAGTAGGTTGGTGTGCCTGTGTGCTGGCTCAGCAGGGCTAATGGGAGTAGAAAGGAGCCAAAGCTGTGTCAGCATGGCTGTTGGTAGACCAAATGGTGGACATTCATGTTGAGTGAAGTATGACTTTTAATTCTCATCCTTTTGAAGAAAAGCTGAATTTATAGCAGCTTTATAGGAAAAGGCATCGCATGTGTAGGGAATAATGAAAGAGCAGAGTTGCTTACAAGAGAAATGAAGCATCAAGGATGACATCAGTTGCAGACAGGAGATGTCACAGAATATGTGTGTCTGGCAGAGAAATAGCCCCTTTGTGGGTTACGTTACCCTAGACTGATCATCAGGCTTTGACAATTAGCCTGCTTTAAGGGCCTGCTCTGGTTGCAGTGGACTGCTGTCTCAATTTTCTACTATTGTTTGCACTGTAGACACACTGGAGAAAGTGTTACGGCCTAACAAATAGGGAGAGTTGTGCATGTCTTCAAAGACAAAAAGAAAAATCAGCTTGAATGTATCTTGAATGGAGTATGTTTTTTCTCCTGGAAAGGAGAACTTATGTATACACATGAATATAAGATGCCATCAATAAATATAAAATATTATTGATGGTTTAGTGATATAGTGTTGTGCTACTACTGAACTATTTCTAGTACTAGCAGTGAGTCGCAACACTGGTGTATATGACAATTTCTGCTGCAGAGTGATTTTTTTGTTTATTCTTTAGGTGTTTGCAGGAACTGGAATACAATGCTTCAGTTTAGTGTTTGCTTCTGTAATACTGTCTCTCTTAAATTGCTTGCATATAACTACATATGAAATCTTTAAAGCATGAAAGCATTATTTACATGGTATAGAATGAAAACATAACATGGTACTCCAGTCTTTGACATTGAGGATTCATAAAATGGTATATAGGGTCCTTTAAATTTTCATATAAATTAGCGTGACAGTAAATTATATTACGTAAGCGTGACTTAGTGGGATGCATAGCAAATGCATTGCAGTATGTGTTTCATGGTTGTCATTTATATCGCACACAGTGATTGTTCAGACGTTATGGTCGTTATTGCAAAGGGTGCCTGGGACCTTCTGCTCCAAACCCAGAACCTATGTCATAAGCTGAAGACTTAATCTATTTTTGCAATCAGGGTGATAGAGCTATATGCCTTTTTTAAGCTGCTAGAGAACATATTCATAGATCTGGAGTTTCATTAGGAGGAAGTGTGTGCATTATAAGCATTAACTGCCGTGTTAGGAAGCCTTTATCATGATTTATTCACAACAGGCATTGTGCAATTTTCAGTCATCTTTTCATGTCGGTAATGCTGCTGGAACAATGAAAATAAGAAAATACTCTGCTTCTGCAAGCTGAAGAAAGAAAAGCTATCTGAGTGGCCAGAGTGCTGGCTTACAGCACTACAAAATGCAGGATTTTCCTGCTCAGTTGTAGACTCACTAGTGGTCTTTTATGAATGAGTGAAGTTTGGATCTGGTTTGTGGAAGCTACGTGCCTGTTGATTCCTTTATAAAAGTTTGGAAACAAGTTTTCCGTGGAATTAGAGAAATCAATACTTGGTGAGCTAGATTAGGGGTAAAATTTGAATCCAAGCGTGAAGAAACATTTCAATGAAGACAAGCTCTCCATAGAAAAGGTATAGTTGTGAGAATGTGATGGACTAAACAGGTGCCATTAGCATTGCCTATATCCTGTCTAGTGGAAGAAATGGATTGTTACCTGCATGCCACTTATTTTGAATGGACTCTACATGGAAATCAGGAAAGACGCCTACAATTACGCACAGAATCCTGAAGTGTATCACAATGACTCTATTTTTGCCACCTAGCCATAATCTTTGACAAATTTTCACAGATTCAGGACTGTTCAATGCCTTTAAGTAGTTATGCATTTAATGTTGGCTAAGCCTGTGTTGTCTTGCTTTTGGTGATGTGGCCTTTAAAAGGTGTAACTGCTAACAAGTGCTTTTACAGAATCATAGAATAGTTGAGGTTGGAAGAGACCTCTGGAGATTGTCTAGTCCACTCCTCTTACGGAGAGCAGGGTCAGCTAGAGCAGGTTGCTCAGGACCATGTCCCATCAGATGTTGAATATGTCCAACAATGGCGACTGCACAACTTCATTGCTCTGAAAGAATGCATTTGGGCAAGTGGAAGCTCATTGAGACTACGTATTGCTCAGCCACTACACAGGCACATTCAGTTTAACTCCACAGTTGGTTGGATCTAGTCCCAAAAGCATAGTGTCCATCTGGGGAGTGAAACTGGATTTGGCTGTGTAGTGTAGAGGCTTCTGGGAAAAGCGTGCTCTGAGATGGGAGTTGAAACTGGAGGCACAACAGTCCCAACAAGGCTTGTGGAAGAGATAAAAAAAGGTGCTTAGTCAGTGTTATCACAATATGTATGGGAGTTTGCCAGCTTCTCAGTAGAGCATTGCATCTTCTGGAATGGGGTTTTCATCATGCGTTGTCATTCCTTTTGCATAAATTAATTAGAGGGGGATTTGCTGTTACTGAGTATTAATCATGGCTTCTGTGTTGGAAGTGTGATCTAAACCAAGAGGCATGAGGAAGGACAGTTCAGGGATAAGAGCACTAAGTCGTCACCTAGCTATCTGTTATCTGCTGTATTGCCTGAGGTTGGACAGAGGAGAGTGCTTGATGTAGGCTTTGCATTGCTGAATGGCTGAAGCTTGAGGTCCACAAAGAACAAACTTTTAACATACCAGTGTGCCACACTGAAACACTGAAACATCTTACAGGAGGTTCTTTCCATCCATGACTGAATGCTGTTGATCTAGAAGTGTATGCATGCACAATGTTTGGTAGAGACAAACTCTCTGAAGAATTTAAAGCCTTGATAGATGTTATAGACTGGAGGCAGGTGAGAGGAAATGATGTTGTCCCTGCAGTATTGATATCCAAGTAGATGGCTGGCGTTTAAGCATCTTGCCCCATGTTGTACAGCAGTGTGACAGTTGGACTCATGAAGTCTTGAGACCTAGTTCACTTACCTTAACCATAAGCTCAACCTTCTTCCTATGGTATTTGTCCCATAAGGATCCATGTACAAGCTCAGCCTAAGTCACCAGTGATGGAAAGTATTTTGCCTTTTGCTTTTTGAAAATATGTATGAAGTGAACAGATTCCAGCCTAATGTCTACAGACAGTCGTGCTGTGTCCTAAAATAACACCATTAGGACACTTTTGACAGTCTGATCAGGAAGACCAAGGATTGAGGAGATCAGGTAAATCAGAGGAGACTACATTAAATTCCAGCATCAAAAGTGATACTTCAATGAATGTGCCTAATTATCACATTCTCCATGTGGTTCACGCAGTTGTTGAAAGTTGTGAAACATTAGTCTTTTTTTTTTTTTTCATGAATAGCTGGTGGCACATCAGCCGTAGAGTTCTTGAAACAAGGCATTGGCAGCCATTTAGTGCATAGTCACCTATAAACTCAAGCAGATGGGGTCTGGGACATCCAAACCAGCACTTTACCAGCCACATTCAACCTACAGCACCCTCCAAAGAGTTTGCAGGCATCCTGTCTCCATTCCTGCGCTCCACTGACTTGTCCTTCCATTTGCTGGAGCTGGGCATTCTCCAATACTGCTGCCAGCTAGTGCAGGAGAGAGAATACCAGCATGGTCTCAACACTATTCTTCTTGGATACTCCTTCCACTAATGTTAGATCAGCTCTACATTTTTATGGGAAAATGGAGAGCTTCTGCCGTCTGAAAAGTTGAGCCAACATTATTCATAAACTTAAGATTTATAGCCTGAAATGAATTGGAGGTAGAAGAAGTTATTCAGCTGTTCTCTTTGCCTTTTATTTAGCTAGTTGATTTTAAAGGTAAATACTAATTTAATAGACTTCTTTTAGTTGGGTGATGATTAATTATACATTTTCCTTATACTTCTTATGTTTTTGAGAAGGACTGTACGCACTCCAAGCTAGGCAGAGGCAGGAGAGGACATGCCAGCATTTTTCTTTATAAAGTAATACCAGAAATTCAAAAACTGCAATTACTTCAATTCTTTTTTCTGTATTGTGTACTTAAAGAGTTCTGGCTCCTTTCACTGTGGCAGACCTGTGGAGGCATCATCAGTTGGCACGCAAAAGTTGTTGTTAAATGAACTCTTCTGATTTTCAGCTGTAAAACACTGAAGTCAGTAGAAGAGGAAACATGCCTCATTTAACCATGTACAGCAGTGGGTTAGTCTCTATTACTTAGTAAGACAAGAATGTTTTTCACCCAGGATTCATCAGCTGTGCTGGTGGACCTCAACCAATAGTTACCAAGGCAAAGCAAGCTGCAGTTCGCCAGTTTGGCTTTATTAACAGACTATGTGCATCCTCCTATCCCACCACAATGCTGAATAAAACACGTTGCCT
This sequence comes from Phoenicopterus ruber ruber, assembly GCA_009819775.1. NCBI lineage: Eukaryota > Metazoa > Chordata > Aves > Phoenicopteriformes > Phoenicopteridae > Phoenicopterus > Phoenicopterus ruber. Next base: position 8,096,642 of record CM020216.1, on the reverse strand, counting down.
TACAATCCCTTCTTAGTTAGCCAACGTGTTTTATTTTCATGGTGTACATTGTCAGATAAAACAAGTGAGTGGTAACTTGGTAAGCCTTGGTAACTTGTTCAGTTTTGATGTCCATCTGTCTATAATCTGAGATCCAAAAATCCGAGAACAACAGATGACTCAAGTTTACTTGAAATGCCATTCACCAGATTAATCCTTGAGGGGAAAAAAAAAGATGCTAAGAAGCCTAGTTCAGAGAGATGGGATTTTCAAAAGAATTTAGGCACTTTAGGTCCCTTTGCAGTATTTGAAGATCCTACTAGTCCACTTGCATCAGGATGTCCTTAAATACATTTGAAAATCGAGCTTTATGTCTTTCAAGCTTTCAAGATGCCATTGTCCCCCCTCTGCTGTTTATACCTGTATTACAAAACAGAAGCTGATTTTCCTACTTTTACATTCCCAATAACATTCTCTTGCACCTGATAGCTAAAATGGAAAAAAAACAAACAAAACCAAAGTTAGAAGCTTGTTTTTTATGGAACAGAGATTGAAAGTAATACTAGGAAGTAATTTGGGGAGAGATAAATAGCAGCTGTTCTCTTATGATAAAGACTGAAACTAATACTGATACTTAGTGCAATGCAACCCGTTGTGACGCATGATAAAGTCTATGTACGACCTTATGTTTGACTGAGAGTGACCAAGTATTACATATGATAGAGACTTCAGAAAGAAGTTCGTTTTCTGTTCCCTTCAACTTTTCAGTGTAACTTGAGAAAAAGCTGCACTCATTTAAAATCTGAGAGGATTTTTTATTTATATATTTTTAACCTGCATAAACTTTTAAAATGTGTTGTGAACTACTGTAGCCATTTAATGTGTTTATACTTACTGTGGATAGTTATATCAAAATTACTATCAACTATAAATATTTTAAAAGGAAAAATATATTTCACTGCCATATTCTGCATATACTTTTTGTCAGCATGTTTATGAATCAAAGGTATTTGGGTTTAAAGATATTTGGAGTTACTGGAATTTTTGCAAGTTGGTGTTGATGTTGTTCTGTGGGCTGCTGCTTGTCGAGGTCACTGGAGAGAGACGGGAGGACACAGGGGAGCTCCTCAGGTTGTGAGAAGCTGATGGGGTAACCAGCTTAGTCTTTGAAATTTCTCTCTAGATATCAGTTGTAAAACAAGCTTTTAGCCTTGACTGTATTTGGGTTGAAGTAACTGAAGAAGAGGCATACACATAAATAGCGAAGACTGGTAATATCAATGGCAGTGACCAGTATATGCATTTTAATGGATGAGAGTTGGAACACACAGGCTGAACATCTGGGGCCATACGTCTGGGGATCACCTTCTCTTGGAGGAACGGTAAAATCTTATTTCTCTGGACTTTAGCAACAAAATGAGAGGAAATACTAAGTATTCACTCTAAGGAAACATCCATTTTCAGAGAAGATATTTCTAAGAGTTCATTTCCAGAGAGCAATAGGTACCTTTTGATTATGTCTTATGATCTCGAATGTTCTGTGCACTTGACTAGGTTAATTTAAAAAACATGTAAGGACACAAGTGCAGAGCCTGTGTGTGCGTGTATGAAGGGAAGCTGCCCTGTGCGCAGCTGTTTACTATGAACTGAATACGTTCAGTGTATATGTACAAGCTGGCAAATTGCTCATGTTGCAGAGAAATGAACTGTGATGGAAAATGCAATAGATATTTAATTATTTCAGAAAAAAAACACATGAATATGCTTCTGCCTGATGTTAAAACATCTGGATTTAGTTTCTAGCTGTACTAAGATTATTTTCAATTTCATATCCTGTGTTTTAATGTCACAAAACAAATAGCACAACGAGCTGCCTTTGTATCTTGACCTTTAGGCTGTTTTTATTTCTGGTGGGGTTTGTTTTTTTCGGGTTTACAAGACTAAGTAATTTAAAGTCCAGTCACCTGGGGTATTGTGCTAAGAGATTAACGCATGTTAATTTGAGTCCTGCTGTCCAAGATAGTTGTAACCAGGACTAACTTTCTTCTTCCTTGTCTCTGTCTGCTTCCCTGCACATGGCCGTTGCTGTAGAAGGCCTCCAAGTCATGTCATGTCAAATAACGCATGGTCTTCAGAGCTCACTGGGGGAGAGAAAAGTCTGGGAACAATGTGAACAGGCACAGCCAGCCACTTCCACTAATTGTTGATGTGGACGATGGAATACAAAAGCAGAAGGAGGGAGGGGAGAATGGAAATGTGTCTTGGTGTGGAAACGACTGTGTAAAAACAAATATGCCTGGGCTTGCTCATTGGGAATGTACATGTTGCACGAGAGAACTCCCACAACAGGAATCCTCTGCTTTAGTCTGCCCCTGCCAGATAATTATAGAAGGTTTCTTTTTTGTATTTATTTACTTCTAGAGGCTTTCGTGGCTATTTGGGGATGTAGACTTTAGCAGTCATGAACTGTAACAGGTAGTGGCAATTTATTGCTGAGCTAGCTTGAAATCATCTGTTCATTTTTGGTTCTAGTTATTTGGTACTGCCTAAATATTGGGAATGGGAAATTTAAATGAACTAATTATTAATGTAACACGCTAGTGGCATTTCAAAATATATTCTGCTGAAGTAGAGTTAAATATCTAAGTGACTCTCTTCCATACTGTGTCCCCTAACCCAAAGCAGGCTGAAGTGCTTTGCAGATCAATTATATAGAATAAATAAAATAGAATAAAATTACATATTTGGAGGATTTTAGTCATAATGAAAAACAGAATTTCCTCTCAAGAGCTGCTGTGCTGAAATATCTATGCTGTATTTTGCTTAAACTCTGAAAAAAATACAGACAGTGATGGAGGGATGACCATTTGGTAGGATGAGCCTCAAGATGGAACACTTATCCTATAGGATGGGAGCTATATGAAATTATGAGCAACTGAAAACAAAGTTAGTAAAGTTAGTGAGATTCATAAAGTAAAATGAGCAGATTCATACTTTATTACACAGTGGAACTTTAGCTACACAGGGAAGCTACCAGCCCATGCTGAGATTTGTCATCCCCTGGAGATGAAAAGACTCTTTACATCAAGGAAATAGAAAACACAAGTGATACACAGGGCACTTGCATGTTCATCTATGCCTGAAAGATCATCATACCTATGCTGAAAGGTAGGTATTTCTGCAGTGAAATGCAACAGCTGCAATTAGTAATCAGCACAATGCAACACAATTGGTAAAAATCCAAATGCTTCTTTATCCATTTACTAAACGAATCACAAATGTCTAACTGAATCGAGAACTATTACAGAGGCAAGAGAAAAGGGAATAGCCAGCAGAAACACCAATTTGTTGATTATATAATGGACCTATCATTAGTAACTTGATTATGCCAATGCAATTGCTTTCTCTCCAAGACAGATACTTGTTCCGACCAGGGCTGATTGATCTTGAAAAGCAGTCTGATTAGAATCTTAGAATGGTTTGGGTTGGAAGGGACCTTAAAGATCACTAGTTCCAACACCCCTGCCGTGGGCAGGGACACCTGCCACTAGACCAGGTTGCTCAAAGCCCCATCCAACCTGGCCTGGATCACTTCTAGGGATGGGGCATCCACAACTGCTCTGGGCAACCTGTTCCAGTGCCTCACCACCCTCATAGTGAAGAATTTCTTCCTTCTATCTCATCTCAATCTCCCCTCCTTCAGTTTAAAGCCATTACTCCTTGTCCTATCACTCCATGCCCTTGTCAAAAGTCCCTCTCCAGCTTTCTTGTAGGCCCCCTTTAGGTACTGGAAGGCTGCTAGAAGGTCTCCCCAGAGCCTTCTCTTCCCCAGGCTGAACAAGCCCAACTCACTCAGCCTGTCTTCAGAGAAGAGGTGCTCCAGCCCTCTGATCATCTTCATGGCCCTCCTCTGGACTTGCTCCAACAGGTCCATGTCCTCTTGTGTTGGGGGCTCCAGAGCTGGACACAGTACTCCAGTTGGGGTCTCACCAGAGTGGAGTAGATGGGCAGAATCACCTCCCTCGACCTGCTGGCCATGCTTCTTTTGATGCCACCCGGGATATGGTTGGCTTTCTGGGCTGTGAGCGCACATTGCTGGCTCATGTTGAGCTTCTCATCAAGCAACACCCCCAAGTCCTTCTCCTCAGGGCTGCTCTCAATCCATTCTCCACTCAGCCTGTATTTGTGCTTTGTGTTGCCCCGACCCACGTGCAGGACCTTGCACTTGGCCTTGTTGAACTTCATGAGGTTCACACGGGCCCACCTCTCAAGCCTGTCAAGGTCCCTCTGGATGACATCTCTTCCCTCCAGCGTGTCGACTGCACCACAGGCCAGAGTCTGTTTTAAATGGAAAACAATAATAAGAGTTAAGGAAGATGGAAAACTATTTACTGGTGGAAATATGATTGCTGATAGCATTGCAGAAAAGTGAGAATGCAGAAAGATAGGATGGTTTATCCAAGGAGTTAGATTTATCCCTTTTTAGTTAAAATTGTGTAAATTCAGTGCTATAAAAGTTATCATGAGGACAGCCCTGAAGACTGATTGTGGCTCAGAGCACAAATCAAGTTCATCATATAAAATTCCTCACAACAGTTCATTGTGGTGCTTCTATTTTGACAGGCAGGATTGGCCTTCCAGCAATCACCACTGAAGATATTCATCGTTGTAGTGTGGAAATCTGACTTCCTGGCACTGGGTTGGGGACTTCATTTCACAGCGATCTCCTAAACATCTTTGCTGACTGATTTTGAACATGTTGCCAAAAGATCTTATTTTCTTCATCTTCTTCCCAGTCTTCCAGTTTTCACATCAGATTTCTCTTTATTATCTGTTCCTATTTTTGTAATCCAGTGATTTCTGAAAGCCACCGTACCCTCCGCGCAAATAATATTCCCTTAGCAGTATCCCCCCAGCCAAAAGCACTAGCTGCTATCTCTAGATACGATTTCTAAAAACCACCAAAATCACAAAATACAAAGACCACAAAAATCAGTCTCACAGAGTTCCCTGTTGTGTCTTTATGGAAAGGATTTTTAGTTTTGTTTACGTCCCCAAGACCTGGGCAAACTTTAGGGATGAATATCAGTTTTTTCAGAAATTTTGATGACCTTGGCTGCCTAAGGGTGGGATACTTAATGCTAATGGGAGCCACAAGGTTCCTGCTGTTTCATGGAGGATACTCACAATTAGCATATTAGGGGATTTCAAGAATATTTTGGGGGCTTAAGTGACCTGTTCAGCGTAGAGCAGGGAGTGGCTAAACCTGCTGGAAGAAGATTCCCAGCTGGATGAGCTGCTCACCACTAGATATACTGGGTGTGATTCTGGTGTTGGTTGCCTTAGCAGGATTATTTTCCCTGTCATCACTGAAACCGCTATCATCATCTGGGTCGGAGCTGAAGGCACTATTTCTGCACGAGATAAAAATGTTAAGATTTTGTTATGGCTGTCTGCAGGTTAGAGGGATGTGAGAAGGAACCACCTGAAGCTTGTGAGTGTATAAAGTATAAATGTCCAAAATATGGTGTACTGGTAAATTCCTTGTCAATGGATATCAAAATATCAGGGTTTTTTTTTTCAATTTTGCAATAATTCAATTTGACAAACATCTAAGTTTCTTCTGGATGTTCTTCAGAGAGCTTTCTCTCCTTGCAGACAACTTTTACAGCGCCGCTTACCACAAATCTTACCACATTTAACAGGACTGTGCAAAATGCCTGATATAAGAGATCTATGATGGAGATGGGAGAGTGAAACCAGGGTAGAGTGATAATACATGGCTAATGCTATGATTCGCCCTCTCCGCTAATTCTGTAGCTGTGGTTTCTTCCAGCGGTCTCAACGGGGAGGCAGGTAAGAGGTTGAACTCACTGTGAGCCAGAAAACCTAAAATATCTCTGTGAGTATTGGCAAAGTGCCCAGACCAGAATAAATACGTTCAGCCTTTCTCTTTCACATCCCCCTTGTAGAGACAAAATACAAAAAGGCCAAACAGAATTCTGACAGACCGTATTTTGTTTAAACAGAGGCCTGGTAACTATATGACATCAAGAGACAGTTATAAGGCTAAATCCTGTGCTTTATATGGATTTATAACAGTCATTTAAGTAAAGTATGCCTTTGTGCACAGGCTGAGGATTTGTAAATTCAAACTGTTTTATGTATGTTTGCATAATATAAGAGGTTTTTTATGTGTAGCACATATACTTGGCTAGCTTTTTTTGTTGGAATCATCATGGTGATTTAGTTAACATTGTTTTCTTTTCTGAGCATCGTGTCAGAATTTATCACGATCTGTTTAATAGAAAAAACCCTTCTTTTATCTGTCTGAATTTGCACACAAGGCCAGTTCTGAGGGAAGCTTGACTTTTCTGAGAAGCTTCCAGAAGTTCCAAGAAAGGTTCGTTTCCATCTGGTAATTAATTAAAAATAGGCCTTAAGAAGTTCATATTTTCCTTTCTAGGATATTGTGTTATTCAGGCTTTTCAGCACTGCTGTCCATGAGTCTGACTGTGTGTCATTTTACAGAACTGCTCAGAAAAGGATCCGTGATACCAGTGGAGGGACAGGACTTACCTCCGATGGCTGGAGCTGGAGTTCTTGGTCTGGCACATTGGTTGGGCTGCACAGGAGGTTATAACTTTGGGAAGGAAATTTAATGATATGTTCTAGCAATAGCCTTAACATTTTCTCTCTCTTGAGTTTTTATTGTTGGGAAATTACATGTAAAGCCACTGTGACTGGGTGCAACATATCTGTATATTTTATGTATAACTTCAAAGCAGAGCAAGTACGAATGTTAATCTTGGTTAAGTCTTTTCCAAGTATATGTGTTCATTAAGCCGACCGTAGAAATTTGGTCAAACATAAACTCAGCTATTGCTGGTAATTCATTAACAGATTCATCTAAAACTTTGTTCAAAGCTTTAGTTTCTGAATCAGGTCCTGAATGTCTCACTTCCTCGCCAGTCCAAAAATACACAGTCGATTTGGTGGTTAAAGCCAAGTCTAGCCAGACTGCTAGCAACAGTGCAACCTCCTAACCGCAGGCTTGCTTTATCTTGGATCCAGCTGTGCTTCTCCTTCCACGTGTCAGGACTGTAGAGGAAGAGGATATCCTTGAAGTGTGAAACATGGCAGTCTTCACCCTAACACTCTGATGGCTTTGTTCTTGATCTTGAAGGGAGCATGTAGCCCAAACCAAGCGCTCGCTCCACTGACCTTTTGGCAGTTAGTTACTTGGCTGGGTACAGAGTATGTGGAGTAAGCTCTGGAACTGATACAAACCTTCTCATATGAAAAGCTCTGAAGTGCTTTAGAAGTTATGTTTTGCCATATATGACTGACATATAGATAGATCTGGGACAGAGATCACTAGTTGTTTCACTGGTGCTTGGCAGAACTAGGAAAATTTATGCAGGAATTCAAGAAAATTGCTTCATCTGGAGTATCTGATAGGGAGGACTTTGCTTTACTCACCAAAAAATGCAGTGTGTGGAAGAGGGTTTGGAGTCAAAATTGATTTTCTAAAGGAAGGTGTTCTGAGATCTTGAATGGACACAAGTGGTTTACTTCTCTGTGTCTAGAGAAAAACATGGGTTTGTTCATTCTGTGGAAAGTCAAGAGCCTCTGTAGCACTTTGAGTGCCTGCACTGGCCCTGGTTTGGAGGGGTTCCTAGTGAACCAAGTATATCAATGCCCTAATTACTTCGAATCTGAAATGTAAAATATCACCAATTGTCGGACTGTTCATTCTTGGATACATGCAAGATCCTGATATTCCCCAGTCTCATCTTGTTATCCGTATGCTACTCACTTTATCCTCTGTAGATCGTAGCTTTTGTCAGACAAGTGTACCCTCTAATATCAACCTTCTGTGCACTCAAGTTTTCACTTACACCTTAAACACAGGGAGACCTGCTTTACTTGAACTTGCCAAAGAATTGGGCTCTTGGAGGATATCCAAGTTTTTATTGATGGGGTATTTGATCCAAGTATTTGTTTTAAAACTCTCCTCAAAAGAAATCCTGGTGAGAGAGCCAACATAACATAATAACCCTAATGCACTGCCCTCCTCCATCTCCTTCCTTCTGCAAATTTCAAAATGTTTAGGAGAAATGATTGAGTTAATAACACCCATGTTGCCCTGGAAGTATCATTATTTCCGATTTAAAGCTTGGAAAGCAAAAATACAAAGAAGTAACTTGCCCAAGTCTATAGCAAGCTGGAAAGTAGAGCTCAATGGCTCCCTAGCCTTGTACGTTAGCTAAAAAACCTATCATGCTTAAAGCCAGACTGTTCTGGGTAATTCAGCACTGCCAGATGTCTTAGCCCACTCTACTCCTGATTCTGCACTGACTCTGTATGGAGCCTTTCATGTATAAGATCAACTATAATGAGGCTCCCTTTGGCCTCAGGAGTTTACCTGTGATGAGGTCTGTTGCCGGACTCCTGTGTAAATAGATGTACTGCCTTCAGTTGCAGATGAAGTCAATTTGACCCAGTTGAGGCAGAATTAGATAGCACCGTGAGCCTATGGCTCCCTATAAAACATCCCTTCTCTGCCATTCATTGTTGTTAAGGTTGATGGAAATAAGCCAGTGTTAAATAAGGGGTGGGAAAGTATAGCCTTGCCTTAAACTGAGTACAGCTGCTCTTTTGTTACTCGAGTTGTGTGCAAGAGCAAGCAGTGTTTTGGCATGCTCTTGGCTCCATAAAAGCACTGCTGAGGGAGCAGCGGAAGTTACTCCCACTATTTTAAAAGACAGGTCACCAGACTCCCAAAGTTATAGCAGCTGATGCCTCTGGAGAGCCGGCTGTTCCCTAAGCCCTGGGGAGAGCTGAGGAAGAGCGTATGCTGCAAAGGACGCCCTCACCGTGGGAACTGTGGTTTGAACCTGGAAAGATGGTGACAAATCAGTTCAGCATTCTCCCAATGAGGGTCTGCTTGTTCTAGATGTGATAAAAGTAGTCTTCCAGGTGGCTGAGACAGGTGAAAGTAGGGATCATGGTGGTGGCTGGTCAAATGCTTGAAATAGAAAAAGAACACACAGTGTTGATATGTTCCCTTTCCAATCCATTTTCAGGAAGCTTTTTTTTTCCCTTTTCTTTCTCTGTCCTGTTTTACTTGTAATTTCACTTTTAAAGCTTTTCCTTCCTCTTTTTTTTGTGCTTCTCTTTTAAGTCTATTTCAGAAATTCTTTCAGATTCACAGAAATAGCGTTTGCTTGCTTGTTTGTTTTTCCAGGCTGTCCAGTAGGTTACAGAGATCATTTGTGCTTGTTGGTTATTTTACATAGGTAGGATCATCTTGATTCCCCTTTGGAGTCATTATACAGCTCTTCATCAAATCTTGGGGCATTTGAGAGTCTTGTATAAGCCAATGATACGTTTCTATGAATAGTATCCCATTTTTGTCATGTATATATGTATACAAGTGTGCCTGCATACACCCATGTTTCTGTGTGTATTTTTGCATATAATCCTTGCAGCACATTTGATGTGAGGTTTTCAAGAAGGACCAGAAGCATGGCACTAGGGAGCAAGGACTTCTTATGACAAGTATGTTTGATGAAGGTTTAGCAAAAGAATATGCGCTGAACACTGAAAGGATCACTCTCTGACATGTACTCACATGTTGTGTACCAGTCTCTTTCCAGATTTGGAAAACAGTTCAGAATTAACCTTCTGAATTATCCTATATTTTTATGTTGACCCTCACATTATACATAGAAAGACTCCTTTCCAGATGTCTGTAGCCCTTCCTGATCTTCCAGTCATTAGACATCTGAACTGTTTCTGTTCTGCGGATTTGTCGGCTATTGGGTCTCCACAATAGGAGCAGAACTTCTTGAGCCTAGAAAAAAAATGCTAGAAATAATTATTATTCATAGAATCATAGAATAGTTTGGCTTGGAAGGGACCTTTAAAGGCTAGTCCAACCCCAATTCCTTTCCCTTCTTGCTCTAGGAGATGCATAAAGCAAGAAGGAGCTTTCTTTAACCTGCCATTTATTTCCATTTCCTGCTCCTGTAGGAAAATCCTGTAGGCAGCCCCATCATATCTTCCCTGTAATAAACTTCATCAGTCTGAAAAGTAGTGATGTTTCTTGTTCTCATTAGAGCTTTCCTCCAGAATTTCATTCTTTTCCTTTCCTAATTTCCAACCTAAATTTATTCACAATCAGTTTCCATTTTCTAATTGCACCCACAACGTGTCCTTTCTCTCTCTTCTCCCTTGTTGGTGTTTATCTACCTTATGTAACTTTGGAGAGGGATCGCGTACACTCTCAGCTGTCAACTGTGAAACTAAGCGAGCCAGGCTTTTTTAGTCACGTCCCACAAGAGAGACTCTGTGTTCCTCTCATCGTCAAAATAGTCTTTTGGTGCACCTGTTCCCAGCTGAATTAACCTTTCCTGAGCACAGATGACCAGAACTGTACACGTTATTCCAGATGAGTTTTCACAGTGCTAATATATATATGGTATTAAAGCTTTTTATCTGCTCTGGAGGCTTTCTGATGCATGCTCTCATCATGTGCTTTATTCATAGAAGCATTACAATGACAGCTCCCAGTTAACCTTTTGAGACACGTACACTTTGGTTCGTCTCTATCTAGCTATTGAATGTTTAAGTTTTAGACAAAATTATAGTCCAAAAGTACGTAATTTAGGGATTAAACTCATTAAATTAAATTCATTAAATTAACCTGATTTCTGTTCCTCCGCTCATTGATATTATCCAGTCCTTCCTGTGAGGTATTCTGGTGCTTCTGTTAGGGAATGAGCCCAGTAGCTTGGTGTCATCACCAAGGTGTCTGGCTTAGCTTAAACATATTGAGGTTGTTTACCTAGGTTTCAGTAAACTGCTTCATGGAAAGATTATTGCCTCTCTTTGCACTAGGGACTTGAAATTCCTTGTTGCCCTCCATGCTGCCTGGGATGCCAGCAAGAGAAAGCGCAAGAGACTTCCCCTTACTCTCAGCTCTGATAGCTGGCACTTGAGTGGCCCACTGCAGCAAAGAGAAACAGCAAGAGGATGTACAGGGGGTAACAAAGGGTTTGCTGTGTACAAACTAAATCTTGGAAGACTTTACTGAGAAATTGAGATCTCTCCCACAGCTGTCTGGCTTATCACTAGGCCAGAGTTGGGCAGAGTCTCACAGAGATGGCACAAGACAGACCTGGGTTACCCAGTGAGACCCTACCAGATTTCACGGTCTTAGTGACAGTGGTAGATCCTTTTGATTCAATATTGTATTTTTTTAAAATTTGGCAGATCATTTATTTTTCTAATTTTGCATTTTTTGTCCTGATTTTAGCTAAAACTTAGCTTGAAAAAAATGTACATCTGAGGGGAACATCCATAAAAGTTGTTGAATTATAGCCCACTAAAACAGGGCTTGCGTTTGCAAAGTATTTGTGTAGCATTTGCTATATGTTGTATAGCCTATAGACCTCTTGTTGCAGAACTACAAGTGAAAATAGATCGGTTTAGTGCAGGAAGACAAACTAATTAACTGAACAAATTGTTAAGACAGAATTAAACATGTTTAGTTAGGGTGGCTTCTGTCATCCTTGCAGCAGTAGCAGCTGTCTAGAACTTTAAAGGTACGGTAGAGAGAGGGATTAGGGCAAGCAGATGGGGTAGATGTCTGGTGGTTTGGGTAAAACAGCATGACCTTTGGAGCTAAGCCTGCTTATACTTCGGTCTCCCTCTGTTTAGGGTAACCTGCACTTCTTTTATTGATGGGATATATAGTTCTTGAGAGAAGCTGAGCCCGTTTGAAGTAGAAGTTACTCAGTTTCTGCTTCAAGGTCTTCTCCAGCTGGCTTGAGAGCCTGATAACGCTTGGAAAAATTTTTAAAGCTTTGTTTCCTTTTTCTTTCTGCTACATTTTATAAACTTTTCTTATTCCCTGCTTCCCTTTCTCATATTTTTTTTCTTTTTTTTTTCCCCCTCTTTTTTTCTATCTGTATTCTCTGATCTCTTTGAAGGGTGTAAGCTGTCCTTTTTCAGTGGTGACAGTCAAGGGAAATAAAAGGTTAATACAAGATCTGGGCAAATAATGATTCGTTTCCAACAGTGCTATCAGCCGAATTGGCTTTCAGCTGCATTGTGTGCTGAAAACTGATGATTTACAATTGGCTAAAGCTGACCGTGGGGCTGAGCAGCTGTGGTATAGCAGGACGGCAGAAACTTGCAGAAACAACTGGTTTCATTAAAGCTGAAAAAGAATGTCGTTTTCCCCTCTCCTTGTGTAAGTAGGTGCTCTGAAGGGGTTTTTTTGTGCTGTTAGATACCTGCTGAGAAGCAGCAAGATAGCAAGAACAAAGCTGTTTGCATGTATGTAAACTAACGTAGTGAAATGTTGAAGTAATTTGTTTAGTAATGCTTATGCTTTAGTAAGGATTATTTTTTTATTTTCCTGCGGATTTAGTGCTTTTGGAAAAGTTGCTGGATTAACAGCCCTGTAGTAGTCCATTTATCCAGAGGGCAGGTACTGCCTAGCCCCTGGCCTGGCATTGCCTTTGGCTCACCTCCCAATCTCTACCCCCTTGAGAGGATGCTGGGTGTCCGTTTCAGTGTCTGTTCACACCACCACCATCCTGGGGAGGTCCAAGAAGTTATGCCTTGCTGAAAGCTGTGATATTTTTATGTTGCCGACTGTGGACCATTTGAAATTCAACCAAGTACAAATTCATCTCATGGCAGTGAAGCTGATTTATGAGGGCGCTCTCTGAGAGGGCTGAATGGCATTTGTTGTGCCAAGGAGCTATATCTCTGTGGCTGGTGATTCTGGAGAGAAACCAGCCGCTGCTGTCTCCACCATTATTCCTGCCAGCTCCTCTTTCTGCTTTGCTGCTCTTAGGACCAATGTAGTTCTACCAGAGAGGATTTTCTTCTGGACAAATGCGGTTTTATACTATTACCTAGAGTCTTTTCATCTATGCTAGCAATGTTACTGCCGCTTCCCCCAGGGCTGCAGCAGCACGTACCCTGAAACGCGTCAGTGTGTTGCCATAAATGCTGAGCGCTTCGTTGTTTCCTTAATCCGTGCTGACTACGTCATTTCTGGGTATTATCAGAAAAGCGCTCACCTCGGTAGCGATTGCATATGGTCCACTAGGCTTCATGTTCTTGCTTGCGTCATCACATGAAGTGGCATTAGAACTGGCTAGATCTTCCCTCCAAAGAGAGGAGAAAACAAAGAGGAAGGAAGAGCGTAAGTGGCTCTTCTTATCAGCAAAAAAGAGGATTTGTTTTCTTGCAGACTAAGCTGTTAATGCTGAGTGACATAAAGAAAGAGATAAGAGAGCTGCTGAGTCTCTGAGGAGGGTTGTGGGGACAAAGTATGCTCTCCAAGGAGGATACAAAAGACAAAACAAAGCAAACCCAACACAGTTATGGAAAGAAAAAATAAGCCTCTCCAAGAGGAAGCTTAGCAGAGAAAATGGGCAGCAGGCAGAAAAATCATGATGTCTACATCAAAGAACCCAGGGCCAATAGAGGCTGGTGAAGATCGTCCTCCAAGTAACAGAGATAAGATCCATAAGCAACAGAAGAGAAATGTAAAAGGGTAAGGGGCCTAATTTTCCTTACCTTCCTCCAAAATAACTTACAATAGGTGCACTGCTTGGAAGAGTTACTGCATCAGGATAGGTTGTTCCTGTATAAACTCCCCTGGCTTCCATTGATTAGTAACAAATAAGCTTCCACGGCCAAAGGTGAAAAATATCTTCTACCGATATTGTACTTATTTCCTGAAAGAGAAAGTATATTAAATACCAGAGAAAGATATCCAAGAAAGAGTGTCTTTCTCAAAGAAAGGTACTGAAGGACCACAAATGGGTTTGAGTGTTTAGCTGGGAAGCCTAAATCATTTTCACAAAACATTGAAAGCAAGAAAAAAAAATGCAGTGTGATGAGATTAGGGGAACAGACTGAAATAGAGATGGCAGAAAATCTGACCTTTGCTCTTGGTTAAGTACCCAACGGTTACCTATGGAAAGAGAAGCTCCCAGTAAAAGTTGTGATGAGATACCTTAGTGTTCCTGACAAATCTGAGAACTTTGTAAGATCAAACAGGATGTTCTGAGTATTGTCCAGATCTTTGATGTGGTGACAAGTGGGACATGGTGAAAAGAACTGGTGGAAAAAGCAAGACCAGGCTTTCTGGAGTTGATGGTGTCTGTTCATAAGCCATTTTACCTGGTTTCTTAACTTTACCTAGTAATAGTGGAAATGGAGAGCTGAAACAGCACAGCCATACACAGCCTTGTGTATTTTGGTATTTCCCCCAAATTAAGCTTATTTTAGTGAACTGAAATTTTAGCATTTTAGAGAAATAGAAGTGCCACTGATTCCTGGCATGATCTAGCCTTGCTTCTTGCCACGGGTTGTGCTATATTTGCCATCTGAGCTTCTCGTCTGCTGGACAACACAAAGCAGGGCTGCTTCAAAACAGAATAGTCGACTTGTTATTAGTAGCTTGTTTGTTTGTCCTCAGGCCTATTTATAAAAACAGCCCCAGGCAGGGAATTCTGCCAGCAGCCCAACCGCTAAACAATTACAGATCTTTTCTTGGAGCAGTGTGTTCAAATCTATGCAATAATTCAGCAGCAAACCTGCTCACATGTGTATGAAAGTAGCCATTTTTGTGTGCAGCACTATTTTTTTTTTAATAAAAACACAGTCTCAGAAAGAATCCATGTTAATGCGTCTAAAAATACAAAATTTAACTTAATGGAGATCACTGACAGTTTAGTGAAACTAGGCCCAGTAAGATGTGCAGAACTGAAAAGGAAGTCAAAATGGTCAAATAGATACTAATCAAAAACTATGCATAGGCTGCAAACTCAGACAAGGAATTCAAGGGACCGGTACTCACAAAGGGCCAGGCTTTCCAGCTCCCTCCAGTTAGGTTTAAGCAAAAAATAAAAGGAAACCCCTCTGCGAGGGAGAAGATTCGTCTTATTTTGAAAGGACACGATAATATCTGGGTTTATCGGTGGTATGATACTTCACAGATTTCAATTCACAAGTGTGATAGATGGCTGATTAGTTTTGCACGGTTCATGTTGCAATGCAGATGAGATGCACTATTTAATTAGTGGGTGTAGAACTATAGGGACCAAATGGTAGTCCCTTGGTGGAAAAAATATGCTAGAAGGAGGTTTAAACATTTGGGTCTGGCTTTTGGTTTTTTTCAGACTGCTGTAACAGCGTAGCAAGAGGATTTTGTGAGAATAGTGTGTTAAACAACAGACAGTAAAAAAGTCTAGTAAATCTTATGAAAGGTGGGAAGATTCAAATGAGACTTTGGGAGGAAGTCCTCTCCAACGGAGATTGTAAACTTTGCACAAGGCTGCACCACTTCTCAGTACGAAGTACAGAAGTCATGAACCAGAACATCTCTGCTCAGGGAATGTGCGTTTGTTAACCAGATTGGTTGTATTTCAAGGGTTTGAAATGTTCTTTCTGAACTTGAAATATGTGTCTGTGTTTGCTAGATGTGACGCAAGGTTTTGACAGTTTTGCATTTGATTTATAACTTAAGCCTTAAGGAAGACCTAGAATTTGGGATTTAACCCCAAATCACTATGGAACTTGTCAGATCTTTAGATATTGGGTTTTTAAAGACTGATATTTTATTATTATTTTACTTTATTCTTCCTTGGAGGGAAAACAAAGCAAACCTGCCTGTCTGCTGCCATGGAGAGGTGTGGCAAGGACAATCTATCCCTCAGTTAATTCAGGCCCGGATTATATAGATACACCCTTGAAGCACTTAATCCCTCCATTGATGTCTGAAGATTGAGGCAAATCCTGAAGTAGTTTCATAAATCAACTGCTGTGCATAGGACAAGAGTCGAAAACTCAGAAACTACATCTCCTTTTCCTGTGTACGCATATTTCTGGAAAACACGCTCTATTAAAGGTGTAACAGAGGCAGAGTCGCTGCATCTCCAGTGCGTACAGCAAGTTGGAGGGATATGGAGCATGGATGGTGGAAACCCACAGCATCGTCTGCTGCTTCTCCCACACAGCAGCCTGGTAATGTGAATGAGAAAGATTGTATTTTAGGATGCATACTCTGTCCCTCTTCAGGTTAATGAAAAAAGACTAAAGATGTCAAATTTTGGATGCCATGGCTCAAAAATGAAGTCATCCAGTATTGAAAAGTGTATATATGTCTTGAACTAGGAGGTGAGAGAGTTGGAAGGAATCCTGTAGCATTTGTATAAGCTTTTTTCTTATGACTTGTTTACTTTGTCATGTGCAAGCTAGTATATAATATTGGACGAAGGAGCAGATGCAGACTTTAACAATAAAGTGTTAAGTTCTGCAAAGTTAGTGACCTTTTTCTTTTTTTCCTCCTCCCCCTAGCCTGCCTTTGTCTTCTTCAGAGTTTAAAAATGGGGAGCTGAGCAGAAATGTAGCTCTCAGTCTCAGTTCCTCCTTTTTGCACAGAGCCCTTGTAGGATTGCCCTGATCTTCCTTCACTACAGATTATTCAGCTACTCTTCGTTATATAAAGGGTTAAGATCTGATGATGTTGAAACCAGTCTCCTGTTTACAATCATTGCAGAACTGTAGTATGGAAATTTCCATCTGCAGCAAGATTGAAAAAAAAAAAAAAAAAAAAAAAAAAATCCCTGCTGATTTTGTGAACATTTAGATCCAAATAAAGAAATAGTGGCTGAATCAAGCTTATTAATTCTGATTAGCACACACAGTGTGTTCAGCCAAAGAGACCTAAGCTAATAGCCCCCCATCTTCTGAAGAAATTAGCTTGATCTGCTACCACAGCCTGCAGAAGTTTTTCAGTATCAGCACAGGAACCACAGTTTCACTTGCAGAAACTGCTTGCCCAAACTGCTCAATTCTGATAATCTTTGTATTGAGGTCTTCTAAAGTGCAGTGCTTCCTTCTTTAGGGAGATATGATCAAGGTAAAAAATTACTAATTTTGTAACTATTGCTAGCAGTGGGTTAATTTTTCTTGTTATTTAGCTCTTTCATCTGTTTGGGCAACGACAAGTACAAGGATGTCAATACTTTTGGAGAGTAGATTTCATACTGCAAGATGTCCACGATAGATTTAAGTCTATGATTTGATTATTTTGGGAAGGAAAAAGCAATCTGTGGATCCTACAGCCCTTTTGAAGAAACTAAACATTTGCTTAACTTCTTTAAAAGCAAGACCAGTGCTGTGTCTATTTCACATGCTGTGTTTTACACATTTCCAGGATTTCAAGGGGTGTAATTTCATGTAGAAGTTGTGTTGGATTTTCCATATCAGTTCTGAGCACGCACTAATAAAGCACCTATCTCCCTGCAACCACAACTGCCTCTCTTGCTCCTGCCACAGCCCAGCGATGTAACAGTCACGTAGTGTTTGCATTGGGCACAGAAGAGTACACTGCTTATATTTAAATCACTGAAAACTTTAAAACTTGCATTGAAGACTCTGATGTTTTCTATTAACCCCAGAATTTAAATTATTGTTGCGGTGTTAAGTTCCTGACAGTAGCAGATTGCAAAAAGCAAACTTCATGACAAAATGCACGGTTGTGGTTTTGGGAAGAGGTTCTTTCCCAAGTTGATGCTTTTCAGTGGTGTCCATGTTAAGGTTTGTCACCGGGCCAGCCTGAGAAGGAGCATTTGATGCATTTGTGAAACTGTATTGCTGGTCTGCGTGCCGCTGAGAGGCAGGAATCAATGGATCCCTTTCTTGTGGGCTGCGTGCTTAGTGCTCACTTGAGCACTCTTGTACGCTGGCTAATGAGCTTGGCGATCTCAGCATCTTCAGGCTGCTCTAAGTGACTGCATTTTTTCATGAGAGCAGAATTTGAGGGTGTTCCACTTCCTTCTATTTTGCTTTTAGGACACGTTATAATTAATCTTCTCTTCCCTTTGTAAACCCCAACCCAAAGTTCAGCATAAGCAATAATAATCAAGGTTAATAATTCAACACTATAGTGATTTATATTTTCAGAGAACTTTACAGGCATTACACAGTTAACTGTCACAACACTTTTACTGTAAAGGAGCATTATGCTCATTTTTTAGCTAGGGAAACCTCTTGCTGAAGTGCAGAGCTGTGTTGAAAGCACAAGTGAAACAAACGGTGGCATTGGGATGGATTCCATCAAAGCCTTTTGCCAGAACAAGGCGGGATGCCTTGGCTTTACCTGTCAGGGGAGAATATATGATAGTGCATAACCTCTATACTTGCTGGGAAGAGCAAGCATCCCCAGACAGCACCTGAGGGGGCTGTACCATGCGTGTTTTTAACTGTGCACTGACAGCTGCGGATGATCTCCTGTTGGATAGCACGGGAGGTGGCTGGGTCTCTCTCAGTTGCTGTGTTGATTACGTGTAGAGGTGTTGGCCTCGTGCTCACTAGCTTGCTGGTGCAGGGCACGCTGGAACAGTCAAGTGGGATTTGCCTGAGGGAATGTGGAAACACTGTAAGAATCGGGATCAGAATTTGTTTTTAATCTGACTGCCTTTGTGCTGCCAGTCTTCATGTGAAAGGTTATCTGTGGCACAAGGAACCCTTCAGTGGCTGCTTTTAGGCTGTTTTTTTCAGTCATGGAGTTGTTTCCCTGGTAGTGTCCGTGTGGTAAAGGCAGGTGGACAATAAAAAGGAGAATGTGGATGTGCAGATGAAATGCTGATGTGAACAGTATTCCCACCTCAGTGCTCACCTGAGTTTCACAGGCACTGTCGTGGTCTCAGGCTGCTTTTCTAAAGGATGCTCTGCAAGCTACTGTGTGTCAGGATAACACCTTTGTGCCATTATTGAAGATGGAGATGGTCTCTCCAGCTTCACCAGTGGTGAGAAAGGCAGTGCAATGGGAGGAAGGCTTCTGTGCTCTTTGCTATTCCTAAAGCCATGGCTTGAAAGAACAGAAAAATCTGTTTCACAGCTTTTTTCCCAGACAATTCCATTGTTTTTGCTTGCATACAAAGTCTTCCTAATTTGTATAAAAAGAAAAATCTACAGTGGAAGAGAGAATGTCTTAAAAATGAGACAAAACCCACACACAGCTCTGGGGGAGATCACAAAAAGTTTTCCAGGCTTTATTGTTGCAGAGAGATGCAGTTGTAAGATACATCTGGGTCTGCATGCGTGGGTTTGCATGGTAAAACATGGGCACTTCAGATTAGAGGTGAAATCCTGGCAGTGGTCAAGCCAGTGGGATTTTTGCCAGTGATTTTAATCAGAGCCAGAATTTCACCCTAGGATCTATAATCTTGTGTAATCTCCCTTTGAAGTCACATGGATTTTTAACCAATGTCTTTATATAACACCAAAACAATTCACTGTCCACCCAATATTGTCTGTTTTCCTGCATAACCAAAACTGAATGTTCCAAACGTATTTTCTAAAAACTGAGATGATACTGAATTAAAAATATGTTTTTTTTTTTTTTCCTTTTTTGAAATATGGGGTGTTTGTAGAGTCACTTTGATGGTGTGGGTATATTTTTCTTTCAGGCCCCTGGTCTGACCTCATAGCTAACCATTCTTTAAGCTTGAGGTTGGGATAAAGATTTATGTAGATCCCTTCCAAGCTGAACTGTCCTCTGATCTTATGGTCCTGTTTTGGATCTTAGAGAAATGCCTTTTATACTCATCTGCTGGTTAAGAAACTGATAGGCTGCTGAAAATGCAGTTTGTCTCCTTAAGATGAATATAATTATCAACCATAGTTCCAAGTAGGAATTTCTGCGGTTAGGTTCATATCTCTGCGTATTTGGGGCCCTGTAGCCAGGGACTGGCTCTACTGAAACCTGAGGAAATTCCATCTCCAGCTTACATGGACCCAGAATGTCACTCTACCATCAATGTAACGTCTGGGATTTTTAAGACGGCAGATGTGTTTTGAGCCTGCTGGGCTAAAAGAGAGAAGGTGAGATGGAAACACCTTCAGTACAATAGTAAAATGCTTCCATGTCAGAGTGAATTAGAGGAGTATCACACAAAAACTTTATTTTGAGGCCAGAACTCCTGTGTTGTTTTGAAAGGGGTCATTTCTTTCATATCATCAAAGATTATGAATGTGTGGAAGTTTTCAAGCCAAGACTGGTAAAGCCCTGTGGAACCTGGTTGGAGTTCACTGTTGACCCTGCTTTCAGCAGGAGGTGGGACTAGAGACTTAAAAGTCCCTTCCACTTTGAATTGTTTTATGATCTTGAATCATGCACAAATGTCCTTGAATAAGCATTAGTAGATCCTTGTCAAACATGGTCTGTAAGTTATCAGGTGATAGTACATCAGATAGTCTTTCTAGTGCAGATTGGTTTTAACTTCTGTACTCACGGAGGACTGAAAGCTGGATTTTTGCTTTACATTTAAATTTCTCATCAGATGTTCTACCTGTAATTAATGTATTTGAGGCTTCAGTGCCAGTTGCATTCAGAATTTGAGATCACCAGTGGAAGGGATACAACAGGTCAAACACAAGTGCTTGAGATTAATGGAGAAGTTACTGTATACCATTCCTTAGCCTCTGCAGAAATCAAACTACGTGGGAAGAGCAGCCTTTGAGGGATTTATGAATCTCTCTTTGTTGCTGCTTGCATTAAGGTAAAATCCTGGTTCCTCTTGGTGCTAGGCCCTATACAGACATACAGTGAAAGAAAAATTTTGCTCTGAGGAGTTTATATTATTTATGGTCAAAGCTGAGGAAGGGCTTCAACAGAAACGAACACAGGAGAAATGACCCAGTCAGAAAGTACATCAGTGACAGACATGACTCTTAATTCAGTGTCCTGTTGACTTGATGACAGAGTCTTCCAGGATTTAGGAATTGTAATCTACATTTGGGAAGATTTTATGCTCCCCAATGACAGCATCTTAATTCAGGAGTAAAATTGCTGTTGACCTGGACAGTTTTATATACACATATTTTAATTTACAAACAGTTAAGGAAAACTTTCTGGCCATATTAATTCATCTATATTGTTGGTTTAATGAATTACCTTTTTCAACCTTATAGTTACACCTTGGTATTTTGAGTTTTGTTAAAAATAATCAGCTGGCAGTTCCTGGTTTTTTGTGGCTTCTTTATTTATGTGATTCTTATCTTAATCATTTTTTAACCTTTAATTTCCTTTCAATTCTTCCCATCTTAAAAGAAAAACCTCTTCCTTTACAGATCAGTCAGGTTTGAATGAACTTGCAAGTGTCTGACTTAAGCTAAATTTGCTGTAGAGCACATCTTTTTAAAGCTGTGAGTTTTCTTTGATGAGAATTAACTTTATATTCCTTTGAGTTGAATGTTCCAGCCTGGGAATTGTTTCAAGTGGCAGATTAAGAGGTTTATGAAGAGGTTTGTCTAAAGTACTTCGGAATGCAGGATTTGCAATAGCAGGTTAAATAATTTGTCAGTTAAGTCTGGTAACCTGCCTCCAGCAGTTGTCAGTCTTTAATGCCGTGGTGAAAATTTGTTCTCTCAGTCTCCCTTGTACAGTTGGGCTGGTTACGTGTATAGTGCATTATAGGATAACTGTGGGAAAACATAGATTGTGTTTTAAAAGAATAATTAAGCTCCTTGTACTGCAAATTTGAGCCATATTTTAAAATTTTGAGTTTGGTACAGAAAGTTTCAGACTGTAAATTTAGTTTTTGTTCTCTCTTGCAAAAAAAAAAAAAAAAAAAGGACAGAAAACTTTACCCGAGGCCTGTTCTCTAATTTCTCTGAAGTGACATGTGTTTTTCTGTACAGGTCAATATAGTTCAGAGCAAAAGCATGAATTAGGCTTGGTGATGTCCCCAAGGACTACTTTAAGACAATAATTGGTAAACAAGAGATGACCAGAATTAGAAATCAGTGGATCAAAATTTGTTTGGTGGAAATAAGGCCCCATTTCTAAAGGAGACGATGACCATGCTGTTCACTACCACTTTCTGGCATCTGTCACTGGTAACCAGGGAGTTAAAATCTGCGTCTGATAGCTGGGGCATTGGGGGCCAAAGGAAGCATGTCCTGCTTTCGTGCCTGCCAGCCCGCTATCCTCCGCCTGCCCGACCTGTCACCACACTGGGCCTTCCTTGTCGTCATCCCGAGGAATGTCTTCATCAGTCTGGGACGGAAAGATGGCATAATGTCTTTGTCTAGCTCCTGAACTCCACCTGAACAGGAAGGCTTGGAGGTTTTTTCCCCCATCCCTCTTTTATTTTGTGTTTCCAGAGAGAGCACAGGCTGTGATAAGTCATGTGGCTTTTCTTTTGCACCATAACTGACAGCACCTGAAGGAAAACCTTAAATTGCCAAGCACTGCTGTAAATTGGACAGGTTGCTGCATGGCTGGTTGGGCATTGTACCGTGCCTGTGTTTCTCCAGCTAACAGCAAAAAGAATAAAGAACTGTGTTGAAATGAAAAAGTTTTACATTTTTGTCTGCTTTAAATTCTCTTTCCCCACTTCTACGCTCACAATAAAACACTTTTAAAGATAGACTGCTTTGACACTAATCAGGCCAATGTTTCTGTACCTTGAAACACCAAAACTTGCTTAATTATTAAATGTCATACCGTGCCAGGGTAGTATTTCACCCTTGCACTCTCAGCACCTATTTATTATATAAATACTGTCACAGCAAGCCCGCTATAGTGGAACAGGGCTTTCATCAGTGTTTCTGCTTTCATCAGTGTTACCCAGAGAGCATATGAAGAAAAATCCATAAGCAGCAAAGCAAACAAGGACAATGGTGTGACTTGGTGTTACAGTACAGTGACAACCAGTTCACCTCTCCCAACTCCAGTCTTCATCTTCTCATGGGTTAGGGAGCTCGTTGTAGAAGGGTGTGTTGGCTGAGGAACATGAGTCAGAACACTTTTTACTCTTGAATCTGTGATTGACTTTATAGGCAGTCTTTGTACTGCGTTCTCACTAAAAGTGAAATGGAAAGTGCTCGTGTATTTTGCAAGAATGCCGAGATGTAGCTAAAGTGTTTGGTGAACAGCTTGGGCGGGATTTTAGCCTGGTTGGAGCATTTTGCAATGTAAACATAGAATAAAAAAAGACCTGATCAGAAAATCTACTTGACCTCTTTGCGAGTTAAGCTTTGTACTTTTTCTAGAGCCATGTTTCTGGCGCCAAAGAATAGGGGATTGTGCAGACAAGAGGACTTGAGAGCCAAAAAGGTTGGCAACTACAGGACCTTGCCCATTCACTGTGGGAGCAGAGGACTGGCTAAAACCCACTGTCCACCAATCTCAGTTAAAGTTCTGAGTGTGCAGGAAAAATGGAGTTGATGTGGTTGAAGGAACAAACAAGAATGGATATCAGTATCTATGTGTTCATGTGCTTCAGGGATTATTTTCTACGTTAATTATGTAATTTGTTGAAAACTATAGACTTTACATAGAATGCTGTTTTGGAAAAGTGTTCTCTAGCATGAATAATTTGAATACATAAGCACTGAATGAAAGGGAAAAAATTATTACAAATGTTGTGATTGTAAGAATATGTTGAAGACTATAGCATGTGGGAGAGCTATTAGAGACACTTAAGACCAGATCTATTCAAATATATATTTTTCTTTCCGTTTGTGATGTGTGGTTGTCGTGGTTTAGCATCAACTGGCACCTGAGCACCATGCGGCCGCTCGCTCAACACCCCACCCTGACACCTCCCCAGTGGGATGGGGGAGAGAATCGGGAGAAAGAAAGGCAAAACTCATGGGTTGGGATCACAACAGTTTAACAGGACAGCAAAGGAAAAGAAAACAAACAAACAAAACCCCAACAATAAAACCCCCAGCTTCTGGTGAAAATTAACCCTATCCCAGCTGGACCCAGGACAGTGGTGAAGGGAGCCAGGTCTAATGTTATGAAAACTATATTTAATTCCTACTATGCATCGTCAGACAGCTCATAATTATATTGTCTGTTGTGAGAAAATACAATTGAAACTAGAACAGATTCAGCCTTTATGAAGTCAAAACCAAGGTCTTAAGCCCCATCGGTGTGACACACCTTCTGGAAGCATTGGCTTCCCATTCTGGACCTTAGGAGATCGCTCAGTCCAGCCTCTTGCACTAAAGCAGGATAGGTGTAACTAGCAGTCTACACCTCAGTCTAGCATGATTGAGGTCATGGATGGCCGATAGGTCGCTCAGAGCCAGCAGGACCGATGAAACGAGGGAACGCCTGCTTAAGCAGCACATGGTGCTGCCACAACCAACTCTCTCATCCTGGTCCTGCACACAGACAGATGTGCAGGTTGAAGAGCTGCCTCTGCTGAATCCAGATGGGAGGAGGAGACGATGCTACGGCCTCCCTCATCCAAGACCACCCTTTCCATGAAAGTGGAATGTGTGGGACTTTACAAAACTTGGATCCAGCCTCCAAAGCTAACAAAACCAAGCCACTTACTAGTAGGGTGTGCCACCTTCCAAAGCAGCAGGTTCTGCAGCATCCCTTGGTAGTCTCTTACACTTTGTCATCATCTTGACAGGAAATTATCCCTAGTGTCCATCCTAAATCTTATTTCCTGAAAATTAAGTTGATTTTTTTTTTTTTTTTTTGGCTTAGTGACCATGGAGACTATTTGACCATTGACATGTTATTTCTTGTCTTCTCTTTCCTAGTCTTGAATCCCCAGTTCTATCAACATATAGACCATATTTGATAATCCTCCTCTTGTTCTCTGGACTGTTCCATTTTGGGGCACTGTGTTTTGAAGACGCTCTGAACAAGCAAGGTATAGAAGGGGACTGACAAAAGTCATATGAAGTGGAAAAATTGCCTCTAATGCTGTCAGACAGCTCTCCTGGTGTACCCGTTGTGACATTTGTCCTTTTTTTTCAGCAGTTTCGTGTCACTGTCTCATCCTCAAGTAGCTATCCCTTTTAGCAGGTCGGCTAATAGCCAACTATTCCTTGCTTCATATTTAGGCATTTCCTGCCTCCTTGCTCTACCACTTTGTAGTTTATAGTGTTTCATTTCATGGATGAGGATCATTTCTATACCTTATTTCTCTGACTTGATTATGAGAATGTCCTGTGTGGCAATGTAAGAAGCTTTACAGAATTCAAGGCATATCATATCTGCTGTTCCTTCTTGACTCAGAGGCTGTTTATTGCTTCAGATTAAATTAGATTAGTTTGTGATTTATTCTTAACCTACCCATGTAAGATATTTATCTTGTTCTCATCTGGATAGCTGCAGTAATTCATTGATCCCCTCAAAGAATCTTAAATTACAGAATAGGGTTGTGTCTCCTGCTCTGTAATTCCCTCATTTGGATGATGAAAAATACCAGTCAGAGAGAAAAAAAACACTCCAATGCAGTCATATTTATTGTAGCTATATTTTTAATACATATTTTGGGATGCTTTTGTTTACTGCCTGTATACAAATTGAGAAAAAAGAGTTAAAGAGTTCCTCTGCAGACCTTGGTGGTCACATAGGTGACAGTACGGTGGTTATTTGAGTGGGTAGAAAGTGCTTCTCGTGCTGGTGGAGAGCAAAGCGTTATTTCCTTTGGCGACAGGAATGTTTGAGAAGCTTCTATGCACAATTTTTTTCCCTGTCTTTGCTTAGAAGTGACCAAGCTTTGTATTATTGCCAATCATTGCTGAGCTATCCTGCCTCTGAAAGTGGAGTCCTGCTGCTCGAGAAAAAAGTTGCCGTTTCCGTAAATCTCCTGGTGTGTTTTTGCCATGTTGAACAAAGAAATAAGGAGCATGTGTACATCTTCATCCCTTTGGGCAGTTCTCAGCCTTCACTGAATTACAAGCTTTGCTTGTAGTTGTGTTTGAAGTCCTTAATACTGTAACAGTCCCTAATCCTCACCTTCCCAATTATCCAGGTGTGACCATTTTTACTCATAGAGGCATCCCTGTTAGCAATGCCGAACACAGAATATCTGCATTTCTCTAAGAAAAATCACTGCCAAGAAAAGAATGCAAGTACAAACAAACTTCCTTGGGAAAGCAGCATCAGTGTAGGCAGTAAAGAAGTTGTTGAAGTGGAACAGTGCAGTAAACCCGACGTTGATTGGATTTAAGGCTCTAATCGCTTTCCGTTGCACATGAGTCTCATATCTGTTGTTGATTTTAATGAGACTTATGTGCCAAGCCTGCAAGGAGAATTGGTCCTTAATTCATCTCGCTGCTGAACTGCTTCATTAGAAAGTAGTCCCATGTCTTTCTGTTGACATTTCGATTGACAGTATTGACACAGGAGCAGACCTTGCAACAAGGAATTCGCCTCAGATCTGGTAGCTGTGGTGAGGAACGGTGCCCGGGTAGATCCGAGACATGTGCCGACTAGTGCATGACTGAAGATCAAAAGCTCGTTAGCTCCTGCTTGCTCCCGCAGTGACTTTGGGTAAAAGACTCTCTGTTTTTCTTTCCTTAATTTAGGAGGATAATTTGTTCTTATCTCTATTGTGAAGATGAATTAGAACGTGTTTGTAGAACTCTCTAGGCGTGAGAAGTTTTATTTGCATGTTATTGTGAACTCCACTCCTTATTAACACGATCGGCATTTTTCTGAACTTTGACGTTAGACTTTGGCCTACAAATATCTTATGTGATTCCATAAAAATACCAGGTGAGCAGATTCAACAAATATTTGCAGTGACTTAATGAGTTTATTTATAGTAACAATTTTATAAACCCAGAATAGTTGAAGAACAACCCACAAATCAGTCACAGCCTGGGAAATCCTAATTTGTGACGACTTTCTGCCTTCATCTTCATAACATTTTAAATTTGTTCTCTTCCTTTTCATGCTAATTTGCCCTGTGTGTTGCAAAAGCTACTTCAGCCTGTTGGCAGCTCAGGAATGGGAGCAGACCTGTCGCTCCTTGGCAGCAGGTGAATGCCTTGTCTCTTGAAGAGCTGTCCAGATTCACGTTTCCCCGGCAGCCGGCAGTTCAGCCAGGCCTCTTTGCTGCAGAGCTTTTCTGAGGGAAATTCCTAACTTATTTTCAAACTTCTGAATAGCATTTTGGCTTTGGAATTTCCTTCTGCTCCCAGCACCCTGGGGATTTGCCTGCTGGGCTGCTTTGCCTCCAGAATTTAGACTTTTTTGGCTTGAAGGTGGCATTATTTAGGAGCTGCTCAAAAAACTTACAACCGTGTGGGACAGGCAACAAAGAGAACCAAATTACCATTTTAAGGTGTTGAGGTACTTGGGGAAGGTAGGATGTTTTTCCTGGAGTCGTTCTTAGTGCTATAATTGATGTAAATATTTCTTTAGTTTTATGTAATATGTATTTGTGCTCAAAAATATTCATGAATATCAGTGACCTGTGGAGATTGCTGTTGTTGGCAATATAATGCAGGTTCTGAACTGCTATCAGTATTAATATATGATATTTGTTAACAAACAGTACTTGAGAGTCATCAGTCATTGGGAGGTCTGCTGTGGGTTGTTTTGGGATGGTTTGGCTCTTTCACTAGCAAAGCTTAAGAGCCTTATCATTTGGGATAACATTAAATTGCGTTCTCTAACTCTGCACTTTTTCAACTGAAACGACAATTATTGTGAGTTGAGTTGGTGATAGGTCTTTGGCAAAAATGTTTCTTTTATTTTTCACTAATTACAATGCTCCGAGATCTCCTAAGTGAAACATATTGAGTTATATATGGACTGTCAATCATGTTTTCCTTTTCCTGTACTCTTGCTACATTCCTACTTAGAAAAATAAATTATAGATTGTGACTTCCTTTTGTAGATCTTACAAGAAATGTCTTCAGTCAATAGTACAAATCTCAGTTGCTCAACCTCTGGCCAGTAATGATGCCTATAAAGCATTACATGGGTGCCTGAAGTGTTTCTCTCAGCTTGGATTGTTTTTGTAGATATGGATGATAAGATTGGGGTTTTGCCTTGTTTTTCTCATATACAACTTTACTGGGGTGTTTGGCTTAAACAACCATCAAGAGGCAGGGAAATTCTGAGAGCATTTCTGTAATAGCTATTGGCATGTACATATTGGAGCAAATGGTAAATGTGGTCATTTCTGAATGGTTTTGCTCTGTTGGTTGGTATCAGAGTAAATGGTGGAGGAGGATATGTCTTTGTGAGGACCAATTCAACTGATTGGTTTAGTTTTTCATCAGGATACAGAAGGAACCCCTAGAATCACTGGGAGGTATCCTAGAACTGCTCTAGGACTCCCTGGAGTCCCTGAGAAGACTCCGAAGGCAGGAGCACCCGGGGTACCACTGGCAAGGCCTGACACACTGCTTACATGGGAGCCGTGTAGGGTTTTGTTGTGCTGCTGGCAGGCACTAACTGGAGGTGAGCCCAGCTTAAGTAGCTGATGACTCCCTGAGCTTTTTTTGGTCCAGCTGGATGTGCAGACTTCCAGTGTCCAGGCTTTTCTGTAGGTCGGTCTAAGAGATGGACTGGGAAGCACATGTGCTTGTTTGGGAATGCCTCTGTGTAGGCTCCCACTGATATGTTGGGCCAGGTTGCAATTATGTTCAAAGCTTTTCTTTTGATAGACCTGTGTCTGGGGAGCAGCACACTTCAGGTGATCGTGTTCTTCCCTCACAGTCCTCTAGAAGTAAATGTGTGAGCCTGAGGTTTTAGCAGAGGTGGTGATGAGAAAGACTGAGATTAAGCAGGATAATCCTAACTTTCAGCCTCCATGCTGCTCTCTGCTGTTGGCTGTTTTCCTGTCTCATCTTGTTCCTTCGGTGAAGGCAACAAATCAGAAAGTTTTGGTCAGAAGAAATAGCAACAGAATATCAAAATCAATTGAAATATATTAGATGTTAGGACAGTTTTGGGATGATTCACTGGCATTATCCTAGCGTTATTGTGTGTTTTTTTTTCCCAAGGGCATCTGTGCATTCCCACTTAGGGGATCTGGTGTGGAGCTGTGAACTTCTCAGCGAAATGTTGTACAGTTACAAAGTCGGGCCTAAAAAGCTGAGATTGCTGAGATGGCTTTGATTTAACCTTTTGTGCATGTATGATACATATAGCAGAAACCTGTAACTCTTTTATTTGTGAAATGACAGAACTGCTTGTTTCTGACTCTTCTCTTGTTTTCCATCCCCCATATCTTGCCTCATATTTTCCCTGCTTCCTGTCCATTCCTATGGACATTCTCCTAGCTGCAGTGCCATTTTTCTATATCTCTGTAGTCTCCTATTCTCTTGCTTCTATTCATGTGTACTTTTTTTTATCTCTCTCCACGCTGTTCTGTTATTTGCTGATCTGTCCCCTTCCCTTGCCCTTACTCTTTGACTCTTATGATATCTCTGTGCCTCTTTTTCACTCCCATGCTTTCCAGTCAGGCTTCATCTTCCTCCTATTTGTCTGAGATCAGCAAGGAAAGCATAGAGAAAAGATGTTTTTTGACCTCAGTTTCTGTGTCTGGCACTCCCCTGATCACAAGAGATGTGAAGAGCAATTTAGAGGTGAGTCCTTGCTGAGTTCTGTATCCCCAGGTTGGGATATGCAGAGTAACCCAAATGTTATGATATTTTTCTCTTGCAGTTGTCTAACATGTGTGAGCTATGGTTCTTTCTCATTGAAGATTTTTAGCTTCTCCTTTTCTGAAATGCATGATTTTTTCTATCTTTGGGTAGGTCACCAACATTAAACATCTCGAGTATTTTCCACGGTTAAGACCAGAGGTGGCAAAAATATAGTTGGATACAGTCTGACAGAACATTTCATCTGGTGCTTTTCTTAAGGGCTTCTTCAGCCTAGATGTGTGGTGTGTCAGATCACCTGAGTGTGGAGAAGGTCATTTTGGTGCTCATTGTGTGAGCATGGTACGTCTGATGGTGTGAAGAAGTGCACACATACGTGCTGCTTAGTGTGATGGGGCTGCCTGTATGTTGGTCACTTGGCCAGGAGAGGGATTGGGACAGACTGCCCGTCAGTGGCTCTGTGAAGGTCCACATAGCCCATCCCTGCTGAAAAAGATATAGTGTCCCCTTGAAGGGGGAAAATTCAAGCTTCTGTTCCCTTTCACGATTAGGCTCATAGGCTCTTAGAGGGTTTTTTTTTGCTGAAGTAGACTGGTAAGCGATAAATCATCTGCATCTTTTTTCTTTCTTTTTTTTTTTTTTTTTAAGCTAGCTGACAGTTGATTTCCTTCCTCTTTCTCTTTGAAGATCTGAACTCTTCTTTTGTAGTTGTTTGTTGAACTGTTGTCCCAAGGTTTAGTAGAGTTCTCAAACCTTTGCAGTTCTGCAGTTACAGAACGTATTATAAGATCTCAGGAACTGCGAACTCATGCCAGAAAGTAAACAGCTATAACAGCAGTACAAAGAGCAGGGTTTTCTTTATTCTTTTTTCACACAGATTGGTGATTGCCAAATATCTGCATCAGGTTTGGGGCCTGAATTGCTTGATCTTACGTTTGAGATTTCAAACAAAAATTGTTGGTGGTTAACAAAGCGCGAAACATGTATGTTTTTCCAGTTTCTCTTCACTAACCTTTTTTGCGGTGCTTCAAGCTTCCTCTTTGGTCTTCACAAGTTACATAGAGAGTTTTCAGTGAGTTTGAATTCCTCAAGCACAGAGGAACAGGAGGCAGAGAAATCAAGCTAGGCTGGCCTTGCTCTCAGTGGCAATCTTGCCTTACTGTTGGCTTTCAGAAACCATTTGTTTGACCATATTTGTCTTTAGTGGTTGGGAAAAAACAGCTTTGGGGTTGCCTTAGTTGGCAAAGGTACCTATCAGTAGAAAACATGCTGTGCATTATGTATGCATGGTGCTGGTTTTATTGACTATTACAAATCAAAGAGGATTTGCATGAATTTCATTAGATGCTTCTGACTATCCCAGTCCAAATTAATATATAAGGACTTTATATAAGCATATGCAAGAAGTGTTGAAAGAATATTGGTAAGGTTACAAAATCAGCACCTCAAAAGTTAGGAAATGTTTGGATACAAGTAGCTTGTCCAACTTAAATTCCTTTCTTTTCTACAGATGCGTTAAGATACCCATGTATAAGCCTGTAATATACCATTGGAGTTGTGCTAAGGTACACTGCCAGGCCTTCAGCTTCCTTGTGGGCACATATACTGACATTGGGCTACCAGCTTCAGCCCTCTCTTTGGAGAGCATATGTCATCACAAAGAAGAATAACGTATTTCCTGCAAAAGGATGGCAGGCAAATTGGTGAAGTGTTCTCCGGTAGAGCACAGGTCATGTGTAGATGCTGTGGCAGATGCCAGCTCTCTGTCTTCTCCTCTGTTGTCTCAGATGGCAATAAGGATCTCTGTTTAGGCAACTGAACGCCACCCTTCATACCCATTTACTATCCTGTGAGTTTAAACACTAGGTCATGTGTAGACACCTGTGGTGAGACACCTGATCTTAGGTGTCTTAGTCTTAGTTGACTTCTGCCCATAATGTCAGATGACCCAATCCTGTATCTTTACTTTCTTCAGGAGGAATTGATTCTGTTTAATTTTTTGGAGGTGGGCAATAGTGAACAGTCTCTTCTGCCCGTTCCCAACAAAGCTGTCTCACTCCCATCCTATGCCTTCAGCCACTCTGCACTGTCTCTACCTCATGACTGCTTCTTAATCCCAGTTTCCGTTCTGTGGGTGTCTGAACTCAATTTCAATCCCCTTGCCCAGCAAATACTAGATTCTGTCTTCTACCTCTCAATCCCTTGCTCCTTTTGAGATGTTTCCAGATACCGTAGCTGCTCACTAGCTAGTCTGGCCAAATTCTCTCCCATACTCCTTCTTCTCTTTCTTCTTTTGCAGATGTCAGTTGTTCAGTCCCACTGCTGCCAGTGCTTGCCCAGAGTAAGTGTCAAAGTCCCTGTATAAAGTAGCTGAATTTAGGTGCATTTTTGTAAGGAGAACAGAAATGTTTGCCTGATGCAGTCTGCCCTGCCAAATCAAAACTCTGACCCAAACCAAGGAGGAGCTAGAATTCTCCTTCTAAAATTCGCCAGAAAATTGTTTCTTATACAGAAATGACATATTTTCTGCAACATTTTTTAGAAATGGCTTAAATATTTTGGCTCAAGTTTTCCCAGCCAGTTCCTGTTTGGGGCAGACGCGGCTTTGGAAAATTTCTGCCCTTTCTTATTACAGTTTGGCAAGGCTTAAAGGCAACTCAAAACAGGTTGTTAAAATAGGAATTGCCAAATAGTAGATTCAGATGCAATCCCTGTTTTGAGCATGTGGCTGTAGCTGAAGCCATATATCAAGTTTATGACTTTACAACTAGTTTTGTAAGGTATTAGAGCCGCTGACTTGTTGTGCAGCTTTCTGAGTAGCTGACACAGGAACTGCCTCTTAGTGATTTTTATAAACTGAAGAAATTTAGTAGTGGGGTAGGATTGCTATGGACTGCTCTATATTGTCCTGTTACCTCATTTCCTCGATGAAAAAAAGAGATAAATTTGGCCTGAGAGCTTAGTTTAAGCAGCTGAATGTTTGCGGTTACATCTGGAGGAACAAGCTGATCTGGTGGTTGCTTAGAACAACAAATTGAGTTTCTTAAAACGATCTGTGTGCAATGGCACTTGTTGCTAGTGAGCATATTGTTGCGGGTGTGTATCTGTGTGTGAGAGACAGAAACTTGAAGATACATCCCCAAAGTGCTGTGCTTGCTTTTTCTTCAGCGTGAATGACTCCACTTCTTTCTGAGTTGCTCATCTGTCAGCATTGGTACTGGCCGTCTCCAAAGGTTTCATGCTAGAAGGATCTACAGAACTTTTATTACACCCTGTACACAGAGACACAAGACAGTCCACAGCACAGCTTCCAGTAGCAAGGCTTAGACCTGTCACGAAACCCAAAAGCCACCACCATAGTGTGCTACAGGAAAGGGGCTGGAGTAATTAAGAGTGCTACCAGCTTTTTACTTTGAAATTTACTTTCCCGGCAGGAAGAATTTGTTAGATAAATTTCCCAGGTGGCCCTGGAAAAGGGACCACACATAAAAAGATGAAAAACAACCAAACAAAGCACTTTTACATCGGGACAGGAAGGAAGGAAGAAGAGGAAATCCCTCCTGTCTCAAACTCCTCCATTTGTTTTAATCTTGAGCGTGTGAATCACCTCTTCTTCTCCCAGTAATCCAATATTCAGTCCATGCAGGAACGTAATGTTTGTCCTTTCAGTACATGAACCTCAAACTCTAGCACTGGGTTAGATAAACCTATTTATTTTTGTAAAATTGAAGTGAGAAATGGATCCAGGAAGAAGGTTGGCCATGTAATAAATTAATGGATGTTGCTGGTGTTCACTTTTCCCTGGATGGCTCTGAATCACTTTTCTGGACAAGCCGTGGCTTGGAAGACCACAACTAAAGTTACCACAGACAGATAAGTAAAGACTAGGAGATTTTGGGGATACTGGCTGGACTGGCTTTCGGATGGGATGTAGTCTAGGGTCTGACATGACACCTGAATCATCATTGACTGGAGCAGATGTTGGACTTGGCCCTGGGGAAGGAAATTCCACCTTGGAAATGCACTGCTAATATCTCTGTGGTGGTAGGAAAAAACAACAGACCTTGACGTTCCTGTAGACGGCCATATAGCACCGTACTGCGCTCCTGTCAATGTTAGAAGTTGCCCTGGATCACTTTTTGGACAGGATGCCTGTTAGGAACAAGTTTGTACAGAAGAAAGGGGAATAGTTATTATTCTTGCCTAAAAATAAGCACAGTATTAAGCTCCATAATACATTTAAATATAGTCCCACTCAGTGGTCACTTCCTTCCATGACCTTGAAATCTAGCATTTGAAATGGTGTTTTCCAGGCAGTTATAGGGGTTTAATTTTCTTCTCCCAGTTCCTTTCTGCTTCCCTTCCTCCTGCCCTAGAGAAAATAAACCAAAATAGCTCTGTATCTACCGATGCTTGAGGTGTTGTCACTGTATTACACACAAATCTGACTTCACAGTCTAGCTTCCAAAAGCAATGAAAGATTATGTTGCAGAGTTCAAGTTAGAGATATTTCTCTTACTCCTTTCCCAGAAATAGTGTCTGCTGTTAAAATTTCAGTGGAAATCTGTACTGAGGGTCCTAAGAGAGGTAATCAGGCTCTAACACCAAGGAGTGAATTCTGTAGAGAAAAACCTTGTGTAAAAAAGCTTTAGCTGAGGCAGAAGACAGTTTATTACACATGCGTGTGTGCTGTCAGAGTTTCAGCAGGAGGTCCCCAAGGACCTCCTGCAACTTGTTAGACATAGGTATTTCAGGAGCATTAGAGTGGAAGGCTGGAGGGACTGGAAAATTTGTTTTCAAAAGCTGCTTTGCAATCAAGAAGAGAGGCAGTGGTCCTGGAGAAACAAGTATCTTAAGCTGTACGTGGATGGAAATGTTTATTCTGTTTCAGGACATTTTAACTGGTATATTATGCCACACTCATGATGTTTTCACTTCAAGTGCTAGGAGAGGGCAATCCAGGGGTATTTTGTAGCTGTGATTCCTCCTTTTTTTTTTTTTGCTTCCAAAATAGCTGACACCTTGTGCATTCTTGAAAAAAGTGCTGCTAATAATACATACATATAATAATTAACATATTCTTAAGTAAATAAAATTCTTTCTTCAGAATATGTTAATGAACTGTAGGGGAGAATTATCTTTGGCAGGAACACTGCAGAGGTATCCAACAGCAAGGGCAAGGTTGAAAGACTTTCTGGAGTGGTTTGCATAGCCCTCAACCACTAGCTGTTTGTTGGTCAAGATCCAAAGGTGCTGTTTGTCACACTTACTCCTGGTGCCCTGGCCAAATGCTTCCTTAGATTTTTTTGATGTTACCTATTTAATGCCATATTATTATCTTTATATTCTAATCACACTAAAGGATACTTGTTACTGTATAACATTCTGTAAAAATGTCTGTGGTATGTCCAAATAGCATATAGTCTAAAGAAGCAGCAAAGAACAGCCAGGAGGGGAGAAATGAGAGAGGTGAGGAAAAAGATCCCATATACAGAAAAGGTGTGAGAACAACCATTAATGATTTTTCCTTTTTCATGATAAATACAAATAAAGAAGAGTTGTGGTCATGCTGCCTTGTTTTAAATTGATACTCCTGCATTTTGCAAAAGTGGCTGCACAGCCTGGTGCGGAAAAGTGATTTTTGCTGATAAATCCATGGAAGCACATAAGACCTGCCAGACTGAAGCACACTTTTTCCCATGGTCATGCAGGGAGTCAGCTTAGAGATTGGGACTGGAACCCGCATCCACCACCAGCTGCCTGCTGCGGTTGGAAAATCTGTATAGACTCATAAATACTAGAAAAGGAAGGAAAAGACATTTTATCAAACACATAAGAATGTGCTTTAAATTACTGAATGTTGCCCAAGAAACAAGATTTCAGTCTCCAACCTTCAAAACGGATGATCCTGCTGTTTATGCGACTTGTTCCTGTTCAGAAGCTAATCTAGTGCTGACAGCTGGAGGGAAGTGGTTGGGCACTTGCAGGGTGATTTCTGTAAGCTCGACAAGCTTTTAGACACATGTTATCCAACACAGCACTGTAACATAGTGATTAAAACAGACGTGATACAACAAAGAGGTATTTTGAGGCATGGAAATGGTCTTGCCAGAAGGTTTTCAAGATGCAATTGGACAGGGTGCTAGATAATCTCATCTAGGGTCCCCTTCCCGTGAAAGGTTGGACCAGATGATCTTTCAAGGTCCCTTCCAACTTGTGCTATTCTATGACTTGGGGAATGTTGGATCAAATTGGTTAATCTTTTAAATTGATATGACATAATTTAGTATTCTATTGCAGCCTTCAGTATTTTTGCAGCATAACTATAGGGGTTGTTTTTGTTAGAAGTGGTGATAGATATGAAAGTGGAACATCTCTGCTAGCTTCTGGTTTTCTTCAGGGCTGGTTCTTCAGATGTACTGCTTGATTTCACTAAAGTGAGGTGCAGCTGGAGATTAATCTCAGATGTCTACAACCTAACAATGTCAATGAAAATGTTCTTGGTGGGATTTTAATATCGGTACACCTTGTAATCACAAATGCTGTCCTGGGAGAATTAAGATAAATGCAGTAAACTTGTAGAGATGTCCCAAATTTGGTGCAGTAAACAATAAATGGTAGATAAATAATGAACAAGAATGCTGAAAGGGAATTTCGAAGGGAAAAATCTCAACTAAACAGCCAGGCTATGAAACCAGTGGACTGGAAATGCTGCTGGTACCCTGCCAGCCTCTGTGCCCCTGCTAATTTAAAAGATTTTAACATTGTGTTTTCTTCTTCTTCGCACATAGGCTCAGCTCCCCAAGAAGACACTGGCAGTACAATTATTAATATCATGGTGTGTCCCTTCCTTAGGTAGGAGGGTGGGGTTTGAACTGGGAGAGGAATTTAGTAATGTTTATTGAACTGAGCCCTGCCAGTGCAATAATGATGCGTTGGGCCAGTTTGCTGAACGCAGCAGGTTTGGGGCTTGCGGTGCTGCCCCCAGTTGAGACTGGGACATTTGGGGCATGTCTGGAAGCCCAGAGGCCTGTGGAAGAGGACTTCAGTGTGAGGAATCAAACAACTGATGCTTCATTTGTGGGTTGTAGCTGTCGCTGCTATTTTATTTGTGGGTTTAGGCCGATATTGTGTCAAATGTGCAAAGTTTAAAAAAAAATAATTCGGTTTTCTTGCAGTTTTATGAAAATGCTCAAAGCATGTTTAAAAAAAAAAAAAAATTGAACTATTCTTAAACACACCTAGCCAAGATTTGATGGAGAAGAGACCCCCATCAGCCTTCAGGGCTTGCCGGAGTTTGTCCAAGCAGTGCCTGGGAACAGAACATGGATACCCTGCCAGCCTCAACCACAAAGCCATCTTTCATCACTTGAAATACAGATGTAACAGGGTGTATGGACCATGGGAGGTGGGAAGACCTAAAAATATTCACATGCAACACTAGCTTTTATATATGTATCTGTATCTCTCTCTATAAATATGTGTATATTTTCAGATAGGTGTATATATTCACACACATTATTACTCCTATTGATCAGGATCAGGGTATGAGAAAGATGAATCCAATGACAGTTTACACCCTTACTTTGTAGTGTGTAAAGGTTATAGCCTTTAAAAGACTTCCTCTTTTAAATTATTTCATGAACCTTTTAAGTGAAAAAACCCTTTTTTTTATATATGCCTTAGTGATTGCCTTGTGTGCAATGCTGTCTTACCTTTAAAAAACCAAA
Organism: Phoenicopterus ruber ruber; assembly: GCA_009819775.1. Classification (NCBI taxonomy): domain Eukaryota; kingdom Metazoa; phylum Chordata; class Aves; order Phoenicopteriformes; family Phoenicopteridae; genus Phoenicopterus; species Phoenicopterus ruber. Next base: position 8,059,506 of record CM020216.1, on the reverse strand, counting down.
CCAAAACAAAACAAAAAAATCCAAACCAAAACCAGAATACTAAAGAAACGGACATAAGCTTTTCTTCTGCAATTATCATTTGTACTTGTATTTGATTTTTTAAAATTTTGCTGGTTGTTTATTTGTTGGGTTCTTTAAAATCAAATTGCGTTCACTTTTCTGTAGGCAAATTTTGTTTCTAGGATGTATTTAAAGTGCTGTTGGCTGTGGTCAGAGACTTTGAGAGCATACTTTTCTCTTCCGGTGTGGGTAGATTATTTTAAATTATTATTGACCTGGCAAAATTAGGAAGTACAACCTAAACTCTGTGTGCGCTCTTATTTGGGTTTTTTTTAATTTTATTTTTTGTAAATAAATCCCGGTGGTGGAAAACAAACATTTAATCTTAAAATAACTGCAGTCTTACTGTGTACATCCTATATCCAGAATTGCTATTTGCAAACTTCTGCCCATTAAATAAACTCTGAATTTTTATCATAAATGGCATCTATTTCAGAGCTCTTTGCCACGCGGCTTCCACTGGGCTAGTGGCTGCCACAGTAAAACAGCAGGACTTTGCTTCCAAGCCTCTTGCATCCTTTTGGGGCGGGAACGTGGCTCTGATGAGCGGTCCCTGAGCTCCAGCTTCAGCGGAGGGATGCTGGGCACCCCGAGCGCTGGCCCTTTCCTGCGGGGCTGCTCTGCCAGCAGCCCCAGCCCATGCTGGAGCATCCTCCCCCGAGAGCTGGGCAACCCGCAGGTGTTGTGGCAGCCGATGGAACAGCCTGGCTCACAGGTAAATGGTCCATCTGTGTGCCAAAAATCCCTGTGGTCATCTGTAGTGACAGTCTAAAAGTCCGAGTGCTCTTTCCGATGTGAACTAGCATAATGTTGTGGATGTAGCTATTCCTAAAGCGTTCATGCCAGTCTACGAATGTCCATGTTTCTCATACCCATTATATTCAGCCCCAAACCGCAGCATACCTCTGTAAAGGAAAATGAGTAGATAAACTGGCTTACTTTGTTTTTGTTAAGCTGACAAATACATTTACCGCATTCTTTATGGTGAATTTGTGACTCTGTGTCAGGTTTCTGCATCGCAATATACTTATTTAAAAGTATTTATTTTCTGGCAATGCTGACCTACTTTAAATGCTGCAGGATACTGTTACCTCCATTTTTTTAGCAGCCGGTTGACACCAGCAGAGATCTTTGTACCTTTGATGACATTTTAACTGCTCATTACTGTATGTAGGCAGCCACTTTATCCTTTTCTAGGTGGGCTCTTGCTTCAATTCAGAGTTAATGGTTACTATTTATTGCATGCTTTAAACTTGCGTGCAGCAAAGCTGCTACGTGCAGGTAGTGCCTTAGAAAACCCAGAATCCCCAACATGCAGAACATACCGTCCCTAGCCAGGCTGTGCAAAGGTGTGAGTATGTAGGTAATTTACTTCTGCCCTGGAGTGACGGGGACAGCTTAGGTGAAATAACTCAACATCCAGCACGACCGAGTCCTAAGATGGGTGACAAATAGTCATGAGGTTCAAAGAAAATAAAACATACTGTGCAGCATGCAAGAGCATCTTAATTCCTGAATAGTTGTACTGTGATGTTATTTTAGCGGGGTATTTTCTTTTGGGTAAATAATTAGTGCTCTCCAGAGAGCTGCAGTTGTGCTGTAGCATTATATGTACTCAGCTGCAAACTCTAAGCCAGGTTTAAAATTTTATAGACAGTTCAAGTGTGGCTGGTTTTATGTGGAGCTAATTACCATCACCTTTTTCTCCTTGCTGCCTCATTGTTCTACCCCATTCCCCCGGCTTTTTTGGCACTGACTCCCCCATCCCCGTTGCTGCCGCAGCCCCTGAGAGCAGTGCACGTTGCCGAGGGAGGGAGCACAAAGCAGCCCAAAGGCAGAGGGATCAAGGAGGCAGCAGCAGAGCTGAGGCATCTCCGTTTATCCATGCTGCTGTTGCCGTGTCCTCATGGAAGTGTCGGTCCTTAGAGGTCCCACTCTGGGACCAGTGAATCTGAAGAATCATATTACAGAGTACATGTTTTCATAGATCCCAATGAAGAGTCTTGGGTATGCACGCAGATATACGAGGATTTTAAGCTGAAGCCTGTGGTTGGAGCTCTTACTCTTAACCCACCAGTTCCTACTCCTGTGTGGTTTGCTCCTATTTCTAGATGCTGCAGTATCATCCTTCTGTGGTCTTGTGGGACTATTTCTGTCCCACAAAGGGTGTTTCTCAGCCAAGCCCTTAAGGGGTATGCTAGAAGCAGGGTAAGCCCCGTCTCCTGTCTTTCAGGACTTTTAAAATTCAGTGCCTTTGTCAGAGAAGGAAAGCGCTGGCCCACAGGCTGCAATTCAGGTCATACTGAGTCACCGATCGCTACCCTTGAGTTTTGCACAGTTCTGGTTCAAAACCTCCCAGAGCATCGCTGATACCAGTGTCGCAGCCCCTCTGAATGCCTCGGGCAAGGCTGAATGAGGGACCACCAAGTCTCAGACATTAATTTTGCTCTCTGATTTGTTCGTCCTCAGAGATCAGGACATCTCTGAGGGACTTCACCCCCATCATAGAGGATTACAGTCCACAGTGTCAGTCCTTCACTCCGTGAGATATTGAACACCATGTCCTAGCCCAACCCTCATAATTATCCCCTGTCGCTCAGAGACCTCCACTGACCCCAGACACAGCACAGCTCTGCGCTGGCACCTCTCCAGGAGCGCCTCTAACCTCCTCCTCCCCACCGTGATACAGAAAGGAGGCTGCACCCCTCCATCTGCGCAGCTCTAGCCAGGGGGACAAGGTGGGAAAGGTCAGTGCAGAGCAGGGCACAAAGCTGCTATTGTGCAGCCTCCAACACTGTCATTGTATGAACACCTAATCATTTCAATATCGTTTGCATTTGGATATATATGTAAATACAGAGAAAAAAAACCCCTCTGCTTTAGTCCTGCTGAAGAACTAGATGTATTAATTTGAGCACGCAGCTATCCTGCTTTTGGTACGCGAGCTGGCCGAGGCATCCCTGGCGCAGCGTGATCCACCTTCATTGCGGAGGCTGGCAGGGTGCTCCCTCCCCAGGAGAGATGGGTGCTTACTCACTGGGGTTTGGTGTTTCTCACGTGGATGCTCTCTTTCTGGCTTGTCAACAGTGAGTCAGGAATCCCATCTATTCGGTTCATTGCTTGGTAGATCATGCTGAAAAATTGCAAAGAAAAAACTGTGACTGCTTGAGGTGAATAAAGGAATAAACTGTGGATTTTGTTTTTCATGGGATAGTTTTCTCCGCTCCTCTCTCTTTCCATTTTGTACTATCTTCACCACCCTGATTTCCTATTTTGCCTGATTTGGGGGGATGGACTCCACAGTTCATCCCTACCTCTTATTCTTGGGGCTTAATGCTGTTTTTTCTTGCACTCCCTTTTCCAGCCCTTGCAGATCACAGCTGCCCTTTGCCAAACGTCAACTCTTGAGACACTACTTTGGGTGTCCTGCTAAGTGCTGGTGTAGTTTATAGTGCAGTTCAGGAATTTTCTTTCCCTGTTTCATCTTTCCCTTGGGCTCTGCTGGTCTCGCAACTGCTGCTGTGGCTTTTCCTGCCCTTCAAGGAGTTGCTTCTCTCACCCGAGCATCCCCCAAGTGCGTTGGCTTCTTGGCTGCAGGCTGCTGTGGTACACATCTGTATTGCGTGTCACTTTTGGTTGCTGCTCCCTGCACTCAGTAGGAGCAGGGACAGGGCAACCATGAATACGATGACTGTGTTCCTTGTAAAAATATGAGAAATCTTTCTTAATTACGCACTGAACAAAAGCCCTGCCCTGCCACGTGGAGCTCTGGCTCACCGTGTGCTTCGGTAATCGCTATGTGCTGCCGTGTTTCTAAGTGGTATCTTCACAGACAGTGGCTCCATTGATTTCAAGGGACTGCTTGCCTAGTAAGAACAAGGAAACTATAATGGAAGCAGGCCCTATGAACTCATCTAATTCATGTAGTACTTAAAAAACCACCAGATCTTTGTGGAAAATTATAGAATATGAATAATACCAACCAATAGCCGGCATTTTCAGTCCCCTCTGGGAAATTGTGGAAGGTTGCTGTACTGCCAGTTTGAAATTTATGATACTTTAGGCTTGTACTTGGGCCAAAAAGATGAAATAGAGTTGGTGTTTTGGAACAGCTCGAGGGAATCGTGCAGGAATTGTGTGCAACCAAATCTGAAGCTGATTGAGGGTCTGGCTCTGAATTTTTGCAAACCAGAATCGTTAAACTCTTCAAATGGAAAAACAAGGTACAGCTGGTACAACACTGACTCTGTTTCAGCTGGGCGAGTAATTCTGTAGCTTTATGCTGGTGAAAATGTGATAGTCATGAATCTGCTTTCCTCATGGTTTGGTCTTTGGACCATAAGTAAGTGTGTGATTCACTGTTAAAGGCACAAGTGGGTTTTGGTGATTTTTTCCCCTCCAGCGTTACTGTCTGGTAAAGTGTGAAAATCGTACGGTCAGTCCAAATATGTGAGTGATCTAGAAGTGCCCCAGAATGAAATCTTTTTTAAAGACATGTATTTATAAAATGAACAATGACTGCTGAGCTTGAAATGCAAAGACTTAAGAATTTAAAAAAAAAATGTTTAAAAAATCTGAAAAATCTATTGGCATGGAAAGTTGATTATATAAAGCATTTTCTGGAGGCTTCTAAATTGTTCGTAATACATAAGGAAACAGTTGGAATTTTGGATCCCTATTCATACAGACTCCTAGAACTTGTCAATAAGGTACGGTTGAAAACATAATTTAATAACTTTATTTGGGTGATTTCACGTGCTGCACCATCCTGTGCAAGATGTTGTACACTAACTCACTGCTGCTTTTTGTCACTGAGGCTGCTGCATTTCAGTCCTGAGCCTCAGCATCTCTGATAGAGCACGTGCACTTGAAATCCCAATTTGAAACAAGGTATTATTTCAGAAATCAGTTTGGTTTTTCTCAGATCTTCACTAGTTGCCTAGCCAGCCACATTTGAGCACAGGTATTTGATCTGGGAATATTTCAGTCACAAGAGAGGTTTTAATTAATTGATAAAGAATACATAAATATTTACATAAATGTGATTTGGACACCTCAGGCCTGTAGATTCAAGAACAGCTTGGGCTTCTTTGGCAGGACACACCAACATAAATGTGAGTAGTCATTAAATAATGGTAAGAAATTATAACAATGAAACCTCCCTGCCTATTTTTCATCCCAGAAGGGTGAAAGAAAATGGCAAATTATTCAATGTTTTTCATGGATGTCAGAAACTGGACAGAATCCAAAAACTAGTTCAGCAAATATTTATGAAACGGTATCTAAACCATTAACTGTTCTGCTTATCTGAGATGTAGTTGTGCAATCTGTTTCTCCTGCTTCGTACTCCTTATCCAAAGGTAGGGGAGGAAAAGGCATGTTTTCGAGGTAGAATTCGTGCCAAATCAGACTTTGAGACCAGAACCAGTTTTGAAGATTAATTTAAAAAACCCACCTTAATAGGTCTGGGTGATTCTTGAAATTGGCCATATTATACTGAGCCCTGTGAGTGATTTGAAAGGGATGATTTAGGGATATGGGACATTTTCTTGGCTTTTATTTGATCTGATCTCTAATCAGAATAATCCTTTTAAATTAGCTGTACAGGGAAGCATTTGAGCTGAAACTTGCTTTGCAGTCTGGCTTGTAGGAGAACCTCTTTTATTCCAAGATGAATCCAATCTTCCCTTTTGCCTTCTCTAGGTCAGCCACAGATGCCTTCCTTTCTCCTACAGCTCAAGTAGGAGAGACACAAATGTGTTTTGCTTGCTCCAGCTGGTTGATTGGTTTCTCTGATACCCCTGAAACAGAATTTACAAGGAAGCTTGTTTATTTTCCTAAACTATTTGTATATTCTGCATGCATAAAATATTCATTTAGCTGGGGAAAAACCTTCTAAACACTAAATATTTGTTCATTTCTGTGTTAAAAAGGGCTGCCACTGAGCTTGTCTTAAAATGGTTCAAGTAATAGCTGCCATTTGTGAGTGAACAGTATGTACCATTTTCAGCTTTTTTACTCCAGAGGGACTTGTTTTATCAGATGCTCTTAGCATGCCGGGGGAAGGGAGGGCAGCAGCCATTTCCTAGGGCGTGCTCTCTGCCTGGCACACGAGGGGCATCAGCTGGACCTCACCTCTTTTGCTGCTGAAGAAAACGTGCTGCCTGGCTTCTGTGATATTTATTATTAGATTTAGCCAGAATTAAGGGCAGTGTTGGTTGCACCCAGTTGCAAAAGGGTGCAGGGTCCTGCAATGAATAGCATAAATAGACTGAGAGCGATGTGTAAGCCAAACCCACCTCATTGTAATGATTCAGTGACCGGTAGCCATTAATTAAAGCAAACCCTCCATGTTAAAGAGTATTTCAAGACATCATCACAAATGTTATTTTGAAATGGCCAAGAAAGGATTGGCAATGCTTCATGGCTCAGGATCTGGCCACCTGTTTCTCCAGAGAGGTGTCAGTTCATTGCATGAGTATTTTGATGCCTTTTGTTAAAATATTGGAAGCTGCGGAGATGATCGTTCTGCCTTTTGCCTTCATGTTAGCTTTGTTCTACCAGAGGTGACCTCATCTGTGGCAGCCTTCGATAGCTCTTTGGCCAGGGATACGGCCCCATGGGCTGGGGGGTGATTTCTTTGCCAGTAAAGGACACTGAGATTGTGACATTGGTTGGTGGAGTAATCAAAGCTGAACGTGATTATAAAGGGGGATTTTTCAAATAGTTCTTGAAGAAAACTCAGATCCCCACCATCCCTTAGCTCCTACGGGAAGAGTTTGCGTTGCTCTGCTAGCACTTGCTCACGTGATACCCATTCAAAGTCTCTGCTATTATCTTTATTTTTAATGGTTATGTTATACTTTGCACTCAGACACTATGTTTTCCCAGTGTCGTCTTTATAATAAATTACAAAGTCAATTAAGTCTTCCCCTGTTCATGCTGCAGATGGGAAAACTTAAGCCCAGAGAAATAATGTGACTTTTGTACAGCTACAAAGTGGACCTGTGGTTAAGTGGGGAATAGGGCTGTTATGGTGTGGCAGATACTCCAGCAGTTGAAAATGCATCTGCTGCTCTGTGCTGCCTTCCCCCAAGTATTAGATACTGATGCAAATGCAGCCTCAGTTATCTGAAACTTCTGCTATTGAAAACAGGATCTTTTTTCCTTCTGATCACATTAAAACCATCTGCGGTTATTTGAACTCTCCGACTTCCCTGATGTACCTGCAACATTTAGCTAATGCACCCAATACAGCGCTTAATTACCCGCTTGTACCGTCCGTGCTCGTCGCTGGCCCCCGTCAGAGTTAATGCAGGTTGCTGCAGTCGTGTAATCGAATCTTGCGATGCCTAAAGCATTTTTGGCAGGGAGCCTGCAGCGAGAGAGAAAACCATCGCCTGCCTTCTCCTGCGTTACCTACCGCTCCTGCCACCCTCTCGCAGCGCCGTGATGGGAAGGAGGAACACACCCAGCCCTGGTCCCCATCTGTTGCAGCATTGGCTTCAGTAGCAGAGCCTGAGATATTTAAATGCGCTTGCCTTTAGGGAAAAGCTTTGAATGCAGTTCTTCAATGGACGTTTCCAGCCAGACTGCAGGATTTTTCAGAGCTGTAAGTCAGAATGGGGCTCGATTGTCTGTGGGTTTCTTTGCATTTGATTTTTTTTTTTTAAAGTTATTTATCTTAGCAGGGGGAATAGGTTTTGCATTCATTTAGGTGGAAGCCCGAGTGCACTGCAGGACTCTGCCGAGAGGCAGGCATTCTTCAGGCTGTGTAAGAAATGCATGATTCTCGGGTATTTTGGTTTTTTTCATCGTGTTTTGTCTCTTTTGTATGCATGGCTGGCACAGGGCTGTTGTCCTGTTTTTAGGGCATTTAATTACAATAGATACTCCAAGGCTGAACAAAATGTTCCTTTATCTAGTTAAAGAATGTAGCTTGGGTTTTTTTTTCCTTGCATAACTTTTCCTTAGTGTTTTGGAAAGAGAGATTATCTTTTGGGGGGTGTTTATTTAATTTCAGCCTAAAACCATCTGGTCTCTGCATCCTGCAATGCCTGGTTTCTCATACTGCTCATCTCAGAGCAGCCTGAACTGCTGGGCAACTAATTGCCATGGCTAGTCATTGCAAACCCCAAATCACAGGTTTTTGGGAACCCCTGTTTTGCTCATTGATTTTAATTTGATATTTGATGAGATTTGGCAGGTTAAAGAGGTGTATTACAGGCTTCATGCATTCCTCTTGCATTTTTCCTTTTCCACTACCAGAATTAATGCTGAGCACATGCAATTTGCGCTGCATTTAATGGACCTGTGAGATAATGAATGTCCGGCAACGACGAGGCTGACTCTTTCCTGGGATCAGACCCGAAGCCTGAAGGGTTTAAAGGTGCTCCGTTAGTGGGGTGATGGGAGGGGTTTGGTGAATAGCAACTGAAATTTATTCTAGTATAAGATGCAGAGTATTTTGCCAGCATCTTGTGTGTTTTGCTTGTTGGTCACTGTGTTTTAGCTGCTGTTATAGGCCACAGGAGAGATTAGGGTATCCACCTTTGGGGAAGAGATTTCACCCTCAGCTCTATCCCTGGTATGGGCTGAAGAGTCAGGAGTCTAGGAGAGGCTGGAAAGCAGAGGCTGCACTGACTTTGAGCAGCCCTGGGAGGTGAGAGAAACCTGAAGTTGCCAAAATTGGGAGTCTGGGGGGCAGGAGAGTCTGTCAGAAGAGGTAACGATGGGCAGGAGGATGAAACGGATCCTGCTGACATGGGGCCAACCCTGGATCCAAAGGCAGGCAGTGGGAAACCCAGCAAAAGAGGACTCTGTTGCACTTCACTTTAGTCCATTTTTATTACTGGGAGTGGCATAAAAATATGTTTATTTTGAAAAATGCCACAGTTTTTGAAATAAACACAAAAAAACACCCCCCCCAACCCATCCCATCAATCTGTACTAGGATCAAGACACTCATCAAGAAGAAATGAGGAGAATTAAAAGCAATATTGTTGCAAACCTTCAAAGGCAAACCACAGAGTTGGTGGAAATCACCTGTAGCCAGAGTTTGCTTGAGGCAGCAAACAGCCACTGCTTTTCCATCAGGAGGAGAAAATCCCTGTGTCATTTCAGCATGTTTGGCCACACGAGTAGGTCCACTGACAAGCTGATTTGGTGCTAAGAAATATTTAATCATCTTAAATTTAAAAGAAATGGCAGTTAAAAAACTGTAAGAGCTCGTTACCATGTCTGTATGCACACGTTATATGATTATATATGTTTGCCATATATGTTCTTCTATGTGAGAGCAGGTTTTATATGTGTGTAAAAAAAATGATGCCCTGTGAGATGAGCTCTAGCACGTCTACATCTGGGAAGACATAGTCACTAGTGAAGTCTGTTTCTGTTTCTTGCTGTAGGTGCTAATGCTTTTGCTTTTAGAACTAACATATATTTTGATAAACTCACCTTCTTCCTCTGATGTAAGAGACACTTTTCTAACAGGTATTTAATGACTTCTAGTGCCTGATTGCAGTTCTAAGTCCAATTTCCATTCCTAATAGAGCTCAAAATAAATGTTAATAAAACTTGGCTTTAAATGCATACTAATAGTTATACAGCTCTTCAATACATATAGATAGAAATTAAAATTCTCGATGAGAAAAAATTAACCAATATTGTTTTAGGGCCATATTACTTGCATTAACTTAACTTTTGGTAGTGAGGAAAAAATCAGTATTTTTCTATGAAAATAAAAATAAAAAGCAAAGCAAGAATAAAAATTGTTATTCTAAATCAAAATTTCCTGCTTGTGGATTTAATTCACCTTGAGACAAAAAAAATGGTTTAGTTGTCTTTTGCTTAGTTTTGTTTCCTGCTTGGGTGCTTGTTTGTTTTGTGGGAGGTTTTTGGTGACGCTCCTCGGCAGGGCGGGTGTCCGTACCGGGGTGAGCCGCAGGCAGAGGCTCTCCCTGCGCCTTGGTTTGGTAATTCCAGCGTGAGCTTTAGTTTTTTTGTGACAAATGGGTTTGGACTGTCTGCCACATGGCTTGGAGCAACAGCCAGTTACAAAATGGCCTCTCCTGCGCCAGGCTCATACTCTGCCCATCTGTCACTGTGTCCAGGGTGTCCTGCTAACTTGGAGATGTTTCCCACACTCTCCAAGCAGGATCAAATGCTTCTTGACACATTTTGATGCACGAACTGCCAGCCAAACCAAATGCAGATTTGCCTGTTTCAGCTCACCGGTGTCTGCTGGGTTTCGAAACCATTGCATAGGGCAGAAATGACTTTTGGCAACGTGTAGATGTAGATATTGAGCTTAAGTTTTCAATTGGATTTACCTGAATGTGTCTTCGCTTGTCTTTTCTCCACAGCGTGTTCAGATAGGTCCATTGTAATAATGATGCTTAAAAGGGCACATGAAGAATAAGATGGTTAAAATCAGAAGACTCTTACTAAAGGAGCCAAAAGTGAATACGGCTCATTTGTAAGGTTTCTTTCCCTGCACTGGATCTAAACTAGGAACAATTTCTGGAAAAAAAAATAGATACCAATGAAAGCCATAGCCCTTGAAAGAAGCCTGCAGTTTATTTGGGGAAATATCGGCCTTAAAATTTTAGCATTGCATGTGCAGTAATTAGAAAAAAACTTAGTGTATTTCTGTCCTTCCCTTTCCATATGAGGATTATTTCCAGACTGATCCCACTGCAAAAACTTATTTTCAGTGATGGCTATTTCAAGTGAGTAATCTCTTTGTTGTGTTCTTCCATTTGTCTCATTGTTCACAAGATTTTCCAGATGGGTATATATTTTATCTATCTTTCTTCCAGAGATGGTCATTGATGTCTTCTAACACCTTTTTCCAAGCAGAGCTGTGAAGCTTTTTGAAGCATATCCCTTGAGAGAGCCTTAACAAGTGGTCAGGGCTTGATGTGAGGAGGCCTGGAAGTGCGAGATATACTATCTCGTCAACTTTTCCCTTAGATCATGGCAATTCTCTTAACAAACATGCTTTTCTCAGAGGTTGTATAGCTCGCCTGTTTTCTTAAAATTTAAATTCTAGTTGTTTCAGTTGCACACAGTGGCTCCTTCGTCTTTACTCCAATGGGCACTCACCCCATCAAAGAGTTAACCGTGTTTTCTACACAGCAGCCAAAGCCATGTAAAGAAAATGTACATTTTAGTAACACTTAGAAATGCCAACAGAGATTAGGACCTCATTGTGCTACCCTTTGTATGGATGCTTATAGTGTGTCTAGACTGCAAGCAAAGACGTGATTGAAGCCGGGCTTAAATTAGCCCGGCTGAGTCCTGACAGCCGTACAACGGTGGGAGCGAGGAGTGAGCTAAATTGCCAGAGTATTTACTCAGCCTCCCGCGGGGATTTTGCAGCCTACGCTAACCCGTGTGTTGTCATGGCTACACTTTTATCGGTGCTGCGCGGAGCTGGGTGAAAGCAAGCTGGTGTAAACCACGCTTGCGATTGCCGTGTAGACAGGCCCGTAGTAAAACACAATCCCTTGTCTGCACAGCTTGCTTTCTAAATAGAAGGAAAAAAAAGAAAATAAGTCATTTTATTACCACTTTATAGGCAGTAAAGAGGGAGAGGTAAGAGGCAGGGTTCAGTTATCCATGTTGGATCATCCAAAGTTTAAGCAAGTTGCCTAGCCTCGCCTCTCCTGTACCAGGGGAATGGGAGCGAATGGCCCATTGGAGATGCTGGCTTTTCCCTGCTGTCTAGGCTGGACAAATAGTGTGGGGTAGATGACTAGTGTTTTGGATGGCAGAAGTTAGGTGACAGATACCCTGTCCTTGATGCCTTCCCAGCGGTAAACCAGAAAGCTAGAGCAGGCAATGAAAGTCTCATCACTTAAGTCCATCCGTGAAGCTATTCTGGACTGGATATGCAGTTTGTAAAGCAGTTTGGATTCCCACAGGATGAAAGATGTAATGTAATTTATTAGTATTGCATGGCACCGCTAACTGGGAAAAATAATAAAGGTACCAAATCTCAGCATCTCTCAGCTCAAAGCCAAGGGTGGGACCTGAAGGACATACAAGATGGATTTAAGGCAGAGTACTGTACTATGAATGTGACAATATTTTCTAGATTATCTCTGAGAATTTGATCTTTGTTCTGTCCTTGAGGGTTTTTTGTGTTGCCAGCTTCAGCAAAATGTACCTTTAAATAAGGAGTTCACAGAGTGGAGAATGAAGACATCCATTCTTTTGGGAAAAGAAAAACAATAGTTTAGCCTATGAAATAAACCCCATTGTATATATTGATCTCTTTTTACATGTGGTGCTAAAACTGTAAGAAAAGCTATAGCAAAGTCCCTGTAAACTTTGTAGACATGAAACTGTTTTCTGCAGCTGCGGAGTGACGTAGGAAAATGCGTCAGGAGAGCACCAAGAGGGGAATCTTCCCTCCTCCATGTGTTGTCCCCTTTGACCTCCCATTCAGGTCTTCAGCACACCAAGCACAGAGCCATCCTGTTCTTCCTTTCTTTGCCTCTCTTTGCTTCTACTTTTTTTTTCCCTTTCTTTTTTAGTTGAGGGACTACTTGATCAGAGCAGGTCCCTTGCTTGCCTGGCTTTCCAGCTATAAGCTTTCTTCTAATTGTTAAGATTATTCACGGTTATTAACTGACAAGAATGTAAAGAGGAGGCAACAGGCAGCTGTCTTCCTAAATACAGTGAACTGGAAAAAATAGTTGCAGTTCAAGTATTTATGGCAGAGATTTTCTGCCTGGTGTGAATGTCATCTTTTTTAGTCATATATATGCAAGGGAGAACCCTGCAAGTCCTTCTCAGGTAAGGCCATCAGCTGGAGGTTTTCAGTTCTGATTCTGTTTTGTTTTACTCTTCCTTGAGGAAATGTTTTTTTCAAAGAGATTTGACCTATAGAGAGTGGGGAAAAACATAAAAAATGCAAAACACAATGACTTTTAAAGTAGTTGAAGTGTAGCGATGATTTAGAAAGCCTCATGATGATCCTTGCTTTGAATCCTCTTCAGATTGCCCCCATGCTGCAGGGTCTCAAGTGTTTTTGTTGCCTTACGGCAAAACCATCTTTTGTTTCCTGTGGTTCTGCTATTTCACTGAGGCTGAAGTTATGTTTTATAGCAAATGCGTGCTTTTCTCTGCAAATACATTGGGATCCTGTGTCTCGTTTATGTAAGACAACCATATAAGTATTGGAAAGCAATTCTGTTGGCGCTGAGTATGTGCCATCTGAAGGGTAACATTTCCAGCCTCCTGCAGTCCTTCTCTATACTCTTGTCTCTTGGTTGTTTCTTAAGTCCCTCATCAGTCATCTGACCACATTTTCCAGGTCTGAGGTATGTTATCTTCTGCTTTCACCTTCTGTCTCTTAACTTTGGGTGCTTCTTGGAGGAAATGCCTCACCAGAGAAAGGTTGTCTTTGGCTGAGCACCCAGGAATAGCACTTAATAATGAGTTTGTATGTGGATCGTGGTGTCACAGGGAATATTGAGAATTTTATTTTCCTCCCTGACTTGCTTTCTCTGCTGTTCTCTCACTTTCCCTCTCTCTCTCTTTTTTTTAAATGACATTTCATTATTTACACATTTGCTAGGTTGTCCATCTGCCGTTGTAATAAACATGCTGCCAGTCACCGCGCTGTGTGGTTCGTAGTGTGAAGGAGCTGACAAACCAGGCTGTCGTGTGCACGGGGATCGTATTCAGGCTTTGTCAGAGACCCCCTCATGATGGTCTGTGACTTACTGATGAGGCGGAGAGCAGTACCCTTCATCACAGCATTTCCATACAGCCCTGAGCTCTCTGGACATTATAAACATTACGGGACTCCAGGCAGAACTGATTGCATCCCACCCCAGGCTATCTGTGCTCAGCTCATCCACAAAGGCTGAATCACCAAGAAGATACTGTGGTGTCTCCTGTCAGGAGAGCATGAGGCTTGAAAGAAAATTTCGTTTTTTTCTGTGAACACTGTAGGAATGTGTTCTAGTGATTTAAGTCTGAGTGAGATTGAGAACAAAACAAAAAACAATCCACAGTCTCTTGGCAGTTTTTGTTGATGAACCTTGTCTACGACCTCGGAAGAAAAAAGGTGAATTTGCTGTAGACTGCTGGAGATTAATGCCTGTCAGGATCAGTCAAGAGGTTTAGAAATGAAGAAGGGTGTGCTGGAGGTTACCGGTATCCCATGATCAGGATAACTCAGAAAGAACAGCTTGGAAGACAGCTATTTTCAGGGAAATATCAAGGACTTATTGGTTTTATGGCTCTCTTTATCCCCTTCCCCTTGAAATTCTTAGTTTTAGCAGCTCTTTCCAACCAAGTGGTGGCAATCCAAGCTGAGCGACCCGTGGGTGAGAACAGGGCAGAACTGGCTTCAGTAGCTCTTTGGTACTTTGCCTGTTTCTTGTGGCAGCTGAAAGAAATACCTTTAAATTACATATAGGGTGGTTTTCTTGTGCAAAGTTTTTGTATGCGAGTTTTTTGGTATAGGACATTGGACAGTCGCCAGATGCATGGTGATTTTCACATACCGAGATCTGGGTTAGATTTCAGCCAGCTGTAACTCCCTAATGTTTTAGATTATGCCTCTTTGGGACTGAATATTTCCTATTTCTTCCAGGCATGTCATTTAGGGTGATTTACTCTCTGTTATTTCAAATTTGATGCTGTATCCACCTTGACATCGAAGTGCACACAGCTGGTCCTGCACAGTCACCCGGGTGACTTCTGGACCATGCTGCCTCTGGCATCTTCCTGCTGGGGGCAAAATCAAGTCTCTGTATCTCATTTCTACCACCTCAGACTCTCCAGACCCACTCAATTGTTCTTTTTCAATATGAATAGCCTTAAAAGTAATAGCAAACAAATAAATTCGAACAGCCTTGTGAAGTACAAAACTGGCTTGCACAAATCTAACCAGCTTTGTACATCTGTTACTGCCCACTCCCATTGAGTCATACCGAGACTTAGTCACCAGCATCCTCAGTCTCACAGTACGACTTATATATCTTTCTCCAAAACACATGCTGCAGCCTAGATGGCATGGGGGAGGGAGAAAAGCAAAGCAATGAGCAACCTACTCCTAAAGGAATAAAGCAATGTAGCAAGTTTTATTATACTATACTATGACTAGTACATCAAAACAACAAAACCAAAAGGACAGAAATTCCTGTGTATGTCAGTTTTGGCTCTTTCCTTGTGCAATAATTGATTTGATATAAATCCTCAAAGGCTTCTAGATAGGATTGTTCTCAAAAAAGGAAATTTTCTATTCGATCAGAGATACCAAGCTGTGCCCTCTATTCCACAGAGTTCAAACTTTGGATTCTACTCACAGGCTATTAGCATATTTAGTGTATTTGCTATTCAAAGTTTTACATAGGCTTGTAATAGGTACAAAGCCAAGGTTGATCTAAAAAAAATCTGCTGGTGTGCAGACTGAGCTGAAAGAATCTGTTCACAGCTAATGTTAATAAAAATCCTGACTTTCTATGCCCTTGGTAGGATAGTTGAAGTGCTCGTAGCTCAGCAACGTTAGCAGAGGAGGAGACCCTGAGAGCCCTGTTAAGGTGTGGTGCTGCGGAGGGCAGCTTTTTGTGAGATCAGGGCTCTTGTCAGCACTCAGCTTAATTTCTCTGTATCTTGTTTTCTTTGTTTATTTTATTAAAGGAGCTGTCTCCCCATATTGAAAAGCTGTCTTAGTAAAGTGTCACCTCCTGCTTGAGTTATGTTGTAAAAAGAAACTGTAATGTCTGGCAGGCATTTCACATCCTTAAATTTGGTGCAATCCTAGCACATATATAGAACTTAGTGAAGCAGAAAAATAATGTCTCATAGGTGACACCATCAGGAGTCAGGACTGCGTGATGCTACCTACGCTAGGACTCTGAAGTTGCTTATAGCTGAGGAACCCAGCCTTTCAGCAGAGATGGGCCATGGGGCTGCTGTGAAGCCATTCTGACCTGAGTCACCTCTGAAACATTGCCAAAGAGTTGACCATGTTCATGGGGCATAGATCCCCCAACCACGGGCACAGATTTCACATGACCATGTTGTTGCATGGCCATGCCTTGTGTTTGAAGGGACAGTTGCAAAGGATGGCAGCAGGGAGCTGTTTGTGAAATATTTTTTTGATACCCAGCCCTGAAATTTTGGACCACTGTTGTGCAGGGCCATAAAAAGGTCCTACTTCCACCCAAAATACCTTGGAAACTGGCCTCTGACCTGTCAATCCCAGCATACCCCAGAGTGCCTTGCTGGCTCCTTGGCTTCAGCCATTGCAGAGAAGCTTTATCAGCCTGGCTGCCAAAGTAGCCTTGAAGTAAAACAATAACAAAAAAAAGAATCCTGTTTATTCTGTGTTGTTTACTGGATTCAAGGCTTTAGTGGTCTGTTACTTAAGCTTGAAGCCTCCGCGACAGAATTGCTGGAAGCCCTCTTCTGACACTAAGGTCTCCAACTGCAGCAGCATCCAGACCAGCGTGTCTGGGCAAGGCTTTTTGGCAGGAATCCTCCCCAGTAAGGAAAGGAACAGTGAAACTGGCTGGAAAAGGTGAAAAATGGCTTGGCTAACCAGATCTTGCTCCTGTTGCTATTTGGCTATGCTATGCCAGCCAATACATTTGCTTTCTGCATCCTAAAATGTGGTTTTCCTTCCTGTTCTCCAAAACAGTTCTGAGAAAAGGTTCTTTGTTTTCCCAAGATATCAAAGAACAAAAATTTTATTCTTCCTTCTTTTCATATAATCCCAAGTATTCTGATGTAAGGGCTGTCAAAGGAAAAAGAGCTGGAATTAGGAAGGATCACCTTCTAGGTGTAGGGGTAACCCTGACAAGAATCACCTTAGAGTTAGTCTCACCTTTGCAGAAGGAATTAGTGTGAAGAAACTGTAACCTTCCAGAGATCTGTTTCCCCCCCCGAGGAAACAGGGAAAGAAGTGGTAGAGAAGGTAAGTGCACTTGCAGACAGCATTTACCTGATTTATACCCTACAAAAACTAAAGCAGCAGACGAGCCTGTTAAAAACAATAGAGTCAATTTAGCTGCTTTTTTAGATCTGTTGACCTCCTGTGCTGTCAATAAGAAAAGTCCAGGAAAATCGCCTGTTGAGTAGGTGGTGTGGGAGATTGCCCTCCCGAGGAGGGGGCTGGCTGGTAGCAGGAGCACCGAGCCGTGGCTCTGCTGTGTCACAGCTCTGCTGTCCTCCAGAAAAAGCTTTGATATCCCTGGGGCCGTATTCTTCAGCGAATATAACAGGAGCTGCCATGACAACCTCTTGTAAATAAAAGTGGATTGAAAACAAAATAAATCTGAAGCGGCTTTATGGCTATAAAGTAAATCTAAACTGCTCAAGAGGTCATTTTTTCTAATTGGGGATGACAGGAATGATGTCTGGCTGTCAGATGGCGCTGAGCGATGTGAAGGACTGACTGAGGAACAGGAGCATGGCAGGAAAGCTAACAGAACTTTACAAAGCAGACTTTGCATACTCTTAATTCCAGGTTAGCAGCACTAGGAGCTGAAGTCTCTGGTGGCCTTTGTTCCTTACAGGGATGATCATAGACTGTGGTCTCTACAGAAGTTGTCTATCCGAGGATATAATGCAGGACTGATGGATACAGGGAGTGATGCCGTTCATTCTTCAGCCAGGGCTCTGCAGTCTCAAACGAGAAGGACTCTTCCTCGTACCAAGATGTCACTGTACTCCTTTGGCAGAAGTTTTTTAAATATCTCTCCAGAACCGTGTGATTTTCCAGGGCACTTATTCCAAGCACAGTAAAGCAGAGCTGGAGTGGGTTAGTGGATAATATCCTCGCCAGCTTTCTGTACAAGCAAGAAAACTGTCTAAGAACAGTTTCAATCCCAGTTTAATGGCAGAGCGAGCCTTCAATGTGTATCAGCTGGCATAAGACCAGAGCAGTCAGATACGTGATAAGAGCTGGGGCTGCACCATTGGCCTATGAAGAAGTACTGTGGTGTTTTGCAACACTTTTGGAGCAGTTTTTATTTTTCTTTTTTTAAAGAATTACTGTATCATCAACTGCGTCACACTTCTGGATGAAGAGGAATGCAAGAAAGAAACAGATATCTAGTCTGTATTCTGCAGATATACATGCAAAGAGGAAATAAGCATCTAGTATTTCCTTGCTTAACCAATAGGTTGGAATTGAGAGACCAGTATTCGCAGCCTGGGATTTGATACACGTATTTTTTCCTTCTGTAAACAGATGCCTTCGCATATAGAATCCCATGAAGAAGTGAAAGATGAAAAGATTGTTAGGTAGCAGCTACAATTACAGGCTTTATCACAGGACTAAAGGTACAATTATTATGCTGTTTGAAATGTTCTCCAGCACTGTATTGACAAAGAAAGGTCTCATGCTGTCCAGAAAGGTATAGCTCCACTTACTTCTGCTTACAAGTAGAGATCTCTTCATCCAGAAGATGGGTTTCATGATACTTTTAGACTTCATAATTTAATATATACACGTTTTCAAGCTTGGACTTGTAACTGGGAACTGAAATTTAGCTTCTAGGAAGAGAGTTGTACCTACCTACCCCCTCCTGGTTTTGAAGGTTTCTGCTCAAAGAAGTTATGGTTTCGTTCCTAGCTGTCCCAGATTTTCTGAACAGCTTTTTCAACCCTAATTACTAGATATGTGTCCCCTTAAATGCAGTTTCTTCCATCCAGTCTCCAGCCTTCCTAAACAGCAGGTTTTCTCCCTGTGGGGTGCAACAAGTAGTACTATAGGGACGCTAATATGTGGAGCTCAAAAGAGGTTATTATTTCCTTGATTTATTTCATGGAAAATGACTTAGCACACATCAGTTTCCAGCTTCTTCACTACCGAAGATGGGTAGAGGAAAATGTTGGTAAATCCTTTGGCTAAATTAAAGTAAACACAAGGGGCTATGTTTTTGTGTAACTTTCTGTTAGGCTCTTAAACTTCTTCACAGAAATTCATCACTTAAGTCTTGCAGTAACATATGAAGTAGGAATAATAATAATAATCCATTTATTGACAATGTTTATAAATGCCATTTATGGCTGAATAATTTTTATATGGAGTATGTAAGTCATTTTGGTCTTAACTAATTGTAAGAATAAGCAAATTAATACAGAAGCTTTTCTTTAAGGTCCTGCGGTGCCTGGTTCAACCTCCATCAAGTCTTGCTAACAGTCCAAATCTAAACCAAACAAATTTGCTTCTTCTTTTGGTTTTGAGATGTTTCCTCACATTTTTATTTGCAAATGAAGGTGATACGAAACACAGACGACAAAGCGTGGTGATGAAGGTGACATTACATAGTTGGGTTGGTGCTTTGTAGTTTGGGCCTTTGTAGATAGTTCCCATTGAATTTGCACAGATAGAGCCGGGAGCATACTAATTTGTCATGAATACTTTGGTTTGTGGCCTAATGATTTGGGGCCAGCTTGGCCAAGCCTGGCTGCTGCTGCTTTTTTTTTTTCTTTCCAACTTGGCATGAATTACTCCCATGTGCTTCAGTTCCAGTAATTCAATATTTTGTTCTTTATTTTTGTTGTTCGTTATGTAACCAGAATATTTTCAAACACTTGTAAGGATTATGCCTGAGTTATACACATTTTTGAGCATATTTTGGATTTAATATGGTTACACAATGTGATGTGATTAGACCTGTGGCTGCTCTGAATTCTGAAGGCAAGCAAGCCCTGCAGACTTCCCAGCCGTTACTAATTTTTAATTAAGCTCTGTTTAATCTCAAATTAGGTTTACGTGAAACATTTATTTCTGTTTTGAACTATTTTAAATGGGATGCAGATGTGGTGGGAGAGAAGCACTGAATCATTACATGGAAGGGGTGATGCCTTGCATCTGGGAGGCTCTGCGTTGGGGACATACACCTGACATTTAGGTCAAGATTTGGGATCCAAGACTCAGTTCTTCAGCACACAGCATTAGGCAACCCCACGCTTTTGGTCACAGAATTACTCATTATCTACTTTTCTGATCAAGCAGATGCTAAACTTAACGCTAACATAATTTTCTTATGCATGTGGAAAGGAGCTCTAAAAACCTCATGGCTGGAACACAAAGTAGCATAAACAGAACAGACGGCAGGAGGTAGAATATAATTGCAGTTTGTTTTTGTTAGTTAAAGATGAGCATGTGTGCTTTTCTTATGGCTTTATTGTCTTTAGTGATGCAGAATTGCGTGCTCCTCTCCAATCTCTGCAAGTAAATTGGTTATTTCCTCCCTGAGCACCGTGTCGCGGTTTTCTCCCTCCTTGTTATATATGTTACATATTTTTCAGAACATTGACATATTCTCATACAGATTTTTTTAATTGCCATAAATACTCTTTAAACTAAGATTATACACCCCACTAAAGGCAAGGTAAGCCATTTGCTGAGCAAGTGGCTATATTTAAACTGTAATTTCCTACAAAATTTTCTGTGGGGTTTGGGTACCTCTCCTTGAAAGCTTTAGCACAGGGCTTTTGACTTTGGCTGTTAAGGTGATTATTCATGGTGATGTAGTGCAAGTGCTGGTAAGGGCTCCCCATTCACTTGTTACTTACATCTGCCATTGAGTTCACAGCCAAGGAGAATGATCAGAGCCCGTGTTATTGCTTACCAGCAATCGCTATGGGTAAAGCAGTGGACACTTCAGAAATAAAACCGTGGTTTACAATCATGGGATGATCTGATGGAAGGAAGAAGACATTAATATAGGACAATCATTTTTCTTCTCTGTCCTGGCAGGATCTCAGCTCATTTGCCATGCCATTCTTGGACGGTGATGTGGAGAGCACAGACAAAAATGCTTCTCGCAAGGTAGGATATTTCCAAAGCTTCACCTTTGCTGTAGTGTTTGAGTCCCTTGGTAGTAAATACAATTTATTAGGCTTAAAAAAAGCCTGGGGTTTTAATCTTCCCTGCCATACTATTAACCTCTTGACAGTGATGCACTAAGGCAAATATAGTGACTTTTGCAGACCTTACCGTGACGGTGCTTATGCAGTATGACCTGTAAACAATGCTAACCTCTGGTGGTTTTGCTTTACATACTGTAGATGTTGTGTGTAACACTGTTGTAATTCAATGAAGTGATATTGCATATCTGTATTCTCAGGAAAATAGTTAGCTAACAAAATTTGTGGTGTTGCTACAGAAATACAGTGCCCAAATAGGTGTCTGTGGCTGTCGGTATGTTTTCCTGGAATTGCGTCCTGATGGTTGCTCTCTGGCTACAGAGGTTTTAACTGTTCAATGTCCTTGATCTGTCTGGCCTTGGCACTGGCAAAATGAGCTGCCTGCATTCGCTGAAGCCATAGCAGTAGAGTCTTCCCGTAAACAAGGTAGAAAGGTTCCTCCTCGATGTGGGATGAACTCAAGGTTATCCTTCTGGAGGTATTGCTATGCTTTGTTTTTCTGGTGGCCTGCTATTAAATTAAACCAATACATTCACAGAGTTTGCTTGCTTTAAAATGATCAGGCGAGCATATTCAATGGATGACATTAGGGATGGTTATACAGCACCTACGCAATCTTCAAAGCAATAAAAATTGTGGGTGGGATCTGTCATCTTCAGGTCCTGGCCTCATGATTTTCACAAAGCATTGAAGTACAAGCTGGTCTGCTAAATGTGAGCCTCCTACCAGCCAAGTTACGGGCTTGGTGAAAAGAGATAGATACTCCTCTGAACAGTAGATCTGTAGCTACACAGAGGACCAGTTTGACTTGTGACAATATTTACAAGGCTATGGACCTCTGTGAAGATTAAACCTTCTACAAGCCATTTGTTAAAGAGTCTGCAGTTACAGTTCAAGGCAGGTGAAGCAATAAATATCTCCTGCGTGAAGCTAATCTGCATCTAGAACAATAATAACTTAGCTCTCTTGACAGCACGAGTTTCTACTCCTTTGCACCTCACAGGGAAGGACAGTTGTTTAAAAAAATTCTGCAATCCATCAGTGACTGAATATGTTTATAACATTGGCCTTGTTCTTTTCTGCGTTGGACCTTTTAAGGCTGACGTAGGAGTCACTGACGCAAAGGAGCTCTTGTAGATGCCAGGGAAGCTAAAATATACAGTGTTACCAAAAGTTGCTTGTTTGGTGGATTTGAAGAAAGTGAACCATGTGATGTTTTTGGAAAGGTTTGTATGCCAGAAGAAGGCAGATGTTTATAGCCAAAACTTGATTTTTCCATTTATCACCTCCTTTTCCCAAAGAAAGGTGAGAAAGCTGCATGAATCTCAGCCCTGAAAAAAAAAATATACCAAAGCTAATCTCGCTTGTGTAGTATTACATGATATCATTTAATGACTTCCACATTACCATTTATGAGGCCCATGTTTTCCTTCTTACTGGTCTTGGGACTCTCTTTTCATGAGCGCTTGTGTTGGGGACAACTGGAAGAACATTTCAGTAGTTGCCCCTTTTTGCAGCTTCAGTAAACGCTGTGGTTTTTCCCCAGACTTGGATCAAGTTCTGCTTATGGAAGTGCAGTTAACTTTGGAATAACCATGCAACTGGGGCTTAACATCTGAAATTGCTTTTTTAACTGACCTTTTTGATTGAGTGTGTAAGACCCAGAGTTTTTTCTAACATCATACTTGGAGCTCTGTTCAACACGTGCAACAAAGTGGTAAGAAACCACTGGCAGGGCCCAACTTGTGATAAGAAGGAGATCAACTAGCAAAATCTATTGCCACACATCTCATCCTAAATACCATTTTCCTCAATGTGAAGGGTGGGATCTTTGCTGCTAGTGAATGATGGCTAGCATGAGACTGCAGGATTTTATTTAATGCTAACTAAATGTTTGCCAGTCCCTGCTGGTGCTACATAAAGAAGTTCCCAAGTTGCTGCTCACTTTAAAGTGAGATGTTTTTTCTTTGTTCAAGTTTGAAATCACAGTGTGATGTGTAACTTTTGTATATTAAAAGTCAGTACTTCATCAGTAGCATGGCTTTTCGATTCACCAGTCGTGTTGGAGACTGGCAATTCATCAGGGATGTCTCTCTTCCTGCACTTAACTCTTCTGTCACCTGGGCTATAGATCAAGGTAGAGAAGGTTCACAACCTGTCTTTCCAATCTGCCATTAATTTAATTCCCCTGTCCTTTGTGAAAGGCTTTTAGAAACTGAATTAACATTATTCACCTAGATTCTCAGCACTTTACCATGTCTCTCTGTCTCAACAATCCTCATTGCACAGCAAGGAAAGTCGAGTGTAGAATTATTTGTTCAGGTTCACATAGGAATTTTTTGGCAGCAGTGGGAATGTGACACAAATTTCCTGAAGTTTAGCCTTAATCACTTGTCATTAAGTGGCTACTAGTATAAATGATGTATTCTTCTTTCCTTTATGACCATTGGAAGGAATGGGATAGGGATAGTTTCTACCTTCCTCCGCTGAAGATGGAGAATATAATATTCTGAAGACTTGCGTAAAAGTTTTTGGCGTGACGTGGTGGAGAAAGGTAGCTCTTGTGCCTGTGGCAGGTATTCTGGCCCTTACTGCCTGACAAAGTGCCTTCATACTTGTACTGGTAGCTTTGTCTAAAACAACTGGGATTGCTGATTGCCCCATGCTCAAAGCTAGGACTCTCCAGAAATGGCTTGAATCCTTCTTGCAGAGAGCTTAGAGGATCATTAAATACAGCAGTATAGACGAGGATAATCGGGAGCTGAGAAGCAATTAGATTTACTGGATGTCCTTGGTCTGGGAAAAGACAGTGGAAGAGGGGCAGTTTAGAGGCCTGGAAAATCATGAATGATGTGGAGCATCGTTCAGAAAATAATTCTGGTATGGTGTGGCAGGGCAGCAGTGAGGGATGAATGCCCCTCTGCACCCAAACGGCTCTATCCATTTTAGAGATCTTAGCACCTTGAATGCTTATAGATCCTTCATCTAAAATGTAGGTTAAAGGAGAAGGTGTGGAAATTATAGGAAACCAATAGCCGCAGCTTTCAGCTGAAAGCCCGGGATTGTGAATCACTAGAGAGAAGAAAGTGACACAAGAAGAAAATTGTCCATGGGGAGGCAGCTAGCAAATTACAGATGGAGGAGGGGAGAGGAGGAAGAAGAGAAGTTTGAAGAATAATATTGATCCATTCCTTTATGGAAGTAATAGAATTGTCATAAAAATATAGAATAAAGCTTGGAAAAGAAGTGCGCGTTAAAAGTTCTTTTCTCTACATGGGGAAAAAGCTGGTGAGATGTTTATCTTAGATGATAATGGTGACTGTCGTATTAATGACTGAAGTGTATTTAAAGCAGAAGATGCTAAAGCTAGACATTTTAAATTAAATCCAAACAACTCTGATAAAACACCCTTGAATGAATTGGCACAGCTTTCACTGACTAGTGCTGGTTATGAATAAATCTTAGAGCAGAGATGAAGTTCCAAAAGACTGCAAAAAAAGCAATTAACTGTGTTAATATTTACAGTGTTTGCAATTAGGATAATTTACAGGTTTGTCAGTCTAACATTAGTCCCGGGCAAAACAATGAAATATCTAATGTTGGATAGTTAATGATGCTATTAGAATAGACTTGTTTGGATTGGAAATAATGGTAAACAGTTCTTATTGAACAAATGTGGGGTTTTAAATGAATTGTAAATTTGGTTGGAAAATGCCATAGTGTCAGTGTAATGTATATAAAAAAGTAGCACAAGACATTTTGATTTAAGAAACTGGAATGATACTGAATAAACCTGGAGCCTATTAAATGAATAAAAATCTGGCTGATAAAATAAATTGAGACTCATCAGTAGAAAATGTTGTTTCTAGGCAGACAAAACATTCTGTTGCTATACTATATCATACTTTATCAGTGACTTGAAAGAAATACAGACTCATTACTGATACAATTTGTAAAAGTCATATAAAAGTGGGGGAAGAGAGCGGTAAATTCTGAGCAGGAAACTCTCCAATGCAGAGTGACCTGAATCACCTAGAACACACTTTGTGAACAAACAGCCCGTTTCAGTTTGGCCAAATTGTAATCAGTTACACTTAGGAGCAAATAATGCAGACTTTATTTTTGGGAAGTCTTTCACAAACCTTTGATTAGATTTTGAGAATAGCTGTAGGCAATCAGCTGTACATGGATTCTGGATGTGAGACAGTGGTTAATGGATTAGTTTGTTTTTGCAGGTATGAACAAGGGAATAGGGTGAAAAGTAGTGGTTTTGTTACGACTGCCTTTGGCACTGACTCGCAGTTCTGCTGTCAGTAATGCAGGAAAGCATTGATGAACTAGGATCAGAAAACATCCGAGGAGCGACTCCAATATCGAAGGACTTCGAGGATCACTTTGTCCTGCTTCTGGTTCCAGCATTGTTTTTGTTTTGTCCAGTGACTCATGGGAACCGCGCGAGCAACCTCTGGAACAGGGAGGAGAAGCAAAAAATATGCCATTTTTAGCCCCCCCTTCACTAGATAATAAATGTCCTTTTGATTTATTTTTTTCCCAGTCTTTTAATTATCCATTTCTTTATGAGCAGTGAACTGGCTTCAGCAAGGAGGATGGGGAGCGTGTCCTGGACAGTGCCACAGCCTTAGCACGGAGCACCTGCAGTGGATGCTGTGAGCCTCGGGGCAAGGACACATGTGCCAACCGCTGCACTGCCATATGCATGGCTCCTTCCCATCTGCTGCTTTAAAATAAATGCAGTTAAGGGTTAGGCAGTGGACCAGGAGTCAGCTCTGCTTCCACCTTTCCTCAAGCCTGCTTCTGCCTTTGAGCAGCCCTGCTCACTGCCGGAAACCTAACCCCAACTGTCCATCCATACAGCAATGCAGGGCTCTCAGAGCCTGCCAGAGCAGCCAGCTGCATCCCATTGTATTTTAATTTGGGGAAGTGTCATTGTACTTTAGTTTTGGGAAGTGACATCTTTGATCCCGTAAAATGTGTTGTCATCTCAATTGTTACTGCTCATGCAGAACCAAGGGAACTAATGGTGGTGGATGTGACCACATGGTGCCTGGGAGACTAAGTCCTTCATTACCTTTCAGTCTAATGAAGTCAGCTCTTGTGTTTCTGTGAGCTCTTTTATTCCAGCAGAATGAGAGAATCGTCCAATTAACTTTATCAAAGGGCTTTTTTATTGAGACTCAGTGGAAGGGCAGGAAACAAGTGCAGGCGTCTATCTGGTGTATCGTCTCTAATTGTGTTTACTGTCCCTGTCAAGGATGGTGGGAGGCGATTCCTTTTCTGTTACTCGCCTTTCAAAATTCTTTTTAAGTGAAGAGGCAAAATAAAGGTCAAATAACTCATTGTTGTAAAAGCAAACAGAACTCAAGTGCTTCATAAATGTCCTAACTATTTGGAGTTGGAGAAAAAAGGAATGGAGCTCAGGAGCATTTAATAACTTTCACTTAAATTCAGAAGCATTTGAAAGGCTGTTTAGCTTGAGCCCATTCGTATTGCAGACAGATTATTATTTCAGACTGTTCTGAAAACTCAATCTAAATTCACCAGAAACTGAACCAGAGCCAGAGATTTTTCAGGGAGGGCATCCTCTGGGAAAGGCTGTGTGCCCAAGAAAGGACCTGTTGCGGGAGCATCCTGGCAGGGGAGCAGAGGAGATGGCTGCGAAGAGGTGCTGTGGCAGGGACACAGGCAGTGCTTGGGTTTCCCCAGCTCCGACACAGCCTCTGCCTGTTTGTGGTCAGGGTCTTCTCAGCAGAGCTCGTTCATTTTTCTGGTCTCATCGCTTTTGCAGGACACTTCTCTTCCCTGCAGTTAAGTGGTCCTTAAATTCTAGGTTGGGAGCAGAAATGGCTTCTTAGAGAGGACTCTATTTGGTAAAATGGAGGGATCAGATTTTCAATACAAAGCATGGAAAGAAAACGAAAAGATTGGGAAGATTTCTGCCTGTTAGTGAGAAGAGGCAGGACTGAGATGGACGGTGTGTGGACGACAAGAGACTAATTTGTGATGAAGTATGAATGATTTGGTCTCTTAGCACATTGTGTTGGGGATTACTATACGGTTGTGATTAAATGTAGTGCACTTCAATCTTTCTTGTAAAATAAGATGAAGAATTGCGAGTCAGGTAAGAAAACAGTGGAAGGGAAAGATGGCAGGCTGGTATTGAAAGGACGACTGTTGGGTGGAGGGACACAACTGGTGGGGTTTCCCCAAGCTCAGTCCTTGGACTGATCTTTGCTAGTAAGACTGAGATGAAAAACAGAAGCATCCTAACAAAATTTGTTGATGATGCAAAGAAGAGAGGTGTTTTTTTCATCATAGGGAAGGACCTTATACAGGAAGATCTGGATGACCTTCAGGATGGATAATTCTTAACAGCACAAGATACAAGGTTGTTCACTTGGGATACCTCAACACAAGCAATAAATAAAAGAGGTCTAGGACTGTTCTCTTGGCCTGGAGATGAAGGACTTGGGTGCAGTCCTGTTGCAGAGCCAAACTCTTGTACACACTAGAGCAGGGTGGCCACATGCAACCTGGGACTGTCCCTGGCTTGTGCTCTCCCCAAGCCCAGGTGGCACCTGGGCAGTGCTCACGGCACAGACTAAATCCCCATCAGATGGTGAGTGAGCAGGGAAGCCATATGGACTGCTGCTCCATGGTTTGAGCCTGTGTCCAGCTGTTTCATTCACTGGCATGGGGTAGTCTGGGACTGGTAGTGGTTTATGTTGGGATTTTGTCATCTAGGAGTTTATCTGTTGAAAATGAAGATGTGGTTCTGCTGGTCCATCACAAGATGACTCTGAGCCATTAATGTGTGTAGCTGGGAGAAAGGAAGAAGAGATTAGGAAGAGAGAAGGATCCCCATGTCCAGGTGAAATGACAAGGGGAGCTTTGATGATGCTATTTCTTGATTTGAAGTCTTCTAGAGCTGCCCAGCTCAGGGCAAGTGCCAACATATCACTTTACATTTCATTGAAAAATTGAAAGTAAGTCTGCTAGATGCCAAGTACTGTAGGACATGTCTCATTTTGTTGCTTTATTTTCAATAGTGGCCAGTTCTGGATATATTTTAGGAGCCTGCCTAAGATCATTTGGTGTATACAACAGAGCAAAGTCTCTCCCTGGTCCCTAGCCAAGGATCCTTTTGTGCTCTGAAGCGTGAAAACTGAGAGCGTCTTACAGCATTTTAGGATATATTTACTCAGTGCTATGTAAGGTAACCGGTTTGGCCTTGAATAAGTGAAGTCAGTTGCTAGAAACAGTACATCTGATGCAGCACAGGGCTCTGCTCGGTTGCTTAATCTCACGGGAGCACATTGCCGTAGGCTGAGGGTAGGGTTGCACTGGCACTATTACCGAGCTGCTAATTTAGCCCTATTCTTCTGCAGACATACGGTCAGGAGCTGAGATTTCTTTCCAGCATAACCAGTTTTAAGGCTTAGGGAGCCCAAGCTTAGGCATAGAGCTCAAAGATCACGAATATGCTCTGCACAAAGCCAACCCAGGGAATGTTTCGTTGTTGGTTAGTGCTTTTTTTTTAATTAGGTGAACAGTCTTCACACTTAGAGGAAATTTTTAACTTGTTTGATTAGACCTTATTTGTGCATTGATTTGTATTGTATTTTCATTGTGTGTTTGGATTTCTTATCTCCAAAAGGCCAATTATCTGGTCATGGTCAAATGAGCCACATCACCATGTGCATTTATTAGGTATGTTTCGTATTTCTGCCCATTCTTACTTCACTGCTTTTCCTGGACTAACACAAACTGATGTACAAGGGTTATTAATGTGAGAAACCAGGGTGCAATAACTTTTTTTTGCTGCTACAGCTCAGCTGGAGGAATAGTTATCTTTCCAAAGCACATGTGGGAGTTTTGTGCCCACCTGCTTGTCATAGCTTCAGGAAATGAGTCCAAAAAGCAAGAAGAACAGGCTGATGGTACATCTAGCTGTGTAACTTGCCTCTAGCACCACTGCCAGAGTCGTCACACCGAGTCTGCATAGGATGGCGGGGTTTATTCCACAGCAGAGATTCTTCCACATGCCCAGCTGAAGCATGAAAATTAACATTGCCTTGAAACTTTTATATACGCTGTGATAACTGTTGTTGCTGCTGATTTTACTCACAGAAGTGCCTAATCGTCTTTTAAAACTTGCAATCCATTAGTCTCAAATAATATTCTAAGAAAGCAATCCTGTTGTAATTCCCAAAGCAAAATCACAGGTATTTATCCGCTTTGATGGTGGGTGTAACCTGTGTATGATTAACATGTGGAGCGGCTGGGGAAGAATTCGATGTAGTAATTTCCTTTAATTTAGTAGCATGCACATGTGTATTTAGCAGCGTGCCCCTGGTGCTCCGACAATTAGCTAATTCATCTGCCTGGCATGATGGAGAGAAAGCAACTGGTTGTGATTGCAATAAATAAAAACATCCTGCTGCTTCTGCTCAGAATTTGAGAACAGTTTGCTTTCGTGTCTGACTTATGTGTACAAGGGAATACTGACATTTTTTGACAAAATTGTTGCTTGACATTTTACATTTCTAGAATTGCTTTAGCATGTGAGGATACCATAGTCTTTTAAAAGTGTCTCCTATCAGTGTGTTGTTATAACCAAACAAGCATGCAGAAAAGATAACGTGAAATATTAAGGGTGGTACGAGAACGACGCCCTTCTTTTAGCTTTACAAATGTCATGGCTTGTCACTTTAGAAAAAATTGTAAAGAAATTACCGTCCTGGAAACAGTGCTAAATTACAGTAGTAGTGGCAGATTTGTATTATGATTAAAATGAAATGAAAAATACTCTTACTCCCCACTTGCAGGCAGTAGATTTGGCAACAGACCTATTAAAATCACAATGCAAAAGGAGGTGCCATTGCGCTACTTGGTTGTTTCCTGGACTATGTAGTTGTGAAGGGAAAAACATATAAGTAGTCTCAGATGATTTACAGATGATATTTCAGTAAAGTTAATGAGCTTTTATGAAAAAGCTACCACTTTGGGACTATTTACCCGTGACAAAAGTGCTATTTGTTTATTAATTTACTTATAGCATGGTTATTATTCCAGGTCTCAGTAGAGGGATTATGCCCTATTATTCTTGATAAATACTCGCCAGGAGACGGTCTGTGTGCCAGAGGACTTAGAGTGGGAATAAAGGAGATACGGTCCTCATGGCAGAATAGATGTGTAATACGAAATGAGTTTTCAAGATTGCACACAGAATCCATGACACAGCTGGGAGGTAAACCTGAGGCTCAGGCCACTGCATTAAGGCTGAAACACTACTTTTTTCTTCTCTGATGGATACTGTCAGAGTGTTGCATACGCAGTGCTTCAGTTAGAATTGATTTATCCTTTACAAAAATTTCCTCTTGAGGGCAACTGCTCCCCTAATTCTTCTGCAAAAGCACAGGTATATTTTTGAGATATTTTTGTCCATGCTGTCAAAAGTAAGTGTGCAGGTATAAAAAGCAGTTGTGCCTCTTGAGAGACATCTCCGTGCTGCGCAGAGGAGCGCAGAGCAGAATTCATCGGCTGTCCAGGGCTGTGCCGTGCCAGCGGGGCTCTGTGCCACTCCTAGTGACCCATGCTGTTTGTGTCCATCTCCCAGACCAAGTGCCACTTGCCTTTTAGGTTAGAAACTTTCCCAAATGAGGGACCATGCTCTCTGCAGGCCGTTCTGCAATTCCCACAGAGCAGGACCCATTCCAGCTCTGTCCTATCCCAAGTGGAAAGAGGAGCTGGTCCAAAGTGCATGTGCAGGAGACAGAAAGGATTATGAGAAGTGGGATCCTCTGTTACGGAGGGAGCAGCTATTTGGCCATCGTGCCGCTCGTGTGTATTTCTGCAAGTGTTTTGGAGCTGTGGCTAAGCATTATTTTGAAAAGGGAGTTTATTGCATATGTGTTTTAAACTCAGCTGACCATTTTTAGCTGGATTCATACACACAAGCCCTTCACTGACCCAAAGGAGGGCATGTGTACCTATGAGGCTTTCTGTCATCTCTTCTTTCATCTAAGCCATCCTAATAAAAGATGCTATTTTTCCTTACAATGACTCCCATGGCGACAGCACCCATCCCTAACTAGACTGACACACATCGGGTGTACCTGGTGTCTTCTCAGATAAAGTTGCTGTTTGCTCCGTAACTCCCGATTTGCGTTGTGTAATTGGAAAGAGCAAAGGGCTTGAAACTCAGCAGCACACCGTGCCCGTGGGCACATGCGCCGTGGCCTTTGCTTACACGTTCCCTAGAGACCTGAAACCCACCGCTGCCTTTTGCCAGGAACAGGGCCCTTCATTCATGACAAATGCCCCCAGCTAAAAAAGCAGCCTCATGCCCACAGAAGTACTTTGTGCATCCAGAAGGAAATATACTCTATATATAGCCCAGGCACAGGCAAATCCCACAGAGGTTTTGGGTCAGCTTCTGTTAATTGTATGTGGGAAGAATTTAATCTTTGCTCCTTTTTTTTTGTTTGTTTTTCTGGATTTTTATCCCTCCTTGCTGGATGAGCCCGCACAGTGCAGTGCTGTGTTGTGCACAGATATTCACGCTTGCTGGAAAGCCAGCACAGGTCCCAAAAGAAGTACAGCTGTTAGAAAGGTCATACCCAAGCTCAAGGCCAGGGTAATTAGCAGGAACGTTGTGACGCTAAAATGGTTCCTTTATTTTGGGACTGGAGTTGCAGTCCCACAGTTGTGGCTGTGTCTGGCGTTGTAGAGGCTCGTCAGGCACCTGGGAACTTGTGCGCTGTCCTGTGTCGCGTTGTGCAATGGAGATTTAAGTACCGTAGATGGGTGCTTAAATTTGGGAGGAAGACTTTGCGGTGCTAAATTCATTCATTGTCCTAAATAAATTCATTGCCAGTCACCTTTCAGTTGTCAAGGGAAGGAAGAGGGATGTGTGGCAAATAAAACCAGTAAAGAAAATTCTGCGTTGTATGTGTAATAATAAAATGTATGCACACAGGTTGAAATTTTTGTGAAATTCACAGTGTCTTTAAGAGCAAGGGGCAGCATGGAGCCCAGAGAGGTGGCACACGCATCTGCGTGTCAGTGCAGGCAGGCCCTGGGGAAGGTGAGGTCTGGCTAATCCACCAACCGAATAAACAGGAGTTGACTGTGTTGAGACAAGTTCAGAGATCCCGATGGCCCAAGCTGAACTGAATTAATGGTGATTTTTCTTTTTTCTTCCTTTTTCTCTCCTCCTCAGGTGGAAGAAAGCTACTCTGCCGGCAGCCCTTCAAAAGGCTTTTTCTCAAAAGGGCTCCAGAACCGACCTTCCAGCCCTGTTTCTGCCCCTGTGAGATCCAAACATAGCCCTGGCTCACCCAAAACAGTGTTCCCCTTCCCCTACCAGGAGTCTCCCCCACGGTCCCCACGACGAATGAGCTTCAGTGGGATCTTCAGGTCCTCCTCCAAAGAGTCCTCCCCCAATTCTAACCCGTCTACCTCTCCTGGGGGCATCAAGTTTTTCTCCAGATCAAGAAAAAGTAAGAAATTGCTCATGTTATTTCAGGAAGATACACGGTACATCTGGGCTTGGCCCATTCTTTACCTGCGGTAGTGAAGTAAGTGCAGATGAGGCATGTGCTAATTGTTCGTTATCGCTTTCACTGACCATGTGTTTTGGGTTTCTGACATGCTGGCCATTAGGGTATGACCTCTGCAGGGCTGCGGACACCTATGCAGGGCTGAGGAGGGAAATCACGCTTCAAAGCTTTGCTTAGAAATCCTGCGTCCACGTTAGTGGGAGTTTTCTGGGTGGTTTCACTGAGGCTGGTTGGATGTCAGTGCCGGGGCTCGAGAACAGCTGGAGATGTTCGTGGGGTTTGTGATGGAGGTTGGCGCAGAAAGGACATCATCTCGGGAGCTAAAGGAGACTCGCTTTTTTAGACTCCATAGAGAATTTCAGCTGGTTTTGAATTGATATTTCTTTGCCCTGTTGTAGGAGGGGAAAGAGACCTTTACTGCATATAAGTAAATGATATATATTTCCAATTAAATGACCATTAAGGGATTGTTTGAGCTCCTCTGACAGAATATGAAAGGCATTGTACACCTCCATGGTTCAGAGCACTTACCTGCTTTATATCGGGCACAAATTTTACCTCTTCAGCAGCCTGTGGACTGACACACCCTTAAGACTCAGAAATGAGCAAGGATTGAGAAAAGGCTTTGATTTTAAAACTTTCTCACTGAATAAAGGCTCCCACTGCTGGTCTACAAACCAAACCTGGTCTGCCCAAGGAGTTAGTGGCTGTAGGAAGGGGATAGAGTTACAGGGGAAAGAGAGGAGTAATATCTTGCCACTGAGGCTGCTGGGTTGTCAGACCACAGCAAATTTTCCTTTTGTGAACAGAAGAAATAACTCAATGATAAATTGTTGTTAAATCTTCTGTGATAACGTAGGTACAGAATTAGTGGTGTGTATACCTACATTTTGCTATATGTTTCCTGTGATGTATTGATAGCTTCCAGTGACTTTTAAATAGTATAGAGGGACTTCTTGTTTTTCTTCATCAAAATTTCCCTTAAAAACATTGGTTTTAATCAGAACAAGTAATTTCATAGTGACTTTTGTGCACAAGGACACAGCTATACAAACCCATATAGGGTATTTCTTTATGCTTATCAGAAGTTCTGCTGCAGCTTAATTGAAATGGCATCTTTTCCAGTCCTTGCCTCTCTCTAAAACACTTTAAGGAGATTGAAAGTAGGAGAGTCAGTGTTTCTGAAGGACTCCAGGTAGACTCCAAGGATCATTTCTATTCAAGGACATTTGTTCTTCTCTGCTTAAAGTTCAAGTATGCTTTTTATACTCCTCGCTTTTTCAAACCTCACAATAATTAAAGTCCATTTAGGTCCAGAGGTTTAAATGTTGCATAGGCAATAGGCCGCTGATGGAGTACGCAGAGAAGGGCTTGCTGCTGCATGAATAACAGCAATGTACACTGCATGGCAAAGCCATTGTGTGACTTTTTAAGCAACTTATCCAAGCAAATAGCACTGTTTAAGTCCTAGCTAGGCACAACAGAATATTAAATAAAGGAATCTTCCAGTAGTCAGCAAAATCCTTTTGATAAGGTCACATCACTGTCGCAGGAACAGGCTTGGAATGGGGCCACGCTATTTTTGAGCTAACAAGATACCCATGACCCTGCTGCTCCAGAGAGGGTTGCAGGAATTGCGCTGGGCTTGGGTGTTTGTGGTCCTTTGTTTTTCAGGCAGGAGGGACAGCCTTTTGGAAAGGGTGTGATGATTAAAATTCGTGTTTAAATTGATAACTCTTTCCATTCAGTGGCTTTTTGCAAAACAGAACTTTTCACATCGTTTAGTTCTCTTATAGAGAGACTAATGCAGATACATACCCTTCACTACCACAGTAAAGTAGATTTTATTCAGAATGTGCTAAACAGGGGTCAGTAATGAATTACACTCTTAGGGTTTACTATATTTACCTTTTCAGGACTTAAGGAAATGTATGGGTTAGCATTTCTGTTGTATTATGTAGTTTTTCACAAGCAAAACTTTTGCATTCTGCTATTTTGCAAATAAAGAATAACCCTATGTATTACAAACCACTAAGTTAATTGGTCACGTCCCTCTCAAAACAGTGTCTCTGTGGTTTGAAGAGCATTTCCTGAGTGACAAGACTTCTCAGAGACTCCTCAGACCAGATACCTCAGACCAGATATCTCAGACCTTTGCGCAGATGCTGCACTGAAGAGCTCTGAGAAGAGCTAAAGCAGCGCATGGCTCCATGTTTCTGAAGGTGCATAAATGCTTCACTGCTCAAAATTATCACAGCCTACATGATTAAAATCCCATTTTCTCAAGCAGCTTGGGATACCTGTGTTACAAGTGAATGGGACTTGGGTTGCTTTATCAATTCTGAAACTGTGAGTGCATTGAAATCAGATGGACTTGCTGTGCTTGCTTGCCTTTACAGCTGGCACTGAAAACTAACGGTGTGCTGGGCAGCACTAGGACCATCACCAGCAGGTCAAGGGAGCTCTTCCTCCCCCTCTGCTCAGCACTGGTGAGACACATCTGCAGTGCTGGGTCCAGTTCTGGGTTCCCCAGTACAAAAGACAGGGACGTACTGGTCAAGCGAAGGGCCACTACGTTGGTCAGGGTCTGGGGCATGTGGTGTAGGGGGAAGGAGAAGGAGGAGAAGACCTTCTTGCTGTCTTCGGTTACCTAACGGGGTTATGGAGAACGCAGTGCTGGGCATCTCAGGGATGCCCAGCAAAAGGGCAGGAGGCAGCGAGGGAAACTCCAGGCAGGTGTAAGAAAAAGGTTCTTGATGGAGGTGACATGGCATCAGAGCAGGGGCCCAAGGGGCTGTGAAATTGCTGCCCTTGCAGATTTTAATGAGTTGACTGGGCAAGGCTCCAAGCACCCCAATTTAAAGCTGAAGCTCTGCTTTGAGGAGGGGTTGGACCAGAGACCTCCAGAGGTCCCTCCCAGCCTCGGCTCTTCTGGGAAACTCTGCACTGGAGCCTTCCCTTTGTGTTTATAGCAATTCAGTACTTTATTCAGGCAATCTGCAATTAAAAAAAAATATCACCAGTTAGAAGTTCACAGGATTTGAGGGGTTTTGTCCCCCAGTTTACCTGAAATGGATCTGTGCTGCACTCCTTTCCCTGTCATCGTGGAGCAGTATGTGGGGAAATTTTATGCAGTCTTTGTTTTAAATAACATACCCTGTCTTCCCTCCACTTCCTCCTCCCACGCATTGTTCAAAACACAGACTAACCTGTTACTCTGCATATTCCTTGTTTTTCTTGGAAGCAACTTCTTCCTAGCTTGTTTTCATTTTAAAGGCTATGTGTGGTATTCACAGCACTTTCTTTCCCATGTAGTTGCTCTTTTCCCAGCTAAATTATTTTGCCTTTTGAATATATGCAGTTTAGGGTGGGTATTAATGGTTAGGGTAGGACGATATTAAAACAGAAAGTGATTTGTAAACATGAGGCTTAAAACATTTTCCACTTAAGGCTGGGAATTTAAAGCTTTTGCTCATCTTTAATATTGTATCGCTTGTTTTGGCAATAGCCAAAAGCTTGTCTTTGTGTGTTGTCCATTTGGTTACCCCAGTTCAGCAGCTGGTCGTAACCCCACAGCTCTGATCTGACAAAAGATTTGCCTTGAAAGTAAAAATACCTTCCCACAACGTGTACTTGGCTGCCAGCCACTTCAGGTATTTTGTAAGTACAGCTTCGAAACAGTGAACTGCTGGTTGGGGCTTCACGTCCAACGTCCCACCTTTGAAAAGGCAGCAGATCCACCTCAGGCTCCTCCTGGCAGAGGCTTCACAGGGACTTTTTTTGGGTAAAAGGTGTGTGCTCGGCCGCTGGTGCAGCCCCTTCGGTTCGGGAAGATCACAAAGTCCAAGACAGCTCTTTGTGTGTTGGGCTTCTGTACAAGCACTTTGAAATGTAATTCTCAGCTTTTTAATTTCTTTTTGTCTGAGAATTTCTTTACAGAACACTGTTAGACTGATAACTGAAAACTGAATATGGATTTGGGATGAATTAAGCTTGGCTTTGAGGTGGTGCAGGTGACTTGCTAATGCTGCTCCCCCACACTATGAAGCTTGGTAGATGCAGTCCCACCCAGCGCTGCCCACCTTACACCTCCCAAAGCCAGGTGCTTTCTGCAAGTGGAGACTTGGGTCTGTGAGGTGTGGAGCCCAGTACCTGGGTTCTACCCGTCAGTGTGGGTGCGTGAGCAGCCATGGAACATTGAGCAGTTACATTTTAATTATTTGTAGATGATTGGATATGAAAAAATGAGTAAATTGGAGTTTTTTAATTTTAGAATAGCACTTGTGACCTCTAGCTGGCAGGAGGCTTCTACGGAGCCGACACTGATTTCCTAGACGATTTTCAGGGACAGCAGGAACCAAGTATGAGTGAAGAAGTGCAAGCTGAAGTTTGAGGTGCTGTGAAAAGTGACTTCAAAACTGGCCTTGTGGAACCGCTTCCCAGTTTGTCTTAGGTTTGCTCAAAACTACATGAGCTGCTCTCACGAGGAACAGCTCAGGACCTGACGCTCTAAGACGTTATTGAGTCTTCCCTGTGAAGGGAGTGCCTTTCTCTTGAGTACAAATTTACATGAGCAGGTATAATGCTAAGAGAAAGAAGAAGTGGCACAAATTTACTCTCAGTAAAGCAAACTGAGGTGATCCAAAGTAAATGCAGGAGAATGACCTGCACTGGGGGAAAACACAATTCAGATTACACTTTTCTGTGGTCTTGCATGAGCTTTCTCTTCAGACACAATACATATACAAATAAATGAGGAGAGCTTTATTTTACTGAGTGGAAATTAGGGAGCTACCCCTGCAGATACAGGCTAAAATCAAGTACCCTGAATATTTTATTAAAAGTACATGGTTGTATGAAATGTAAGTCATTAAAATGTAGCTTTCCATGGGGCTGAATGCCTTGTTTGAAGGACAACAGGGCATTTTCCAGTCCTGCTTCCCCTTCCGAAAACATCAGTTCAAGTAACAGCAATACTCATGACACATTGATGATGCTGCCAGTTTTAACAGCAAAGGAAATCAATTAAAAGGTTTCCATTGACCTAAAGCTTTGGACTGTGGTGGATGGGATCAAAAGATAAATTTAGCTCAGAATTAAAGGTTGTTTTTAGAACTTTGAACCTAAAATTATGCAGCTTTCAAACATCTTGAAGCTGGTGGTCAGGTTTGAATCACAGTGAATTTGCACTATATTTGAGGAAGAAAATGTTTTTCAATGTAAAGTTTTAATTTTCTGCTTTCTCTCAGTAATTTTTCTCTTTCTGAAATTCAATACCATTAACTAACTGTGGTGCCCAAAATAATCCATAAGGAGGACTCCTGGTGCTCCAGATAGTATTTTTTCAGAAGAACGTGAGATGCGATACAGAAAGGTTGTCATATATTTTATTCATTCTAATAATTTATTTGCTTGGAGAATATTCTGTGGTTAGACTATGCCTTCTAAGAAACGCTTATGACTGTACTAGTTTTTACCCATAGATGGAGCAAGTAGCTCTCATTTCCAATGCCTCAGGGAAGAAATGGGGAAAACCCTGCAGGGTTTCATGTTGCCACATTCAGCTCTGCCCCCCGAAGGCTTCTTGACTGTAGCCGATCAGTGCTAAGGCTTTTCTTCAGGCTTTAAACTGAAATTCATTACCCCTCAGATTTTAATACGTATTTGTGACTTTTAGGTAACAACTTGCACTGAAGTGGGGCTTAGTCCGAGACAGGCTGTTGTGGAGGGTTGGCCGCCGGGTGCAGGCATTTCATGTGCCATTGGCTCAAGCTATTTTGCACTGTTACTCTTTAGGAATACCTTCCCGCGACACTCGGCACCGTGCGATGGGCTGTCCTTCCTCGTGCCAGCCGCTGGAGTCTATATTTGGGTTTTTCTTTGCTAAATCGATAAATTGTCCCGTATCTTGGACTCTCCCAGCCTTCGGACCACAACTGTAGAGAACCATCAGTTATAACCTGCATTGGGATGCCGGATAGCTGAGGCCACTTTCATCGTCAGTTTTTCATCCATGCTCACAGTTCCCCTGCCTTCTGAATGGGCAGGCGGGTGGGATGCCGGAGGGAAAGGCCATGGGGCGGCTTTGATTTCTGGCTGCGACTACCCCTTGCCATGGAGGACAAGGGGAGCAGGTTGTGGAAGGACGGGGCTGCTCGGTCCAGTTGCACCTCGGGAGGGTGGCATAGGCTCTTCCCCCGTCATCCCATAAAACCTAGGAAAGGAGCAGAGCCATTTGTCTTGCTTTTTTTTCCCGTGCTGCTGTGCAAAACGTCTAATCATAATTTTTCAAGCTTGCTTTGCCTGGAGAGGCAGACAGAGGGACCGACACTGTTCATTTCGGTCTCGTCTATAGAGAAAAATGACTTTTTGCAGACAATGTGTGTCAGCACGGGCCGCACGCAGCTTTGCATGGCCAAAGACCAGCCGCGTTCAGCACCATTTCTCCTGCCAGTTACTGATGTCTGCTGTCAGCAGCAGATGATTTTTTCTGGTTAAAATGTGCCCATGGTGATTGATCTTAGGTTATTTGGAGATATCTTTCAATGTGCTTCCCTTTTCACCTTAGTTTCCCATGGTCAGTGTTATCTGCATAGGTGGAGTACATCCAGTATGCTTTTATATTCTTTACCACTCTTTCTAAGCAAGAAGGATTTTTCAGACTATCTTCAAATTGCTAACGATTTAGATACAATGATGCAAAAAAAAAGGGAAGTTTTTTAGTCTCTAACTTTCATCCATAGGGTATGGGACAGACCTGTGACCAGATTCATTCCCATTTTCTCTCTCTTTCCTGGGGTTTAAAATATGGAATGTGCTATAAATGATCAGACTTTTAAATAACAACCAAGTTATTATTTCTTATGGTGTACAGACAAGACCTTAGTTTTATATTTGCTCTTTTGGAGACTGCTGCCGGCATGCAGGGGAAATAGAAACTACGGTTT
This sequence comes from Phoenicopterus ruber ruber, assembly GCA_009819775.1. Classification (NCBI taxonomy): domain Eukaryota; kingdom Metazoa; phylum Chordata; class Aves; order Phoenicopteriformes; family Phoenicopteridae; genus Phoenicopterus; species Phoenicopterus ruber. Next base: position 8,020,004 of record CM020216.1, on the reverse strand, counting down.
GAACATCTCCAAAGGTTGATGGACACCGGTGGCCTTTCACTGCTGGTTGTCTTTGTGTCCTTTGATAAGAGAGGTCTGCAGGGCAGTGCTCATGTGCAGGTGACTTTATTCCCCCACAGGCAGTAATGTAAGCAACAGCAGAGCTAAAGAGAGGGTTTCGAAGTCTTAAGCTGTCTAATCACAGGAAACCATTTGGAAATAAGTTGTGGGGGATTTTTTTGTGGTTGTGGGTTGTTTTTTTTTTAAACTATTTGTAGTTTAAAAATCCAGGAATACATGTAGGAGCAGATTTTCAAACATATTTAGGTGTCTGTTTTCCATTTAGATCGATCATTTCAGAATTTGGTCCCTAAACAAGTATTTGGTTATAAATGCTGGAGAAATCTTGTTTTATTTTACTAGGTTTGTTCATACATTTAATGTTAAGTACATTGCTTTATCTGAATCTTAGAGAATGCTTGTCATGATCCCATTGAAAATGCATTGTGCATCTGAGCTCTTTTGATACGTGATTAGGGTTTGAAGTATTATTAATCACTTAAGGTATCAGATCCAAGCTTTACAGATATCATAGGTTCTCAGCTTCTTAGATAAAGTCCATGGAAAATGCCTCAAAAATGGGCTGAATAAGTGTGATAAATGTTGAATCAATCAGTTTTCTGATCTGGAAAAATATGGAATGAAAGAACCGTATCACAAGGCAGAAAAATGCATAGTTTGGGGAATACAGTATGTGTAGTATTTTAAGTGTGGTTAAATCCCAGGCTCAATCCAGCAGCCTGTAGTTCTTTTGTAGCCCTTGTTGGATCAGTGTGAGTATTGACTGAGCTGGGACCAAATGAAAACATTGATTTTAAAAAGAAAATAAAACCATAGTAATGATGGTAAATTGCTGTGAATTGTGAGAGTCAATAGGGTGAGGTGCTGATCACTCTCATGTCTCAATTTGCAGGCTTTGTGGAAATGAGCCTTTACTTTCTGCAACCTTTGGGGCTGTGAAAGCATATTGAAGGAGAGCCCCAGTAACAACCGATGATTAGACTGAGAGGGTTTTAAAGACTTCACACAGACTCTGCTACTTGCCTGCATGGATGACTAGATTTGTTCCCTGCTTTCACTTGTGTATTTTGTTTTCCCATTGACCATAAAGCCAACTGCAGGTAACTGAGACCTCTTTTGGGCTGCCAGGCTGTGAACCGTGGGTGGATGGGGAGGGACTCAGCAGCCAGCAAGGCTCCTTGGGGGGTTGAGTGGAGCACTGGCCACCTCCAAGCAAGGCAGAGGGCTCTGTAGCCTCTTCTTCTGGGACACCTCATGTGTGCCTAATTATGAACACACCTGGTAGTGACTGAATAATTTGGGGAGACATGATAGGACTTTTATTTGTGTAATGCCTTCAGACACTCTTGTAGTCTTCTGTACTGGCCCAGGAGTGAGAGAAGGGCCGTTCACATTTGATATTGGCTAGGATTCATCAGTGATTTTGTAATGTGCCCTTGGGACAGGCGGTGGAGGCAACGTTAATGCAGAAAGAAGCAAGATTTAGCAGGATGGGAGCTGTGGATACCTAGTCCAACTTCTGTTACAGTAAATGTCATTTATGTTTTTTCTGTGGACTTCCAGGGAAGATGTTTCTCCTATTTCTAGTAGTCCATTTGTATAGGAAGTAGGCATGGGCAGACACCGCAGTCTCGCAGCTGAGCTGGTATAAACCATCACATGAGCTTGCAGCATCTGCTTCAGCACAACATCACTTCTAGCAGTCCCTGGCAGAGCCGTGAATCAGGCAAGGAGGGCCTGTAGCTTCTGTTCTAATTATGTCAGTTGTTGGAGCACCTTACAGCAACTTGCGTAGTGATCATCCAACTACGGAGCGGTCATTGGCCCATTTGGTGTATGCAGCAAATTTAAATGCAGGTTGGTTGTTACTGGGAAGAGGGTATGTGGAAAAGCACAGAACATCTCTTCTAGTATAAAACTCTTCATGGTACCAGGTTTAGCATTTGTTTTTCCCCATCGCCTTAATAAATCAAATAAATATCAAGCTGGATTAGGAGATCTAGCAAGAATCCTTTTGTACTTGCAGTTTCACAGAGGTGAAAGGAAATTGTGTAATACCAAAATTACATTAACATCACTGATCTAACTAATTCCCATACTCCTGAACCTGTGTAGTGGAGCTAAGTCCTTCCATGCTGCTCTCTATTTGACTGAAGTAAGATCACATTTCCTTTGTCAAAGCAAAGGAGAACAAAGATGACACTTTTAAAAATTAATTGGTTTAGGATTTTCTAGCCTGGTGAGTTAATTGATTTGGATTTTATTGTGCTTAAAATAATCAACACACCAGCTGGAGGAGGCTAGAAGTCATGTTCCTAGTTCAAAATAAAAAGAGGACCGGCAAGGTCTTCTACTCATGTCAGAAAATGAGTCTTGGGTCTAATTTTTGGACATTGACCTATGAATGGTTCCCAACCGTCAGAACCTTTACAGAAATTTGTTTGAATAATGTATCCTAAATGGGATAATACGCGTATCAGGAGCCAGTAACTGTTATTGCAGATGCTTTGATAATGCAGCAAAACTTCTGTGTACAGTTCTGGGCTCCCCAGTTTAAGAAAGACGAGGAACTACTGGAGAGAGTCCAGTGGAGGGTACAAAGATGGTGAGGGGACTGGAGCATCTCTCCTGTGGGGAAAGGCTGAGGCAGCTGGGGCTGTTCAGCCTGAGGAAGAGAAGACTGAGAGGGGACCTTATCAATGCTTATCAATATCTCAAGGGCGGGTGTCAAGAGGACGGGGCCAGACTCTTTTCAGTGGTGCCCAGCAACAGGACAAGGGTCAACAGGCACAAACTGGAATACGGGAAGTTCCGTCTGAACATGAGGAAGAACTTCTTTACTGTGAGGGTGCCAGAGCCCTGGCACAGGCTGCCCAGGGAGGGTGTGGAGTCTCCTTCTGTGGAGAGATTCCAACCCGCCTGGACGTGGCCCTGTGCAGCCTGCGCTGGGTGACCCTGCTCTGGCAGGGGCTGGGCTGGATGGTCTCCAGAGGTCCCTTCCAACCCCTGCCATTCTGTGATTCTGTGATTCTGACAAGCTTCCCTGGCACAACGTGGGACATACTGAGTGAAGGACGACACCATGCAGAGGACCCAATCCAGGTTCAGAAAAGCATTTTATTACTCACAGGCACACATGTGCACGTTAGCTGGAGGTCCATGCTCCCCAAAGTTTGCAATGGTTTTGGATTTGCAGGATGAGGGTTGTAAAATGCTCCGAAGCCCTGGCTGTGCTTTGCCAGCTGGCATCTGAAGTGGTTTGTGCTGCAAAGTGGGCGTGTGTGGATGCTCCGCAAATTAAAGTGCAAAGGATGGGGCAGCAAGATGAGAATTCATGGTGGGTACAGTGTGAAGCTGTGATAAGTAAAAATGTAGTAGCGAATGTAATTCTGAGAGTAATGTCCTGAATATCCCCTTTATGAAGGGAAGATTTTAGTCTGCAGACTCATCTGTATACTACAAGCAATAATCTGTAACTGGTATTCTCCCTGGGTTGTTTCTATTTAGTCCACTTTCTGGATGTTAGAGTTTGTTATCCAGCTAAACAGCTAGACCAGCGCACGTACAGAGCATTGCTGGAAAGGTCCAAATGTCAGGAACTAACTGATTTATGACAATCCTGAAACCACTGAGCCAGCAGTGAGCTTGCAAAGGTCCCTGTGCCTGGGATCTCTAGGATGGATCAATAGACTAACTGCCCACCCCTCCCATCAGGGCCGGCTGGTTCTAGCATGGGGCACTAAGTGTTTAATGAAATCTAAATAGGATCTTTCTTAATTTAGTTTACAAATTGATTTTGTGGATTCTTTGGGGTTTAGGTTTGTTGTTTTAAAAAAAAGAAATTATTTTATTTCTTCATGTGTTTTCTGCTATGTTCATTTCTGTCACAATTCACCCAGTATTTGAAGACTCTTCTCCGTCTTTAATAAATTCTTACCTTAGATTATGGAGAAATATTGATCTGTACTTGATATGAGAAACAAATAGTCGGTGTCTTCGATGATCAACCATCAAAACACCTCAATTTCTTAGTTAAATTATTTTGAAGCTTGCCTCAGGGTTCCTATAAGCACATTTTATTGGTATGTTTTGTGGCTGTTTCCAGTGGGATTTCCTTGTAGTTTGCTTCTTGCAGCATCTCCCGCTGCTTACGGCTCTCAGAGCCCGCAATGGAAGTGCAGCTTTGGAAGCCCGGTGTGGGGGTGTGACACAGGGCTGCGGTGACAAGTGCGTGCGGGTAGCTACGCCAGACAGGGCTGCACTGTGCGAGCCCAAACTGCATCTCCCTGGGAGCTCCTATATGACTGTGAAACATAGGTGCCCTCCTGTGGGCATCCCGCTGCTCCTCCTTGCTGCATGGAGAGGCTGGGATTGCCTTGCCTGCCTGGAGATGCGTTGGTTTAGGTTTTGAGCAGGATGCTAAGGACCTTTTAGGTCTAAAACCATTCAAACAGCAGGGGCTGAAAGCATCCCTCCCTCCGACATGTGTAACAGCAATAGTTTCAGCAGTTGTTCAGGAAACCAATTTCTCCTCTCCTTGTTCCAGGAGGGTTTGTCATTGCCCTCAGGTCAGGATATGGCCCTCAATATCATGACAGACAGTTAATTGCATTGACAAATACACAGACCCTCACGCAATTAATTTCTGCTGGGGAAGGCGTGTGAAGATCAGCCGTTAATCATGTGTTCTTCAACAAATGCCATTACTTGGGAATCCTGAGCGTTTTGTTTCAGGGTCACTGTGAATGTATCTGCTTCATTGCTTGCCTGATCTGGGCAGAAGGTTTGGTGTCAGATTTGTTTGCTGAACCTCAGTATAAGGTTTCCATAGCTCTTCGTGTTCACGGTCTTTCCACGGATCTGTTTAATGGTGAGTGAACTGCGCTTGGCAACCTGAGCTGTAACTCCAACGCTGTTTGCAGTTATGCAGTTGCTCCAATTCCTCTTGCACGCCGATGTGCCCCCCGTAGCGCCGAGCAGCCTGAGGCCAAAATGGCTTTAATCCATGCAAAATAAAAAAATCCATGTCTAAACGCTACGAAGGTCAAGACTTTCTGGAGAGGAGGTGAAAGAATTGCACGTGAACTAATGCTTAATACTGAAACAAGAGTAGCTACACATGGCAAATAGTGCCCGTGTTAGTTATTATAGATGTTTAGCATCTATATTAAATGCCTGCCTCCTTCGTGTTTCATAGAATCATAGAATGGTTTGGGTTGGAAGGGACCTTTAAAGGTCATCTAGTCCAACCCCCTGCAATAAGCAGGGACATCTTCAACTAGATCAGGTTGCCCAGAGCCCCGTCCAGCCTGAGCTTTAATGTTTCCAGGGATGGAGCATCTACCACCTCTCTGGGCAACCTGTAAAAAGTACAGTTTGCTAGGGAAGTGTTAAGCTTGGCCATGTTAGGTGCACCTTGAAGGATTTCTGAATGACAAGAAGCACGAACAGCGGCTGAAACACGTAGCCAGGTTATAAAAATGGGGTTTTGGCATAGGAGTCCTCAGCAGCGGCACTTGATTGCATTGCAGCACGGGCCTAAACTTGTTTGGGAGAGCAAACCTCAAAAATGAATTGATGTGAACATTTAGATGAGCAGTTAGCTGAATTTTTTCATCTTTTAGAAGAAAGTATTGCTCCTTCCAGTGAAGCTAATTAAAATGAGGCTTCTGCTCATGCGAAGATCAAATTCTACTGTATTATGTGTATTTAAACACATCTGATTTACTACATCTGACTTTCTCAGAGTAACACAGGAGAATATTTGACCATTGGGCTCTGAACACAGTGGAACAATTTCCAGACTTGGGTGCTTGAAGTTAATAGCATAAATCCTTGCTGAGACACCTAAGCCAGTTGACTTGGGGAAAAAAAGGACCTTCTTAATTAAAAAAAAAAAAAAAAAAGAGACGAAAAAAGGAAATATTTTGGCTAATTTCAGCAATATTTGCTAGTCACCCCTATGAAAGTGGTGAGCAATAAGGAATAATTTCCTGCGTGGGCATCTAAGTGTTGGGTTTTGTCCTTCAAAGCCAGAGGAGAGCCCTTGCTTCCGATGCAATCAAAGGCACTTTCATTGAAAAAAGCCTAATTGTGACCCTTCCCTCCTTAAAAACATAAGTAGTAAGTAATGAGGATTATTGCCAATCTGACATCTTGTATGTTCACTGGCATTCACGGAAAGCTTTCAAGCAAATGTTGGGGATTAGCGCAAACTAGTTTGTACAGCTGTCTAGATTTTGTTGAATCAGAAGCTCAGTCTGCAGAAAAATATGTGGATTATCAGCAAATTCTTACTAGTGGTAAGGGAAGACAGGCAGGGATAGATGTTGTGAATTTAGAGAAATGGTCAAAGCCATGGCTATGGGGTAGCTGTTATGGACTCCGTTGCAGTAGTTAGGAACATTTTATTTTTTCCCTGGTTGTCTTTGTTGTAGAAACAAAGACCAAGAAAGAAACTGAAATTTAGCATTTTTCTTAATGACATTAATGTATTTAATTAATAGCCATTGCTTTGGTATTCCTTTGTGATGGGCCATAATTCCTTCAGTTTTGCTTAACAGAAGTGGATTTATGCGTTCGTATTATCCAGACCATTGGGTCAAAGACTGTGTAAAAATCATCAGAGTATGAAAATGCAAAAAAAAAATTACCATGTGTTATTTCTGTGTGTTATGTGGAGCATCTCCATGTAACATAGTAGCACATATCCATGCAGTCAGATACACCCTGAAAGACAAGATCCCCCCAGATTTGGGGTGGTGGTGGGGTGGAGTAGAGCTTCTGTGCAAGGGAGATGTCATCAGGGCGGCTTCTGTCCCTGGCCCCATGGTGATGTTTTGCTTTTTCCTTTAACCACAGAGTTTAGGGGTGCTGAAGGGAGGTGAAATCTCAGATATTTTTTTTAGAGTGTAAGCCCTGGTGACTCAAGGATGGTGGCTACTCTGGGATTGTCCCCAGCCTCGGAGGATGGTGCTGGAGGAGCATGTGGCCATCACAGAGGGTGAAATTCAGAGTAAGGGACCTTGTTACACGTGGCCATGGCGGGGGCTGGAGGAGATCGGGGTGACTGCAGCCTGCCTCTGTGACCCAGGAGAGTTTGTGCGGCACCGGGGGGCCACAAGTTAGAGGAGTAGGGGAGAGAAAACCCTTGGGAAACTGGCCTTAGGTCAGCTCTTTTACCAACTGCAGTTTCTTGGCATGAGCTTTGTTAAGGCATGTCACTGCAATTAAATCGCATTAAAGGCAAACAAGCTGATGATGAGCGCTGGTCAGAAGTCACACTGCCGTTAGACTGAGCACCAGTTTGGGATGAGCTTTGAGGCAGAGTGGCTGGAGCTTGGTTTGGAGTAGCCAGAAGCCACCGTGGCAATCACAGGAAGCCCCCATAGCCTCTCTGTTTGGAAAGCTGGGATATGGAGAGAGTGAACGTTGCTGGTGGAGGATCTTACAAAGCAGGCAGCTGTGCTGCAGATTGGGAAACTTAAATCCGCTGTGTGCAGCTGCTCCCTGGGGGAGCCCAGCTACAAACCGAGGGAGCGGGAGCAGCGCCGGAGCACGGACCTGCACCAGCTGTGCCGCACCTTTAGCCACAGTTTGGCTCTCATTTAGCCAAGCGAGCCGAGAGAGGGTCCGGCTGCCCTGGGCAGGGGGTCTCACCTGTGCTTGGAAAAATGACTTGGAGAGTGTGATCCTGAGGATTCACACCATCATTTTCACTCTCTTATTGCATTTTGTATTTAAGAAGTGTGTGGTTGGGACGTGGTGAGTTTTTCTCATGCACTTGTGCATGTTCAATGTAAGCATCCTGGCACTGCCTCCACGCACCAGCTTTTGCATCTTCAAACCATCCAAGTGCTCTGACAGTTCCCAGCCACAAGAGGCTTGGGGAAGGCAACAGAAAAAGGCATCGCCACAAAACGAGCCTGTTGAGTCATCTCCACCTTTCTTTCCACTGCGTATCGCTTTGTCAATTCCAGTTTTAAAGTTGAAAAGAAGAGATGTGGTATTTTTAAGGGCTTGTTTCTGCTTCAAGCTTTCCGTCTGTTTTTTTCACAGCGTCAATAGTTTTTCCATGTAAATTTATTACTAGTGGTTAAATTGCAGGATTGGGAGTGCTGTGACAGAAAGGTGTCTTCTTCTCCCCGCAGAGCTGTTGAAGCCGGCACAGTGTCCATAATCTCATGCCTGCTACAGCTGCGATGAGAGGGGAAACAGAATTATGCTGCATAGATGAACCTCACATGTTCACTGCTTTGTGGTTGGCATCAGTCGGAGAGAGTTATGAGGTCATGGTACACGTTCTTGTCATGCTCAAGCTTTATTTAGTTTCTCGAGGTGATGCTGTCATGATGTTTAGTATTACGATACGTGGATTTTTTTTTGGAGGAGCAATTGCAAGGAGCCCTTGCTTCAGCGTGGCTGAACTGAGTCATTCCCTGGTGCAGAAGGGCTCTGTGGGAACGGGGCACTGATGTTTGGGACTGGATTGTTGAAAGAGAGAGTTGGCTGCTTGCATATTCAAAGCCTGAGACATTATTAAGTAAATAAAAGAAGTGGCACTAAAGAAAGTATCCGAATAGTACGTCATTTCCTTAGGAAAATAACCTGCAGGGTGCTGAAATCTGCTGCTGCAGAGCACTGGGATAACTGTGCATCATTCCTCACTTAGGAACCATGTCAGGGACCAGACTGGAAAAATGATCTGCAGTGGATTTTTTTTTACTTCTCTGTCATCTAGCTGCCAGGAAGAGGAGTTTTGTGCTGTATTTTGTATATGCACTTTGGTCCTGTCTCTGTTCTGCCTGAAGCTCTCTCTCAAGTCCTTCCAAATTCTTTACCATAAAAGATAATAAAACACTACAGCACTTCACTAAATGGCATCCAGAACTGTTTCGTCAAACACTAAGGCAGAAGTCAGATTGAGAGCAGGACAGCAGTAAGAGCAAAGACTGGGGAAAATTCGTTTCCCTTCAGAGTAGCTGGATTTTTGCCATCAGTGAAACCTGGAATCCACCCACTGTAAAAAAAATTAGCAGGTACTTAATAATGCTCTTTTTTTCCCAAGGCCTCATGGATACCCACCAATTATGATTTACTGTAAGCACTCCATGAAAAGCAATGTTAAATCTTGCTGCCTTCTGCTTTGGAGGTCACAGAGAGACGGCTGAGTGAACCTCGGCAGTTTTTTATTGTTATTTAATGCAAAGCATAAAATACTGTCATTGGGCCACAGTAAAGAAGGAGACAAGTCTTAATCACATAAACAGATTCTCATATACTTTCCCCATGCTATTTTATAAAGTGCTTATATAACTGAAAAGATTAACCTTGGAAAAAGAAGGCTAGAAAAATATTTTTACGGCTTCTTATTTATGGCTTTACTACGGTCAAGGAATTAGTTTGCATTTTACAAAGCCAAAAAGTGGGGGAGGAGAGAGGAGGAGGGATCTGAATAAGGAGAGATATTTGCACGGCTCTCAAAATATTAAAGAAAAACTAAAATCCTGAGGAGTTACCGCTGTCAAATGCAGACACGCAGGCAAATCCTAGGCTGGAACGGGACTCAGTATCCAGGCAACGTCAACATTCTTTTTTTAAGCTACTTCCAGCGCCGCTGACAGCTTTTGCCACTTTATGGTCACATTAAAAAAAGAAAATACATGACATCATTGAAATTCTTAGAAATTAATTTCTCATCCGTCCAGCAGATGTGAGGCTCAGCAACACGCAGCACATGCACATCTTGCAAAAATTCAGAGGGAAAAAACCTTTGATGAGTTCATGGCTGGGAAGGTGTGTGGTTCCTTGTTTCTCTGTAATCCTGGCACTTCATTTCCCCCAGAGTTTCTTATCCTCTCCCTCGGACACAGATACTTACTGTGCATTAGGGAATGGATCGCATTTGATTAAGCCGCTTATAAGTAACTTCTGCCGCTGCACTACAGGTTGCAAGATTAGAGGAGCCCTTTGCTGTGCTAAGAAAGCCTCCACCTCTTCTTTCCTAGTTCTTTTTGTATGGTGCAAAACCCAAGTGGCTAAATGCATTAGGAACTTCATTAATATGCTAATAATGTTAATATATGAAGGGAAAAAGCCCTTGCATTTGCAGTCTTACAAGGGTAAAGTGGGACTGATGGGCACAGAATACGTACAGCCCAATGTGCTCAGCACCACGAGGCTGTAGGGATCGTGCTGCAGGGTAGGCAAAGAAAGGACACTGGTTTGCTGTGTCCTGAAATGCAAGTATCTTTGCACTGGAGGTGTCAATCTAGCAAAGCTGAACCTTTTCTTAGAGCTGAGAAGTTAAAACTGTGTTGAGGAGCCAGCCTCGTTCTTCGCTGTGGACCACCGCAGGGAGCACTGAGCGCTCCCCAGACATGGCTGCACATTTTGTGCTCTTGGAGCAAAAGCAAAACTGTCTGTCAGCTTGGGAAGTGCTTTGTGATGGTGACCAAGAGAAGGTCGCTAAGACACACAGAGCTTCCCCACCAGTAAGGTCAAGTAACACAAAAACCCAGTAAAACTTGTTGCTAAACATGAAGATGTTTAGCTCGCTGCTCGCTAAGTAGCGATGACTGTCAAACTTGCCAGGCGTTATTGCTAGCTGCCAAGGTGATGACGGAGGGTTTTTTCCCACAAATATGTGGTAAGTAATAATAACAAAAGCATTCAGTCTGTAACACTGAAAGGTTTTTACAGGCTGTTTTAAGCAACCTTGACTCCAAGAGCCAGAATTGCATGAGGCTGCATTAGGGAAAGTTCATAGGACTCTGTTAGAAACGTGCCCCTGAAAACAGAGACACCCGAGTGAAGGACTAAGGATGCAGGATGCTTTTGGGGCAGAACGAGAAATTCAAGAGTTGGGCTTTGTGCTGCTGGATATATCCAGAGCTCTGTAACCATAACACTGAGTTTCTGCTTTGATTCTTGATGTGAAATTTAAACTGATTAATGATGTTAGAGCTACTTGGTAGAGTGCTTTCTACTTTAAGCACCGAAGCCACTGTAAGATGCTGACCTTTGACAAGATTTGGGAATCTGATGGCACTGTACAACAACTTCTGGTCATCCGTGATACTAGTTTAGATCATTTTCAAATGGCTTTACAAGGAACAAATATTAGTGTGATTGTCCCAATGCATTGCTAAGCTAAGTCACCACTAAAAGAGATTTCATGGTTCCAGAAGTCTCTCCTCAATTTAAGGCTCGATGTGTTTTGAGGAAGTGAACACGGAAAGATGCTGGCTGCAAATTAAGTGTCGGCCTGAGAACTGTGTCGAGCTGGGATGTGCCTGAGCACTGACACCTGCCCTCTGATTCACAAGGGCATCCCTAAAACCTAAATAACCAAGGAAGTGTTGCACAAGGAGATACTGTGATGTTGCCTCCTCCCCGCTCTGTCTCTGGCTTTCAGGCAGTCCCCCAAGGACACAGCTGACAGCCTTTTCACTCTCTTCTTATATCATTAGCTGTTGTGAAAAGGTTTCAGCCCATTTTTTCTCCTGCCAGGTATTGTGTTGTGCAGACTGGCAGGGTTGGCTTTTCCAGGAATATTCTGTTACTGCCTTGTAGCTCCCAGGTTTCCAGCCCTTCTGTCATCTATGTATAAAGACTCAAACAGCTTTCTCTAGTTCATGTCTGCGTTGGTCCCAGCCAACCCGCTGAGATTTTTCACACAATCCTAAGTGTAACAACTCTGAACTCTACAGTGCTTGGTGTTTTCACTTGCACAGTGAATGAACAGGGAACTTTTTACCACCCAAGCTGTCCCACATTGTCCCTTGATTCACTCCCATCATAGGCTTGCGGCTCCCGCAGTCGCAGCAGCTTCCCAGCTGGATGCCGTGGATGTGTCAGATGCTTTTTTCTAAAAGTTACCTGTCTGCCAGTTCCACAAATTGGTAGAAATCATCAAGAAATGGGAAATATTGGGGCTTGGATGGTTTGTAACTCATTGTAGACAGTAAAACAATGCCAGCTTTCCCTTACATGTCCACTGTCTCGGTCTTTGTCCCTTCTGTACCCTGGGAGATTGCTAAGGTACCTCTGTTACCATCTCAGTAAGCTGCAAGGTCTGTCTTTTTCACTGTGCTTTCATCTCTCATAAAAAGTCAGTGAAGTTTCTTTTGCTAACAAAATTGCTATGTTTGATCTGGGTGCAAAAAATCTTAAAAAAAAAAAAAAAAAAATCCCCAAAAACAATCTGGAAAGAGAAACAAAAAAGATTTTGAATGGTTTCTCTTCCAGACCGCATGTATAACGAATGTTTCCTCCTCTATACTCCCATCTGCTCTGGCAGATCTTCCGTAATCTGGGTGACTAATTCTAGTAATCTCTCTGGAGCTGGGGCATGTGAGACGGCCACCTCATGCACACAGTGGTTTAACGCAGTGTGAACAACACATCGTGTTCTTGCAAAGGAAGGAGCAGAGCCGTTGGGTCCAACAGACCTCCGTCTTGTTCTGTTCCTCACCGGCCTCGTGCCAGCCTGCTGCAGGGGGACTTTTGGAAAGTCACTTCTCCCTGTGCAAAGAAGCTACAAACCATTGTACTCGCCTCCCTTCTGCTGAAGACGATAAGGTGCTGTATGAGATCTAGCTGGTGGTGGTTCCCGCGATGGTTCTCTTGGGAAGTTAAAACAGAGCTGATTTGCCAGTTGTTCAATTATTATGACATTAAAGTATGCAGTGTACCTGGGTTTGTTCCTTTGCTTACAACTAACGATGCTTCAGAATCATTAATTCATAGGAAAAGTAAGGGTAGGAAATGAAGATAGATCTTGGGGGAGGGGGGGTTGTGCCTTTTTTTTTTAAATCCCTTGTATTGTTTCTTAACCACCGGATGAAGGTCTACTGTATTTGCTAGGGATGGCTTGAACAAATAGACTAAAAGAGAGCCGCCTGCAACGCAAAGAGGCTCTGCAGGGAGTTGGATTTCAGTGCAGTCCCTGTCTGCGCGCGGTGGATTCTTCCCTTTCTATTATAATCCCCTTGCTGGAGCAGTCCCACTTGTAATGACAATGCAGTGTTGGGTGATCCTTTAGGAATTTCCCCTCTTGGCATTACGCCTGTGTTTAGTTCATCGGATTGGGATCCAGTCCTGTGCGATGTCCTTAGTCATTCATGCAAACATACTCTTGGTGGCTATATAATAAGTAGTTAAAGCCCTTCCTATGGATACCCTGGCCAGTCATTGGCATTTTGTGAGCCTTGAGCTTGAGTTCAGTAAGCAATACAGCTCACCGCTGGTCTAATGCTACACGACCCTGCTTTCACTGTCCACAAAACAACGTTTGCAATAGTTCACGGAAAATGTCCATTCTGTGTAAACACCTGCATTAGATACCCCTATAGGTAACCTGAACGTAGGCCTCAAGCTCTCCTGCACCATCGCAGCAGCTAAGAGCAGGAGAGGCGCACATATGTGAACTCCTTCGCCCTTGAGGGTAGGAGTTCACAGGCAACGGTTCCTGCCTCTGGAAGTTGCTGCTTTCTTGCAGCTGAGCCAAACGAGGTCCCTCTTTCATCACTGAAGAACAGGAGAGTCGTCAGTGAAGTTACTGGCGCCAGGAATGAGAAAGGCTTCTCAAGCGTTAGCTAAGCATTTAGCTTTTCAAGGTTTGGTTCAATTTTCTCTTCAGTAAGCATTTCTGGGTTGTCTCACATGTCTAATAGGATGCTGCTGACCACTGTCTCTAATGTGTATGATATATATAGCACATATGTTTTTAATATATCCACTGTGGCATAGGAATGGGTCATTTGTGGGATGACTGTCAACCCCAACTTTGCACTATTGGCATTTTTTATTGTTAGGGAACACTTAAGATTCTTTTCGACCAAAAATACCAGATAATAATAATACCAAGCCAGGCAAAGAGTCTCTTTGATGTCTTATTTTGTGTGTAAGCAAATTTCTTGGCTTTTGCTGTCAGATTCGTCCGCTTATTGTAGGGAGCAGAAGGATACAGAACTTGAAATTACTTTGAAATCTCATCATCCCGCCTAGATTTTAGGATAAGGGCATTGCTTCCAACATGCATGTTTGTCACTAAAGTTGTATTTTGTGACAACTGTGCCAGCGTGAATGTTAAAACTGCAGTAAATGTGTGTGAAGCTGTTTTACACCTAGTGCTCCTAGTAGCTTATGAATTGCAAATGTATGGCTGTGCAATGAGAGATGCTCGCTGGGTTTGTATAGGGTTGATATCCGAGGATAGCTGAGAATTGCTGCAAACCATTGATAATTCAGCTGAGTTTTCCTCTTCTCTCCAAATAAATGTCCTAAGGCAGAATCAGTGGACAACTGTGTTTCTGTGGAGTCGTGGTGCTCTGATTTTTAGTTTCTTGTGTTTCGGGGTGTTCACTATGGGATAGTGGTATAAATTTCACTCTTCAGGTACTGGCCATCCCTAATGTATCACTTTCTTGGAGTAATTTCTGGCTTTATTCATTTGCTGTCACTCACTTTGCGACCCATTCAGTGCTCGTTGAAAGACTTTTTCTTTAATTTAAACTGAAGGAGATGTTTTGTTCAGCCCTACAATGCCCATTACAGCTTTAACATCATTTAATCTGTTCCAATCCTGCATGAAAAGTGAGGAAGCAGGAAAGGAAGAAGAACAAGAAGAGGACAAAAAAGAGTTTTGTGATGTTCCGGTGAATCCTGTCTCCTTCTTGAGGTTTTGTGGATGGATATGGTTGACAGGCTTGACAGAAGCAAGAAGAAAAGAGAAGCAAGAAGAGATGAGAAAAGCACAAGTGAAAAAATACTTATACTACTTTTATGTAAAAGTTACAGCTGAGATGTTTTTCCTTAGCTGAGATCTTACTAAATTTCAGGAGTTGTGTTGCCACACCAGACATCCTGTACTTGCTGGATCAAATACTGTTTTGCTGTTTTGAGCACAGCCAGATTGCGGCGTATATAAGAATGAATGGCTCCATTTTTCACATTACAAACTGAAATTGCTAAAGAAGTGAGCGCTGGAAACATATGCACCACAGTTCATTAGTAAGATGTGGGGAAATGATAAAATTATCATTTGGATAGGATCATAGTCATCAGTCCCAGCTTATCGGTCTTTTGGGGCAGGTACTCTGAGCCTGAAATACAGTGTTTTTCTTACTAAAAATCACCAATGTGCCAACTCTACCATCGCCGTTACTCCTATTCCTGCTGGTTCGTATTATAAGCTCTGGAAAGGTAGGATAGAAAAACATCACAAAGACGCCAGGATGTAATTTATAAGTAATTTACCAAGAGTTCTGGGGAATCCAGTGTGCACCTTTGGGACTGCTAAAAAGAAGTAAAATTAAACTTTCAGATTTTTGAAACCAATTTAGTGCCAGCCTGACAGCTTCAGAGATTGAAATCTTTCTTAATGCACAGTGAAAGCAGCATGAAGTACTATAAAAAAGGGGGATACAGTGAAACACTTGGTTATGATTATGGGAAGTAATTGAGCCCAGCTTGGAGTCATAAACTTGCAGTTCTTTTATGGGGTGTGAGCTGGACTTGGACCAGATGGAGAAAGTGGTAGTTTGTATTTCCCTTTGAAAACGCAGGCTGCATGCTCTGTTCAACCAGCCTGCAAATGGTGTTCAGGCAAAACAGGCTTTTTGTTATTGTGCATTGCATCACTTGTAGTCTTGAGCGGGTTTTTTTTAGAGGAAAGATCTTTTTTACGTACTTATTTGCGTGTTATTTTGAAATATTTTCCAAGTTTTCTATTTATATGAAATATGGTTGCAGTTAAAATCTGTCTGGTGTTGTGAGACTTGTAAGCCTGTCCTGGCACCACTGACAATGATAGAAAATGTTTTATTTTGCCAACATCGGTCTGTAGAACTTAAAAGAGAAAATTAGAAAAATTCCAATTTAGGGAAATTTTTAAGGACAACAAGGCAGAGAAACATGATCCACGTAGAAATGCAAACGTGATTCATGCTTTACCTTTCTAAGGGTGGATCTGAACTTTATTTCTTTGAGCAATGACAAAAACAGAGGGAATTTTGAGCAAGGAAATTCTCAGCAATGAGGAAAGAGAAATACTTGGTTTTGCTGATTTGCAGTCAGAAGCCAGTTGAAGCGTTAATTGTCGCTAAGGGGATACATATTCTTTTTAGCCTTCCTGTTTTGTGCTAAATAAGCTCTTAAATTTCAAGGAGGAAAGTATTGTTTTTTCCATTTTCACAACGGAATAAACCCTGATAGGACTAACTGGTCCCCGTTGCCTGCCCCGCACTCTGCTGCTGCATTCGTGTATCAGGTTAAAGCTCCAATTAAAAAGGCAAGTGCAGAAATTGTTCAAAATATCAGCATTTAAAGTATTTTCCCCATGGCACAGAATTTACACCTCCGTAAGACAGATGAGTCAGTTTGTGTTTCAAAACTCTGACGTGTGGGTCGGACACCCCGTGACGGCTGCTCTTGCTTGGTGCGAGGGCATTTTCCATATTTCCTGTTCAGTGACCAAATCTGAACCCCCAATTCTGCTGCACAGAACAAATCTTCGCATCACATCCAAGGAAAGGAAGATTTTTGTTATGTTTGTGCCTGAAGAGTCCGTTCAGTCACTGGGGGGAGGTACAAAAGGTGCTTTTATCCTGAAAGATGGAAAACTGAAAAGCAAGAAGGATTGAGAAGAGGGAGCCAAGCCACGGCTGGGGCTTTTTTGGATTGTATTGGAGATGACTCCTGCCATGAGACTCCTCTCCTTATGTGGCCCTGTGAATTAATGAAAAATATAGCAGAAGGAGGTTTATCTTTCCTACTTTGTGGGCTCCAGTCTCCCCTTTTTAAAAAAAACAGGAGTTTTAAGGGGATGGAAGGCTGGGATGAGCAGGGGAGGACATTGCTGGGTGGGCTGGGCACACAGGCAGCTGATGGGATAAAGGCAAGAATTGGTGTAAGGGAGATTTCCAGGAGACATGGGTCTTTTTTTAACTCTAGAGCCTTTTTTAGGCTCTTTTTTGGACTTGATGCTAGGCCATCAAAGTAAAACCGTGAGAGAAACAGATGACCTGGGGCAAGAGGGTGGTGGGGCTGGAGGCGGGTTGGTGAGTTGTCAGTGTAGAGGCTGCTCTAAGGCCATGAAATGGCTCAGGTCCGGCCAGCTTAGCAGATACAGCAGGACATGGGAAGCATTTCGCACACATGCACGAGTGTTTGTTTGTTCCTTCCCCCCAGATAATTTTATTAAGCTGCCCAATGCTTGGTACCTCTCAGAGTGAGCCCACGTATGGTTTTTGGAAGGGGACGGTGTTATCCTTAGGCAGCTCAAGAAACATAATATGCTGTAACTAATTTGTGAGACTTTAAAGTAGCTTGACAAGAGTCCATTTCATGGTTGTTTGGAAGGGATTTGTGTTTTCAATCTCCAGAACATAGATGGCCCCAAAGGAGCTCTTTGAAGCCCAGCTTTTTATTATTAGTTTTATAAGATCCTTCCACTGGAATCATTAAGAAGATGTAGTATCTGGTGTAAATGTGCTAGTACCTGTTAGACCATTAGCTGTGGGAGACAAAATGATCATACTCAAAGCACTTAGTGCTTTTTTTAACAAATTACTGTGAAAGTCAGTTGTTAAACAGCGTTGTTTCATTTTCTGGTAGCTCTGTGCAGAAACATTAGGGTCTTGCTGCTTTCCTTAATAAGGGGAAATGAGGCCTCCTGGTGCAATGGCCCAGCTTGAAAAGGTCATCAGCGACTATTTATGCCTGGCCTCTGTCAAAAAGGGGGCTGTTTCCATGCTGAAGCAAGACCAATTCTTATCTCATTAAAAAGGGATTTAAATTTTTTGGTTTCTGATGACATTAAGTCATTCTCAGCAGTCCTTTGGCCACTGAAGAATGAGGAATGCTTTTCCAAGGAGGGGAAACTTGAGGTCCAGATTGCATTGGTGTTGCAGGCAGCACTTCTTGTGTCTTTGGCCAAGTAAAGACTAGAAAGGGAACTGGATAACTGTCTTCAAAGATGTCAAGGGCTGCTCCAGAGCAGAAGGGAACAATCTGTTCTCCATGTGCACGGTGAATAGGAGAAGAAGCAGTAGGCTTAAATTGCAGCAAGGAGGATTCAGTTTTGCTGTTGGGGAACTGGTTTTCAGATGGGAAGGACTGTGAAGGTCATCGCTCTCATGGAAGTAGGTTGAGAGCTGGCCCATGAAACATGCTTATGGGGAGAGCCCGAGCTTGTCCCACTACGGCTACTGTCTCAGTCGTGGTGGCATGACCATGGCAGAATGAAGGGGAGGGACAGTGAAGATGAAGTTTGCAGAGGTAAATGTGGTGGTCACACAAGGCCAGATGGGGTGCAAAGAGCTTGATACTTCCTACAACTACATTAAAATGAGTATTTAAGAAACACTAACACTTTCCCCTGCCAATCCTCCAACACTTCTCATTGCTCCACCTGCTTCTCCTCTGTGCTGGGTGAACAGTGAGCCTCAAGGGAGGGACTGGAGAAGCGGCTTTCTAAAAGCACTGTGCTGACAGGCTATTTTATGCAGAAGATGATTGTTATTTGGTGAAAAGCACTGGGATCTTCACTTGCAGAGCTGAAACAAGGCCACAAAGATGGGGGTAAAAGAAAGTAGGAGGACAAGTCAGACGGGCAAAGGCCGGGAACAGCCTTAAATTAATTATTGTGGTTCCTTACTTGGATATCAGTGAGAGCCTTATCTGGAAGGTAATTAAGTGTCTTGTTAATAATTGGATTATTTTGGTCGCTAGGTGGAAGAACAAAGGTGCGCTCTGTACTGTCTTCTTCTACATTCTCCATAGGGTGGAGACTGAGGGAAGTCCCTGCTGTCATCTCTGCACCTTCTCTTGGGGTCCCTGAAGTCCTGGGACATCCTTGCATTGATGCCTTGGAGACAGCCATCCGTGAGAGACCAGAGGTTGTAAGGAATCTGTGTTGATAAAGGTCTTTTCTGCAGTATTCGTGGCTGTTTTTTCTTTTCCTTTCTAATGATATTAGTTCCAGGAGCAATCATGGGCACAAAGAAAAACGTATGCTTCTTTGTAGAGCAAAAAGGTGACATGACCTTTAATTCCTCCTAGGAATTAAAAAGACTGTCATTACTCATATAGGGTTTGGTTTTTGAAAGATCTGAGGCCCAAGTTCCAGCGATATCCAGAGGAAAGGCTGGTGCTCTGTGACTTTAAAAAAAGCTTTTGATTTAACAGAACATTTACTGTAATCTTAGGAAGGTTGGCTACGATAGTTTGACCATGCCTTGGTTCGTGCTTGCACCCCTTTACAGCTGCTCAAGATCTAGCCCACGCTGATCAACCCTTTCCTAAAATAAACAGCTCTAAATGTACAGACTCAGAGCCTAACATAATGCACCCTGGCCGGTTGGGATGAGCAACAGCCCCGTGAATGCTTGTCTCATTGAAAAGACCACGAGGTGGATTTCCATTGTGTTACAAACAGCTGTCCTGGGTGCCTTTTGCTTTGCAGACAGCAAATTTGAATGGAGCAATCTATGCAGGGCATATAGATATGCATAGCACGGGGAGGGCACAACGCTGGAGAAAGTCCAGCCCATCGCTCCGGCTACGGTTTCCAGAAAGTATCAGCCGTCTTTTTATGAATTGGCAGCAGCTCATTCCTATTAATCCATTAATCATTAGTCGCGGAGTGCCGGGCGTTTGGGAGCTCATCGGCAGGCAGCTGGACTGTGCTGTCGCTGCGAAGACCCTGCTCACATGAATCAAAATAGTTGGGTGATGTCATGTCACGGTGTGAGTGTGCCCGGGACGCTCGCTGCCAGGAATTGTCTGTCCAGGGGTGGTTTCCTTTTACAGCCTTTTTAAAGAGTCATCATGCCGAGCTGCACATGACAATTCCCTTCAAGAGGTCTTGTGGCTCCTTTGCATAGTTAGTATTTTTTAAACAAGGGAGCTTATCAGGTGGTTCCTGACCTTTTCCGCATGAGCTGATCCGCTGGGAAACGTTCCGTCTCTGAGGCTTCTGATGGCTGATGGTAAGAGCTCTGTGGCTGAAAGCTGGGCAGACTTTGAACTTCGCTCCATGTCCACAGATACTTGCAGGCGAGTTACTGTACACTGGAATTAAGACTGGAAGCGCTTGGCGTGCGAGGTTTGGCAGCCTGCTGCAGAGCGGCTCTCCACGAAGACCACAACCAAGCACCTCGGACCTGGACCGCCGGCGAGCTGGACTTGTTTTGCAGCCACACAGTCTTTCTGGAGCTTTATTTTCTCGCACCTGGGTGTTTGGTGTAAGCGACATCTTGTCTTGCTGCTTGTGCTGCTTTTTTTCTTCAATCCTGGGCATGACCGACAGCTGCTGCCGCGCGAGTGCATGTTGCAGCTCATGAAGCGTTTTGGTAGCTTTAGAGGGAGCAAGAAGAGAAAGGAGCAGTGCAAAAGCTCGGAGAGACGCCAGTCCGGTCCTCATGGCCTGTTCGGTAGGGACCCTCTGCGTTACCCCTCCGAAAAGGAGGGACATTGGTCTTTGGGAGAGGGCAGCGAGTGGGGGATAGCAAATAATTGAGCAACAATTTTGTGCTTCCCAATTTCATTGAATCATGGAGTTGTTGCATGGAGGTTAATTCTATGTTGGTTTGCGCTAGAGATGAACATCTGACCTGACACCTGTAACACATCAGATATAACCTTTAGGAAAAGAGTGATGTTACGGGAAGGTTTACAGGAAACACTATGAAATACATTCAAAAGGGGCTGTTGGCTAATGTTACTTTAACTGAAGAATGGTGACTAAATGCTAAGTTAGGGCTAACACTGCATATGGAAAGATGAATTTTAAGTAGAGAAAAACTGTGTATCAATAAGAAACGTAATGCATTTAAAAACATATGTTTCTGATACTGCAGTTGCCATTATAATTGTGTTTGAGTTGCAATTAAGGACCTTTCTCTGTTAATCAAAAGCTTTTCCTGGTCACTGAGTGTTAACTCTAGCACAGGTGCTGAGCTGTGTGTGTCGGTGAGGCTCTGTGTGTCACGTAAGGATCAGCTGGCCAGGAGACAAGGGTTACTCCACAGGATCTGACTGGTTTTCTTAAGAATAGAATGACATTTAATGCATTTCCTATATGGACTAATGGTAGCTGTTTTACAACTCTGTGGTTCCCCGAAGACCATGAGGGCTACTGAGAGATTCTGTCCTGTGACTAAGAGATTTAAAACTGATGTTACACTGAATCAGCCAGATAAGGCACAGTTTAGAGAGGCTGACGCGTACAATGAGTAGGCAAGGCTCTTTTTTACTCTCTATCAGTCAGGAGTCACTGCATTAAATCCAGCAGAATGATGAAGGTATGAGTAGTGCTGGACCTTATGGACAGTGCAGAGAGGTACATACAGATTTAGTGAGGAGGAGTTGCTGTTGATGGATGGGTGGCTGCCCAAAAAACTTGTTTTTCTATTATTTAATGTTTTGCAATTCATTTAGTGGTCAGTTGTGTTGTTTTTAAGTTGTCCTTCTTGCAAATGCTTCCCCTTTTGTTCCTGTTTTGTACAGTGAAGTGTTTTTAAATCTAAGGTACTGTGCCTTGTTTGGCATTCCCCTAAACCCATCTGAAGGTTTCTGCTGGAGTGGTAGTAAGGTCAAGGTGATGTGAATGAGATATGACCCAGGTCTTTGGAGTTTTACAGTGTCAGCAAGATGCACAAAGACAGGTAACAGAGTTTATGCAAGAAGAGGGGAAAAATTTAGATTACAGATTGCCCAGATGTGAAATTTATTCCCAAATTTCTAATTAAAACCCCTAAATTCTCACCTAGGCAGAAACACATGTGCAATTTGTTGATTGAGTGATTAATGGCACTTTAGGCCACTAATTCACCCTCTTCTTGTGTTTTCATTAATGAGGTGGGAATAGCCAACATCTGCAAAAGGGTTCGCTGCTGGAAGCACCATAGTATTGCAAGTCTTCCTCGGAGTCTAACTCTAAACCCCGTCCTTATTGTCCTCCACAGAGAAAATAATTTCTTCTGTGCCAAGAGTACTGGCTATATGAACTGTAATGTTCATGACAGAGTTATAAAAAACAGTTGAAAGTCTAATCCCAGAAATGCCAAAAAAATGTGATCCTCCTTATCCTCATTCCCATTAATCCAGCTGTGTAGCCCACTCCGGTGGTACACAGTGAACGTTAGGCAGAGTTTTCCACACAGTATTTACTCTACAGGCTTTGCATAGCCATTCTTGTAGGGCGTGACCAGGTCAGCTCCCTGCATCGCATTTGCATCGTGAGCAGAGAGCTACCAAGTCAGAAGAGTAGGAAAAAGCAAGCGGGATGTGTCTCTGTTACTGCCTTCCTCAGATGCACTGCCGTGGGGATTGCCTCTGCTATCCCAGTGGAGTCTGGATTCCTTTCAGGAAACAGGTTAACACTTGCAAATGCTTTCCCCCCCCCCCCCAAATGGCCTTAATTATTTGCAGGGAAATGTCAAAGCAAAAGGTTTGCATTATTTGCTAGATTTAAACTTTATCTCATAGCTATTACACCTTACTAAACACTTTCTGAGCAGCTCTCCAGGGAACCGCCAGCGCTCAGCAGGTTTTATGATCAGTATTAGTGGCGTGCAGGAGTGTTGGTAGCAACCAGACTTGGTGGCTCATCAGGTTTGGTCACGCACTGGTGCATCCCCTTTAGTTGCCATCTGTCATCAGGGATGAGAAATGAATGATGGCAATCCAACATGAGCTTTCCCACCCTGCTCTCCCAGGGTGGCCGTGCTGCCACGGCAGCCTCCCTGTTGCTGAATGAGCTTGGATTGTACTCAGAAAAGGGGTGGAAAAAGAAAGAAGAGATAAAAATCCCCTGATGCCCCAGAAAGGGGTGCTCTCTCACCTGGACTCGTTGAATCTGGAATTTCTGATTTTTCTTGGCCATCTCTGTAAGTGTTCTAAGGAAGAGTCCTCTGGTTGTTGCAAATACGACTGGGCCAGCGCGGCTTCTCATCTTCCCAGGGGCAGATACCATCAGGCCACTGTGCCTGAAGTTATCAAGTAGTACTTTCTTCTGTGTATCAGTTGAGCTAAACCCCATCCTTCCTCTGCACCGATGAAGAGGTTTGCATCCTGGTAGAGAAGCGGAGGGTGGCATAGCCAAGGATGGGCATACCTGTAGCTCCCTGGTTTTGGAGCCTTACAATCCTTTTATGCCAAGTGAACAGCAAGAGGAGACCTTAGTATGGCCAAACAGAAGCAGAGAGCACACAGAGAGGGGAAGGAGAAAAGTGTGGACGAGCAGCAGGAGCAAACGAGAGCAGGGAGAGCTGTGGGGTGAAGGCAGAGAGTCCGCAGCTTTGCTCCAAGAGAGGAGCAGCCAACAGAGAGACCTCAAAGCTTGAGCTATCCACCAAACAGCAGGGAAGCCGATTTATGCAATATGATTTTGGCAGGGCTGAGGACTGGGATTACCCAAAATTTCTCCAACCTCTGGATCACCACCGCAGACTTTCCTCCTTCCTATTGCAGTTGCTGCTTGCCTGTGCAAGGTTGCTGGCAGCTCCTCTGCCTGCCGTGTCTTGCTGCGGCCTGCTATGTTGTAAATAGAAAGGCTCTGTGGCATTTCTGAAGGGGACAACTTTTTGGCCCCAGTGAGGCTAATTGCTCTGCCCTTTAAAGGACACCATCTATTCCGTGAAGGATTGAATGACACATGCAAAAGGTATAACGTTAAGTGTGTTTCTTCCCTGCCCGAGCCATGAGTGCCCAGCGAAGGAACCGCCCTGCAGCACGTGTGGCTGCCGTGACCGCGGCGCTGCCTTGTGCCCAGGCATTTAGCCTTCTAACTGCTCATTTTGGAGGCTTTTAGCTGCATGGAAATGCCCAGGAGCTTCTCCTTGCCCATGCTGCTCCTCCTGGGATTTGTTGCTGCAGATTTTAATCAGCAGGGGCCAAAGCTGAGCCCTGACAAGCCAGGTCCAAGGGGCTCCAAGCACACCTCAGTGCTACCCCTTGGCCCCAGACCTGTCCCACCTCAATAACACTCTTGAGGACAATTTCCCTGCTGGCTGTTATAATTAGGTGCAAATTAGAACTAAATTAGGAGTGAGCCTGTTGAATGACTCAGACCCCAATACATACATGTGCAAACATGCTTTGGCCCCCCCATGTACACGAATCGGGCACTCCCAGTGCGAAGGGCTGCTTGTCCCCAGGTCGCTCCAGAACTTGCTGTAGCCACTCTGGTGGCACTCAGTGCACATGTTTTATCCCATGTCCCTGCTAACCGCCATGCGATAGAGGGCTGCTGAGTCTCTAGAGCGGATCTGGGAGGTGCCGTATTTTAGAGTATCTTTAAATACTCAACCCAAGGGGAAATGTCTTCCCCTTTCGGTCAAAAAGGCACAGGTCTTCTTCCATAGCTTGCCATGGTCCTTCCCAGACACCTGGAGGTGGGGATGAGTGTGGATCGTGTCAAGCAGAGAAATCATGCTCTTCCTTCCTGACAGGGGAGATGTGGTGACTGCATCAGTATCACCACGTGGGGTTAACATGCCATAGGATGCGACCAGCTCAGACAGCAGTCCACGGGCAAGGACTTACACCAAACCAAAGAGCAGGCAGTTCACAACCTCTCCAAGTGCAAATGGAAATCCAGGGGGTACTTCAGCCTGGCTCACATCCTCATTTATTGGCACGAGCAGGGTTGCGAATAGTTGTGCTGAGAAGAAGGGACAGAAAACATGTGGGAGGAGGATGGAGAAGCAATTGCAAAAGGAGACAGGACTTGATCTTCTGTTCCTCAAGCCTGGGGAGCTGCAGCTCATCCAGCGCTTCGCTCCAACGTGGGTGATGCTGCTTGGGGGAGGACCAGAGCTATTTTTTTTTTTCATTCTGATGGGATGTTTCTGTTATGAAGCAGTGGGGGAGAAACCATGGTGAAAAAAGTTCTGGAGAAAAAAAAGAGAGTGAGGGGGTCGCTGCATGTTCCAGTGGCTGCCATAAACCAACTGAAAGAGCAAAATCCTGTTGCTTCTGAAAAGCGGCTTAAAACCACCAGCGTCAGAGACTGGGCATGAGAAACTGAGACCGCTTTGGTTTGTTAATGATTTTCTCTACTGGTTTTCACGCTCTGTTGAGCTGACAGTGATTTTAGAAAATGTGCAGCCCTGGCTGATCAGTACTGATTAATCTTGTACTACAGAGAGCTCCAAGACCTGAAAGCTGTAAAATTTCTACAGTTGGTTGTGAGGAAGAAGAAAACCAGTGATGAGCCTGATGAAATGTTTGAGACTTTTTGTTTTGCCATTTTCTGCTTCCTTATAGTCACTGTGCTGCTGCTTTCTGGCACATCCCAGCTTTGTACGCAGCTTTGAAGCATTCTGAATGGGGGGATAAGGACTATGACCATGAAGCAGTAAAATCAGCAAGGTATTTTTAAGCAGATAACAGTAAATTCAGATAGTAATAAACCCCAGAAAACCTCCAGTGATGTGGTGGAAATTGAAATGGAGGTATATTGAGCAGAGTGCTTTGCCCCAGACTCTTCCCTCACTCCCTCCCTGGCGCAGAGCCCAGCAGCATCTTTCCTCTGCAGCCCTTTGTGGGCTTAGAGAAGATGGAGACTCTTTGCCCTCACGATGAGTTGTCCAAGAATGAAAATTCTCCAAGTAATTTATTTTCAAAGAAAGTTATTTTTGTCTGAAAGGCAGGTCGTACACATGAAAACACAGTATGTTCTCTTGAGGCACAGATATACAGATGGGTGCTGCAAATGAGTCTGCTCATTGACACTTCTTCCCTGTCCTGCTCCAGGCAGCTCTGTGCATCTCATTGCAAAGTTTGATCAAAAATACCTATATTACTATAAATGAGTGAATTACTCAGCATTGACATGCTGTTGTCAACACCGTGGTGGGTGAGACCAGGAAGGCCAGCCTTCCTTTTGGCAGGCTGTTTTACAAACCGTACAGGTTTTGGGCAGGGAGAGCTCCCATCGGGGAGGAGTCCACGTGGTTACGGTCCTTGTTGGTGCTTGTGGATGAAGGTGTTTGTCCCCCAGACACAGTAGCAGCATCGAGATTTCATTTTTTTACTGTCTTAAGGATACTTTTCTTTAATTCCGCTACTATTCAAATGGTGTTATTTGGAACAGCAGAATAAATGTTATTCCTGAAAGACAGAGAGAAACTAAAAGCAAATCTTGGGATTGAATCTAGGTAAAGCTGTGAAATGCAAGGGGTGGGGGGGGTTCACTGAGGTGGAAAGGAGAAACTGAGACAGAAGGAAGCCGGGCACTGACCGCGAGCGAAAGCGGATGCAGACACCGCCTGTTTCTGAAAGCAGATGTATTTATGTATGTATCAGGATTTCCTTTTTCCATCCTCCACTTCTGATGGATGAGCCTGGAACACTATCTCTGTTACCTTGTGATATAATTAACTATCATCTGATTCATTTTTGAGGTGAAAAGAAAATAATGTCGATAAGGCTTTCATCTATGACACCTCAGTGTAATGAATGCAGCCGGGAGTGCCTTCATGACGGATGCTGGAGGGTCACAAACTACATACCAAAAATCACTGGAATTACTGGTTTCCATGCATCCTCTCTCATCCTTATTGCAGTTAGGAGCAGCATTGGGATAATTTTTTTCCCTGCTTCTTTCACTTGTACTTTTCAAGGGCTCTGACTTTCAGAAGAATATCTGTATGAGAAGCTGTTATCCTAGACTGACTTTCTGCTTGATTTGAATGTGCTAACCTAGACCACAATTTATTTATACTCCCATGCATCTGTATTACAAGTCCTGTTGCCAGGCTTTAAAAGCAAATTTCAAGCCCAGATCTGTTTTCACAGCCTAAAATTCCACTTGACAGTAGCATTTAGGTAGGTGGGTATTTTTGTTTAATTAGAAATCAATGTTTTGGACTATTGACTCCTTGCTCAAAGTTTCAGTGAATTGCCCAAGAGTGCAATTTCAAAGATGTTGTTAAGGCAGTTTGTTTGTCAGGTTTATTGGATCAGCAAATCCCAGGAATTACCAGGATTCAGCTGGTTTCTACTTTCACCTTTATTCTTGTCCAACCTAAAAGCAGTTCAAGGACTTAAAAGTGCTCGGAGCGGTGTGATTTAACACCTCAAAATTGGTTTAGCCATTTTATTGTCATTACAGAGTTGTAGTGAAATGCGAAGGCTTAGGTCTCGAGAGATGAAGGGCTGCTCTGTGAGATATCATTGTGCGACTGGCAGGCTTGGCTTAGAGGCTCGAATTCTCTGGGCCAGAAAGGTCACGCAGCCTTACTTGGTTTAAGGACGGAGCCCAGCGCTGCATCGCACACTTGCACCGAAGAGTTCCTGTCCTGTCCTTTTTCTGTTCCTCCTTTGATAAAGTTGGGGCGATTTAGCTGGAGGAGGGATGATAGGATTAGCTGACATTAATTAAGAGCATCCTGTTGTTTCTTCAGAGGTTTTTCCAAGCATCGGAAAACAGCTGCTTCCCAGTGCTGTGTTCTCTGTGGGGTAACAAGGACCCTTTTGACACGCTCGGAGCTACAGTCACCGGATTGTTTAACAGATCCTGCCCATCTGGCCCCGCGGTTTTATTTCAGTCAGTGCAAGAATTACGATAGCATGCGCAGGATTCTTGCGACAATCCTGCCTTTCCTGGCGGGCGATGCTCCTGGAGAGGAACAGATGATTTGTGACATCTCCACTGCTTGTATATAGTATAATTAGAGATAATAAATGAGAATAGGGCAAGAAATCAATTTAAGAAATATAGATGAAGGAGAAATGAGATGGAAAGTCAACCAGAGACGTGAGGGAGACAGAAAGTTTGCAATGGAGAGGTTCTTGCTGCAATAGTGGCAACAAAAGTCAGCTGGGTGTTCAGAGGCGAGGATTGTACCAGCCTCCTTGAGAGAAGGACTGAGTTGAAAGGATGAGAAGCTGGAATAATGTTGACATTTCCCAAGGGACGTACCTGAATTCAGGGATGGTCAACACCCAGGGATCAGTATGGGGACTGATAATACTCATTAGGGACATCGATGGTGGGTGAGATGAGCCCGTGCAGCAGTACACGCTGGGCACTGATGACTGACTCCCAGTGAGAAGGACTTGGAGGTTGTAGTGAATATCATCTGGAAAACGATCCAGAAAGGTGCTGTCATTACCACATATGGTATGGAACCACATACTGGGCTACATTAGGAGGAACGGAGCAATCCAGTGAAGGGAGGTTATTATACCCCTCCACCTGGTGCTGGTGGGGCTGCACCTGGAACAGGGTGTCCTATTTCTGGTCCTCCCTGTCAGAAGAATGCTGGGGAACTGGAGAGGGTTTTCCTGGAGGACTACCAAGATGTTTTGGGACCTAGAGCAGATGTTTTGGGATCTGTGAGGAGAGGTTGAGGAAACGGGGCTTTTTTTGTCCAGCAGAGAGAATTCTAATCTAATAGCAGCCTGCGACTACCTAAAGGGCAGTTTCAAAGGTGATAGAGCCAAACTTTTCTTAGTGGTGGCAGACAGTAAAAGAAGGAATAAAAGATAAGAGTTTGGGGCTGAGAAGGCTCAGACTGGATGTTAGCAAAATCTCCCTCAAGAGGGTGGTGCAGCACTGGCACAGGTGACCTAGAGAGGTTGTGGCCTCTCCATCCTTGGAGGTTTTCAAGACTCAGCTAGCCAAAGCCATGGCTGACCTGGTCTTGGTTGATACCAGACCTGCTTGGAGTGGGAGATCGGAGAAGCGGCCTCCAGACATCCTTTCCAACCAGCATTTCTGTCATGCTCGGCTGCTCAGTTGCAAGGAAAGCTGAAGTTGCAAATAACCTGACTGTGCATCCTTTCCCACCCAATTCTCAGCATTTGTATACAACTGCTCTTGTTTTGATAAATTTTCAAGAACAGAGTCACTTCTCGGGTAGAGGCAGCGAGGGCTGCTTGTACAGCTGATCTGTGTCAGCAGACCAGCAGAAGGAGACCACTGCAAAGCCCAAGACCGACACTGACTCATTTATTGGGCCACCAAAGGCAGCAAGACACGTGTTTCCTACAAAAGGCACCCAGGCTGCCTTCTGGCCATTTCACGTACATTAAGCATGACCTTGAGAGTCCCAGGCAGTTATTAATGCCCCCTGGAGCTGAGCAGTGTCTGGGCACCCCCGGCCGCTGCCCCACTTTGGGTAGTGTTCATTTACCAGCGGGAGGAATTGCAGCGGGACTTGGTTTGTATCAGCTATCTGTCACTATAGCAACTCCTCACTTAACCAGTCCCTGCACTAAAAATAGATCACCTTGATCTCAAGGAAAGAAAACGAAAGGAAATCAAAAGGGGCAGTGATAGCGAAAGCTGTAGAGTCAGCTATGGCCTGAAGGCTGGAGCATTTGAAACCTCTTATAAATAATCTATCATGTAAAACAAATATTTGAGGGGAATCTATTTAATCCAGAAACCCCACCGTGTCAGTGGGTTTGAAGCTTTAGCAAAGGGCATGCATTACCTTTTATCAGAGGGATGTGATTGCAACTATCACCCAGCACACAGGGGATGCTGAAAACCGTGTGGGATGTTGCTTAGATTGATTAAGACGTGTAAGGGATCTTCTCTTCCGAGTAAGCAGATCTGCAGGTCTGTCATTAGACCTCATAGCCCTCAATGCTCTTGTATGTAAGTTATCAAAATCCCTACTCATTAATGAAATCGTTACTGGTATCTGCAGAAATCTGTGAGAGACCCACACCTGAAAAAAGCTGAATGCTGTTAGCGAAGTCGCCACTATCTCACATTGGAGTTAATGGGAGCTGAGTGTTTTGGCACCTGATGGGGACACGGTCCTCTGTAAGGGAAGTGCAAATGATACTTGATCTTATTTTTCCTCCAACCCAGCTAGTGCCTACATCTGAAGGGAACGGAATAAATCCTTGTGAAGATAGGGCAGTAGGTGTGAAGGCAAAATAGCAACAAGATAAAAAGCTTGTTAAAGAGCTACAGAATTAACTGAACATGCCTTTGATGGGAAAAGAACCGAATTTGCATGAAGATAGCTCATGTATCACAGGCAATATGTATGATGCTCAGGAAAGGGTTAAATTAGCTGGAATTAGCATCATGTTTTCAGCATTATCAGTCAGCAAGAGTTTGCTCTTGCTAAAAGGCCAGATTAATTAATGACCTTTTCGGGCTGACAATTTGCAGACATAGCTGATGTTGAAAGGTGTAGGCACTTGCCCTTGCCCTGTATATTCTGATTCTTATTTTTATTTAGTATTATGAATTGTATTTTTTACGCTTAGTTCATCTTCCTAGAACTAAGATAAGCAGCTTTCAATAGTGACATGCACCATCTCAGGAGAAAACCTGTGCGGAGGGGGAGGGTGAGAGATACTGCTGACCCCAACTCCCACCATTCTTTTCAAGCTTAAAGCATATTGTTGCAAGGCAAAAAAAGGTAGAATTAGTTCTTACTACATTTTTTTACCTCACTTGAGAGCCACTGCTTTTACACCATCTGGGGATCTGACCCATATTCTTCACCTCTTCACTGGGTGCTCTTTTAATCAGCTTTGGAGCTGTGAAGGAGCTGCACTGCAAAGTAATTAGAAATCCTCAGCGCATTCCCAAACTGCCGGCACGGAGGTGTGAAAATAGAAACATAGTTCTTTTAAACAGAAAAAAATCGTTCATTGAAAAGACTCGGTGATGCAAAGCCCATAAGTCTACCCCAGGCATGACTCTGGCCCTCTGTCACTGTATTTTGGGGAGCAAGAGCTTCATCAACATGCGTGTTTGGCTGACTGTCGCTAATGCACAGCCTTTAATGAGAAGGAGATGAGAATAAATGAACCTTGGTCACTGCCCATTCAAAGACTTGTGTGTTCACAGTCAGCCGAGTCTCTTGGAGGTGTTAGTTACCATTACTGGAGGTGATAGCACTACGTTCACCAAAAGGCAAAAATTCTCCCAAATTGCAGGAGTTACTGCCAGCAAACACCCTGTTTCGTGCTTTTACTCCCAGCTTCAGCCTGGCAGCAGGTTTGGCACGGATACAAAATTTGCTGTAGGAATGAGCAGAGTTCCCAGTACTGGTATTCTCCCCATATGATCTTTTCAAGACAGTAAACTGATTTTTACCTTGCTTTTAGCTGGCAAGACGGTTAGAAGTGCTTCTTCTGTCTCGGAAGAGACTGCTGCTTCCACTGAGATGCAATTAAAATCTCCTCCTTACCCCAGAGCAGGTGACAACTTTCTATTGCTGTCAGATTTGGGTTTATTTTCATCCTTCCTAAAAGGATACCCGAGTTTTCTTTTCTATCACCCAGGTCCTTCTTTAAAACTTTTTGGCGATCCTTCCTGGCAGTGGCGATAGGAAAACTAGAGACTATGTGAAGTCTGTTTGAACTTAAAACTGAAGGGTTGTAAAACAAGGGTCTTACTGTAAACCATTACAAATTTTTCCCAAAATAAACATCAGCATGATGCAGAGCACAAAGTGAAGCAACAAGTTCCCTACAAGAAATCCCAACAGTGTAAACTAACCTTGAGATGAAGGAGACTAATACAGAAAAATTGTAATACTCAAGGTATTGACAAAACTAATCCTAACTGAGGAGACTCGTGGAGAAATGATTGTGTTATGGCAGTGAGCTGCCAGCTGAAATGAAAGCCTACTGCAAAAAACATGAGTGAGCAGCACTCTTTAAAATTTAATTACAAAACTGTCTGGGAGATCAAGAGATGCTGCTGCTCTGTTGGAGGGAGGTGGTGGCTGGTCGGGGCCTGGAATGATAAGCTTGGTGCTTGTTTTCAGCTGAAAATTAGAGCTATGAGGCTACATACACGGAGGGGAAAGTCAGCTTAAACTAGAAAAGAATTAGACTGAAGAAATCATAATAGCAGAGGTTTTTTTTCTCTGTGCAGAGACGGGGAATAGCATGCCTCTCCTTGCAGCTGAACAGCTGCCGAGGTAGCTTCACGGCGCTGTCTCAACCCTGGGTGACCACACAGACATGAGTGTGCCTCTACTGCAGTCCCCGCTGTGCAAAATAACTCTACAGAAGCCAACTTTAAATTAGCTAATGGCCAATTTAAAAGAGAATAGTAGGTTCCTAACTGCCCTGTAATGGAGTTTGTAATTTACCTTGCTTCCCAGGTGAGTTTTGCAGCTGTGCTGACACGGCTTATCCAAGTGTGGTGTTTAAAGGTGACTTAGATACATCTTCTCTGCATCGCAGGCGGTGCAATTCCAGCTTGCTTTTTCCTCCCCACCTTCTTTCCTGATAGGAGTCAGGAATCCACCAGGTTTGATCCTGTCACTGGTGTTGCAACATCTTGTGACCGTAAACAGGCCGTGCAGTTTTGGACTTGAGTTTTCAAAGCAGCCCAAGCCCCCCTGTTCTAGATTCCAAAATAAACACAAAAAGGAGGATTTGACCTCAAAAGGCATTAAATACTCAGTGACAGCTGGTGCCTCTGAAAATCAAATTTAATTCCTGATGTCTTTTTATATCTTGTTTTAAGGCCTTGTCACAAATCCTTGACTATTTGGACTTGAGCACCAGCACATATTAACACACTTCAGTGGCTGAGAGGTTTTGGTTAATAACATGGGTAACTCCTTGTCATTGTTTTATTTGTTCAGTTGTGGATCTTGGAGTATCTTTAAAAGATGAGTACCGTTAGTATCATTTTACAAATGGTAAAGTTTAGGCTATAGAACATTAAGTGGTTTATCATAATCATAGTGCGGATGGCACTAGAATAAAGGCACCTTCTGCTTAGGTGTGAGGTTACATTACTATTTCTACTGCTTTGAAATTCATTTTCAGTTAGAAGACAAGAACAAATGTTCCATGTCAGGCCAATTATCCATCCAGATCAGTCTCTTTTTGTGCCAGTTGCCAGTAACAGAGGTACTGGGAGGAGTATAAGAACAGGACAAGAATGTGAGGATGTTTCTCATTACACTCTCCTAGCCTCCAGCACTTTGTGGCTCACATCCTGAGCTGAACCTGGTGTTTGGTAGACCTTGATGAGGTTTTTCTTCCATGATCTTGTCCAATTGCATTTTAAAACCAAACCTCTAGCACCTACAACAGCACCTGTTCTGCTGTTTAAGAATGTGATATATCAGAAGTATTTCCTTGTGTTTGTTTTGAGCCTCCCACCTGCTACTTTCATCTGATGCTCCCTTGCCTGGTTGCCCATCTCCATCCCACGCCTGATTTTACAGACCTCTGTCATATCCTTTCCCTGCAGTCATCTTTTCCTAAGCTGAAGAGTTACTCCATACCTTCGATCAACCTTATCAGCCTTTTCTGCATCTTTTCTACTTTTATTGAGTCCTCTTTGAGGTTGGTCAGCAGAATCCCATGGTCATCTATTGCAGTGTATAGCCTGGACTCAGTCTGCATCTCTGTATTATGAAGCTGCCTTTGAGCACAGCCCGTAAGTGACCAGTTAGACAGGACAAGGCCACCACTGATGCCACCCTGGGGCCTGACCAGTATAGCTCACTCCAGGAGGCTACTTTTATTCTGCAACCCATCCACTTACCTGTGTAGACTGTCCACTCATAGCCAGACCCCTCTGGCATGTAACCAGACTTCTCTTGGCGACCCAAGTGGCTGCTGACCTGAAAAGAAGTGTGCTTGGCCTTTGCAGTGTAGTTTTCTCTTATACTGATTACAAGGAGTGGGTACCTTGGCAAGGTGGGACATGTATATAAGGGGAAAAGCATTTCTTGGCCCACTGATAGGATTAGGAAGGTAGCTTTGTAAGAGCTGTAATAAGGATAGTCAAGAATAATTCACTGTCTAACAGATGGGAAAATGATAAACCTGAAGAATATTATGATGTGATTTATCTGTCTGGAAGATGTAACTCAATAGCTGGAAATTTTTTTGCTTAGAAAGGCAGAGATCAAACTATGATGACAAATTCAGCTGTGCACACAAGAGCCTATAGTAAAATAATTCTCTGAAAAGTGGAGTTGTGTATTTATTATTTCCTTGGCTTGTGCCTAACTATCTAATCAGTCTCTGTACATGTCAGCAGCACATCCATAATAAGAAAGTGCTGTGTGGATTGTGTGAACTGGAATTAGAGATGCGATAATCAGCCAACCCGTTGGAGACAATGTAAAGGCTGTGTGGTATTTGCATTCCTCTAACCGAGGAAAAAACCTTATATGTGCAAATGAGTTGTTGGGGTTTTTTATCCTTCCTGATATGTTATAACCATGGGCGAATTGCTCTCAGAGCAGCGCTTCCCCGACAGCATGCCAGTTCACGCAGGGGTGCCTCCGTGCCTGGTTAGACCTGCTCCACTGTGGTGGTGACAGCTATGCTATATCCAGCTAGTACGTGAGGTGATGTGGCAAATAGAGGCATATAGATGTATATATGCCATGGAAAAAATCACTGATGTATAGGTAGGCTCACAGTTTTATGATGAAGAGACCACAACTGGGATTAGAAGACCTGTTTTCCTGTCTGTACAATTCTGATAACATTGATCAATCCCATCAAGATGTTGTGAAAGTAACTAATAACTAGAGAGGGAGCCTCACTTTGTGATCCTCATACTGCCTCAAAGTCCTAAATTGTTATCGATTCCTTACATAAGCAATCTGCCTGTCGCCCGGTTGTTCTCCTAGCCAGCCTCGGGGTTTTCTGTCTAAACCCTCCTTGACTCTTATCTTCCCATATTCTGATTAGCATCACAGTTATCGAGGTATAAGGAGACTGAAAGCAAAAGGCTGATGTTGAGAGGGAAGGTGTGAAGTGCTGAGCAGATAAAAGCAAGGTCAGAAGTGATGAGTAGGACAAGTTCAGCAAAGTCTGATCCTAAATTTAATCGCAGCCCTGTATGGCTGCCATGCCTTTCCTGCCTGGAGGAGGAGAAAGGCATGGGTAAGCCCCGGGTGTGTTGCAGTTCAGTGCCCGCGTTCAGCCCCTTCCCATACCCAGTGTCCCTTCTTGCTGTGGCAAGAAAATGAGGCAGAAATAGGTGAGACTTGAAATGTAGAGCTTGTTCACTTTAAAGGTTTTGGTGACAAGAGCTGTCCTGACATACACCCTAGTGCAGACATAGCTTACCAAAACTATTCTTTGATGTATATAGTTTTAAGCTGTTCCTGGAAAATAATTATCTATATTTGTAAAATGATATTGCTCTATATGTTAAGAGCATTCTCCTCCCAATCAGCTAAATTGAGCTGGCAGAAGTTCTACCTGTTTTGATGTTTCGGATAACTAGAAGTTAGATTAAGTGCCAGCTCAGCTGCAGTGGAGCAGACCTCTGTCCTGTGCTGGGTTACGCGACCCAACGCATAGGCCCTCCTGCCGTGAAAAGCTGGATGTTTGAGTTCTCCGGACCGCAACTTGAGAGAGGGAGGTGGAAAAAAAAATCCTATATGCAGATCTAAAGGCATATGGGGCAGGTCGGTATCCCTTTTTCGGTTTCTAAAATTCAGGCTCATTATCCCGGACCAAACCTACTCACTGCTTAGACTGTACGAGATGCTGTGTTTAAGTGGCAGGTGTCAGAGCTCATCCCAGCTCAACTGGCATCTTGACGAACAGGATATACGAAGGGAGCTTCAACGCCTGCAGTTTAGGAGACAGTTTGAAGAGCGCATAGTTAAGACACAAGAACACACTGTTCGCTGGTGGATTGGAAACAGGAACTCACATGGAGTCTTGGATTTATTCCATTATCTAGCGGCAAAAGGAACGTTTCAGGACAAGAAGATGCAGGGGAGGCTGATTACGTTCTTTGCAATAATATTCTTCATCAAAGACACTGAGGAGATGCCTTCTTGTTAGAAATACGAGATGACAAATGTAGTAATACACTGAAAAAGTAACAAGTCTCAGCTCTGTGTTGCTTACTCGGGCATTGTGAAGGATGTAAGAACAAAATAGCTGAATTGTATTCAAATGCAATATATTGCAGGAAGGCGGTATGATGATGCAGGCTGATTCCCTCCTTGCCCTCAGTCTCCAAGGCCTCTTTTGAACCTTGAGAAAAGACGTGACAAAAGAAATCTGACTGATGCAATTTTAAAACCCCTTATGAGAGGCTGTTCAGGAAAACGAGTTGTTACAAGAAGAGGAATTACTGTAGCAGATGAAAATCAGAGTTGTCTTCGCTGCACTGGTAGCTTGAGTTTCACCCCAGCTGACTCCTACTCGCATGCAGGAGTTTATAACTTAGATTAAGAGATGCTTTAAAGCTGAGCTGCTTTGCTCAGCAGGGAGTGGGTTGCTGCTGACACTCAAACTGTAGCAGGGCGGGTGCAGCTAAATCACGGGTGCTGCTGCTGCTCAAGTCAGGAGGTCTTTTTTTTTTGCTCTCATTCACAGGGAAGAAATCAGATATAGTAAATCCTGGCTAACAGTGGCAGTGAAGACAGCTTCTACGAGAGAGGGCAAGGAGCACAAACAGTCCGTTTGCAATAGGGTAAGGTGGTAACGAGGGGACGTCCTGAGGGACTGCAGCAGGACTGGCGTTAATAATAGGAGAGGCTGGAAAAGACTAAATGGATATACATGCAACATTTTTAGTGTTACTTATCCAAAACAAATTTTGCCTAAATATTTCAATTGAGGGGTTTTGTTGTAGCAGTTCTAAAGAGTCTTTATGATCCATTTTCTCTATCTACCATAATGTACCATGGTCTGGGATAGCAATAGCATGTTCAGTCTTCATTCCACCTTTTTACAGAAGATGATGAGCCTGAGCCACAGAGAGATGAAGGAATTCAGCCAGGATGGATTCAGTATCAAAACCAGAACTGAAATTTTAAATTTGCTGTTTCAAATTGCACTTCTCTGCTCAGGCAAAGGGGACATTTCTACTGGCTGGCTCACAGTGTAGTTTATGTGGAACAAATGCTCCTATTTAAGTTAGCATTGCTCATCTCCCACTTTTTCTTGTGCGTGTTTGTATCATATAACTCATTTGCCCTACTTGTTGCTTGAGAAGACTTTTGAGGGTAGGCCAGACAAACTGTATCTCCTACTTGGGTTACAAAGCAGGTAACCCAGGGGCTGACTTGCTGTAGAATGCTTTCAGCTGTATCAGTGTCAGTTTTCTGTCTGCGTATCCAAAGACAGCGTTTTGTGCTCAGTTATCTTTATCCCCGTAACTATCTTCAGGTCTCCCATCAGTATGTGTTTCACGTGGGCAGGTGCATTTGCAGAGGTCTTTGCTCATTTTTCCAATTGAAATAGTTTTATGAAGGGTAGAGGGACAAACCCTGACTTCCTGCTGAACAGTGATTTAGGTCCTAGTGGTAATATTTTGGTAGTTAGAAGGTTGTTTTTTTTAATTTACCAGATCTTTAATAATTATGTGCTTTTGTAAATAATCTTTTTAGCTTTACTCATTTGTGGAAAGGACATTATTTCAAATAATGACTAACTATAGCATTAAATATGCTGGTTATAAATTATTAAATAGGCTGAATATCTTAGCTGGTTCATTTACTTTGTTCAGATTATTTTTATCTCCCAACAACACTATATGGGTTCAGCTTTGTAAAACATCACACGCTCTGACCCATTTGGTCCTGTTAACCATGGTGGGATTATGTTCCTGTGGTTGGTCTGGTCCAGGTGCTCAGGACCTTGAATGAGCATGGGAACATACGCAGAAGAGGAACATATATATCCAGCTGTCCTATAGCTCCAGCAAATTCACTGGGGGTATCCAGAGTTGAATTTAGATGAAACTTGTCATTTCTGTGCAGATCTTTTTCTGGAAATGTTGAACACGTTAGGAACTTGTGCGAGCCCAAGGCTGTTTGTATCTGTCCCTGCGTATTCGCATACCAGGGATCTGGCACGGCCCTACCTGGTACGTGCATGTGTACGCACACGTCCTCGTACATGCACTGCATCTTGTGTGCAGAAATAGTTACGCATATGGGAACTTCTCATCGTTGATCAGCGGCTGAGAAAATGATGACTATTTCTGCCCATGCTGCTTTTTGAGAAGACAGAGTGAACACGTTAGAGGAATGAGATACACAGCGGAACTGACTTGCATGGTAATAGTTCGTGTGTAAAACATTCTGCGTGTGAAAGATCAGCTCCTTGTCTCCGTAAATACAAACCCATTACAGATTCACATCCAGTGGATTCACGTTTGGGTCCCTTACTGTTAGGCTCTTTTTCTCAATTGTCTCTTGAGACCTTCATCCAGGATATTCAGATTAGAGATTTTTTATGATTTTGAAAAGACTGAAACACCTGGATGTTCTAGATGCTCACCCAAATGCTTTGCCGTGTGTTGTGCTCTTGGCTATATGGGTCTCTCCACACCCTGTTACTGAAAAGGGCTCATTTTTAGTGCTAACGCCTTATCCACAGTCCTTGCCCCAGTCTGAGGAGCTCAGCGGGAAGGGCTGGAGAGCCAGATGTGTTCCTGGGCCAAGCAGCCTAATAACTACAGTCCCATGTGCAGCCTCTGTAAGGGATCTGAGACCTTGGAGAAGTTGCTGGGGATGCTCCGACCCCAACACAGCTTCTGGTGTCTCGAGCCCTTCCTCCAGCTGCCCTGACCTGGCAGCCCCTGCTTTGGCCAGGCAGGATTTCAACCAGCTTGCCTTGTTGCCGTTAAAACCTCCTTGATAGTAGCTATATGAAAATTGCATTTATTTTTTGCTCATCTGTTTCAGGAAGAGATTTTGAGCACCAGAGTGGAAGAACTGCAATTAGGGTCTGCAAGAAAGATAAAGACAAAAAATAATGAGGTCTCCCTTGAAAAGAGAGCACATCACTAACTCCAGGATGAGCTCGCACCTCTTTCATCCTCATAAAGGCCACCCCTACTTGAACAGCCTGCTGCTCTCTCATAGAAACACGTGTCTAGGATGGAAAGCATTAGCAGAAAGCCCATCTACCCCTTGTGATTTCATTGCAGTCGCCCACCTTTGACAGATGGGTGCACTGTTTTTTATGTATTTCACAATTAAAGGAACAGCTTGGCATTTCATACCAACCAGCCCTTCTGCTTAGAATGATTTTTCTTTTTCCTCTTTTGTGACTTGCTTCAAAACTCGGGGTGAAGTTTTTAAATTGTATGTGTTCAGGGACGAAGGGCAGGGGGAGATTCTATAAGGGACATGGTTTAGTGGTGGACTTGGCAGCGCTGGGTTAATGGTT
Source organism: Phoenicopterus ruber ruber (assembly GCA_009819775.1). NCBI lineage: Eukaryota > Metazoa > Chordata > Aves > Phoenicopteriformes > Phoenicopteridae > Phoenicopterus > Phoenicopterus ruber. Next base: position 7,980,821 of record CM020216.1, on the reverse strand, counting down.
GGACTCGATGATCTTGAAGGTCTCTTCCAACCAAAACGATTCTATGATTCTATGATTCTATGAGTCTAGATACTCAGGACAGAAAAGCCGTTTCTGGTTCTGTAATGGTTACAAATCTTCTAGGTATTTTTCAGGGGGGATGTTTCCCACTTAAAGCTCTTTCTCTTTCTGAGTCCACACAAGCAAAGGCGAAAGACAGCAGGATTATACTGGGGAAAGGGTAAGAAAATCCAGAATAAGCAAACTATTTCTCTATACTGGCTTCTGGTTGTGTCAGAAGGGAGAGGGGTGAGTAAAAGCAAGCAGAGAAATTCGGGCAGAATGATATTTTTGTGGGTACTGTAGCCTTTTAAATGTGAGATTATGTTTTGTGTTTGAGAAAACCAAACGGACACATGGAATAATCCTTAATTTCACCATGACATCAGATATTGCTGAACACACAGAGAGGAAACCAGCACGGTTTTAATTCGCTTAGGTGGCCCACTCAGAGGAAATCTGATGGACTGGGTGAGTGTGTCCGCCTCTGACACGGCGTGATTACATACCGTGCAGGTGTGTAAGATGTGTAAGGTGTGCAAGATTACACCTTGCAGGTGTACAGAGCAGGCTTTAATTTAGTTAAACCAGGTAACCCTGTGGCAGGGAGCTTTCAGCCAGCCACCTGCATAAATACCCCAAGGTGTTGGCAGGCTTGTGGCTGTATGGTTGCAGTTTCACATCTTTTGGTTGTGGTACAGACATGCTCTTTATTGCAGTCAGCATGTTGTTGGCTCAGATTTTTTTCTGTTACGAGATTTAAAAGGATGCTCAAGAAAGTACACTGCTGAATTTCGGACTAGGATTGCCATATCAGATCGGGGTGTTAACGTGAGAGAGAGGGGAAATGAAGATTTGAGATTTTGTTCCTTGATCAGAGTTTGCTGAGTGATCTTGGATAAATCAGATAAAAATATTCCCATTCAGGTGCTTGCAGTTCACTTCCTAAAGCCCTGCGGAGATGCCAGAACAATTTTCAGTGGCACAGGGTGTCCTCAGCAACCCGTGAATCCAGTGGGTGCTCAGCGCCTTAGCTAAGGCACTGGGGTAATTATTTTAAATAACACTATGGATTTGAGTGTCAGGTTCAAGTTTACAGTTCTTTCCTTAACCTCTCTGTTTACCCAGCTGGCAAAACCTGTGGAAGTCAGAGCTCCCTACTGCGAGGCTGTGTTTGGTAAGAGCAGTAAATCTGGAGAGCAAGCCTCATTTTGCAAGAATCTCACTAAATTCACTATTGCCACTAATCTTCCCTAATTTAATGTATCTAAGCTATCACCATCTGATGTAATTAATATAGGCTGATGATTTGAAGATTCATTGATCTGAGATGAATATGAAATGCTGGTTGATGCATTGAAAGGCTTTCAGAAAAGGAGTCAGTATCTGCTGCATCCCCAGTGAGTTTCGGATCATCCTGCAGTTCTGGGAATGAGTCTGGAAAGGCGGTGTCCTCTGCCGTAGGTATTTCCTTAGGTGGGGGCAGCTGAGCTGGAGCTCACGGACTTTATTTTACCAAGGCAGTCACTGAGGGAGAGGCAGGATGCACAGCCTAGAGTCCAAAAGGCAAAGGCGTGCTGATGCTTCCAGAAAGGAGGTGTTGGTAGCACGAATGGTAATGCGTCACCAAACAAAAAAAAACAAGAGCAGGTTTTCTCCCCCAGAAAACAGGTTTCTGAGACTTTTCTGAAAAGGAGGAGGAAATGTCAGACTCCCGGAACTGGAAAGAAAGGAGCAGAGACTTTGAAAGTTGGGGAGTTTATTTGCTTTCTATTTCCCTGTATTTCATCTTAATGATTTAATGGGCTGTGGAAGGTACGTGGGTGAGTTCTCACCATCTAATCCACCTATAAAAATGTTAACTGGTCCTGTCAGTGTTCCTTAGCTGACATACAGCTTCCTTCATTTCGGCCTTTCATCTCCAGCTAGAAGCAGTTTCCAGGTGGGGCCGCTGGGTTGGTTCCAGTCGTGCCGCTGGTCCTGCCTCCTTTGGCATGTGCCGAGCGTGGCTCTTCCAAAGGCAGTGGAACGATCTGGGTCCAGAAACAATGTGGCTCAAGCTCATATGATGCTTGAGCAGTGGTGAGAACCTGAAATGCACGAGCTATGGATCACAAACTTGTAGGCTTTCAAGCTCCTATGGTTTTATTTTATGTATAAAATACATGCAATTACTCTTTCCTGTTGTCACATGATTTAAACCCGAATAATATGCCAGATTAAGTATGGAATCTTAGAAGTGTTCAAGAAATGGTGCTTTAACTGGTAACACACACTAATCTAAAGGAATGATGTGGCTCTACACAAGTTACTGGTGATAGACCAGGTCTGCACCATCTAATGATATGACCCATCATTGTGCTTTTCAGTGAGTTATTCTGCATCCGTGTGTTATTAATGCTGTAAATGTAGATGTTCATTGTATTAAAAATCACAGCAGAATTTCTGGGCTTGGCTTTTCAAACACTGTAAATGCTTCCTCGTGTGAATAACTCACTGAGAGACTGTTCATAGCAATAAGTGCTTCTATCAGCTCTAAGGATTTATATTTCATTTTGCATAAACCTTGCCATACAGACAGGACAGGGAGCAAAGCATCTGTCCTACTAACATTGCAGGATTTCAACTTTTTCTAGGGGATGATAATACTGAAATACAGGCATAGGGGCAGATGAGTCCAGAGGTGGCAATCGACAGAGGGGCTTCAGGGCAGAAACGTACGGCTGTTTCTCACTCCAGAATCACATTTGCCTGGGATTACTGTTACACCTTTCCCCCCCCCCCCCCCAGAACAGGAGCTGAATCTACTTCCCTGCTTGCAAAGCATCGAACTGTGCTTTTCCTCCTATGTTTCCACTGTTTAAAACCAGCAGTTACTTTAACCTTCCTTTTTTTTCTTCAATCCTTGTTAAAAACACAGTGTTTGTCAGGCAGGCAGGCTGGGTTTCAGCATTTTGTATGACTAAATGTTAAATTCTTGGTACTGTTTGGAGTATCCGAGCCTGGCAGTTATCTGTAGATGTCTGGCAGACGCTAGCCTGTCTTCAACTGGTCTCACAAGCAGCTTTGCTTGATTTCCATGAGGGTTTTTTTGGCAGCCACTTAGATCTAAGAATACATTATCAGTCTCTGTCCAGATCCCCGTAACTTGTAAACCAGGCTTGCACCCAGGCTATCTGGAGGAAGCGGAGAATCCCCTCTGTGCGCTGTGGAGCAGCAGCAGCAGAGATGATCCAGGGCCGTGGTGAGCGTTGCGGCGGCTGTGGTTGTCTTTGCCCCTTCGTGAGAGCATCTGTGGCTGCTCGGGTCGCCTAGCCCACCAGCGTGGACCCAATGCATCCATAAAGTTGACGGAAGGAATAAAAGCTTTGCTGAGGCAAAGCTGCTCCTCTGTCCCAGGAGCACGAGCCCCCGAGGCTGTTGCTGGGGTAGGGGAAGGTTTGAACTCATCCCTCTGGCCCTCAGCCATGCTTTGGCTGGTTTAGCCCATCTCTGCCGTTGTCCTCGCTGCTGCGGAGGGCACCGATGTCCCTTGCAGAGCCTCTCTGTTGCCTGCCCTCCCCGAACTGTATTTGCCCGGTTTTATAGAGACCTTTTGCCTCCACGTCTTGTGGGTTTGGCCATGGCAAGAAAGCATGTGCTAAGTCCTCAGCATACAGCAAGAAATGTAAAAATCGGAGGTTTAACCTCAGGGTGCGTCACCTGGCCTTGCTGTAAGCCCAGGTGTCTCTTTGCTATTGAGTGGCCCAGTATTTATCCGACTACAGCAAGGCTGCCAAGCCACGTGGCTTGGCAATCGGACATGCACGCGGATTATTCTTTGACATATGTAGAGGGACACACCTACCAGGCATCATGTTTGCCCACATTTGAAATAATCTTGATTTAAACAAGAGGAATTACAACATCCAGTTTTCAGTCTCAGGCTGCAGGAGTGATTTCAATTAATTAAATGGCATCAAGGCAAGTTTGGGAACTGTGTGAGCATGTAAAATCAAATATAAAGGAAGCATGGAAGGGCGTCGCATCACGGCTGTGAAATGAGTGAAGCACCTCCACAGCGCCATTCTGTTATGCATTTGGTGGTAAGGATTTAGAGCAGTGCCATTATAGGTAGTGGCAATCAATTAGGTAAATGTTGTACGAATTTAAATGTTTTTCCACTGTAAACAGTGGATTCCTTTTGCTGACTTCTTACGGAGCTGAATTCCATAGTCCTTCCACTAATGCACACAACCACTCTTTGTACTGGCTGGGGGGAGTGTAATTGTGTTTCCTCATTTTCCACTTTATTGGTGTATAAATGCTTCTATTTCCACTGGTGATGTTTGGGGGTTCTTTTAAATATCATAGGCATTAGATCTGCCTTTGTATTTCCGTTTCTATAATACCCCTTACTGGGCATCGTAAAAAATGATTTTGTTTTCTTCTTTTTCTTGGACATGGCTTTATATTAAAGTCTCCAAAATTAACTCGTCTAAGACACAGTATAGTTTTATTCACAGGACATCTGAAAGGTGTCCAGCCTGGGTTGTTACATGTTGCAAATCTGGGCTCTAAAAAGCTAATTATTTATGGTGGGCTTTTTTCCCTAATTTGCCTATGTCCATGTGTACACATGTACAAATACACACAGGTACAGGCAGCTGGAAGTTGGCCTGTAAGTCTGGTAATTAATCAAATGTCACAGCCAAATGAAAAGTCTATCCCTGGCCATAACCTAGGTAACAACACACATTGCTATAGAAACCTAATGCATGCATGGAAAAGACCAACTATACTTAAGGAGGGGGAAGAAAAACCAACTCTGAATACAGGAGTTTAAGTTCTTTTAAATTTTAAAATATTGAGGAGTAAAAGTGGCAAATACTGCGCAAGTCAGATAGGAACAGCTTGCTTTAGGAGTTACTCTGAGGCAGGGACTGCGCGAGCAGACGCATAGAATAAGTTGCTATATCTTATTTGGAGTCTAGGTAAGGTTCACTAGAAGTCTCTCTATTGATTTTTATTGGAATTAGATCAAGGCCTTTGCTTGTGAGTGAAATGAGAGAAGGAATCAATCACAAACCATTTCCCCTCTCCTGCAGTACAGCTTCACTTACGAACAACAGTGATTAAACGTATTCGCCTATTGCCACTCGTTCCATCGATTTTGAAGACGTGGAGTGGATGTTTCAGTGTTGCTGATATGGTGTAATAATAGTCTATTTTACATTTCCCCGATATTTTTTGTGTAAAATTCAAGAGGCTTCATATACATTCGTGGCATCACATAGCAAGTCATAAATCACCGCTGTGTGTTTGGTAAGAAATGGCCCTAGCACTCACAGAAAGGGAAGTGGAAGCAGAGGAATCGGCTTATTTGCTTGAGGAGCTGGTATCCTCTTTCATTTCACTCTTTTTTTTATCACCTGTACCATTATTTCAATTAAACATTTTACAGATATTTGTGATCAGTGATTTTTGTGATCATAACTCATAAATACTTACTGGTTTTATGATCATATTATGTACAATGTAAGTCTGATTTGAGGTACAAATGAGGAGTAAGTTGAGATATTTCTTTTCATATGTGTGTACAAATGAGAAAAGAATGAAAAGCAATTTATGAATCAGAAATGCCATGTCTAAATTTATTGCAGCTTATTGAATACATAGTCTCTAATGTCCCTGGCTTCTGGAATCATGTTCCCTTACAAAAGCTTTCATTTTCTTTCTTTAAAAAAAAGGAAAAGAAAAAAGGAAAGCTTTTTTTTTTTTTTTCTTCCTTGGAATTTTATAGCCCCTTCTGGGTGCAGAGAAATATTGGGAAGACTTAATGTCTCAAAAAAGAAAATGCAGATAGGAACCCTGACATTTATAGGTTTAAATACCATGACGCTTTGAGGGTTTCGCTGGTGATTTGTTTTGGCATTTGAAATTAGTATTACGGATGAATACAATATGTACATACAAATGTTGTGTTTGCTACAGTAGGACCATATGCATTACAATAGCTATGTAGTTGCAATGTAATTTTGCTTGTTTGATCCTGGGGACGTATCAATGGAAAATCAAGCATCTAAACCAGAAGTTAGCTTCGTTGTCGGAGCTGCATTACTTTGACTTCACACGCATAGCTTCAGGCATGGTACTTTGAAAATACTGGCTCTTGTTCTTGGTCGTGCAACGTTCAAGCAAGGTAGCTGAACTGCGTGTGATGCCAATAAGTGAACGAGTTAAAATTGGATTGGCTTGTAAAACATCTACGTCTAATCCAGTGTTTTGGTAGCTCTGCTGTGACCATATCAAGGCCACTTATAATAACACAGCTATTGAAATGCTGGGTTATATTTACATTCTAGATGAGGAACAGCTTGTTGGTGTTGCTATACCGTACTCAGAGCGCGAGATGCAGCGTTTGTGCCAGCGGATCTGGACATACCCTGAGCAAAACAAGGTACTTGGGAGCAAGGTCAGCGAGGCCGCTCTATGGCGTTATGGCCAGCAGAAGCTACAGTACTCGGAAACAATGGTCTTCCCTTTTGTATGTAGTAGATGCACACAGCCGAAGAATCCAAGCCCAGATTAGTTGCTTTGGCTTATTAATGTCCAAATGACCCCCTGGGAATTTCAGAGGGAATTTTTTTTGAGAAGTGTTGAACAAGGGCAGAAGCTCAGTTTGGAAATCACAGAAAAAACCACCCTTATCCTGAGCAGAATGGCTGGGGAGGTTTTCAGGCCTCCTCACAGAAGTGGAGATGGACCCCAGCATCCTCACCCAGAAAGGATAAGATCTACATTAGAGACAAGGCATAAAAATCCCCTGGGGGTAGGACTGGAGTAGGGGGAAATGAAAACAGCATACGTGCTTTAATTTTGAAATGTGTATGCTTTACAGATGCTAATGTAAGGAAGAAGGTTTCATGACATTTCAACAAAATTCAGACCATCTGTTTCTGTCTGCAGACCTGTGCACTGCAGCTTCGCGCTCGTGTGGGAGAACTGGGAAGCCAGGCTGCCACTGGGAGTAAGGGGAGATCAAATGAGAATCTGTTTCATTATCCACATGGGATGAAATTTATAGAAGATGGAAAGCAGATCAGATTTGAAAGCTCCCTAAAGTGAGAAAGCTTGTCTTTGGAAAAAAAAACCCAAACAACAAAGCCACGATTAGCCACATTACAGACTAGAGACATCCCATGTGCTGCCATCATGGTAAGCATGTGCTTTTCCCATGAATTTCTGTGCTACATTCTGTTTTACACGTTATCTGCAAGTTGGCCTCTCGTGAAGCCAAATATTTGAGCAGAAGTCATCTCCATGGTGTTAGAGGGGTCCGATTAGCAGCCGAAGTGCAAATGGGGGCAGCTGAGTCAATGGCAGAGGTTGACCCCAGCAGCCTGCCAGGAAGGGGCAGCTTCGCATTCCAGCTCGGCGCGGTGGGAACTCGGCCAGCCCTGGCTGCCCAGGAAAAGGCATGAATTAATGCATGTCTCTGCCGAGGAACGGGGATGTGCTGACGGCATTGCTGGGGCCTCTCAGAAAAGGAAGGTAATGGACTAGTTGGTGCTTCTGCCCCCTATTTGAAAAGCAACTTTTAACCATTGGGAGCATGTAAATCACGGTTTATAAACCGAGCTGTGTAGGTTGTTATTTTGGTCCACATCTTATTGTGGATAATGCTCTGCATATTTGATGTAGATGATACAATGGGTCTGACTCCAAAAGTGAGCGTGTAGCTCAAGGCATAAATTGCATCGGTGTTCTCAGGGGAATGAGAGATGCTGCTCTGATTAAGTCTAATGGAAGCTGATTTCTGCAGAGCCCCATATACTCTACTGCTGATGTCTTGCCTTTGTTGGGTTTTGGCTTACATTATTAATTAATCATACGGCTGCTTCCAAGCACTTGAGACCCCTTTGAAGTTGCAGTTTGATCAATTGATATGCAGTGTGCTACAGGTATAAACAACCTTACTGCATTAAACTGACACTTTAAGTAGTTCTGTGGCCAGAAAACTTATCTAGGAAGAACTTCTCAGCGCTGAATCATGACTCCATGTTGCTTTAGCAAAGCCTCCACCACCAAATGTTGGCTTTGGTGTTCAAAAATGCCTGTTGTTCTGAGCAAATGTATTATCACTTCTAAGAGATGATAAAACATGCATTGCCACATGTTCTAAGGCAGTTGTATTGGCAAATAACTTTCCACAGAACAAGAAAACTGCAGGCTGGAAGGGATCTATATAGTGGTTAATAACCTGCTGTAGAAGAGCTCTGTCGTGAGGTTTCTGGCTATTTTTTTCTGCAAAGTGCTCAGTGGTTTGGGGTGATATAGCTGGTCCATGGTACTATTGCAGAGCTGGATGGACATATTTCTATTTGATGCCGATTCTCCTGGGATCTGCAGAAATCTGGCTCTGTGCTTTGACCCATCTGACCTTCCCGTGCTTTGGCAAGGCCAGCTCACGCGTAGGTGATGCTGCCAGTTGCAGGGAGGGCGATGGTGAGAGCACGCTGTGCTCCTGCATCCTCTTCCCCGGCACATCATGGGAGCAGCAGCACCATGGGTGCGGGGATGCTGCCGGCAGAGGAGGAGAAGGAGGAGGTTTGTTCATAGAGTCCTGTAATCCCCATGGGGATGTAGGAGGACGTAGCAAAGTCAGCATTTTCAGCACAAATCAGCCCTGTAATCTTCATAAGGGAATGAAATCCCCCCAAGGACAGCACCTGGCTCCCAGCAAGGTCCCCGTCTCTGCTACTGATGTCGTCGAAGACACTTGTTTTCTGCCAGTGCAGAATCTGCCATGATTATTTCCAAACTTAGTCCTGAATTTGGGTCCTGTTCATTGCGTGCTGATGGAGGGATCGACAGACGAGGAGGAGGGATGGGGAAGAGAGGAACCGGGCAGAGCGCTGTTCCGGAAAGAGGGGGAACAGAAAAGCAAAGCCTGCAAGCAGCAGGAAAGGGGACCCTCACCCTCTGCAGCATCATTGCTCAGTGAAGAGGAATGAAACCCTTCTGGGGAGCCAGAGCGAGCCCTTGGCTAAAGATTTTAGATCTGCCTGAAAGGTCTCTGGGAGAGCCCAGCACTGAGTAAAAGAGGGATGAAGTGGCCGTGGATGGCTGTGAATATTGAGGCATTTCCTGCACCTTTCGCTTCCTATATATTGCTGGCAGAGAGTTTCCTTGTGTTCAGCACACATTTCTCCTGGCTTGGTTCAATTTCATTTAGGTAAATCCCCAGTGTCAGCCAAACCAAATGGCTCCAAGCGCGAGAGAGGAAAGCCGACAGCTCCTTAGGGAAGGGGAGGAGGAGAGGCAGGGGAGGGAGGAAAGGACTGAGCCAGTTTTTCTTGATCACATTATGGCACGTGACCGGGAATCACAGGGTCCCTGGTTGCGTGTCCCCCCATCTACAGCAGCCGTCCACATGTCTGTCACACTCTGACACTGGATCTGCAGCAACTGGTGCTTCAGCTGGCTGCTGGCATGTATTTATCATCAGTGGTGTCGAAAACAGAGCCAGAGCAAAATGTCATTAAAACTCCAGCTCTAGACATCAACGAGAGAAAAATGGAAAAGGATTTATCAATATGTGAATGAAAACAATGTGATATATATCTTTTTAAGCACAGGTTTGGGATATTTTCTGTTGGATTTTGTTTGATTTTAGGTGACAGATCAAAGGACTGAAACAGAATATAGTTAGTAATGTGTTCTGTTGTTCCTGCAGGGATTTTTTTCTACCCATTTCTTGCACGGTGCCGTAGTATGTAGGTGTGCAGTGGCTGGGAGCACTTTCACCACTGGTAGGACACGGGGCACGGGGAAGCAAGGTCATTGATTAGTGCCGTCATGTCTCAGCAATGGCAAAGTTACATAATTATGTCCGTCAGGGATCCTTTTTCTAATTGCATATTGCTGAGGGACTAGCACAGATTGTGCCTTGTTGACCTTGGCCATTGTAGTGGCTAAGCCTGCGCTGGTTGATATCCTTTTTGTTTCTGTAGCACTCACCTCCTCCTGTGGCCAGCTGTGCCCAAGCCCCCTATCCACGTCTGATTATTTTCCTTCACACTAAATAGTTTTGATTCGCTGTCAGAGCCCTTTAATTTCATCGCGGCTCTGTTTACTGAGATGAAGCAATGCACTCAGAGCACAGAGTAACACAAATAATCGTAATTTTGGTGAACCTGCCCCCCCAGCTCCTGAGCTCTCAACCTTCCTGCTCTGCCTGCTCAGTACCCGTGGTACCAGCACACCCAGCTCCCATCTCGTCTTGGTTTAAACCTACTACCACTCTTGCTGCTACCACAGTTGAATGGAAGTCAGTACCCGCTCCAAAAACTGTGTTTGCTGGTCTTAACCCTGTAAAGTTTCAAGTCTGTGCTAGGAACTTGCTTTCACCCAAAGTCCAGGGCTTTGTGGGGTGGCAGAACCTGGCACAATCTGTGCTTTGGAGCAGGGCTGAGTGCTCCTTTTTGCATCACTGGCATGGACAGGGCTAAGGCAAATGCTGTCAGAGGTCCCACGCTTGGCTCCACATAGTGTGAATACCTTGGACATAAGCTCCGTAAGGCTAGTGGCCAGCCACGTGATGGTCCGGAGGTCTCAGCTGGCCCGGGCTGGTGTTCAGCTTGTACCAGCCGTGGTCCAACACTGATACAGCTGAGTTGTTCCAAGCTGGATCCCGTTCAAGTTCAACAGAATTTCAGGGTGATGCTTCATGTTCAATCCTGCATCAAGAAAAAAGTGTCAGCTAAATACTAGCTACCTTCCACAAAACAGTGATTGAATCGCTTTCACAGTGGTGAAACTTTGGCAGAGTATATCTGTTTAATTCATGCAATAGTTGAAAAAAAAGAGGGGGAAAAAAAAGCTTCTTGCGGCCACAGCTTTGCAGTGTGATGGAACGAGTGGTGCAAATGAACTGCTGAAGCCCCCTGATGTGACAAGAACCTGCAGGGATAAATCTTAGGGAAACATTTGGAGAGCCATGAGCATTATTCAGTACTATCCTGTCTCCTCCTTGAAAGGACAACATTGCAGAACTTCCTGATGTTCTTTGCAGTCAGTCTGTAAGCTCTTGGTTGGTAGGAGTTAAGGATCATATGTTCATGCTGTCTCTGCAGTGTCATCGTCTATTTTTCTGGAGGTGTCAGGAACATAATCAGCTGTCAGAAAAAATAGAGGCTCGGCAAGGCAGAGGATGTGCCTTGGCAAGTACAGTCTCCTCATCTTATGTCCTCTGAATCTGGACTGGAAGGACTAGTCCCCTTTCTCGACTGGTTTTTGCCAGACCTGGCTCAGCTAACGAGCCACGAACCCTTATCTAGATGGCTCTTTAAAGCCAGCTGGTCTCTTACCATCTGACTGATTCATTTGTGTTGAGCAGCAGCAGATGACTCTCAGCATCAAATACATTTTCGCCAACGTTCAGTAAACTGGGGTAATATATAGTGGTTTACTACTTGCAGAAGTGTCCAAAAACTTGTCACGGTCTGTTTGTGGAGGCAGATTCAATCTAAATGGCTTTCTGAGTGGGAGTCCTGGGTATCTAGGGGATGTGCAGGGACTGGGGTAGCGATGCTCTTGTCTGGAGCTGCCCGTGCTTCGAGGAACAGGTTGCGGCATTGCCTTGCTTTAACAACTGAAAACAACCAGCTTTCCAGTGCAATAGTTATTTGCTACAAGGAGAAAACAGCTCATAATTTATTTTCAGAAATGAGGTCAAAATAGTGCGGCTGGGGAGAGAAGTGACTGGCGCAGCGGGTTGGTAATGAGATACAAAGCCTTTCCCTGCTAGGTTAAATCCAGCTTCAGTCAGCAGTGACTGAAATCTTTTTATCATTTGACAGTTGTTCACCGCGGCCTTTGCGGTGTTGGCTTTGCTCCGCGACACCTGAGTCGGTACTTGCATAGCCAGGACCCCGCTCGGCTGCCTGTGCATCACACGGACCTGCGTGGGGGGCCGGGCCGGGTGGCAGGGAAGCACCCGCTGCTCTCGCCGAGATCACGCCTGTCCTGTGAAGACGCCTCCTGCTCTTCAGAAGGCTTTAGGTTGTACGTGCTTTCTTCCTGGTTCAAAGCCCTGAGCCCTGGCTGCGTTTCCAGCGGTGTCGGTGGACAGGGCGGTGGGGTGGAGATTGGGGTGATCATCTGCTCCGAGTTGAAGAGCAACATTAGAGCGGCTCTGCCAGGGCTGTTGCAGCAGCCTCACCAATTGCTCCATCTGGTCCTGGCTGGTGCGGTCACCCCTTCCCCAGGAGGTCTGGTCCTGCCCTCAGGTTCCCTCCTCACAGCCTCCTCTGACGCCTCTCTCCACATCCGACCCTGTGCGCACAGATTCCTGGGGGGGTTAAAGCCTTAAATAAAAGGGCATAGGTGTCTCCTGTACATTTCCTTGATCATTGTAGAGTTACAGAAAAAAATAGGGCAGGCGGTTAGATCGCTGCCCACAAGTTGTTCTCTAATGCAGAGCTGCTTCGGGTAATGGAGGTAGCTTTCTTACTGAGGGAAGGAGATACTGAGATCAGGTATTTAAGGCCTGTCCATGCTTTTCTTCTCTGGCAGGTTAGTCAGTCGGAGTTATTCTTAATTTTATCCCTTACAGTATATTAACATTCATGTTGTAGAATTTGTCTGCATCTCTTATGTCCAAGCTTGTCCTAGTCAGAGAGGCAGCAGACTTGGAGGAAGGGCCTCTTCAAATGTACCTGCTTGGAGATGCGCTGAGCTTTTGCCTGATGCACTGGAAGCACTGAGCACTCTGTTCGCCTTATGTGATTTTTATGGCCGCTGGATTTGCCTAGCTTCTGCAGTTCAAGGTGTGCTCGTCCTCTGGGTTTGTCACTTAGCTGTCCTGTACATGAACAGACATGGCTCAGCCTTCCTGAGTCTGAGGACTGAAGCGATGGCTGTGAAATCCCTACCCCGCCTTGGAGTATTAAGTTGAGCATGGAATAAGGATAGTTGAGAGTGTCAGTGTGAACTGCCTGTCCACTGCCGATGGACCGAAAGTCTCCGGGGGCTTAGGGAGACACCTGCAAAAGGATGAGAACTGGTGTCACAGGAGGGAAAGGCAGAAGGAAAGGGCAAAGGTAGATGTCCTTAAATAGATCAGATTTCCCCACTGAGTGAGGGAAATCTCTGGCATGGAGGTGTCCCCTGCTCCAAAGAGTCTGCTGTTTAGGTACTCACTCTCAACATGCTGAGTCCTTTTGGCTCCTACTGTTTTCATACGCTTTACAGCAGGATGACAGCTCTGAGGAGTAAAACAAGCCAGGAATGTGACTGCTGTCATGTGCTGGAGGCATGCTGTAATAGTGACCCGGGATGGGCTGTGGGGTGAAGCTGGGGCTGGATGACAAGGGAGGGGAAGGATTTCCTGGAGAGGAAAACTGCCTGGCCAGCCCTTTGGAAAAATGTAAGCGTGCTCTGCTGAAGGGCACTTGCGCTCCTTCCTGCCAGAAGCTTGCGGCACCGCAGAGCTGGGTGCTGAGAGGAGGTATCAGCTGCACCCTGTTGTGCAGCCAAGAGAAGGAAGCCACCCCGTAGCATGCTTGTGGGGCTTGGTCTTGCGGGTGCTCTGGTGAGTAGGCAAGTGGATGAGGAAGGTTTGAGTCAGCCTGCAAACTGAAGGTAAAATAACAAGAAAAAAGGAAATGTGTGAGGAATTCCTCTAACTTCTTCTAATAGCATCGGTCTCTAGTGGACCTGAAGTGGAGCGTTAGGCTTAACATTTTAGCAGGAAGCATAGAGAGGAGAGGAGATGCTCGGTCTGCAGAAGAAGGAAGGAGATCAAGAGCCAAGAAAGCATATGTGGATGGGAAGGCACGGGCCAACCTTGCGTCATGTAGTTGACGCAGAAATACCAGAAATGTGTGTGGTCAATATAAACACTTGGCACTAGAAATACAAAGTTGGACCAGGTGTTGGTTGATACAATGCAATGGACATCACTGAAGTTTAGTCCCCTCCCATGAGTTTGAATTTTACTCATGGGCAGGTAAGAAGAATAACGTGATGGAGTTTAAGGGGACCTCCAAAATTATAGGATCATTAAATATCCCAGGGTGAGTGTTTGTTCATTTCATGTGACTGATATTTATCCAGGTATGTGTTTAAAGTTCCCTTTAGGCTTTGGTTAACAAAGTAGGGATGCATTTCTGGATGAACTCTTTCTTTAAGTAGGATGGGCCCAAGTGCTCATGGCTCTGTTGAGCACGTAGCATGCTTGCGAAGCGTGTTTGACTTTCACAGTTGTGGCAACACCAGCATCTAAAACTTTGTAGACGTGCCTTTTAGTATCCCTGGGATAGCCTCGTGCGGTACCTCCTGGCTCCATCCTGAAGTTTTGAGGTACAGATGTGATATCGCTGCTCTTCAGCCTCATTTCATTGCTGGGTATCATGACAGTACTTACGTTATTGGTAAGAGCGTGGAGAATCACAGAAAGAGGACGGGGCTTCATTTGATTTTAAGCTTAGCCAGCTTCTGTGCTGGGAGAAGAAAATAAGATGGTAACTGATTCCTCATATATGAGAAGCATGGACTTGCCAGTGGTCGATAAGTACATCCTCATTCAGGGCATATTTTAAGTCTTTTGATATAGTTGTGGTTTTGGCGCACGGCTGCGCAGCTGCCTTCTCCCCTTTTTTCTCCCTTGTACCCTCAACCAGATCCTAGATGGACAACTCTGTTCATAGCAATCGTTAGAAGAACTTGGGCTGTAGTTTTCTGTACGCTTCAAGTGGTATAAACCAGCAATGCCACTGTACAAAGTGATGCTGCTTTCTTCTGGCCCCTTTCCTGCTGCCCTCATACTTGTGCCAGGATGAGTGTTTGTACTGCATCGGGAAACCGGTCCAAATGAGAACTAACCAGAAGGACAGAGATCTGTCCTGGAGATTTGTAGATTAGTTTCAATCATCAACATCACTTTGAGATCTAATTGTGAAAGGCAGAAGAAAGCCAACGTTGTGTGAATCGTTTCATGGGGAGGTGAGGGTTAGTCTCTGAGCAGGCTGGTGTCTAGAGAAAGCAGCTCTTTACTGCACTAATGTTCAGCTAAAAGCATGATCCAGCACCAATGAAGGCAGTGGAAATTAGGCTACCAAGAGGCATAGGGAGCCGGAGCAGGGTCATAGCAATTTATTTTCAATCAAACAAGAGCCATGAAGTCATTAGTTATTTCTTCAGGAGGCTTTGGTAGGTGGGCTAGAGAGCACTGTGCTGTCTCTGCTGTGCCATATGTGCACAAAAAGATTAATTCCCAGGTTAGCAAGATAGGAATTATGATGAGACAGAAGTCTGAGTCAGGCACAGTGGGGAGAGGGAAATGCCACAGGCTGAAGCAATGCTTGGACTTCTGTTGAATTTTGAAAAGAGCTCGAATGAGGGAGATTTTTTTATTCTTTTAATAAGAGAAGAACAGAAGTTTTGAAAAACAGGAATTTCAGAAGCAAAGAAATTGCAAATTACAGCTTCATTCTCTAGCTACGGCTTTCCTGAGGATTTGGAGTACTTTGCAAATATTTGATTACTCTCAGCTCAGTGCCCTTGTAAGCATTGCAGAAAATAAACAAAAGTAAACTGTGCTGCGAGACTTGCAGTCCAACGGTAACCCTGATGCCTTTACTAGCACCTCTAGAGCTGTTTTCATTGTAAGAGTAGGAAAGCGAGGCTAATACAAACTGACAAATTAAACAGAGAGCAGGTCTGAAGACTCTGCTCCGACAGCCTTATAACCTGCTCTTTCGAACCTCGGAAAGCGGCACAGTCTAAACGCTTGCCTTCTTGCCGCGCGGCCGTGGCTGTGTGCAGCACTACAGTGCGCGTTCCCTGGCGCCGGCCCCGGAGCCTTCATGCGTACGCTGTAAATGGATATCCTAGTGGTCTTTATGTGCATTAATATTCTGTCTCTCGGTTACACGGAGAGTAGATGTACTATGCAGATGAAATCACCCACAGTGATTTCAGCGGGGTTCTGCAGGCTTGGATTTAGACTGTTCTTTTCATTGACTTGGACCTCTAATGACACATTTGTAAAATGTTTGGGGTTTTTTTTCAGCTTCCATGGGTGTTCCTCTGCTTTAGTGTGTTACAGAAATAAGGTCCGTGGTTAAGGCGCTGATTTAGAGCAAGCAAGCTAAGAAAATCTTTGCCTCAATTCTCGCATTTTTTAAATTTACATTGGAAGAGCATATCATAAATCATGGGAGAAGCAACAACTTACCCTGTTCTGCAACCCCCCAAGCAGCTGCTTTTGAAAAGCTGACATTTAGTGCAGTGATTAAGTATGAAATCCCTAAGTGTGAAATTAAGCATCAGAACAAGCAAGTAATTACTTCCAAACTTGTCTTTATATGTTGTGCATACAACATTCCTCCTCCCACCTTTCCACCCTTCATTTTCCTCCCCTTTTCCTTTGCCTGTCAAAATGTAAACCCTTCAGGTCGGGGCCTGTGTTATCTTCTATGTTTGTGAAGCACGTTGCACACAGTGGGTGCTACCAGAAGCAAAACACGATGGATGATGATAACTGCGGTTTGGAAGCTTTGCTGTGCAAAAGCAGGGAGCGGGTGCCGGGGCAGGAGGCAGTTACAGCAGCCTCTAGCAGAGGCCGGGGCGATGGAGGGACAGACACTGCCGGCCTCCGAAGTGCCACCAAAGACAGGCAGCCTGCAGCTTTCTGCAGTGGCAGGGGAACATTTAGCTCAACTGGGCTCAAAACGGCAAAGCAAGCCTAGATAGGCCGATGGAGGTTAATGCGGAAAGAGCTGTTAAATGTTAGCTTTAGCAACCAGACGTCTTTGCTGAAATAGAAAACAAAAGTTATTTCATTAAAGCCTCTGAACACAAAGTACTCTGTGAAAGTTTAAATGCCAGGTGGTGTATTAAGTAAATAAAGTAGTCCTGCTGTAGGCATTGTTTCTCACAGCAGCCGGCTGTAACCAGCACATAGTACAAGTGACCATGTGAATCTCTGCCATGTGATGTAGTGCCGTGCCTGGCTAACGTGCTGATACGGGGCTGGGAAGTCAGAGGAGACTTTTCTTTCAGCAGTTATCGGTATGTTGATAAGGGCCAACTGTTGCACGTGGCTTATTTGCATGGATTGGCTTACGCTCATTAGTCATCTGGTTTGGATCAGGAAAAGAAACTCGGGGTTTGCACAGATGTCATGTGTCTTTCCAGCGCAGTTTGAATGAAGAGGAGTGACTGATTTTCATTTTAGTGACTTTTTAGATTGGTATCAGAGTACTGCACAGTTAGCTTTTGTTATAACCCCGCAGTTACCCCCAGGCAGCGGCTGCAGAATGTCGTATCCCGTTATCAGCAGTCCTGGGTTTGTGTACAGCAGGGGCCATTTGGAAGGTGGCACTCTGAAACCCCTCTTGCTCTGCTGTCAGTGGCAGGACTGGAAAGTTAGCCAGGTGATTCCGAATGTGAAAAGCTGGAATTTGCAAGCTGCTTGACCCCACGCTCTGTGGGTGATGGATGCACAGGAGGATAAAGCATTCTTTGCTCACGTGTGCTTCTCATAGAGATGCATGCCCAAACCTCCTCCTTCTGCGTCTTCACAGAATCACAGAATGGTGGGGCTTGGAAGGGACCTCTGGAGACCACCCAGCCCAACCCCTGCCAGAGCAGGGTCACCCAGCGCAGGCTGCACAGGGCCGCGTCCAGGCGGGTTTGAATCTCTCCAGAGAAGGAGACTCCACACCCTCCCTGGGCAGCCTGTGCCAGGGCTCTGGCACCCTCACAGTGAAGAAGTTCTTCCTCATATTTAGACAGAACTTCCTGGGTTCCAGTTTGTGCCCGTTGCCCCTTGTCCTGTCGCTGGGCACCACTGAAAAGAGCCTGGCCCCATCCTCGACACCCGCCCTTGAGATATTTATAAGCATTGATGAGGTCCCCTCTCAGTCTTCTCTTCCTCATGCTGAACAGCCCCAGCTCCCTCAGCCTTTCCCCACAGGAGAGATGCTCCAGGCCCCTCATCATCTTTGTACCCTCCGCTGGACTCTCTCCAGTAGTTCCTCGTCTCTCTTGAACTGGGGAGCCCAGAACTGGACGCAGGACTCCAGATGGGGCCTCACTAGGGCAGAGTAGAGGGGGAGGAGAACCTCCCTCGACCTGCTGGCCACACTCTTCTTCATGCACCCCAGGATGCCATTGGCCTTCCTGGCCGCAAGGGCACATTGCTGGCTCATGGTTCTTGTGGTTCTACAGGATGTTTCCCCATCGTGCTGTTACCTGCTGAGGATCACTGTTAGTACTTTACTCCTCTCATTGGCACTTGTGCTGGCAAGGTACGTGTTGCCTGTGTTTCTGACAGCGCGTACTGGCCACAGCCGTATGGTGTCTGGTAAAGTCTTGGTGCTGAGTCTCTCAATATAATTACCGTGCTGAGCTAATTGCTCGTGCCTGGCTCAGGCACTTATTCAGTGGCTACCTCAGCCATTACCAGGACCTCTTCATTTATCACCTGTCAGGCTGTCAAACAGCAGTGGAATGTGCATTGAGCCACCTCAAAAAAAAACAAAACCAAAAAAAGCCATTCATTGCCATCAAGCTCGTGGCTGATCTCCATTTCTTCGCTATGAATTATTTGCCCATGGTCTTCTCTCCAGTATTTGCAAGACAAAGGAGAAGGGGTGGCAGAAATCTGGGAGTTGAAGCCAGGCTGGAACATTCCTGCCAATGAGAACTAGAAAAATCCCATTGGGAGGGATGCTCTGTGCCAGGATTTCTGGTCTCTGCTTGCTGTGTTTGGATCCCATGTATTTGTTGCTTTAAAAGCAACAAATTCATAATTGTGTACATCTCTGGATCCTATATACTACTTCCTGCAGCTTGCCTATGGCCCTAAGAGCCCAAGTTCACAGCCCTTGGCAGTCACCTCTCTCCTGACAATCAAGCCGCCTGGTCAACTCACGTACTCTGATAGAAATTTGTCTGCTGAACAAAGGAGAAATGCAAGCCTGTTGGAAACAGGCAATGCAACACCGAAAGTGATGAAACTCATCCAGTTGTAGAGAATAGCTACTAAGTAATAAGTGTGAAAACGCAGGCTCGCTGTGGGGGTTTCAATCTCAAACAGGTGCTAAGCTTGGGAGAAGGAGAGGGTGGAAACCACCTGCAAGGGTGCTCACGCGGTGGGACCAGGAGCTCTACCCCTGCAGGGTAGGTCCCCCGTGGCTGGGAGCCCGCCCGACTGATCCGGCCTGGTAGTGCCGAGGTGATGAGTGCTTTGGTAACGTATCCAGAACCTCGCAGTGCGCTCCGAAGAGGCAAAACAACACAAACTTGAACCTCCCAAGGCCTGCAAAGCCCCCTAGATCTGAGACTGGAGGTGTAGCTGCTTTCTGTTCCCAGGTGGTGGGTATCTGAAGAGCTGCTCTAAGGAAATGAAGTACTGTTTCAGTTATGTTCCGTAAGCCATGCTGACGTAACGTGTCAAGTCCTTCCAGATTTGTCAAGTCCATTTAGCAAATGTGAGATAACCACTGCACGATTCTGGGCAAGGTGGGAGATCCTCCGTCTAATCAGCAGCGCAGGAGGAGTCTGCAGTAAACCCTTTAAAGGATACAGCGTTGGGGAAAGTGTTTCTCCTGATGAGCCTTTCCTCAAAAAGGGGCCTCAAGATCTTCAGCAAGAAGAACAATTCTCAAAACTTCACTGATTAAACTCTTCAGCTCCTGATTTTCTCAGTTTCACGAGGAAATGGTGTTTGTTACGCAGCAGATTCCACAGACAGGAGTGTTCTTTAGGCACATGAATAGACCAGAAGCGGAGTGGAACAGGCTGAATCCTGGAAACTGATAGGGCTTTGTCTTTGGTTTTACAAAGTGAAATGGCTTCTAAACCAAAAGTTGGAGCTTTCAGGTTCAGGTATTTCTGTGGCTGAGACCACTTAAGGAGTGGTTTCCTTTACTGTGTCTGAAGATAGTAAAGGAAGAAATTAGATTTTTACTGAAAAAAAATCTAAAAGAAATTAGTTTTTACTGCAAAAATATACATTTCCCTGTGAAACTTTTCAGACAGCATATGATATTTTAATGGCTTAAAGGGTGTATTTTTCTCTTTCTGTGATTAATAAAACAATCTGAAAGATGTTTTTGGGAACAGGTAAGCTTCCCATTGAAAGGTGTACCAGCTACGTGAAAAGCCATGGAGTTGTTTCAATAAGACTGAACCAAATGTGCTTACAGCTAGGCTAGATGCTGCTGAGCCGCAGCCGGGGAGCGTAGGTGAAGGACTGGAAGGCCTGGCCCTTATACGAGCGATGCACTGTCGATCACAGATATAGGCTATATGGTTTGACAGTAGAAGCTGTAGTTCTTGTACGGCAGGAGGCATCCTGAATTGGTGTGTGAGTGAAAATGCTAGATACGGCAGGAAATTTCCTGGGCAGTATCTATGCTATTTTTTGGTACAATAACTCTTAAGATTACTTTTCAGGCTTAATTTTATTTATTTTTTTTAACTAACAGATATTTTACAACATTTAGTGTCAATATCCCCAGCACTATTTGAATAGAAACAGCCAGTAGCCATTTACCTGCTTATGGCTTCATAGTTTTACTGCCATTAAGTGGCATTAAACTTCATTTCACCTAATTTGTGTCAATTTGCTTATGTGTCAAAATTAACATAGTATTGTGTCTGAAGAGTGAATCAGTTTAATGAACAGCCGGCTCAGCTCAGGTTTGCTTGTGCTGGTAACTACTTAACATTCAGCAGCCGCAGCCTGCCGCCGGCTCTGTGTCACTGCCAGCTGAAGAATGGAAATGAAAGGACAGTGTTGTCCCGGCAAGGAATCAGACAACAAGTGTCACATGGAGCCACTGCAAATGGAAATGCCTCTTGGGTTTTTTCTGAGAAGTTTCAATCTAAACGGTAAACGAATATATCCCTATCTGTAAACTTGGAAAGCTATTTTAGCGACAGCTTTATATGTTAGCAATGGCATTATCTGGTTGATGAGGTACAGGACAAGAGAACACTGAAGTGTGATTCCTGGGAAGAGGTAAACTGCAAAAGTGATTTATTTTCCACGGCCAGTAACTCTCACCAGCTTTAGGAACTTCATCTGGAGAGCAGGCTGTATCCTTTGGGCCCTCAGCCGGGGCGTGTGACTCTCTTACGAACACCCGGAGCCACCCGTTTGTACAGGAGCGTGAGCACAGCCCTCAGACCCCCAGCAGCACCATTTGTGGGCAGGTGGCTCCGAAGGTTCATGGGGGCAGGGGCTGTTTGTCTTTCTGGAAAAGGGCTGATATAAAAGGGAGGCTTTGGCAGGAATCGCTGGGCTGTGAGCATCCTTCCTCCCAGAAACCACCAGATGCATCCTGCCAGGTCAGGCATGAAATGCAGGTGACAGAACTAGTTGTGGGTGTCAGCCGGGGAATGTAGGAAATGTAGGAGGGCAGCCACCCTCCTGCCCCTGGGAGTACGGCAATGACAACGTAGCGCTTTCTCCTTTCCTGTTACGTATCCGTAGAGGGCTGGTTTGGATCAGGATGCCCAAGTAGGTGGGTGGAGAACTTAATGCTGTGCAAAAGAAGGGCTTTATTTAAAAGAAATAGTTGCAAACACCTGGAGAAACAAGCGAAGGTAGCAACATTATTTTTGATGTTGGTGACCAGCTGAACACCCGTTAGTGTTGCGTGCTAACACGGGCCGAAGCTGCGGGCTCTGCTGTTAGAGCTGTACTTTCTCGGGGCTCTTGCATCCAGCCCGTGACATGTGGCTGGATCCCAGCTGAAGCTGCTCAGATCAGGCACAGGACTGAATGCTGGGCCGTCACTGCGTGCCCCCAGGGACAGCACTGTCGCGGGGAGAAGGCGGCTGGAGATACAGCCCCGTTTTGCTCAGAATTAAGACTAGTGCTATTTAGTTCTGTTAGGATCTCACATATATATTCTAGTAAAATTACACTATGATATGAAAGTTGTTTCTTTACATTACTGCAATTTTGTAGCATGTATTCATATATTCTTATGAATATTCTTGTTCACATGCGTATTCAATTATGCAAATGTTAGGACTTATGATTCATCAGTATGGAGACCACAAAGTTATCCTCTTTTTTCGCTCTTGTTTTGTCCCCGGAAAGGAAGTGTCAGGATGAATCAGAACAAAGCAAAACTCTTGGGCTGTTTTAAAACTGGACAGGGATGATCAATAGGAAATAAAAAACAAAACCTTGTATTCGCCAGTGACACAGTAACTGATCTGCTAGATTTTTTCTCTCTTTTTAATTTTTTTGTCTAAAATTCTTGCTTTATGTTATGGAAAAAGGAAGAGCTATTTAGTTTCTTCACACAAAAATATCACATTTCATTATGCATTTCATTGTCTGATGAAAGAAACATTAGCATAGCAGATCATTACTTGCCATATCAGTTCATCTTGTTACCAGAACCAGTAGAGTTTGCAGCCAATCTCCAAGGTTGTTTCTTCTCCAAAATCCTACGTACATACTTCATTACAGAAGACTCTAGAATTGTTGGCTAGTTTTCACTGTTTAATTAATAGTTTTATAGATACTTTCTCCAAAATGAACTGGTTTCAGCCACGGGCTATAGCTGTATCTTGTCTCTTCAATGGACTTCTTTTGTGGTGGAACAGGGCAGCTACTGCACATACATATATATAACTATATATTTACACCAGTGCTGCCTGTTTAGATGGCAGTCCAACAGGACTAACGTTAATACAAATTCTGTTACTCCTGAACTGATTTTGGTCTGGGGATATATTACAGATTTTCATTCTTTCACGTGGCAGGCTTTTCTAAAATCCTTTGTAGGGTTTAGGATGTTAAGCTGTATCACAGCAGCCAAAAGTCTTTTGTTTTAGTAATCATAAAAATATTTAACATTTCCTATGGGATTATTCCTTCAATCTCAGTATTGTACAAATGTAAATAACATCGATACCACAATAATGTATGAGGTAGGCTTTTAAATACCAAAGATTGAAAAGCTTAATTACATAATTTAATCAAATACCCTGCAAAATAATTATAATTTTCCCTCCACCTCTGTGCGGAAACTGAGTCACAGAAAAATTGAATCTCAAATGCATTAGGGTGTGCTTCACGGTGAATACTTTATGTTTTAAGTGCCTAGTTGAAGCAGACAGTTCTAAGGCTCAGAGTGCTCCCAGTAAAGTCGCTGGAGTCACAGATGCTCTTCATCCATAAAAACTCAGGCCATGTGTCCAAGGCTGGAATCCAAAAGGAGATTCACCACCAGTGAATGTTCTTATAAAGTGGAAACCACGCTGTCTGTCCTGGATGTGCTGTTACACATCTATAATGAGGTGGCAATAGTTTTCATAGGACGTAAGAGATGTAACTTCCTTGGTCTCCTTTGATCCACATCTTCCTGTGTCCTATAGATGTCCTCTACACTTGGCAGGCCAGCCTTGTTAGGACGGTGACTATGTGGTTTCCTTATGTCTGGTAATAGCTCTTTTGGCAGAGCTTGTTGATACTGGAAATGGTTTTTGTAGACTTGCTGAATACATTAGCGCACGGTGAACACATCCCAGCGGCAAGACTTAAAGATCTAATGGTGTTTTTCTCCCTTTTAGTGGTTTTACATTTGCATCAATTACAGCTACCCTCTACCTCAAACCCCAGTCTGAGCACTCAGGAAACATTTGTGCATCCATAAAAACACAGAAGATAAGAGCATCTTCCCCAGAACTGTTTATCTAAATTTGTCTGTAAGCAAAAACTGAACAGGCAAGTTAGGTGTCCTTTTAATCCTTCAGGATGTGGAACGCTCTCCAGTCCCACTGCAATCAGCAGAAGTTGAGGACATTCAAAATACCAGGGTTATTCTTCTTGCCTCACCCCGTGGCATGTCACATCAGCCAACATTTCTGTCTGCCTACAACACCCCGTCTCCACCGGATCTGGGGTTATTGCTGCTTGACTGGCAGAGCTGCAGGTCTCTCTATGAAATGAAACGGAAATCCTCAAGGGCAGCTGCAATTCTGGAAAAGGACCGAAGACAGAGGCTGAGTAGGGGGTCCCTTTTGATTCCAGCACAGCTAAAATTTTTCAGGGAGAGTTAAGATTTTCTTTGAAAGAAATAAATACATTACACTGCACCACTAAAACCACTACAAATAAAACACATTAGAGCCTAGTTATTTTGCAGGTTTCTTGATGAGTGATTCTATTCTCTTAAGTCTCTTCATATGTAAGAGCTATCAAGAAAGGTTGTTTTTAATGAAGAACAATAGCTAAAGACCAGTTACTTAAATTCCTCGTTAATTCCTTTCAACATAAGATATGGTACTCTTCCCCAGATATGTCAAGAGTAATAGTTTCTTCAAGTAATAGATCCCTCCCTGAATTGTTGGATTTCTAGTCTTCTGAGTCTTCTGAGCCTAGCGTCTTAGTTATTACTGAGTTTTATTCTCACTTTCCAACAATACGAAGTTTTCTTTGAAAATGCTGTCTGCGAGGTAAAACGTGACACTGAGAGGTAATGAGTATAAAGTGAGTTGTACTAGTGCACTTCACCCCAGGCTGAAAGGAGGGACCAGTGGAGGCTGCGTGTGCACCAGTGCAGAGCTTTTGAATGCGAAAAAATCTCTGGTGCAAAAATCTCTGGTGGAGCCTTGAAAGCTCACACTGAGAAAACGAGCTAGACTTACCATGAAGATGCATTATCGTGTTCTCAAACGCTTGTTTGAATGGCTGGGGATTTTATGCTTATTAAATGCGATCTTATCTGCTCCCTTTCAATGGACTCGAGGCCCCTCTGGACTAATTGATCATCCGCACAAATCTCTGGAAGTACAAGAAGTGAACCAAATTCAGAGATCATATAGCCCACTTAAAAGTATGTAGCTCTGTTCAGCCTCATAGTTCTTATGCTTTTAAGTCTGTCCTGACTGACATGAGAGAATCATCCTTTGTTTGCTGACATACATATAGATATAACAAGACAGACAGATGTTGTAACTTGAATTTTCTAATTGGTTGTGGATGTCTGCTGGTTCTTAACTGGATAATACATATAGCTTAAATGGTCTGTTTGATCACAATTCAGAACTGCCCTAAGAACCAAAAATACAGCTGGGGTAGATGCACGTGTCACATAAAACCAGGATGCTCACAAGAGAAATGATCTGCTGCTGATAGTGATTTTCAGCAAAAGATATGAATAGTCTTTCTCCTCAAAGGCTGCTGAAAACAATTCTAGTTTGTATGAAGGCATTGCCAAGAGCCTTACAGAAAGCAGACTGAGGCTCATGGGAAATACGCCCTGTTTCTTTTCGCCTCTGCTCCTAATTTTATTCTAACTGCTGGCTGAGATACTGTTAAAATAATGAAAAAGAAGAAGCAGCAACATTAAAGCTCTTGAGCCATTTGCCATGAGAGAGAGGTAATCCTGAGACTCACAGGAGTATTAAAATTATAACAATAAAGCAATACCAGTGTTGAGGCTCATTTTAGAAATAAGCAATCAGACAGGAGGTTAATACAACGCGAGCCTCCAGCACTCTCATCTTGCCACTATACCTCCCTGTAAATGGATCAGACAGTTCAACCCCTTGAATGATTAAGAGAGTTTTAACGGCAAGGCGGAGCAATTCCCTTTCTCAAACAAGGAGGTGAGATACGTACTTTTAGTCTGGGGAAATGTGATGAAAAAATACAGGTTCACTGTAAAGCTGAGATTTCTGTCTGCTTTTCTTCTGAACTGATCCTTGGTAATTATTCTTGTTTGCAGCCTCTGGCCTCTCCTCTTCTCCATCTACCCCAACACAAGTGACCAAGCAGCCCACGTTTCCTCTTGAATCCTATAAGCATGAGCCTGAGAGACTAGAAACACGGATTCACTGTTCTTCACCTCCAGACACAGGGCAGAGATTTTCTTTGCCTCCATCTCAAAGCGCAGCCAAGCCTCCTATCATGACACCAGCTCCCTGTGCTACCTCAAAACCAGTAAGTAAAGCATGTGTCCAGTTTTCCACTGGGAAATGTACAGGGTTGTG
Organism: Phoenicopterus ruber ruber; assembly: GCA_009819775.1. NCBI lineage: Eukaryota > Metazoa > Chordata > Aves > Phoenicopteriformes > Phoenicopteridae > Phoenicopterus > Phoenicopterus ruber. The sequence continues at coordinate 7,954,766 of CM020216.1, read as the reverse complement.
TGTTAACTGTTTCTCCTGTTACAACCGATGGGCTGGAGCGTGTGTGTCCATACTGCGGAACAGAATGAGAACAATGTCCTGGGCCTTTTCCTTCAGACTTGTCTCAGCTCTCCCAGTATTCAGCTGACAAGGCAGCAGGAATCCAAAGGTGGTAGCTCCCCTTCTGATTTACCCAAATAGCAATTCATTTTTGCACTATTTTCCGGCGAGTTTTGCAGTGGCTACAGATCCCAGCATACACTGCTGAGATGCCACTTTAGAGAAGGATGAAATTTTATTGAGGATTGTCTTTTATCTCCCTTAGGAAGAGCTGATGAGAGAGGTAGCAGCCAAGGAGAGCATATCAGAAATTCACAGTATGAGCTGCAGGGGTTCTGAGTTCCTGTTGTCTCTGGACTCTGAGATGACTGGGACAACCAGTGACTGATGGCACTGGTTGCTACCACGCCTCCTGCCCCAGCTCAGAGTAGAGGAGGAAGGGCAGCACTACCAGGGTATTTATCCAGCCCCCCACGTAGCAGAGGTGTCTTCGTAAGAGTGGTTTCTTCAGCTCCTGGGAACGCATGAACTCAGCAGTTCCTGAGAATACATGAATTCCAGCCTCTGATATTCTCCACCGCAACATCCACACCACATGCCGTTGTGCCTCCTCCCCTCTCCCTTGGCCAGACATCGCTCTTCTTTTCTTTTCTCCTCTGCCTTTTTGCCCCTTCTTTCTTTTTTGTGTTAATTCCTTTGCATTAACTGTACCTTTCCGTTCACCGTTCCCCTGCCTCATGGAACTAACAGACTGTGATCCGTCACCAGAGTTAACTACCCTGCATCTGTCTTTCCCAGCTTTTCTTCTTCTTCTTCTTTTCCTCAGAATATAAAATCTTTAACTTTTTCTGTGTCTAGAAATCTAGAACTGTAAAGGACATAAAGGTTCATGAGGTCTGTTTCCCTGTTGAACGACTACAAGTTCTATTTCGTTCCAGTTCTTAGTGATTTATTTAAAAGCAGGAAGTTTCCTCCCACTTGCCCATGGGAAAGCCGTTCCAGGATCTGAATCCGCTAACACAGCAATCCCAAAACTTTTTGCTTTTGTCTTAGGTACCTCCACAGTACCAGCAGCCATTGTTATGCTGAAAGTGTTTAGGTACTGGATCAGTGTTCACATACTACTTTCAAGTCGTTCACACACATGCAGTAAAACACATGCCCTATTTTGGGGACCCCTCTGCAACAGTTAGGAAGTCTCTGGTTTTTAACCTAATTTTTTTCATGGACAGGTTATGACCATTTGCTCTTACAATTAATAGGCATTTTCATTCATTGTTTGTTACATCCTGTTGTACCTGTAGCCAACCTTTGTTTTTCTGGATTAAGCAAGCCAAACTCTCTCTACAAAATACAGACTTTCTGTTCTTCTGCTATGCAAAAGTAAATAATTAAAGTATTAAATAAAATAAATCCTATATTTATAGTTAGGGAACTCCAGCAGTAACTTTTCTCCAGGCATCTGACTGCCTTTCCATGTAAGTACTAGTCTTGGGATACATAAAGTATGAAACTCAAAGGCTTGTAGGACACAAAAATATTTTTGGTAGGTTTCAGTCAATCAGTCATATTATTTGCATATGAATGTGTTTATCTGTGTTATGCAGCTACAGAGGAGTCTTTTGTACCTGTTAGAATAGAACTGGGCAAACAACATAATTTTAGCACATTCCACTGACCGAAAGACTGAGAAGTTTGTTTTGTTTTTAATTATTTGCTGATTTGGACAATATGAATTTGAGCAGAAGATGCCAGAATAAAGAAACAGAATTCTCAGCAAGTATTTAATAGCTGTTGTGGTTGTATATACGTACAAGAGAGAGTCTGGATGGAAACTCGGTATGTTGGACTCAATTATCTCCTGTTCAGAAGACACAGAAATACATAGGATGTATAGCGCCTGATTATCTTTGTTTTGTACCCTCTGTACTCATTTATGTCTGAGAACAGTGAGTGTGCAGGGCTGCCAGTGAATCATTACTTTTTTTGGTTTACTTGGGAGCAAACGTCAGCAGCTACAGATCTGTGGGGAACAAAGCCCTGGATGTTTAGTTTTCAACAGAGACCAGGGAGAGAGATTTGCCATGCTCTTCCAGTAGGAGAAACTGTTAGAGGAGAGAGGGACTAAGTTTCTGCAGAAGGGCATGAATCTGAAGCTGATGGGCATTCACTCGGGACTGTTGTGTCTTTCAATCCCTCTAAGTCGTTTACCTAGCGTTCCTTTACAAATATGACAGCAGTAGACCAACATTCTTGATTTGAGTACTGTATTTCAAACATTTCATTTATTCTGAGCTGTGTTAATAAATACATGTTTTCACAACGCACATGCCATAAACAAATCTGTAAACGGCAAACTCAATTTCGTGTTTACTTAGATCATCATTTCTTGGCATAACAATTCCAATTATCTTAAAAACACACTATAAATTATATGGTAAATGGTTTCATAGTGGCCATGCTGTTGGATGATCAGTTTAATGACAAGGAAGCTTCTATGCTGACATCTGAAACAAGAAGTTGACTCTTATCTACAGGGCTCTATCAACTTAAATCTCATTTACTTATTACATTGTTTAACTAGTGATGATAATGTGTGAGATCTCAGAACTATTATAAATGAGTCATGATTGCTAAATATATTGCAGTAGCAAAGAGGAACCCTTGGACCCAGACACGGAATTATTATTAAAAAACCCCACAGAACAGTAGATAACTATAGGAAGGTGCAGTATCAGGACTTGGAACTAATCTTAGCCCATTTTTATAATTAACTGCATTTGAAGCTGATGTGTACTTGTGTTTTATATGTCTGAGACTGTGGCGCAGAATGGTTAAATCTGTTCAGTAAGAGAGAAGGCATGGAGGAAAGAAAGAATAACAATATTTATTTCCCAGCAGATGTAATCAAAACCTTTCCTGTTTTAGTAGCAATTAGAACAGTGTGTATTTTGATGTGATTTTTAAGCCTTAGATTCTGGCAAGGGGAATAAAAAGTGGGAGACAGTTCCTGACAGAGGGAGATCCTCCTTCAGCGAGTATCATCTCAACACAGTATACAAACCGAGGCAATTAACCTCATGCTAAATGGATGTCTGTGATAATCACTAAGGTCGGGATTTATCCCGCCTAACTTTAGAAACCTATATCTGAGCTGCTTAAGTTGGGAGTATAGTTGCTCTAGTTGTCTCTGTATCCCACAGAGAGGCACTTGCAGGGGATGAATCAGATCTTCAGTGGGCTGAGCAGCCTTTTGCGCTGATTATAAAGGGAGTGACTCGGGGTGCTGCGTTTCTAACGGAGGCACTTCTGTTAGGTGCCCAAAGCGAGATGTGACGAGGCTGTGACACACCATTGCCGCAGCTCTTACAGGCTTTCCTCTGGGTGTGTAGGTGTTCCTAGCGGTTGAGTTAGAAGGTTATAATGAGAAATTCAGCTGATGATAAGAGATCAAAGCTATACCAAAAGATTACTGTGCACTGCATTAAATGGGGAAGTAGCAACTTTATTTTTTCACAGTACAGTTCATGACTCTGTACTTTGGCCTTGTGTTGTTTGGACTGTGTAACCTTCAGGCAGTAAGTGGTAAATGATAACTCTTCTCTAATGTGACATTACTAACCACGAAAGGAATGTAGAGAGGTTGCAAATTCAGTAACGAACATGTTTGCCCTGTTTCCGCTTTGCCCGTATTTTAAAGTGGAATGTGGTATGTTGAGCTTAATGTGGTTGTATCCTTTTCATTTCATCCTTTCTTCTTCCACTGATGCATAAGACACTGTGAAAATAGCAGTATTCCCTGTCTCCTGCAAACACAAGCATTTTTGTGGTACATCATTTCCTGGCCTTTATGGGTTTCCCCTTTCCCGGCATGAGAGGAGTCCAGGCCAGAGAAAGAAGATGCTAGCTGCAAATTGAGGAGTTGCCTTTGAGTTCTCTTTCGGTGAAAAACAGGGTTGGAGCTTCCTCTGCTCAGAAGCGACAAAGGCAGAACATGCTTACAAATGGCCCTTTCCATACGATTGTGTAGTTAACCACTGTTCTCCAAATACCTTCTGAGCCAAGTAATTTTCCAGAACGTTCTTAAAAAGAGGGTATATCTCAGCCAAAAGGTAGTCTGAGACTTACTCTAAGCTTGTGTGAGCAAGTCCTGTTAAAGCTGCAGATATAGCACACAGGAAGAACTGAAAGAGTTCGATCTGCATCCATTTCACACGGTCCCTGTTGCTCCAGCATATAGAAGAGGAGAGACGTAAGGTACAGCTGGGACTCTGTCTCCCAGTCCTAGATACAGAGAGGGAAACAAGATTGTTTCTGCAGCTACCTGCTTGTTAAACAGTAGCACTTCCCTGCAAGGCTATTCATGCTGTTTCTTAGCCAAAGTGTAGTAAACTCAAAAACAGGGCTGTTAACTTGTTCAGCATGAAAGACTATTACATCACACCCTGCTGCTGGCAGGGAGCCTGGGAACCGGGATATGTGCAGCAGGTCCTTCAGTTTGGCTCTCTCCAAAAAGCCATGCCACCTATCAGAGCTCCATAATCTAGCTGGCTGGTTAAAGAGATTTAAATCTGACGAAGAGAACAGAAAAGTATTCTTTGATTCTGATGTTGTCTTTAAAAAAAACAAAAAAAGCACAGGCTGGGAAAAAAGGAATCGGTCTGCAAATGTACCAGAACTCCCTATTTCAGCATTCATGTGGTTTAAGGCAATATATTAGAGTGCCAAGACATTACTGCGATTCAGCTTTGATTTACACCACAGTAAACTGATCACAGAAATTAGAGCCAGAAAGGCTGTCCTTTACCAGTGAAGCAAGCTCTTGCAGTGTTGTTGTGTCCAGGCTAGTTTTAAGTGCCTTAATACCAGCACTCCTTCTGGGAGACGATTCTGTTCTCTAATAGATCCCATGGGCTGTAACAAGCTATCATTGTTTAAGCATTTCTCCCTACTGGAACTGTTGCTGCCCACGTCAAAGTGTGTTTAATCTAAAAATGGTATGTATTTGTCCAACAGTTGGCATGTAACTAATTAGTCGCAAACTGAGTAAAGGAATAACTTTCTGATGAACTACGTAACAATTACATGCAATATTAATGGGAATATTTTTTAAGCCCACCTGATTTGATTTCGGTCTCCTTTGACAGAGCATCACAATAGCTCCACTGAATTGAATATCGTCTCACAGGAGAATTATTTAATATGATTGGAAAGTCCATAGTGAGATTCAGTGGGAGATAAAGAATAAATGAGCCAGTAAACTCACTTGGAGCTGAACATTACAAAACCAGAAAGCTTCAGCTATACCACACTACTTCTTTTTAATTACAGCTCCCATTTTATTAATAGCTCCCATTAACAGCTCCCATTTTATTAATTTACATGTAGATGCGGAGCTTAGGGACATGGTTTAGTGGTGGACTTGGCAGTGCTGGGTTAATGGTTGGACTCAATGGTCTTAACGGTCTCTTCCAACCTAAACGATTCTATGATTCTATTCTATGATTCTAATACTCTGTTCTCCCACTTCACCTTCTCCCTATTAGTCGTATCTTTTGTATCACATTTGGTATTTTCCTCCCCTTTTAGTATTTAAAATATGCAACAAACATCTTACTATCCATTTCCTATTGGTTAATTTGCTTTTTTTTAAAGCTACTTATTTGGTTTAGAAGAAAAGATGTCCAGTCACAACCTCCTGAAACACTGGTTTCCTAATGTATTTGTATTCTGGTTGCAGTGTTCAGATTCATGGCAATCAATCTTAGGATGCAGAGAAATTGTATTGCATAAAGATGATTTTTTCTGCCCTAAGGAAATGTGTGTCTGTGTCAGCTTGTGGCTTTTTCTGCAGCCACAGAGATAATTTAATCAACTATCTATAGATTCACTCAGTGGAGAATTTATTTTAATGGTATCAAGTCCTACAGTTCCTGTTCCTCCTAGTCCTAGATCAAAAGGAGGAAGGCTAGGTGGAAAGGATGAATAGCCAGAATGCTGAGTCCGATCAATTCCCAGCTGCTTTGCCAGCTCTCATAGGGCTGTAAGTAGTTAAGGCAATTAAACTAGAGCATCTATGAGTCTTTTTTAAGATACGCATTGGTACCAAAATCATGACCCTAGAATCCTGAAGACAGAGTTAGTGGCTTAAAGCTAAGTTACTTTTATCACCCTAAGCCCTGCACTATGCATGGTACGAAAAGGCTAAACCTAAGGATCTGGCCTCATGTGTCTATATAAATGGATATCTTTTGAATAAGTAACATGACGTAAGAGGGTGCTTTAAGATTGACAGCCTGGTTTTACCCATTGAACTGATTTCTGATGGCACAGTTTATTTCTGAATTTTAGACCTGTTAATTTAATAAGCATCCTGTTATTTTGATAGAAGATCGGAACTTCTCATAAGAGTAAGGTCTATTAGCGATTAGAAGCTGGATACGTACTCTCTGATTTAATGTAAAGCTGCAGCTTAATACAGGATCGCTGACAGTTTCTTACCAGCTATATCATGGCAATTTTGGAACACAAAAATTATTTACCATCTAGGCTGTTTATTCACAAAGCAGTAGGGATTATAGACCAAAGTCTTTCCATGAGAATGGAGGAGAGATGCACAGTTTTGAACCTGTTGTGTTGCACCATGCCTGCTTATGTATTGGACTAGAGGGAAAATACAGCTAAGAGTAAGCAAAAAGTGCTTATGGAAGGGAACTCTACGAATTCCTCGCCATCTTCATCTCTCTCAGCCCAGTTTTGTCTATATTGTATTTTTAGATACACTGTCTTTAATGGCCAATAGAGCTGTAAAGAATGTAAAAAGCTGGTTGATACCAAAAGGAAATGGACTACATAAAGCAGTGATACTCCTTTCTCACTTCCTCACAACAGTCCCCAGTCCCTTCCTCTGACTGGATGAAATAAACTGTTGAGGTTGGGAGAAATAAAGGGGACATCACAAACAACACGCACTTCTGTACGGCTTCTTTCCCCTTCCCCCAGCTTTCATATTTTATAGTGTCGCTACCTGCTTGTGCATGAGGAGAGCAATACAGCTCTTCAAAAATACAGCTTGTGTCTGGGTTTTTTTCTTTTAAGATTACAATCAAGCCAGTTTGGCCATTTGAAAGTCAGCTGCATGGGCTGCTGACTCAGAAGAGGACTAGATACCATCTTGGCAGCAGCTTGGAAAATGTTTCCATTGTGCTGGTGAAATGAATGCAAAATATTTATTCTTTGAGCTTGTTCACAACAGCATTCTCAGCTGGAACTGAGGGTGGGGCCATGTGGAAGACATTTGTAGGAAGACAATAATGATTTGTGCAGTGCCCAAGGTATGCATAATCTTATTTTATGATTAACAAAGGACAAGGCTCCTACCATGTGGGGCTTATAAGCTGAAGTGTAAACTGGTGAAGTAATCAACAGAGAATAAAAGAGAAAAGGTAATGGATGCAGAAGGTCAGCCAAAGAAGAGGAGGGGGCAGAATTCAAGAGGGGAGGTTTTAATTTAGTCCTTTTGCATGTTTTGGGGTTACAGTAAATTGCCAGTAATAAGGTTAATACCTTAGACTTTTGAAATTTTTATCTGTCATACTTTTTCACTTAAAAGTGCACAAGCCAGGGCATCTGTGGTACATAGAAAGTCGTCTTCCTTGTACCTCAGAACAAAAAGTTACTAATTGCTATTTTGTGGTATACGAGCACATATGATTCAAGCAGAAAAATAAACATGATTCCTGCCCTGAGGACCTTATTGTCCAAGAGCCTGATGGAGCAAAACAGGCCAGGCAAATGCTAAAACCCTAAGAAAGCATTGGCTTAAACAGGATTGTTCCTAAGCACTACTTCCAGTATGTGCTTGCAGAATAGATTTCAAGGGTAGCCATAACATAGCTAGCAGTGACAGAAGGCATTGAAGAAAGGTAACCTGAAGGTTACAGCGCTGAGTTTGGTTGAGGTTGCTATGTATTTATGTTGCTGAATTTCAGGTGCTGTTTTGTTTTGGTTTATGTCAATGTGATGATGGCCTTGATCCAGGAAAGCACTTAAATGTGTGGTTAATTTTAAGTATATGGGTAGTCCTGTTGGAGTCAACAGTACTAGAGCACTTAAAGCTATGTGCATGCTAAATCACTTTGCTGAATCAGGGTCTTTGTACAATTTTTATTGTCTATTAAAACACTTACAAATGAGTAGCACGAGTACTGAAGATGAGAAAGGAAGCTGATGGACAGACAGAGGATGGAAAAAAGAGGTGGGGAAAACATTAAAGGTTCAGAAAAGACTAAGTGAGGGAAAGAGCTTGGGAATCAGAGAAGAAGAGAGCTCCTGGCGACAATGGAAAATAGCTAATCACTGAGTGGCACGGAGAGCAGCAGCTGCAAGATTGCTATCTGCCTGCTGTTGTGTGTTTGGCCTTTCAAGCTTTGGGTGTTGGGATTGTATTTACTTGGAAACATTTGTGGTGTGTACCACCTCAGGATCCAGCTCCTTACATAAATGGAAACAGCTATCGATGAAGACATGGCTTATGAAAGAAGACAACAGATTCCTCTCCTACCCCTTTCCCTTAAGCGTGCTGATAATGACGGCACAAGAGTACATCCCAGCAGACCTGTTGCACACAGGGACAGGACGCTGCCAAAGCTGATTTCTTAGGGAGCACTGTGAGGAATAGTTTCCGCAGAGAGTGCACAACTTTCTTTCCTGGAATACGTCTTCAGAAAAAGAAGCATGGCACCGAGCATGGCTATGGTACAAAAGGACATAATACAAACTGGTCACCAAGTAGTTTCTTCCATCATCCAAGATTTTACAGGTACAGAGGTTACATTTTGAAGAAAAGGATGCCTTCCTCAACCTTCCTTCTTTTTCTCATGGCCTCAAGCATTTGGCTGTTGCCATTTGAGAGAATAAATCTTGGAATTCAAAGAGTGTTTCAGTTGCAGTCATTAAGGAAAACAAGAGTTTAAAAAGGAGAAAAATACAGTGCCAGCAGCTGGGCATGCTTTGGAGATCAGAGAGAACTGGCTGCAACCATCTGCCCTGTCAGAGATCACTTGTGCAACTCTAAGTCACTTGGTCTCCCAGTGCCTCAGTTGCCCATTTATTAAAAAATGGGGTTACGCTACTCTAAGTCAAAGAGATTTTATGATGATAAATACATTAAAAAGTTCCACAGAACTCAGATATTTTTTGAACAGAAGTTGCAAGTGGCTTAAGATAAGTTAACCACAGATAGCATGTGTTGTATTTAAAGTTTGTAGCAACAGGCTTTTACACTGCAGACTGTAATTGTGTAGAGGAAGCTATCATGTTTTCAGAGCACATCAAGCTTTACACAAAAGACCACTGTAAAGCAGGCTGCTCTTCTAAGCCCTAGGGAAGCATGTCAAGAAATAATTTCAGCTCTTTGCGGACATTTAACTACAGGCTGAATCTATGTCTAAGCTTACATGGAATCATAGAATCATAGAATAGTGATCATGCTTGTGAACCCAGTGTTTGCCATATCCACGCTATAAGCATCCACTGCCATCCATGAATACACTTTTGTATCCGCATCCCCACAAGCTCTGCAGTAACATGAGCATGGTGGCAGGCTTGCTGGAGGTGTATCCCTGGTCTGTGGCGTGGAACTAATTTCAATTTTTTTCAATTTTAGTTCCTTGAATACAGGGAAAACCCTTACCAGTATTTCCATATCTCTTTATGATACTGTTTGTAGTCATAAAACATTTATCTCAGACACTTGATATGCTTCTTGCTTAGCACTGTCCTTGCTTCAGTCCTTCCAGACGGCGTCAAACCACAGGACCAGTACAGAGGAGGATCTGGTTTCACCTGTAGTGTACCTGCAATGATGGAAGGATATAGTTAAGAGGCTGTCAAAAGGGAAAGCATGCATGACAGAAGGAAGATATCCATTGCATGTTGCAGTCATTGCAGATTTCTTTTGTGCATAACAATAAAAAAGCAGCGGCGTACAAAAATTAGGCCTGGGGTGATCCGCAGTAGATTTGGAATCTGGTTCCTCAAGGGTTAGGTTCCTCAAGCTATGCAGATTCAGTACCATCTGAAAAACAGCTTTTTGTCAAAAATTAATTTATTTGGAGATTACAGGTCAACCGTAGGGTCTGTGTTGAAGGAATTTTATTCATATATTGGTTTGGCTACGCATAATAGTAGCTACTCAGAGATAACAGACTTCACAAGCTTTAGTGGGGCCACTGATGGCGCTCATGCCTAGAGTTTGTCAGCTGTGGGGTGGCCCTGAAATCTAATGCAAACACACAAGCCCCACGTGCTACGAGGAAGTCCTTCTTAGGCGTTTAAAGTCCTCCTAGAACTGCACTGAAAAATACTTCATTATCTTTGCCTGCCTCTTTGAGATAGCTTTCAAATACTCCTCCTGGAGTCCCATTGAGTATTGAGATCCTCAGCCGTGATAAGCTCTGCAGAAAGTGGCCACCTATAGCGCAGCTTATTTGCTCCCTGGTCAGCCTGCAGTTACCTGCTTCTTAGTGCAGCTCGTGCCACAGAGTGAATTATTTGTTCAGTCCAGGTCTGTATAAATTTCTTGAAGAAGTTTTGTTGAGATTGTGGGTGATCCAGCTCGGAGCTGAAGGTTGTCTCTATTTTTCAGTAAACCACCCTTGTAACTCTGATCTGCATCATCCTGCTCATGTCTAGGCTCAATAGATCTGCTTCCAGCCTTTCAAAACTGCCAATGATCATTAAAATTGCATTTTAATGGGAGGCTACTAATAGGTTACTAGAATTTTGCATAGTTTACTCAAGCCTGGAGTGTGGTATCAATTAACTTCAGGCTTTGTTAGGGAAAAGGTGTTTCATTTTAAGTTTAAAAAATATCATCATTGAAAGCTGGTGTAATAAGTGTTTGCACAGTGAAGTCACTATCCATGACCGTGGCTTTGAAATATAACACTAAAATGAAGAAAGCGAAATGGTGTACAGCAAATGTGTTTATTTAAATCAGATTTGGCTGGTATTTTTTTTTTAATTTATTATTCTCAGTGGCCTCTGTTCTGCAAATTACTCATCAGTACTCTGGCCTCAATCCAGTTAAAGTACTTAAGTGCTTAACTTTAACTAACACAAATAATCCTGTATTCAACACCAGTGAATGAAGACCCACATAAATGTGGGCTCACACTTACTCTTCTTTTCCATTCACTTTAAATTAGTGGATGCTTACTTGTTTTTTACCATTAGTATTATCTTAATCTGTTCTTTGGGATTTTTTTTTAAATGTATGTTTGTCACAACAAAATATCTACTGTAATCATGCTTATTACCTGATTACTGCAGTTCTCTCCAGCAATAATTTCCTCTTGCCCTTAACCATGCCCCTCAGTGTGATAAGAGGCAGGTCCTATTTCAAAGAGACTAAGGAGCACTCAAGCATATGTGTGAAAACAGGTGAAGTGTATCTTTCCGAGCGTATATGATAACAAACATTTCAGACAAGAACACTTTAAAACTCTGGAACAGATTAAAACTAAAAGTGTCATCCCCATGTTTGCAGAATCGGGTAGCAAGCTTGTAGCATTGGTGTTCTTAACAAACTCAGGTTAGTTCTTCACAGGTACATAACTTTTTTGAACTTTGTGTTCAAAAGAACAGAATTTAAATTGTTGGGCTGTTTGATTAATAACATGTCATGCTGATAATATTGATTCGGACTCCACCTATATTCTGCATGAGTAATCTGAGGAATATTGGCCACAAAGGCTTATGCCTCTGATATTCGTGACTCAAAACTCTGCCTTATCTGAGTTGCAGCGTGATACAGGATCAGACACACACCTAGGGATTAGAGGTTATGTAAACAAATCCTGCCTTTTCTCCACTTCTGCCTTGACTTCTCTGTAAGAATTTAGCTGGGGATCTAGACCATTCCTTGGCCTTTTACTTCCTTTGAAGTTTGTTTTTCAGAAGTGCTTAATTCTTCTGTCACTGGTACCATTTTTTTTCTCAAAGTGAGGTGCTGCAGGACACTGTTCATGTATAAGACAGGTTCGTTCTTTCTGGTGTTAGATCAAAGGAAGTTTTGTAAATCTATCCTGTTTCTCAATTAAGTCGGTGACAGAACTCACTGGGATTAAACTGCAAGTTCATTTCCATACAGAAATATTTAAGAAGGGCTCTCCACTAGAACTGTGAAATCACTTTGCACATTCAGTTTACATGGCTTCAGGGTAAACAGATTTCAACACTCAGTACTGTAATTGCAGTGAAGATTTAGTAGAAATGCAAGTTGTCCATTTCATCATCTTTCCTAGTGCTGAATGCACTCCTGTATTCCTTTTTTTTTTTTTTTTTTTTTTTAGGATTTGGCTAAATTTGATTGTTGTTCCATTTATGTTATCCATTTAACCTACTAAAGATCCCCAACTGTGAGTGACTGCTTATCACTAATAATTAACTCTGTAATGTAATTAATATTATAGCTACTGTTATGTGGGAGGATACCTGCAGTGGGAGGCTAGTTACCAGTTATAAAATGTAAAAGCAGTATATAGTTGTTCTGTATTCCATGGCAAAAGACACCTGCTTAGGACCACTGGGCGAGTCATATTCTGATGATACTGGGATGAAGGAAAAAAAATCCTTTCAGGGTAGAGTTCTTATCTGATGGCAAACTCTGTTTGAGCTGTTTTAAAATGAAATCATTACGGCCATCTTCCACCTCACCATACCGTATTAGAAATACATCTAGAATATAGACACTTGCTCCATCACTTCCATAGCTGCTGCAGGATAGTTGTGTCTCTAATTCATTGAGGGCCTTGCAGATTAGGGACAGAGCACCGAACTGACACCCATAAGGATGCAGTGGAGAACATACAACGCTGATACGGAGGGCATTTTCTACGCCAGGTTTTGTTATGGGATCTGGTTACTGTGTTCTGAGCAACTTGTAATCTCTGAGTTGTCACCACCTTTATTTATACATGCTACACACTGACATGATCATAGCATCTGTTGGAGCGGGTCCAGAGGAGGCCACAAGGATGATCAGAGGAATGGAGCACCTCTCCTACGAAGACAGGCTGAGGGAGTTGGGCCTGTTCAGCCTGGAGAAGAGAAGGCTCCGGGGAGACCTTATTGCAGCCTTTCAGTACTTGAAGGGGGCCTATAGGAAAAATGGGAAGAATCTCTTTAGCAGGGCCTGTTGTGACAGGACAAGGGGTAATGGTTTTAAACTAAAGGAGGGGAGATATAGGTTGGAAATCAGAAGTTTTTCACAATGCGGGTGGTGAAGCACTGGAACAGGTTGCCCAGAGAGGTAGTAGAAGCCCCATCCCTGGAAGCATTCAAGGTCAGGCTGGACGGGGCTCTGAGCAACCTGATCTAGTGGGGTTGTCCCTGCTCATGGCAGGGGGGTGGGACTAGATGGCCTTTAAAGATCCCTTCCAACCCAAACGATTCTATGATTCTATGATTCTATGATTCTATTTCAGAAGCCTTTTAAGATTAGAGCAAATTTTATTGCATTCCTTCCAGGTACAGGAATAAAAAACTTGAATCCAGTATTTTGTATGAGACATCGCCTTCCTTACTAGTTTGTTTGGTGCTGGAACAGAGATTCCTTAGAATAAATGGTAGAAACTACAATTCCTGCACAGCTGCTCTGTTCACTCCGAGCTTTTCGAGGTAAGGAGCAGTTTGCATCAGAACCGGGCCCAGAGCTCTTCGCTGGGACTGACCACGTTCTCTGACCACCTAACAGACTCTTGGACTGCCATCCCACAGTCAGCCTTTTCACCGTGCAGTTAGCATTTTTAGATACAGAAGGGACCCCAGATGGGATCCTAAGATGAGCCTCACTGATTCTAGTGTTCTCAGCTGTCGTAAACCACTGATATCAGTTATCACACTCTAGCAGAAAACAAGTAGGAGCTTAATTTACAGTTTAACCAGCAGATGAAACCTTTTTTTCCGATAACTTCTGTCTTTTTCCACTTCATGAACCAGACTAAATGAAAACAAAAAGAAGCAGTAAGTGTTTTAAATTAATTTTGCACAAACAGATTGCAACAGAATATCTGTGACATACATTTGGAAAAATTCTAAGTTGTTCATTGACAGCTCATCAGGAGAAGAGCTGTTAACTACTTGAGTCGTATAGAACTGTAATTGTAGTTAGGAGCACTAGCAAATGGTGGGAAAATTACCATTTGTAGTTTACTCTTGCATTCGAAATGGGTTTGCCTTGATTTGCATTTAGATGGGAATTCCTTCTTGTTGCTCTTCAATCCATTAGGTTTTATAAGGTAGGTAGCTTTGTTTTGCCTTCTGAAGTACTTGGAAGGGCATTCGGTTTTACTGCTGAACTGTAAGCTGTGCAGGTGGCACTCCCAGCGTATCGGTATCGTGTCACTGCCTTCATTGATCAGAGTGAAAGGAGGAGTAGAAAAGTCAGGAAAAGCTTTGAGACAGGCAGCTTTGAATTTACCTGGAAATGCCTATTTCCAAATAAAGCACAGGTAACATTTTTGTTGTAATGCTTGAATAATTCTGTTCCACGCAGACTTGTAATTTGCAGCAGCATTTCTTTTTTTAGGTTGTTTTTTCTCTTCCTACCCAGTCATCAAAGACTCATATGTAGTCTTTATTATTACTCAAACAATATTTGCTTTCGCATTGCTCTAATTTAGAATTAAGGCTACTTGTTGGGGGGGGGGGGGGCAAAGTAAATTTACATTTGTATCAGATTGTTAGTAAACTAACTTTTGTACAAAACATACGTATAAAGACTTCTCATTAAATTCTCATACTAGGACTAAATATATTTATCTAAAGATTGGACAAAAACAGAAACAAAAGAAAATAAGTCTGGAAAGGACGTTAAAAAATCATTTTCCCCCACAGCACAATCAACTATATGTAAATAATTCCCAACAAATTTTTTTTTTAATCTGTTGCTAAAAATCTCACGTGACAGAGATTTTACAGTTCTTTCAGCAAAGCGAGCTGGTGCTTCACTGTTGCTGCATTCAGAAAGTTCTCCCAAAGTCCAGCCTAAGACCTCCTTGCTATGGGCTAAGTAGGTAACTCCTTATCCCATAACCAGTGGACCCAGAAGATAGTTTATCACTTTTCTTCTTGCAAAAACACATTATGTTCAGAGACTGTTACTATATTTTCCTTCAGTCCTCTTTTTTTTTTTCCTAGACTAAGAAACCAGGAGGTTTTCAAGTCCTTCTTTACAGGTCATGTTTTCTGAACTCCTGGATCATTGTTGTTGCTTTTCTTTGGACTCTCTTGGTTCATTCTCGAGTTCAGTGCCCAAAACTGAATGCAGTATCCCAGCTGGTGTCTAACCAGGGAATGCGTAGAACAGATTCTCCGTGTCTTACCTATAACACATTTGTAGATAGTGTGATTTTTTTTCCAAGAATCTGACATTGTTGTCTGACAGTTTCATTCTCAGGTCTTTTCCTTGCATGACTGCTGCAAGTCAATCCTTTCCCATTTCATTTTTGCATTTGATTATTGTGTAACGTGCTCTACTTACCCATATCAAAGTGCATCCTGTTTTTCAAAGCATTGCAGCAATTCTCAAGAATATTTTAAATTCTAAGGCTATCCCTAAAAGAGCAGCATCTCTTAGCACTGAGTCATTTGAAAATGCGATCGGGTTGTTCATTATTCCTTGATCAAGTCATCAGTGAAAACACTGAATGATATTAGAACACAGACCTCCGTGGAACCCTCTCTTAATCCCTTCCAGTTAGATAAAGAAATCTCACTGCCTTCCTTGTGAATATTGTTGTGACCTTTAGCAGTCGTTTCATCTAGACTCTCTGGCTTGCTTGCGTGAGTGTCATGCAAGATGATAGTGTCAAAAGTCCTGTTAACTCGTGCTGCATCTGCTTACCACAAGACTTCTAGCCAGTTATTAAAGTGACTGAGATTGGCTTGGCATCATTTATACATGTTGGCTGTTACTGATGATCTTTCTTTAACTACTTAAAATGGGTGTATTTGTTCTCTCGGAGTCAGTTACACTGAGTAGTTTTTAGTTTCTTGCTCCCTCCCCCCACCTTTCCTTACAGATAGCTACGCTACGCGGGATGAACCTGACCAAACAGAGATGTAGAGATCTGGTCAGGACAGTGACTGCAAATCATTTTACTCCAAGTAGTTGTCTAAAATAGGCCATGTGAATGATGCTCTAGAAATGTTTGTTTCTCCACCGGTTGCAGAAGCAGCAGCCCAGGGTTCCTTGTTCAAAATGAAAAGCTACACAGTAGGTGTCGTTCAAAGCATTTTGGTATAGCTGGTCTGATGACTGCCACTGATTGATAGATCCCTATCCCAATGGATGTATTCCTGCTAATTCAGGGAGGCAAGATGGCAGGAAACTACATCAAAAATAATATTCTGCGGATATTAATTGCTGTTCACATCCCTGAACCGTCCCTACAATTTAAATACTTAGTGTGTTCTTATGAAAATAATGGGATTCCTTCAATAGGACATAGGACTAAAAGGACTCCTAGATTATCAGATAGGTTTTAACATATTCATTACAAGTGCATATATAATTTAAAGGACTGATTTTACTTCTACAGAGTATTAGTCACTCCCTTTACCCTAGAAAGCTAAAGAAAACGGGCAGAGACAAAGTAAGCAGTTACCTATTAAAATTTACATTCTAGCCTTCCCAGAAGTACTAAAACCTCTTTTGTTTACAGCCACCTTTTTATGACTTTTGCTGTTGTATCAACCTTGAGTTGTTTTACTTTGCCTCTACAAAGATTGCTGGCACTACTGTATGAAGCTTCTGTATTAATGTTATGTCATAGGTCCATGGGTTTTGGCATAAGTAATGCCCCTGTAAAAACCGAATTGACACCTTGCAAAGAAGAAATGTATTCAGGCAGTTCTTCTAAACTTTTAGATACAAAATTTATTTTGCTTAGCAGTATTTAGTATACGAAGTACATACTGTCTTGTCGCATTAGGTATCTCAAACAGTTAAAATGGATTACCTGACGTGCTCTGATAGCAAACATTTAAACCATAATCTAGACAAATCCCTTGGTTATAGTTAACAGAAACCTTCTGTGGCAGTAGAACAAATAGTCACAATAAACAGATACTGAAATGTTACAATATATAATATTCAACAAGGCCAAGTGCAAGGTCCTGCACATGAGTCGGGGCAATCCCAAGCACAAATACAGGCTGGGCGGAGAATGGATTGAGAGCAGCCCTGCCAAGAAGGGCTTGGGGGTGTTGGTTGATGAGAAGCTCAACATGAGCCAGCAATGTGCGCTCACAGCCCAGAAAGCCAACCGTATCCTGGGCTGCATCAAAAGGAGTGGGTACAGCAGGTCGAGGGAGGGGATTCTGCCCCTCTACTCCACTCTGGTGAAACCCCAACTGGAGTACTGTGTCCAGCTCTGGAGCCCCCAACACGAGAGGACATGGACCTGTTGGAGCGAGTCCGGAGGAGGGTCACGAAGATGATCAGAGGGCTGGAGCACCTCTCCTGTGAAGACAGGCTGAGTGAGTTGGGCTTGTTCAGCCTGGGGAAGAGAAGGCTCTGGGGAGATCTTATTGCAGCTTTCCAGTACCTAAAGGGGCCCTACAAGAAAGCTGGAGAGGGACTTTTGACAAGGGCATGGAGTGATAGGACAAGAAGTAATGGCTTTAAACTGAAGGAGGGTAGATTTAGATGAGATGTAAGGAAGAAATTCTTCCCTGTGAGGGTGGTGAGGCACTGGAACAGGTTGCCCGGAGAAGTTGTGGATGCCCCATCCCTGAAAGTGTTCAAGGCCAGGTTGGACGGGGCTTTAAGCAACGTGGTCTAGTGGCAGGTGTCCCTGCCCATGGCAGGGGTGTTGGAACTAGATGATCTTTAAGGTCCCCTCCAACCCAAACCATTCTATGATTCTATGATCATCTTGGTAGGAATTATAGGTCCTTTGAAAGATAGATCTTTTCCCTATCTGTAACCAGTAATCCTTTTGTAAAATGGCCAGCAGAGTTTGTAGAGAGAGGTAATACCTAAGACTGTTAAAAATATCTGCTAATTTGTCTAATGCTGTAGTAGTTCACAATGAAAAAGACGGTGTTTTCACCACTGATTTAAGCTGACTTAAAAGTGGGTTGTTTCCAGAAGGTGTGGTCCCACTGTCACTCCTGCCCTTGCCACTCCTTGTGCCAGTGCTAGCTGGGACAACTGCGCAGTGAGTTGGATCAGGAACTGATCTGGATAAAAAACAATCTTTTCTTTTAGTCCCTTTGGTTTTCAGCTGCATCAGTTTCCTGTTCTGACTCACTGTGCTGCCTACAAGCCAAAAGGCGCTAGAATGCAAAGCGAGGAGCAAAATGAACGCCATGATCAGCAGTTTGTTCCAAAATTGGTTTAAACAAATTCTGAGACTGCAGGCAAAGTGAAGGATAGAGTTTCAGCCTTTACTTCTCTATTTCCTTTGGGGTTTTTTGAGCAGTATGGATGTTACAACATAGCTATAATGTTTCCATTACAAATCTCTGTTATATATTAAATTACTGCCTTTGTATTGTCTTGAGTTTCTCATAGTAGTCTTGATCTGGATGCAGATTCTGGCACTGTAAAACCCTGATCTGCAGTAAGCTCTGAGGTTCACAGCGCAGTGTAGCTCATTGCATGAAATAGACTTAACTGACTTATAAACATATCCAAGTTTTGTAGCAGGTGAAATGCAATGCACACCTTTGAAGACTCAGTGTCACTTCCAGCTACAAACAAGCTCGGAGTTGTATTTCCTCATGGCTGGTGCTTACTAGATAATTATTGGGGAGTAAATATTTGTTTTAAAAAAAGAAACAAAATCATGACAGTTATTTCCAATCAAATATGTCATCTTATTGTTCTCTTCTTTTGGTTAGCAAAAGAGGTTAAAAACTCTTACCAATATCCAGGTACATGACATGGAAGGTAAATTATTTAGAGCTTTTAAAGATAGCTCCCGGAGATAATTAAAAGCTTCCAAAGCATTTTAATTAGTAGACTGAAAATATTATAAATGAATATGAACTGCTTTGGTATCTTCTGTGGCTGGTCAGTTAAAAGTATTTATTGAAATCCTAGAAGTCTTTTAAAAATACAACTGGGATTGTTCTTAGGATGGTATCTTAGGATTTTCTTTCCAAAGGATCTTTACAGTAAAGAAGAACTGGATATTGTTAACTTCCTAGTCTATCCTTAAAAGTGTCCCTAGAAAGAGGCAGCTTGGGAAAAAGAAGCTGTCACCAGCAGTTAGCTTTCTTGCTTGAAACTTCTCTGGACTTGAGAAATGACAGACAGCTTTCTGTTTTCCCATAATTTTTGTCTCTCTCCTCCCATCATAGCTTTAATTCTAATTACCTTTCATACTTCCTAATGTTATATGCACATTACTGTGCTATCCTAGATCTATTCAACCTTCTCTCCTTGAAGGACTTGCTGAACTTTTGAAGCTTGAGCCTCTCCTTAGGGACCAATAGATTTTAAATGTTCTCTAAGGGCTCCTGTGACTCCTTTGGAGCACTATGCATGTGTGTCTGCCTGCAAGATCTGTTGCCGTTGCCAAAGAAATAATCTGTTTATCCACCTCTACAGCATCCATGTCTGAACTGGTCCTGCCAGCCTTCCTAAACAGTCAGTTGGGGCCTATTCATTATAGTTAAGGAAGCCTAGTTATAGCTTACCACATCTCACTGTCTGAAGAAATCTAAATGATGAATCTATTTCAAATATTTCCTTATTTCCATTCGTTCTGCTGTAGCCTGGCTTACAAGCTCAGATGCAGACTTGTAAAGCTGGGTGCAGTAAGTCCCATTCTTGGTAAGCAGAAGCCTCCCATGGTGTAAACTCCATCCTTCAGACGCTGGTAACAGCAAGTCGTTTGGGCTGTCAGCATTATGTGCTCAGGTGCTTGAGGGCAAGCTCAGGGCGTTACGCCACCTCACACCCAGCGCGGCTGAGAACAGCTCTGAAATGCCGGTCTGTAGTGACAGCAATGGTGGGGCGGTCAATTTTCCTTTTTTTGATTCTTCACAAGTGATTCTTAAAGTAGGATCATCTAGTGTGATCTGCTGCACAATGTGAACTAGAATTTCACTCACTAACCCCTGGGTCAAGCCGCCCCTAACTGCGGGCTGAGCTGAAGCGCGCTCTGAGGAGGGCGCAGCCGCAAGGACGCCTCCCTCCTCCTCAGGAGGCTGCTCCGAGGGTTAGCGACCAGCCTTGGTAAGGGCACGCGACTCACATGGGAGACGCCGACATTCGGGCTAATCTTGAATTGTAACTTCTCGAACGTTTGAAATAGAAACGAGCGCGTCTGTTGCCAGAGCGAGTACCCCCGGACAGCGGCTCGGCCCAGTGCGGGAGCTCCCTGTCACACACGGAGGGAACCCCCCCCGCCCCCCTCCCCCAGGGCAGTGGAACTGTCGGCTTCCCCGCCGCTGCCTTGCAGGTGAACGCGCGGGACCATACCAACTTCGTCTCGCGGGGGAGAGCGCAGGGCTTTCCTCCCCTCCGCTTCCTCTTGCGCCGCTCTAGCCCGAAGCAGCCAGGGGAACAGCCGAGCCTGCAGAGCGGGCTGAGAAAGACGGTTGGCCTGGCAGAGCTCTTGGGGCAGTAAACCTCTCCCTCCTCCCCCTCCCTTTTGCGCGCGGAAGTGGTAGTTACCTTCCCCTCCCGCTGCTGACCAACGGGCTTGACTGCAGCAAAATGGAACGTACCAATCCCTCCATTGGAGGGGGGCGCGGGGGAGAGGTGGCGGAGAGGTGTGGCGGGAGGCGCTGTCCTGCGAAAGGGCGTCCAGCCTCCCCATGCGCTTAACGGCCGCCAACGGCCGCTCCCTCCGTGCGGGGGAGAGGCGGCGCCTCCGGGAGGCACGGCCGCGGGGAGCCCGGGGGCCGTAGGGTTAATGGGCTGGGCGCAGCTGCCGCGATGGGGGGAGGAAGGGCGAGTCCCGGTTCCTCCCCCCTCCGTGAGTGCGGTGTGTGTGTAAGAGGCAGCGCACAGCGAGCCGTGCGTGTGTGGGAGGCCGAGGGGCAGCCGCCGCCGTCGCCCGGCCTCAGCGCCGTCCCGCCCTCCCTTCCTCTCGTCAGCGCTCGGCGGGAACCGCTCCAGCCGCCCCCTCAGCGCCGCCACTCCCCTCCGCCGCGCCGGGCTGTTCCGATGCCGCCGCGGGGCCGGTGAGTCCGCGCCTGGATGCTCATCTCCTTCTCCTCTCTTCCCTCCCGCAGGCGGCGGCGGCAGCGGCTCCGGCTCCCGCTCCCTCTCAGCTCCCGGCCGCCTCCGAAGGGATGCTGGAGAAACTAGAGCTCGAAGATGAAGGTAAAAATTCAAGGAACGGGGGTGGCGGGGGCGGGTCGGTGGACACCCACGCACCCAGCGGGGTCTGGGCAGAGGGAAGGGAGCGGGGTATCCCCGGCGAGGAGCCAGCCCCGGGGAGGGGGTTGCGCCATGCCCGGGCCGGCCGCCGTGCCGCCGCCTGCGCTGGCCGTGTCCTTGCAGGGCGGGTCGCAACCTTCCCCCTCCCGGCCCGATCCCTCTGCGGTCCTTTTGTCCCGGCGGCCGCAGCCCGGCCGTGGCCGCAGCCCGGCTCGCACGCCGCCTCGTAGCTGCTGGCAGCACATGCCCGCGCCTCCCGGGCCGCGGCCGCTTCGGCGGTGAGTGCTTTTAACCTGCCGTTCCAGTCAGCCAGGGTCCCTGGCACCGGGGGGAAGGGAACCTTCATGGCATCCCCTCCTCCTCCCTTTAAAACACTCATTCTCCTCGAATACGTCTGCGATACCAAATATAGACTCTGAGAGCGAGGTGCGAGCAGTGATGGAAAGCTTTTTCAACTAAAGCCTCTACTCCTTATGGATATGCATACATCTGTTTAAAGGGGACAGCTGTAAACTAAATTTTCCTTATGTGGCTGCTCTCTTACGTTGCTCTTCGCTGTCCTGTTAAGAGCTGCAGTTCTAACAGAGTGTGCTGTTCTTGATAGGGGAACTCCTGGCAAGTTTTTGTATCTTGCAAGAACTAAGCTGTGCTGTGGAGAAGTATGAATGTTTTTTCTCGAACTTGCACAAAGCATTCGCTTACCTCTGAAGGATCCGTATTGAATATCTTGAGCTTTCATTTTCAGAAAGGATTAGATTAGTGGATGCATAGCTAATCTCTATGCTCAGTATTGTAAAGTGGCTAAGACTTTATAGGATGTGTTTTTCTGTAGTTGGTAACTGCTATTGTAAAATGTAGGACAAATATTTAAGGAAAACTTTGAAAATAGTAGGCTGAGTCATTCTGTGAAAAGAAATATCTAAGCTGGTATGCTAATAAGCCAGCTTCTTGGTTACTAGCATGCTTTCTCCAGTTGTGGGACTGGTCTGAGAAAGTAACACCTTTTATTTTAAGCTTTCCATGTGTGAGAAAAGGAAGCTCTTAACAATTGAATTCTTTAAGCTTTGGGTTTGTTTTTTTTTTTAGGAGTCCAGACAGAGTTTGAATTGCAATGAAATACTTGCGCCTTTGTGAAACCTGAACATGATTAAAGATGGGTATTTGGTGCAAGGGATTTGTTGCTAACTTGTAGCTTTTTTTCCTCACACTGTTTAACTATTTTTAGTTAGGCCTTCATTTTATGCTTGCAGAGCGTTAGAAAGTTACCAACTTATGTATTTCTTTTTACATAAAGCTTGTTACTGCTAGGTAGGAGATCCTAAAACCTGCTGAATCACTAATAGTTGAGCCATTTTAAAAGCTATTTTAAACGTATTATAAATTTAGATATCTGAAAAGGATGTCTAGGTTAAAAAACCAACCCAGTTTTGAAATGCCTTTTCAATTTTAACAGTGTAACATAGTATTATTTGGAGTCACTTGATTAGGCCGAATATGTGCATGTGTCTTCTAAAACGCTGCAATAAGATAACCAGAGTTCTTCAGAAAGTTTGGTAATTATTTTTTTTCCTGATTTGCAAGCTTCTGTTTCGCTTTGTCTCTCCATTCATTTAGCTTTAAAACTAAGGCTTTGTCTGTGGGTACTCAAGCTGGGTGGGTGAGAGCAGCTCAGGGGTCTGTCAAAAGTTAATGCCTAATAGCAAGCCTGCGACCAGTTTAAAGTAGTATGTGAATTTTGAAAGGAAGCAGTCGCCTTACTAGCCTTTCGGACTTAATGAAAACCTAGTTTTATGTCTAATTTTAAAGCCAAGTGGAAAGTGAATAGAGCACTCTATGTCCAAGGTAAGATGTAAGTAAAATTAAGAGTGTGAATGTCAGACCAAAACTTACTGTCCAGAATGCTTCTATATGAGGAGGCCTATAGAAGGAGAATCGTAGAAAATTGCGATGCAGATGGAAATGCAGCAGCTTAGTTGCAGTACGTGTTTTATGACCTAAATTTTTGCACTAGTTGCTGTAGTTGTGTTTATGCTAATACTGGGAGTGGGAGAGTAAAATGATATCTGATGGTGTTCACTTTTTTTGTTGGATGGCAAGTAGTAAGTGCTCAGAAGTTGAGAAACTTCTTTGAAACCTTGATAAGATTTCACTAAGTGGCTGTAGCCACACTGTAACTGATGATCTTTTGTCAAACTTCAAGTCTCTCCACTGACACCTAAAACTGTGAGTTAAATGAGAAATTTGAAACTTGTTTTGTAACTGCTTTTCTGACTGCCTCTACTTTTGAGTATTTCCTCTTGCTAGCTTTCCAGTTTCTGTATCCACCAACAGTTGCTAACTATCTTGTGTATCAAATCATGCTGCAGTTTTCTTGAAACAGAGAGCTTAATAAAAAGAGCTGAAAAATGAGGCTCAATGTGTGCACTGAATGCCATCCAGCATGCTGAAATGGATTTTCGTTTGTCATTCTCCTCAAAGGTTAAACAAATGAGAATTTGAAAGCACAGAAGGCATTCATTTAATTTGGATTCTAATTAAGAGGGTGAAACTGGAAAAAATGGTACTAGAAAGATTTATAGTCTAAGGAGTACTGTAACAGAATATGCAGTCTAGCCTGATCATGCGATTTCTAAATAAAATGGTACTGTCAACTGAAGGGCATTTTTTGTTCATTATATGCATTATGTACAAAGAATGTATATAAACTATTTTGTACGTAATTAGTGTGAACGGTATTAGACATGATGTTCTTGTCACAGAAAGAAGTGCTGGTCATCTTTTTGGTGTAAAACACCTTTACTTCATATCTCTGCTGGATTCTCTAGGATCAGTGCAACTTTTTATGGGTTGGTCACTAGTTCTGTCTAGCATTGGCTTAATAATGCTGCTCTTGTGATGTGTAAGAGCAAATCTTGGTGAGATGCTGTTAAACAGCATCAACTGCACTACAGCTGAAATAGGACAGGCTGTAGGCTGATTATGTGCACAGAGGAGAAGGACTGGATAGGCCAGTGGATATTTATTTTATTTAGGACTCCCTAAAGGACCTTTTTCCCAACAGGAATCAGAGCAGGAAAGTAACAACTCTCACATAAGAAGTCCAGAGTCTTTTTTTTAACTGAAGGATGCTCTGTTTAAAAATAAACAGAAAACTTATTAGGATAAAATATTCTGACCTCATCCCGCTCAGTATTCCTTGGATGGGAATGACCTACCTATGTCTCCTCAAAAAGCAGGAAAGCTACCTGTTGATGGGTGTGGAGTTTCCCATTGTAGCCTGAAATCGATTAGTGCTGAGAGACCTCTCATGAATGTATATAAATGATCAAAAACTGGTTATCTTCATACAAATTGTGGGTTTGCTTGTTCAGCTCTAGTGTTTGTGCAATTATGTTTCTATATTAAGGTTGGTTTTTACTTCTGATCAATGTCAAGAGTAGTTTCATTTGATGGAGGATATGATGAGCTTGGAAAAGAGCAAGGAGGAATGATTGTGAAGATCTAATGTGAAAAAGGGCTTTAGTTAACGATTTACACTTACTAGCTTTAATTTGTTAAGCTGGAATTCCAGAAGTGGTTGTGTTCCAACAGCTACCTGTGCTGTGAGAGGAGAAACTGAATTAGAGTAGCAAATGAGTAGCAAACGCATGCCTGTCAATTGTATTGATTTAATTGGTACAGTTTTAGCATGTTATTTTGGAAACTAGTTTTGTTGCAATGTTGGCTCTCTTCCATTTGCTCAGCTTGGGCAATAAAGTAGCAGCTACTGAAAGCAAAATTAACTACTTTTCTGTAGCATCTGCTAACTCGGGGAGTCTTTCCAAGGTATTTTCTGCAGACAGCGTTAATTGCAGGGTTCTCCTGTGTCTGTGCTCAATTCCTAGAGTGGAAAAAAATTCTGCAAAGTGCGTGCAGCAATTGTAGCATCAGCGTCATGGGACTGATGCGCTTGCTCTTGAATGCTCTGCTTCTCTGGATTGTTGCACAAAGCAGCATTTAGACAGTTATTTGATAAACAGTTTGCATTAGAGTGGAATCTCTCCTAGTAATGCTCTGGCCTTCATCTCACTCTTCCTGTATCATCCATCTCTTCTGTCACGTGCTCGTTTCTGGCTGTCTCCTGAAATAGACTTTCACCAGTAATTGCATCTCCTCTTAACTAATTGTTGTGTCTGGGGTCTTTCCTTCCCTGCTCTGCAGATTTTCTTGTTGTTTCTTATTAAAAGTAGTTTCTTACTGAGCTCTTTCCGTCTGCCAGCCTCCTGCTGTCAACTGAATATCTGAATCAAGGTACAAAAACAGATGTCACTTTGGGGCCAGAAATAGTTAAAAGAAGCTTGTAATAAAATGCATGTTAATGTGCATGCTAGATCTTCTTTAATTCTTAAGACTGAAGGATCAAGTGCTCAGGTTAGGAGATAGTAAAGCTAAGGCATTCTTTTGAAACTGTAATTCATTTCTAATAAACATTCGTTATGTGATTATTAAAGCTGATGCTCTCTGGAGTACAGAAACAGCACTTTGCCCACAAGATGTGCTTTGAGATATCAGGGTACATGGTGACAGCGATAGGGGATGTTTTACATGAACTTTTCCACAGCAGATCAGAATTGTAAGTGGACATAGCAAGAAATTATTAAGCAGAGATGATAATTGGCTTTAATAGACTTTATGTGGTCTTAGAGTTTGGGATTATTTTCTCTTCCTGCTTCAGAGTTACTTTGTGGTGTAATATAAGAGGCACAATAGCAGATTCTAAAAAATCTTATTAATTCTTAGCGCTTTTTGTCCTATCTGATCTGAAGTAATACTGAACACTAGCATCTGAAACTGTAGACAACTGCTTATTCCACTGAATTTACTCAGCTTATATTTTTCTGTCATTTTGCAACAAAGAATATCAAGGGGACGAGGGGCTTTCCTGTGATTTACTTTCCAGAGTTGTTAAAGAATAACATATCTGGAGTATTCAAATGTTCAGCTTTATTAGTTTATGCAAGAAATCACAATCAAAGTGCCCTGCTGTCCTCAGCAACCTCATGTCCTTTTTCTGCCAATTTGCTATATAGTAACATCACAGATTTTTTTTTTTTTTTTTCCCCCCCTCCTGGAAATTTCTATCTTCAAAGTTGCAAGATGAAAATTAATGTATAAAATTATAGGTAACGTAAAGTATAAACTTTAATTGAGCAGTGCAAAAGAAGCTATTGGGAGTTTTGTGGCCTTCGATGAAGGCTCTTCGCTCAATCCACACACGTGTTGTTACCTTGCGCAAGTATTGCACATGGTTCTTCTTGTCAGCCCAGTGCTTCACTACCTCCAAGCAGTCCTAACTGTTTTCCTGCTCCTACATAAGATACAACTCCTATTCTTAACATGGTATTTAGTTTTACAGTGAGGAAAGCTCTATTCTGTCTTGTCTAGGAAATAACCAGTTCATAGCAGCTAAAGCATGCAGAGTAGTAACCAGTCTTTCTACTCAGGAAACAAAACTTTTTAAGCCTTACCAGTCTGGGAAGTGATGTTTTGGTACAGCAAAAGATGCAGCCCTGTTACGTGGGGTGTGCTCTAAAGCTCTCTGCTTTGGGTCTTGGGGGATGCAGAAGCTTCTCGATGGAAAAGCTTTCATAAAATTTTAATGTGGTAAAAACATTTATTTTCCCTTACTTGGTCTTGGAAACAGTGAAGCCATTCTGACTGAGACTTCCTAGGAAAAACTATGGAAAAATGCTTACCATGGCAATGAGTCCATGTGATTGCTTTGGCAAAGCTGCAACTGAGAACAGTTTCACAGGAAGTGTTGGGGCTGGTTGTGTCCAGGTAGTGTTGCAGCTGCATGACTTGCAAACATTATCTTCCAAGTGAAAGCCATTATTGGCCAGCAGCTATCAGTAAGGAATATTAAGACAACTTGGTATTCCTCTACACTCAAAAGACGTTACTGCTTCAGGTGTATGCATACGTGTTGGTATCTGGTGGCCAATGTGAAGTACTGTTTTACAATAACCTTTACTAGCCACTCTTGCTAGTGCTGTCACTTTCATCTGCATCAGATGAGGGACAACGTCAACCCTGCTAATAATTTCTGTGCAGAACTTCCTTGATCCAGAAGCTGTTTGGTTTGATAGTGGGCTATCATGGTTGGTAAACAGCTGCTTAATGTAAGGTTGAAGGCTTTGGACAATATCGTCTCAATTTCCAAGTGTCCTGAGAACCCCCTGATTTAGAAGTTTTTAGTTTACAGCATTGCGTGCTTGAGTAATGATAGACGTGGAAGATGTGACAATATCAGTGTTGCCTTATAGATGACTACAAGGTGCTGTTACTTGTCTGTGACTGCTTTGCTGAGCATTAGTAGGATTGAGTAGGGTGACTGTACAGTCCTTTCCTCAAGAAACTTCCTAGGTGGTGGTCTGCAATGTTCTGTCTGATAGACCTCTCCAATGCCCTGCGTATACAGGGAGGACGGTATAGATGAAACAATATTATTGTCTTGGTAGTTTGATAACCTCAACTGTTAAATTTGGCTGTCATGATCAAGTCAGTGCTCTTGGAAAACTTAGGGCCTTGGGGCATGACTGAGTACTAAATGAAGGTGACTTGGTTTAAACTGAAGTAATGCCAATGTGACAAGAATGATAGCAGAATATTTGCATAAGTTGGCTCAATCTAACTGTTGCTCAACAATCACAAGAGATGTTTCTGCTTACTAATCATCTGCAACAGATGTGACTGTCCTTTAAGATAGGACTTTTTGTAATGCATACTGTGTTTTTGATAACTTGAGGGTGGATGATCACGGGGCTTTGTCTGTAAAGCTTTTCTTTAAGTCAGGTCACTTACATCAGCACTGCTTTTTGTTAGGAACTTGCTCTTTGGGTAGCACTTAAGCAGTCTGCAATTACTTTATTGATTTGAATATTTTGACTCCAGAACTTACAATTATACTAGCATTGCATGGGTTTGGGAGGAAGTAGATAAATCCAAAGCACCTTAAGGAATGTAGGATTTCTAACATGAGTACAAGAGTTGATGGTACTGTTTTTCATAACAGTTCTTGCATCTTGAAACAAAATGTACCTCTCCATACTGAGTCTGTGTGCCTTTGGATGCGTGTTGTGGTGGGCTTTACTCTGTGGATCCTCTACGAGTAGAAAAGACTGACAAAAGGAAAATCTAGGAGTTTAGGGGAAAATCCTTCTGTGGAAGCGTTGCACCAATGGCTAGTATTAACATATAGCCAAAGCAGTTTAATACAAATACAAGCATAACTATGTTAAAGCAAAGTTGAATTTGACATTTAGGTGTCCAGCTTGGCATCTAGATGGAGATTTGGAAAGCTTGAATAACCCTATCCTTCTAAGAGTGAACCACATCTAAGAGGTTTTCAAATGTGATGTGGATATCTTCAAGGTAGCTTTCAAATACTATTTAAATAAATCTAACTTGGTTTTAGATTCTTTCCTCCTCTGCTGAATTTTATATGCTGTCTTATGTGAACTAGTTAGGTGAATAATTCTGTTGTTAGTTAAACTTTGCCAATTTTGACTATGACAGAAATTAAATGGCACTCCTACATTTTGTTTAAAAGAAGTTTTTATATTCTGCAGACCAGTGGTTTTATTTGTGATGTGAATAATTTTTTTAGCTTTTTTTTAGGGTGTTTTTTTTAAGCTTTTTTAACAATATTATTTTGCTTTTCTTTGTGTATTGTGACTGCGTATTTAGTTCTGACACTGAGCATTTTCAGAAACAGAATCAAACTTTCTTTTTTTCCACCATTCCCTTACACTGTGGTATTCTTTTCTGCTGCTTAGTTTGTTTGATTAATTTCTACTGATGCAAAGACACAGAGGAAGAAGATATGTGAGGTGCTAGAGAAGGGAGCAAAGGGGGATAGGCATAGAAAAGGGCTATTTGTGAGACCAGGAATATAGAACTTGCATTAAAGGAGGAAACTAAAAGGCTTTGCTCATTTAGGTTAGTAAAAGGAAAGCCAAGTAGGGATGTGATAACACTGTATGTATGAAAACATCCTGTAAGGGGTGGGAAGGGGGTAAACACCAAGGAGGAAAATTAACTGAAGAACAACATTGGCACAAGAACAAATGGGTATAAACTCTTCCGGTATAAGCTTTGAAATAGTATTCTAACTTCCAGCATAGTTACTATAGGAGTGAGTTTGCAGGATAGACTTCTAATACTTTGAATCACTTCAGGATGGAGCAGGATCACTCAGCAAAAGGGATTCTGTGGTTGCCTTTAATAGAAGACTCTGAATGCTGTGGTGCAGAAGGTGAATGCTTTGCTCTACACAAGTAGCTGCATGTATCCCTCCTGCCACAGCCTTGCTTCAACTCCCTAGTGTTTTTGAGTTAGTTCCTTTAAAAAAAACAAAAACAAACAAACAAACCAACAACAAAAAAGGCCAAAAAAAACCCCCCAACAGTGCTCTGTATAGACATCATATGAGTTCAGAGGAAGATAAGCTTTGGGTGAAGTTGCTGTTTATCTGTGGTACAGAGAATGGATCAATAGAACTTCTAAACTAGGTTCTAGAAAACTGTGTCTGAATATACCGTATTGAATGTGTGTTGGATCTCACTGACTTTAGTTAGGAAACTGCTGATTCTTTTTCTGTATAGCTTCAAGCTACACCTGCCATTAGGTAAATCTCTTAAGTGGTACATTGAAACAGAACATTTCACAATCTATTAAAGTGTGCAGACAGATTCATAAATTGTAATAAGAAATAGCAATAATAGCTATTTAGAAAATGTTGGCATGCATAGGGAGGGAAGGAGAAGAAATGTGTAAGGGGAGATGAGAGAAATGAAAATGTAAATATTGAATTATTAAAATCTTCAAGTTAAGATATTGTAAGTAGCCATTCAGGATTTGAGACCAACAGTTTATTAGACCTGACAAAACTGTTTCTCCACCAAACATAGTCCAAAGTCCTTAAGACCTAAGCCTAAAAATTTATTTCTTCCTTAAAGCACTACATAAATGATGCTTTGAGTTTAGATTGTTAGTCTTCAGTGGAAGATCTCCTAAAGATTAGATATTTGCTCTGTTCAGTAAGGATACGACTGTGGCTTGTGCAGATGCTGTGTACTGAATTTGAAAATGCTTGTCTTGTGAATAATACTTTGGTTAAGCTGCTTGTTTATGTTTGATCTTAAACTAATTCCTAAAAGACTTAAATGGCTATCTCTTTTCTAAAGTGTGTGCAGACTGTGTATGTAGTAGGACTTAGGCTTGCTTTAAAGAAATAGCAAAAGTTCAAATTGTTTACTAGTCTTCCAGTATAGATACTAAGGATACAGGCTGGTTTATTCTTTCATTAATCACATACCTTGAACCTTCCTTGAATTCAGCTCTCCAGTGTATGGTTCCTGGTTTTAATATTCAGAGGCTTAATACCATTTTTAGTTTCTTGTGTTTTGTGGCCTGCGTCTCGCAATCTTGAAGAGCATGCCTGCATTCCAGACAGGCGGCATCTTAAATTAGATCTTTGTTTGGGATGCTTAGGGAAAAATCTTGGTGCTTGTTGTCAAGGGAAGATCTTGAACATGTTTTAGAAAATTCTTCAAGTCAACTTATTCTTTATTGTGGTGAAAATCTTAGAAGCATTATTAGGTTGCAGGCTGAAGTTGCTACCTTTATTCACAAAACCACAGTGATGTAGCTTTCCTCAAAGTATAAATCTTTCACTTTGACCAAAAGTGGATTTAAGTGATAGTGGGCTGTTTCAGAAGCATTCAGTTGGACTTCTGATACTGTTTACCAGTTAGTCCCTAAAGGAGGCAGCTCTTGATTGTAAACAAATAAGTTTCTCTGCCTGCCTGGACAAGAAACTTCAGAATTGCTATGATTAGCTCTGGAATGTGAAATTTCTTAAGCTGCTCATCGCTTTTTTTCGTCTGCCTCAAATCTCACGTAATCATTTGCTTATCCACACTGCTAGTGGAGAGCTACAGTAAAAAAGATGTGGTAACTTCTCAGCTCGTTTGCCAGGACTTACTAACTCAAAAAATGAGAAACAAAATTCAGTGCAGGATTTTGAAGTGTGCTGTGAATACAAGGCAGATTGAAAACACAATCTGAATCTTTCATTGTTTCAGGCAGCTATTTGTATTAGTTTTCCCTTACAAGTCTTAGCTACTATTGAAGTTTGAAGAAGTGGAGATATTTAAGCCTCAAAACCAGAAAAGTGAATCTTTTGAAGTATTCTCAGGAACTAATAGCCTTTTTTGTTCTTCACGAAAGCAGGATGTGCTTATGCAGCTGCGGACACTTGTCTCATTCCATGTTTAGAACCTTTAAGGAAGGAGACTGTACGGTGTCCTAAGGTTGCTTTGTTCTGTCTAACCAGCTTCTGGAATGCATCAATAGCTCTCTAAAAGCTGGGGTGCTTTTTTTGTTTGGCTGTTATTTCATTTAAGCAAACTGTGCCTTTTCTTCCCTACTTCTGCTATAGCAAATCAAATGAATAACAGGGTAGTTCTTTCTCAGTAGTAGTGTTATTTAGTCACTCCCCTAATTTGCACTCATTCAATTGAGTGTTTCTTTCAGATTCTGGTATTCTCTGAAAGATCATATTAACTCCAAACCACTTATTAATTCAGTTTGAAGATATTGTGAGGTTTAAAGTCTTGCAACCATTTCTAACTCTTACTGCAAACTCTTTGAAGCATGTTCTATTCCTGGTTTGAAGATCCCTAAGGAGAATGCTGAATAAAATGAAGCCCAGATCCTCTGAGTCTCTCTTGCAATGTTTTCCCTGTGGAAATATCAAGCTACTGGTAAAAGCTCTTCCAGAGTAACTTGTATAAAACTAAAGACATGTGGTCAGGATGTCTTTTTTGTCTCTGAAACCTCTTTTCCATTTCATGCTCCTTTAGTAGTTCTTGGACGTGGTGATCAGTTTCAGCTTAACTTTTCCGCAATGAAGGTTTCAAACCTCAGTTCTGTGAAGTTTTGTGAAAGTGGGAAGAGAGTATCCCTCTTAAAACCTCACCTGTACAGAAGAGCTGTAGCATGGACTTGCATGCCATTCTGCACTAGCTGATTTGCATAATAAGGACCTTGCAAATGTTCCAACTTTGAGAAGAGTTTGAACTGGAGCTCCTATCTTCTTAAAAACACACAGTTGTCATCCAGTCTTGCAAACCTACTGAAAAAAAAAGACATCTTGCTAGTTTTGCTGCAACTGGAATTGCTTGTTATGCAGCTACCTTGTGGTGATTCTACCGTACCTTTTCCACGTGTATTTGTATCCAAGCTTGCTTTGAAATCAGTGTCTTAAGCGTACTGTGATTTTTCTTTGAATTGTGTCCGCCCTCTTTTTTTATCTGGTTGATCATTTTATCCTGAGTAAAAACTGAACTGTTCTTGACACAACCATATTGGCTTTCTACTTTCTTTTGATGAGCTGCTTTTGTAGGTGCTTACAAATACACTGGTTTTAATAACTTGCTTCGATACATACCTAAGAATTCTAACTGGTTTTTAATTTGTTTGGCTCTCCTTTTGACTGGTATTATATCTTCTCCTTCATGAACTTGCGGAGTTCAGGAATGGTTGTTTTTAACTAGGGTGACTCCTGTTTACACATGTAATAACCTGCTGTGTCTGCATCAAGCAACTCCTTGTGACAAGGGGAGAAAACATGTCAATTAGCTTAATGATCTAAAGTGACTGAACAGTTCCACAAACTCCAGAATTCCAGAGACAGACTAAAATGAGTGCAAAAAAAAGGGTGTAGATGCAAGCAGTCATGAATGTTATGTTCAAAAGTGTCTTAGGCAATTATGAATATAATTCTTGAACTGAAATGTTTTAAGATGTGTTATGGTTTCTTTTAGCTTGTCACTATTATTAGAAACAATTAACCTTTTTCTGAAGACTTAGTAACAAGACAGTGTGCACTTACTTCTCTATTCATTGTTCTTTACCTGTTAATGTACCTACTCTCCCCTCTTATTTTGGGTACCTCTAGACCCTCTTCCTAGTTGTAGGATGAATTACAGTTAGCAGGGTAGAGCTTACTTAGGCTTTCTAATGTTGTCCCTGTGTGCTCACACTTCTTTTTAAAATCCTATTCTTCCTATCATGTCATGTATCCTTGCTGTAATATGTAATTGAATTAATCTTGGATCACTGAAGAAGCTTCCGATACTGATCTCTAGATACACTTCCTATCACTTCTTTGTATCGGAGTATTTTACATCTGTAAACTTACTATGATCTTTCTTTAGCTGCCAGCTCATGCATTCCTCTAGATCGGGGTGGGAAATGTTCAATTTGCAACATCCATATCATAGCCTGTGGCTGCATGAATAACTACTGTGTAACTTTAATGTGTGGTGTGCCAGGATATTTTAAAGCTCTCTGCAGCTTTCAGAAAGAAAAAAAAAAAAAGAAAAATCTTGCTTCTGTCACTATGTCCTCTCTTTTTGGTTCCTTGCATTTGAAATCCTTTCAGCTTGTGATGGAATAGTCAACTCCTATCACTGTAGTCATATTACTTCCTATGTATTAGACTTTAAACCTGTTTGGTTTTTTTTTTCTTCCTTCTAAAATTGGAAGTAGTCCTTTGCTAGCCTTGGTTGCCATCTCTGCAACAAAGTTGTGCTGAGCATGTTCTAAAAACTTAATGATGATCTATCTCCTGCCATGTAGAGTAGGCATCCTTGTAACCATCTCTTCCCACTTTTTCCATCTTTTTTTACCACTCAGTCTTATCCTGTGACTGATTACATGGGTGGTTATTTTGGTGGGGCATTTTTTTTTTTCTGAGAAAAGTTTCCTCTTGAATAAACAGAAATCAAGTGATACCATACAACATCACTGCTTTTTTTTTTTTTCTGCGTTTGCCCTTCTTAAACTATGTTAGTATTCTTCTCCTACGAAGTCTGACATTGACATGGACTCAGCTTCTGGTGTCTTGTTTCTTGTTCACTGTTTTCAGTGTTCTTGGCTCTTTAGCAGACAGCTCAGCAGGCTGAAAAGGCATGCCCTCTTACTGCATTATTCTGTGACAAAATTGCAGTTTCTCGTTCTCTCCCAGTCCCTCAGTTCCCATGCTTTTCACAGAATATACCACATACATTTTAATTTGTCTGTGTATCATTCAAACCTATCTGAAAATCTAAGAAATTAGTCATATTTCTCTCATAGAAGGTAGGTTGAAGTAAAGCTGTTGCTCATGATCACAGCAACATACTGTACACAGCGTAGTGTTGGATTCCTTTTCAGAATCTGTTCCTGGCTGTCCCTTAGCTAAGGAATGCTGATAAAGTCCTACCTGAACATTTGGTTCCTGGAATGTTGTTCTTGAAACCCCACTTCTTCATTCATATGCCTCTATTTCCTTTAAAAATCGTGTTTTGGGGGCTGTTGGTGAGCTTGTAGGCTCTGAGGAGTAGTTTGTGGTTCTACTATGCAGTGTCACTGTTGCCCTTGGAGTGGATTAACTA
Organism: Phoenicopterus ruber ruber; assembly: GCA_009819775.1. Lineage (NCBI taxonomy): Eukaryota > Metazoa > Chordata > Aves > Phoenicopteriformes > Phoenicopteridae > Phoenicopterus > Phoenicopterus ruber. Next base: position 7,919,834 of record CM020216.1, on the reverse strand, counting down.
TATCCATGCTGGATTTTTTTTAGATCTATTAGAGATGTTGTGCTAATGATTTACACTAGAACTACTATTATCTTTGTGAAAGTTGTGGGAGAGGTTATCAAGGATATTAAGGAACTCATTCACTAATTTCAGACTGCAGGCGGACAAAAACTTTATAGTCCGTTTTGGTGACAACTTTCAGATAAAAATGCAGGCAGAAGAACAATTTTACAGGGTTAATGATGTCTTTTACCTATTGTATACTCTGCCAAGGGTTAGCTACAACAGTAGAGAGAGAGGGTAACTCGCACTGGCTTATGTAAGTGGTTAGTCACCCTGGTGTCTTCTGGCACCATTTGACGTAGCTAAGCTGATCTAATGGCTAGCTGCCACAGCAAGGGTAGTGTCCTTGTACTGTATAGCTCCTAGGGCAAGGGAAGGGCAGGAATAATCTGCTTGCCACATGGCTAGATATGGGAGCTGAATAGACCTAAAACTGGCACTATCGGGAAGCCGATAACTTGTGACGAATTAGGCTTTTCCAGCCAACTTGTGGAACAGTTCTGTATAAATCCAGAAGGAGTGTGAGGGAGGGAATGGAACCATGCAGCCACTGCAAAGGGATCAAGCGGCTGCTGCTACTATGCTGTGCTGCTGTGGAGCCATATCTTTAGACCCGGCCTTTGGAAAGGTAGTGTTAGTCTGTATTTGCTGACAAAGGAGTGTTGGCTAGGGGTGTGAATTTTTTTTTTTTAAATGGCAGCTTAAGCCAGATGTACATGACGAACTCTCCGATTCCTGTTTTCACTGTGATGATGTGTATTTGTCTAAGTTGTTTTTTTAATTTCTGTGTTAACGAAAGACTTAATTATTTTACTTAAGTGATATAAGTGAGAATAGTACAAAGTGCTTTTCTTGGTGTAACACTTCTTTTAGTAAAGTTTATCAGTATGATTATACCAATAAACTTCACCTAATGTATTGCTGTTGGATCAGTTCTGTGGTAAACACTGGGATGAAAAATATCTTTTGTCTCTAATTGTAAAATCTTAATTCTCTAGCATCTGAAATGTGATATTCAATATATATCGACTTATTTTAAAATAGGAGTGTGACTTGGGGTAACCTAAAGTACAGATATGTATGTGTGCAGTAACTGAAAAGAAAACGTTTTTTCCTGTAACTAGGTTATTTAGTATACGTGAGAATATCACAAAAGTACATTTCTACTCCCTTCCCCATTTCCTTTTCCACCATCTGAACTGGCTGAGGGGAAATGGTTATGCTAATACTAGTCAAGCTGAAGAGTCTTGTGTTGGGTGCTGGGAGTGCTTAGCTCCTGCTGCTGTTAGAAAAGTCTAACCTTTTAAAGTTGCACAGTTTCCCAGACTGATTCTGATTAAAAATCAGGGGAGATGGTGGAATTATTGTGTATATATGTGGTTTCAGTCTTCCTCTAAGTTGTCCACCTAGCTAGACAGTTAGCGGAGTATATTTTTTACATACTGCTATTGGCTGTTTTTTCCTTGCTTTTTAAAGGGCTTTTAAAATTTGGCAGTTAACTTCACAGTAAACTTAAAAATGTCAGTTATGCAAACAGTTGTTTAGGTCCATAAGAAGGGTTCTTTGTGTTGTTTAAGTGTTTTGAGAATTAGTAGAGCTACCAGCTCTCAATCTAACCATGAGGAGCAGAGGTGCTATAGAGAGCTGCAGCATCACGATTGTAGTCTGTGGTGGAATTAACTCTTTAAAGCAGATGAGAGAAAATGGTCTCTGTGGAACCCTATGTCTTCCTTTCAAACGCTCCTGGAACCACAGATTAAACTTGAAATGTGACTGGATGCCGGTGCAGAAATACAAGGAGCACAATATATCTATAATATAAAATAATAAAGGTCATGATTTTGTATTGTTGAAATTAAGAAGCACATATTGTCCAGGATCTTGTTGTTGGGCCAGCCCAATATGAATATAGCACAGACATACACCCTGTGGTTTGCAGTAAACGCTTCCAAGGAACTTTCTGTAGGTTTTTGTCTCAGTATTTGGAAGCTTTTCAATATGTGTTGACCATATGTGTTACTGCATGTTCCTGTTCTCTATCTGCAGACGCTTCCTTTTTTCTTTTTTTTTTTCTTCTTTTGAAGGCCTTGAAATTCTGAGGGGAAAGCTACAGTAGGAAAGCACCCTGCATGGTGGCAAAGGTATGAGTGGAACTGAAGGTATCTGTTTGGTAGATCTCTGAGAAAACGGTTTCAGTAATGCTGTAGAAGTTTCCCTTTCATTTACGAGGAGTATTCAGATGATAGTTCTACCTTAGAGCTCTCTAAATAGACAATTATACTTAGTACCAAGTCCCACTGCAGTCTCTGAGTCAGTATCACTGAATAGTTAATCTGTTAAAAAAAAAAAAGCTGTGATGTTTTTGTAAATAATATTTACTGCCTGAAATAAAGTTAAAGCATGTCTCATGTTACGGTGAAGGGTGGGAGAAAGGGATGAGCAACTGACATCATCTACCTGGACTTGTGCAAATCATTTGACACTGTCCTGCATGACATCCTTGTCTCTAAATTGGAGAGACATGGATTTAATGGATGGATCACTCAGTGGATAAGGAATTAGCTGGGTGGTTGTACTCAGAGTTGCAGTCAACGGCTTGATGTCCAAGTCGAGACTGGTGATGAGTGGTGTTCCTTAGGGGTTGGTATTGGGACTGGCGCCGTTTAACATCAGTGTCAGTGACATGGGCAGTGGGATGGAGTGCACCCTCAGCAAGTTTGTTGACGACACCAAGTTCTGTGGTGCTGTTGACATGCTGGAGGGAAGGGATGCCATCCAGAGGGACCTTGACAGGCTTGAGAGGTGGGCCTGTGTGAACCTCATGAAGTTCAACAAGGCCAAGTGCAAGGTCCTGCACATGACTTGGGGCAATCCCAAGCACAAATACAGGCTGGGTGGAAAATGGATTGAGAGCAGCCCTGAGGAGGACCTGGTGTTGGTTGATGAGAAGCTCAACATGAGCCAGCAATGTGCGCTCACAGCCCAGAAAGCCAACTGTATCCTGGGCTGCATCAAAAGGAGTGGGTACAGCAGGTCGAGGGAGGTGATTCTGCCCCTCTACTCTGCTCTCGTGAGACCTGACCTGGAGTACTGCATCCAGCTCTGGAGCCCCCAACACAAGAGGAAATGGACCTGTTGGAGTGAGTCCAGAAGAGGACCACAAAAATGATCAGAGGGCTGGAGCACCTCTCCTGTGAAGACAGGCTGAGAGAGTTAGGGTTGTTCAGCCTGGAGAAGAGAAGGCTCTGGGGAGACCTTCTAGCAGCCTTCCTGTACCTAAAGGTGGCCTGCAAGAAAGCTGGAGAGGGACTTTTGACAAGGGCATGGAGTGATAGGACAAGGAGTAATGGCTTTAAACTGAAAGAGGGTAGATTGAGATTAGATGTAAGGAAGAAATTCTTCCCTGTGAGGGTGGTGAGGCACTGGAACAGGTTGCCCAGAGCAGTTGTGGATGCCCCATCCCTGAAAGTGTTCAAGGCTGGGTTGGATGGGGCTTTTGAGCAATGTGGTCTAGTGGCAGGTGTCCCTGCCCATGGCAGGAGGGTTGGAACTAGATGATCTTTAAGGTCCGTTCCAACCCAAACCAGTCTATGAAAGGAAGGGAGTAAAAATCATTTGGTCTTAAGTGAATAAGATCATATTTCTGCCACTCTACTCCCCAAATAGATTGATCTTCCAGTCTTTAAAGAATTTTTATCTGTAGGAATAAATAAAACACTGATGCGAAGAGAGACTTTACTCTGTAAAAGGTTGTATGACAAGGCAAGGCTCTCAACTTCAGGGGTTAAACTGTCAAAAAATGTTGTAACCTTTCAGGTGACTTCTGTTTGTGCACTATTAAAAACTGCAGAAAACAGCACTGGGGATTTGAATTTTTTTTTTTTGCCTTTACCTATGACTTGGGGAGAGGAGGTGCACATGGAGAATGTCCACTTGCAAAATAACTTTCAGATGAATTTTCAAGAAATAAGCTTTCATGAGTGAACACCCACATGGCAATACATATTCAATTACTTATTAGTGGACTCTTCCCCTCCCCTGATCTAGCTCTAGGTTAAGATGCCTCCTGCTGGGAATCTACTCTGTCTGTGAGCCAACTAACTTCCAGATCATGAGCTGTAGAAAGCTGAGGTTTGGCTGCAGGCAGTGCCCAAAGTCTTGGTCTAGACCTAAGCTAAGGTCCAGCAAATGTATTCCATAAGGCTTATCTGCAACTGCCTTTGCCAGGCCAGGGCAATTGTAATCGTCTGGTGCCTTTCCATCTTCCCACTCCTTGAAAGAGTCATTGCAGAAGCCATACGAGAAAGGCATACATTGGGCCTCTGACCAAGGGAGAAGGAATACAATTGACAGGACTGTCAAGTACAGATGGTGCTTTGCACTGTTGCCACTCCAGTTCAGGTTCCAAGGAGGAGGAGGACTTGCTTAGGAAGTCCCTGATCTAAGAAGCTGGGCTGTAGCATGTAGTCCTTCTCCTCTGTGGCCCATCAGTGTGACACAGCTTAGGACATCTTAAGCATTAAATTAGTGTAACGAGCTTCTGCAAATGAGGCTTCTTATGCAAATCTAATTTTGGATACATCAGTGACTTCTTCAAGCAGGAGCAGAGATTTTATGTCACATCTTGTTCATGTAGTACACTATTGTCACATCAACATCTGAGTATGTTACTGACATTATGGTGAAAGAGTGGCCGGTGTATATTCATAGCTCCTGCACGTTGGGCAGATGATCTTCTATGCAGATCAAAGATGACATGCAGAGACTGAGTAAGGTTTTAAGTCAAGCAGAAAGACATCTCTTCTTGCCCATCCAAAGGGAGTACTGCTTTGCAGGTACTGGATAAGACTGCAGAAGCTTAATAGTAGCCAGAAAGGATAAGCATTTATCAGAAACAAGTAAGACTGGAACTAGAAAATAAATAGGTAATAAAGTAGAAATATCCTAATGGAGATTAGGGTGTTTATATTTGATTATTTGTATTTGCAGCACAATAGTGGTTACATACAACCAAAAGCAGTAAGTTTGTCCTCTGGAAGGTGAGAGGAACTGTGAAGAAGACTCTGCCCTGTCTACTTGTGCTGTGCAGGAAAGACGGATGCAAGTGCACCCCTGAGATGTGCTAAGCCTTCAGCTTGAGAGACCTTTTCTCATTTGAGCAGCTGTATATACATAATGTACATACAACACCTGTACAAAGAATTAGGCTATGGCATCTGTTTAGTAATCCCAAGTAGCTGAAGGTGTTAGAAGGTCTTAAATATCCTTTCCAACAGACACCTAAAGTCATTTAGGACATATGAGTTAGATCAGTGTTGCTTATGTTTTGCATGTTTAGTTAGTAACTAATAAAGTGGTGCATTATACTTATTTATAGTATAAGGATATTCTGTAGAAATAAACCTCAGTTCCAGCTGGACAATTGGATCCTTGTTCAGATCCTACTAGAGTTTCCTAGCTATTTATATGGCTGTTAAACAGTGCTCACAGATAGCTATCTCATGCTTCTGAATATTTTTAACTGTAACTTTCCAGTGTCAGTTTGGGAAGCAGTTGCTCTGCGGTGCCTCCTCTGAGTTGGAAGGCAACGTAGGGTGAGATAGCACCTAACCAATCCCATGTACCTTAAGTGGGTGAGGATTGTTGAGGTCCAGTTGAAATTGTGTTTGGAGAGTGGGAGTGTGTGGTAAGTGAGAGGAGGGTTTATAGGCACACCTTCACTGTGCCGGTCAACACACAGTTCTTAACTGTGGCTGCCATTAACAGCCTTACCTGATTAAATCCGGCAACGTGGCCTGCTTCACAGCTACTGTGCTTGCTATTGTAATACATTAAATTTGCATAATTGGTAAGTTGGCAAGACTGTATTGAGCAATGATGTGCTCTGCTAAGACTGCAATTTTTTTTCAGCTAAAAAAAGGTTGTTTTGTAGTTTTATCAACTATTTGAGATGTTCCTATGCTTGTTTCTACCCGTAGTATACTTAATTGTATATAAAGTCACATTGTTAAGGCTACAGACTCAATAGGAAGTACAGATTTAGAACTGGAATAGTAACTTCCCTGGGTACATATGCTTGTAGTAGTTTTTGGGTACTTGGTGAAGGTTTTGGAGAACCTCTGTTTCAGTCAGCACGCAGAATAGACTTGGTCTGCAGGTGATTTGGAACTGTTGGACCACTGTCTTGCTTGCTGCATCAATTGGAATATATCTAATGAAAGAGGCAGGGAACTAAACTTGAAAGAAATTTGTCCTGTTCTATAGGCTAACTGTTGTAGTTTTTGTAGTGCTGGAGAAAGACGTGACAGTGCAGTGTCTCTCTAATGGTTACGGATGATGTTAGTAGCCAGTCTGCTATTGCAGAAGTTGGAGTATGATAAGATGTTAGTATATTATGGGGTTATATAAAGGTTTCTCTGTCCCAAACTACCCTTTTTACCCTCTTCTATACATGCCCTTGATGAGTCAGTACCAGTTCCCCTTTGGGATCATCTCCCGAAGGCTGCTTCTCACCAGCATTGTCTAAGTCTGTCTGCCTAGTCCTTTCCCTATCATCAGTTTACTCACATGGTTTCCTAATCTCTTACCATTTTTTCCTAGCTCCTGCTGTTTTCGCTTCTGGTCCTGACCTTTATAGGAATGTAAATCCAATAAATTATTTTCTTTTTTTCTTTTGCTTCCTCCCAGTTGGACTCTCTTCTGTATTCCTATGGAACTTCTATTTCATGTTGCTTGTGTTTCAGTGGGGAAAAGGCTTTGTTTTTTTAAGAGTAATGAGAGTTGGAGATGAAGGACTTGCTTAGTACGTAGAAGAGGATGCCTGTATCCTAGAGTAGCTTTGATTCTGTAGAGTTGGACTAAAGAAGCTGTGCTGAGCCACTCTGTGGAAGTGACAATTTATCCAGTACTAGATGATTGATTTTGAGCAAATTCATCAAACAAGGAGTTTGAGTTTTTAGCTTCCTAATATGAAGTTCTTCAATGGCTCGTCGGTATTTCAAGAGTGTTCTGTGTGGGGGTTCCCGCCTCCCCCCCTTCAAAAGTTTAACATATGACCAAGTTTGTGTGCATTATTACAGGGTTTAAAGGGTGCAGGTCTGATGGAGGGCTTAACCTTGACCAACTTCTAGGTACCTGCTGTAAAGAATGGAGGGCCAAACTGCTTAAAAAAAGAAAAAGTTTACATACCTCAGCAGGTCTGAAGATTGTATGCATATGCATCTAAACACTGATAAATGCAAAGTAAATTTAAGTTAATATGGACTGTATTGCATGTCCTTGCTACAGACATGCCACACTAAAAAAACCCCAGGCCAAGTGGATCCTGTGAAGGGTCTAGAACACAAGTCCTGTGAGGAGCGGCTGAGGGAACTGGGGATGTTTAGCCTGGAGAACAGGAGGCTGAGGGGAGACCTTATTGCTCTCTACAACTACCTGAAAGGAGGTTGTAGAGAGATGGGGGTTGGTCTCTTCTCCCTAGTAACAGATGACAGAACAAGAGGAAATGGCCTCAAGTTGCGCCAGGGGAGGTTTAGATTGGATATTTGTAAAAATTTCTTCACCGAAAAGGTTGTCGGGCATTGGAACAGGCTGCCCAGGGAGGTGGTGGAGTCACCATCCCTTGGAGGTATTCAAACAACGTTTAGATGTGGCGCCTAAGGGATATGATTTAGTGGGGGACTTGGTAGTGATAGGTTTATGGTTGGACTCGACGATCTTGGAGGTCTCTTCCAACCAGAACAATTCTATGATTTATAAATAAAGTGTTAGATTTGTGATGCTGTATGTGAAGTAGCCTGAAGAGAATGGAACTGATTACATAACTTGCCTGCTGCCTCTTTAGAAAATACAAAATTACTATGTGGAAAGTGGACCGGACAGAGATGAGATTGGAGAAAAATTAATTTAAGGAGCTTGAGGTAGTCAAGCATGGCACTACGTAATTTCAAACTGGCTTCCTCTGTATGTAGCTAGAGTTCAGATGCATATTCCAATAGTTTGCTGTTAGAAAAACAAGATTTTTTTAAATATAACTCTTCAGTACGGAAGTCCTTTCTCATCAAGGAACAACAATGCATTTTGTCTTTGTTCTATTTAATTTGAAAGGAAAGATGAGTCTGAAATGCAAAGTGCAAAACTATGACTGTCTATCCAGACCTGAAAGTGTGAATTTGAGTGTTGCTTTCGGGTTGGCCTTCTGCAATGGTGTTCAGTTGATTTGTCATGTTTTTTACTTTTTTTTTTTTAAGGTTACTTAAATAAAACAACATAATGTTTTTACTTACAGCACTTGAAGAATCGGAAAGTGACATTTATGTGCGATTCATGAGGTCACACAAGTGTTATGACATTGTTCCAACAAGCTCTAAGCTTGTTGTTTTCGACACTACGCTACAAGTGAGTATTCTCCTTTCAGTCTGCCTTTGCTTGCAGTTCATTTTTTTTTTAAATGAGTGTTTCCTGAGTGTTAAATGATATTTGATCTCTTGAAGAGAAATTCTCCCATAATGCTGTGTTTTGACTGTACAAAACTGTATTGTTTCAACTGTATCTTTCATGTTATACTAGAGGAGGAGCTGGGGGAAGACTTCCTAGCAGAACAGAAAGAGAGGATATAATTTGTTTTGCCATTGGAATCACTATCTAAAAACTTTCAGACGAGCCCAAACTTATATTGGCTTCTTCATGGCTCTCAGAATTTACATAAAGACATTTTATATAAAGATCTCTGTGTAACAGCTAAAGAGTATCCAGGTGTTTTGAGCCTGTTCCTGCTATATTGGTAAAACAATTTAGGACTAAAATGGATGGCTTAATTATGCAAATTATTACATTCTCCAGAAAAATTTTTGTTTTCAGTTTCTCATTTTACTTTTAATTAGTAAATCATCTGCTAGACTCTTGGCTCTGTCTGAAGAGCTTGTTTGCCAAAAGGAGGCATTAGCTGCCTGCTATAGAAACAGAATAATCTGTTCTGCAGTGTGGTAGAAAGCTGTGGCTTTCTTTTTGTTTCCTGGATTTTGCAATTGGTGTTTTTGGCTTGCTTTGGTTTTTGTTTGTTTCGGTGTGTTGTTCCTTTTAAAGATGCTCCAGTTCTGGCTTAACTAAGCCCATTAAGTAATTTTGGTCTGGAATGTGCTGCTCAATTAGACTTCAGCTTTCCATAGTCAGAGGCAACCATGTAATTAATAGATACGTGGTCCCAAAATGTTCACAGAACCATCTTGCATATCAGATAATCTTATATAATGCTAGATGGAGTGTTGTGATCTAAAAGGTGGAAAGCCTATGTTGCCCAAGGCAAAGTAATGGGGTGGATCAAGAGCATTGCACATGTATTAGTCTGTTTGTACAATGACCAACAGCATCCTTCATGAGTTCTGCAGCATAGCTAAAAGCACCGGAGCTTCAGTTACTGCTTGCTACAAAAAAAAGTAGCTTTGTAACTTCAGCTCTGGACTTTCTCGCTTATCCAGGCATCTTGCTAGTGAGGGAGTTTCCTTCATCTATTAGACTCTATTTAGACTCTGAGCACACTGAGGCTTCAATGTGTTGCCTCTGATACCTTGGCTGGGTCCTCAAAGGTAAGTATCCTATCAGTACTGGTATTATGGTAAAACCTGAGCAGGGCTCAGGATTCTGTTAAGATTCTGTGTGCCAAAGGACCTCCTGCTGCTAACTGGCATGGTAGCCAAGAGGGCAATGCTGACACATAACAGTTAATCTGACATGAACCACGGGTCACTATTTCCTCCTTTACCCAGAAAGCTAGACTTCTACTGGAAACTCTTCATCCTTTAGCACCTTGGCATCAATGGAACAGAAGCATTTTTTTCCCCCTACGGTTCTTCCACGTGCTTTACTGGACACTTACTAGACACTGGATTTTGTAGTGAAAAGACATCTGATCTGTGGTTAGAGATGGAAAAAGGTAGCCTCTAGTCTTGGAGGAAGAGGTTTCAAGCACACAGATGTCAATCCTACAGAGTTGAAATGTTTGCGTTCTTGATTTTCTTTGCATCTTCCAATTCTTGACTGTTTTGATATAGTCCTTCAGCTTCATCTGCTCTTGCATTTCACTAGTCACATGGACTCTGATTATGCAAGCACTGTAAGCTCTAATGAAGAGTATCTGTTATATTTAGGTATAATACTAATGAATACTTCACATTCCTTTTCAGACATTTATTTCTTTGTCTCTCAGAAGCTTGCTTCTTTGGAAGGTTGATTGTGTTGTCTTTTTCACCGTCTCAGGGGGAAAAAGTTCTGCAGTTTTTCCTTTCTTCTGCCCAAAAGAAAAAATGCCTGTCAACTCTGGACTAAAGAATTTGGACTCCTTTGACCTGAAAGGTCAAATTTGGGATGGTAGTGTTTACTATCACTCTTTCAGCTCTTCTCAGAGATTATTAGCTTCCTTATGATTCCACGGGATATTTATTCTAACACTATAAGATAATCTGTTGGAAGTTGGTATCTGCAGCTTGTTGGCATGACCCACAACCTGTTGAGTTCCCAGCTGTCGGTGGTCACCTGGGTCAAAGGCTTGAGCTCGGTCACTGTTGCAATTGGAAAGATGAATTTTCTTTATTCCATGAACCAGGTACTCTCGGGGCCGTTGGGGCAGGTCACCCATTCCTTTTGGATTCCTCACATCTCTTGATGAATTATGTAAAATCATGCCAGATACCAGCTTTCATTGCTGGAGCTGTGTTGAGATAATGCTATTAATGTAAAGAAGTTAGAGTTTCATCTCCAGTTGGTGAGCCACTGTGAGGTAATACTTGGAGAAGCAGAGTGTGAGTGAATGAACCTTGTGAATTTTCACCGTAAAGGAGAATAGGTAACTTAATGGTAATGGAAAAACTTTCACCAACACTCCACCAAAATCCCTGTCTTATTTGGGATCCCTAATGATGGTCATGGATTACAACTGGAGAAGAACAAGGCATGCCTTGGTCGATGATTGTAGCTTCTCTAGGTATTTGAAAGCAGTGGTGGTAGAAGGGGAGTCTGTAGTTATTCATTCAGACTCTAGTATATGACAGATGTGGACCATATCTTGAACCTGGATTCCTGGTGAGGAGCTTTTTTTTTTTCTCCAAACTGCATTTTTTGGACTTTGCACCATTACATTTAATCCCAGTTGCATTTATAAAGTCATAATATTATTGTAAAGCAGGAGTCCTCTTCCAGCATTGGCACTGTCTTCCAAATTCGCGGGTTTCATAAAACTAGTAAATTACAGGGTTATTTAAGAAAACGTTAAACAGGTTGATCTGAATGCTCATCCTGGGCTACACTGCTAGGAGGTCTTCTAAATACTTCTCCTCAGTATTTCCCTTTGTACTTCTTTACCTAGCACCTTGTATTAATGTTCCACCTTCACTATCTTCAAAACACGTATTTCTTCAGCGTGATCAGTGTGGCTGGTGCACATTCCAGTGTGTCTGGAATATAAAAATAGAATAGCTTTTTTTTTTTAAACAGCTAAGTACATGGTGGAGAATGTACCTAATAAGGGTAGTCACAGAAAAACTTCTAAAATGTTCTTTGTGTTTTAATTTTTAATATATAAATTACTTATTTTCCAGTACCTCAAGACTTTGTATCAGTTCATATTTTGAAAACGTAGTACACAGCTTTGTGAAACATTCAGTGTCCATGAATCCTCTCAAATGGAGAGGATTTTGCAGATGTCTTTCCTGGATCTGTTTCACCCCTACCTATTCTCCTAATTTAAAAAACAAACAAACAAACAAAAGGCCTGGTGCCTTGAAAAAGTTCTCCAAATATTTGAATTCAGGTTTTAAATAGTGCTAGAGCTAAAACAGGATATATAAGGGCTCACTTTTTGCCTCCCTTAGTGTAAGCTAGTAGCAATCAATGGAAGAAGAAAAAATGGAGCTTCTAATGACATCCTTTGAAAGATTCTGCCATTGGATTTTTATTTGACTACAGTATCCCATCTCCCTCTACTGGTCAGCAATCACAGCACACATCACAGGTTTCTACCTGGAAAATTATTCATGAGATATTGTGGAAAGTATTCTAAAACTGTTATTAGCTGTGGGAAAACTGAAGATGTTTACTTATATTATGTGGCACGAGTCATACCGCTGAAGCAACATTTATTCGTGAAAGTAAATGTTTAGTCTCAATGTCTTTGAGGGATTTAGTGTAAAGATTTGTAAGGAATCCTCTTGTAACCCTGAATAAGAGAGGAGATGGTGAGGTGCCATTACATTGGAAATGGAAAGAAGGCCTTATATAGCAGAAATAGTAGCTAATAAAGAGCAGGAATGGGCTGACAGTCTCTTCAGTCCTGCCTATTTGTCAGTCAGAAGGCATGGGGACCTCTCGATTCCAGCAGCTACCATGCATCTTGCTGCTTCTAGTGCTAGCACACCAGTCTGGTCTTGCATGTCAAGAATACACCTGTGCAACTGGCACCTACACTTGGCTATTGTGAAAGCAGTGGTATATCTCATGCACTTCCATTAGGCATCAGATCATAAGGCAAGGGAGAAGTGTGCTGTGCTTCAGCTGGAGAATGTGTCACTTGGCACAGACTTGAGCAACATCTATACTAAATAAATTAAATGTTCTGAGCCAAGGTCTGCTTACCTGCCTGAGGCAAACTGGCACAGCTCAGTTTGCCTTAGTATAGCTTAGATTTCCCCCAAAACAGAGTATCTGCATGTAGTCTGCCTACCTGAAATGGTCCCTAGCCTGTACTGAAGCCTGAGAAGCAGCAGATATGGTCTGGGAGAGTGCTACCTGGCACAGTTTTCTTGATTTAGTCTACCAGTGGACTGTTCTTTCACCCTTTTAGTTTACTAATACAGATGTAGCCTGTAAGTATTTGCTCCTCATAAAGACTTACAGAATCATATTGAACTCTGCTTTAGTGCTGTGGCTTTCCCCTGCCTGTGACCCATGAATACTCCTTGTTCGTGACAAGCTCCAGCCTTTTGCTTTTCCCAGAGAAGATGCTATCTTTGCTTGACGCACATTAAAGAAACTTTTAAAAGTCTGATCTGACCAGGAAGGGAGTCAAGAGACAATTAGATGTTATGAGCTATCCTGTGAAGTTTGGAAATTTGATGCTGTGGATGGTGGGAAAACTAGGCAAGTTGCAACAGTGTGCAGCTCACAGTGGATAAACTGTCTTTATAATCTCTTGCCCATCTCCCAAGATGCAAACAATAGGAGAACAAACACTTCACAGACCCTTTGAGGGGGTTAGGAGGGTTGTCCCCTGAAGGGCTATTCTGTGAAGGAGCATTCACTTATTTTTCCTTCTCCATTCTAATTATTCAATAAATGGATCTGGATTATCTTTATAAGAGACTCCAGGAAAACACTGAGCTGAATGCAGGTTTACTGGTTACCAGCTTGTGTCTTCAGCATGGTATTTGAATACTCTACAAGTGTTAATGCATTTAATGTGGCAATGATCTGGGGAAATAAGGTGACATCCAGATCTGCCTTACTTTGTTTGTTGGTTTTAACTTGTATCAGGTACATACAGTGACACAGCAATCTGATCTTTTCCTTTGAAACTGGTATTAATGCCGTGAAGGAAAACAGGATTTTTAGTAATTCCTGTATTAAATTCAAATGTCAGCAAAATATAAGCACTTGGCTCACATTCTATCAGTTGGATTACTTTTCTCTAGTAGTACTAACATCATCTACTAATGTGATTTCACTATTTTCCTTGTTACTGCATACATTGGACTTTGATGTTTTCTTTAGAGACCAATGCACCCCCCCCCCACCCTCCACCCCCCCCATCCTGAGCTCTATTTGAATTTTTAAAGGAAATGGCTCTTACCTAGCTTATAGCAGTCTCTGAAGCTTAGCTCGATAAGCTTACTTAAGGCCAGATTTTTTGTCTGGCCTTCAAACAAATTTATTACTTAATTTGTTTTGACTTTGCCCAGCCTACATAAAGATGAGAAGGATTATCTTATTTTGTAGCACAGAGCAATTAACCCTCCAAGAGGAACGTAAAAGGTATGTATAAGACAGAGGCTTCCCCACTCCATAGCAAGCAGCAATCTGCAGTCCCAAGAATGGTATGTTAGCAAATGCAGTGGCTGTGTCTTGTGAAGTTTGTATAAGCTCTTGTGGAGTGAAAAGCTCTATCTAACATTTTGCTAAATTATATTCTTAACTGTTAAAAGTAAATTTATATTTTAATACTAAAGCATATGTAGCTTTTGCTCACCATGACCTTGAAGCTGTTTTTAAAGTATTTGTCCAGCACTTCTTCATAAACTAATAAAAATCATGTCTATGTGGAAACACTCATCAAAATAAGCTTTCAGAATCCTAAAGACTCTTTCCTTTTATATCCTGAAGAAATCTTGGACAATTTTGTGACTTGAAGGTTAGATTATTTAACCTTTCTGTTTAATGAAATTATCTAAGTTGATAATGGACCAGATGTTGTTATCACTAATGTAGGCTTTTGTCAGTAACTGTCACACACTAGTAAGAGCTGAAATACTTATTTTTCTACCACATAACTACAAAAATATTTGGAACAGTCTTCTGGAAACTTCTTTGGTGGTTTAAGAAGCTGGAAGTAAACATAACTTCTGCAGAGCATGCAATGGATTCCACATTAGAAGAATGGAAGAGTATTTGTATTTCTCTTTCTTGTGCTGACTCTATTCAGTAAATGGATTTATTATTCTCATTCCCTCCAGGTCATTCTTGACTGGGGTGTTGCCTCTCTCCAAGGTAATGAGATAGACCAGGCTTCCAGGAAGAATGCTCTAGAATCTTTTGCTTCCAGAAACACACAGCAGACTCTGGGTCTGCTGTCGCAACAGAGTTCTCACAGCTTTACAAAAGGATTGACTGTCTATTCCTTAATTGGCTTTGAGGTTTTTCCTCATCGAAGTTGCTAAATTTAAACTACTATACTGTCTGCACTTCTGAGGTGTGTGAACACCCCTCCTTGCTTACCTATCCACAGAACTGTACGAGAATAATGTAATTTCGCTTCTAACTGGCATGTGGGCTGAGACAGTTGAGCAGGCCGCATAAAAGCTCCCTTCATTGAGATCAGGCTGGAAACAGTAGCATAATATGGGAAGAGTCGTGTGTTTTTTCAGAGCTGCTCCTGTTGCTTGTACACAACAAGTGTAAGAGCTTAATTCCTGCACCTCTCAAAAGCAATAGGAAGCATTCATTCTTGGATCTTGGAGGAGGATAATGAGTTCATTGTACCAATTAAGTAGAATTTTTTGGGGTCTACACAGGGTGTAGGTAAGGTGTTTGTGCTTGGCTGAGTGAAAGTCATGCATTATTCTTCTTGCCTTCCTTGCCCCACTACCACTTTTTCTGGTAAGATCTTAATCTGTGAAATAATTTCTGTACCCTTCCCAATGCAGCTGGCCCCAGTGGCTCTGCCTATGAGGCTTACTTAGTGCCTTACTCTTAGCCCATTGCGGCATGAAATCTAGCAGCAGAAATTCTGGCTTGTTGCTTCTTCACCAGCTGTCAAACAAGTACACAAAAGCAGTGGTGAATTCTTTGTATGAGATCTGCCTTTACAGCTCTGATACAGAAGCAGCACTACCTGAAATCCTAGTGATGTGAGGGAGTAGCAGGGGAGACATGTTATAAAGCTGTCTTACTGCAGCTAGATCATCAGACTTGCCTCTCACTCATATGTAGTAGTTGGGACTCTTCATTTTTTTTCCTCTCTCAGAGGTCTGCCAAGATTTGGGCAGCCAGAGAACTTGCCATGCTGCTTAAAGAAATACAGTCCTGTTTATGTTGGGCTAGAAACTGTTGGCCCATTCCTCACATTTTCACATCAAAAGCATTTGAGAGTCAGTCAGCTCATAAACATATTTAGACCAAGCGAGTGAAGTGTAGGTTTCCCAGTTTTTATGCAGTACAAAGGTCACAGCAGGGGCCTGATGGTTTTCCTGTTGCAACAAAGACTGGTTGTACTACTCTTGGTCTTCTTACTTGGTAAGAACTATTGAAATGTAACTGTTCAGCCTCTAAGAGAGAAGTCTTGGGGTAACTTGTTCTTGTGCCTTCGTAACAGTGAGAACAAAGACTATATTCTGGAGTGACTTTGTCATATTTGCTCATTGTGAAGATACATATGCTGTTATGCCTTGAAAATTGAAAACTTTTGCCCCTTTACAAGGGACCCATTGAGAAGGCACTCCATGCCTTGCTGTTTTATACTTATGGCATATATGGGTATATGAGTTTAACCTTCTACAGTACTTCTTCAGCTTTTCTTATCTAATTTACTACAACTGAATGCCTTCCTCTTGCAAATTTCTTTCAACTACATATCAAACTTTGCATTTTGTTATGCTAGGAAGGGTTATTTTTTCTCAGTGCTTTGGTTTTGATACTGTGGTCCACATGTGAATTTTGAGATGTGTGTTCCCTGTAAGTTTTGTAGCCCTTAAAAGTTATTATGAGACAAGACTGGGAATTTGTCAATTTATCCAGTGAAAATGACGATGAATGTTCTAGCTCATCTCTGAGCATCCATCCATCAGGAATCAGAGATGATAAGTGTCAAGGATCTGCCTGATACTGCTTTTATGGGAGCTCTGTGCTGAAAAATAAAAGAAGGAGCTTCTTCCTTTCTATTCTGATCTGATAAAATAGACATTTCTTGAGGTTACATTAGGGGCTTTTTAGGGAAGGTAAAGCTAATTCCGTGGTATTAGTTTATACAGTGAAAGATGAGGCAAGAGAGGTACACATTTATAGTCTTGCCTTTGGATGGCAGCCATACCACGGAAGTTCTGGCAGATCTTTTAACACTGTCCATGCTACTAGTCTTTTTGCATCATCCTATTGCTTGGTACTGGCAGATCTGAAGGTCTTCCATAACTGTTTCTTACTTCTGTTATCTTCCAGCTTTTCCAAGTTAACTTTGGCATTGAGACAATGGTGCCGAGTTGTGTGTCTTTCAGCACAGCAGCATTCTCTGCTCTACTCAGCACTGACCCTTTAGCACCAGGAACTGGGGCAGCTCTTCTCTCTCAACATCTTGTCACAAACAAGAACCTTTTTGCGAGGCAAAAGAAACAAGCCATTGCAACAGCAGCTGTCGCCCTCCTTACCTTATGGGCCCGTCTTGGAAGACAAGTTTGAAACCCACTGGTCACTTATGCATGTAGTTACAGTTTTTGTAACATAGAGTTAGGTAAAACAAAATAAAAGTGTGTGTGTGTGTGTGTACATACACTGAAATTTTGGAAACAAGCTCATACTCAGTTTTCCTTTCAGATGCTTCCCTCATTCACAGATGTTTACTTGAGAGAGCATTTCCACAAGGGCTCGTAAGATTACTGGTCTGGTGTATCATAATGAGCAGTGTCCCCTTCAGTATTTCCCATCAGTGAGGAAAAACTTTTTCTGTAGTCTGGTGAAATTTTCTGTCAGTTACCATCATTTCTGGTGTCACTGCCTGGTAATTGAGCTATCTTGGAGATCACTAACCGTAAGGGACAAGGTTTTCCAAATATTCTACTACCTGAAAAACAGGACTTCCTACGTATGGGTCTAACTCAATCTTTCTTGGTAATGACTGTTATATTGGAAGAGGTTACATCCTCTTTGGATGGTCTGCAGAAGCGATGACTTCCAGAAGTCTCGTCTAACCTAAATTAGTCTGCTCTTTTATTCAGCATATTCACAGGCAGTGTAATGAGTTCCTGTAGTAAGAAAAGCTTGTTCCTGTTCTGCTCACCGCAGTGTAGTAGCACCTATTGTTGAGGTGATCTATGATACATGTAGGATTTCACTCGCTGTGTTCCTTTGCTAAAATATGACCCTTCTTCTTAAGGGGCAGAATGTTGGAGAAGACAAGTAGTCACATAAAGTGGGATTCCTCATCTAATTGTAAATGTCTAGACATCTTATAGTCAGCGAGAGAGGGAAATGGCATCTGTGGGATACAACTTGATCTCCATCTGAGGCTGGTGAGTCATGTCGCAGAAATGACTATTTCCCATAGTTGCCTATGAAGAGATGCAGTGAATATGCAGGGTCAGCATATATGTCAGAACAGCCTCTAAATTTGGGCAGATAAAACCCATTCTTGATGATTCATTGTGTTTCTTAGGACCACTACATGGTTAATAAGAACAAAAGTGCTTTGTTTAAAAAATGTTTGTACGTGGTGTTGAACAGCAACAATCTATGGGATCTGGCTGAAGAACAATGGTTTTGTGAAGGTCAGGCCAGTCCAACACTCAAGATCAGAGAAAGAACAACGCTGGTGGGGTCAAGAATTAAAAACGCTGTTGGAGGTCCCAAGATGGGACATGGTAGAAATCTTCAAAGGCTACAAACTATACATAATCTGAAAGGAAGGTCCTCATGGGTATTTTCTGCACGAACATCACTGAAACATCTAAATGTGCTGGATGGAAGCCCAGCTCCACACCCTAGTGCTTTGGCTGGCCACCAAGCAGTACTTTGGGCAACTGAAATTGGTAAACCACAGAAACTAAAGGAAAGTGTGAGTGGATGAGTGTATGCTTGTGCTTGCAAGCAGTTTTAGCAAATACGAATGAAGTTGTGTTTTTGCTTTGTAATTGCCTTACTTAAATAAGAGACAAGTATTAACATTAAGAACTGATTGCGTTGTTATTTTATTTAAAAGGTAACTGTAGAACACTCTCTACTATAAAACTGAAGAAAACAATAGGGATGTCACTTAAGCTGTGGTCTAGGATGACAGCCCAGGGGGATGAGTTTAAGTATTTCTTTACTAAATTTTGGTGATTTATTATGTCAAATGTTTAATATCCTAATACCGAAGCTGAACTCATTGTCTTTTATGAAGGATTTAAGTCTGAGCTATCTCAGTAGCTGTATCTGTTCAGCAGCCCTCAGTTTTTCCAAAATCTGTCTTTTAAAGCTAGACAAGATGGCATCTAACAGAAGATTCTTGAGATTCTTGGAGGCAAATAACTTGCAAATAAATGGATCAGGGCAAGAACTGATCCTTTGAGGAAACTTTCTTTTCCTTCTGGATTGTCTACAAGCCCAGCTTCTTGCCGAGTATATCTTTGGAATTGTCTCATGAAGTATCATTTCTGAATCTAAAATAATACCTCAATTTTACCATCTCACCCATCTGAACATTGTGCTCTTTGCTGCTACTGTGTCTGAGAAAGAAGTAGCAGCAAGAATTTGGAGGTTGATTGAAGTCTTATAGTTGGCGCTCCACATCTTTTCTGCTGTGGGCATGCTATTTTTCTAGGTTATCAATTACAGAGTTTGTAAACTTGCTTGAAGAGTTTTGTTGCATGATTACTCTCTGGAAGAAAGCTATTTCCCCCCTGGTTTTAATAGATTAGCTGTTACCTTATTGCTCTGATACAGCTTGAACATCTTAGTCTTGTGGAAGACTTGGGACAGAAGTTGACGGTGACCGTTAACTCGTGTGATTAGCTATCCTTATGGAAGGATATCAAAGCTGAAGGCTCTCAGCTTCCAGCAGTTTGAGTGTACTTTCCTCTTTTTTGAAGAAGAATGGTTAGAACTAACTTACTTTGCCCCAAGGTGGACTTAGTCTGTGTGACCTCACTTCTATCTATCTCATATCTGCTCCCCAAATAGCTCGCTGCTGTTAGCTTTCGCTGCATTAACTGTAAGTGTGATGCTGTTATGTCAGAACACTTCATGTGTCTGCCTAGAGGGTTTCTTTGCGGTTTCAGTCTTAGTTATGAGTTAGTATCCTCCTGTGGTGGATTTGCTGATGTTTGTTTTACCTGACTCCTACCTGTGTCAGTGAAGTGGATGAATACCTCTAGGACCTTTCGATTTAACCATTTTCTAGATAAATACTACGTGGTGTGTATCTTACTGTCTTATTTGTGGTCCTGGGTGTTTTTTTCCCCATATGACTTCTTCAGTTCTAATGCCGTTTAGGGGTGGTGGTTGTTATGCAGGTCACTGTTCCTGTTCGTTGATGATATGGCAGAAGCATCTGTAAAGTCAGGACGCAGCTTTGAAAACTGCCATCTGTTGAGCTCAGGAGAGTAGATTTGCTTCTCATGGTCAGAGAGAAAGCAGTCGGACTGCACAGAGGTTGCAAGAAATACGGATCGCTTTCAGAAGTCTAATCTTAGATTGGAGTTCATGTACAGTAGGATAACACCAGGTATTTGAAATATTCACTGCAAATTACTGAAGTGTAGACAGAGGTGATGTGTTCTGGTGCATAGCAGAAGTCTTACTAACTTTAGAAACTTAAACTACTACATTGTAACACTAAGTTGAGTCTAAATGGAGGTTCTGTCAAACATCATATGACACTGACTATCATATGGAGGCTTTGCAAACTTTTCCAATAAGATTGTAGCTAACAATGGCAGACTTACTTTTTTTTTTTTCCTACCTGCATTTTTGTTTGCCCCTACTTTTTTGGGTGCTGATTCCATTGACTGCGAAGCCCTTTATTCCTGACTCTGTGGTGGAGAGGAGCCCCATTGGCACATAATTTTAAAGTAGACATTTAAGATACCACTATGTAATCGTGATCTGTTCAGATTACAATCGTCAAGCAATTGCTACTTCTGTGTTATTTGGACCAAGGAGCAATTTCATGGATGTAGAGATATAGATTGGCTATGTCCTAGTTTTGTGCCAGGACAAGACCTGGACAAGAACCATCACTTCTGTATCGTGTTTTCCATGTGAAGACTATTTAGGAGCGTGGGTGGGACAGGAATGATAACATGCTCAAGTGTTATCAAGAGATCAGGGCTTTGAGGTGCAGCAGAGCCTGACTCTGCATCATGCTTCAGAGAACTAGTGTTCACAGGGAAGTTCTTCTTTTCTTTTGAGAATGACACTATAACCTTAAAACCTCTGATTCAGAAATTGGGGAGGGTTAATTAATTAAAAAATGAAAATATTTGGTTATGTTTCTTTAGCAGCAAAATAGGCTAGCTAGTCTTTTTAACTTTGTCATGTTTAAAATAATCAAATAATCCCTTTTAATTTGTATAAATTGTGAGTCTAAAAGCTGGAAAGGAAATGAGACTTATTGTTTCAGTCTTTTTTATGCAACTATTGCTATAGTGAACATTAACAAGAATATAGCACAGTCTTCGAATGTTAAGCTATATCTGTAAACTGGGCACTTGTGATAATTATGTTCATTACAGGTTTATTAAAAATGTCATCATTTTGGGGGGTATAATTTTTATGGAGAATATCAAACAGGAATAAATTTGAGGTTAGTGAGCATACCTTTTCAGCATACTTGTTCATCAGAGGCTTTCACACAGGATATTCACATAACAAAACAAAAACAGATCTGGTTTTACTAAGCTTTTAACCATTTTGGAAGTAAAAGGCTTAAGGTTTTTGTCTGATGTGTGTGGGTTTTGTTCCGTTTTGAATACCAGCTACCTGTTTATACTGCACTTTATTCCTAGTAACTGGGGAAACCCTTCTGTTGGTGTTTGGTATGCAAAGTAAGAGCAAAGATTAGTTGTTCATTCTTTTTGCAGGTAAAGAAAGCCTTTTTTGCCTTGGTGGCAAATGGTGTGAGAGCAGCTCCGCTGTGGGAGAGTAAAAAACAGAGTTTTGTAGGTAAGTAGTTCTAACATTATTCAGGATTACTTGAATTTCCAGGGTGCTTTACTGTTGCAGAAGGCGGTCTGGGGCTAGCCATGGTCTAACATCCTAGAGGTATACTGGCAAAGAGGGTTGTGGCTTTTCTTCCTCGTAAGGAATGACGTGTTGCTAGCTTTCATAGTGTCACTGTACTTCAAGAACAGTGATGATTCTTTTAGGTTCTGAGCTTCTGAAATTTGATCTCTAATATGTGCATTGCACTGTGTATCTAAAAATAAAGCTAATGGTCACAAAAAAGAAATTTGAAAATAAGAACTGTATAAAAAAGAATTTAATGTTACAGTATCCTAATATACATGCGATATGAGCATGTCTTTCTCTGCACGTTCTCAGTAAGGTGCGCTGAGAAATCCTTAAATACAGGAACTAATGTTGAATGCTACAGATATGTCTCATATTGGGAGAAAAATACTAGATCTATGTATTGCTTTTTTAAAAGTCATGTAATTGATTGTCACAACAATAATCTTCCAAAATTAGATCTCTGTTGCAGTTAGAAAACAGGGTCATAGTGGCAGTTACAAATACTATTATATGTACTTCTTGTGACCTGAAATGTAGATTGAGGATTCTTGGAAATGAATGGTAGATACTTTATAAAGCATTTCTTAAAATATTTTAAATCCAAGGGGGGAGGAGCAGTAGTTTCATGCAATACATTGTAGGAGTGCTGTGTGTCTTTTATATTTAATTTCATTTTCTGTCTGTAACTAAGCTCTAGTGATTTAAAGCTGACCTCTGGATTAATTTTTCCCTTCCCCATTTCTTAGTTTCTTCAGTTTAGATGTAAGAGTAGTAAACAGTGGAGCAATTACATCTTCTCAAATTTAGAACTTGAAAGCTCAAAAAAGATTAATGTTTTCAGGTAACTAAACTAATCATCAATATTATATTACGTAGTTTGGTGTTAGTGGTTAAAATGTATATATGCTATGGATGTACTATCTCTTTTTTTTTTTAAAAAAAGTCACGTTTCAATACAGACATTGAGGATTACCGTGGAAATGATTGAATGAAGTTCTTTAATAAGTAATATTCAAGAAAATGGGTTATACGGTTCCTTCATTTGAGTCTGAGAGTCTGCCTGACTTGGCAAGTACATAATAAGAATGTGTCTTATTCAAAAAGAAAATGAAAGGCAAGGATAGACCTCCAACCTTTAAATATATTCTAAACTCCCTCTTTTCTTTCCATGCTTTTGGGGGGAGGATGCAGTCTAGATTCAAGGTTTTCTTTGGGTCAGATTGAAAGAAGAGGAGAAGCACATAGGTTATGTTGAATATTAATTCAGACGTGTGTTTTTATTTTGAAGTATTATATCAATGTGAAAGTGAATGTACATAGTTTTGGAATTCCACTGTTGATCAGTCCAATACAAATACTATGTTACATGGATTTAATATTTGTTAAATTATATATTGTGAACGTTAACAGAGAAAATAGCTGGAAGTTCTATATATAAAGTATATATCTGAAGAACTTTTTTTTTTATATATCACTTGTTACAGGAATGTTAACAATTACAGATTTCATTAACATACTGCATAGATACTATAAATCTCCAATGGTAAGTGTGATGTTAAGCTATACTTTTTATCATTTGTCATACAGTACATAAACTGAAATATCAAACTGAAAGATTAATCATGATGATGATTATAATTATTTAAGTGTTTGGAAGCTTAGATATGTCATGGATATACTCACTGTGGGGATTTTTTTGAAAGAAAAGATGGCTTTGTGAGCAAGGTAATAGAATGGTATCGGGATACCTGGGTTTGGTTCCCAGCTTTAGCCATGAAGGTCCTATGAGCTTGGGCAGGTAACGTAATCTGTCTGCTTCAGTTATACATGTATAAACATGAGGAATTTCCTTAATGAGTACTACCATTTATTATGTTTTGTGTGGTGCTTACCATAATGATAGCCTTCGTTGTGGATACGAGGCTCCACTTAGTGTTGCAACTAATGACTAATGCACTTGGGATGAAGAACCTGGCTTAACATACTTACTAAAAACTAGATGCAATATGAAAATTACAAAGGAAAATACTTGTTGTATGAAGGAAAATACTTGTGTTGAGGTTGTTTCAAATCACATATTTCAATAGTAATCAGAGCTCTATATAAATAGCAAGTATCAACAAAAAAGCATTTGGGGGGATGTCTTAGAGTTAGATGAAAAAGTTCATTGTATTTAAAAATCAAGTATGTAGCTATGTGTGGTTCACGTTTTATATAATAATCTTTGTCCCATAACTATGATAGAGCTATTCTGAAGGGAGTATGCGGGGTTAAACAGAATGCTAGCTTATAGAGGCTCGGATGCATTAAAAGGTTACTCTGATCTTGGAGTGATGGTGTAGAATAAACAAGTCAAACTAGTTACATATATGCAAATATATAGTTACATTGCTGAGTTGCACAATCAGTTGGAGATCTGTTGACTTCAATTAACTGTAATTTAAAATCCCCATTGACAGTTGATGAAATTCTCTTGCTTTCATGTTCATACAAACATTTATATCCCTTTCTTGTTCCTGTCAAATCACAATTCCCCCTTGTCATGGTTTAGCCCCAGCTGGCAGCTAAGCACCACACAGCCGCTCACTCACTCTCTCCTCAGTGGGATGGGGGAGAGAATCAGAAGGGTAAAAGTGAGAAAACTCGTGGGCTGAGATAAAGACAGTTTAATAGGTAAAGCAAAAGCCGCGCACACAAGCAAAGCAAAATAAGGGATTCATTCACTCCCTCCCATGGGCAGGCAGGTGTGCAGCCATCTCCAGGAAAGCAGGGCTCCATCACACGTAATGGTTGCTTAGGAAGAAAAACGCCATCACTCGAAACGTCCGCCCCCTTTCTTCTTCTTCCCCAGCTCTATATGCTGAGCATGATGTCATATGGCATGGAATATCCCTTGGGTCAGTTGGGGTCAGCTGTCCTGGCTGTGTCCCCTCCCAGCTTCTTGTGCCCCCCCAGCCTCCTCACTGGTGGGGTGGGGTGAGGAGCAGAAAAGGCCTTGGCTCTGTGTCAGCCCTGCTCAGCAGTAACGAAAATGTCCCTGTGTTATCAACACTGTTTCCAGCACAAATTCAAAAAACAGCCCCATACTGGCTACTGTGAAGAAAATTAACTCTATCCCAGCCAAAACCAGCACACCCCTCTACCAATTAAAACATATGTACTATGTTTTGTTGGCTAAAAAACCAGTAATAGTTGAATGAAGCAGACATCTGATGTATTGGTCTTCTTAAAGCTCATGTTAATTTTTAAAATTTATAGTGACATTCTTGTCAGATGCCAGTAGTGTGGTGCACTGCCCTTTCTTCCTGTTAAAGAATTTTTTTTTTTCCCCTGCGGATTTACAAAGGGTGGGGGGAGAAGAAAATGAAAAGTGATTGCACACTGGTAACTTCCTTAAAATGGTTTCCATATTGTAATGACCCTCAACCTCAATACTACCAATGTTTCCATGTAACTTTACCTAAGGTCTAACTGTTGTCACTCCTGTTTATATTGTCTAACATCCTGTTCCATAAGTTGTGCTTAAAATGGCAGAAGTAAGGAGGAATAGCTGAGAAGTGACAACATTTGACTTAAGTGATTGATGCAGTCCTCTATTAAAAAAAATAATTGAAATAATGTTCCATCAGGGAATGCTCTAGTCTTAACATGTAAAATTATGCTGAAAATATAATTCTTAAGTATTTTAGTCATTCTTTCTAAATGCATCACATTACATACACTGTGAAGCATGTTACTGTTCGTGTACTAGATAATATCTTTAAATGATTGATGAGGAACATTCAGGTAGTTTCTCCCTAACATGCAGGTAGTTTCTCCCTATAGCATGGTCCAAGAACTAGGTTTAGCCTCATCTTGTCAGCATCTAAAGCAGTCTCCTATTCTTCTGATCACTTCAGTAGATCTTCTGAACAGCACTCCACTGTCTTAACTGCCTTTTTTTTTGTCAAGTGCCCTAAAAGATGATTTAATTTACTTATGTAGGTATCTTTTACGTCATCCAAAGATGAGAGAAAGATAGAGAAAGGTAGCTTTCACATCTGAAACATTTTTGGAGAACCATCAGCAAGATGGAAGGAGCTACTGTAGGGAGGTTATATGATCTTTTGACAAAGAACTTTGTGAAATAGCTGCTGAACAGCAGGAAGTTGGTGATGTGACCGTGTCTTTTGTCGTTGTTGGTTTTTTTGGTTTTGTTTTGTTGTAGGTTGTTTTGTTTGGTTTTTTTTTAAAGTTCAAAGACTGGACTCTTGAGGGTGGTTTGATGTTATTGCCAATCTGATGATAAGCTGCCATCAAAAGGTGCAGACTTGCCGCATCCTTTGTCCAGTATCACTTGCCTGTTCTTTTTGTGAGCCAGTTAAGGAAGCTAAACCAGCAGAAAACTAACAACATTTTTGTAACATTTTTTTGCCTGTTTGGTTCCTGGGACCAGCTGAACACAGGTCGGATGAACAATGTTGCTGGCACAGGAGAAATGCTGAGAGCATGCATGGCTTAGAGGCAGTGTCCGAAAACATTTCAAGAACGTAATATCAGTAAAAGATTAAACTTGGAGGGGGAAATACAATGTTGGTTCTTTCAATTGAACTGAGCACTACAAGTGCTCTTGCTTGTTTGTAATCAAGTAACAGTAAAATTCATCTCCGTTAGCATTAAGAAGTCAAGCGATCAGGGTAAGCTTTTTACTGGTTTGGGTGCATGAGGAATCATCAGGGGGTTTACTCTGGCATGATTGTTTTAAGGTGAAATAAATTACTGAGGAGATGCCTTTGAGTCTAGAAGAGATGTAGACTACAAACCTAGGCAGGTAAAAGATCTTTCCTGTCCCCTGAAATGATAGGTCCAGTATGGTACTCTGCATTGATCAGGATTGCACCCTTTCCTCTTGTTATTGCCACGAAATGTTATTCTGGACTGTTCTTACTCTGTTAGGTTGCCTGCAATGAAATGTAAGGAAATTATTCAGCTATTTATAATATTGTTAATGAGTTTGGGCTTAAAATTTATACTTCAAACTAAACTTTCCATCTACCTGTTGTAGGTTCAGATTTATGAATTGGAGGAGCACAAGATAGAAACCTGGAGGGGTAAGAATATTTACTACTTGGTTGATAATTTAAAATGTTCTAATGTTCCTCAGTATAGTGGATTTTTAATTAATCATAGACTTAGCTTGTCTCTCTCCACATACTTTTTAATGAAAGCAGGAATAGTAAAAAGCTTGTCCGTTGGCTCCTGCTGCTTATTTTTCTACCTGAAACAGTACGTGGACTAGAGTGATCTGGGCTATATACTACTTTGCCGCTTGTTCATGATTAGTACCATCTTGCTCTTTAAGAAAGGAAAAAAAAAAAGAAACAAACTGGAGTAAGGCAGCATGTATGGCTATAGAGCTGATGAGTATCTGTGGAATGGAAATGTATCTGAGCCAGGATGCAGAATGAATAGATGACCCTACGTATTGAGTGAACTGATGGATGAGCAACAAACTATGCCTTAGTGAATTGCACGATGCGACTAGAAATTCATAGAACATGCTGGGTGTGGTCAGAAGTGTTGAACGCAGGGAGGAAGCTTTATGTAAAAAAAATAGACTATATGCCATGAAATAATACGTAGAAGTACTCTATGCAGCAGATGCTCTCAGAAAAGGAACTGGTAAAGAATTATTTGCTGTTGTTGCAGTGACCCCTGGTGGCAATTGGTTTAGTCCCGCTTTTAAAACTTTTGTCTTTTTAATGTCAATATAGATGAATGTGCGCAAGTGGTAGAATATCTAAAGTAACTATATATTGCTCTCTTTCTTCCATTTGATTTTGTACGAATGAAATTATAAAATGCTTTCATAACAAAAGCTAATGTTTTCCTATAAAGTGGTAATGGTCTATTAATTTTCTATACACAGAGCTTTATTTACAAGAGACATTTAAACCTTTAGTGAACATCTCCCCAGATGCAAGGTAGGATTTTGCTTTTCAGTCTGCTTAACTTTGAAATAAACGAATTCCATCTTAACACTGAATTTAAGACTTCTTTGTATAATAAGAAACAATTTATATTGTAAACTAGAGTACAATAATGAAGGGCTGTCTTTTAATATAATCAAGAAGGTGTGGGAGCTTTTTGTTGCGAGTGAGAACTTTTGTTAATTATCAAAAAAAGAGAATTTTTCTTTAAACTTCTGTCTTTTGTCAGTGTAACTGTTCTGGTAAATGAACTAGACATGGATCAAAATTAATTGCCCGCAAATATGCAAAAAAGGCAACACGATGACCCTTTGAGCTAGCCTGCAAGTCATGTTCATTTCATGAAAATCGAAAACTGCACAGAGCCTTTCAGCTGTCTTGTTCTCAGCAATCCCAGTAATTGAAAACGTAAAGTACTTTTCAACACAAGTAACTTTCCTTAACTAAAGGAAAGACAGTATCTGTGTGTTTTGTTCTACTCTACTACCAGGTCGTGTTCCTTCAAATATAAATGACTGTCCTGTTCTTGATAGAATTTGAAAGAAATAGTTTTTGAACTGCCATTACACCTTATTTACCAAAGATAACTTGAGAGAGAGCTTTAGCTGATCACTTAACAACTTGAGTACTACTTAATCGCTGAACCAGAGAGTGAAGTTCTGATTCTTGCTTTCAGTTTGTGGAATAGGATTGCTTATGCCCTATCGAAGGAAACTGGTGAAGGGAACTCTAGTGATTACCTTGAAGTAATGATATGCTGTATCCTCAATAGAATTGCCACTAAGTCATGAATAAGTCGTTCAACTAAGTCATAAGGAATGTATTTTGAATGGTAGCTGGTTGCAAAGAATATCATTAAGACAACAAAATAGTATAATTGCTTTCAAAGGTGCAGGAAGAGAAGTATTGCGATAAAGAAGATGCAGTAGGACATGTATAAAAGGATACGGCAAGTCAACTTGACACCTGATCCAGAAATGGACTTGGGTTCTGTGACAATCAGACTGCAGGACTTAGGAGTAGTTAAATGCTTACTCCAGGAGTGGAATCTACAGTGCAATGGTGGGAATCTTGGCTCCATGTATACCAAATGGGGATAGCTAATCCCTGTAATGGACTCAACATATAGTTTATTGTGTATGGGAAGAAGCCTACTCCAGCAAGTAGATGTTTTATCCTAGTCTTACTAGGAGCAAGGGGAAACGAAGCGTTACTTGCAAGAAGAGCAGACTTGCATAGTTTGGAGTATTGCTAAATTGTAGTCTGCAGTGTCTGTAGGAATGTTTCAGATCTCCTGAGAATAACTTTTTGCCAATCTCCAATGATAATTCAGTGAAATGATTAGATAATTGTTTTGGCTTAATTGCATATATGCACTTAGCCATAAAAATGCTCTTCCTAGAAAATGTTACAGAAGTTTGGGATTGAGAGGCAAGAACACTCTGGTTTTCACTGGTCTCTGAACAGGCATATCCATTCTGAGTGCAGGGATGCTGCGAGCACAGCACCCACTGGAAAAACAATTTACACTTGTGCAGAAATATTTCTGCTATTCTTTCAACCACAAAAAGTCACTTTCTGTCACATTTTCTTACTGGTTTTAGATGTTCATGAGCATGTCATTGTTGATCTGTTTTACCAGCTGCAAAAGTTAATTTGAAATCCCTTAACTTCTGTTTTCTATAACATTAAAAATAATACAAATAATTACTCATGATATGTACTTCATGGGGGTTTGTAAATATGTGTATATATCACTTGACATTACTCATTGTCAGCTAGAATTCATTAAAAAAAAATAATGTTTTTCTCCTCAGCCTTTTTGATGCTGTATATTCATTGATCAAAAACAAAATCCACAGATTGCCAGTTATAGATCCCGTCAGTGGAAATGCACTTTATATACTTACCCATAAAAGAATTCTCAAGTTCCTCCAGCTTTTTGTAAGTATTTGAAGTTATGCTTTGCTTAACCGATTTTTTTTTTTTTTTTCCCCCAGTAGACATCTTTAAGTAATTTAAGTCTTGGTACAGAAACTTCCTGATAAACTTCCATACTCATTGTGTCTGTGCATATCTTTTTCAGATAACAGAGAAATTAAAGCTTGATGTAGGGTTTGTACATTACCT
Organism: Phoenicopterus ruber ruber; assembly: GCA_009819775.1. NCBI lineage: Eukaryota > Metazoa > Chordata > Aves > Phoenicopteriformes > Phoenicopteridae > Phoenicopterus > Phoenicopterus ruber. Next base: position 7,890,012 of record CM020216.1, on the reverse strand, counting down.
GTACTTTGTTTTAGTCATTTAAAGAAACCTAAACACCAAGGGCTTGTCTTGGCTATTTGAGTAATTTTGCTGTCCTTTCAAAGATCTACTCAGCTTCAGAAGCTTGTCTCCCAGAGACGAGATTATCGTTACTCACTGTAGCTTATGTTAGTCACAGGAATGAATAGGAGGCCAAACAAAGCAATGAGAGTTCAAAATAAGCATTCAGTGTATAGTATGTTTTGCTGTCTTCTCTCTCCAGTTTCAGTGGGAATGACATAGCTTAGGATTGAAAGCTTTTAGTGGTGGGTTACTACAAAAATAAATAAATGAGCAAAAAACTTAGTTACATCGTCTTAATTTAGAGCTCCTTTCATCAGAAGTAATGCTTCTAGATCTGAGCTTGTTTTGGCTTTACCTTAATCTAGTAGCAGATTACTGTAACAATCTGTAACAATCATTTGGAATCTGTAGATGGGTGAGTGAATACAGATTTCCTAATGTATATGCCAGTCATCTGGAAACATGGTAGGTGCAGAAAACTGCCCTGTAAATACATTCTTTCTGACTTTCCTAGATGTCAGAGATGCCAAAGCCTGCCTTTATGAAGAAGAATCTGGATGAACTTGGAATAGGAACTTACCACAACATTGCCTTCATACATCCAGACACTCCTATCATTAAAGCCTTGAATATATTTGTAGAGAGAAGGATATCGGCGTTACCTGTTGTGGATGAGTCAGGTGTGTGTTGGGTCTTCTGTATACGAAAGCGTGGTAGAATAAATGATGCTGAACCCTGGATTGATTTGGGAGGAGGGAAAAAAGAGGAGAAAGAATTAAAAAAAAAAAAAAAAAAAAAGCAGTGAGGAGAAAGGGAATATGAAGAAATATTTATGCAAGATGTAGGTGGATAGACTTGGAAGAACTTCATGGTTTGGTGGGTTGTTTGGGGTTTTTTTCAATCTTTCCTTCTTGACCTGTCTGTTTTCTTCCTGTGTAATTATAAAATAACAAATGAAAGCAGGAAGCAAGAAAACTAGTTTTGTATTTTAAGCACTTTATTAACTTTTGTTTTTCTTTTTTAGGAAAAGTTGTAGATATTTATTCCAAATTTGATGTAATAGTAAGTATATTTCCTAAAATCTATTAAATATTTTATATGCAGTAAACATTTGCAAATTAATTTGTTAATATGTCAATTTTGGCTATTTTGTTCCTTAGGCTTTAGTTAACAAACTGAGTAAAACAGATTCAATTCACCCTGCACAGCATTTTTTTTAATTGTTATTTTTTATTTAAGCTATCCTTAGTAATACTGCTTGCACACAGGCATCTACTGCTCTGGATGTTACCCAAAATTAGATCTGGCTGTACTATTACAAGAAGAGGACATAGGCTTTTTACGTTTGTTTCTATTTTTGAGATTGGACTTTTTTTTTCCCAGCCACTGCCATTCCATGGTCTGTTTTCAAAGAGAATGCAAATTTCTTCATGCAGTCTGGGTGCTTTGTATGACTTGACCTTCCCAGCGAATTAAAACTACTTGGCCCATTCTTCTGTGTGAGTCTCTGACTCCAGAGTATTGCATCTGTATTCCTTCTGGTTTAGATCTAATTCGGGCCACTGTTTCTGGTTTTCCCTCAGGAGTGCAACAGCGTAGTCATATTCATGCCGTGATATGCCAACCTCAGAAAGCAAGGGCTCTTGTGGTCTTCAGAAATTTGAAAAATATTTTAGGGGTTTTTTATCCCTTGTCCCCTCCCAGCTGTAGGCACCTGCCTAATTGGAACTTCTGATAGCTACATTATTTTTTAGAGATTTAAGTGCCCAAGTTGCTTATTCCACCAGCCTGCTAGTGCTAATGAAGAATCCAGATGTCTGAAACACTGTGTAGAATGCTTTCAGAAATATGGAGAATAGTCCCAAATGGAAACACTTCAAGATTATAAATATCTCTGGCTGCAAAGTGTGCTCTTGATTCTGAAAATTTCGCAATGTCACTGTTCTTGCCTGTCTTTTCTAGGCATTTGTCTTTTTATTCTTTGGGCTTCTCTACTGTGTAAGATCCTGTTCTGTCGTAAAGGCTGGTCAGGGAGTAGGTAGTAGCTGTAGCGAGAGTGATCCAAGATATCAAAGACAATGAAATTTCACAGTTGGTGGGTTCAGTGTTTCAATGTATTTTGTAACTGTATTATACTTTGAGGCAGGACATGTTTCCTTTATTTCTCATTCTTTTTCAGAAAGGCACTAAAAGGAAGAGAGTTCCTTGTGTTTTTCACTTCTCTCGTTTTAAGTGATGGGGCAACAAAAATTATAGGATTTTTAGAGATGCTGGATAGTTTCTTTGGAAAAAATATGTATTGGGATGGGGGGGGGGGGGGGGAACCAGAAACAAAATCCCACCAAAAAAAAACCCCCACCCACAAAAAAACCACAAAGGCTTTAGGTTATAATTGTTTGCTCCTAGCTAGTAACATGGGAAAGAGTTAGGGCATCTATTGATTATTTGAGATTTTCCTTACATATACTAGTTTGCTTATTAAATGGAGGGGGAAAAGATATTTTGTTCTTGGTGGTATGGCATCCTTGAACATCTTCTGGGTTTGGATGTGGACGTACTCTTTAATATCTTTACAATAAAGCAGTCTGAAGATATGTAATACTTCATTTGCTTTGCCTGCTAGCTTCTGTTCTTAAAAGATAATCACCTCTGAGGCTTCCAGTTTTTCATCAGTCTGCTTCAACCTAATCTTCAAGCCTTAAAAGAGGAAAAATAAAAATCTGAAAAGAGTAATCTGATTTTCCAATAAACATAAATTTGCAAGATTCAACTGGTGATTTTTAACTTTAAACCATGCGGCTAATATGCTTAGTTAAATCAGTGGTTTAAGCTATGCCTGTATGTACAGCTGGCTGAGTCAATAGATTTCTTTCGGTTTAATACCATTCGGAATTCATTTTCAGGTTCTTGATGGGAGAAACCTGGGAATGGTGTGATGATATAGAAATAGCTTTATATTACACTAGTTATTGTGGGTAGGGTGACTTCAGTTTGCGGAGGCTTTTTATGTTCTCCTTATGTCCTTCATTAGGAATTAGTTAAATGAGTTAACTAAAACTGCTTGTATCTTCACGATCATTTCAAACCTATCTCATCATGTTCAGTGTAATTTAATCCAAAAACTTAATCAATCACAGTATATTCTAGCCAAAAATTAATTTCATTTTATTGCTTAGTCCAGTGTTTTCATTTTAAAAGTCTTTGTTCTTCCTTCAGTGCTTCAGTATACAAAATCAATAGGCCAGGATGTGCCAACACTATCAAAATATCGTTAGGGTCTCACCTACAAAGAAAGCTTTTGCTGGTCTGGACCAAGTCCTCTTGCTACACGCATGGTCCTGTTCTTAAAATAAAAGTTGAGAATGTCAGCTTTCAAACTCTCTTAATCTTCTTACTTTTAGTGGTGGTGATGGGTGCTCATTTATAATATTTTTACAGTACTTATTAAAATACACACAAATTGTTGTCAAGTGGCAGTGCCAGCACAGTCCAGGAGAGGGAGTTTGAGCCCACAAATAAGAAAGGTGAAGCAAAACTTTAATTTGTTCTCTACTTAGATCTCCACTAAGATCTACTTCATGGGTGGCGTTCAGAGCAGTTGGTGTCCTCCCCTATCCTATGAAAACCAAACAACAAAAAATTGTATATTCTTAAAGTATGTCCTGTATATTCTAAAATCTTTACATTTTCTACTCATGGCAAAAGCACGATGAGTGACATCAAGCCAAATATCAGATAGCGAAGTAAGGCAATTTTCATTATTGACCTAATGCAATTTTATCAATTAACCCAGTCTGTCATACGGTGTTTAACATAATTGCATGCTTGACTGTTCCTCAAAACTGAAGCTGAAGAACATCTGCTTTGTTTAATATGTGACTTGGAATAGACTCAATTTACACTAGAAATATGTATCTACTTGATGCCAAAATATTTACTTTATTGAGTACTTTATTGCTAAGTACTGAGATGTGTTATATGCCTTGGGCTTTTTTCAGAATCTTGCTGCTGAAAAAACATATAATAACCTAGATATCACGGTGACGCAAGCCCTACAGCACCGTTCTCAATATTTTGAAGGTGTTGTAAAGTGTAGTATGCTGGAAACACTGGAGACCATTGTGGATAGAATAGTGAAGGCTGAGGTGAGTTTGCTTTTCATTTCTCCCTTCACTGTAAGTATTACCAAACTAATAAACAGTACAAATTTATCCTTTCTAAGTTATTTTGGTTACTTGGTGAAAGTATTCTTTTCATAACTGCATATGTTAGGTATCAATTTGCTTTATAGACTTAGCTTATAGATGCTTATAGGGATGTGCAAAATATTGTACAGTACATCTGTAATAATACTCGGTTATTTGCATTTCTGTTTTATGACATTAACTGAACTGAATGCAAAGCTTTTTTGAAAGAAACAAGTTTCTTCCAAACCTGCCATAAGTTTTGCAGACAAATAATTCTTTAAACTCCAGCTTATAGTTAGGTTGATTGGCCTGTTGTTCAGGAAATTTAATGGGTACAATTAGTTAATGCGTACAGAGTCCTGCACTGCTCTCATACAAATACTGTGAAACAGGGCCAGAAAATAAATTCTTGTGAAGAAGCCTTCACTAACTGCCCTTGTAAATGATTTATCTGTGTGCTTTTCCATTCTTTTGGTGCTGTTTATCTTGTTAGTACTGGGAACTTCCTTACACACAGAAGTGAATGAGTATGTAGGTCTTCCTCCCCTGTTATGCCTCTCTGCAGAAGAAAATCAGTATTACCAGTTTCAGTTGTCTCTGAGGTGTGATCAACTCCATTCAGATGCTTTAGCTTCTTCAATTACAAGATTTTTTTTAATTATTATCTTCAAGGCTGTAACCTTGCGTATACTTGATATGAGTAAAACTTCCACTTTGTCAATAACCCCTTAGAATCTCCGTTAAGCCATTTTTACTTGTAACTTTCTGCATCTGCTTGATTTTCTTCCCGAAATTGAATAATTTTAGCATTGCTGATATACAAATTTCAAATTTGGATAATTTTATTGCTATATTAAGAAGCTTTAGACATTTGGGTTTTAAGAACAACTCCTACCCTTTGGTTCCGTCTAAATATAGTGAGATTATATGTAAAAATGAGTCAGTCAAAACTACAAGCTATTTTTAGCTGTGAGATAAGCACTTGATCTTACTGGAAATGAAAGAATTACATTGTCCATTTTTCTTGAATTCATTACACTGAGAGAAGAATAAAATGATTAAATATGTGCATATGCAAAAACTAATAACCCCATCTAAAATATCACCAACATAGTTTAATCAAAAAGAAAATGCAACAATATTTTCTCTCCCTTCCCCTCTCTTTTTCTTTCCTCCCTGGGTCAGGTGGGTATGACTATTCAAATAATTCAGAGCTCCTCTTTTCTTGTATCTGACTAGCAAAGAAGTGGTTGACCTCAATCATAAATTAACATATCTATTAAATCAAGACTGATGCAGCTTTCTTGCTATCACCTCTGTGAGAAGATGAGAAAAATTCTTTTCACTTTCTTTACCATTATATCTGATTATTTGAACTGAAAACAGTGAAGAGAAAGAATTCACTTGGATAAAAGTGAATTTCATCCAAGGGTGCTGAAAGAGCTGGCAGAAGTGCTCACCAAGCCACTCTCCATCATTTACCAGCAGTCCTGGCTAACTGGGGAGGACCCAGTTGACTGGAGGCTGGCAAATGTGACGCCCATCTACAAGAAGGGCCGGAAGGAGGATCCGGGGAACTACAGGCCTGTCAGCCTGACCTCGGTGCCCGGGAAGGTTATGGAGCAGATCATCTTGAGTGCCATCACGCGGCACATACAGGACAACCGGGTGATCGGGCCCAGTCAGCACGGGTTTATGAAAGGCAGGTCCTGCCTGACCAACCTGATCTCCTTCTACGACATGGTGACCCACTTAGTGGATGAGGGAAAGGCTGTGGACGTTGTGTACCTGGACTTTAGTAAAGCCTTTGACACTGTCTCCCACAGTATCCTCTTGGAGAAGCTGGCTACCCATGGCTTGGATGGGCGTACTCTGCGCTGGGTAGGAAACTGGCTGGATGGCCGGGCCCAAAGAGTTGTGGTGAATGGAGTTAAATCCGGTTGGCGGCCGGTCACAAGTGGTGTTCCCCAGGGCTCAGTACTGGGGCCAGTTCTGTTCAATATCTTTATCAATGATCTGGACGAGGGGATCAAGTGCACCCTCAGTAAGTTTGCAGATGACACCAAGTTGGGAGGGAGTGTTGATCTGCTGGAGGGCAGGCAGGTGCTACAGCGGGACCTGGACAGGCTGGATCGATGGGCCGAGGCCAATGGTATGAGGTTCAACAAGGCCAAGTGCCGGGTCCTGCACTTGGGTCACAACAACCCCAGGCAACGCTACAGGCTTGGGGAGGAGTGGCTGGAAAGCTGCCTGGCGGAAAAGGACCTGGGGGTGTTGGTTGACGGCCGGCTGAATATGAGCCAGCAGTGTGCCCAGGTGGCCAAGAAGGCCAACGGCATCCTGGCCTGTATCAGAAATAGTGTGGCCAGCAGGACTAGGGAGGTGATTGTCCCCCTGTACTCGGCCCTGGTGAGGCCGCACCTCGAGTACTGGGTTCAGTTTTGGGCCCCTCACTACAAGAAAGACATTGAGGTGCTGGAGCGTGTCCAGAGAAGGGCAACGAGGCTGGTGAAGGGTCTGGAACACAAGTCCTATGAGGAGCGGCTGAGGGAACTGGGGATGTTTAGTCTAGAGAAAAGGAGGCTGAGGGGAAACCTTATTGCTCTCTACAACTACCTGAAAGGAGGTTGTAGAGAGATGGGGGTTGGTCTCTTCTCCCTAGTAACAGACGACAGAACAAGAGGAAATGGCCTCAAGTTGCGCCAGGGGAGGTTTAGATTGGACATTCGTAAAAATTTCTTGACCGAAAGGGTTGTCGGGCACTGGAACAGGCTGCCCAGGGAGGTGGTGGAGTCCCCATCTCTGGGGGTATTCAAAAGGCGTTTAGATGAGGCCCTAAGGGATATGATTTAGTGGGGGACTTGGTAGTGATAGGTTAATGGTTGGACCCGATGATCTCGGAGGTCTCTTCCAACCAGAACAATTCTATGATTCTATAAAAAGTAAACATGTAGTAGGCTCAACTTTTGACAAACATCCTTTTCAGGATCACTTACTTAGGAGCTGGTTCAGCTGTGATGTTCAGGTTATGCAGCTCTGCCCAGTTGCAGTGGACCCTGGTGCCAGGACTGACATGAGGGCACTGTCCTGGTTCTGCAGTGGCCTTTCACTGCTGTAGCATGCTCTGGCCGACAAGCCTCAGGATACCAGAGTATCCGCCTACTTTCCCTACAGTTAGGACAAAAGTTTTGTCGTATAAAATGTTTCCTAGAATAGATTTGTACGGATAAGATCATTATTTAAAAATACAGTCTTACTGTTGATAAGTCTTTCTTCCGGTTGTGTCCTTGTGTTTATTAACTCTACAGTGAGTTTGCACAGATAAGTTGAATCTTTTTTTCTGTCTTCATGCAAAGTGAGGATTTTAAAACCGATCTGGCACTCGGTTTCAATTCCGTAGCCCTATGAAAAAAATTAGGTTAAAACCAACTTGGACCTATCAAGATACAAGTTTTAGTGCTGTGCCTCTCTCTGTTGAGAAAGTATTTTCCAGAAGGAAGCCTTATTTTATTACTGTATATTATTTTTTGGGATCGCAGGCTGAGTTGGGGAGAGCCTGTAAGTTGGGGAAAAGTGTTTGATGCGAGTGCCACTTTTTGAGAGCAGAAGTATTTTAAAGACCTAGATCTTGGCTTAGCTGTCACTTCAGATCTGATTTTGTTGCCGTGTCAGATGGCTGTGTGCTTTTTTAACATGCACTAGTTCTCATTTATCTAGGGTAAGCATGTTTGTTTTGCTGTGCAAGATTGGTATTGCTAACATTTTGAACCATTCTTTTTTTCTACTTGTCTTCATACTGCATTACTTTAAGATATTTTTTTGTTTGTTTTTCTTTGCTTTAACTATTACTTTAAATCAGGCAAATATCTCTCAAAATATTTTCCCTTCTTGCAGGTTCATCGATTGGTGGTAGTGAATGAAGCAGATAGCATTGTGGGTATCATCTCCCTTTCTGACATTCTACAAGCTTTGGTACTCACACCAGCAGGTATGGATGTTGCCTTCTGACCTTTGCCATAAGTCATGTGGTAGTGTGTACGCCCTGCTGGTTTTCATTGATTTGACAATGAGAAACTTTTTTGATTTTCAACTTTTGTAACTGTTTGATCATAGTTCTTAAATACACTTTTCCTTTCTCTTCAGGGAAAAGCTGACTAAATATTAACTGTCAGTCTTTTGTTCAGTGAGGAATGCATGCAGAAGCTTGATGAACCTCATTGCTGTTCATATATCTTCTTTTTAGAAAAAAAAAAAAAGGTCTTGAGTAATGTTTTAACAGGAAAACTGTACTCTGGCCGAGTGCTCCTAGTGTGGATGCAGCTGTGCTTTCCACCAGCTCTGCAAAAGCACCTCCTCGGAGCCCTGCAGTTGTCCAGCTATGCTGTGGGTTTTGGTTGGCACAACTAGGTCAGAGACAGCGCCCCAGACCACCAGAATTATTCCAGTAGAAATCTTTAGTGTATTACTAAACATTATCAGGTTCCTTTTAACAAGAGTATCCAACAATAGGTTTATTTCTGCTACTTTTATATATGTTGGGGGGGTGGGGGTGGTGTTTTGGGGGTTTTTGACTAAGTTACTAACCTGCTTTATGTTCTTAATAGTAACTTCACTTTGACCACATAAATGACTTCAGTGTCACAACAACTAAAGCAAAGCCCTCTTTTGGCTTTGTGAGGAAGACAAAAAATGTCTTGAGGATTACAATTTTGACTCAAAAAAAAAAAAAATCAGACTAAGCAAATGGAGCTGGATACGTCCTTCAGAAAAGAAAGTCTAAATGTGAGCTTAACTGGGATCTCTTACTTGCACTGATAGATAACATGATAACATAAAAGTCTTTCTCCTCTGTAGATTTTAAAAAAAGTTAATGTAGCTTTTTAAAATAGTAAGATTTCTCCTCTGAAAAGAAAGTAATCAGTGATACTGCTGGAAGTATTATGTCAGTGCACCTGTTTCCTTTTAATGACCTGAAAGAGCAAGTAACCCAGCTCTCTGTGAAAGGTATGGATGAGTATGAGAAATGAGCCCAAAGGCCTGGGTCAAATGGGCTCATTGCCTAGAAAGAGAACGGAGGGGTGTATGTCCCTCCTAAGAGGGAGATGTAAAGACAGGCAGACGCTGCCTCTCCAGGCAGAGGAGGTAGTTTCCCTCATGAGTGGAGGGTAGAAGGATCCAAGGAGGGTAGCTCTTACTGTTAACGGAGTAAAGTTTAGACAGGAAAGATGAATCTGGATACTAACAAACCAAGGGCTTTGTCACACTGGAATTACATGGACACTTAAGTTGCAGCTCTGTGAGCTGATATAACAGTGCTCTGTAATTAAAAATGGCAGTTCCTGTTCCCATACTCTGGGCCATGTGCTTCTGGCATTTAGTGTGTGGCAGCACTCATGAGATCCCTCTGTGAGCTGCTTTAACTCATTGATCTAACAGGAAACTGAGCCAGCAAAAAAGCTGCAGAGTTTTATCAGTTTGGCACACTAAAGTGCCTCACAGAAGAGTCTGGTACTGAGTACAGGAGTTAGAGCAACAGAGGGGGCAGGATTATGCCACTGGAAGAGGTGAGGTGAGGGAAGGCATTTGTTAGGAGCAGTTAGGCATTAGATTGTAGTTCCACAGGCAACTGCCTCATTTTAGACTGGGATTTGTCTTATGAAGAGAGGATGTCTGCAATGTAGATCTAGTTTGTAGAATCTGGAGTGTGATTTACCTCTTAAAGTGGATGTGTAAGAACGACCAGATACATCATGCCCTAAAAGTGTCCATTTCTCTTCACAGACTAGAAAGAAAAATTTATTGACTGGCAGGAATTAAGACCAGCCTACATTAGGGGAAGAAAGTATCAGTTGTGATGAGAAAACTGGATGTGTTTAATGGATTTTTCGGTGCTTGATTATACGTTACAAGTAGTAACTCCAGGTTGCTGGCAAGAGATTCTTGCTCTCTGGAGTTGGATGCTGAAGCTAAACTCACCATAGGGTTCAGCTGTTGCCCAGCGTGTGGCTAGTCTGAGTACTTGGAGAAGAAGCAAGATGCTATGCAGTCCTGCTGAACAGGTCTCTCAGATCCCTACTGTAAGCAAAATCTGCCTCTGAGACAGGAAGAATGGGTCCATCGACACAGTGTAGTTAAACTGAATTCTTACATAGTTTATTCTCAAGCAGGACTTTGTTTTTTGAGGCTATTACGATGATTAAGCTTGGCTTCTAAGCTGATGGACAGGTTTGGGGTGTGTGGCTTTTTGGTTGGGGTTTTTTAAAATAAATTTTTGTGCTGGGGAGAACCTTCAAAGCCACTTTTAGAAACTTCCCAGAAGAGTTACTTAGACTACCTTGCCAATGAAGTTGGAAGCAATAATGGTCTCGAGGCCTTCCTCACTCTGTTCACGTTAGCATTTAGCAATCCTGCAGCGTATTCTTTATAAATGGTATCCAGTACTAAAATTCTGATAACGTGGTCAGACAAAGCGGGAGCACTCAGAATGAGCCGTGCTTTCCCAGAAGCTAAGCGCTATGTGCATAAGGAAATGACGTGTGCTTTCTTCTTCTGTTAACAGGTGCCAAACAAAAGGAGAATGAAAGTGAATGACTGCTGTGAATGTATACACGTTTGTAGGAGAACTTGAACAAAGTTTCTGGGTCAAGTTTGTCTCAAGAGCAGTGACTGCAATAGATCAGAGCAGGATGGTTGAGAATGTGTATTGGGACTTAGTGATGGATGATGAGTCTATTCCCCCCAGTGATGTCGCAAAAAAAAGCAGCATGACAAAAGCTTATGTTAAAATGTAGGCTTGTATTTCAAAATGTCTTCAAAACATTTGCTGGAAGACTTCACATGATGTCCTTCATTAAAATGCACTGTATTCTGAAACTTTTTCATTTTGTATTTGACAGAAGTCACTGGTCAGCAATGGATATATGTGACATAAGGCAAGTGTATGGCATATTCATATCATAGTGCCTTATGTCAAAATACAGCAATATGTCATCACTGTTGCCCATCACTGTCAAAGGAAGTATTGTGCTAAACGAGACACTGTATTTGAATGTGAAAGTCTTTAAACCTAAAACCAAATCAGTTTCAGTTCTCATTAGATTTGTCATAAAAGCTGTAATTTGAATATCGGTAGACTTCTTTAAAAGTTTAATGACAGTTTTGTGTTAAATGTTGCATTCTGAACTGAGATGTAAAACAAGACTGATTTTAAAAACAGCTTTATTTATTTTTACTTTCATGACAATTTTTTACACATCTTTGGTGGATAGCTAAAATTTCACCATATCCATTAATAAACTGTTGATTGTTATACAAACAAGTGGTAGATTTTCTCATTATTTAACGCTTTGGAGTTGCAGCAGCTGTGGCCTGTTGATCAGTCCATATTACTTGAGCTGAAGATTCCAGAAGCATGGATCAAAAGTGCTCTGTACTGTACTACACAGGCACCATGGAGGAAATGAGGTGCCAGAGAACAATGTTTTCATCTGTATTAAAGTGTAAAACGATGTTTGTACGACAAAACCGAACCTTTTTATTGTATATGATTTGTACAGAAGTGGAGGAGTGAGGACAGCTGTGGGGTATTTGCTAATGTAAATGTACTGTAAAGTTTGAAGATGAGACTTTTATAATTGTAGATTCTTGTAGATGGACGAAATTAAACCCTACAACATCAGTTTGTTTTTAGCAGTTCTTGCCAAGTGTAAATGTACGTGCATTTTGGTTAGTGTCAACCCGGTATGGAAGCATTCTTATTTTCCTTCGACTTTAAAGGCGGCTCATGCTAATGGAATAATGCAGGCAGTATTTTGCTGTGTTTCCAGCCTGAATACTGTACTGGAATAATGGCAGTAAATTGATCCGTTATTTTTCCGTTTATAAACATTGAGGTAAAAGGTTAACAGTTTTCAGTTTGCTTATAAAATGTGAGGGTTTTAATGGTAATGAAAAAGCCTTTCTTCAGAACTTTTCTACTTTCTATAAGAATTTAAATTTTGAACTAAATGTGTGAAAATTTTCTTCTTACTGGCATCTTTCATGTATAAAAATATTGCTGTGGTACGTAATGGAAACTGTTCTCTTAGACTTTATCTCACTTTCTCACTCTGTGGAAAACATCATCAAGTCTTCTCCAGCACCTTTTCTGACTAGGTAAATACCGACTGTCCCCTGCAGTTCCGCGTGGTATTGAATTGTGGAATGGCTGGTTTGGCCTCACGGCAGCGACCTGAGGGTCTGGTGCTGATTGCTGCCATCAGAGATGGCATCAGCACAGCTCTGATTGTCTTCGTTGGGGAGACGGAGTGATAGAAACTAAACATAGTGGCTCTCATTCTTTGTGGGGTGTGTGGAGGGGTTAATTTGTGGTAGACAAGAACTTTACATTAAGGATAAGTGCTCAGCAGTGCTACCTGCAAATGCCACGCAGGCCGCGGAGGTGCAGCTTCGTGAAAGCCCAGATGCTGCTCCAGGACCTGCGCTGTAGCCACCTCGAGGAGATGGGATGTGTGGGAGCTGCCTAAACGCATCGCGAGATCTCTCTCCTCTGCCCTGTATTCAAGGTATTTTTGAAGATAAGGGTTGAGCCGCTGATAGGTACTTTTTTTATATACTTTATTTTTTAGCACCAAGTCTTTTGGCCCTGTTCCATGCAGACAGCTTTGGGCCTGTCTGCATAAATTAGTATGCAGAAAGTCAGAATGAATTCGCAGTTTTTGAACAACCATGTACAGACTTCCTATTTTAATGTTATTACAAGTGCTGTTCACGTGTTGTAGACACAGGACTAGCAAAATTACGGAAACAGCCTCGGTGATACAAAACTGTATTTGGAGAATTTCTACCCTTACTTTCTGGAATTCAGTTCTGAATTTTGAATTTGTGAGAAGCAGAATCGCAGTGTAACTCCACAATCATGAATAAACAGCGGTGCTATCAAAAAGGCACTCTGCTTGTACTGGCACAAGTACCAGTAAACAAAACGATGGAAAAGAATGAATAAAATGTCATTAAACTCAAGTTCTTGCACATTTTTTCCTCTGGACAGGCAGCAAGCAGTACCTATAGATCTGAGACCACAGCAAGGGCTCCAGGTGCTCCCTTTCTTTCCCCAGACGGGGAATGGGGATGGCAGTAAGCTTCCCCAGTGACTGCTGACAGCCTGTTCAATAGCGTAGATGATCTTCCGTCCTGAGGATGCGAGACGCTGTAGAAATGGATTCTGTTTTAACCAGCAGGACTGTAAAACGCGTGATTGATTTCTGTGCTTCCCTGTGCATTTCCTTGCCCAGCAAGCGATGTCTGCGAAAGATAATTATTCTGAAGTGCTTCTTGGTCTTGGAAAGGAGCAGATTAAGTTTGGTTTTTACCTATTCTGGATATTTTTAGCTGTTGAGGTGTAAGAAAATATTTCTGAGTAGACTTCAGCCCTCAAGATTTCTCAGTATCTAGAGATGCCATGAACTAACTTAGGAAAACTCACCCTTTGCTGGCATTGATCACTTGACTGATGAAAACATTTTCCTGTTTTACTTCTGGAATCCTTTTAGTTAAAAGGTCTGAGACCTTCAAGCCCCCACAGACAGTATTTGCTGTTTACTAGGAACTGAACCGCAATTGTTGCGTATCCGAGGCCTGTTCATCATCTTTTGCTAAGGAATGTTATTCTGCTGGGAATGTTTGGGTAACGCAGAGAGAACCAGCCTCGCCTGCCGAGGCCGGAGCTCTTGTCCTCACAGCAGACAAGAGGACTCTGACTGAAGCGGTTCCAAGACTATGCATTGCTTTGAGAACGCTCCTCGCCATCTTTTGAGAGAGCGTAGGGTAAGTTGGCGTCCTTCGGTTCTGGTCCAACTGGAAGTGAAACCGTGCGTGTTAACCCTCTCACACAGCAGGCTGTCCCACTGTTCGTACTCAGCTCTCCAGTCCGTTCTGGAAGCCAGCTCACTTCAAAAGTTTCTATGAACTTTCACCCCTTACGCTCCCATATTGAACACTTGTTAGCAGTAATTTCCAGAGGAAAATGTCATTCTGAATAATTTAATACTACCCTTGTATCCTCATAATGCGTATTATGCAAAAAGAATGTTCTGCAGACACTGCTCTTTTAACTTCAGGTCTTCATTTAAATGTGGTTTTGAAAGTCACTTTCTTAGTCCTCATTTGGTTTATGATGATTGCAGTCAGACCTGTTCCCGCTGAAGCGAATGGGAACAGGAGGTGACCTGTACTCGTACATCACACTCATTTCCTTAGGGAAAAAAAGGGGCGCTGCCAGCTGCACACCAGGACGTGCGCGGCAGCAGCCTGTGATGCAACAGCCCTTGTGAACGGAGCGAGTTCCTTAATTTGCTTCCACTAACGTTTTGCCAGCGTTTCTAACTGAGTATTGGAAAATACGATCACTGTCAAAATGCAGGAGGGAGTAGGACCAAGCGTAAGACTGACCTGAATGTACTTTGTAACCTCTGTGGGCAGCAAAGTCTATGCGGTACACGTGGAAGCATGCCCAATGCAAGCACCGGACACGCTGCGAAGAACTCCTCGGGAAGGTCCCGATCTGCCAAGGGCAGAGCAGGTAATTATACCGGTAACTGCTGGTACAGGAGTTGAATGCAGAAGTCAGAGCCGTTCTGCCTTTGGAATCTGAGTAGCAGTGTGTTCGTGGGTTTGTATGTACTTGACTGCTGAGTTATGTTTGCTACATTAAATTAATCACTGTTTTTCCTCTATCACATTTTTTCCTCCATCACAGCAAAGCAGATACAGGCAACAAAAGAAAGATACATTCCCTTTTCTCAGCCTCCCTCAACGTCTGTTCCTGAGCTCACTGCATGTACATACTCTTGGTGCTTGTGGCTCTCCCTCTGGGTATTTTCTCTTGGTCAGGCCCTAGGCCATACCTGATGTGTTGCATTCACTGACCACGTCTGCTGTTAACTCGTTTACAATAAAATTAATGTAATTTATCATCTGAACTGATACGAAAGCTATGTTTGATTTGAAGGAGTATCTGGTGAAGCGAGATATAAAGCAGGCCTGGAGTACAGCCAGTCCATAGGTGCGTGCGTATGTCACTTGCCCCAAAGTTCTCTGAACCCCGTTGTGGTTCACAGCACAACTTGCAAACACTGTAGACATAAAGAAGCTTGAGTAGGACCAGGGAATGCACAGGCATAAACCCTAATCCACTTACGTGACCCTGATGGAATAAGGATTATTAGCCAATTCCTTCCAAAGAACCTGTGGAAGAAAAGAAAGTCATAGGGTTTTCTGCAAGTTTAAAACACACCTGTGCCCAGGAAGGATGAGTTCTGGGTTCCTGCTGCAATGCAGGCTGAGCAGGCACGGAGGGTAGCCTGAGGCGGGACAACTCTACTGTTAAATCCAGTTGGCGGCCAGTCACAAGTGGTGTTCCCCAGGGCTCAGTACTGGGGCCAGTTCTGTTCAATATCTTTATCAATGATCTGGACGAGGGGATCAAGGGCACCCTCAGTAAGTTTGCAGATGACACCAAGTTGGGCGGGAGTGTTGATCTGCTGGAGGGCAGGCAGGCGCTACAGCGGGACCTGGACAGGCTGGATCGATGGGCCGAGGCCAATTGTATGAGGCTCAACAAGGCCAAGGGCTGGGTCCTGCACTTGGGTCACAACAATCCCAGGCAACGCTACAGGCTTGGGGAGGAGTGGCTGGAAAGTGCCCGGCGGAAAAGGACCTGGGGGTGTTGGTCGACAGCAGCTGAATATGAGCCAGCAGTGTGCCCAGGTGGCCAAGAAGGCCAACAGCATCCTGGCCTGTATCAGAAATAGTGTGGCCAGCAGGAGTAGGGAGGTGATTGTCCCCCTGTACTCGGCCCTGGTGAGGCCGCACCTCGAGTACTGGGTTCAGTTTTGGGCCCCTCACTACAAGAAAGACATTGAGGTGCTGGAGCGTGTCCAGAGAAGGGCAACGAGGCTGGTGAAGGGTCTGGAACACAAGTCCTATGAGGAGCAGCTGAGGGAACTGGGGATGTTTAGCCTGGAGAAAAGGAGGCTGAGGGGAGACCTTATTGCTCTCTACAACTACCTGAAAGGAGGTTGTAGAGAGATGGGGGTCGGTCTCTTCTCCCTAGTAACAGGCGACAGGACAAGAGGAAATGGCCTCAAATTGTGCCAGGGGAGGTTTAGATTGGATATTAGGAAACATTTCTTGACTGAAAGGGTTGTCGGGCACTGGAACAGGCTGCCCAGGGAGGTGGTGGAGTCACCATCCCAGGAGGTATTTAAGATGTGTAGATGTGGTGCTTAGGGACATGGTTTAGTGGTGGACTTGGCAGTGATAGGTTGACGGTTGGACTTGATGATCCCAAACGTCTTTTCCAACCTAAACGATTCTATAATTCTATTGCAATTAGAGGCAGTAAATAAAGCAGCTGAAAGGTGGGGAGCAGAAACCCTACAGTACTGAGCTCTCCTAAATGACTACAGAGCAAACAAGTGCAAGTTAACAGAAACAAGATAAATAGACAAGGGTCCAAAAGGTGAGTGGGATAAGAAAAAGAGAGTAAGGGAAAAGACCTAATCAAGAGAAGTGGGGCGTCAAGGAGGGAGCAAAACCAGAAACTCTCACAAATGAGAAAATATTGGTGCTTACCACTCCGAGCACGTGGAAGGGTACGAATATCTTTTCTGACAATGCAGATTAGGTTTCAGCAGAGTGAAAAGCACAGTGCCTCAATACGACAGGCAAGCAGTAAGAAATGTAAGGATATGGAAGTTGAAAGCATAACTAGCACAAACTTCACCTATGTTTCCAAATCCATTTATGTCATTGGAAGGTAACTCTTACGTCAGTTCCTTCAGTAAATGACCCAAATTTTGGACAATGGCATGGTTCCAGAGGGAGCAGGTGCAAAGATGACAGCACAGCTGCAGACCTACTCAAGGGATGGTCCTGCAGGATTACAGCTACTGCAATCCTCATGTCTTTTAAAACACCAGACTCATGTCTTGTTTAAAAATACTTCTGTCTTTTAAAACATGCGAGGCAAAAAGGAATACAGTGACGTGGGCCCATGTGAACCATGTGAGGTTCAAGGCCAAGTGCAGGGTCCTGCACCTGGGTTGGATCAACCCCCAATACCAATACAGGCTGGGGGATGGAGGGATTGGGAGCAGCCCTGCCGAGAAGGACTTGGGGGTGCTGGGGGATGAAAAGCTGGACATGAGCCAACAATGTGCGCTCGCAGCCCAGAAAGCCAACTGTACCCTGGGCTGCATCAAAAGCAGCGTGGCCAGCAGGTCGAGGGAGGGGATTCTGCCCCTCTGCTCCGCTCTGGTGAGACCCCACCTGGAGTCCTGTGTCCAGCTCTGGGGCCCTCAGCACAAGAAGGACATGGACCTGCTGGAGCGGGTCCACAGGAGGCCACAAAAATGCTCAGAGGGCTGGAGCACCTCTCATATGAAAACAGGCTGAGAGAGTTGGGCTTGTTCAGCCTGGAGAAGAGAAGGCTCCGGGGAGACCTTATTGCGGCCTTTCAGTACCTAAAGGGAGCTTACAAGAAAGATGAGGACAAACTTTTTAGCAGGGCCTGTAGTGATAGGACAAGGGGTGATGGTTTTAAAGTAAAAGAGGGGAGATACAGGCTGGACATAAGGAAGAAGTTTTCCACAATGAGGGTGGTGAAGCACTGGCACAGGTTGCCCAGAGAGGTGGTAGATGCCCCATCCCTGGAAACATTCAAGGTCAGGCTGGACGGGGCTCTGGGCAACCTGATCTAGTTGAGGATGTCCCTGGTCATTGCAGGGGGTTGGACTAGATGGCCTTGAAAGGTCCCTTCCAACCCAAACCATTCTGTGATCTGCATCAGGCGGGACTGTCACTCCACACCTCACAGAGAGCTGTGAACAAGACCACTCTGGTAACGAAGGCACGATTTCTACATGCCACTCTTTCCTCAGCCCCACCAAATCTGTCCGCGTGGTAGGACTGCACCAATCCCTATGGTGTGGCACTCTAGAGCTGTGACAAAGTGGGAATCTGTACTGCACTGAGCGGGAAAGAGAGCTGAACGTGGAGAAGGAACACACAGAATGATTGATAACCACCACAGTCATCATCTTGAGAGTACATAAACTCTCCATTTTCTCATAAAATAACTATCATTTCATCATGTAGCTATTCACTAAAGGCTGTCACACCTGTGGTTTCACACCTTACCAGTATTTAGCCTTCAAGATCCTATAATCCAGAAGATGAAGGGTGTAATCAGACTATCCCCCAAAACGCAGATACCCCCTTAAAGCACCTGCTTCTTCAGAAGCAAATTGCTTTTTGTGTACAAATAGTTTTCTCATGCTTTATTTCCCTCTTACCAAGTTAGATGAATGCTAGTACAGGGGAACGACTGTTGAGATCAAGGAGAACAAGAGCCAGCGCCCTCAACATCATCAAACTGCTAGGGTGGTTTAGTTGCACCAGGGAGTTGTATCTTGGCATAACTGCAAGTTACATACATGAATATACCACCAAAAAAGACAAGAGGCACATAGAAAACATGATTTTTATTTCTAAATAACACTCTTTTTCAATAAAATGTGGAATGGGTCAGTATGGCCAAAAATGCGTGCAAAATAAGTACCAGTAAGTGGGGAAAAAGGCAAGTTTCCTGCTTTCATGCCTTTCTCCGTTAACCTCTGCATCCATGAAGTCACCGTTAGCACATGCAGCACCCACTTTTTTCGAGGTCTGAAACTCACCGCCGCTTGGATCCCACGGTTAACGCTTTTCTTCCACCCCTCACCCTTCCCTCTACGTGCATCTGCCCGCACCTCGCGACGCTCAGACGCCGCGTTCCCCCGGAACAACCCAATGTTTCTGCCTGCAAAGGGAATGCTCTCAAGAGGCACCGGCAGGATTTTAAGTAAACGTCGCAGCGCGGCGGAGTGACCCTTTTCGGGACGGGCGGCCCGGCGGCGCTGTCCTGGGAGCCTCCGGGTCTACGGACTGCGAGGGCGGCCCGGGGCCCGCCGGCTGCCCGCCGCCCTGACAGGGAAGCCGGCTGCCGCCAGCCGCCTGCAGCGCGCCGGGTCCCAAAGCGACGCCCCTCACGCACCAGATCCGATTCACCGGCTCGTCGTGCAGCCGCCTTCCCGGGGAGAAGCCGCCGTAGACTGGGGCGGGGGGGGGGGGGGGCAGCCCCTCCTCAGCAGCGGGGCCGCCGCCGGAGCGCGCCGCGCCGAACGCACCAACCGCCGCTGAGGCGGCCGCGCCCCACTGCGCACGCGCGGCTTTCAGGCGCCCTCCGCCCAATCCGCGTCCCCGCTCGCCCTTGTTAGTCAGCCCCGCCCCTTTCTTTGAACGCCGTCTGTTACCGCAGCCACCGCTCTCGGCCAATCGCCGCCCGCGCTGCCGCGGAGCTGCCCAATCGGCGGGCAGCAGGGAGGGGCGCGGAGGGGGGGAAGGAAAGCATGACGCAGCGAGTTTTTCCCTCGCGGCGCCTGGCGCCGGCTCTCGGCGGCGGCGAGGTCGCCGCTCCGGCCTGTGACGCGTGACGCACAGGTACGTGAGGGGCTGGCGAGCCCGGCGGTCACGTGGGGCGGGCGCCGCCGCTGCTGCCAGGCGCCGCGGGTCCCGTGCGGTCGGCCCGCCGCTCCGCCGCCCCTCCCCCCTCCCCCGCCGCATGTCGCTGGCGGCGCGCCCCGCTCCCCGTCAGCCGCCCGCCGCCCGCCGCCTCCTCCACCTCCGCGACCGCAGCCACTGCCGCCGCCCTTGATGTGGTTCGGGGCCGGGCGGGGAGAAGATGCCGCCGTCCAAGTCCCGCAAGATCGCGATCCTGGGCTACCGGAGCGTGGGTGAGCGCGGGGCGCCGCCGTGAGGGGGGCGGTGTGTGCGGGGGGGGGATGGGGGTGGCGGGCCGTTGGGGCGGAGGTGCGGCGCCTTCCCCCGGCGCGGGCGGGCCGTCCTGGGCTCCGCAGCGCCCCCCTGCCCGCGGGAGAGCGTGGCCCGGCCCCGCGGCCCCCGCCGCATCGCCCTCCCCTGCGGCAGCAGGTGCAGCGGCGGCGGTGGGGAGGGGAGGGCCGCCCCGCTTCCCGCCGCCGGGCGCCGGGAGCGCGCAGCCGCGGCGGGCGGGCGGGCCCCGCCATGGCGGCGCCGCAGAGCGCTGCGGGCCCGGGGCTGCGGGCGCGGGGCCGCCGTGCCCTTAATAGGAAGTTTCACTCCCCGCCGCCGCGCTCCCGGCCGGGCCTTCCCTAACGGCCCTGCGGTGAGGCGCGGGCCCTGGAAAACCGGGTCGGGGGGGTGGTTGGGGGCCTCTTGTCCCGCCGGGAGGCTGTCGGTGTGCTGGCGGCTCCCCCCGAGGTGCCAGCCCCCCGTGGCTGCAGCCGCTCCCGGGGAAGGGGGGTCACGCCAGGCGCTCTCAGCCAGCCCGTGGGACCGGTGAGGGATGCGGTGGGGGGCTGGAGCGCTCCGGTCCCGCTGGCTCGGGGAAGCTGTGATCTAAACCGCCTCCAAACGCGCCCCTCCGCAGGATTTAGAGCCCAGTTGTGCAGTGCCGAGGGGAAACCAGGTTGATCTGTTCCCACTTCTGGCTTTTTTCCCCTCCGTAGAGGTGCTTCGGATCTGCAGCAGCAGCGTAGCGAAGCCGGTTGTACTCATTACGGCCGTGGGGTTGTGTTGCCTCTGCGGTGTGACCCCAGCACGGGATGGTGTTGCTCTTGCACGGGGCTGCCGGTACAATCCAGCACAGGCTCATCTACGTGGAGTAACTTCCTGGAACCGTCCAGCACAAGTCTATAGTAGCTGACAGGGTTTTGTTCTGTAACTGCCCGCTCCTGTAATCCTCTCTCCTCCTACATTCACCATCTTTGATGGAGAACAATTTCAGATGTTTCAACGTTCGGGTTCTTAAAGCAGAGGGGAATAAGCCGTAGTACAGCTATCTTAATCGATCAAACTTAAAAGCGTAGATCAATGTTGAAGATAATGTGCGGTTGGAAGAAAAAGAAGCTGCTGCAGATAGATACAGTGCTGCTCTAAAAGGGGTTTTTGCACTAAAGTAGTGGCTGAATCAGTAATCTGTCTTTTGTTATGCACTCAGCAGAAAGAACCCTTAAAACAAAGCTTTTTTTTTTCAAGATAAAAAAAAGGCTAAATAAGCCTTTCTTAGATGTTTTGCCATACTTTGAGACGGGGTGATATAAAAAGGATGCTGAGTTTGTCTAGTCCTTGAAAGGAACAGCGAGTAGTAGATGGATCAGTTTGCATAGTATATTTGACATCACTTCTTGTGGTCCGTTTCATTGTCTGTCACGTGTGTTATGTTTCCTTTTCTCTTTTTTTCTTTGAGCACTGGTGAAAACAAGCAATGGGCAGTGTAAGTGGGAAGGAAGAATGCTTGAAATTCTGTCCTTTAGAACTCTGTGATGGGGACTGGGTGTACTGTTGAGCTTTGGTCTTTCATCTCTTGACAATGACAAGCAGCAGTCAAAAAATCAGATGATAGTAGGGTATATACTCAGTTGAGGAAAAATAAAAGAAATAGTATACTATTGTTAACCTGGTCAGTGATGTTTTGAGCAATAGTACTCATAGGGAAAGGATGGGCAAAAAGTTACCTAACGTCTATTAAGACCTACTGCTGAACAACTTCAACTGGAGTTTTCGGAGTCTAGTGCGGTATTAGGCTTGATGAGACAAGATCAGTTTTATTAGGACAACAACAAGTTGTAGGAACATAGAATTAAGAGGAGAAAAAAATTCTCGTTTACTGTAGTTTTCCTTTCATTGTCCTTGACAATTCTGTGTTACCTCTTAGGTAAAATCTTGCACGTTAAAACTGCCAAGTTGCTTGTTTTAAATATGGGAGCATTAAATTTCTAGACAAATACTTATGTAAAAGTTCAAGCCGTAGAAACTGGTCATTGGGGTCTTGCTTCCATCTTGTAAAGCTGTTAGAAAAACAAGAAGGTTGAACCGTGAGATTTAGATTGGGTCGTCTTCTTATCCAGGTATGCCCCTTAAAGTTTAGGAGGGCAGCTACTTAGTTTGGCTTCAGAGAAGCTTTTGAGTAAGTCTTGCTTTGTATCATGATGGCAAGAATATTACTTGAACCCGGAGTAAGAAAGGATCTAATATCTTCTTAGGACAAGCTTTTGGGTGGCAGAAAACGAAGAGCATTTCTTCTGGGGAAAATGCAACGTTTGAATAGAGCTAATGTTCATTAAGATGGGGAATAATTCCAAAATCTGAAGGACTGGAAGGAAATGTTTTCTAAATTTCCTTTTATAATTAGGGAGCTACATTCCTTTGCCATTAACATTAATCTTGACCCTGGAATGAGGGAGGCTAACTCTGCTAAGTTGTAAAATGTTCACAGTTTTGTAGGTTAGCGTAAACGCTTAGGTGACCTGCTCTGTGAAGTTGCGTGCTCTCCTTGTAATTTGTATGGCGTTTGAGATGAAGCTAATCAGAAAATGGCGAGCTTTTTTCCCTGTGTCTCTTTCACTTACGTGTTGAAATAACCAGGTTTTGATGACATATTTCAAGCAGTGAGCTGTTCCCTACGGTTGATGATTCAACAATTTTGTGGATCTTTCAGGTTATGAGCGTGTGTAGTAATGGACAGGCACGTCCTCCACGGGGATTTGTGAAACTTGCCTGAATCTTCTACTGGCTTCGTGCAAAGCCCTTGTTTCTTTTACTTACCTTAAATTTTATTCTTACTCCAGTGCCGTTGTGAGAAAAACTTGAGGTTGGGAGTGGTATTCTGATATAACAGTTCTTGGAATAGAATATTCGGGAGTCTGCTTGTTTGAATACACTCCCTCTATCTTTCAACGCCACCATCAGCCCTTTCATATGTGAAACTAGTATGCTTTGCTGATGGGAGGGATCACGGTGGAAGCCTCACGAATTCCCAGGCAGACGTACTTTCCGAGGTGCAGACAGAGTATTTGCCAGGAACTTCGGGACTTGTGTTTTGGTGAGGAAGGCCAGTTATGTGTGGATATAGCATACAGGTTGTGGCATGACGCTAGACAAAATCACACAAGAATGTCTCCTTTGGGTTTCGCTCAGGCTTAAATTGGTCTAAGACAGGTAAATTCCATTATGTAAGTGTGCTTGTCTCAGTGAGGTTCTGAGTAGAAATCAGATGGGTTTCATCCCAAAATCTTCCCATTGTGAAACTAGCAGAACTTGACTTTGATTACTGTTGTTTGGTAAGTGACCAGAGTGGACCAGCTACTTGAGATTTGATTCTGGAAAAAAAATCTGTCTTGTGCATGATGAAGCATAAGATTTTAAAAAGCTACTGCTTTCACTGAAAAGAATCTTCATATTTGTGTTTTGGTCATAATTTAATATATCCTGAATATAATTGGAAATAATAGATTTGCATGGAAATAAATCAAGCAAGACTTAAGGTTTTCTGAATCCCTTCAGAGTAACAGCCGCTCTAAAAACCAGCATATAGTTGTCCAAAATGCTTTGTGCCTAGTTTCGTTCTTTTTTGTTTGTAGAAGAAATATGTAAATTCAGACCATAAATGCCTGTATCAAAGAAGAGGTTTCTTTAGATCATCTTGTAAAGTAGCTTATTACTGGGTTTCTCTGTATTATATTGAACTGATGGATTTAAGATAAGCAGGGAGGTGGTGTTTGAATCAGCTGCTTCAGTTGTAGGTCACTATCTCTGCCTGATTTGTTTTTTGCTCTTTGTACAACTTGTGCTGCTGGTATTACAGATATACTTGCAGAAACTGGGATTCTGTTCCTGAATTTTACACGTTTGGACTAGTAATCTGAAAACAGTCTTCTGGTCAGTTTATAGCTCTGAGAGGGAAATCCAGTTAAGTTAGTGGTGACTTACCTATTTTCTTCCCCAGCTAATAGTACTTAGTGACTTTCAGGTTTATACATCAGCTTTTTTGTGTAGGTGGAAAGCAGTCCGTACTGCAGGCAGAAGTAGTCGTGGTCTGTGACTGCGGCATGCAGGTAGCAAAAAAACTACGTTGGAACAAAATTTATATGCCAGGGTTAGATTTACATGGAAAGGTTTCCAGCTGGTTGTATTAAGCTAAAAGACGCTTCTCTGCCCTCCACCTTGCCTGAAAGCAAGAAAGGCAGAAAAAGTAGAGCCGTTAATATATACCTGTAAATAGTAAGAATAATTGTTAGGACAAAACATAGTTACTGGTTTTGAAAACATGAGTTATTTGAATATTAAGAGGTTTGTATTGTAAAATGGAGTTGAGGCTTTGCTTTTTGCTTCTGAGGGGTGGCATCTGTTCGCACAGTAGTATACAACCCCGAGGAGATATCCCTTTGATATTGGACGGAGGGAAGTGGTAATTTTAGCACGCAATAAATTGCCCGTGTAAATGTCAAGAGAGAAGGAATGGAGAAATTATTGCTGTCGTGTCCCATATAATTTGGTTTACAGAATCGGTTGTGTCCGCAACATTGGAAATCGTGAGATTTAAGAGGAAAATTGAGCGGTTCAGGATCCAGCTGATACCTAAGGTTAAAATTTTGCCGAGTCCCTAATCAGTGCCAAGATGATTTTCATAGCGCTTCCCTCGTTAGGACTGCATTCGCTCTGCCGGGGTGCAGCAGTGCTGCTAAAAGGAAAGGTTGCGGCTACCAGGGGACCGAAATGAGGCTGGAAATGCCAGCTTTAATTGCATTTCGGTGTGACTGACTACGCTGTTCAACAGTGAAAGTTGCTACAGCGCATTTGATAGCAGTAGCTGGAAGCACTAGAGGCAGCATGTTCAGCTGTAATATCAAGCCACGGTAGGGTTATTTGAGGACACTGTTCCGAGATTAACTCTTAAATTGCCTACTCTGATCTCTTTTGATGGTAACGCTTGCACGTTTTGCTTGTATATTTGAGCGTTTTTGGTATTTGAGTTAACGTCAACGGGAGAAACCAAATGAAATGTAGATCCTGTAATTTATAAGCTATATAAAGTTGAAGCTCTTCATTTAGATATACTACGCTGCCTTAAGTGTAGGTTCTGGGTAAACCAACCACCTCTGCGGTACACGCTGCTGCGGAAACTTAGCATAACCAAACGTTTGGGATCACAAGAGCAGGCTAAAACGTGATGAACTACCGATGATGATTAACTTCCTGTAGCTCTCCTGAAGGTGACATTCAAGGGCGTATTTTAAAAACTGCTCGACTTAATTGTGTATTCAGTCCAAAATCGAAACAGCTTCTCTGTGGGATGTTCATAATGCACTGAAGCTCTGCGAATCCTGCATGAGTCAAAATTACTTGGTGTCAACCCAAATTATCCTAGATCGGAATCTGCAGACATGAAGCATGGTATGTTAAAACACGAAGCTGCCCTTGTCGGTCATGGATCTGTCTCCTTAAGGACTTGAGAGGCTGCCTTTTGTTTTCCAAGGCCTATATTTGAAGGGAATAGCAAATTTCTTGTGACTTTGATACTGTGAGAAACTAAAATGTGCTTCCTGAGTTAGTGGTTTTTGCTTAAAATGTCTCTCTTCCAATCCTGGTGAGGACGTTTGCTTTCCTATACGGTTCTTGCACACTGATGGCAGCTGTCCTACAAATGAGGGGATGTGGGGTGGGCAAAAAGGGAGTAACGTGGAGAAAATCCATGTTATGTGTTGCCTAGCAGACCTCTTAACAGAATTTAAGATTATTGTTTACCAAAAACGCATGAATGTGGGCTGTTAAAGATTGTATTTCCTTCTTGAGAAATAGGAAGTCCGGTGGAATTGTTTTTTGGGGGACAAGATGCTTGTATTGAACTTGCAACGAGGAAGTAAACTGAGGCAGTTTTTGAACAGAGCGCTGAAACAGGCTTTTAAGTGCAGCTTTTCTCAAGAGATGTCTCTGCCACTTTCTTTTTTAATTGCCGTGTAATGAAGGCAGATGCAAATGAACTATGTGGGGTGGGGCTTCCCTTGGCCCAAATTGAGCTAATCCTGCACGGCGGCTGGAAGTTGCACCTTCCTGCCCCCACCCGGGTGCTGGCACTGGCATGCTGGAAGCCTGGTCACCAGCTCGGGGAATTTATTTTCTTTCAGAAGTAAAGCAGCCAGAAGGAAAAGTTTTCATATCGTTCAGCTGGTCGGCTCTGCAAGTACAACCCTGACAGAGGGGACGGGGTCAGGAGCGTGAGCTGTTTGCGGGAGGGTGGAGTAGGCTCTCTGTGGTTGTGCAGACTTTACTTCAGTCAGACCTGTTATGAAACCACATCTGTGAGTATTTTCCTCTGCCAGTTTAGATAAGTGTGAATGCTTTTTCGTAAACTTTCAACAGCGGGCCTTTTGAATCTGAGTAGTTCTCTTGATGGAAAAAGATAGCCTTGTTAAGGTGGTGAACTGTGCATTAGGGAACCATGAAGAAATCAAGTTTTTCAAGATTCTTGTTTAAATAACCTTCGTAGTCAAATCTAATCCTTTCGTGCAGAATTGAGGAAAAGTAAGATGTTTGACCTGGGGTAAATCTAAACCTTGTTTTGAAGTCTTCAAATTCAGACGATGCTTCCAGTGATATGATCTGCTGGAATTTTCTGGAAACACTTGGTAGTAAAGATACTGCAGTGGAGCAAAGCCAAAAGTCCAGACTACAGTGTGCAAGGCGTTCAGAATCGCTGATTGCCTCCCTACTTTGAAAACCAGTGGAAACAAATCTAAAGGCTCCATTGCTTTTCAGAGTAATCTTCAGTGTTTGCTAAGATAAACTACAAAATATATGTTGTCTGCAAATACTGGTTGACTCCTTTAGTTTTAAGTATTTATCGACACTGTTGCAGCATAGAAATGATTCAAAACTATTTAATCTGTTTAGATGCCCTGGTTATTCCTCAGTTTACCATATGCACTTTGATTGCTGTACATGCAAATTTTAAGTGCAGTTGTATGAAGGATACAGGATGAGACAATGGTGAAGAAGTAGTTCCTGAAGTGCAGATTTTGGATTATCAAGTATGATGTGCCAACCGAGATGAAGACAGGACAAGCAAAGAATAGCTTGTGAACCTTGGGGGCTTCTGCAAAAGGGAAGACTACTTGTAATTTCTTACAGGACTTCTTAAGTGAATTAGAGAACTTATGACTAGAACATGAGAAGGAAATCTATAGTAGTTTAATTTGGATAAAATCTGTAAGAGTTTGTAGATAATAGCCAAAGATGAATCTTTTGAGGCGTAAAACTAAATGAACGATTTCTGAAGGCCTTTTAAGGAACAAAAGACCCTAATGTGTGACACTCAGAAGATGTGTTCAGAAAAGTTGTGGTGCTTCTATATTAAATAGATATGAACTCAAGAAATCATGATTCCCTGTTAGATTATGCTTTAAGCAGTGAAGTTTCCTTTCAGCTCTCTTTTTTTAATATAACACTGAAGTCTTAAAGAATGAGGAGTTAATACTTCTGTAATGGTTATCAGTATTCTTAGGTATTTTGGATTACAGCAACCAGAACAGCATGCGTGACAAATCTTAGCTAGTTATTTGTATTCTGTGGAGTATTGAGTTAAATGAATTTTAATTTGGAAAAAGAGGGAATACATAAGTGGTCTTCAGCATGTGGGTGTGAACATGTGCAAGTGTAATCTGAAATTATGATATGAAAGTGTCTCTTGACAACATTGTCTCCTGAGTTAGTGGGATACATCTGTCTAGCTTCAACAACTTGTCAGACTATATTGCCAAAACTTCATTCAATATGTACGACCTCCTTGAAAGGTACTCTTGCTATATGCAGAAGAGCTGGGATGCATAATATGTAGGAAGACTCCATTAAATCTGTCCTACAAACTGTCAAAACAATCAAGCCCTTGACATTAATGCAGTGAAGTGTATTTTGCTTTAAGGCTTGGTTCTCCATTAATAACAAATTTCTGGTGTTCCAAAATCTGTTTCAGAATTACCATTTTGAATCAGAACTGGAAGTTTCTGCTTTGAAACGTGCATATAAACAAGTACCGTGTTTCCTAGTTTGCTGCAGCACCTTCTTCTACATTGCTTTCTTGGAAGTGTCAGTTTCTAATAGAAGTTCTGCTTCATCCCTATTGTTTGACACTCGTGAATAAATTCTAAAGAAAGGTGTCAGTTGTGCTATTTCAACTTTTTTCATGTTTGGGGAAAAAGGTGCTCAAAATTCTTGATAAACCTTTTGTGGTTGCTAAACTTAAGTCTAAAAATTGTTTAAATGTAAGGTAGTTCAATTTTTTCTGAGCAGTAAAGCTAGGAAGAATGAGAAGTTGTCTGAATGTTTCAAAATCATACACAATTTATAGCTAATGATGAGACCGTAGGATATATGTTTCTTTTTTCTGAAGATGGTCATGTGAATATCCTGTTATTTTGGCATGCAGCTGCTTGTGTGGGCATGGGCTGTACATCCCAAAGGTTGAAAGGGTTTAAAGGTGGAGGTTGCTAAGGAGAAAAAGAGACAGTATGAGAAGGGGTGTATGGACCCAAGTTTTAAGGGCAGCTTATTGTGGGGAAAGTTGGGCCATGCCTCTCCAGTCCTTACCGCATGGAAGTGTGGAAACCAAAAATGAAGATATGGGTTATTTCCCAAATAGCCAGGCTAAGGAAGGAAGCAACTTCTGAAAGGCTTTGCTGTACCTATGGTAAATCTTGGCCCTTGACCTGTCATAGTTCACATTTTGTCCATTTCTGTCATTAGATGTGATGTACTTAATTTTTTAGATACTGTTGAAAATAGACTTGAATTTACAATTAGCTGGATCAACTTACGATGTAACTGGATAATAGCAGAGTAATAATCACTGTTGCACTTTGAGACTTTTATTTGTGTTGATATGCAAAGACTTGTACAGCAGACAAATACAGCGCGCTGCTCCGTCTCCTGAAGGTCGGCCTGAAGTTAGGTTGCCTTAAACTGTAGCTTGATACTCAACTCCTTGTCCAAGTTGCGTGGTTGTGCTAGCGGGGTGCTGGGAAGTGAAGAATCCAGCTTCTCTTGGCAAGTGCTCTGTCAGGCGCCGGAGCTGGTCTGGCTGGAAGACACTTCACTTGTGAAAGACAGTCTAAATGGAAAAATAGTTTAATGTCAGGTTGCAAATGTCATCCTTAGTTATCTCCCTGGGCTGTTTTCAAGGGGGGGTGGAGTGGGTTGCCATTTGTTCTGTGGGGTTTTTTGTTGTTCTTCCTTGCAAAGATCAGAGTTCTGTATTGTGACCTTTTTGTACTAGGTAGTATAAAAACTGAGAATAGAGAAGTATGGTTCCTACCCAAAACCTCTTAATTTGAAGTACCTCGGGAGCCAACAGATGGATGCACACTGGTTGGGAAGGTAAGAAAGCCAGCTGACTGTCATGACAGGCAACAACTTCTGTAGTATGCTATAGCAAACGAGTTACCTATTCTATCTTCTCTGCCCTATGGCAAAATCAACTGTCATGTCATGTCTGATGGATCTTTGGCTTAAATTCTGTTAAAATTTCCCCGCATTGGGGACTCTAATGATTCTTCTGGTACTCTGCATGGTGTTATCCTTACATCGGAGTCTTTTTTCCTGGTATCTTACCCGCTCCTGTCATGCTGTGATTTTAGTGTATTATTACTTTGAACCTTCCTTACTGCTAACAGATTGTCCTCGGAATTCAGAGGCTATTCTGTTATGTTGATCGGGTAAGTGTAAATGAAGAAGGCTTGCAATCAGGGTTAGTGGGGAGGGGTTAATGACTAACTCCAGCTGTATAAAGCGCTATGGTATGAAGATGGCGTTTAACAGATTGTGGCTTTCTTCACCTCTGATTGATAGAGGGGAGGAACTTCACATGTTAAGCAGAAGGAACATGCCTATAAAGTTAATTCAGAGATGATCTAGAATTGAATTGGAGGAGAGACAACGGTAACTTATCAAAAGTTGATCTGAATCTGATGGAGGGAGACAGTTTTTGTAGAGGAAGGTAGAGTTCAGGCATACTGTTTTTTATGTTGGCATGGTTATGTATAGATTCACAGCAGCCTTGTGCTAGTGCAGAAGAATTAAAGTGGTGAAGGCTCAACTGTATGATCATTAATCAAGATAGTCTCAGTGTCTACTTACACATTTGTTGTCAGAGGTGTGATGGAGTTGACTGTGTCCTGCTCCATTGGTGGAAGAGAGAGTCAACACTAATCTTTGTCAGTATCCCTAAAGACCACCTTCTCTGTTTTGTGCTAAGAGATGTTAGTGTTGTCAGGATTGGTACCACAGTTCCTGATGCTTCGTGCAGCTTCGGGAGCTTCCAGCAGTGCAGGTCATGGCAGGTGAATGGTGCTGTGTGCCGATGTTGACTGCCGGTAGCAGCACTCTTTCCATGAAAGTCAGGTTTTGGCTGCCACGTGCATTGCTGGCATTTGTTGACATTGGGTTCATCAGACTTTGGACCATCAGCGGGGACACGAAGAGTTTGTTACATTGACTTACTACTTCATAGTCAGGTATAGTGCTGCAGGCTGAAGCTGCCTTTTGTTGCTAAGATCTTCTAGTGGTTATTATGCCATTAGATTGAGATACGTATGTTTGATGTGTTGTAAAAGTAGCCTGCCTGTAGTTGTTGGAACAAATCAGTAATATCTTAAGGTTTTGCTATGGGTTGGCAAATAGCTCCGTGCACCTTGCATTAGAGCAAGTCTGAAATTTCTTGGCTATAGTTGCTGGATATATGGTGCGCTATTTGGTTGGTAACGTTACCAAAAGAGGGGATATTACTATTACTACCTTGTCAGGATTTTGTCATGTACCTGCCTTCTGTCATCCTAGAACAAGGGAGAGAGAAATACCTCTCTTTACTATTGTTCTTGGCAATTCCAAGAAGATCCTCGAGGCTCTGTTTCACATGCGTTTCAGTAGTACTGTCAAGAGGGTCCCTTTCTCACCATTTCAGCTGTGCATTTCCAACAGTTTACTTGGCATTACAATAGACTTAGGGTCAAGCTCCTAGACTTGTCTTTTTAAAATGATGCTGGGAAAATTTCCCTGACGTTTTCAGAGACTTAGCCCTCTGCTTGGTGGTGATTGTAAGCAACGCTGAGGTATGGTGGCCACAGCATTGGCAACAGTCAGTGCTATGGCTCCAGTCCTCATAAAGATCCTTATAAGGGAAGATCCTTAGGGAAGACCTACGTTTCAGTGACACAGTACCAATCTGTTGAAAAACTGAGGTCTTTCATCTTTGTAAGGGTTCTGTGCTATTAAAGCTTTCTGTTATTGGTGTAGATCAGTGGTTTAAAAACATAAGTGAGATTTGCAGTGAAAGGATAAGGAGAGAAGAGTTTATCCTGTTTTCTAATAGAAACGTGAAGTTTAAAGTCGTAACTTGTACCTACGCACTCTGGCTTGTTCGATGGCACGCTGCTTTACCCCGCCATCAGTAGTAGCATGTAACTTAGTGTGGCTGGTGTTAACTTTAGCCAGTTGTATAGAAATGAAAACAAGGAAAATGATGGCTGCAACCCCCCGGTAAACCTAAACAGCT
Organism: Phoenicopterus ruber ruber; assembly: GCA_009819775.1. Taxonomy (NCBI): domain Eukaryota; kingdom Metazoa; phylum Chordata; class Aves; order Phoenicopteriformes; family Phoenicopteridae; genus Phoenicopterus; species Phoenicopterus ruber. Next base: position 7,858,323 of record CM020216.1, on the reverse strand, counting down.
GCTTTATCCCACGTGGTGTGCATAGAGTGGAGTTCATTGGCATCTGCCGTTAAGTTCAACTGTGCTGCAAGTGCAGTTAAGGTGGTGTCTGTGCAGCGGGTGGAGAGCTGGTGGAAAGATCCACTACTTGAAGAATTGCTAAAACCTCCTAGTCCTCATATTTCTGGCTTGCAGAAAGGCAATTTAAGTTGTATACCCTGGTGATCTTTTAAAACCTTGGAGATGGAAAAGTGGAATGCATGGAATGCATTAAAGCAAGAGGTACACATTTTTATTTCTAATGACATAGCATTTTAAAACTGATTTAATGATGAAACAATGATAGTTACTAAAAGTATCTTTCAGAGACACTTCATGTTGTACATACCCAATGATCCAAGGAAAGGTCAAGTTTATTCAGATACCTAATTAGCCGCTTGAAGTGCGTGCATAGGGAGAGAGGACTTGGCTTCTACCCAGCAGTAAGAGTTGAATTTTGCCTCTTTGGGGGGAAATCAGTACAAAGTTCAGGCTCTTTCCTTCTAAGTGTGTCATAAACTGAAACATTAGGGTCTGATATTTAAGCTTAATGAGCTTCCATTTAGAAGTGCAGTGTATCAAATTGTACTGCCTAACTTTTAGTTTAGGAATACATTTGCTAATTAGGCTGGCAGCACATGCCTGATCAGTCAAATTGCCTCTGAATTTCTACAGTCACCTGAAATATTTTAGGCATGGTGCTGTGGGGAGAGAGGTGGGAAGGTGCTGCAGGGATGCCCAGTTTCTGCACGAAGTCTGAAGAGAATACAGTGGATGGTATTTCTCTGAGCAAATATCGGTCAACTGTCTCGGATGTAGATGTCTGAATTTCCTTTGTAGTTAGGAGAGCTCAGGATGCAGTTCCCCTCACCTGTTTAAAGCATCTTGGATGCAGCCATCTATGCATGTATACCATGGCCAGGTGAGATGTATGCCACAGAAGTTTTCTGTTTTTTTTTTTAAGCTTTGTAACAGCTTTTCCATATTTGACAACTGATAGTAAACACGTGGAATTAAAATTGGTTTACCTCATTAAAAGGGAAATGCCCAGCAAACTGTGGCACTCTGTTTTTCTGCCAGCAAGGGTAACAAGCAGAGGTAACTGGACTGTGCACTAAAATAACTAAAACTTTTCTTCTGACGATCCTTTGCTGAGGTTACTGACTTCAACGGAGACAAAATGGACACCTAGAAATGGCAACTAAGCTGTTGTAGGAAAACAGTGGAATTTTTCTCTATGTACTTGCCTGGATATCTAATACATTGCAACAAAGAGTAAGTGAACATTGAGGGGTGAGCACTGCTGTGGGATGGAGCAAGCTTGCTTTTACTTATCAGGGAATAAAGCACATGCTCTCTTCTTGCTTTCCTTACAGAAAATATGATCTAGATAGCATTATTAGGACTCTCGGTTTGTGTTTTGAAGGCTCATTGCTGCCAACCTTGGAATGGCCTGCAAATATGCTTGTGAGTTTGACTGACTGCTTTGAAATCTGAAGAAAATAAAGGAAGCCGTCTGACTTCCTTCCTAAATGACTGCCTCTCAGATTTCTTCTGGCTTGCAGAGGAATACCTTTGATAAACCTCAAGAAGATTGTGCAATGCAGAAGGAAGGGAAACAAGCATGTGTCCTTTCCTCCGTGCAGGCTTGTGTTCTTGGTGTTACAGACTGTTAGGTGAACCTCCTCTTCTACAACAGGAGTGGTTGCTCCCAATACCTTGTCTTAGACTGTCAAATATATTTCCTTATATCCTAATATAAAAATAGATCAGGAGAAGGCAGGGAACAGTTGTAGCAATGGGACAGAGTGCCACAGAAGTTGAAAAAAGAGCTGCTGATCTGCTGTTTGGTTTGTCATGAAGATCTCTTCTGTTCTTGAGGTCCCTCACTACTTTACCAAAAGATGTCTCATTGAGGTCCTCAGACTTTTGCTCTTACAGGATTATAAGGGCAGATCCTTTAGTCTGTCCTTCGGAAAGCTCAGACAGCGCTTTGAAACAAGAGGAGTGCCGCTACTCTGTGTTGCAAATCCAGCATGAGTATCATATGAGCAAGTGCACCAATTGAGCTCTGTGTCAGCAAGAGTTTTCTCTGTAAGCATCAGAAAATAATTTTTTAATCCTGGCGTCTAATGTTAATGTCGCAAGGAAATCAATACAAAATGGATAAAACTACGGCTCAAAGTAGATGTTTATAAGTTATAATTCTTCGTGATTAACAAGTCTAATAGTAGAATTAAGTTGCATCTGAGTAAAACACAAACTACTCATTATATTGCTGTCTCCAGAGGTTTAGAAACAGAATTCTTTGTTGACCCAGATGTATCGGTTTTATAGTCATTACAATGATTCACTGAACTACATAGCAATGGTCAGCAAAATAGCAACTACATAGCCATAATTAGGACCTAGGGGAAAAATCTTAATTAACCATAGAAAGTTGCTAATGATGAAGTGTGAGATGAGTGATGGCTTCTGAGATCATCGCTATCTTGTGAAAAGATTTTTGTCAAAGAGTGATGCTGTAATTCCCTTTGCTACCCAGTTAAACCTCCATCTGCTCCAAGAAGTTGTTCTGTCCCTTTCTGTGCTCCGAGGACGAATAGATAATCTGCACTGTGGAAATGCTGGTGTCTCCATTTTGCGCATCTTGATATTCTGAATTAAAGAAGATAAAGATCCCAACGTTCAAGTTAAATCGAGTGTAACTTTCAGTATGACAACTTCATCTCTGTGAAGCGTAGTAAGTTGAGCGTAGCTGCACGTGAGATATTGAAAGTTTTATACACAGTAAGTCTTACCTAATTTGATATGACTGATAGCATTGCATTATGAAATTTCTTGAACCCTTTTGTGACAGAACCTAAACTAGTTTGTTCTGTAGGTAAGACTGAGTAGATCTACATAGAGACTAACTTAGGTAAGATGCTAGGCTTGTGGTAGGAGTGGATTAGACGGTGCCGGCTGTTAAGTGTTTAATAATTAAGCAAAGTACATAAGCAGAAGTTTTAATGGAAAAAGATGGGTTAAAAAACCGATGCATCTAAAATTCTAACAGAACAGGGAATTGCAACTCTTCAGTAGTTGTTGTTCTTGACCCCATCAAACTGTTTACTGATTGCTTGTGCAGACGATTTCAAGCATTGAGAAATTCTTCCTGTTGAGATAAACGGCACTGTGCTGCCAGTGGCTGTCATCGTGGAGATGCCACGTTAGCGGGCAGCTGCAGAACCGAGCTTGCACAATGCCTTGCTTGTGGAGCTCTTGTTTGACTTGCTCACTGGCCAGTTGCATCATTTCAGTCTCCTGAGTTTGGGGGGAAGTTGGCTGCAGATGAGAATTTCATCTGGGCTTTCCCTCTGCCTATTGCAAGGAGAAGAAGGATGTGGGGAGGGGACGGGACGGCAGGCAGGTGGTGGTGCACCGAAGAGAGGGCATGGCCTCTTCGGGGAGGCCAGCTGTTCGTGAGCCCACCCGTGCTCAGTTACTCATCTTCTTGGTAAACTGCCTAGTGTTGTAAAGCTTGAATTTTAAGGCTAGATGAAATACCGCAGCTCTTGTCCAAGAAGTAAAAGGATGAGTAAAAACTCAATTTGGCAATTGTTTTGCCTTGACAATTGCAATGGCATTTGAAACTGATGTGCTATGACTGCACTAGTTAGAGTGTTTATGGGACGTTCCGCTTTATGTAGCGAGTGGTCTATTGTACGAACAGAAACATGACAGCTTTATTTTTTTAAATGGCTTTCTGTCTGAAAACCGGTTCCTCTTCTGTTTTGACAGTGGAAAACTTATATCATAAATAACAAATTTTGTATTCAAATACCCTTCGGATACTTCTGGACAGCTTGAGTTTTCGGCCACCTGGGACTTGTATTCTAAACACTTGTAAAATCCATTCCTCCTAACCCATACCTTCTGTCCTGCTCCTCCAGGGAGAGGGAGAGTCAGTAAACTTGCGAGGATTTTGCTTACAACCCCTCTGCCATAGAGCATCTGGTGCTTTGAGTTACCATAGGAAGTACAGCTGGAGGAGTCGTCCTGTTGCCCTGCCCCAGCGTTGCCCTTATTTGATTCATTTATTTCTTCCTAGTCATTTTAAACTCTCTGATTCTAAACAGAGTCAAAAGGTTAAACCATAATCTTCTCCAGTATGATTTTGAAAATGCTTTTCATCATTGTCTCCATTAATTTAGTGAACCACTTCCAGCAGACTTTGCCGTGCTTCTGCTCATGACGCCTCTCCTTTTGGTCTTGACAGATGTTTATTTTCCTGAAACTTGAGGACAGTGGATACACTAAAAGTACCAGCGTGGAGGATGCTACAAGGAAAAGCTTAGCAAACTAAACAATATTTGATGTTTGTTCCAAATGAGGGCAGATTAGAGCTGAGCCTTTTTTGAGGTATGCACCCTTGTGTAATGAATTAAGCAAGTCTTTGCTGCTGGGGTCAGGCTCTCTCATCCTTTTAGGCTGAAGTGTGCTAGCAGCGTGTACCCATCTAAACTGCAGTATTTCTCCGCGTCCTCCTCCCTGCAGTGCTCTGAGATGGAGTTAGCACATCAGTAAACGCAGTTGCGTGCAGTTCCTTGGCCCATGCCTCATGGACGTTATGTTTATGTTGTAATTCTCTCTGAAAATGTTGCCCGATCTTTCTGGGGAAGAGGAGATAGGAGCTAAATTGTCAACTTAATTTTCCTCTCTGCCCACGAGCATAGGTCAAAGACCTGGAATAAAACCTGTGGGACAAAGTTCAAGCCAAGCTGTTGTTTACATGGTCCTGCGTGCTTCTTGGGCACGGGCTGAGACAGGGCAGTGGGGTGTTAATGACTTGGGTTTTAAATTTCTTGTCTCCTTTGGAAGCCTTGGTTTAGTGGGATACTGTTGCATGCGCTTAGCCCAGGCGGGTACGTGGCTGAATCCAAGACTGGAGAGCTTCCCTGTGGCTCATCTAGGAAAGCAGGCATCCTCTTGTGATCACAAACACATCATTACTGGAAGGCTTGTTACAAAGCTTGGAGGAATTTAGGAGGAGAGTGTTGGAACACTGGTTTTGTCTGTTTTTGTTTCCTCCTCTTTCACTGTTAGGAGGAAAGCAGTAATTAATACAGCTGGATGTTAAATGCAGCATTCTCTGTTGGCTCTGACTTCTTTCTAGTATTTCGTTTCCAGACTTAGCACAGACAGACGGTTGCAGTCAAGTCTTTCGGTTAGTTTAAGATCCTTCTTAGGAGGAAAAATGTTCAGTGATGATCTATGCTTAACTTAGCTCTTCTTATCTTGATGATGTAACAGCCTAACATAGGAATAGTTAACGTTGTTTTAAAATGGAGTGCTTAATGTGCTGGTATTGGCAAAGAATCTGGAAGCATGAACTCTGGGTAGCAACTTCATAAGCTTATAGCTGAAGAAGAAATAGCTTGAAAGTTCATTCACTCTAAGTGGTGTCCAGAATACACAATTTCAGAAAGGTGCTGGGATGTATAGTCTCAGTTCTTAGTAGGATGATTTCAGATGTGCATGGTTGCTTTTTTTCCTACCTCTCCTTGCTGGAGCAACAGTTGAAAATGCAATGTTCTCTGTAAACTCATGCACAGTGAGTATGACACCTTTAGTTGCGCTGTTAGATGTGTCAGAAAATGGTATCCAAGAACTTGATTTGAGAAAAAGAAACTCTCTAAAAGGTTGTGCGCTGGTTGATCTTTTTGGGGTTTGCCTGGGTTTTTTAGCATTGTATCTTGAATAAACTGGCATGATTGATAGACAGCAAAGGGATAAGCATGGCAGAGCTGGGCAGTGATGTTAAAATAAACCAAGCAGTGAGTTGATGAACGTTATGGCTGTTGAGGAATCCCCAAATGATGATGCTTGTGTAACATTTTCTTCCTTCTGAAGAAGTAAATCCTGGAAGTGTTGGAGTTAATGAAGGAATTGACTGCACATGTAATTATAAATATTAAGCCAAACTTCCCTTGCATCACTTTCATCCTCGTACTTTGTCTGACTTGCAATTTTTTAGAATGTCTTTAACAAAATGACTTGCTAAGTATGCTGATAATAATAAAAAGTCAAATGTGAACAAGTCAAGAGCCTTGCATGATGAAGCAAGAATGGGGGGGTTGGAAGTGGAGAACTGCTTTTTAATGTCTCCTGAAGGAATGCTTAGGAAAGAACTTTCTCTACAGCAAAGTATAAACATAGCACGGTCTAAGCACTGCAAGTGGGCAATCTTTATCCAAAGCAATTAGTTCTTGAAAATAGTTTTACCTTAAACTAGTTAATCCATGACATTGGTTACTTACGATGTCATGGAAAGGCTTCCACTGAGTAAGATGGTCTTGAGTCTAAATTTTAACTTGAGGTCATATTTTGTTTGTGCTTCTTGCCAATGAGAAGAGTATAGAGGAGCATGAAGAATATGCTCATGTTCAAAAGCAGCTAATGCACTTGGCAATCTTTATAAGAGTGCATTTGTCCAGTAAACATAATGTAACAGGATCTAGTAGATTCCCGAACGTAGGAGATGTGCTGTAATGGAAATTGTGTTAAGACTTCAGTAATGCTTTGAAAAGTCTTCAGTTGCAGAGCTTTAAAGGTGCTTTTTATGGTCAATGTATGTGATTCACTTTTACCATCTTGTAAAATCTTTCAAGACTAAATTAATTTTCATTTTTTCAATCTGCTACTAAATGCAACATTTTGCATTACTCTTTATTAGGCGGTGTATGATCAGACCAGCATAACTTAAATTGGGAACATTAAGTTGTATGCAAAAGTAGCAGTTAAATTGCTTTCAAAAGAAAAAAAATCCAATGATGCCCCCTCAATCACTATGGTTAAAATACAGCATCCACCCATCTGCTGAGTGTGGCATTAAGAGGATTAATAGAAGAGGAAAGCATATTGATCTCAGGAATTTTGAGATCATCCTTTTGCTATGGGAAAGACATCCAATCTCCTAGTCAAACCAAATTTGGCTAATTCTATCCAAGTTCCTAGTTTCCTCTGCAATGACTGAAAATTATTTCTAGTTTTCCTTGCTTCTCGACAGAAAAACCTTCCAAGTATAACAGTTTGTTAAATTGAGTTTTATGAGGATTGGACACTGCTACTTTTAGATTTGTTTTAAACTGGAGGAGGTGCTTAAATTATGCTATGTTGAAACAAAAGCAGAACATATGTCGAGTGGCTCTTGCGCTATTTTTTTACATGTTCAGGAGACCCAGTTACTAGGAACACGCACTTAATTTAAAAATAGGTCAGTTGTCATGTACAGATGTTTAAACGAACCATACAAAGCTCATATTGGCTCTTATAAAAACATCAGTGTATCAACTAGTAAGTGTAAAGTGATAACAGCCTGAAGACTTTCAATACAAATTCTTTTCCTTGCTTTACAGGAAAATCTTCACTGACGATTCAGTTTGTGGAAGGACAGTTTGTTGATTCATATGATCCAACCATAGAGAACAGTAAGTAAATAACTGACAAGCTGCTCTTCTGTACCTGACTAACTTTTATCAGAAGCCATTGTGGTTATATGTATTACTTATGTGGGCATTTACATATTAACGTTAAAGCTCATTAATTAACTGTTAAGTTATATTACTCTTTTAAACCAATGCTTACTAAGCTTACAGTATTGCAGGGTGGAAAGCACTGTGCGCATATTTCTTCAAACAGCTAAACTGCCTTTTAACACTAAATTACAGAAAACCTAACCAGTCTGGGTAAAATGCATCTCCTTCTTGTGTTGTGCATATGTCGTTGGACATCTGCTTCCCCTAATACAGTTGGAGCACTTCAAATTAAGTATGTCGTACCTACGTGAAAATGTGCCACTATATACAATTATTTCAAAGTCTCAAATGTCTCATTTGATCAGTATATCCAGATGAACACACAGCCAGCAATACCAGTCAGGAGCAAACGACTGCTTTAGAAGGTAGACATGCTGTGGCCATGATAACATGATAAGCTTTTAAATTACTCATTTCCGACTGCTTGATAATGAGCCTGGTACACAATGAGCTTGCTGCAAACATTGGGTAACTGACTTCTCAAGGGTCTTTTTTCTCTTAGCAGTTTTTTTAATATTAGTGCCTTTGTGAACAGCCAGCATAGTGGGTAAGTAAAGACAGAAATACTAAAAATGCTGCCAAGGGCAAGAAGTCACTTCAGAGGCAAGTTACCCGGTATTCGTTACAGTCCAACCGCTTCTTTCTGAGCTAGCAGCGGTCATAAAGTACTTGAGCAACTGTGGTGCTAGGCTCAGTAACTTGATCATATTGGCTCACTTTAATCATGTGGCAAATAAAACTTGGATTTCATGATTGTAACCCTGGAGTTCCTGTGTTTTAATGACTTCTGAAATGCAGTGGTAGCACACACTTTCACTGTTTCGAACTTGTGCAGTAGGATGTTAAGCCTCTGTGATACTCTGGAAGTTTGAATGAAGTAATCAGCAGAACAAGGTTTCTTTCGGATATGTATGGTAATAATTACAAATCAGTAGCTATCAGGGCATTTTACTCAGGATTATTTTATTGCTTAGAACTAAAATTCACATGCTACTTTTTGAGAAGCTCTAAATTTGCTTTCGCGAGTCAGGGTGGATAATTTACTCCTTGACGTGAATGCTCTATTAGTCCTTATACAGATGTCATTAATATTAACACTTTCCATCATCCCTCTTTACTTTGTTAGAATTATAAATAAGGTTTGTTTTGAATTAAAGCTGCTAACAAAATATTGGGGATTACGTTTCTGTTTTAAGTCTTAATATCAGCTGGACAGGTTATTTTTCACTGTCTGTGCCATATAAATGCAAAATATTTAAAGTAATCTTTTATGCAGGTATATGGGAATGAATAGAGCTTGAGTGACATGGGATCAAGTCTCTCCAAAATACTGAGTCTGTATTTTGTTTTAGGATTTTGACACCTTGGTACAAGGTTGGCTTGTTTCATCCTTTACAAGCTCCTGTCGTCCACAGAAGCCTATTGTCTGTAACTGCTGTTAGTAACTCTGTAGTTGTATGTCTCGTGCTGGTAGCATTTCTTAAATATTTGAAAATATGCTCTGGATGAATTCTGCGCTTATTTGGCTCTTGTAGTCTGCGCTGCTTGTTTGATCTGAATTCTAAATATCGAGCATGTCATGGCCGTGAAAACTTTGTTGGGCGGGGGCATCTTGAAAAGGCTTAACTTTTCACTTGATTTCTTATTTGTTTGGAAAACAAACAGCATTATTCATTTGGTGAAAGTCTTGTGATCTGCGGCATGGCTGGAGGAATTTGCTTTCTGAAAGGTAGAGAATTGAAGGGCCCTTCTTGCATCAGAACATGTTGCTGAGAAGTAAGGGATGAAAAATTAAAAGATGTGCCCTGAGGTTCAAAACAGTAGGAAGTCTGTCCCATCCTTATGGTCTGTAAAGCCTGATGGAGAGAATGTTTTAAAAACGCTTCTGTGAAGAATGGAAAAGATAGCACTTTCAAATTTACCACTGAAATTTAAAATACATTAAAGGTATCTTTTCTTAAGAAAGACATGTGAAACTAGTTTTGATGGGATTAGTATAAAATTATTCTTTTTAACTTAAGTTCTTAGTCTTTTTTAAATGCTTTTTCTAAATAAAAATTTTTGATCAATTCAGTTTTTTCACACTCCCAGCTGTATGTTTATGATTCTGTGCAGGGTCATAAGAAACAAAGTATGTAATCAACTCTTATATTATTTTTCTAGCTTGTAATTTCAAATCTGGTTGACTATGCTGGCAAAAGGGGTTGAGAAGTCCAGGTTCCTATGCTAGGGGCGGTGTTGGAGAACATTGCGTTTTTCCAGTGCTTTATAGCAGGTTATAAAACATTTTCTGCTTCATCTGATGATTAGGTCTACTTTAGTGTCACAAAACTTGGAAATGAAAAAAAAATACAGGCTAAAGAATAGTCTGGCCTATGTGATTTCTGTTTTGTCTCCAGAAAATTGCTACTTGTAATTTATTACAGTATTCTACCAGCGCTGATGAAAGGGTAGAAAGCTGCAGTACTGCTGGTAGCTTAATCTTTATAATTTTTGTCTTCAAATAATAAAACTTGCACAAAAAATTGAGTCTTAAGCTAAATGTATAGAAGGCAAGCTATAGTTAAGCTCTTACAGGAACAAGTTGCATGGCATATAAGCCTTGAACAATAGGAATAAGACCTAATATTCTAGTAGTTTCATTTTTCCAGTGTAAAAATCTCTGCTGCCTTTGCAAGTGGTAATGGGAAAACAAGCTGCATCAGATTTCACACAGTGTTTGTTAAAATACTACTTCACTGCTACATTTTCCTTTGCTTATGTTACATTAGAAACAGAAAAGTTAGTTTATTTAAGTTAACGAGCACTTTGAATTCAGTTGCTTCTACTAAACTTGTGTATCAGGAAGAGTAACTTGTAGCATTTGTGGCAGCAGCGGAGGTGACAGTTAATTGCTTAGCAAAATAGATTTTCCCTTTCTGAATGTCCCAAGAGGAGTGACACCGCGATGGGTGGCTGTTCTTGAGACAGCCAGGTTGAGAAACTAGTGGAACAATTACTTGTGGGAGTGTTGGAAAGAGAAGGAAGATCCTTGCAGAGCTGGAATGTGTGGAGGGACACTGAGCTGGATGGGGTTCTGAAGGCAGATTAGCTCAGATCAGCTAAGACCAGAACAATTTAAACCTCAAAAATTTTATGGAATAAAAACTAGAATCTTAATTTGGAACTCAAAGCAAATAGGTGAGAAGGAATAGGTAATGAAGATGTGCACATAACTCCCCCCACACCCATCTTGGCAGGGATCTCTTTGGTTATCGTTACTTCAGTGATTCTGTGTGGCAGGAAAGCTGACTTGACTGGCTGAGTCTCAAAAATGTTTCCTCCAGCTCCTCTGAGGCCTGCCTGGCTGCTTTCTGCCTTTCCTTGCAGTTTCGGAGAGGCTTCTAGCACTGTGCCGCACTCTGTGTCTTCCTTTCTCCCCTAAACAGGCTCAGTAGCTCCCTAAGGGAAGGAACTGTTTTCCCCCAAGAGCTTCCTACCTCCATCCCATGTTTTTTAATACAATTGTGAGTAGAAGCATATTAGAAAGGAGGAGGGGGCTGGAGGAACCCTAGTAGTCGTGGAGGGGATACCTGTAGGTTTAGATGGTCTGCTAGAAGCATCTTTAAGGCTAGACTTCTTCTGTGCATGTCAAGGCAGCTGCACTGGAAGGGTGAAGTATGCTTCTTCTCAGGAGCTGCTGGTGAGCAGCCTTCTCAAGGGGTGGAAATGAGGCTTCTGAGAAGAATTAAAAATAGCTCTGTTGCATTACACATATCTCAGTGTTGTAAAAGATGTCCTGATGGATTAGTGGTAGGCATTGACTTTGGAATGAAGACAAGTAGAACGGGATGCAGAAGGTAGTAACCGAGGAACCCTTATGAGATGGTTGTATTTAGCTACCAGGCAGTAGCTCTGTGGGAATAATGTTACACCACTCTCGTACCTTTACTCAGTGCTATTGATCTAACAGTCTGCATTCATATGCCTGGTACTGATTTCTTATCATAATGGCTTGTTTTCACAGCAGCTGTCATTTGAGTTGCATATGCAAATCATTTCATTCATGTTAGTCTAATTGAAATATACTTGATCTTAGGGTAATGATGATCAGCAGCTGATGGAGTTGCCGCATAAGTTACACTTCTGCTGAACTGTAGCAGCGTTCAGGGCTGCGCTCTGCATGTAATTTTACCAGGGCTGTCTCTGACGGCAAAATGGCTTTAGTTCTTTGCAACGCAGCTGCTGACTGCTGCACCCTGAACTGTACGCATAGATCTGTTTGTTGCTGTGCTGTTCACTGCAGCACCAAATTCTCCAAGTTTCAGCAATGTATGAGAACTAGGAACAATTGTAGAGGTGGGGTTTGCAGCTTTCTTCGTATAGCTACACTTGAGTCATGTGTGGCAAGCTGTAAGCGTGTCCCGTCCTGAGATCTGTGTGCTTCATGGAGCTAAAACAGTCTTTACCCCATGCTTCAGCTGATGAGCAGCGTTTTGCAGATGCTCATGTTATGACTAGGACTGCAGAGATTGTTCAGGTCTTCTGAAAGCTGTCCTTGGCATACTGGGAAGAGCCATACTGTGCGGTGATCATGTTATCAGTTGTTTGTCTTGCTCGTAGGCACAGCAGAAGGCAGTGTGTCCCAGGATGGTAGGTGATGGAATTGGAAGGGAAGACTTCCTCTGGATCAAGGGGACCTGTGGATCACTAATCACACTTAATACAGCTGCAGGTTTTTCCCAAGATGAAATTCTTACCAGGAATATTTTTAAAAAGCTTCAGCAAAGAAATGGGAGTCATTAATTATGACCGCATCAAAGCAGATGGGTGTTCATGCAGTGAGCTGTTCCTAGTGCTACAAGCCTCTGCACTGAACTAACAGTTCTCCTCACCCAGTCTGTGGTGACTCCTCCACTGTTTCCCTTCCCCTGGCTCTGTCACACTCTGCTTCCAGTACTGATGATGATGATGTCTTTGCTGGGTCTATTCTAGGCTTCTAGAATAGTCTGAAAAAGCTGCCATCTGTCTCTGTCCCTTTTTAAATATTAACTTCATGAGCCTCTTGGAGCTACTTTGATTGCAGCGTGCTTTGATGTGTATGTGAAGTGTCAAGAGACTAGAGACTGTTACTTTTAATATACCTGTTAATGCAGTACCTCTCCAGATGAGTCTGTTTTCCCTCTGACTTGAAGCAGCGATACTGTATATAGCAACGCTGCATGTTAACATCTGTTCAAACAAACGGTTGCTTCTGTCCCCACCACAGTATTCATCCAAGGCAAAGAGCCTTTGTGGATTCTTGCTTCTTAACCCTAAAATTTTGTGCAGTGATGACAACAGCGTCCAGACCATGACTTGATAGCAGCTCGCGTGCACGTGTGCTAAAGCAGCTTTCTTAAGGGATAGGCAGGGTAAGGTAGGAGCGCTCTCTCTTTGAAGCTTCATTTCAAGTTGCAGTTGTCACTATTGTAATGGAAACTGTAGGTACGCTTTACCCTGTTTATTTAGACACACTGTGTTAGTTGGGCTTTGCTGTTTGAATTGCTCCTTTTTTTTTAAAAAGGGTGCTTTGATTTACTAGGTGGGCTGAAACCTCCAGTTTCAGATATTTCAGCCCACTTACTCAAGATAATACTCACATTGTGGAGACTTGAGAGGGCAACGAGCATTGATGGGGAGGAGGAAAGTTGGCGAACTTCAGCTGCTAGGAGACCCTGTATAAAACCCAGAAGGCGTAGGCAGGAGACTGCACAGCGGGATCGAGAACATTCAACTTTGCAGCTTTGGGAAGCCGTTGGGCAATTTAGAGTATGATGAACAGGTCACTGCAGTGTTAGCTATTTCCCTGCTCATCACTGCAATGAAAGATGAAGCTTCTTAGGACTGTTAGTATTTGGGAAAAGCACCTCAACCAGAGGACAACACAGACGTTACTCAGTATATCAGTACTGTCCAGTAATTGTGTCCTGAGCGCAACTCTAAGGCCAAAGTGAAGCTCTGAAGCCAGGTTTGTGTGCTCTGACTGGTACATGTAGTGCTTGGTAGTACATTATTCCTACAAGAGCTGTGACACTGTTTGCTTTTACAGTTGCATAATACAAACACTGAGTAAGATTCCTCAGCTCACAGTGCGTTGGCATTTCATGAATCCGAGGAAGAGAAGCAATGCTCATCGCTTTCAGGGACTCCATGTACTTCCTGACTGAGGACTAGATAGGCTGGTAGCAACATGGTGAGCTTCTAGCTAAATTCTCATTATGTAGGTTTAGTATATTCGCAAGTTAGGCTGTGTGTGGTTTAGCCCTCAAAGAATTTCTTTTAATCCAGATCATTTACCTCATGGCATTTACATTTGGGAAATTCATTTTGCTAAACTGCTTGGAAACAGAGGAAAATATCATATAATAAGTTCAAAGCTGGCTTTGATGCTAATTGTATGTAAGTGTCTTGTGTTACCACAAATTATGGTTGCCTGGAAGTCTCTTAGAAGGAAAGAGTAAAAAGGCTTTTTACATGCCTTTCTAAGTAAGTAAAGGAGGAACTGCTGCATCCAGTGTGAGAATCTTCTGAAATTTGAAATTTTGAAGTAAATTTCTGAGTTTTGTTGTCTGTAATATGCTAGTTAAGAGTACAGCCACCTGATCTAGCCTTTTACTGCTATGTTAAAGCCTATAACTGAAGTTCTTTTTCTTAGTGCCTCGGCTGACGATGGCATAGATGAGAGACTTCTGATCCCATCTTTGTTTATAATTCTGAAATGTCTATGTATTTCTTATTTGTTCTAGCTTTTACAAAACTGATCACAGTAAATGGCCAAGAATATCATCTTCAGCTGGTTGACACTGCTGGCCAAGTAAGTTATCTTTCTTTGAATCTTTCTTCAGAGTTAAGACAAGTATTCATACTCCTGTAGAGCTAAGTTAGTAGCGATCATGCACCCAAAACTGAAGTTTGATGTAAATGATTCTGCTTTGTCATTTAGTCACCAAAGATCAATGTTTCTGTAGTGCTTATTTAAATGATTTTGTTGGGGTTTGGTTGGTTTTTTTTTCTCTCCTGTCTATTGAACATATGCCTAAAAAAGTGAAGAAGGAACTGCCTTAACTCTGACATACCAAAAGTTGATAAGTAGCTTGCTTCATATTTACGGACTAAACTAGCAGTCTTGCTTTAGATGGAAAATGTCATTTCAATAAACCATGGAGAAGTTTTTCATGACTCTTTCCTATTTGTGTGCTCCAGCTACACCACCGTGACTTATATCCATGAAATAGTTGTGGGGAGTAGACAGAAATGCATATAGGTGGTACTTACTGGGCTACCAATGAACTACAGCCATTTGTTTACATTTTTAAGTAAGTGATGATTCATGCATGCTTCTGAGCTTTCCCATAATGACCGGGAGCGTAGGAGGAGACGGTGAACGCGTGTCCTGTAGCATGGTCAGTAGCTTCTTGAAGTGCAGGTGTTCATTATATAGTGCTGCTTGGCTGGACTTGCGGTGCACATTCCGTGCACAGAAGTACTCGGTCTTTTGAAAGACTCTATATTAGGAAAAAAACAGAACAGGGACTATTAAACCCCTGTATTTGTATCCTAAACTTTTTATTGCTTATGCGTTCTTACCTTCCGTGAGTTCTGATATTATGCCATTGGGTTTTTCCAAACTATGAGTAGTATTAAACAATCTTAGTGTTGTAAAATATGTTGCCAGTACTTAAGACTTTAAAGCTGCAGGACACTTGCTCATAGCTGGGACACTGTTCAGAAGGGTTGTAACCTTCTAGGTATGTTTGGTCGCTTTCTTTGAAGAGAACTACATGACTTAAGAATAACCATGCTGTATTTATATGGTGTCAGCTTGTGGTGCTAATCAGCAACGATATATCCACTTACAATCTGTCAGAGGTGTCTGAAGTGATTAAAAATACAATACTGGCCATACATGCTGAGGCAAGATTGTTTGATGGGGAATATTCTGCAGAGGAGAGCAGGGTTGAGATGGGCAGGCTGTGAAGTGGGAACAGCAGAGCAAGCTCCATAGGTTTCACTTTGTGCCAATGTAAGTGTGCGTGCCTCACATCTCAAATTGTAGCACAGTGATAAAAGTAAAGTTTCTCTTTGAGGAAGAAATGGCCTTCTGGGAAGGCAGCGTAATTTCACCAGTAACATCCCTCTATGGCTGAGGTTTATTTTCAGGGTTGATTTAATGTCGTACAGTATTGTAAAACCAAAATAACTTCTTTCCCAGCCTGTGGTTATTTTCAGATTTGACTCTTCCTGTGAATGACTTGAACTTTGAGTTCTGGCTCACAGGGTTAGAGGGGAGAGATGATGTTGGGTTATGGAAGGTGTGGCTTGAACAGATTTCTTTCTCAAGTCTGTCTTGCTTAACAATCTATGGGGAGTCCTCGTATATACAGCATAGCAAGGATTATATTGTAGATTTTTTATATACTTGGAAACTTGCCTATGACTTGAAAAGTTATAGCTACGTTGTTTTATCACTTGGCAAAGTTCTTAATTTGACCCACAAGTTCCAGGAAGCATAGCAGCTTTTCTTCCTTCTCCTAACAAGCTAAAAATTCAGTAATGAATTAGAAACAGTTGAGGTTATGGCACTTATTTTTCTTGGTACTCCTCTTCTGTCCCGTGCCTCTTTACCTTTCATGGTTATCTATTCAGATTTGTGTAGTTCAGTTAAACAGGAGTCTTGGTACAGGATCACAGAAAAGGAGTGCAAAGGAAATCTTACCTAATGCTGAATTCCAGCTGGGGCAATCCTGAGAAATTCCGGGTAAAGTCAAACAACTACAGAGTTGCACTTTCACCTGTTTTACACGCAGACAAGCTCAGATCCCTTCTGTGTTGACTTTGGGATTACACGGCCAACTGAAGAGGCAGTTTGGCATTTCAGTGAAGATGGGGGAGGGCTGCCCTCAGTGTGTAGCAATAAAGGCAAATAAGGGCATCTTTTGTCAAGTGTTATTCTTTCAAACTTTTTTGGCTGAATCTGTGAAGTTGATTTATAAAGGGTTTTTCCTCATTTGCCAGTTAAGGAAGTTTGATTCCTTTTGGCTGCCTAGATTTAAGCTGCGTGATTGCACTGCTCCATCTGTTCATGACAATATACAGAGAGGTTATGTGATCTTAAGCTAAAATTAACATCTTAAGAAGCATAGGTTTAAAAATTTGAGAACTCGTACATTAAGAAGTGTGGCTCTTCTCAAAATGGGAGTGTTTCCTGGGAACATCTATTAGAACAATTTACATTTTTAACATGGGATTCATAGTGTTTATGTTGCATTTCCTGCAATATGTCAGTCTGTTTCATTTACCTATTTGGTCAGTTCCTTTTCTACAGGGGGAATAAATTCAGTGATTAAGTTTCTGATTTTTTTTTTTTTAATGCTTGCCATATAATGTAAACTTCTAGTTGTCGTAAAGCAACTAATAACTGTATTTCTTGCATCTGCAGTTGATAAGCTTTAGTTAGTTGGTAAGCCACAGTTATTCACTTCCTAACAGACCCTTTGGGTAATCTAGATGTGATCAGTGCCACTTGAAATTATGAACTGCTAGATCCTGTCGTCAGCTGTTGAAATTAGGAATTTGAAATGTATCACTAGCAGGATAAGAGATGTAATTGCTAATTAGTGGGGGGACAGAGTGGATGTTTTGTACTAATATAAACTGATAATTAAGCAGAGTAAGAGGATTGGGGATAGCTTTAGCTGATCTATAGTCTTAGAGGGAATAAACCAAAAAAGCTGTAGATTAAATTTTAGAGTTTACAGACTTACTCAGCTTTCTCTTAATTTGGTAAAGATTCTGCATCTGGCATTATGATGAAAAAATTATTTCTGAAATTACTACCTGTACAAAATGGTCCTGCACTTTGTGTCTTACAAATAGACCATCTTAACTGCTGGTGACCTGCTAGCATCAAGTTACAAGCTGTGGCAATAATTTTAAATGCATTATTTCTTCTACAGGATGAATACTCCATATTTCCTCAGACGTACTCCATAGACATCAATGGCTACATTCTTGTTTATTCAGTCACGTCAATAAAAAGGTAATAAAATCTGTTGTGTTCTTCTGGTTCAGACATTAACCAGATATATTCTGGGTTCAGCTCCTGCCTCTGCTGTATTTTCTTTACATGTGTTTAATTCATTGAATCTCTCTCTCTCCCTTAGAAGTATAATGGAAATAAAAATTCATGGGTTTTCAGAAATTTCCCCTCAGATCCAAATGTCACAGACACTTTACAGACTAATATGCAAGACACTGTGTAAGAAACAAGACAGTGCTGAACTACATTGTTTTGAGGTGTAAGTAAAAGTACATAGAATGATTTCAGGAATAAGTAGAGTTCATTGCTCTAGCATCAGATATAAAGGTGGACTTGAATATGAACCGAAAGGGCACTGTTCATTTATGTGAAGTACCCACTTAGTTGCTACATCAGCATCTCAGCCCTGTAGCTTATTACAGTACTGAGATCTCTTTGACTTCTTGGCTTGGATTGTTCTGTTTAACCATCAGAAACTTTCATATAAAGAGCAATGTATCAATATATGACTTTTGGCCTGTAGACTCACTCTTGCCATGCTGCAGCAAATACATTATTTGAAAAATTTTCCAGAGTATCTATTTCATCCTTGCTGTTGGCTGCAGTCCATTCTGACATGAGGACAGAGTCCTTTGTAGCTGGACTCATTTACTTGCAAGAAGCATCTCAGCCTTCATAAGGTTTTGTCATCTTCCATTATTTTGTCCCTTCCATCTGGTCTTCTTGCTTTGTTTAAATACTGGTCATTTTTGAACAGATTTTAATTTTCTAGTATTGTACAGCATCTTCGTTTTGACAACCAAAATAATTCTATTTTTAAAATTTTTGTTTGTTTGAGTAAAATGATTAAGACCTTAGGCCTTTCACTCTCTTCAAGTAGAAGAGAAGTTGATGCGTCCCTCCTACTTAGAAGGAAGCTGATGAGCTTTTTATAAGTACTGAAGCGTTCTGTGTCTTTCCCTCTGAAGCAGACAGAACTGGTCATCTCAGGTCCTCTTTAGTAGACTGTCATAAAATACAGGTAAAACAGCTTGCCTGTTGGCTCTTCTGTGCTTCTCATAGAAAGGATACGGTCTGGTTATAAACTTCCGTTGCTTGCAAGGTCTTTAATGTTGAACAGGTTTTGGCAGTCCTTCCTTCTTGGTTTTCACCTTTAGTTCTGACGTAATGAAGGGCAAGCACGTGTGATCTGGAGGAGACGCAACAGATGTTAGCCTTTCATGTGTGTCTAGAGATACTAAACTACCTAACTCCTTTTTTTAATCAGAGCTTCATTGTTGGTGATGAATAACTTCTATGAAATAGGACTCTGTATTCTCAGCCTTAAGTAAACAATCCTCCACTTCTAAAGTGAAGAGAAAAATGTTCATTGATAAGTGGTACTGTGAGGATGAAAATGTCTTTGACTAAAATCAGCATAGATCCTTTGGAGGCTTCTTCAGCTTGTGCTGTTCCCTGGTTGGCAGCTAAAGGACATGCTCTTTTTCAGCTACTCCAGTTGTTGCCTTATCTCTTGAGCTTAGCAGCCCAGGTAGAGAAATGAAAATCTGTTTCTGTGATAGCATTCAATCAGTTAAAATAGAAACCAAATTATGGTGAAAATACTAACAGAACAAAGTATGTTAAGACTGTAGGTAGGTAGTATTATCATCTGTATTTTAGTCTTGATCTGTTTATTCCAAGTTTTTTGTTTCTTCCTTTAAATTTCGACTTATCAATGATCCTGTCTTGTTCAATTCCTTATGTTCCGTATCAAGACAGTGTTAGGCACTAGGAAGGATCTTCCACGATACTCTGGTAGCTTAGACGACTTGCCCAGGCAATCAAATTATAGTCACCATCTGTCTTGACTTCCGTCAAAGTGTAATTATTGATCTGAGTATTGATCCAGCAGGGGTGAGAGCTTTGACAGCAAACTTAATAGAAATGCCTTTTTAAAATTACCATCTTCCCTGCTAACCTCCAGCGGGAAGTTTAAATGGGACTTGAGTAAAAGCTCACGCCCTACATTTTTCCTGTTCCCAGCCTCTCAGCAGCAAGGTTACTGGAAGGCTTTTGCTCTAGTTCAGCTTAATTAAATTCCAATTTTGTGTCTTGCTAGGTTCCATGATTTTGTGTAACACGTTTATCTGACAGCTGGTAATTTTTTGTTGTTGTATTTCAGACATCGAGCTGTTTGCTGTAACCTTATTTGCTTGTCGCAACTGGAAAGGACCTCTTACGGTCTCCAGATCTCTTGCTGTTTCATGACTTGATTTGATGGTGCTCTTTTTGGATTGGTCAATATCTGTCTTAAACTCTGCCTCTGCTCCTTCTAGCCTTATTAATTTGGAAAGCTTTCTAGAACATTAAATTGATCTGGTCAAGCCAATTTCATTCTTGGCAGTTCTTAGCAACTCGTTTCTGTGTCAGAATTGTGTTTGAGTTTAAATAGCACTTCTCTTTTGGTTTCCACCTTGATCTATGAACAAAGATCAGCTGTTTATTCTTAGTCTTTTTACTAAAAACGGAGCTTGTGAGCTATACTAGGCAAGCAGATACACAGAATTGGGAATTGAAGAGCCTGAGTTGAACAAGAACACTTTGCAGCATTGTGCACCGGCACCTCAGGTGAGGGCTCGCTGGGGTGCTGTGTTGTGGCATGGCTTTTCTAGCTGTGCTGGGAACAGCAGGCCTAACAGTGGAAAGGAAACAGTGATTGTGTTGTATTAGTGATTCAGTTATCCTGTGGCTAGTACGCTAGATCCTTCCTGTTGCTTCAGACTGAGAAACAGTTTTGTGGTCTGTAGCAGAAATTTTTTTGTAGAATTTTTATTCCTCTTTCAGTTTGCCGGGTCACCTAGTTCTGTATGTAGCAGTGCCTCTCAACTTTGTCACAAGCAAGCTCCATTTAACTCTTATTTTTGAAGTAATTATGAATGAAAGTCCAAGACAAGTTCTCGAGACCAGAATTTCACTAATACCTTTTCAGCATAAGATCTTTGTAACCCTAAAGTCCTTTCATTGATTCCACATTTTTATGTAATCTGTAGTATCATACTTGAGTTACTGATAGTAAGTTGTGCCAGACTAAGTCACGTTTTTGTTCGCAAAGATCTCATTTTCTTGATAGGTTATGCTAAAACTGTTAGCTGAACATGGAGAAGTACTGTGTTCTACTCAGTCTCGAAAATTATTGCTGAAGTCAGACAAACCGACCTACTTGACAGAAAAGCCTTCTTAAATATGGTAGCGTTTATTGTTCCAGAAGTGAGAAGTTTTAATGATTCAAATAGCTTGAATAGTATTTTTAGGCACCAGTTCTTTGAGAGCTCTGAGTTGGAAGTGTGTTTGAGTGCTGCTCTATTTTTAAGAGTTTCAGTTCTAATTGAAATGCAGTGCAAGTGAAGACACTGCCTGTAGCTAACAACCTTGGAAGTTGGAAAAAATTTGGTCACTTTTTTGTTGCATAGTTCTGTGTCTTGTCTGTGAACCTGTGCTTCTCTCTTAAATCTGAATTGTGCACTTCATGTAGCAGCATTTTTTTCTATAGTGTAATTAGAGGAGCACAACATCTGCTCTTCAACCCCGTTTATAGCTTGTTCTCAAAAGTACTAAATGTCAGATGCAGTGGGTTTTGTTAGTGAGGTTTGTGGCTTCTTGGTATTTCACAGTACTGCTTCTTATCTCCCGTCATCCAAACTTCACGTACGTGGTAGGTGAACAGACAACAGGTGTTTGAATAACCACTGTTTCAATACCATCTTGCAGACCAGTTTACTCACTTTCCATAGAAAATTAGAATTTAGGCTTCTTTTGGCTTTCACACAAACAAAACTAGAGACTTCTATATGAACTAAGTGTTCTTAAAAAATAATGTATTCTTTGAAGATGGAATGTGCTTAAATAAGTACTTTTTCTTTGAAACTGCTTTAATTTGACATGCTCATCCAGAGTTGTTGGACTGTAGCAGTTAAATATCTTACTGCAGATACAAACCAGATGGGAGGTGGGAGGAGCTTTTAGTGATCCTACGTTAGATGCATCAGTCCTGGGTAATGTTATTTATTTCTGCAAGTATCAGAACTGGGGAGGCTGTAATGGTAGGCACAGGCTAGTCTTTGCTGCTTCTGGGACCATTTTGTCTGTTGTACACAAATCGGTAAGACTTTCAGCATCTTTGTAGTTCTGCCACTATACATAGAGTAAGTTTTAAACACAGCAACCTACATATGCATTTAATTGCTTGTGTATTGGGTATTAAGGATAAACATTGGAGTGCATGTGTGACTTCATCCCTTTATTTTGCAGTTTTGAAGTGATAAAAGTTATCCATGGCAAGTTATTGGATATGGTGGGAAAAGTCCAGTAAGTAGTGACACTTTCATCTCATTTCATTGCAGGCATGTTACTAGTGCTTTGGTCAGTATACTATAACTGTTCTGAAGTTCTGAACTTTCTTTCACAGAATACCCATTATGCTGGTTGGAAATAAAAAAGACCTGCATATGGAACGGTATGTGAACTCTAGTATGTGTGAAATGCAAGACAGCAGCCGGCATTCCTGTGGCTGCAATGCGCTAGTTTTGTTCTTGGCTTTCTGTAACTAAAATCAAATTGTAGGTTAAAATAAGGTACTGGCAAAGGAATTGTGTCCAGAATGTGAACTAGGAGCCATGAACTTTTGTTGTAATGTTGACTTTTGCTATAAGATTCCAGGGAAGGTCATTGAACACTTCGGTTTTTTCAAAACAAGTAACAGAAGTGTATTTTTCACAACTGTAAAATATCAGATGATATTACAGATTATGAAAACAAAGCAATACTTTGGGACAGCTGCTCTTCTGGGTCACATAGGTGTTTTACCTGGCCTGGTAGTGTATTTGACAGCAGCCAAGAGCAAATGCTCTGGATTGGACTTCACAAAACATTCCTATTATATGCATTTATGTGCTTCAGTACTCTGAGGACTTTCCTGAAGTATCAAATTCCAATTCTTTTGCAAGTTATAAAGAAACGTACTTTTTTTTTTCTTTGGTCAGGGTGATCAGCTATGAAGAAGGGAAAGCTTTAGCAGAATCCTGGAATGCAGCTTTCTTGGAATCTTCTGCTAAAGAAAATCAGGTAACGGATTTAAGATTTGCTTTATTTGAATAGCAATGTAATGGAATGACTCACAGTTTCACTTAATAAAGGAAGCTAAAATATTTGCATGTACTCTACAGATATTTTGTGTAGATGCTTGGAAACAAAATGGCTGTCTGCATTCACGTTTATGTATACAAGCTTTTCCATGTAACTGTAAATAGAAGGAGGAAGTGAAGAACTGAAAGTTAAGCTTCACTGAACATAGCAGAACAGTTAGTGACAAACTAAAACTCGAATCCACGTGGTGGGTGGAACAGGGTCTGTGATCTGCTGCAGTTACCTTAAATAGGAGGTTATTGTGGTTGCGGAGGAGCGAGTTGGTATAAGGGGACGAACCTCGCGTTTTAAGGTGCTAGGCAAGGCTCAGTCTCTCTAACGGGGGGAATAATCATTTTGTGGGGCCATGAAACACCTCCCCCCTAAAAAAAAACCAACAGGAAAGTGTTAGAATGCAGCAGAGGCTGTCAGATACTACTGTGATACAGCTGTAGTGAAGTTGCACTATCTGACCCGATATAATTCACACACATTTACACCTGTTGGTTTCCTATCACAGAAAGTAAGTGTTTAATTACATGTGAAATAACATCTTATTCTTGGTTGCTCTAACTAACTTTCTTTAAAACACCTCCTAAATACATTCTGGTATTTGAATTTGTTCCTGTGGCTGTTAATAGTACTTTGTCATTGATTTGACACCTTACATATCTAAGCTACAAGAGCCTCCTAGTTTGGGCTTGAAGTAAGGGATAACTGCTGTAGATGGGGGGGAGGTGTCTCCCCCCCCCCCTTTTTTTTTTGTCCTTTCTATTTTTTTTTCCCTTGTAGGTCTCAACAGCATCAAAGCTTTTGCTTTTTGAAAATCTAGACATATGATAAGGTCAAAAGGACGTTGTCAGGCTAGTTTTGAAGAAATGAGTCCTTATGCAGAAGAAATGCTTACACTGTCTCATATTTAACCTAGCATATCACATCCTTGGTCTCCTTGATAACATCACCACGATCAAAAGGGCAATCCTATAGCTAGGACAGGACACATGTAAGCAGCCTTTATTTCCCTCTCCCCCGTCCCCAAAAGCAAAACAAGTAGCTCTTGTCCAATGTCTATTGTCAACAATTCTACAAGTTACTTGAGTAAAGTTGGATTTTCCCTGGAAGAAAAACTTGGATTTTTTTCTTCAGATACAGAATACTTGGAGTTAGTTTATCAGTCCTTCTGTTTCTGGCTAAGACTTGCATTAAGACCTTGTCAAAATTGGGCATGATGAAAGCATGAAATTTCTCAATGTCTTATCTGTACTGCCAGAGAGCTTCAAATGGATATCCGAGGAAACTAAATTGACAGTGTAAAGAATAAACCAGTTAAAAGCATCTGATTTCCCCCCCCCCTTTATTTTAAACAGCTTAATACTTCTGGATTAGGCAAATATTGCCTGTACTCTTTTTCTTTTGGCATATGTTCACAATGTGTAACAGTGTAGTAATTCATATCTAGCAGAATATCTTACTGATAACTTTTCTGAAGTTTGTATTGTTCTTAGTTCAAGAAAAAAAAAAGTTGGGTGTATTTATGCAAAGAAGTTACAAGCTTTATACGATGCATGTCTTGCATATTAAATGGCTGCACTAACAAAGTCCCATTGACTGCCATGTATCTGTGTCTGTTCCTTAGTCTCAGACTGTCTGTATTAAGTTATGCTGCCAGCTGAAATTTAGATGGCAAACTTTGTAGCCTTCACAGAAATCCGAATGGCAATTGTATGTCAGATACTCAAAATTCGGTACAGTCCTGTACAAATCCCACAAAAAATCAGACGTTGTATTCATTCTTGCTGTCGAAGTTGTTCTTACCAGGTCTTCCTGTCAGCAGGATCCTTCAGAACAGCGGTCGCAGGTCACTGTGAGTTCTGTCCCTCTGGAGTCAGATGCAGGTTATTAGAAACAGGTGCTCAAACACAATTCCTCCTTCATGCCACTTACATAATACCCTGGGTAAATCTGTCTGGCTTCAGAAGTTTGGGAGATCATATGTCACTTCTGAGATGGGTGCCCACAGCATGTGACCATCTTTTAGGCTCTCTGGCGTGCTTCCTTTGGAGTCTTGGCATGCACGGAAGAAAGTATGGAGGAGCCCAAAACTTGGGCAGCTGCCTCAGTCTTCTCGCAGACGGTTGCAGAGGAATGCTCACTGCTGAAGGAAGAGGTGAAGATTGAGCTTTGAGAGCAAAGGGTGGAGTCTAGAGCTGTGAGGCTCTAGGGATAACAAGAGACACCAGGCATTATAGCAAGATGGGGCGGTGTCCCTTCCTGTTGAGTTAGACCAGGAGCACTTCTGAACTCGTGTGGTTTTTTTCCTCCCCAATCCTAATTTGATGGGATCAAAACAGCTGATATATAAACCTCTATCAAGACAGGATATCCTCTCTGACTCTGAAAATGTCTCTGGTTTGGGGGAGAAAAGGGTTTCTTTTGAACTCAGTAAGAAGGCGTGTTGTCATTCTCCTGGTACTGAATGTTCACCTTACATAAGTCAACAATACTGGAAAAAAGCCTGTCAGCACTTTTTTCTTGGGAGGTTCATCAAAATCTTCCCCTGTACTGGCTTGGTACAGCAGATGTAACTTGCCTATCAAGATTAAGTCTAAACTCCTTCCAAAACTACTTCAGATTCTGTTCGCTTTACAGAAAGCTAACTTGATGCTTAAAGGGATGAGCTGGACTGGATTGGGAATTCAGAGCTTAAGAACTTCAGCAGAGTTCAAACCTTCCTGGCTGGGGGGAAGCCTGTTAATCCTTTCTCTCTGAAACCTAGCCATCTGTATTTGGTGGATGTGGAGCAAAAATATGACAATTTCTAGTATGCCGGTCTGAAATTGGTTTGGTATGTGATGTTCTTCACAGCAGTAAAGAGAGTAGGTCCCCTTGCTACAGGGGTTAGACCAAACTCGATCAGCTATGTGGTTTATCCTTTATAACTGCTCTGTCTGCAAGGAACTGCTGAAACCAGAGGTGTGGTATTCCCTATAACAGGTTCTGATAGAAAAGGCTCCTTTCCCCCTAAAAGGGGGTGGGAGAGCATTGACTCTTCTCCCTTGCTGCTTTGGCCAAAAAAATCCTTTTGGGAGCATCTGTGGGAGTCCTAGGAGCATAGCCTTACTATATTGGGCAACTGAAATAGATTAACTTAAGCAAACCAGTCCCATTCTGCCAGGAGTTACCGAACAATACCACATTCCAGAAATGGAATGACTTTGAATAGATGGAAAGTGAGAGAGGCAAAGATCAAAGCTGCACTGAGGATAAGTGGTAGCGGCTGGCAAGAGTTCCCAAGGTCAAATATATTTGAGGCTATGTATCAGCTCCTCCAGACAAGGGTGACCTGGTAGGACTTTTGGAGGAGCCTGCATATCAGCACCATATCAGTCATCTAGGGAAATCCCTGGGCTTTGAGAAGGCAATTCTGAGACTTAATGGAAAAGACCTTTTTTAGATTACTGTTGGGCTATTATTGTCGTATCTTCTCAAGCTGCTTAATTATTACCAGGTATGTTGAACTGCTTTGGCTAACTTCAGGAGCTTTGAGCCTTTCTTGTGGAATTCCCTACTTTGTTTCACCTAAGCCATATTATAGTACTTCATCTTAATCCCAGTACAATAAAGTGGTAATTGTTTGAAATACAACCAGAATCCAAGTTGGTCTTAAACCCAGTTGAAGCTGGGAGCCAACTTTTACTGGAAGAATTTAGGCAGTAACGAGCAGCCAAATTGTGTTCATCCACTTACACAAAATTCATTAGATGAACTTGTTTTAGAAGAGGCAAGGAAGTAGTAAAAAATCTACTTGTGGAGGGCTGACCCCAGCTGGAGGCCAGGTACCCACCAAAGTCGCTCTATCATCGCTCCCCTCCTCAGCTGGACAGGGGAGAGAAAATACAACAAAAGGCTCGTGGGTCAAGGTAAGGACAGGGGCATCACTCAGCAATTACTGTCACGGGCAAAACAGACTCGACTTGGGGAAAATTAATTCAATTTATTGCCAATCAAATCAGAAATAAAACCAAATCTTAAAAAACACCTTCCCCCCACCCCTCCCTTCTTTCTGGGCTCAACTTCATTCCTGATTTCTCTCTCTCCTCCCCTCCAGCAGTGTAGGAGGACAGGGAATGGGGTTGTGGTCAGTTCATCACACATGATCTCTGCTGCTCCTTCCTCCTCAGGGGGAGGACTCCTCACACTCTTCCCCTGCTCCAGCGTGGGGTCCCTCCCACAGGAGACAGTCCTCCATGAGCTGCTCCAGCGTGGGTCCCTCCCACGGGGTGCAGTCCCTCAGGAACAGACCGCTCCAGCGTGGGTCCCCCGCGGGGTCACAAGTCCTGCCAGCAAACCTGCTCCAGCCTGGGCTCCCCTCTCTCCACGGGTCCACAGGTCCTGCCAGGAGCCTGCTCCAGCGTGGGCTTCCCACGGGGTCACAGCCTCCTTTGGGCATCCACCTTCTCCGGTGTGGGGTCCTCCCCGGGCTGCAGGTGGAGATCTGCTCCCCCGTGGGCCTCCCTGGGCTGCAGGGGCACAGCCGGCCTCACCATGGGCTGCACTACGGGCTGCAGGGGAATCTCTGCTCCGGCGCCTGGAGCACCTCCTGCCCTCCTTCTCCACTGACCTTGGTGTCTGCAGAGTTCATGCTGTCACATATTCTCACTCCTCTCTTCTGACTTCTGTTGGTGTTGTGCAGTTCCCACCCCCCCCTTCTTAACTATGTTACCCCAGAGGCGCTACCACCATCACTGATGGGCTCAGCCTTGGCCAGCAGCGGGTCCATCTTGGAGCTGCTGGCATTGGCTCTGTCAGACATGGGGGAAGCTTCTAGCAGCTTCTCACAGAAGCCACCCCTGTAACCCCCCTGCTACCAAAACCTTGCCACACAAACCCAATACACTACTTCTCGCCAAAACAGAGCTCTCTTAAAAAGCAATTTCTTGGGCATCGCTTCTTTTTCAAGAGTCACTTCATCATCAGGCTCAGAAGATGCAGGACTTGGTACATGCTTCAGCGTGGTTTGAGATCTTACCCCCCTCCAGGGGTCTGAAAGGTTTACCTGGGAGAGTGTGTTTGGACTGGCCAGGGACTCAGGGGCAGGGGGGGGACACACCTCTTCCTTACCTGAGTGTTGTTCAAGTTCCTTTGCCCATTTCTGTGCCAAGATCAACTAGTAGTATGAGCAGTTGAGAGCCTCCTCTTAGAAATAATTAGAACAGTTGCATAGTTGAAAAATACAACATAGCAAAGGACGAGCTGACTCTGGAGGCTGAGGGCTGGGTTTGGGTGTTTGCATCTTCTGGCTCCTGGCAGCGTGCTCCCGACTCCCCGCTCGTGCAGGGAGGATTGCGCCCTCCCGAGCTCTCTGTCCTGCTCACGCCGAGGGGCACATCTGCAGAAGCAGTTGAGCCGCTGGTGTCTCTTGCACGGTGCGGAGCTCTCTAGGCAGCACGCGTTGCTCAGGCTGACATCTGTTTTGTTTCCTCGGGGGAGAAAGGTAGAAGAAAGCCAGATGGCTTTCTGTGGGCTAGGTGTGACCCACATTCTGTAATTGGACCATATGGAGACAGATGCATATAAAGTCTGGCTGTGTTCTTTATTCCTTGTCACAAAACACAGTTTCCTGCATTGTTTAAAAGCTCATTCTAAAATACTTCAGTGTATTTGGGCTGAATTACAAATTCCTAAGGGTTAACTGTAGGACAGTGATTAAACCTTCTCAGTGAATACCTGTTTTCTGTGAAATGAATTAACAAGCCCTGTGAACTCCTACATCTTAGTGTTTCAAACAGCACTTCTTTGACAGAGAATGTACAGCTTCTTGGTTTATTCTTGGACAGAATAAATTGTGGAGGTTTTTTTAATGGGTGCTTTGGAGCAGGGCTATAAGAACTTGTGCATTAAAATGAAACCATTGAAAATGTCAACTCTAAGTAAGGAAACATGGGCGCGGTATATGTATAAATCGGTGCATCACCGAGTTTTGATGAAGGGAAACTCTTCATTAGTGGCACCAGTTTGATAGCAATTGCAGTCCTGACCATGGTTCTCCCGGAGTCTCATTTGGCCAGGAAATGTGTTGTGTCATTACTGGACTAATGAGCCACTTCTATCAGAGTCCATTGGGATTGCAGGGAGACTTCATCATACAGAGGAATACTCTATTTCCAGCGGATGAAGTATTTTAAATACTTCCAGAGATAGTGCTGTGCACAAACAGTATAGATATGGGAAACGTTAAAATTCAGTTTAATCTTGTTAAGATTGTTGTGGGGCTACTTTAGTCAATGGGATTAATTTGGAAGTGATCCAATCAAGAATTATACCTTGTGGAGGCAGAAAAACATCTGTCAGGTCAGAACACATAGTCATAAATCACAGGGTGCTCTTCAGCCTACTGTTTAAAACCAGCAAAACCCCCTTTTTGTCCTCTTTCATAACGTGACTGCTTTTATGTAATGAATATGCTTTCCTTCTTAAGGAGCATGTGCTTGGAATTCATGAAACGGATGGCTAGAGGTTAGATAAACGGCAAATGGCATGTCTGAGATGATGGGGAGACCGTTTCCAAGTCGAAGACTCGCATGCTGAAGTACTGATGATATGGTGAATCTTTAGCTTGAAAGTACCATAGAGAAGAAAAGCACTTTAGAATTGTCCTTGACTATAGTATAGATTTTTTTTTTTATTCTTAAATTACTTCTAGGCAATCTCAGATGCTGCATGTTGTAGTTTCTGCATATTCTGATGGAGGCTAGTGTATAATTTTGAAACCCTTAAAGCTGAGTGAATCCTGAAAATGCCAGACTAACAGTGTAAGGTATTTACTACAAGTAGCATTCATGATGTCCTGGACACCTTACTCTCCCCATCTTTCAGTATCCTTAAAAACAAACAAACAAAATCCCACTGAAAACCTAACTACACTTAATCAAATTCTTCTGTAAAATCTCCTGAATCACTCAAGAGCGGCCTCACATCCTTTCTTAGCCTCTCTGCTTCAGTTAAACTTACTTTCATGGGAAATTGTGTCTTTCCATCCCAAGATTTTTAACTTGTACTCGCTGGCGTGTGTGTGTCTGGGGCAGCGGTGCCCTTCTGAGCCCACGCGCGCGGTTTCATCGCCTGGAGTTTCAGTAGGGCAGAGCCTTTTTCACCAGACCGCTTTACACTCCGTGCGGAGGGAGGGGACCGTGCGTAGACCAAGCGGAGCTGATAGCAGGACAAGCGACTCCTCCTCTGAGAGAACTCGCTGCCTTCCCTCTGGAGGAGTGAAGGGATCCCTAGTGCACGTGTGGCTCGCGGTTTTGCAGAGGGACTCTCTAATCCTGTATGTTCCATACAGCAAGCCAGGATGTTTGTGTGAGCCTGCCCATGTTAGCAATGGCTGTCCTATAGTTCCAGCTCTTTAAAACGTAAAACCCCTTTCTCTCAGGACTTTATCAAGGGATATTGCTTAATATTAGACAATGGCTGGTTTGCCTCGTGTTTTCCCCTCGTGTTCTTGCACCATGTCTAATACTGCTCTTACCTATAGGTAAGATGAGAAAATCAAGAATATTAAAGTAACGCTCATATCCCTGTGCAAAGTCATTGTTCAGAGCTGAAAAATCTGCCGCCTTCTGTAGTTACTTGGGATCTTAAAGATTGCTTAGAGGAAATGAATTGGTTTATTCTCTGGAGCAGCACAGCATCAAAATCGTCACTGCTGTCAGTCACTCAGTGCAAGCTTACTATTTAAAATAAAGCCAAATTACAGTTATTAGCTCTGTTGTGAGTACGGCTCGGTTTATACTCGCCCTCCCTGCAGTGACAGAGAAATGAGCGGAGGATTGCTGTGGAGTAGGGCTTTACACTTTTCTTCCAAAAGGTTGTGTTCAAAACGGAAGTTACCGCATTTTCCCTCTTCGATTTTGGAGTAAGCGTTGGATGTGCGTTTGTCTGCTGGTGTAGCCAGTAAAATTGCTAACATTTTTAAAATTATTTTTGCAGTAAGCGGGCAGTTTCTCCTTACCTACTAACGTTGTGCTCTCTCTTTGCAGACTGCCGTTGATGTTTTTAAGAGGATAATTTTGGAGGCAGAAAAAATCGATGGGGCAGCTTCACAAGGGAAGTCTTCATGCTCAGTAATGTAATTCCACTGCAAAACCTGAAAACACTGGGAATACATTCTACCTGAAGAAGCAAAACTGCCCATTATCTTTAAGGATAAACTATGCTTCTTTTTTTTTTATTTTATTTTTTTCTTCTGTTAACCTGAAAGATAAACAGTTGGTTTGGAGCCTTTCCCTTCAGATTATGTTAAACTCTGACTCCTGTGCAAATGGCTTCACTTCCATTTTCAAATTTTAAGCAATCATATTTTCAATTTATATATTGTATTTCTTAATATTATGACCAAGAATTTTACTGGCATTAATTTTTCAGTGTAGTTTGTTGGTTAGAATAATCATCAAAATGATGCATATTGTTACACTACTATTAACTAGGCTTGGATATCAGTGTTTCTTTGTGTTAAATGTATACTTGTAAATAAAATAGCTGCAAACCTTAAATGCTCTGTTTATAATTTTTTGTTGATTACTCCGTATCACCTGTTTTTCTGTGAGAAGTGTTCACCTGCTGACCTTAAGAGGAGGCGTGAGATCCTTGGAGCCAGTGGAGTGTTCACCTGTTGCTTGGGAAGTTGTTTGCGAGTGATCCCAACCATTTTTGCTACTAGAACTCCAGGCTGGCCGAGTAGCTCAGCTGTGCTTCGTGCCCGTCCGCGGGAAGGAGACGCAAGTGGCACCTTTGATTTGGAAGGGAAAGCTGGGGGTTTCAGGCAGACGACCTGCACTGTGTTTTTCCTCTGTAACCGTTGAGAGTCGTGGTGTACAGGGTGCGCAGATCTGGCCCGGGAAAGGGGCCGGCCTATACCTGCGCTACAGACTGCTCGCGTGGACTTGAATGCTGTCAGGATGGAGTGGATTTATCCAGGTCACAAGCGTAGACTTGCTAAGAGAACAAAAATGTCATTGAAAATAAACTGCACGTCCCAAACAAATTGGTGTGGGTTGTTTATCGCGCATTTCTGTACTTCTGCATCTGGATGGCGCTGGTAGAGGCGAGTGGTCTCCTGGCATCTGGCCGTCGGCAATGTCGGGGTCCCAGCGCAGCTCTGGGCAGCTTCCCCTAACCAGTTGCAAGTTTTTGCTTGGCTTCTGGACTAGTGGCTTAACAAGCCTTAATCTCTTCAGTCTGGAAACAAACCACTTCAACTATATATTTAAAAAAATGTGCAGTTGACCTACTTCGTATTTAGAAACAAAACAAAACCCAAAACAGCAACAACAAAACCAAGCAAGGCTGAATTTGGGGAACAGTTTATTAAATGAAGTGTTTCTCGTGCATTTTTGTGTCCATTTGAAAACTTTTAATTTCTGGCAGGAGTAAAATGGAAGGGAAACTTGCAGTGGTTTTGCAACCAGAATTAGGTTTTGCATTTCAGTCTGTGCTAAAGGATACGAATTCAGCATGTCTCATCTCTTCATTTCTTGTGCAGTGGTTCCCTCATATTATGTAGAAAATTGTCTAAACCCGTCAATTAACAGCATATGTAGAAAAACTTACTATTTTCTGTAGTCACCATGAGATTGGCTTCCTGGCAAAAAAAGTTGCCTATTTTTCTCCTCCATTTAGGATATTTCCCAAAGTTTCTGAAAGCTCCTTTCTGTTACCTGGATTTTCAGACCCTGTGCCAAATACAGCTTCTGTAGCCGGATGATGGTCACACGCGGTCGATGGCTGAGGTTCAGCAGAGTCAGAGGGCTCGTTCAGGGAAACCAGGGCACGCTTTGATTTCGGAACCAGACTGACCTGGGGCTCTGCAGGTTTCCCTCACAAGAACCTGCGACACTGGAACGAGGGTAGTTTGGCTGAGAATGAAGTTGCTGAGGATTCAAAAAATGATCTGTGGAACACGGGAACAGTATGCGTCTGTTTGGCAGTATCCCTCATTGCCTGATCGTGAGGTGATAGATGACTTGTTGCACGGCCAGAGCCTTTGGCATCGCATCATGGACACAATGTCATGTGGTCTACATCAAAAGGTAGCAGCTGTGGAATACCACAAACCTTAATGACCACATTTACTCATTTTTATTTGTAAAATAGTGGCTGCATGCGTACTGGCAATCAATCTAAAGCCTGAAATAGCTGCTGCATTGGTGCTTGAGGTGTGCCAGCTGCTAAGGCTTTAAAGGGGATGGATGAGGAAATGTGCAACTCGATAGTCCTGGGATAATCAAGGCCCTGCCTTCCAGGGGTGAGGCTTTTTGGGAGGGCTTAAAGGCAAGTGCAGGTTCTCTGGATGATTTGCAATGGGGACGTCCAAGACTTCATGTACTCAGCACTGAGAAGCGTGTCCTGCTCTCGCATTTTCGGTAATAGCTGAAGAATTGAATTCATCAACATATGTTGTTTCCTTTCTCCTGTTGCTGGCTCATCCAGTAAGAAATGTAAATTATTCCACTCATCCAAGCCTTTCTCTGCTAATAAGATCTAAAGACCAGCCACGTGCGATAGTCTTGCAGTTTTAATGAAATGTGCAGTCGAGCGTGGTCAGTGAGCTGCTCGTCCTTTGTGTACAGAGGTTTCAGTTGGCTTCTGGGGATGGCACCTTCCAGCAGCTGGAGTCCGAGAGAGGCTGGGGCAGCCTCGCACCGACTGGAGCGCTGGCACGGGTCAGGTTCTTCCCTGCGAGAGCCCTAAAATGGGGCGGGGGGCAATCTTGGAAGCCCTGTGTTATGTACTGAAGCAAGAAATCGGTATCTAGCAAACTGCTGCTTGCCTGGAATTGATGAATTTATACAGCCTTGTCTGGCAGCTGCCCTGATCCTTCGGAGGCTTCTGGAGGATTGCGATAAATGGTGCACGGATTAAAAGGTAAGTCACGAAGGAAATAAGTTCTCTGGCCCAGGCTAGAAAAAATTTGATATACACTTAATTGGGCCCAGCCTTATCCTTAAGGGATGATCATTGGCAAAGGTGAAGGTGCAAAGATCATTTTCCTGTTGAGGAAATGAGCAAAATTTAACTACCATAAGTCAAGTTAAATTCCCGTTGACTTGCGTGGATTTAAAATGTGCTGTTCTGGAAATGACTCCTGCCTCGCTTGCGCTCCTGTCCGACTCGCCTTGCTTTGCTGCGTGAACACTGAGAAACCTCTCGCTATCCCCAGCCCGAGAGCCTGAGCTGCCCGTCTCCCGGCCTGCCACGCGTGGAAATGCTGAGGACGAGGAACGCGGTGGGGCAGGTGGAGGATGGACTGCAGGCAGAAAGTGGATACGTGATCCTTCTTTTTCCCGTTGTTCTTTGTTCTGTGCAGAGCAAAGTTTATCCCTGCCTGATTAACTCCACAACGGGGAAGGCGTGGAGGGAGTCTGCTTTGGGTCTGTGGAGTCTTCTGCCTAACGCTTCTTCCCAGCTTCTGTCAAGGGTTGGTGAATGCACAGCGGAGAAGAAAAAAGCTGGAAAAGTGTTTTTACTGCTCCCTTGTGTCTGCAGTGGCTGCATTGTAGTATCCAGACCAAGCCTTATGTCATTCAACCAAGGGCAGAGCAGCGTGGGCTGAAACTGGACTTTGCTGAGGAGGTTCTTGCAGCAGTGGAGGCAATGGTGAAGACTTCAGGCTTCCCCTTTTCTAGTTTCTTTGAACGGAGAAGTTTGTGTCTCCAAACCTGCACCCTGGACAACTTTTGCAGTCACCCTTGTTTCTGGCAGGGGTGAGTGTAAAACACCCAGCTGGCTCTGTCCCGGCTTGCAGCCGTTTCCGTTGAAGCGCAAGACGGGCAGCAGCCCGAGATGAGAAGGGTGGCCTATGTCATGGTGCGTATTTTTGTGTTTTCACCTTCTTTAAAAGAAACGTGCAGTCTTACACCTTTGTTGCTAAAGAACTTGTGCGGCTGCCCCGTGCCGATGCCACGGGCTGCTGCGCGGCGTGGTACGAGCACGGTGCGGGTGGAGACGATGCACCGGGGCTGGGTGGGCTTATCCTGCTAATTACCGCTGCTGTGCCGCAGCCTCTCGAGGAGAAATCAACAGGTTCTAATTAGTCCTTATGTAATCAGTTCTGCTCATCTTCAGAGCATTTTGCTAATACTGACTAATCTTCACAGCCTCATCTAATAAGGTGAAGATTACTCCCCCTTGACAGCTGGGGAGGGGGAGTGAGAACCTTTGCAGAGATGCCTTCAACTCGCTGCCGCACGGCAGAAATGTGGCTAAACTAGGTCTGGGTGAGGGGTGTCCTCAGCATCCAGCTTTTTCTTAGGTGTCCTGTTTCCCTAGTGGAACCTTTCCTTTTTGAAATAAGATGAAAACTGAAAGGATTTCACCCAAAACCCCGGGCTTTCTGATGTTTTCCAAAATGAAATCCACGCCCCATCTCAGTCAGACGTTTGCCGAGATGTGCGATGAGCTGCACTAATACTGATCCCTAGGCAGAATATTACTGAAAACAAGCTTTTGCAGATTATTTTTTCAGTATTCAGCTGCGCAATGCTGCTAATAAATATTTGGCTGAACTTGACCTGCAGGTCTCCAAGGTGAGGAGCAGTTTCTCCTAGCAGGAACCTGGCCAGGTCCGAATGACCATTCTGTGACAGGGTTTGCTCAGGCATGAGAAGGTTTTTTGGAGCCTGTACTCCACATGGGGCGCAGCTAGGTATTGTGTGGCACGGGATGGGTGGTGGGTCAGGGCGTGGGATGGCCACCCTTGGTAGAGATACTGCAGAGACTCTACGTCTTGGTGCATCCGCAATGACGACAATGCGTTGAGCCCCAAAACCATCGCCTGGTAGCTGATTCCCATTTCCAGTGACAGGTGATGTATTCTGGCAGTGGGGAGGCGTTTTGGAAGATCCTTGCTCTGCTTGAATGGTTTGCAGAGACGTCCTCCAGTTAGTGTAACAGCCTCCCCAGGAGCTCTGGGAGGCCGCGCGTGGCGTACCCAGGCACTGGGAATGGGTTAATCACCAGCAGAAATTAGTGCTTTGGCAACTGGTGTGAGGTGGGCTAGGTCTTAATCCGGCAACGTGGATTTAATATAGAAACTCTCCCTTGAGGCATGAGGATGGTTTCTCACTCTGAGGTCTGTTGCTGCTCTGAAGGGGCCCACAAGATGTGCCAAAAATTTTTCCATAGGAAGGAGCTAGACCCAAAGGTTGTTCCCTATCTAAGGAGCTAGAAGTATCTCGTACTAAGGTACGTGAAGAAATCTGTGAGCTTTTTTAAGCAAGATGGCCTTTTGAAAGCCCTGAGATACAGATGTTTCCTGTGCTGGATCTTACGCTGCTTTGCAAACACTAAAAGCTCCTCCAGAAGCTGGAGCATGGCCCTTTCAGAAGATGTGGTGCAACTTCTTGGCTGTTGCTCACTTAATTAGTATTTGCATGGGGTTGTACTGGCCATAGTAGGCACCTCTGAGCAGAACGCAAATCCTGCTCAGCCTCTGTAAGAAATATTCCTGTTAGCATTAGCAAGGTCACTCCCAAAGATTCACCTCCAGGAGTCACGCCCCACTGTCTTGAGGAAATCTCTGCATCAGGGAAGGAGCGAGTTTGGCGTCTTCCTACCTTAACTAGGGTAGCTCGGCAGCATCCTTCTGCCAGCACCACCTAACACCGCAGATTATTGTGAGGCACGTTGCTGGGCCGGACACGCGCGATGGCCAGTGTCTGCTGAGCTGCACGGAAAAATCAGCCCCATAAATCCTATATAACCCCCTGTGGAAGGAGGTGGTGGCATCTCACGGCTGCGTTTTGAAGACCACCCAGCCTGGGCTTATTTATGCTGACATAACCTTGCTTGCAACCCCTGGGCATGTAATGGAAATCACTTTGTAGGAGGACAAGAGCTGTGCCCGGATCCTGTGTGTAGGTGGGGAGCGGGGTGGTGGCCGGAGCCACCGCCTTTACCCAGGCAGGGTGTTTTTGTCCTGGATGGTTGAGTTCTGGTTTCTAGCATGGCCGGGTCTATCTCTGGGACTGGTGGTGGCACCAACAGTGTCCCACGGCATCGAGTCCTTCCCGCCCTGGTTTTCTTGGGGATGTAATCACAGAGTTACAATGGACTTGAAATCAACCTTGCCCATCTTACGTGGTTGAGGTGTTTGGTTTTCTCACACCCCTGGTTCTGGCCTGGACTTGGAGCAAAGCGTCTCTGACCGCCTGGCTCCTCGGCCCTGCGGCAGCAAAGGCAGGCAGGGATCGCTCAGCCCAGAGCCGCCCCTGCGGACATCAAGCCCGATTTCTCACTCCCTCCCAACCAAGACTCGCAAAAAAATCTCAGACTTTTGGGTTTTGTCTGTTAAAGCCGAATCCTCAAACTTGTAAGTTGATGTCTCCAATGCTTCATCCTTTAAACAGCCGATCGGCGGAGGGCTGCCCGCGGTCCTGTTAGTGTGGGGCGCCTGGGCACGAGCAGGAGGCGAGTCTGCCCCAGCATCGCGTGCCTGAAAGGCTGCTGCTGGCCGCAGGCTCCTCAGGCTGCTCTTTTCTCTCTTCCCTTGGCAGCTTTTCCATCCTTTGCAAGGAACTAAGGGGGTTTGTCCAGGAATTATGATTTGCCATTCTTCACTATTCTTTTTTTCCCCATCATTTTCCTTTTTTTTTTTTTTTGAGATAGTTGCTTTGCTCTTTCATATCTTTAATGTGATTTCTCAAACAAATGAGAATAAACTTGTCATACCCTCTTTCTGTTTCTTCTAAAATAGCTTTTGAACCTTCTGGACAACGTCTAACAAATCTAACAGCCGGGCACAATTCTCAGATACTTCAAGCTCCTGCAGATTTAATTAAAGCTCACATCTTAGGAGAAACAGGAAAATCCCATCATGAGACAGAGCCGGAGGAAACCAGGCTTTTGTGGTTCCATAAAAGCCTCCTCCTGTGGTAATATTTGCTTACTGGGTACTTCAGGGCCAGTTTGTCATGGATGTTGTGGGTCTTCCTCTGCAGGCACCAAACAGCTCACGGCCAACGCAAAGAGCGTGTGGACCATTACGACCCCAGCGGCTGGGAGTGTTGGGTCCCAACGCCAACGACGGTGCCACCTCATCACCCTGGTGCTCCCACCCATAACTTGGAAGAGGGACAGGTCTCCTCCTTCCCTCCCAGGGCACCAAGGGCAAGGCCACGGGGAGGGGCTGGTTTTGGGGATGCAGCTAATGCCCCCCGCCCTGGCTGCCACTCTTCCAAGTGGGACTTTCCATGCGCTGTTACTTTTCTCGTACCATCTGGTGACTAATTTAGCACCTAGAAAATAACACCGGCATTTCAATGAGGGTTTGGGTAGGTTTTTTTAATTAGATGAGGCTTTTCTTCATTATTTCCTGCCTCCCATCAGAACATGTAAACAGCATTTCTGCTGGTTTACCTGCGTCAACTGAAGGATGCGTTTCTTCTCCAAACGCAATGTGCCACCTCCCTCCTCCAGCACATCCCAGTCACCGCGACGTCTTCCAGCTCAGCCTACGTGTGCACGCACACGCGCTTATTAACTTTTACGTCTCAATTGAAAGGGCGACGTACATGTAAGCCTTAATAATGACGTTCTTTCTTCCCAAACAGCCTTTAATCTTGAAACGAAGCGGTGAACAAAGCCAGCAGAGCAGGGTTGCCGAGTGAGGCTGCTGGCACGCGCGTGGACGGGAGCGACCTGCCAAGAAACGAGTTCTTAGGGTTCGGATTTGAAGCGTGCGCCTGACGGTCTGGGGAGTGGAGCATTGGCGGCGGTGGGGAGGCAACAGGGGCCCCATGAGCGACGAAGAGGAGGATTTGATGAGTAAGAGCTGTGTGTGAAGTCTCTTCCAGAGCTGTTAAATAGCATAAAAGATAAATCTCCTTCTAACACGGTGCTCCGGTACGTCTCTGCGTGCTGGTCCATGGGCCATCCCCATGCATTTGCCTTTACCTCTTCCTAGCCTGGCTCATGAATGTAAACTGACAGGGTTTATGGGCTGGGGCTTTCCCTTCCTATTTGTCCTGAGAACAAGACAGTTAAAGTCTCCGGGTGCTCTTATAACGCAAAAGAGGGGAATGTGAAGCAGCTTTTCCTTGCGCTGGTGTTTGAGATGCCAGACTCTGAAGCCGTAATTGCAGCTATATGGGAAATATCACTTTACGGTCAACGGTATGGCTTAAAAATCCCTCTAATCCTGACTTTTATCTGTGTCTCGGCGCTTCAGTGCTGAAAGATTGGAACAGTCATAAAAACGACGCTCGTGAGTAACGTCGGTGGGTTTGCGAGCCCAACCTTTGCACTTCGGAAGGGATGGAGGTCCTTGGCTTTTGGAGATGCCATTTGAAGAGGTTCGAAGGTTGAACGAGAAAGCGTTGCTTTGACAGATGGAGTGCAATGTATTATTGGTGAGGAGTCTTCCAAGGACGCTTGCTTTTGGCTGCCACGCTGCAATAGGCGAGAAGAAGCTGGGAAAAAGCAGCAGCCTGATAGTAAAAGGAAGCAAACCCAACACGGAGAAACTATGTGCCACGCTTAGAGATGCTGCTGTTCCCTTATTTACTTGTTCTCTGTCCTAAAAAAAAAAAAAAAAGGAGGGAAAAAAGGAAAAAAAGAGGAAAAAAGAGGAGAAAAAAAGGATAAATAGGGGGAAAAGGGGGTAAAATAGAAAAAAAAAAAGGAAAAAGGGGGGGAAAAGGAAAAAAGGGGGGAGGGAGGAAAAAAAAAGGAAAAAAAAAAAGAAGTCCCTCAAAAAGGAGCAGTCAATGTGCACCGCTAATCGACCAAAGCCCTGCCAAGCAAATCTTTTGTCAGATCGTCTGCCCAAAATCAAAACCCCGGACTCAGCAGGCCCCGTTACCGGCGGTTCTGCCTACAAAGCAGGAAAGCGTAAAGCCCCCGGTTCCCGCTGCTTTGTTCAGAAGCCCTCGTGACACCCGCCCCGTCTCCCCCCCGCCCCGGCTGCTATATAGTGGGGTGTCCAACGTTTCTGTCCGTCGCAGTTTGGGTTTGGCTCCCGCTTTTGCCCTTGGATAGCAGCCAGCAGAAAATGTCTCAGTACTCGGGAAAAGTAAGTAATGACCCAACCGCTTCCCTTTCAGCCCGGGGCCAGAGAACCCGAGCATCCTCTGGCGTGAAGGAGTACGTTAGGATAATATCCCGGAGGATGCGATGTGAGTGATGATATTGGGAGCAAAATCGGTAGCAGGGACGGGGAGGGTGCGGCAGAAGGAGCTGCATTTCGGGAGCCGAGTTTCCTGTTTAAACATTCCTGCTGGAAATATGTGTGAGCGAGCGCGAGGCAGTGAGAAGTGTCGTAAATGTGGGATGCGCTGTGTTCCCAGAAAAACAAATATGGTTCTTAGGAAAAAATGCCAGTGATGCCGTGCTCCTTTTGCTGGAAAGCAGCTAAAAAAAACCCCGAACCACTCTAAAATGATGCATCTGCAAGAGATTCCCATCTGCTCGAAATGGGGGTCCGGCCGTGCCCCTGCTGCTCACCCTGGGGCCGTTCTCCTCCCTCCCCCAGATCACCTTCTACGAAGGCAAATGCTTCTCGGGCAGAAAGCTGGAGGTCTGCGGCAGCTGCGGCAGCTTCCAGGACCGAGGTTTCCTCAACCGGGTGAACTCCATCTGCGTCCAGAGCGGGGCTTGGGTCTGCTTCGATCACCCCGACTTCCGAGGGCAGCAGTACGTCCTGGAGCACGGCGAGTACCCCGATTTCTGTCGCTGGAACAGCCGCAGCGACCACCTGGGCTCCTGCCGGCCCGTCGGGATGGTGAGTGGATGCCGCTGGCGCTTCGTTCTCCCGGCCGGAGCATCGGCGGGATGGAGCTGCCGTGGGGCTTTATTTCTCCTGGTAATGGGAGCCCTGTGAATAAGCACAATAAAAATCTACACTCTTTAGAAATCGTACATCCCACTGAGAAGGAAATAGTCTCCCGGGGAAGGTTTGTCACCCCTTGGAGCGGCCTGCACAGGCCGCAAAGCCGAGTCGCGGTTTCCTGTGCCTTCCGGACGGGAGGAAGAGACGTTGCCTTCCTCCTGCGACGTGAAACGCAGCGGCTCTAACGGGATGGGATTTCCCCATGTTTTTTCAGATGAGGTGGCAAGGTCCTGCTGGCATCACGCGCTTTTCCTTTTTAATGTGAGTCGCTATGAAACACGGGGGAATTAAGAAGGAGGGTCGTTGCCCGAGGCGAGTTTGAGCTGCGGCAGCCTGGTCTCCCCACGCACCCGGAGGGGAGCGGGCAGCCCCAGGGCTTTCCGAACCGGACCCATGGGGCAGCTGGGCTGCTCCTAGCAAAGCTCAGCTGAATTCTCTGCTGTTGCAAAAAAACCCCAGTCATCCTCAACTAAAACCATTTTTTTCCCCCATACTGGATAGCCTTCCCCTTACGAAGCTTTTAAAAGCACTGCCCGGAGGCAGGTTCAATCAGGAAGATGAAAAAGTAGCAAAGAAAAACGAATCTGGGTTAGGTCTTCTCGTTTGACTCTCCTATCACTCATGACCCCCAGGGCAACGATGAACCCACTTGGAGCTGGTGGGGTTTCTCGCTGGCCCCGAAGCTGGTTTTCAGCACAGCAACGGGTTTGTTTCAGGTCTGTAACGTCCTTCCCAAACCCCCTCCGCAGTCCGTCTGTGGAGGGATGCTCTGCCTCGGGCCCGGGAGCCCAGCCGGCATGAGGACGTGCTCCTCCCTCCCTGGCCCACGATTTTCTCTGTGAGATGCCAGCGAGTGCTTCGAGGCATTTCTGCAGCGCAGATTCCCGGAGGAATGTTTGCTCAGGCACAGCATCCACTCGGCTGCTGCTGGCGGCCGCCTGCTGTGGGGTTTGGCATCGCAGCCCGGCCTCCGTGTACATTGACGTTGTTTGTTTGAGAAACGCATTTAGGTATTCTTTGAATTTAGCTTAAAAATATCCTTTCAGCTCGCTCTGTCCCACATACCTATGCCACAGGCTGCGGAAATCTCCCCGGAGGAATTTATGTCGTGTCACCCTCAGGGGCTCATGCAGCAACGATGATGCCGGGAAGGTTTCTTTTTCGTTTCTCTTAATATTTTCCTTAAAGAAAGGCACAAGAGCTCCCACCAGGCCCCACAGCTACGCACGGAACTGGAGGCAACAGAGATCAGTTTAGGGAAACAGTCTGACATCTTTGTACATTCTGGACATATATCCTTTTTTGCTGTGCGAGTGCATGGAGAGCGGGGGCTGATGCTGGATTTGGGAGGGAGGGTTTGTGGGCCGATGTGGGGGGATCTGCAGATGGGCGAGGGGCTACGTGTGTGCTTGAGTGCAATGCAGCCCACGAGCGATGCGTTTACACGTGCTAGGAGGTGGCACGAGTTTGTGCGTGCTCTGTGCGCGCTGGCACTGGTGGTGTTGGACTGCTTTTCCCGTTTCCCTTCCGAAGCACCCTTCCGTCTTCCTCTTTGTCTTATAAAAGCTGGGGAAATAATTTGCTGCTTTCTTCTTTATTTTTTTTTTGGTTGACTTGAATTCCTTTGTCCCCAGCACGGTGAGCATTACAGGATCGAAATATTTGAGGGGAGCCATTTCAGCGGTCCCAGCCTGGAGCTGACGGAAGATTGCTCCTTCCTGCAGGGACAAGGCTGGGACAAGACCTGCATCAACGCCCTCAAAGTGTACGGCGACGGCGCGTAAGTAACCGCGCGCGTCCCGGCACGCAGCCGCTGCGGTGCTCCCTGCCCCGCGTGCCCGTTGTACCCAGCGCCGCAGGGGAGCGGGGCGGCTGCAGAGACTCCCCCCGGTCGTGGAAAAG
The DNA here is from genome assembly GCA_009819775.1 of Phoenicopterus ruber ruber. Lineage (NCBI taxonomy): Eukaryota > Metazoa > Chordata > Aves > Phoenicopteriformes > Phoenicopteridae > Phoenicopterus > Phoenicopterus ruber. Next base: position 7,815,716 of record CM020216.1, on the reverse strand, counting down.
CCTGGTGATGTCGGGGGGACTTGGAGAAAGCCTAAAAACGTGAGTTAAGCCTATGTTTTAAGGATGAATGTTGGTGCCTGCCCATCGAGAGCTGCTTCAAAGGAGCGTGACTTTTGGCAGGTGGCAGCTAAGCACAAACTACAAGAGCTCTGAGACACTTTTTTAAGGTGCATGAAACAAGGAGCCTAAACTCAGGATTTTTTTCTTTCTTTCCTTTTTTTTAAACTTTTCTGTGCACGTTTCCGCATGCCTCTTTAAAATCCGCGCAGAGGCTTTTGGGGAGGGTGGATGGCTCCAGGTGATGCAGGTCAGGGCCGCTGCTTTGCCAGTGGCTTCACCAAGGCTTGCTGCGACACCAGAAGCCTCCTCTTCGGGCAGCAAAAATGAGGCAGCAGCGTCTCACCTTAAAATTATTAAATCCTGCCTCTGAAAGACAGGGGTAACTGCAGCGGCGATACACAGCTACCCCAATGGGGTTTTTTGGTCACCTTCGGCGCCTTGCAAACCCCGTTTGCAGATGCTTTGCTGATGCTTGGCCCCATCCTCCCACACTCCTGAAAGCCTCAGCAGGACGGTGGCTTTGCCTTTTTCTTGATGTTGGGTGGCAATTTGCATTTTCTCAGTGGTGTTGATCCCTTTATGGTTTTTTTGCTCCAGTTGTGAGCAGGGCTGTTATCCGGCCGTCTCCGTTTTCCTCTGTCCGACAATTGCGTTCTCACTGCAAGCGTGCTGGGAGTGGCGGAACGCCATAAACCCCTCCCGGAGCCGGGCAGGGGGTGGCTGGAGCGAGGCACAGGGCAGAGGGGACACCCTGCAGAGGAGGGAGCGTAGAAATGCTCTTCTCCGTGTGTCCTGGACTGAATATTGCACATCTCACCCGTGCCCAGTGTGGAATGCTGGACCCTTTCTGTCCACAGCAATTTTTTCCCAGAATAGGAGAAAGGTTGTTGCCATCCAGGCTTGTGACGTCCTGACAGCAAGTGTCCTGCAGGACCCTTTCTGATTCAAACAAGACCTCTCGTCTTCAAAAAAAACGGGCTTACGATCAGGCAGTGGCGGTTCATTAAAACTAAGGAGCAGAGCTACCAGCTCCTAATGGGAAGAAATGACCGGAGCCCACCAGGGACCCCGTTAGCGCTGGGCATTTGAAGCAAAAGGCATTTGAGTGCCAACACTCTAAAGCCAAGAGAGAGCCTGCGAGAACTCTGGCAAGAGCTTTAGGGCCAATTATTTACCACACGTGTCCCTGTAGCAGAGCATGGAGCTTGAGAAATTGGGATGCTGCCCAGAAACTTTCAAGCACTTAAATTATTCAGATTGATTTTCCCCCTCCCCTGCAAAATATATAAGGGGCACAGAGCTTGCTTTCCCTCACATGGGAGCCTAGACTGTTTATGTTAACATTACATGACTTCTCAAAGGCTTTGAGTAGTGATAAAAAAAAATAGAAAAAAAATAAAATACTGAGAGGAGTGTGGTAAAGAAACTCGCTGAGTTTTGTAGAGTTACATTCGGACCCTGGGAAGATGGTCATCGAAAGCGTGGGGAAGGGTCTGTAAAGGCCATTGAAAGGCAGGACGGTGCAGAGGGACCTGCTGGCAGAGGTGAGACCATGGAGGAGAAAGGGGTACCCTCAGCACCACTTTTCTCCTTTGGATGGACCGTATGAGCCCAGGTGACCCCGGAGCTGCTGTAGCTGGTGCTGGACTCAGCCTGGCAAAGTCCTCCCAGGACTCGTCCTCGACCGTTTGGGGAGCGAAGGAGATGGGGTCACTGGAGAGGAGGGGGGTTTCAGCCACAGGCTGTCTCCAGCACATCCCCAGGCTGAAAGTGGGTCTGGTTTACCCCGTGCATGCTGAAAGCAGACGTAAAGCAGGGTCCCTCTGAGTTCCCTGCCAGCTCCCAGTAGCGCTGAAGACTCGCTCTGCAATTTTCCCCTTTAATTCCCCCAATGTCACGTCCGTCTGGTTTCTCAGTCGGGCTGAGAGTGTCCGGCACCTTCCCCGCTGCCCTTTTGGGGCTGGCGTCTGCTACCCCACACAGCCAGAAAGGCTGATGATAAAGCTGTTAAAGCCATGCTGGAAATGAAATTGCTATTTCGGAGCAGTTTCGAGATGTTACCGCCTCCTCGGAAGCTGTTGCGTTTTGCGTGGTGAGCGGCTTTGCCTGTCCCACGGGCAGAGCCAGCTCCGGTATCACATATGGTATCATCTGGTTTTAGACGAAGACATGCGCTTCTTGTCCTTCGTGCCTCAGCCGCTCCAGAGAGGATTGCTTAGAAATAACCTTAAAAAGCTGAATTTGTTTTACAGTCCAGGAGAGAATACCCCAAATAGGGCTTTTCTAAGCTACAGTGACGTAACTTGAAGGAACCAGACCAACCATTTATTCTGCTGAAGCATTTATGAGCGTTTGGTAGATGTTCTGCAGTCAGGCTGTGAATTATCAACCAGAACAGGTGCCCAAACGTTGCTGCTCAATAAACGTCACACATTTCTCGGCAGAGGCGATAGCTGCTCACGGCACTGCTCGAGTCCTACCTGGAGAATGAGTGACCTCGAGCCCTACTGACAGCATCCCGCTTGGTTCGGGCCGAAGCTGCAGCAATCCCCTGCCAGTTTTTCAGCGCGAGCAGCCAGTTTTGACTTATAGGGCTTGAGCTGGTTCCATGCGAGTTTTATTCCCGTGTCCTCTGGGTTTATGTGCTAATGAAACACAGCACCGAGATGTTTGAGGGCTGCGTGCTATGTGCCTAGATCAGCTCTCTCATGCTGGGCTTGAGGACAGGATCATCTTTTTTTTTGTTTTCTGGGCTCCTGACCGACTTGATTTCCTCTCTCGCTGATGGTCTCAGAGAATGTAAATTTTAGGCAATAAAGGAACAGCTAAGTAAGCCATACAAGTCTTCACTCATCACCTTGCACTGCCAATACACTTCACTCCCATCTTTCTGCTATTCCTTTTATTCCTCTTTTTTGCAGCCTTCCCCTAAGCAGAGGGACAAGCCAGTGTGTTCTTATCACCACACCAGGTCACACAGTCTGCTTCCATCTACCCCAAGGCCTGTCCCGTTCCCTCTGTGCGACTGCGCAGACACATCAACTGAGTGTCTGGAGAGAAACGCAGAGGTCTTGGGGAAGGGAGTGACTATGAGGGGCTGCTCTGCCCCCTGCACTATTCCCCAGGGTCCACCAGTTGTTGAAAGATGCCCTAGAGCAGAGCAGAGCTGGAAGATCCACCGTGTCCCTGTGGGCCAGCAGCGCCCTGTGAACATCCCTGTCCTACCACCATGCAGTATTTTCAACAACGTTAGGTATTCTCAGCAGGAGGGAGTGACTGGAAGGTGCAGAAAATAGGATCGGGAGCTCTTTTCGGGAGTGCTTGAGGGAGTGATGGTGAGCTGATGGAGAGAGGCCCATGATCATCCAAAAATATGAAGAGGTGCATATAAGCTGAAGGGATAGGGTAGAAAAGGAAGAAAGCCATGTGTGCCTTATGAACAAGGATGGGGTGTATCTAGACAAAGAGGATAATTTTGTAAATTGTTCTTAATTAAGCTGAAGAGCTGAGCACGCTCTCCGACAGCGCACATCAGGATATGTGACGGGGGGGACAGGGCTTCAGGTCGATCTGCCGTTACACTCACATGAGCAGCGGGCAGCCTGCTCCATGTGCTGCAAAGTGAGCTTCAAAGGAAAAGTCTGAGGATGACTTTGTAATTCTGGTTCGGATATAAATTGGCTGCAAAAAGTGCCAAAGAACGAGCTTGTTTGTTTGTAGGAAACGCTCGGGATCCAAATGTCTTGGCTGAGCACATTGCAGCGACGCTGCAGAAAGGGGTTGAGCAAGCGCGGGCAGCAGCGAGGAGAGGGGCACCCAGCAGGCGTGTGCTCAACGCGCCGGTTGTATCAGTGCACAGACAGGTGGGAGCAGGAACCCACCACAGTCCCACCTGGTGTCCTCTCAGAAACACAAAATAAATCCAAATACGTCAAGGAATCTGTAAGATGGCTTGACTAAATACCCTAACCTTTTGCTTTTTTTTTTGTTTAAAATAATGCCCGTGGGTGGCTGGTTTTATAAACAACTTTTTTCCTAGGACTCCAGCTTCTTGCTCTGGGTCAGACTGATCTGAGTTCACCAGCTGTTGTCTGACCCTGGAGGCCCAGCAGTCTTTGACCCACTGAGTACTTAAAGGAGTTTCTCCCTGGAAATCCCACATACAGTAGGTCCCAACCCAGATGTCACAGCTGAATTCCTGGCAAGAGACAGATCACAGAAATCAAATGATTTGGAAGATTGCATTTGTGCTCTGTTGTCATTGCTAAGCCAATAGGTGGGACAAGCACCAGAGATCCTTATAAAATCCTTTAAAAAGCTGGGAAGAGAAGAATGAGGCAGAAATGAGCAGTTCAGCAATGATGGGGTGGAAACCTGGCTGTGAAACTATCACAGCAATGGCAAAATTTGGTTAAAAAGCATGGGAGATATAAATAGAGGAAAGAGGTGACACTTGTGGCCACATTAAGATCATGGCAAAATTTGGCCCTCTTGACCATCAGAATTGTTCCTGACTTGAAGACTTTCAAATGGAGAAATACATGCTAAAGAAACGTAGCCAAGGTAGGTGAAGAAGTCAGGCATGCCAAAGTCACCAAGGCTGTTGAGTGTCGTACCTATTTGTCTGTATTCCATGGGAAAGCTGTAGTTAACTCTGGATGTAGAGATAAAGTGAAGATAACGGAGCCAAGTCCTGCTCTCTGTTGGAAAGCATCAAAGAGAGGCCATTGAGAATTACTAGCAAAGAGAGAAATTATTAAATATGGTTCCCATCATAGCTAATGAGTCAGTTGAAAGAGGTAAAACATATTTCAAGTGTCGCCCATTTCTCCTTACAGTCCAAAAAGGGTTTATCCAGGGTCTGAGGAGACTCATGTCCTTCTTTAGCACTATCAAATGCTATCAAATTCTTTCTGTTGCACATGGTGAGGCTCAGAGAGATCCATTCCTACAGCAACATGAAGCGGGAAGCCCCTGGTCCCAGGCTTCATCGCTGGTGTAACCCAAAACAACTTCTAAAGGCAAGGTCCAGTCTGGCTGTGGATAACTGCCAGGCTATGCTGGACACGGGAGGAATCGCCAGCAGTTAACTCCACCGGGGCATTTCTGTGCGCAGGATGACCCTGGGGCTGTGGGGGGACCGTCGGGCCCCAGTAGTCTGCAGTACTGAAGTCCCTAAAGGCAGCCACTCAACGTGGGCGTGAGGCCGCCTCACCTGACCACGTTGCTGGGACCCACGGACCCTCCCTTTCTGCTCAGGTGGGTGCTGTACGAGGAGCCCAACTACCGAGGCCGTATGTACGTAGTAGAGCGGGGCGAGTTCGGCAGCTTCAACACGTGGCAGGCGCGCAGCGCAAGCGTCCAGTCCATCAGAAGAGTCGTCAACTACTTCTAACCAAGCTTTCATCCTACCAGCAATGGCCTGCTGAGACCAGGCATCACCCTCCTTCCCACTCACTGACCCATGGAATAAATTGTTAAACACCAGCTTTTGGCTCTAAGTACTTTTTTCCCATCACTTGCATGAGTTCAAGGGGGAACGGTCTTGCAACCTTTCTAAGCTTGATTTACATGCTGTGAGTTTGCTTTTTCATTCTGTAGTGATTTATAAGGAGGATACGGGGGTGATGGGCCAGAACTGGTAGTGACAAGCAGACCTGGGAAGGTGCTCCCCGGCGCGGTTGTGGTCTGACACGTGTTCACTCTGCCCCGTCCAGGGCCACCATGAGATGGACCCAGCTGACTCCTGAGGCCTGGAGGGGGTCACGTTGCTGCACACGTGCGTCGTGAGCACGGGCGCACAGCCGTCAGAGGGTCTGCTCGTGCCATGTGAGGATCATGTCAGGATCTGACCAACTTGTGAGGTCTGTCTGAGTGCGATGTGCTGGTCCTGATGCAAAGGTGATAGAAATCATTCGTCCTGAGTTACTTTGACCTTAGATCAGCACACATTAAAAATATATATTTTTAAAAAGTTCCCTGAAGGCATAAAACCTGAGCAATCTCCTCTTTGCTCCCTGATTCATAAGCCCTTCAGCTGACAATGACATTTTGAGGGGGCAGCAGCAAAGAAAACAGCCACAGCACTGTCACTTTCTGCACCACCCTCTTCCCATCCTTCGGCCCCTTTGGTGCTCCCAGTCCACCCCAGTTGTTTCAGTGCCCCCGAGCCCCACTCGGGGCTTGGCAGCCGGGATGGGAACAGCTCTGGCCATTCAGCTACAGACCACCCACTACAGCCTGGGCGCTCCCCCTTGCATTCAGCGCCCAAAAGTCAGGTAGCCTCCTTTCCGTAAAATCATAAGCTGTGTTCGGTATTAGCTAAGAGTGTTTCTGGCTATTTCAGGAAAGGGGTAATTTTATTCTTTTCACTCTGTTATTCTATTAGCTGTTAAGGCTTGGCTGTCTGATGGATCCTGACAGGCACGGGCACAGTGCCGGCCGAGCTTCAAAGCTCTGTGTTAATCCAGTGGGAAGGCTGCTGGTTCAACCACTGTCCCCAGCCCTTCGAAGGGACATGAGCGAGGCTGACAGGTCCCCAGCACACCGAAGCACGAGGCGCGTGCGCCTTCAGGGCTGCTCTGCTTTGCGGGTCTGCAATGGGATCCTGCTCATCGCAGAGAGACTGGGAGGAGCAGGGGCCCGTGCCCTGCGCCGGGGCAGGGGGCTAGTTGGTCCCGTACTGCATCCTGGTCTGACACCGGATCCGGCTGCTATTAGATCAATCCGTACTCCCCTGCCTTCTCGTTCATCTGTCCTGTTAGAGCTTCTTGGCTCCCTGTGGCTCTCTACCAGTGACGGGACCGGGGCAACTGGTAACAACTGGGCCTGTGCCTGTGTGAGAAGGACACGTGCTGTTCCCGTGATGAAATGGTACCGTTGGTAGAGTTGTGTCGATTGAGATTCGCCCCAGATGCACATACGCCATATATGCGTTATGGGGGGTATGGAAATGCAAAAAAAAAATATTTACTTTGTGAATTTAACAATAGTTTGGGTGACGTTTGCCTTAGCAGTGATACCAGCAATTACGTCCTCCTGTAGACAGGCTACGGTCTGGATGTCATCCTCTACCCAAATCATTGCAGAAGCGCTACAGTTACACCAGAACAGCTCTGGCCTGCAATGGCCGTGTCCTGGGTGGCTTGTGATGACATGTGGTCCATTGCGGCCGTAAAAATATTTAAACATCTTTAATGGATAACAAGGTATTTCTGTGTCAGAGAAGAAGGCAGGGAAATGATTCATTCATTGAGTGGGATGCACAAATGTACAACTCGTGCATCAACTCTTGCGTATTTCATTTTCTTTTAATTAAATGCAGCTTACGAAAGATTTTAGGAGTCCTTCCAGGATTAGCATTGCTCTTGCTTCATGAAGGCTCTAATCGGCTCCCGAGCTCAATGCACTCTATTAAAAGTTAATATTCAGTCACATGCATTGCGCTCTGTTGTGACCTTCTGGCCATTAATCTGTTAAAAAAACCCCAAATGTGTTTCCAAAGAAAGACAGGCATTGAATTGTGATTAGCTTTAAAGGAGGCTCTTCATTCATTTGAAGCACGTTCAATGTCACGGTGCAGCATGAAGGATAAAGAAACAAAGGCTTTAAAATATACACGAACTGGAATCCCAGATGCTCTAAGTAGTTGGAAGACAAAAGAAAAGAAAATAAAGAACAACTATTCACCCACATTCCCCCGAGAACAACAGCGTAAGCCCAGAAATCCCCGCACCTGGCTTTTTCGACACTTGGTGCGCACAGCCAGGGGAGGTGACTGTCCCACTAATTTTGGGGTCAGACCTGTGATATCGCAGATATTCTGCTGTACGGCTTCCAGTGTTCAGAGGTTTAACCCCCGCCGCGCAGACCAGCCCTTAGAGGGACCCGCTGACATCCCTGCTCGTCCTTAATGGGATACGTGGGACTGCGCACGTACACACAGATGTACAGGCTGACTCCAACATACAGCTACTGTGTGCAAGCCCACTTCATCTGCCCGCTTCAAACTCATCGTTTGTTTATATGTTCAGTAGATGAATATTTGTTATTTAAATTGTGGAAGTACTTAGGAGCCCCAGTCCTGGACCGAACACTACTGCATGCTAGGAGTTAAAAGCACAAAAAAGGCAGTCTGGTTAATCCGTGCTGTTGCGTGGAACCCTGTTTGTAACCAGCTAGCGTTTAGCCACCTATAGCATGTTTTACGCATGTCTGTAATATGCCTACAGACCAAATATTCATCATTTATTAACATCTGCCATCCCATTTATGAACACACTCTCAATGCAAACAGCTAGCCTCATGTAAACACTATTTAAAAAAATCCTCTGTATGCAGAAGTCTAATATCACTAAAAACTGGCAGCAGGGAATTGAATTCCAGCTATTTTTTCTTGATTTGAAACCTAAGTAGGGTGGCCATGGGCCTAATCCAAACACTGATGCTGCAGGAACATGCATTGCGTTGGCAGCGGGGGGATGTGGCTCTCCTTCTCTTCCTTTTCCCTCCCCCTCCTTGCTAAATCTGCACTTGTTTAAAGGACAGAACGTACAGATCCCATATGTTTGCTAGTGGTTAGGGTTTTTTTTTTTAAAAAAAGATTATTGACATTGCTCTAGTATGAAATGGTATGATTTGTGAGTTTATAGCACATAAAATATAAATGACAAAAATGCCAGCTTGATGTGAAGTGGATGTGAGATTGTGCAGCAGAGATCTGAGCTGCACGTCATTAAACTGTACGGCTGAATGAGTTCTGCTGTGTGCACCAAGGAGGCAAGCAATGGATTAAGTAAATTGGAAACTATTCTACAAAATGCTAGAGATAAAACAAAGATTCAAAAATGAACAAAAGAGACAAGTTATTAATTACAAGAGAGAGAACTAAATGAAATCAGCTCCATCTGGAAAACCAGGAAAGCCCTAATAATGAGCATTGCTGGGCTTGGCCAGGCTGCTGCAGTGTAATATTCAGAATAACTTTGAATTACATCTGGCCCCAAAGCAAATAGCTCCTGCCAGAATGCCTGCGTACATGAATGTCCTTTCCCTGTAGCTGGGTAATGTGGGAATTTGATGGAATATCTCATTCAAATGAATCCTTGGGAGATACCTGAGCAACTGCAGTACTTTTGCATTGCTATACTACCCAGTACACGTATATATAGTGAAGGTGAGGAGGAAATTGCCTACTGATCCACTGTTGGCATGTCTGATGTTGTCACAGCTCCAATGAATCTCTACTAACTGCTTACACAGGCGAACGGGCTGCAGAGCCACCTCCCTTCCCCGGGGATCGCAAGAGGCGTTATCCTGCTATTGAGGCTGCCCAACACTCACACCTTCCTGTGCTTTCTTCTCTCCTCCTCCAGAGACACCTCGCTGGACCTGGTAAAAATGAATTCACTCCTTGGTGTCTGCTAGAAATGTTTTATTAGTTCTTTCAGTAGAAAGTCTTGCTCAACAGTGACCTCTTTGACTGATTGCAGAAGGGAAACGAACAGCTTAAAAGGACATCCCTGACCTCTGGCACCAGGAGGAGAGCCATGGTCACCGCTAAAGCCTGAGCAATGGCAGGGTGAAAACGTAGCGGGGACACATCTTAGTACTCTGGAAGCATTGACAGATATCCTGGCTCCCATGCTTTGCCTGGTTTGCTTTTAGCTTTCTTTTCCCTGTTGTATTGAAGTCAAGAGAAAATTAACTTGGGTGAAAACAGGTTTGGCTTTGAAATTTTTACTATCCATGGGTTCAAACTCTTGTCCAGGAGTAAATCTGATACAGCTAACAAGTCCGTAAATCAGATTATATCTGCCTGATGTAGTCAGCAGCTTCAGCATTGCAAATGGTGAATTGTTTTTCTTTTTAATTTTAAAACCTCTGGTTTATTGGAGAGGTTAAATTGAGTTAAATCAGCCTCCAGTGGCTGGGACTCATGTAGCTTGGTGTCCTCTTGTTCCAAGAGTAACCATTCAATCAGCAGAGGAGGTGCAATAACATCTCACACAATTTGAGCTGTTCCCATATCTACTGGTGGCTACGAAGGAAACCAACATATGGAAGAAAGTAGAAAAGGACAGAAGTAAAATGTGTATTAATTTTCCATGGAGCGACAGAAACACTGAAGAAGGAGCAAATGGGTGCACCATGTTTTCCGTGGACAGGTGACCGTCTTTATGTGGTTCAGCATAAGTCAGTCTGTAATCAAATCAAGCTGTCCCGGTTTAAGCATGTTAACATATGGAGGAATGTACCAGTGTATTCAGTCAAATTGTGCGTGAAGCAAACATGAAATCATATTGAAATTGTTAATGTAAATTCCTTCTTTAAATATGATGATCTCTAGTGGATTGCGGTAAATCCGCACTTTGTGTAGGCATTCACACCTGCACTCACACAGTCCAAAATGCACTGAATGCTTCCTCTCAGTCAGAATGGTTTTACGTGCTCCTGCTAGGATACTCCGACGTCTGGGATGGTGAAGGATCAGTCCCTGCTATTTCGTGGAAAAACTGCATTTTTTTTTAATTTCATTTAACTCATTGCAGCAGTTTTGGGATGCTGCCACTCAGTTTGTTTAGCCTGATATAAACTAAGATAGCTGTTTTCTCATGTGAGTAGTTCTTGGTGGTCACCAGCATTGCTCATCATCTGTGATGGGGTAAGAGAGCAGTGCAACGCCTTCCCCACAAGACACCACGCCAGGCAAGCCAACCCGCTCATGGTCAGCACAGGTTTATTCATGTTTTGGGAGAGGTGCTTTTAAGCTCTGACGTTGCTGCCCCATGATCATGGTGGTGGGAAGGTGCGTGAATGATCCTGACTCATAGATGGGCAAGACTCTGTGGTTTCAGCTGACTTTCCCCTTGCATTTTTTGTGCTGTCGGAAACCAACAGCTTAGAGAGAGCAATAGCAAAAGAGTGTCCACGGAATGGACCTCTTCCTTGCATACCAAAACAAGTCTCTACGTGCTGTATATGCCATAAGGTACTAGCACATAACTGAGCCCCTTCTGACATGGTAGCATGCCTAATACTATAAGCTTAGCATAGTTCTGCAGGGTAGGCTGTACATGAATCCTGCTCTTAAATCAAGCTAAAGTTTGCAAGAAGACAAAGCACAGTATGGGCCTGTCCACACGCAGAGCTGACCTGCTAAACTATGCGAGTGCAACAGCTGCTCCAGTAATATAAGTGGGAATCAAAACTGCTGAGATTTGCAGAGCTTTATGTGGTTGTCATTGGTTTTCTTGGCTGGTAATGCAAGAAGAAAATAATAACATTTGAGTCATCTGAACCTACAATAATCATAATAATAATAACAGGATTCCAAAGGTTTTATTTTGTGTGTATCCTGCTATTATTGACTTGCCCTTTGAAATTATTTTTCTGAAAATAATAGAGCTTCTTTTTTCACTGGGGGTTGGGGCCAGATTAATTTGTCATCTACCTTTTAAAAAGAGAGAGAGAAAAAAAGCAGGCAAACACCATTTTGACTTCTGGAATGTATCATTTCAGTTCAGGTCTAACTACCGAGCTCACAATCTGCATTTCAAAGGTTTTAGAATTCTTTTTCTAGAATTTATTAATAAATGATATTTAAGAGTCAGGTCCCTTGACAATTAAGGATCACACATCCCATCAGAAATAGGGACTTTCATGATACTGGAAAAACTTCTGATTACACTGAATGATTCTTCTTTTCAGCTGCATTCAGACAATACAGGTTTGGAGACACACACAAAAAAATTCTGGTAGGAATCCAAAACCTCCGTAACAACCCCCCAGGCCTGGGATTTGTCTAATAGTTTGCTATTAAAGAGTTCTCTGGCTGGAAAGAAGTACCAGACAGACTTTCCCTTGTTCCAGTTCTTGGGGTATATATATTTTTTTTCCTTTTCCTTTTTCTTTTTCTTTTAAATTGGCATTTGACTCTTTAGCACAAACTTGCTGTCAAGATGATGGAAGCTCCAGAGGAAGGCACAGGTTACCAGGGTCTCAAAGCTTGCACTGATTTCTTGCAGAAGGTGTTCCTTTCCCAGCACCTCCCTAGCAGGACATAATAACAATAGTAAGAATACTAGTAATACCAACAATAATAAAAACATTCAAATTAGTGTTTTTTACCACTTGGGTCCCAATTACCCCTTGAAAGAAGCAGCAGAGCACTTCAGCTTGTACGGAAAAGACCCAAAACTGTGTCAGGAGGTATCAGTCTCAGTCCTTTGCCGTTCTTGACTTCTGCTGGGTGCAGCCAGGAGAGGGAAGCTCTGATTTCCCAGCTGCAAAGTGTGATTACCCAGCCTCGAAGGCAGGCAGGGCCAACCAGCGGGAACTAGGGCAGGCCCAGAGCTGTGCGTTGGCTACTGCAGCCTGTCCCAGAGGGACGCTGGCTGGCTCGGGAGCCTGGTGCAGAACCGGCTCATCAAGCAAGCCAGGTAGTTCAATCAAGTTTGTTTAGCCCAACTGCACCGATTTACTGCAGCCAAATAGCTGGCCCACAGCGTGTATATGTTCCTATATGGCTAAAGTCGTTCTTTGCATTTCCGTTCCTGTTCAAGAGCTCCGAGACTGCATATTTCAGTAGCGTCTCTGCAAAGTAGCTATTGTTTTATCATTTCAGTGGGTTAGTTGTGAAATTCATGCTGGGGGGGGGGGGGGGGAGAAAAGTCCCAAAGCAGTCGACTGAGGTAAATAGCAGCTCCTCTGTCCTGATTCTTTCCTCCTGCCACTTCTGTGACACCGTAACTCCCTGGGAATTCATCTCCGTGCCTTAAACTTCAGACATTGACTAACACGATTGCAGAGCACTGACTAGATGAAAATGGTCTATCAAATTTAAGGCTGGAAGCGAATCAAGGCCATTGGTTTGATCAGCTTCTCCTTCCCTTCACCAACACAAAAATCGGGAGAACAAGCACTTTTCTCATTAGCAAATGGTAACGGAGACCGTAGCCAAATTTAGAGAGAAAAGAGGAAAAGCATATTTCCTAAGGTTAATACCCTTAGCTAATATAACTGATTTGGCCTTACTGAAGTCAGTTGTAGGTAAAACTGGGCTCTGAATCTTTTGCTTCCTCATTGCATGGCTAGGCCTAATGTGAATCTGAAGGGTTAACAGCACAACTGCTAGTCCCCTTTGTATTTATCTGTATGACTATAAGTAATGCGTATTTCGAGCAATTGCATCCAAAATGAACAGATCCGCGAGAGGAGATGGATCACTTACAGAGCAGAACAGGAAGAGCCTGCAGCTGTCTTCCAAAAGCATGGGGTGGTTATTTTCTAGGTCCTAGCGCCGTTCCTAGCATATCCTGAAGCTCGAACATTTAATCAGCATGATTATCATCACACAAATGCTGCCAGAGAGTTTGACTTGCACATTTACTTTTTTACTAAATGAATAACCTTTCCAAAACCCCGTGATGTTCAAGCCTCTGTCATAATTCTTCTGAATTTTGGACGGCTTTCCTGCCTGCTTGGGGTTTGGCGTTTGTGTAAAGAGGTGTAATAAGAAAAGTTATTCACAGGAGAGTGTAAGATAAAGCAGGCAGCTCAGCCTGATTTAGCTAAGGCCTCATCCTCCTGGGGCTGCAGCCTGGCCATGGTGTGAGCAGATGCAGCAGCTCCTATTGCTATTTCAAGGGGAACTGTATCTGCTTAGAATAGGGGAGGGATTTTATTTCGAGCGAGCAGATGTTTTGTCAAAGTGGTGTAAGCTGCAAGGAACTGTGCTGGATCTGTATATTTTCATTGTCCTTGGATCTCAGTGGGTGCATCGCTGCTGCCTTGCGACAGCTTTCCTTGTTGGCATGCTCAAGGCCAAATTCTCTGGGAGCCCGCCCTGCCTTGGCCCCAGAAGGTCCCTGCTGGCGTGACAACAGCCCAGGCTGAGATTTCTGGGGGTATCTCAGAAGCACCCTCCCTTTCATCAGTCTCAAAGCACCTATTTGGGCACAGTGAACAACTAACAACCAGTGAGCGACTCGGCTAAGCCTCCTCGTCTTGGTGGTGTACCACAGGCTCTCTTTGCCCCTCTTTGGAAGTGGGATGAGGAACACCAGCTGCCCTACACCTCCAGAAGCAGTGCCGAGCCCCAGGTCACTCCGGTGCTTTATGCTCACCCCTTCCTAGAGCTCCATCTCTGCCGTAAAGGCTCCACAAGGCATGTGGAAGTCCCTGTGCCTTTTTTCTTTGCTTCAGCTTTCAATTTATGCTTGCATGCCACCAGAATATAGCGCCGAGCCTTCTAAGGAGCCCAGGGTCCCCTCCCTCCCTTTACAGCCTTGGTTCTTGGCTTCTCCTCTGAATCACAAAATGTCCCTTTCCCTGCAGCCAACTCACTGCTCTTTCTCCCGTTTCTTCTCCATTTCTCTCCCTCTTTCTCTTAAATAGTTGGCAGGAGGCCCTTTCTTTCATAACTTCCAGTCATTTTTGCCAGGTGACCCTGTGAGTAATCTCCCCCAACAAATAAGCAAAGGCCTGGTTAAAAGACCACTTCTGGCAGAAAGAATACTCCTCTTTTGAACCCCCTCATTATTCTCTCCAGTGGGTCTCTCAGGCAAACAACACGAAATCCAGATCACCCGCGTACCCAGACCAGACATGGCTCTGTGGCACACGCACACAGTTCTTATTTCCCACCCCAGTGAACGGCTCTGGGAAGAAGTTAACCTCTTGAGGCCAGGAAAAAGGCAGCAGAAGACTTAATAGCTTCAGTGATTCACGCACGATACTCCATAAAGTGGCACGGCAATTGCCTTTATTCCCCAGAGCTGTGCACACCAATTATTATTTTTTTTTTGGTCAAGTTTCACCCAACAGGCATTTTAAATGTCACGGTTTATATCCTAGATGAATTTCACTTGCGAGTGTTGTTGCTAAGACAGACCATATTGTGGCATCAATTTTTAATCAGGCTGTTCCCTCGAACTCAACAGGGAGTTCTGCCTGAGATCTGCTGGCGGTATAAATCAAGAAGTTGTGCTGCTAGCATTTTTTATTACTCACTTTATGTCTCTGTGAACAGGAAGGAAGATAAAAGGAGAGGGAGAGAGTTTAACTGAAAAATTAACTAAATATTACACCCTTTCTGATGAAATCTGTCTACTTTACACTCATGGAAGTGCAGCATCAGCCCCCCTTGGAATTCAGTTTGTTTTTCCTCCTGGTGCTTAGATGCTTGAGTTTGGTACTCCTGACATTTGCCCAGCGAGGAGCTGGATGCTTGACCCCGAAGTCTGGCGTGTGGACCATGTGTGGGCTGGGGAATCAGCAGACTGCTCCTCCACCATCATCTTTCTGACCGTGTCGTGCCGGTATCCGCTCCGTTTTCCAGGACAAAGAACACTCCCCGAATCTCCCGGCCCCACCTAACCCTTTGCTCTGGACGCAGTTCAAGTCCACACAGAGTGTATCAGTGCATTGTTTTCGCGGGCAGCTGGAAAACCTCAGGAATGAATGGAAACAGACGGTTACAGACCAGCTAAATTGCACTCTCTCCTCCCGACAGAAAAGGACTCCAGCCGGGGTGCCTTCCTAAAACAAGAATGGGATGAACACTACTGCAAACTCTGTGGGGGAGGGAAAAAGGAGAACAGAGATGAGGAAAGATTTATTCACCAAACAAGCCATGGGGTATGCTCAGGCAGTGAAAATAGACGGCATCAGGCTTCCTTGCGCTCCTCAACAGCTGCCATTTTGCGCCTCCCCAACAGAACATCAGTCACCATCTAGTCTTTTGCACTTTCATTGTGCCACTGATTTCAGTAGGATTTTCTTGGCAATGGAACTGTGGGCCTGATGAGGCTGCTGCAGCACGTTCCAGCCCTATTCAGCCCAACAGCAAGAAGTAAGAGAGACAGGCCGTGCCCACTGGGGAGCCCAAACTCATGCAAATAGAGGTGGAGGTTATTGCAGTGCACAGTTTCCCTGAGCAAACCTACGTTAGACCAGGTAGAAGTAAACTCCAGTTCTAAGGGTGAGAGTATTTGAGAAGGCAAAGCCACAATGTCTTGTGCATGAGAAATGCACCTTATAAATAACATAAAGTACCAAAAAAAAGAAAAGGTGTGTCATGAATATTTTCTCTATGAATCCAACCTAGGATGCTGCATTTGAGCAGCTCAAGCTTCAGAGGTGCTTGTAATCCTCATAGTAGGCTGAATGTTTACCCTGGTGTCCTTCTCTTCATCAAGGATCGCTGGGGTATTTGGTGGAGAAAATGATGAAGGAACAGCATTGGCTCTAAACAAGCTCTGGCAGAGGCACAGAAGAGGGCAGAAGCTTTGACATCCTTTGGGATGGTACTATTTGCTTCCACCACCAGCAACACCCATCTAAGCCCTTCCCTGCCCTTCTCAGACCTCCTGGAACAGGTTTGCAATTCCTGCGGTACCTGTGTCAGGAGCAGGGGCAGTCTGGGCCTGAAAGCCCGGTACAAAGCTCAATCAAGGCTATAGAAGATTCTTCTAGTTTGATCAGTGGGTTTAGTATAATTGTTCATATAACTCTCTTAGCAATGAGGTGTAAGAGATTGTAAATGTTCTCCCCTTACCTAAGGTAGCATATCAATTTGGCTCTGCTAACGACGAGGCAGACAAACAACTGAGCAATCTTCCAGAGGCCAGATGTGAATGCAATTGTTAAAATACTGCCTAGGTCACTGGTTGCAGCTTCAGCATTTTTAGAAATTTGTTTTTGTACCAATGTCAAAGGCACTAGGGCTCTCTGCTTGCATCAGTACAAATCTGGATTAATGCAGTTAAAGCCAGCAGAGTTGTATCAGTGCAAAATCAGTTAAAATGGGCTCAGAATCAGACTCAGAAAGTTACCCTTGTGTCACTTAGTAAGACATATTTCTTTTGGCTTCCATTTAGATTTGGTCCTTAAGGAGCCTGTCATAAGAGATATATGGTCTGGGCAAGAGGCCAGCTTACCGTCTGGAAGAAACAGCAGGGCTCCCATCGAAGTAGGGAACAGGGTAAAATGAGCTTTTGACTATTACTTTGTAATTTTGTAAATATTTGTAATTTTGAATTATGCAGTAAAGTTCCTGTTAGGCAGCAGCATGATAGAAGGGCCTTGCTGTCTATAGACTATGTGAGGAGGAAGCTGTTTACAGTAATCTTTGAAATAGCTGCCGTGAGATCTTACACTTCCTGGCATCTTAAAAATTTCTAGGAAATTGCATCTGCTTTCTTAGCCAGAGAGATAAGATGCCTTCACAGCAGTGGTTTTTAAGCCATCGGTTCATCACAGCAAAAAGTTAATGCAATAGCCTCCCGCCACAGCTCCGAGTTTGTGGTTAAACTCCCATTGCCGCCAGTGACTGACATTGGGGTTAGGTACTAAGACCCCATTTGTATCAACCAGCAATACTACCATCACCTAACCACTCGCTAGGTCATTGAATACCACTTGATTTTTCCAGATCCCAGGCTTTCAGACTCCTGATGCTGATCAGGAGTAGCCCATCCACCCAGGTAAAGCAGCAGTGGACAGCAGAGACATACGTGGGTTTTGCAGACGGGTATGCTTGTTACAGCAGTATAAGAAACCTAGAAAGCCAAATATTTTCAAAAAGAACTGGTTTGGAAACACTGCTTCAGATCTGATTAAAAACCAAAAGAACTTTGTAGATGTTTACAGGAAATCCTAGGGTACCACCCTTCGTCCTGTAGGGGAAATTTGCTAAATCTTTATACCCATGCTAGACTGCTGAGCGCTCCAGGGCATTTTAAACGGCAAAGGATCCACTCTTATATGAGGAAAGGAAGAACTGTGTTGCCTGTAACAGAGGTCAGTAGCAGAGGAGTCAGAAGGAACTGCAATGCTGTGGTGAAGCTTGAGTCTGAAGTCTTTAAGGATAACTTCAGATGGTGTGCAGAACTGCACACACAGGCACTCTGCCCAGAGCCTCTGAAGGCTTTTGGATGACCCTCGGAGAATGCATGAAATTCCAGAGTAGGCAGATGGGGAGGGTCTATACGCCTTCCCAAACAGTTTTTGGTGTTTCCTAATACAATTGCCAATACTACAGTTGTCTGTGTGCCTCCACATGTGCTTCTCCAGTCCTATTCCCAGTGGTGCCCCACGCTCTATGGGTTAGGGTTTTGTGAAGCCTGGTTCTGCACTCCAGCTACAAACTGACACTGTGTTAGGCATCACGGCGCGCGGTGCAGGCATACACCATCCCTCCTGCGCTGCCTACACGGGAAGGGAGCCTCAGCACGCAGGCTGGAAGGGAACCATGGTGTACTCAAACAGGTCTGCTAATCTGGGTGGCAAGAAGACCGCTCTAAAGAGCATGTGGTCCCACGTGTAGACATTACCAGGACATGAAGACTGCAGCTGGTCTGTGGGTCAAACCAACCCTTGCTTTCAAAGAGGCCCCAAGCAATATTACACACAGACTAGATGTAGATGCATGGTCACAGCCTTCCCCTGCATTGTAACCGGGGTGCAAAGCTCCACATGGATCTAGAGCTACACGGTGGTCTACGATAAATTTTGAGGGCTGGCAAGGTCCCACTGGTATGAATTGTTAGGGAATTTCTTTGTTTAAACGCTTGGCCGCAACAGCATCCTGTGGCAATGAGTTCCACAGGCTGATTACACGTCTCCTAGAAGGTATTTCCTTTCAGAATTGCGAATTATCTGGCTTCCATTGACTTGCCCTCATACTTGTGGCATCGGGCTGGGAAATCAAGACATTTTATCCTACAAAGCTATGCAGTGGCATTTGAACACAAAGCTCTTCGCCCATCTTTTAGCTGAAGTATGACTCTGCCAGGAAAAGTTGAATGTTGCTGTTACTGGACTTACCAAAGGATGAAGGGAAGAGAAGGAGAGGGCGGCTTCTCCCCTCCCTTCAAGCCCTAGCACTTGCTGGGCCTGTGGAGCAGGGCCTGGTCACGTACTAATCAAGAAGCTGTGCTGACTTCTGCTCCCCCATCCTCACTTCAGAGTAAGGCTACATCTGCTCGAGTTTTGATAATTAAATCCATGTAAAATCAATCTGCCTTCACCAATGCCAACTCTTAATGCAAGTGAAGCTACTTAGACGTTGATAATGTTTTGAATTAAATCAAACCAGTAGAAGCTACATTTAAATCTATTTAAGGTTAGATTTTATTTACATTGTACTAGTGTAACTGGATCGATTTTTAAATCAAATTTAACCCTACCAAGGCAATTTTCTTGGCATAGACTAGGTTTGCTCAGTGAGGAACCTCGCCTCTGGAGACACCATGTAACATGCTTTTGAGGCTAACAGTTCTCATTGACTATAACGATGTGGTTGATTCAAAAAAAAAGACAGGCTGGATGTCAGCGCAGGATATGTCACTATCAATCTTCCGGGCCCCTGATAGCCATTTTAAGAGAGTTAGTTGGCTTTTGCAATTTTCTGAGGTGAAGAAAGAGGAGGTAATACTTAATTATCGTCAATTCTGACAGTGATTGGGATTGACAGCCTGAAGCAGAGCAATAGGATGAAAGTGAAAAGATGCTGGCAGCCAGAAAGGTCCTTCTGTGGGAATGCGGAGGGGCTGGGATGACAGAAGGGGTTAATTCTCTAAGAAAGATAATTTGCATTGCCGCACACTTTATTCTTTTGTTTCTGGTCGGGTGAGCGGAGCTCTCCATGCTGACTTCTTTGGGGCGTTATTGGCTCTGCTTCTTTGACAGAACAAAAGAGCCTTTGTTGTCCATCAAAGACCATTGCAATTCCATCCAGATATCCAAGGTCCCAGAAGGGGGAGGTGGATGTGGAGGAGCTGCCTGTGTTCCTTCCCCCACAAACAGCATCAATAAAATTATTGAAATAATTTGCATCATTATTGAAATCTTATCAAGGGAAACGTTCTTCAGCATTTACATCAGTGCAGCTACTGATGTAAATGCTGACTTAAATGAGACTTCCAGCAGGGCTGGGAGCCTATGCTGTATGTCTGAAGGTCTGTCAAGTGAGTCTGAACACAAGTAAGTTGGGATGAAGTTGCTTGTAGGGGCTTTTGCACCCGACCATTACTGTCTTGAGGGGGGGTTAAGGAATCTGCCTGCACTGTGTTGTCTCTGGATCACAGATGTGAGAACAGGTTGAACCTCTGGTGGAATGAAGGCATGTTTTAAAGACAAAGGTCCCAATTCGTCCTACTTAATGGAAGAGAATTAGGAACCTGCTGATGCTGGACCCCTGGCATAGTCCATGGTGAAGGATAGAGGCACCCCACTCCTCTTCCGAAAGACAACGTAGCTGATCTAAACTCCACATCCTTCGTTTACTCACGGTGACTGCCAAAAGAGTTTAAACTTGGCTCCAAACTTAGTACTAGCCACTGGATCCCGCAAATCATGTACTATGAATCTAGCCATAAACATCTGGATGCCTTCTCAAGGTTTTATATTTATCTGGATGTTATAGGAGCAGCTCATGCATCTCTGTATGTACATATCTGTATTTATGTAAAGAGCTAATAGAAAATTGTTGGAGAATGACCAGTGAAATGTATACCAGCAACCTTGAGTTTTGTGCTTGTGCATCCTCGGGTGTTTGGATGAAGGAGGATTCATTGCAGGATTTGGGCCCTGAGGAGCAAAATCAGACAGCAGATTACTTTCTTTTGCTTTCCTCATGGCACTACAATGAAAAAAAAGGAGACTACAAATGTAACAAAGAAAAATTATCTAAAAGTCAAGCAGGTAAAACCAATAGAAAAAGAATATTAAAAAACCCCTCAAGAAAATGAATAAATATTCATGAAAATATTCAAAAGCTCAGATGCTTTCATCAGTCACCATAGGAGGGAAATGTTCACTTAAAATAATCATAAAAAATCTTGAAAAGGCATTTAAAAAGGGGGGGAAGGAACAGCATACCTTCTGCTTCCATGGGCTCCTGCAGCCGACGCACAGCCGAGCTCTGGCTGAGGGTTTCCCCTCTAGCTCAGCCTCCCCTGGAGATTTAAACTCTGTGCAGTTAAAATGCACATACCTGCCTCAAACTGAACAAAATACCCCTTCCGTCTGAATTTTCCCTTGCATTCACATCACAGCAGCATAGGAAAATAAAAAGGAGTGCTAATCTATCCTACAGTTTCCCGAGCAAGGACTCCAGGCAGGGGTTTTGTGAGTGGATTTGACAGATGTACGAGCAGATGGTGAGGGACACTCCCTGAGAGCAGCAGATTCCCAGGCCTCCATGTCCAAAAAAATATCTTTCCACGGATAATGTGATTTTCAGAGGGAAGAAATCCAGCGCTCATGTCTCACACCAAAAGTTCTTGGTCATTTCTTGAACATGCAGGGGTTGTGCAGAAATGCTTGTCTTCAGAGAAGAGCTGGCTGGTGGCGATATGCCACGGGGCTCGACCTGACCCTCGCAAAACCCAAATTTGCAGCCTGACAGTTCTGTCTCACAAACTTCTCCATGGTTGCATGGCTACAACTGGCAGCCGAATCGGGACCCCCTTGTGTTTGCATTAGGTGTGACATATTAGGCCTGTTTCGCCTCTGCCAATATAACATATCCCGTGAAGCACCCATTTAACGCATGCATTTCTGTATGCCCACGTACTGAAATACATCATGCAGGAGGAGGGCTGAAGTCTTGTTAAATGTCTGCGAGTGCCTGGTGAACCCCTATACTGAACATGATGGTGTGAAATGGAGCCGACAGGCATGTTTTGAGGCCAGTGATATGACACAAAAAAGTGCTTTTCTGATCAAATGGGGCGGGAGCCAGGAGAAGGGAGTTTTGTGGCTTATCCTACCACTACCGGCACGTTTTTAGCAGCAAATTAGCCTCAGCTGCCCTTTTCTTATGGGGGGAACCAAGTCAGACCCTGCCGCTGCCTCAGTGGGGGCTCTTGGCCTCCCTGCATCACCTTTCTCTGCCCAGTGGATTTATCCTGTGTATGTTTAATTATGCCGTGGTGGGACAGGACCCTTTTGGCCCATGTTTTGCTCCACTCCGAAGGCAGCGGAGCCCTGCTTTGGAGCAGCTCCACCCCACCACACTGCCATGTCGGAGCCCTTGGCCAGGCAGTTTGGGGCAGCGTGAAGCTGGGGGCCTTGCCGCCAGCCCAGCTCATAGGGTACCAGGGGTGGATGGGGCGAGGGGCCGCATTGACAAGAAACAGCCCAAAAAGCTTCGGGAAGGCGTGGAGCGACATAGGGGGTTTGGGGCTCCCGGGGGGGGGGCTCCTGAGGAGAAGTTTAGCGGGAGCTCGCCTGGGGAGGGGGGCGAGAGGAGGAACAAAAGGTGATGGCTTCCCTCAAAGCCAGCCCCCAGCTCGGCAACACAAGTGTCTGTGTCTCCCCGGGAGGCACCGGCCTGAGAGGCCGGGAAGAAACGCGGCTGCCCGCCGGGGAGCCCGCCGCGGGGCCGGTGCCCCCGGGGGGTGCCCTGAGGCGGCGGGGCTGGCGCAGCCGCGCCGCGGGGCCGGCCGGCAGCCTGAGGGGGCGAAACGTGCCGCAGGAAGCGCTGCCTCCCCCCGAGGACAAGCCTGGGGACTCCGCTGGGGGTGTGGGGTTGTTGTCGGGTTGTTTTGGTTGTAGTACGGTTATTAAAGGCTCCCCAGCGGGGAGAGACCCTCCCGCCCCTCAAGTCTTGCCCCCTCACCGCCGGCTGACTGAAATGAGGTAAGGGGCGGCTTCAGCCCTGGGGAGGCGGGCGGGGAGAAGGGTGGAGGATGCCTGTTTCCCCCGAAAAGGGGGGTTGCTGCGTGGGGAGGCCGTCCCGGAGGGGCAGAGCTGCCGGGCACCTCCCGGGAGGACAAGGCAGGGAGCGGTAGCACCGAGGAAGCGGCACGGGCGGGGGGAGGCCGCGGCTTCCCGCCCCGGGGAGGGGGTTGCCGCGGTTGGAGGCGGCTTTAACATGGAGGGGGAGGTAATGGAGGGAGGGCCGGCGCTGGGGGTGGGGTACCGCCCCGAGGTGGCCTGAGGGGGGCACGGCGGCGGCGGGGCGCCCGCCTCGGCCCGGCGGCGGGGGCGGAGGGGAGCCCTTCCCGCCTCCCCGCAGGGCGGAGGCGGCGGCGGCGGGGGGGATCCCGCGCTCGGCCCGGCGCTGGCTCCGGCCCCCCCGGCGGGAGGAGGTTCCCCTTCCCCGGAGGGTGAGTGCGGGATCGTCCCGGCGGAGACGAGCCCCGCGCCTCCACCCGGGGCCGTGTCCGGGGCGGTGAGTGCCGAGGGAGGAGATGCCGGGGGGCCGGGTGGGAGGGATGGCGGCAGCCGGGGCGGGGAGGGCTGGGGGCCGCTGAGGTGATCCCGCTGCGGCCGGGGGAGGAGGCAGGCGGCCCCTCGGGGCGTTGGGGGCCGCCTGAGGCTGGGCTTCCCTCGCTCGGAAGCGTCGCCTCTTCAGCGTGCCCCAAGTTAGCCTGGAAACTGCTTTAAGAAGCAGCAGCAGCGTGCCGGCAGCCCCAGAGCCGGGCACCAGGTAGCGGTACCGCCGCCGTCCAGGCTGGGTCCCCTCCAAGGGGCTGGACGTACCTCTGTGCCCATGGAGAAGGCACAGGAGTGAGCGTGTGGTTGAAGGGCCGTCTTCCACGGTAGGGCTTCGGTTCCTGCGGAGAAAGAGGCACTCAATGGCTTCAGCACACCCTGACTGAGAAAGTGATGTATCCATGGGGGAGATGAAATGATTTAACGTGCCCTCCTTTGTGTCCCTGTGCAGGAGTCTGGACTACCCTGCTGATTTTTTGGAGTTGAGGTAATGGCTGAAGTTGGTCGGTGGGAGACGGCTGGAGGCCCAGAGCGCGGTCTGGGGGTTGCACAGCGCCTATGATCTGACCCGCAGCCTCTGCCTTTGCTGGGACCGCCAGGATGGGGAACAGTGGCTCAGCGGTGAAGGTCTGCACAGATCACCAAGGAGGCATCAACTGGCTGAGCCTGAGCCCAGACGGGCAGCGCCTGCTCACGGGTAGTGAGGATGGCACTGCGCGGCTCTGGAGCACTGCAGACAGCCAGTGCCATGGCCACTTCCAAGGTACAATAGCTTCTTTTCGCCTAGTTTTTGAGTCTAAAGCATGGCACAGGCCACACAGCATGTTCTGGTCTCTTTCAGTCCCTGCAGCCTGCTGGGCAACTAAAATCATGCTTGTTTTGGCGTTGTTTTTTTGAGTATTTGTTACAGTAACGTTAAGCAGAAGCTGTTTCAACCCAAAACAGGTTACCAGCGCTACTGAATGCATGGATCCTTTTATCTCAGAGTGTGGAACGTAACAGTCATTTAACTTATGTCTCTTTCTGGAAGCCCTCTGTTTTACATCCTGATGAAATATTGACTTTTTGTTATTGTCTCTGTCTCTCTCTCTTTTATTTATTTTTTTTTTTCTTTTTGTCCTTTTAATCATCTCATTTTCCAGACAATCTTTATTTAGAACCTCTTGACCCAGAAGTCTGGAAAGAAACCTTACTAAAGAGGCTATTTTTTTCCCCACATTTGACACACAGGAATGTTAATTGCTGGGCTTTTTCATTTTAAATTGATTTTGCATTTTAAACAAAATTTATTATCCTTAGACTAGCATCTCAATAATGAAAAGAAAAACTCTGTGGAAAGTACAGTCACGCAGGAGTCAGATGTGGACTAAAGATGTTTGTATTCTCACTCACCCATGTTCTTTTCTCTTAATACAGGGAAAAAAAAAAAAAAGATCTTCAGTTCTAATTCTTTTTTCTTCCAAAGAAGAAATCACATTGCTGTGATTTTTTTTTGTTGTTTGTTTGTTTGCTTGCTTGTTTTTAACTATGGAGTATTGTCTTTTTTCACCACATCCTGCCATGGTTCTAGCTCCTGGAAAACTCACTGGATTTGCTTTAGGCTTAGAAATCCCTTTAATCCACTAATTAACTTCTAACTAGAAAGAGAAATGTATTGGATAATATTCAGAATCTGGCCTATGTACTGCCAGTGTTTGGGGTAAACTCTAAAGAAGGTTGGCTAGATGGTTTGTGAACTGTCAGTTGAATCAGATAATTCTATGTATTCTATATTTATGCACGCACACAGTTGTTGTGTAAATTTGTATCGTACAAGCTATAATTACTGATAAACCTGTATCTATAACACAGTTTCAAGCTTCCACCACAGCACAACCAACAGACTTCTGTGGTGGCTGCTTTTGACCAGACCAGCACCAGACCTTGTCTGCCACAGGGGGTTTTGGCATCCTTTGTGTGGCTTGAGTATTATTGATGGTTAAAATCTGCCTGACGGACTTGGGTGCAGTAACCAAGATGCTTTTTTGATCTTCTCAGAGCAGGATTACATGATGCTGTGAGAAGAATGCTGGTGGTTGAAACCTGTCCCGTTTAAGCTGCTTTGCAAAAAGTTTTTACAAAAATGTGAGGATAGGTATAGTTTTGCTTATAGCCCTGGTGATCTGTTTAATTTTTGACATCTGGTGAATTTGCTTAAGAGGAAACAAGATGTGTGTTTGTAACATGGATTCTGGTTTTGAACTACAACAAGGCTTTTGAACTACAGGAGTTGTAATAAAATCTGGGGTTTGCTGTCAGTGAAACGAAGTGTTTTACTGCTTTCCCTCAGTTTTTTTACCATCTCTTTATAACATGATTCTGTTTTTCTAATATCTTTGTCTGTTCATCTGTCTCTCTTTAGTCACATTTGTCCTTCTTATATTATTTTTTTTCTCCTCAAAGAATAGTGTTATTTAAATCACAGTAGAGCCCACCAGCTTCAATCAAAGTCTGGAGCTCTTTTGTGATAGTTACTTAAGAGGAAACAGTTCTGATCTTGAAAACTTACAGTCTAAATAATTAAAACAAAAGAGTGCAAGATAATACTATCCCAATGATTAGATAGGTGACAATTTCACACGAGATCTTGGACAAATCTGGGATTTGAATCCTAAGGTGATTTTTAAATGTGGTGCATTTAATGATCCAATAGAAAAATTACACATCTTGCTAAGCAGCAACACAAGCTTAAGGTTGTAATATTGTTCCTCTTTGCTAGCATTACCCTGTTTTTCAGCATGAAATTTTTAGAGTAGCGGTTATGTTTATTCTATTGTAACTGTAGAATCCCAACATACTCTGAATACTGTATAAATAACTGTGCTCTTATTCTTTCTTTCTGTGTCATTTCCTTAAAGGTATATTGATATTTTGAAAATTGTGGTTTTTATTCATGTTATTAGCCATAATGGGGAAAGTATTGGCTGACTTTTTACCAGTTATGTTTTTTTGTTTGCGTTTCATTCTGCTTGGACAATGAAACTAAACTTGCTGGTAAGTCTCATGTCGCTTCCTTTTTTCATAGTTTCATGCTTTAATTTAGGGCTGTTTGTGTTCTGACAATCAATGGGCTGGGTCGAAATGCAGCCTTTTTTTCCTGATTTCCGAAGAAGGAAGGAAAAGCATTTCTTTATTAAAAAAATAGGCCAGTTTTTTACTGGTTTTAAACTTCAGTAGTCTTGAGTTTCGTTATACTGATATTAATTTAGCTTATGTACTGTTTGATCTGCCTGACTTGTAGAACCATACTGTTTTACCTTTTTACTTAATCCTTATATCAGTAAAGCAGAGTTTTCTGCTGTTAATTAAAAATGTTGTGTTTTATACATATCCTTAAACGTGAGGAACATGGTGGTGCATTTAAAACTAGAGTTTCAGTCCATTTTTTTGCTGTATTTTGCTTTTAGTTAAGGTGAAGAGCTCGACTAGTCTGTCCTGCTTGCATGCACAGTGACTGAATTTATTTCCTTTGTTATTCCTAGGACATGAAAGTTACATCACCTTTTGCCACTTAGAAAATGAGGCTGCCTTCACGTGTAGCGCAGATCATACCATTCGAAAGTGGGATGTGATGACAGGTCAGTGCCTGGCCATTTACCGAGGACACACATCAATTGTTAACAGGTTGGTTCCATGGAGTTCTTCTCTTGTGTTCCTGTAATCTATTATCGCATATATTGTCATTTTACTGCAATTCTCCATTACTACACTAATAAAATGGGTTGTGTAAACCTTTGAGTTGATGCTACACGTGTTCTGTGCTGTAATGATTAGTTTTCCTAGCAACAGTGCTGACACATCCGTAGACAGCAGATAGGAGAGAAATGAAAGGCACACAGCAGGGGAATTGAATCCAGGGCTAGGAATGAAATTCCAGAAGAAATTATTCAATTGATAACAGATGCTTCTGATAAATAGATTTAAAAACATCACGTCAAGCCTTTATGTCAGTAAGAGGGATAAAGTCAGGGCTTTTTCTGGAATTACTATTCCTGTTTGTGCAAATGAAGTTTAATATTAAACTGATTGTGCGTGACTAATTGGCCTGTCAATTTAAAGTGCCTCTTAATAGTTGGACTGGATTTAATTAATGACAAATAGAGCAGTCAAAGATTGGTATTCTTTTCTTACTTTTTTTTTTGGTGGGTGGATGGATTTTTTTGTTCCTTACTAAACTCAAAACACATACGATGTGTAGCTAGATTCTGTAAATAGTTAGGAAGGCTGGCTCTGTCTGTATTTTGGCACTGGCCTGATTTTTGCTTGAATCGGCAAATGGGAAATGTGTTCCCTATTCATATGACTGTGTTGCCAGTTTGAAAAGTTCCAGAGGACCAAACTCGGCTGACAAAGACGACAGGTTATGATGTTCTCTGTCTCTGGTTTGGAAGTATGAACTGTAGAGATTTTTCTGTTGTTATATGTTTGTGCAGCTACTACTCGTTACCTTGGAGGCCCGGTAGGTTGAATTCTTGAGCTGTAATCTCTGATTTGCCCTTCAGTTATGTAAGAAGTGGGGTGCTCTTGCTCTACCTTTTTTTGAGATCCTGGGCTAAGTGAAATTATGTGCATATTTTTTTCCTGCATTCTTTCTATTTGATGATGGAAAGATGATTGTCTTTGCACACTATCAGTTACAGTTCAGGTTCCTGGAATGTATTTTTTTTTTGTTATTTTAGTTCCAAGCTATTTTCGTAGGTCAGTTTATAAATAATTATTTGTAAAGAAATAGTAAGAAATAATTATCAAGAATGAGTTATTTAAAAAAAACAAAACAAAACAAAACCAAACCAAAAACCAAACAAACCCACAACAAACTCTTAGTTAGCATATGTAACTTATGAAAAGTACGTAATAGTGCTGCTGGAAAAGATTTTAGTAAGACACAAATGCCCAAAGTTACAGTGCTATAGTGCTAAAATGTCCGCATCCATGTACGTGAATAAGTGGTCTCAATTTTAAAAGTAGAAACAGGCAAGTGTTTGGTGTTTTTTTTAAAAAAAAACCAAAAAAAGTTCATAAACAATATGTATTAAACAAGGGTGCTGAATTGGGGTTATATATGTTGTGTTCATGCTACCATTTCTAACTTCAGTGTGCTTGGCATCGAAATTGTGACAAAAAACAGTTATGTAAAAAGAATGGTACTGTTCATACACGCAAACTTTATTTTTTGCAGGATCCTGGTTGCCAAAGACTATCTCTTTAGTGGCTCCTATGACAGGACGGCCCGCTGTTGGAGTGTGGACAAGGAGAAACAAATCCAGGAATTCCGGGGCCATCGGAACTGTGTCCTGACTCTAGCTCACTATTCCTCCAGGGATGTTCTTGAAGAAGAGGAGGAGGAAGAGGAGGAGGAGGAGAAAGTGAGCAGAGACCTCCTGGTGACAGGTAGCACAGACTGCACTGTTAAGGTCTGGTGGGTGTCCAGTGGGCGCTGCTACCAGACTCTGCTGGGACACACTGGCGCTGTCTTATGCCTTATACTTGACGCACCAAACAGGGAGCTGTTTTCTGGCAGCACGGATTATACCATTCGAACATGGAATATTGTCACTGGTGAACAGTTGAAAGTGTTCAAAGAGCATCAAGGATCAGTAATTTGCCTAGAGGTAAGAACAGAGGCTTCTTCAAGAGCCATTCGAAGGGGGTGTCCATATCCTAACTCATGCGGGTCTCCGTTGTCTTTTCATTCCTAAAGAAGCTCGTCCGAGACAGGTTATAAATGGTAAGCTTGAACATTCATGTAGTAACAAAATAATAGTGCTCTGTGATCTTGAGACAAATCCCCTTTCCCTAAAACACTTTCTGGTATCCTCTTGGCTTCTAGTGGCTATCCTGGTTTAACTTGTAGCTCAGTATCTATTTAAATCCTCCTAGGTCTTGAAACTCATGAGTAGGTTTGCTGGGAGGACTGTTCATCTGAGTAGGATTGTGTACGCAGGATCACCAGACTTTGAAGAAAAATAACGTGAGCTGTTGATAGTGCAAAGAAACAGACATGGGGTCAGAAAACTTAAAATGAGGAGGGGGAAAAAAATCAGAGTAAACCAGATACCTTCAAAAAAACCCCAAAACCTAGCCCAGAATTGTGGGCAAAAGATAATAGGAAAGCATAAAGCTGAAAGAAATTGTGCTTGAAAAACCACACAGACATAATTCAAGAAAAGAAAGGGAGAAAGAGATGGCCAAGACGAGAGAATGGGCAAGGAAAATGGAAAAGAGAAGTAGAGCATGGGGAAGAGAAATCAGGAAATGGTGAAGGAGAGAGGGGAAAAAATTTAATGTGACCTGAAAAACTATACCCTGTTTTTCTGTTTGCAGTATTTTTCTGGTGAATGCTGCCAGCTTGTTAAGGGTTGCAGAAGAGAGGAGGAGGTTAGGCAGATGGAAAAGGGGAACTATCGCTCAAGCATTTGTCCTGTACACTCCATTATCCACCAGAAAATGGTATATTTAAAGAAGGTATATGATGATCTGTAACTTAGTTTCAGGTCAGCAAACCTTAAATGTTTTTTAACGTATGTGTGTGATGGAAGTTAATGACGGTAATTTTTCTCACTACTCTCCTTGTGTTTGTTGTCCGTAAGTTTTTAAATCTTTTTAATAGATGTTTAATAAATGTTGCCTTTGTTTTTAAAGAAGGTAGTCACAGCTGACACTAGCAGCCTAAAAACCCAGTAGTACTGAAGGAATTCTATTTTCCTTCAGTTTTAGAAAGGAAAAAAAAAACCCACACAAAACGGTGTTGCCCTGGAGTAATGTTTGTCTTGCTCGGGTAAATTCTCAGTGTTAAAGCTTGTTTTTATGATATTGTGGTAATGTATTTTGAGGATGCTCAAGTAAATCTGTTGCTGGTCTTAGCGTCACGCTATGTTTTGCTGTTTAATTGTAACCCTTCTCCAAGGCACAGATTGGCAACAACAGAGCTTGCTTTAATTTAATTGGGTTCTTACTAAAATTGTTACACAAAACTGGCTTGACCCTCTCCCAGAAGCCTGGGAAATTCAATTACACTCTTTGAATGCTCAAGAATGAGCAATGCTTCTCCGCTTGTGAGCACAGAGTTAAACAATGGTTTTAAACAAACAGAACTTCTTGTAGGGGAGGAGAAAATCAAAACCAATACATCTATTTGGAAAACCTGAACAATTCAAAGTACACAAGACTACTGCTGCCAAGACTGTGTTGGCAACAGTCCTGGCCAAATCTTCTAGCTGTGAGTAACTGGTCGCCCCTCACTTCTCTCACCACCGGTTGATGTTTGAGGCTAGAAGAGTCCAGCTGAGGTACATAGTGCCCCCACAGAGAGCATTTCGTTTCTACGCTTCTAAAACTTATCCCAGCTTAAGCAGTCACTGTACTGCTGTTGAATAGCTTTAGGCTGTCGATCTTTCCTAATTCCTCCCTCTTCCTTACTGGGTTCAACACTAGCCCTTCTGTTCCACTTGGCTGCCTCTCAGCACAGCCCACATGGTATTTTCATTCTTTTAGAAAGCGGTCAATCACCAGAATCCATACAAAGATGTTACAACAGAAGGGAAACTTCCTGAATAGAGGTATTTATTTTTTTTTTAATTTTTGTTTTCTTCTCAAAAAGATCTTGGAGCCATTTTTGCCTAAGGCTTCTTAGTGACAGTGTTGCAATCTGTGGCAGTGAGTTGGGATAGTATTTTCCAAACTGTGGGTCAGGAAGGACTTGGAGGTAGTTGTGAGTTGTTCACAGTAGCCAGCAGACAGTTTTAATTGTTGACAATAGTTCATTTTCTTCAGGGCAGAAGTGAGCTGCTAATTACACCAGATTTTCACTCCCCTGTCCTAGAGGAGCTGAGTTGGTACCAGCAATTAAAGGTAGTTACCTGTTCTCTGGGTGGTATAATGCTTTTGTGGAGAGAATAAAGGGAAAAAAATACAGACTTATTTTCATTTTATTTATACAAATAAAGATCCCTAAGGGAGGATGATCTTTCAAAAAGTTTGAGAAACGCTCAGTGTTATCTTTCATCCTGGACACAGATCAGGAAAAATTTGGATATTGAGACCATATTTTCCCCAACTTCAAAAAGTACTGTTGCTAACGGGAATGCCCTAGGATGTTCTAAACTGCTGCAAATTAGGTCTGGACTGTTCCAGTCATCTCCCATTACCTTCCAGTAAACACCAATAATGTCACTGTAGCAGTGAATGGAAATTCCTGGAGCTTCGTGAAGGAGCCTTTCTGGATAGATATCTGTAAAGCACACCCATGTTTTCCGCCTTCCTTCCCGCAGGGCTGGCGTATGAAAAGCAGAGGGGTGATGCCACAGGCACATTCGGATTTCCAGCGTTCCTCCATTGCTGTAAGATCCTTTAGGAGCTGTTGCCAGCTAGCACAAGTTAGAGGAGCCTGAAAGCAGCTCTAATCTAGCATGGCAGAACGGAAAGCATTGGTGAGCGTTTAGCTTTCCCTTTTCCCCTGTCCTTGGTGGTCCTGGACAGCGGAGTGAAAAGGGTGAGCTGTTCAGATACTCCCCAGGGCTTGTCCTGCTGTCGCGGGGTCAGTCTGTGGAAGGTGATTTACCAGCTGAACTGACTGCACGTGGTCAAAGCAGTTCTGTAGCACAACTACTTTGACAGTAGTTCTGCTGCAGGTACCAGGTTATACTAA
Source organism: Phoenicopterus ruber ruber (assembly GCA_009819775.1). NCBI lineage: Eukaryota > Metazoa > Chordata > Aves > Phoenicopteriformes > Phoenicopteridae > Phoenicopterus > Phoenicopterus ruber. The sequence continues at coordinate 7,783,744 of CM020216.1, read as the reverse complement.
TGCCACTCTTCTCTTCCTTCCACTATCTAAATGAGACTGACAGAAGTTTTGCCAGGAGACTTTCTATCTGCAGTGGGAATCGTGTGCATGCTAGGTGCTTTGGTGGCCTCGACTACTTCACTTTCATAGTCAGGCAAGGTAACTAGCAGTGGAGCAGCCAGCACTCTTCACGCTATTTCTCCTGCAGTGCATTGATAGCTTGGCAGGCAAGGGACAGCAGCTGTTTTGAGTGCTTCCTCTTCATGTAAGAGCCAATGATGAGATTTTATAGGAAGCGATGGGAAAAAGCAAGTGTGGGCTGAGTGTAGTCACACAGCTCATGCTAGTTCTTCCACTTAAAAATTTCAGGCCTGGCTAAAGACCAGTATTTGCAATTAATAATCAAACATGCATTTTCATTAATGTGACTGCCTGCAATAGGCTGAATAACCCCGACTTAAATATTTACTTGTGTATGTTTTTCTAAATGTCTCCAAAGTAGCTTTGCAAACTGTTCACAAGGATTGCTTTGTCCTTTGCTGATTGTTTGCCTCTGAGTATTTATCAAAATTGTGCTGCCAAAAGCTGGCAGAGAGAAACGATCCAGCTTGGAATTTAGCTTGGATCCTATAGCACACATTCTTGCAAGAAAACTCCTTTCTTGCAAAAGGAGTTTTAAATGAACATGAGTGGGCAAGGACTTGCGTCTAGTTTTCCTGCAAAAGATCCTTTCTTGGGACCATTCCCTTTAGTTGCCTTTTAAAGCTGACTAGAAGAAAAGAATGCTTTGAACAAAGCCATTGCCTGAACTCCGTTTATACGCTTAACTGTTGTGATCACAGGGACGCTTTTTTTTTCCTTGTCACACCAATTAAATTAAGTGCATGTATTTTTTGTAATTTGTGTTTGTATTTGTTGTTCATCAGAGGATGAAGATGTGAATTAGAGGAATAGGAATGTGTACGCCACCTGTAGAAAAGAAACATGTTTCTAGGACCATTACTTTGCACTGCAGTAAAGAAGCTGAAAAACGTTCTCTAACAGCCAGACCAGAGAGCTCATTCTAGATGGATTCTCAGGAAAAAACCCAATTTCTTGCCCACAGGGAGTTTGTTAGCTCATTAAAATGAATGTGGTTTGAATGGGATCCTGAAAGCCTAACTCCGCCGAAGGCTTACATAGTTGTAACTTGAGATTGGTCCAAGTTGGTGATTTTTAGCTTAGAAGTGGCTGTGAACAGAAGACCCAGCTGGCAGACTGTAGGAATACTGACCCTCATGTGAAGAATAAGTTGGTAATGGGAAATGTGGTTGCTGATACGAATTCATCATGAAGTTCCTGGGAGCCAGTCTGAGCGCACTGACCTTCAGAAAGAGGATGTGTCCAAATCTGTTTGGAGAGCCGATTGCCTCTCCTTGGATGAGGGTTAAATTGTTTCTTATAGCACAGGTTAATTGGGAGAGCAAAGTCCATTCCTAGAAGGTTGAAGTACCTGCTAAACAGCTCTTTTGCAGATATTTTTGGCATTCATACAGGTAGAAATTGTCTTAAGCTGCTACATATATTCAGTTCAGCCAAGCTTGTGGAGCAATAGGGTTGTGATTGTCTTGAGAGACCAACCCTAGATGTGATCATTTGTTTCTTTGTTGGTTTTTTTTTTTTTTTAAATTCAAACTGTGGCGTGTCTAGGGGCTATAACCAAGGTCAGGTTTGCGTAAAACTGGCATTTTTTAGTAGTGAAACCCCTAACTACTTCTGCATTTACAACCTGTATTTTGCTACTGCTGTTGCTTTGCTGCTCACAAGCAAGTCTGACTGAAGTTTTTAATGGAATAGTACATCTCCGGTACTTTGGTGTGAGGATTAAGGCAAATTTGCTCCATTCATGTGTCTCAGTGTTTCATGTGGTTCAAAGCAAAGTCCCTCAGAGTAATGAGAAAAATGAACAGTCCAGAATTACAGATATCAATGCAGTGATTTTTCTTTGTCTGGCTGAGGCTTTAGAACTGAGCATCTGACTGTCATCAGCTTTTTAATTCTTTTGAAGCTACTTGGGTTTGAAATGTCCACTCAGCTCGTTGGTATCTGAGCTGCAAATATGTTCTGTGTTGTCTGCTCTGCTACAGGTGTCCTTGCCTTGCCATGCTTTTCCTTGTCAGGAGCTTTGTCGGGCAGTTAGCCAAAGTGAACAAAGTGCTCAAAAGCCAGCCAAGGAAAATACAGCTCTGAAAATATCACCACTTCTCCAGGCACATGCAGATTAGAATATGTAACTGTTTCTACTGATCATTTTTATACCAAGAGTTGACAGACTTGGGTATATTTGGAAAAATCTATCAAGAGAAATTTTGGATTTTTCCTTCTAAATCATAAGAAAATTAAATTCTTTAATAAGAATAGGGCTGGGACCTAGGGAATTGGGTATGAGTTTGGACACTTTAGGCTAGAAAAGCCCAGTAGTTATGGACCTGGGGGCCTAGCCCCCAAGTATTTGCTGAAAATGACTGCGCCTGGATGCCCGTACACAAAAATGGGTGCCAGTCTTGGCAGCGGGTAGGCTTAGCTCCCACCAAAGCTGCCGCACAATCTCAGGTTTTGGTGAAGAAGTCAGTATACTTTGTCCAGCTCCCGAGAGGGGACTGATCTGCTGAGCCTGACACATCAGCGAGGATGTTTAACCCAAGAAACAGCAACTGTGGACACTTTTATTCAGGAATATGATAAGAAGAGGTATGTATTCTTTTGCCCAGTAGTCTAACAGAACTGGCGGATCTGGATTAAATGGCCTCTGCAGACTAAGGAGATTTCAACCCATTTGGAGAGTGCCATAACTGCTGGATAGGAGAAGCCAAGCCGATGTAAGGAGGTTACCAAGAGTCCTAGAAGCAGAGCCAGCAGAAGATGCCCTAACTGGAAATCGGTGCTTTGGGGACCTGTCTGGAAGTGGGCAGGGGAACCGTGTTACAGTCCCTCTTTCTTGGGTTGTTCGGATAGTTTTCAATACAGTCATGACTTAAGAGAAGTGATTACAGGAGCCAAGGACCTGTGCTGCTGGCTGACCCTGGGACCTCCACTGCTTCCACAGCAAAGGTGGCTTGTGCCCAGCCAGCACGAGCGCATTTGCAGTGTGTCCAGCCTTGGTGAGTTAGAGCCAAGGCTGCTGTGTCTACGTTGTTGGGGCATAGCCACACCCTGTGAATGCAAACTCTGAAAGAAGGCTCTGGAGTCAAAATACCAATTTGACGTGGGTCAGATTGGATTGGTGCCTCTATCTTGCTCTTCTCAGACAGAATCCCATTTGGTTTTTGTATGCTCTCTTGACCAGTTTCAGGGATACTGTGCACTGTTGCTTGTCACAACTGCCCTGGAGCATGTAATGCTTCCTGTGCATTGTAGAAAGGGACGGTTGCAGCCTTGATCAGCCTCCCGAATCAGAGCTGCACTCTGGGATTTGGGCAGTCAAAAGTTAGGATGCTGTAAACGTCAAGTCCTTTTTTGGATGGACTTCAGTTGCGTTATGTCATGGTTCCCTATCTATAAAGAAGGGAAGGTATTTATTTTACATTACATGGAGCGTGAGGCCTGCTTGTAAGGTGCTTTGGCTCGGGGTACTATGTGTGATGATGATGATTATTTTGATTAAATACAGATATCTGAAGTGTTGTAGCTTAGGCTGGAGTTGTAAATGAGACCTGTCTTTAGTCAAGTGAAGGAGGAGTCATCTCACCTAAACTGATACAGATGGCTACAGCTGAGAAGGTTGTCCTTGTTAGGGGGGAGAAATAGCCAGTTTTAAGGTGGGATCTGTTTCAGCCATCTGCTTCAGGATGAGGTGAATCGTGCCCTAGACTGCAGTGACTATAAGGAGACTTACCTTAGCTGTAGATATCTGCATCAATTTAGATGAGATGATGCATCATATCACTAAAAGTAGATCTGATTTGCAACTTCAGCCTGAGCTGATAGCTCTTGATGGCTTTCTCCACTAATAGCTATTTCGTGCTCTGTGTTTTTAAAATACCATGGAAGTGAGAGGCTGTGTGACAGTCGGAGCTGTGCTGCAGGCTTAGTCTGTGGTATTCAGTAGATTGTTTGACGTGTTAGTATTTCTGTTTCCATGCATGGCTGAGAATCCCTTGCTACTGTGCTCACCTGCTTAAACTGGTGAGGGGGAGGAAGGTACATAAAAATGTATCATGGGGCAGCCTGGGTAGCACAGAGGCTTTGAGTTTAATGAAGGTGGTTGGTGTGCCAGCCGTCTCGCCAGATCTCTGATGGGGCATCGGAAACTTTTATGGCTATTATGATTCTGGTGCTATAAATTATCTGAGTAAGCCCACGTCATTTAACAGATTTTTATATCTAGCAAATTAGCAAATCTAGGCAATTTGCAGCTTTTCTGTTTCACCTCAGCATTTATACACCCACTTAAATGTAGAAATGAAGCAGCGTAACCTAACGTACCATTAATACAGAGTGGCATTTACCTGCAGGAGGTTGTAACTTAGTGTTTTCCCTTGTTCACTGGGTGGGTTGATGCTGCTAGCAAGACGTCTGAAAAAGAAATGCAATGACTTGGCCAAGAACAACGCAGCAGGTTCTCAAGCATCCTCTTCCATTTGGTGGGTGCAATGTGACAATGCTCTTCATGCCCATTCAGGTTGAGCCTGGAAAATAAAAGCCAGGTTACCTTTCTCAGGCTAACTGTATAGCTCTCAGTTTTTGTTAGTGCTGCTGGTCATTCCTTCTCTTTCCTCATTGAGATGTAGTATCAATGCCATTGCAAAAACAGCTTAACAGTAATAGGATGTGGCATTTCAAAGTACTACTGGCTTTTAAGTGGTATGTGTTTTACAAGCTCCTGACATTTAGCTATGAAGAATGTCCCATGGGCCAAGTTCTGCTGGTAGGAAGTGTGGCACACACTGCTCCAGCTGGGCTGGTGGGAGCTGCATCCAGTGATCCTCTTGGTCTGCCTGCATACATTTCTTACACGGGTTAGCATAGTCCCATCACTGTAGTGCTTTGTATCTCAAAATAGCTTTTGCTTCATGTTCTTGTAACACAGCGCAAATGTTCTTTTGCGCAAAGCTCGCTTATGATGCCTTTTGGGAATGGGGTGATTCCTTTTCAGCGTGGGGGTGGAGATGGGAGAGTGTGAAAAACACATCAACCTTGCAGATACAGTGTGCAAAGAGTGGGGACTGAAGGTTTATAACAATCTAAGGTGGCGGAAGAACCACACCCTTAAAAGTGACCTAAGAGCAAGACCCACGTCAAGTTGATTTGTCATTTGTTCTGCAGTTGGTTTCCCAGAGACATCCGAGGAGCGTAAGGCGTTAGTGCTCTGCTGGTCACTTGAGCCTTCTGATCTCTGTGTCTAGAGGGAAAACATGGTGTTATTAGTCCTTATGCAAATTCTGTTTAGTTGTGAGGGGTCAGGGTTCTCCCTCCTGTCTCTCTATCCTTTTGATACAGAGATAGTTGCAAGTCCGTGAAACTTACCTCGCACTACAGCCCGTGGATTGCTGTGAGAGCGTGAGATGACCGGCTGCCTTCATTACACTGCTGGCAGATGGCAGGTGTCAGGCCAGTTCTCTGCTTGGAGAAGTACGCGATCGGAGCTGTACAGAACGATGGCTGCTAAAACTTTTAGTTTGTTTTCGTTAGATGGACATAGAACGCGAGATTTTTCTTGCTGAGCTGCCAGGCTTTGGATAGTTCGTTGCTGTATACTGGCTAGTTTTACAGTCCTGCACAGGTCAGTTATTCCCTCTCTGTCTCGGTTTCCCAACTGCAGTCCTTCCTTTTGTCATTCTCTGTTGTGTCTGTGTGGAATAAAAACCAACCTCCACCACTGGTGTGGTCACACAATGTGCAGGATGACTAGTGTAATGAGGCACCGTTCATTCTTCTTCGGGATTTATAGGCAAGGTTGCTGTAAACACACAGCAGAGGACAATCTGATTGAAGATGTTTAGAAACGTGTAAGGATAGTTAATTATTTAATCATTTGATAACATGGTCTAAAAAGACTTGTGGAAACGCAGATACAAAACAGTTTCAAGGAAGAGTTAGTGTTTCCAAATATTGCCCTTGTGCAGAGTAATCATGTTAAACCCTGGTTTATATTGCGTCGGATTTTATTTTTAATTTACCTTTTTCTGTTACTCAAAATTGTTCTGAAATTTTTGTTGTAATTAAAACTTACACTCTGATAAGAGTTCTCATCAAATATGCTTTGCAGAAACTATGCTGCAGGATTTTTTTGAGGCTGTATTAACGTAACTCATTATGGAAGTAGGGTTAGCGTTGTTAAGCTCACTGAAATCCTGCCTGCTTGCACCAGCAGATGGCTAAGTTTTTCATCTTCTGAAATGTGGGTGCTGTTTTTAAGGCCCAGAAGTCAATGGGAGATGTGATCGTGAAGAATGCAAGGTTGGTTTTGCTCACCATCCCTCTGTTTCAAGGTGTAGTAGTTGCTCTTTGTAACAAGCTTTTGAGTTGGAAACTGTGACTTTGTGTGAGTCACTTCAGTGCAGCTCTCACGAACGTGCCTGAGAGACTATTGCTGATGTTTTTTTCTCTTCCCTTCAGCTAGTGAATCGGCACTTGTATTCGGGAAGCGCGGACAGGACAGTGAAGTGCTGGTTAGTAGACACTGGGGAGCGAATCCAAACGTACAAGGCTCACAAACACAGCGTTAGCACTTTGAAATACCACGCTGGGATCTGTAAGTTGCCTTTCCTATGTTCAGCAATCCCCTGTCTCCTCTTTAATGTTTGTCTTTGATCAAAGATTGTTAATAGAGAACACTGTAATTTTGAAGGCTTGTGAAATTGTCACTTTTTTCAACTCCAGCATGTTTACGTTCAGTATCCAACTTCGCTGTACTACTCCGTGTGGGAAGCGTAGATCTTCCCTCCATTTTCCACCTCCCTCTTCTGGCAAATGAAGAGGCAGTTGCTTTATTTCTGTTACCAAGGGAAGTAGCTTAAATCCTGAGCTGTCTGTGAGTTGTTTGTACAGCCGTGGTTGAACCTCGCTAGTCTGATATCTGTCAGTCTGCTTCTGCTGCATCCTCGGGGACAGCAAGTGCTGCTGCTGGCTGTGCAGCCCTGTGCCTGCCTCTGCTACTGTAGGTGCTGTGAAATGGACTGTCCTAAACCAGCATCACGTCTCAGGTGCTCACTGCTTCTTTCTAACAGTTAGGCTTCCTGTTCAGACTCTGACCATCTCCTAGACTCATTTTCCGCAAGCTCTTTCCCTTTATCTGTCCTCTTTCATGTACTGGTTCCCCAAACCACCTTTCTGCAGTAGCCAAGTATTGCTTGGCTTACTAATGCTTGGGACTCCGTTCCCCTACTTTCAAGACTCCTGTTAATAGTGGTCCATTGTCAACAGTGTATTCTGACCATGAAGCCTCCCTCATTAAATCCCTCTCTTGGTTGGCTTTCCTTCTGCATGTCATCTATGCATTTCTGGTTTGGGTTGCAAGACTGTGCCTCTGTTTTATCAGCCTGAACCTCTTTGTGTCATCCTGGTCTTACTCTACCACTGACGTTACACCTGATGTGCCTTCATTTGCTTCCTAAACAAGTACTTCTCTCTTTCGGGGTAACTGGGATGGCAATGCCTGTCTTAAGCTAATCTAGAAATTCGCAGCGCTTTTCTGATTTCGATTTCTGTACTTCAGCTATGAAACCAACGTGTAACGCCAAATGAATGGCTGCTATTTGGGCCTTGATATCTCTTTTGGCAGATCATCAGCATGACAGGGATAAACAGCTAACAAATGCAAGCTGGTACACGTTAGAAGAGAGTCGTACCTGCACAGGCAGATTACAGTTTAATGGCAGTTGTCTAGCACCGTGCTGGACATGGCTGACTGACCACATTTATAACCCAGTAACTGAATTGATTTCTTAATTATATTTGGAAACTTAATGTGTAACCAAGCTCGTAAGTAGATTTTGACTTTAATCAGCAAGACTTTTTTTGGTCTTCCTTTCAGCATTAGACCCACAGCACTACTTTTCTTCATTAAAATAGTTAATTGTAATTTATGGTTAATTTCAGCTCTCCTCACCTATATTGCGGAACTACCCCACTCTCCCCTACCTGCAGGTTATAATTTCTGCTGATTTCAGCTTTTGCAATTGGCTAGAAGGCTGAAATGGAAGGGGAAAGGGTCTGCGCTTACGCTGCACCCTGAAGTTGTGCTGCTCAAAAATGCAGGCACATAGGGCAGGGGAAACGAACCAGAAATTTTAATCTAGGATGAACACTGGCAAACAAAATACTGATTTTGTGTGTGTGTGTTTTCCCCCTTTTAATTATAAAGATACAAAACAAAACAGTGAATTCATCAAGACTACCCAAAGGCGAGGTAACTGCGCTAAGCTGATATTGGCCTGATCCAATGAGGAATCTTCATGTCTGGGTGGGAGATGGAGAGACTGTCTCTTTCATTAATGAGACCTCCAGAGCTGCATTTTTCTCAGCGTTGATTCTGCTTTTCATGCAACCAGTATAGACTTGACCAGACTCTCTAAAACCATCACAAAGAAAGTTTAGGCTCAAACAAAAGTTTGATTATCTGATGCCACCCCCATCAGCTCTGCAGCTTTCTCTCTCTTCCCCCTCATCCTGCCACCCTGTCCCTACCATACACATACATTATTTTTCCATAACACTCTTTTTTTTCTTAAAATGCAGGCAATATTGCTGCATTTAGTCAGACCTGTGAAGAACATCCTGATAGTGTGATAGAAGTGTTCACAGAGTTATATAAGATCTCATTTTAAATCAAATGCAAAAATACTAAGTGTCAAACAGGGAGAATTGAATTGTTCCACTTGAAGGGTAGGAAAAAAGTAATGGAAAAATATTAGGGACTTGTTTGAATAGAATATGGATGCATTGTAGTTCTTGAAAGAGAAAATTTCCCCTTAAAAATTAAGATATATACTATGATTGCTTGCGTTATTGTAATACATTGATTGCTTATTTACACAGTAGCTAAGAGCTTTGTTTCAGTTAGAATTACAAAAACATATTTACTGGATACCAAATGTTGGAGCTAGTGTAGCTTAAAATTCTAGCTGTTCACCTGGGACAGATCAGCACTGTGTGTCCATTCTCTGTCTTTCAAAAATGTGGAGAAAATACTTCAATATAAATGGTGTTTGTTATGGTTTATGTTGCATTTACACCAGTGCAAGAACAGGGAAAGAATCTCAGCTGAGAAGTGGTAACTTTCTGTTAGAAGATCTGAATTCTGTTGCTTGCGATCTGATCAGTACCCAAAGGCTTGTTGCCCCAAAGAGTTTACAGGCTAAATAAGAAAATATAGTAGAAGAATGAGAGGAAAAATGTATGTGTGCTTCCAAAATGGCTTTGTAGTGTACAGGGAGTCCAGACAGATCCGAGAACTAAGCTTTAAATCATTAGAGTGTGTTTCTAGTGGCTTTCCTCAGTCTACTTGTGTAATTAATAGCACAGGGAATGTTAATGCTGGTTCTCAATCTCATTTACTTAATCATATTATGTTGGTTAGTTCTCTCCTACAGTGTGTTCACATTTAAAATTTAATGCAGTTTATATTTTTTCATGTTGCAAAAACTCCAAGGGAACCTTTAAAACCTGTTCTCCCTCCCACAGGTCTATGAAATTTAAGTAAAAAATAAAAATGAATTGTATATTTTATTATTTTTGTTGTTTTACAGGTGGTGTATATATAAGCATATATTTAAATGCTAAATCTGGGTTAGATCAGCAGCTCTCCTTTGAAACTCAGAGGTGCAAAGAGACTTCCTAAATCTAGAGTGACAGTTCAAAAGACATAAAGGATGTCTGTCAAAAGCAAAACCCTGATAGCAATAGCTAAAGTAAACTGACAGCTGCGTAGTGAAAACAGCTCTTAATTGGTTCCTACTCTCTGCATGTGTGTAATAGTATTAAGTGATTTCCATTCACTGGAAAAAAAAAAAATCTGTACCTTGTTCCCTGCTTTACATCGTTGTTACTCGCTTGCAGACTGGGACACAATGCTTTGCCCGGATTGTGTTGGCAATTGAATTTATAGTGGCCCATATAAAATGGCATTGATTTTCCACATCCAGATGTTTGTTGAAGGTGTACCCAGGAAGAACCCAGTCTCCTGCTGCTTAATTTGAAGTTGAAAAGCTGATGGCACTAGGTAGCTTATTCTCTCGTCTCTTGTAGTCCTGAATTTACTGCCGTGATAATTTCATCACTGCTCTTTAGGAATCCAGTGCCTGACTTCTCCCAAAAGATAAGGTATCTGTTGTCTTCAGGCACTTCAGTTTTGTAAAAATCTTTCAATGGTAGTGGCTTTTGCAAAGACCTGAAATACAGGGAGAAGTGAATGTATTGCTCTTTGCAGTTCCGAAATAATTCTCTCTAGATAAACTTGAGGGGTTTCGGTTAAGTGAAGGAAATTGAGTGTTTACGAAGACAGTTTCTAACCCTTAAAGCACACAAACGTGCTCCTTTTTGGGCGTACTGCTAAGTATAAAATCTGAATACTCAACACTGCCTTACAGTTTCTGGATGCAGCAATTCTGGGGATCTGACGTAAAGATCCTGAAGTGTTGAGAAATTGCTCTTTGAACATGTTAAGATACCCTAAGAAAACCTGATGAACAGCCAGAATCCCTGGTCATGCTTAATTTACTTAAAAAATTAATCCCCCCAGCCCCACTCTTGTAGCACATGTACAATATAGCACATAGAATGCAAGAGTTATAACCAAAACCCTCAAATAGTTCAGTGCCATGCTGCAACAGAGATTATAGCCTGGGCCTTGAATCACTTAAAGGCTCTGCTGCTTGCAAAGATCCTAAGATACAGGATTTAGCTGAAGAAATCCACCACACTGAAAGAATTTAATAAGCTTCTTTGTATAGCTGCCTACACATGCTGCTCATCTCTGAGGACAGAAGATTTAGTTGTGGTATTTCAACAGAGATGGCCCTACCTGCTGAGAGTAAGCTTTTGTTCAAAATGGGGGAAAAAGCACAGTATGTTTTAATGAAGCGAAGGCCAAATTCATATCATTAGTATGCGAGAGGGTACTGCTGTTACTGTGGTTTGCAGACGCTTCTGCTGCTTGATGCTGCAGCCGAAGTGATGCAGATGCTGTAGTACTGAATGGAAACCTGGAAATAACTATGGTAAAACAAATGGAAGGCTTAGTGGAAATCCTTAAAACCAGACTTGAGATGAATTGCCTGCTTGGAATTACCGAGGCATGTTTAGGCAGGGAAATGTATGTGTAAGAGTAGAGCAGAAATAGGTATTTGAAGTGTGTGTGGAGTGAAATGCTGATGTACATAGGAACTTCAGGCTTAAGGCAGTTCAGTGTTTTGAAAAATACAAATGAAAACAAGCATGCTGGGGCCAGTGAAATGAAAATGGTCTAAACTTGCTGTAACTGAGAAGAGAACCAAGCCTAAAAATGATACGTCATGCTCCTTTGTGAACTAGTTTTAGGTACATTTTGAACTCGGGTGCACGGACCTTACGTGGCTGCTCACGTCTGGCCGTGTGCCGTGTTGTGTGGTTGCGTTGCAGTGTTCACAGGAAGCGGTGATGCCTGTGCAAGAGCTTTCAATTCCAAGAGTGGTGTCCTGCAGAAGATCTTTCGAGGACACAAGTTCATCATCAACTGCATCCAGGTCAGGAAGGGGTTTCCTTGCTGGGATTTCTGACTTGCTCCCTCGTTTGTTTTGTGGGAATTGGTGTGGCTAGCTGTTCTGTGTTCCTTGGATCGGGTGGTGTTCTAGGGTAAGACAAGAATTAACAGACTTGACTATTCCTTCTCTAATTTTAGGAAAACTCAATAATAATAATGATAAGCAAAACCACAGAAGGAGTCTCCAGAGCCAGTCCTGTGTCTGTAGTTGGGGGTTTTTCAGGTCAGGTTAGACAGGCAACCGTAAGAAGTGAGATGGATATACCTGATCCTGTGCAGGGGCAGGGAATGGACTCCGACATCATGGGACCCCTTCTGTTACAAGACACTGATGATAAGCGTTTGCAACGCTCTAGGCGGAAAAGAAGTTTCTGCCTTATCCAAGCAGAATAATATATAGCGTTATGCCCCTACCCCCCCGGGCACGGCATCCCTCAACAGCCTAGCAACTGCTTACCATCCTTTCCGATCTAGGCGAAGAGCTAGTGGCGATTGCCATGTGCTACCCTATATATAAACATTTACATAAAATATTGCCCTCAGGCTCTCTTTTTCTGAAGGTATAGAGATGACAAAGAAGCTCTGGATTGATGTCTGACCCCCAGTCTCTGCTACTGGCTTAAACATTTTCTAAAAGTTAATTTAAGTCCCTGAAAAGTTGCTTGCATACTACCTAGGCTCACGAGATACTGGCGTTTAAAAGCTGAAAGGGGAGGAATTAGTAATCCTTGGTGGCAATGCAAAGACCAGCATCATGCAAGGAATCCTGGGGAGAAAGTTTGAATCCTTGGATGCTTTGTGCATTTAAAAATCCCTGTCTCCCTGCATCAGGATCTCGGTAAAAGCTGTGTGCAGAATGAGGATTTTGGTTAAGAACACGAGACACTGTAAGTATTTCTGGCAGGCTGACAGTCCAAAGAAAAAAGAGGGGAGATGATAGATAGAATTCCTTTTGGAGTTGATCCCAAGCATACGGAGTTGTCAATGTGGGTGTCTTTTGTGTATTTTTCTGAATTAGCAAGTGGCTAGTTGGTCTTAAACTGCCAACTTTTGGGTATTGACCAATTGGTTGTGTATTAGAGTCACTGGGATGCATTTGGGGGATAACTGATACAATCACTCTGTGCAGCTCTTAAGTATTGACAAGACCGAAGTTTGGCTTTGTGCTTTTTTTGTAATTTCATTTCCAAGCGTACAGGGCAAAAAATCCTGGGAAGAGAGAGGATGGAGAAGTGGTGACCTTAATATGATCTTAAGTATATTAATGAGGGATGGATGAGGGATGAGGGGGCTGTGGCTGTGCGGTGCTTCATGCTGCTGCGAGCCAGAGTGCCGGTGGGACGCTCGCTGTCGCGGCCTGCCTCTGCGAGCGCCCGTGGTGGACAGACTGACGCAGGAAGGGGAAGAGGATCGAGACTGACAGCTGGCTTCTAGGGCAGGGTGAGGACAACTGGAAACATTACCAACAGCAGCAAATGTTTCCTTAAGGAAATGAAACTACAGGGGGGAATCAAGGTTAAGTTACTGCAGGTTTGGAAGAACAACACATTTTGAAGGAGGAATTGTACCTATAACATACTGCAGGGGAAGAAGGGAAGTGAGAAGGAAAACATTCCTGTTCCCCCCCCGCTGCCTGCTGCTGCTGATTTTGGTGCCTCCTTAGGCTTCATCTTCAAAACCAGCAGTCTGGAACCAGCACAGAAATTCCCAGCTACAGCCTACTCGGACATGGAGTTTAGTTCCCCATTGCTTTTCTAGTGGGTTTAGGTTATAAATAACGCTTGCTGTTTATATTTTATGGCTCTGTGAAGTGGCTGAGAAAAGAGTCCTGACTTGGTAATGTCTCATCCCACTTCAGCAGCTTTTGTGATAATTTATACCGGCTCTTGCAATGCGCTATCAGGCCTTAAGTGTTAGGATCAAGCTGTGTTTGCTCCCATTTCTGACAGTTTGATTGTGCCGATTCCGAGCTGTACGGTTTGGTATTAAATGGGACTCTCTTGTTCCAGATCCACAACGAGTTGCTCTACACAGCTTCCCACGACGGCACACTAAGGATTTGGGACATCCGGGGAATATGCAAGAGAAATAAGCGGCGTTTGAAGAAGGAGAGGTCTGCGCAGGGCAGGAGCTCGCAGAAGGGAAGTCTGTCTCGTCTCTTCAACAATAAAGTTGGCTGTATGGTACAGCAAGAAAATGGGGAACACGAGACCGTTGAACTAGTGTGACTGTCCAGAACAGGCTTTCCATCAGTGACCAAAGCTGAACCTTTTGTTTTCTGCACCACTGTGTCCCTCTACACCAGAACTTGGAAAGAGACGGGAAACGGCTTTGCTTGAACCCCTTTTTCAGGAGCCAGGATCCTCTGTGGCTGTGGGAGGGAGTCAGGTCAGATGTCGTCGCTGCAGAGGACTCTCAGCTGAGCAGTGCTGGGGCCAGGAGGGACTGCAGTGTGGTTCAGGTGATGTGCCTGGGGGGGGGTGTGATTAAGAACTTTACTTACAGCTGCTTGTTTTCAGTTCCCTCTGGCACAGAGGCATTGCACACTTCTGCCTGTTTAGTATCTAACGAGAAATGTTTTCTCCTCTTCCTGTGGCCTGCTCACATGCCCTGTGTTCGGCCGAATGCAGAAATGAAAGGTGCCCTGTGACTACGAATTCAATTTTCACAGCTGACCTTCGGGGCCGAATTTTTGCTGATCTGACTAACTAAGGCAGGGTGGTCTGGCTCAGCAGAAGGAGTTTACAGCAGACTGGACGCCCCTCTGGGAAGCTGGGAGTAGTAGGACAGAAACTATTTTTTTTTTTAACAAAACATAAACCAGAGAACAGTCTAAACCTCAGACCTTTTGTACCAAGGTCAGTTGTTCGCCAAGGCCCAGCAGTTGTTCTCCTCCCAACAACCTGGCGGCTTCTTTTTTTTACCTTCTGTGCTCTGACACTTCAGCAAAGGAAGCATCAGCGGCCTCACCCGTGTCTTCTGCGTGCTGCAGGGGTGTGTGCTTCCAGCTGCCCACGTGCCCCCAGGCAGGGCTCCCCCCATGGGAAGCTCCCGGTGGGTTCTCCCAGTCTTTTTCCAGGTTCATCCCTCTCTGATAACCACTGAGCCATGAATAAACAAGGGTTCTTATATTTTTCTATTTGCAGATATAACTCTTTGTAGAACCAGTACAAAAATACCTAACCACATGTTTTTATTTTTATGGCTTTATTTATTCTGTACTACAGCACGATAAAAATGCTGTAATCCTTTTTTAGAGTGGACTAATAAACATGTGGCATCTACAGACAACTCAGTGTCTAGTTTTTATTTTCTTCTCATTTAGCGGGGATTTTGCTGGCTGCACAGCAGTTAAGAAGGGATGGAATATGGAAAAAAAAAAATATAATACTTTTGGAAACATTTCTTGCCTTTCCCTCACTGTCGGAGCTGGATTCAGGCCTCCCAGACTGCCAAAGCTCAGTCTCCCGAGTCAGGGGAAGGAGGGACCAGCCACAAACCAAAGCCCCGAATTCGGGAAAGCACAGAGGAGAAAGAGGCGCATGCGCTGGCTCAGCGCTCGCCGTGGTGGCACCAAAGGCCCCTGCTCTGAAAGCGTAACTGCGTCATTGGGTCGAGTCCGTCATCGCTGCTACGTACCCTGCTTGCCTCTCCTGCCGAGCAGCGGCCTGAGCTCTTACCTGGCAGGTTTCCGCATCTAGTAGGAAACAGCATTTTAATTATGTTAAATGCCTACCACGGGAGACTAATTTGGGAGGTCATCTGCATAGCATGGAGTTAATTCCCCTGTAAACCTCTGCGTCCCGTCGTCATAGCTCAGTACTGGCCCTGTGGGAAATGTTCCGGAGACAGTGGCTCTTGGTTGCTGGGGCGATGGCTTGCTATGCAGCTAATGTTATTTGTATTTTGCTTATGAGGTCAATGCTAAGTAGGAGGCCATTAGCAGAGACGGACAGAGTTGCACAGATGGTCTGGGCTATACTTTTTGTTTAAAACTTTGCACACAGTATGCTCGACCTGAGAGCTTATCTGGCCCTACAGCAGCTGCACATGGAATTAGCAAATGGATTTAATAGACATAGATCTCCTAAAGAGTGGAATTAATGAGTCATTACCACTTCTGCCTGTTGCTAAACATATCACAGTGTCTTCAAATACATGGTCAAAATTAACTTAAAACTTTTAGCCCATGGCTCCTGCCCTGCTGATCACTTAAAACTGCACGCACAGTGACTCAGGGGCAGCGCTGGCGGAATTACATCATTGAAGAATGGCTTCTCTGACAAGCACTGCATGTTATGATGCTAATTTTAAGTTCCCTGAGGACAAACGTTCACTTCTTAAGTTGTCAGTGCCAGTTTGCTACGCAAGCCACTTCAAAGAGGAGAAATAGTGCCTGTGGAGCCCGGCGCTGCCTTGGGGGCACGCCTGGGGGCCAGCACAGGGCGATACAGCGTGCCCGCAGGCGTGGGAGCCCCGCGGGCTGAGGGAAGGAATAGAGCTCTGCTTTCCCACCTTCTTCTTGTTAAAACTACATGCATCACTCCTCTGTTTTTCTCATTTTCAATTCTTTTGTATATTCTAGTTGTGCTCTGCATCAGTCCAGCCTCCCCTGTAGAGAAATGGGATATTATGGTTGGTGGGGCTGGTTTTTTCCCTCAGCAGCTCATATTACTGGCTTTAGAAATGCTTCAGCCTTCTGGGAGGAGATAGAAATTGAGTAGTTTTGTATAGTACTTGTCTTGAGAGAGAAGTATGAAATACAAATAGTTCCTTAACAGTGTAATCACTCCCTGCTTATTGCTGTCCTTGGTGGAGGTAGCCAAGAAAGGAAATCCACAACTGAAGCCTATTAAGTCCATCTGCTTCCTCCTGTACTGTGCTTGCCCTGACAGAAGTTCAAGCGCCCGTTTCCCCACCGCTAAATGCTGGGTAAGAATAAACTGTTCATTTTCCAGCAGCTGCTGTCAGGCCTCGCTCTAAGCGGAGATCACAGCCTCTTCCCCAGTGCCAGCCACTCCAGAGCAGGCGGGCTACGGGCTCCCTCTGCCGTGAGGCTGAAGGTATGGAAGTACATAAACCGTTTTTAAGAACAGCTGGCAAGCAGGGGAACTTCTGTTCCCAGGGGAGAGGAGTGCTTACAGAGTAGAAAAGGGGATGTTGTAAAACACGCAAAACCCCCAAATATTCCTCCAGAATGCTGAAGCTGGGTACAGCTACTGAGAGGGCTGTTGAACAAAACCTGGTTCAGGCACTGATTAAAGGAAAATCTTGTCATCGCCATGAAATCCATCACTCTTAAGCCCCACACCTGCAAGAGGTCAGGAGCTGCTACTTGGGGAAAGGGTTATGTAGTTATAAACCGAAACACCGCTACACAGGTCAGCGGGGTCTGACAGGACCCAGCCCCGCCAGGTAGTTCCTGCTGGTTTTTAAAGCCGAAGCAGAGAAGACTCTCGCAGCAGCAGCACAGTTACCTTTATTGCCTGTGTAACACCTGCATGAAGTGACAAGCAGAGCACAGTATAAATCCATGCACAACAGATACATAAATGTCTCTTAGAAATCTTTCAGAAGAAAAGGAGAAGAGTTTGTAAGTTGATACCTCTATAACCTCATGAGCTAGGTTTCTGATTTACAAACTCATTTTTTTTAAAGCTGGTATTTTAAAATGGTATAGAAATGCTTCTTTACTTGAATACTAAGTGAATTAACTTATTTCACAATAAAAATATAGTTTAGTTCTATTAAATTTTCTTCTGAAAATAAATGTTTCCATTTTTCTGCTATGACAATAAATTACAACGTATCACAAATGTAGGCTTTAAGCAGATTTATAAATAAGCAGGAATTAAGTGTTCCACCTATGGTTTAACTGAATTCAAGGCATTTAGTAAGAGATAAGCTGAAGGTGCATTTATAATCCAAACTCAGTTTGTCAAGGTAAATACGTATAACTGCAGTAGATGTAATGGGATTTAATGCTGTGGTACTTGTACATAGGATAAGTATTCATGAATGATCTGTTCCTCTTCCTCCAGTGTTAAATCCAGATAATCCTCTTCGTGTTCAGGAATATCCTCTAGGATTTCATTGACTGCATCAGTCTCCATGTCTTCATCTGTTGGTGAACTAGAAGAACCTTCCAGTAAAAAGAAGCAGCAGTGAGTTCACCTCTGAAAGAAGTTGGTACTTTCCCTCTTTCACCAGCACGACTGCTCTGCAGTCCGGTACTGTAAAACTACCTCAGGTGAAACAGCTCTGCAAAGGATATCGCAGGATGGCAATTTCTTTTTTCTATTATTTAAAGCTGTAGGAAAGCCCTTAGTTGTACAACAGGGATCACTACAGCTCTGACAAATAACGGAAGAGAGAGTACGTGCAAGTTTCCTCTTTGCTAAATGGCAAGTATCAATTACAGTTCTACCACGTAAGGGACACGAGGAAGGAGTATGTGGTCAAATCAGCTGACTGTATTGGTATAAGCTCCATAGCAGTCAGAACCCAGCTATTAGCAAGCCA
This sequence comes from Phoenicopterus ruber ruber, assembly GCA_009819775.1. Lineage (NCBI taxonomy): Eukaryota > Metazoa > Chordata > Aves > Phoenicopteriformes > Phoenicopteridae > Phoenicopterus > Phoenicopterus ruber. The sequence continues at coordinate 7,765,524 of CM020216.1, read as the reverse complement.
AAATGTCAGCATTATCAGCGGTAGGTCCGGGGAACCTGCTCCAGCAACTTAGTACTTGCTCTCTGAAAGAGTACAGGCAGGGAGAGGTTGGTTTGTTTTTAAAGAGACCTGGCGTGAGCACGTACAATTAGATGGGAGAAGCTAGAATTGCTTGCGGGCCAGAGACAGCCACGTGTTCCTGACTGGGGAAGCGACAATGCAGACAGCCGAGGCCTCCAGCCTCGTGTGCCAAAGCCACAGCCCAGTCAGCAGCCATCTCCTCTCAGCCCTTGCCAGGACACCTCGGAAGGTTACCCCTTCCTTCTGGGCTGTGCCCGTCTTTGCGCTGCCTACAGCTGATACGTGTCCCTTACGGTTCCGTGTATGGCTGTCATGGACTGCAGGGGCTATAGCGTAGCTGGCGTAATGGATGCCTTGCCTCTAACTATGCTACTAATAAAAGTAGTCTGGGGCATTACTCGAGGCCCTCTAACAGTACTTAATGGTTTTGTAGGAGAGCCAGAAGAACAGCCTTCCCCGTTCTCTGCCTGCTGCACGCAGCATTCTTACCTGCGGACTCTGTAGGCGAGTCTTTTGATGAAGCTGACTCTTCTGATGGACTGGACCCTTCTGGAGACAGCTGCAGCGAAGCAGGAAGAACTCCCCCATAATGAGCAAGGGTTTGGGAAGCTAAGTGGATGTTGCCTTTGAAGACCTTTAAAGCTTGCTCTGCCGACTCGCGGCTGAAACCCATGTACATCAGCTACAGGAGGGGGGAGGAAAAAAAGAAATTAAAAGATCTGGAGAAACCCAAGCTCATCCAGCACCAGGGTCTGACAGGAATCTGACTCTGCATCTGACAGTCATTCCTCTTGCACAGAGGAAAGCGCTGCATGCCAGGAATTCCAGGACACTGACTCTGGTTTACTGGAACAGTTAACAAGAGGGCAGTGACCTATTAAAGGAATGGGGATGTTGAGCTGAATCAAGAGCCTCTTGCTTAATATCAGACCAATTCTTTTTCTGTTTTTCAAAAGGAAACGTCAAAGCACTCCAGCATATCAGGAGTGTGCACGTGCTATTTACTTTGTCTAGACAATATAGTTTTCTTGTCCATCTGACATTAATTACATCGTCACACTAACCACTGAATTGCTTTTCAGACAGCCTGTGATGACAGAGACATATTCCAACTCTTTAGCTTGTGCACTGCGATGTTTAAAGACTTGAATAAATTTCTCATTTGCTCTCTTGTTTCGGACAGAGCACTGGAGCACACATACCTCCCTCCGCATCCGTGCGTGACAGGCTGGTGTAATGGGCAGGAAATACACACAGATTACATTTTAGCCTGAGTGTGACTTCACCGTGAAGAGCAGATGCCAGACAGTGGAAGTGTGACAGCTTGAGCGACAGGGGTCAGACAATATTTGTACAGCTTTCCTTAAGGAAAGCATAATTCAGAAACAAGACAGCCAACTCCTAAGAAAGCAAAAGATCTAACTTACTTGATCAATACTTTCCTGGGAAACCTGAAACTGGTCCATGGCCACGGGATCATCATCGTCGTCTTCCAACAATAACTCAGGATTGTCAAGAATAAACTACAATAAACAGAGAGGGATCAGAATAGAGCAAGAGATACAATGGTCCCTGGTATGGATGTGTATTTAAGCCCATGATATAAGCAAATCTCAGCCAACTTAATGATAACCGATTTATCAGGTCAGAAGTGGAAGTTCAGTCATTACAGTTCAGAAAAGGTAGCTATGAACTAACGAATATAGACTACAGAAATAAGAATCTGCTAAACAATTAAAAACAAACCAATGAGGGTTTTTTTTGTATGAAAGCGTTATTCCAGAAAAATCACTTACCTTAAAGGCTTGGTCCAGGTTTCCTTGTGTGTTATGAAGAGCAACTTGAGCAGCTCTCTCTGAATAGCCCATACTTTTCAAGGTGTTTATGTCTTCCAGTCGCTGCCTTCTTTTAGCTCTCTCCTCCTTCCTTATCTGTGCCTTTTCCTGCAAGAACAGGAACAGCCATTACAAAGCTAACTGTGCATGGGAATGCTTCAGCCTTCCCCTGGGCATACAGGCTTTCTTAGATTTACTTCTTTGAGTTTGAATCTCTTGAGGAAAAGAGGGGGTTTTTTAGTGGGTTTTTTTTTCTGTTTTAAATACAGACTGTGCTGCCAGACACTCGTTACTAAATAAAGTTGCATTTCCATGAGCTAGCACTGTTGCCATACTTCCGCTCTGCAGATCGGATCTTATGCTATCACAGCTATTATAGGCCCTGTGTGGTGAGTGATAAACCCGTTTGGCAGATGGGCCTGTAGACAAGACTTGCCAAGGACACGCAGTCAGAACTGGGCACGTAGCCAGGGAGTTCTGTTCAGCCCTTCTCTCGGCCATTTGACTTTTCTGTCCACATTTCACTGTCTGAAGTCTAGAAGTGCCACCTCAGCTTACCAAACGTAATTTCAGGTACTTCAGGTCTGGACAACACTGTCTTCACTTCAGCACAAAAAAAAGTCCTTCTCCCCTCCTGGATCTTCCAAGTCCAAAGCCATAATACCAGTACAGCTCAATGGTTACTCTCATAGCACTTTATTGTGCAGCCTCTTGTCTTTCAGACCAGCCAAGCCCAGGAGTGACAGCTTGATCATGGTGGTTTTGTTCCCATAGGGAGCACTGCTGAGTAGCAAACTCTGGTGCAAAGTCTTCCTACGTGCCTCTGTGGTACAACCCCAGGTCTTTGGCTCTCTCATCCCATCTGTTGGACTCGATCTTAAAGGTCTCTTCCAACCTAAACGATTCTATGATTCTATGCTTTGGGACAGAGCTTCCTTCATTGTATTAACTTTTGGTTTCAAACTTGTGGCAACAGATGTCAAACTTAGTTACACTACCAGTACCAAAGCAGGATAATCAGAAGTCCTTAATTTAGCACCACGTTGCACTAGTCACACAAAACATGATCTTATGGACACCCCAACTAATAAGATCCTTGATTTAATACTTTCACTGCACCATACCTCTCTCCTGTTGGTGATAAGATTGGCAGCATGCTCCACATTCCCATGGCACGCTCGCAGGGCAAGGCGAGCCTCCTGTTCGGAGAATCCCAGGAGTGACAGGCGATCAACTTTATCAGGATCTATGGACAGCTCTTCATACAAACGAGATGCCTGTATACAGAAAGAACAAAATGATACTACTTACACTGTTGCTAACATACAAACAAAAAACCCTATCTCCCCATTTTTCTGAGTAAGCAAAGAACAGGTGCAAGACAGAGCCCAAACACAGGAGCTAGTGTGAACTCGCAAGTTTTACCTCATGGTGTCTTACCTTCTGAATATACTCAGCAGCCTCCTTTTCTCTGCCACTGTGATAGTGTCCTATCCCTTGAAGGAGGTAAAGCCGTAGAAATAAAACCTTCTCACGACCATAGCTTCCCTAAAGAATTGTTTAAACAAGGGGGGGGAGCACATGGGTAGAAGCATATGGTACAATATCAATTCATTATCAATAGAACACTTTACACATTTAAAGAAGACATAGTCACTAACATGTGACACTTAGATAAAGTATCACATCTAAACCACTGATGACGTCCGTGCATATAAATGCACATTTGCCATGACCTTTTTGTCAAGTCCAATGCTTTCACTATGCTGACAACGACAGAACTAGATTACAGGCTAAAGAGACACAAGAAAACTTTAAATTTCTAAAAGTCAGTCTTGTAATACCTGAACAATAACTAAATACATGTAGGAAAAAAAAGCCACCCTAATTAAATCAAAACCGGCATACTTTGATATCAATGAGTCTTTCATGGTTCTCCCCATAGCACCTCTGGAAGCATCTATGTGCTGTGGACAGCTTTTTCTCTGCATCATCCAGACAGTCCAGCTGCTCCAGGCGGAAATAGCACCACACTATATCCAGCTGCAGTACTGCATAATTATCAACAGTATTCAGCAGTTCCGTGCTACACTCGCTGGAAAATAAAACAATAACTTTGTTTCTTTGGGGGAGAGGTGGTTAATTTTTTTCCACACGCTTTTTAACACTAATGAAGCAACATGCATACTGACACATTTGAGAGAGCGCACGCTTCATCTTTGAGGTAGCAAACTGAGGTCAGTGGAACTTTAATAAAGCACTGATCTCTCATTATATTCAGTAATACGCAGGACACTAACGATAACACTACATCTCAAAGAATTACAGTAGTCACAACTCATTTTGTTACTATTTAAGACAGCATCTCTTTAAAGGCAGAATGGACTTAAACCCTGTGTAATCTTTGAGAGGACAGAGAAACTGTCTTCCTCAGGGCACGTGAACATGCAGAGTCCTGTGCCAGTCTCCTTGCGCATGCATACAGATGAGAAACAGGTGGGGACGGTATTACTTTTGGGGATCTCAAGAGAGCAATGTAGGGCTCTGACTGCTGACAGGAAGCTAGTTTACCTGCAGAAACCCTGGTATGGTTACTGACCTCAGCTATCTGCTCCAGCTTTTACAAGAAACTGTTACTTCACAGGAGCAATTGCAAGAGTAACTGTAAGTGTCTCTCAAGCTAATGCAATTTATAGCCTAGTACATGAATATTGACAGTTTCTGTTTAGGTTGATATGAAAGATTAAGTTGCCCAGCGGCAGTATCTGTTTCAGCTGTTCTACATGAAGCCACCTGTCACTGCAAGTCAGGGCCTTTGTCTGCCGTTTTCCATCTGCAGAGGGGGTGTGAAGCAATCCTGGGCAAAGCAGGTCCTGATTTATATGCACAGGTAGAGCTAATGCTGTTCCTGTATTTGGTTGGCAGTAAAGGAAAGAAACACAAGGACTCGAAAAGGTTCTTACCAGAAGTGTTTATCAGCATCCAACAAATACGGCAGTGCTATTTCATATTCTTTCTTCTTCATTAATGCTCTGCCCTTCTCATGATAACCCATTGCCAGCACAAGTGCCTGGAAAAACAGATTGAGACTTTTTTTTGCACCTCCCCAGCTCACTTTTATAACTAAAAATAAATATCTAGGTAATACATTAGACCCTTGTTCTTCCTAGAAAAATACCATTGTATCAGTTCTGTAAGAGCAGTACTATTTCACATCGCTTCATGCTTTTCTCCCATCTGCTAATGTTAGATATCATCTAATCAAAAGCAATGGATGTTACTGACGCATGAAACATTGCGCCAAGTTTATTTTAAGAACGCAACCCTAGATAGATTTTCAATGATGAGTGATAAAAAGCTAAGCATTTTTCTGGGCGCTACACTTCCTAACGGCATCGAATTTGTTTTGCTTTGCTATTACAACTATCTTGTAAAACCTAATGATTCACCCCCTGCAAAACCTCAGAACTGAAAATTAAATTTTGAATGTGGCAGGAAAACACTCAGGTTCCTGCAGTATGACAAATGGAAATGTAAATAATATTTCTGGATAGAAACAACCTGCAATATTTCCTCTTACTCTCATTCAATACTGATGAAATCTTGTGCACTTGAACATTTGATACTTTAACTCTTCGGGTGAATTACTACTTTCAGCACTTCATCGGAACAGCATGCATTGTGGGAACGGACAGTTGTTATTCCAATCATCCAGAAACTCCAGATGATACAGAAAACACAGTACGCCTCGGAAGAGGCTAGGGCAGCAGTTAGCACACGTTGAGGCCTGTTCCTTTCGTACCAAGGTTTGTGTTGTGTTTTTTTTTTTTTGTTACTGGGTGTAATTTCAAGTATTTGTAAAGATTATTATTTATCTTAAAAGACAGCATCTATCACTATTCTTCTGCTTCAGCGGTGAGCATCAGGTATGTCATGTCACTCCTACTGTAATTCAATGCATACACCCAACCAAAGATATTTTCAGTTGAGAAGGTGGAACTTTCTTGAATAGTGAACGGATTTAAATTTGAGAGGGGTCACAGTGCAAAAGATCTCAAAACTATTTTAAAAGAGTCCAATTTTGAGAGACTCATCAAGTTTCCAACTGAAACTAAGGCCTAACAATCAAGTTATTTTCATGTCGTTCTAGGGCTCCCAAAATTTAAAATAGGTGCTAGGATATAACAAAGTTAAAGCCCATATTAAAACACAAACCCAAGATACGGACCACACAGGGGTCAGTGCAAGATCAGACCTGCGATTAGATGAGCAGAGGTCTCTCTCCAGATGACTGAAGTATTCCCAATTGTAGACTTCTACTTCAATTTTATTTCAAAATTATTTCCATTAAGCAAACATCTACTGGACCCAGGGTTATAGCCCAAAACAGTCTGACTGTATTCCAATCCCATATTTGAAATGCTTCACAAATCAAGCTTTAAAAAGACATCTTAGTAGCTTTGCAAGATACTTTTACCTACTTTTTTAGCTTGAGGAGGAATCTTGATTGACCTTCCAGTCTGATTAGCTATATCTAGATACGGAACAGAATCTGGATCCAAGTACTCCTCTGAAAGATAAGAAAAAGCAATTTAAATTGTAAGTACCACCTTCAACAGAGTACCTCTGATGTCATAGGTTATGTCAATAAGTACACCCTTAAACAAAAAAAAAGCAAACAAACTATGACCAAAAAAACCCCCAGAATTACATCTAAAGGCTGCATGTGCATTTTTTTGGACATACCTACCAACAATGACCCTGATGAGACAAACATGAGGAAATTTTAGAAAGGTCACTAAGAAAAGGGCCCTGTTCATCCAGAAACTTAATTTTTTTAACATTAAAAAATTACATGAATTGTAAGGAATTTTTTGCAGAAGACAAACCACCTACATTTTACACGATATAACACTTGAAACACTTTACCAAATAAAGCATAGAATATAAAAAAAACACAACAGAGCACAGTTGATAGAACTGAAATACAGCTCAGGATTTTCCTTTCCCACATCTTTAATGCTTATAACCAAACTATCAATTTTGTTTTCACTTCCATCTGATTTAAAATGAAAAGATGCTTTTCTTGTAAACAAAAGACAGTTAGGCAGAAGCTTGCTGAGATTAAAAGCTTCTGCCCTGCAATTTTTCTCAGATGAAACAAAAGGGTTGTTAAATCCTTTCTACACTTCACACCGCTTCACACATAAGCTTCAGCCTGTGAGCCCATTACGGACTCCACTCTATGCTCTGGCATTGTGCTGTAACTGACAGTTAGTGGTAAATACCTTAAAGAGGCCCTATACAGGATTCAAGGGCTGGGGTCTAAATTACCCCTTAAATCCATAAAAGGAATCACTTCTTTCATTTGTTCAAAATCTGATATTATAGTAAGGAAACAGGCTGTCACTGACCCTTAAAAGAAGCTTTGTTCAGGTATTTTTGCATTTGGCAGGAATTCATTACACACTCAGTTTCACAGTTTGCTTGTGCATATTTGAAACAATAAAATAGAGAAGTGATTTAAACTCGCCATTTAGCAAAGCAATTCAGAAACACAACCTCATTTTGAAAAATTATTACTGGTCAATGGACTATATCCCTTTAACTTAATCCACAGTTGCCAGCAATCAACATCAAATGCAATGAGAACAGAACAGCCACGTTACAGACGAGAATGACAAGTGAGCTGTGCTGCAAAATGAAACCATGGTTACGCACAGCCACATCTGAGGTAAACTACAAAAAAGTGTGTAATGACTTATAATACATTATTCTACTGTGCTTATGTCTACAATAAATTTAAAGCCTGTTCTCAAGTCATCAGTCCCTTAACTGTCAAGTGCCAATTAAATAATAATTGATTCATATTGTATCCTTCTCAAAGTACCCAATGTTTTCTAGCATTCTAGTTGTGTAAGAAGAGTGAAGAGTAGAAGAGAAAGTTTCAGTCAAATTAAAATCCAGCTTTCAAGTAGGCAGAAACCCAGAAAAGTATGAACTGAAATCCAGTCACAGTACAGGCACTCTTCTAAGTTCAAAGTCCACCGAGAAGATAATTTTTGATGTGCAAGAATTAATGAACACCCACCCCACAAAACAACCCCAACAACCCCCCCTTACCTCTCTCTGCTAGAATTTCCAAACCCTTCTTAGTTCTTTGCATCTTGTCATTTATTTCTTTTTCTTTCTTGCATTGAAGTTCTTCTTCCTGAACTTTTCTTTTAGTTTCCTCATCACTCTGTTCCAGTTGAAGTACCATCACTTTTGCATTGTGTGTTACACCCTGGTCTTCAAGGGTTTTGCCTGCAAAACAGAATATGATGAATACAACCCAAATACTCTATTTGTGAAAAGAGACCATTTCACATTGTACTGCTGTTGGGGGGCGGGGACAACACCCACAAACAAAACAACCTGAACAGCCCCTTGCCTTACTCGTACTGTGAAAAACTACAGTAATTACTAGACTCAAGAACTCAATCAAACCCCCTGCCAATTACTGACATAATGCAGCAGAAACTCAGAAATTAGAATCAGACTTGCATCTTAAAAGTGCTTTTTAAATGATTAGTATGTCTCTTTGCTAGCTTCTTTCAAAACATTCAAAAAATATGATTGTTTCTATTTCAGTTAATTGATCTTCAGGCAAAAACCGGAATAACATGTCCAGGACCGTACACCACAATAGTAACAGGATGAAGGAACTGGGAATTGAATCCGAGTTCCTATTGTCAATTCCATGGCTCCAATTCTGACATATTCTAAGGGAAATAAATATGTCAGATGCTTAAGCCCTCAATAAAGAGAAAGCTGTTGTCATCACTTCCCACAGCACGCCTGACAAGTTGAACATGTGTAAAGCATTACAAAAAGTTTTTGAATGTGCTGTTACACAATATGTTTTTTGAGGAAATTTAAGGTTTCTCCTAAATGTGCATTTTCAGTGTTTCAACACTTGAAAAACTGATTTTCAACATTTATTACAGGATTCCTATAATTGCTCTAGTTCTATCTAAGACTTTTGATGATTATAATTTGTTACATTTCCTGTAGAGCAGAAGCTGACAAATGTAACTGCTATTCCTTGGGAATTTCTCAAATTAACAGAGTTGCAAGAAATTTTTCTTCTGAGAATCAGTAAACTAGAAAATTATCATAAAAGCATACTCAACTAGAGATACATACCCAGGTCAAGTTGCTTCTTATTTATGATTATTTTGATAGCATTTTCTTTTAATGCATGTTCCTGTGCTATCCTGTGAAATAAATCGTTTCATCAATTAATATAAATTTGTACGGCTACACAGTATTTCTGTTAGAATAGCAAAAAAAACCTTAAAAATAAGTATGCTCATAAGTAGCTTAAAACTTTTGCTATAAATGGCTGCTAGAAGTAAAATAACATCATCAGAGAGCTTTGTACACCATATAGGGAACATGTGGGATACAGAAAGGGAAAAGGCAAAACAGACAGAAAAGAATCTGATTTTATTAGGCTTAAATACCAGAAAAGGAAGAGAAGCTGATGTTTGCTGCTCAGAAGACCTGCCTAGTTACAGATTGGGAATACCGATCACTAGTACCTTCTCAGGTACTTCCCGGGGATGTACAGAGAGCTCTCTTCTTCCACAGTTGCAACTTTCCTGTTTTCTACCTGTTAAACCACAGCTTCTTACATGAAGAACTGCCCTACAGGGACACTGGACATCCTCTTCAGACATACTGAACAAACACACACGCTAAGAAAAAAGCTTAAATTGAACAAATAGTGCTCTGTGTGTCTTTTTTTTTAGTACTGTATGCTATCTCATTAGATAAGAACCAAGGGCGATTATACTTACTGTGACCTGAGCTCCTTGCCTGTGATGAACAGGTTAGTCTCCAGTGGGATTTTTCTGCTCTGTAGTAATTATAGTGGGTGGGGGAAAGGAGGAGGGAAGGAAAAAAAGCATGATATCAAGATACTTTGGACATTTTCTTAATTAATTGTTTTACAACAACTACAATTTCTTTTTCAAATAATAATCATGTTAACAGGGTTATGGTTGGGCATACATATTAGTAGTTTCAAGGCAGGGAGTCTTGTACTTGCTATACAGTGCTAAAAATAAGCATTATAACAGCAGAAGATTCAGAATTAGATAAATCTAAATTCAGAACCAAGCAATTTAAACTGACTAATTTAATTATGCACTTCCAGTCTTAACTCTGTTTTGTAATTATGCCACTCACCTGTGACTGGCTAAATTATGATTAATTCCTATTAGTGTCTCTGGTCCCAGATTAGATAAACTGGAATTTTAAATTAATTAATTCCCCTATGCCCAGTAGCATTGTAAAGAGGAATTATGAAACTATTTGTTTGTTTTAACTGCATGGCAATCACTTAACACCCTCTATCTTTTAGCCCATCACATTCCCTGCTAATTATTTTTCACTACAGGAGAGAGAACAATTATGATTGTGTTGTATTTTTGCAAGCATTCATTAAAAAAAAAAAAAAAAAAATCTTTCTGAAGCATAGGTTTCCATCTAAGATCTTCTGAAAAAAAAAAAGTTGCCCTCTTCCAGAGTGAACATTCATTTCTGTTGCTGATGTCTACAGTCCTTAAGTGCCCCTAAATAAAGAAGTTCTCTTTCACTGTTATCAGAGTAGATGAAGACATACAGCATAGGGGAAGATGCTGCTCCTGCACAAGATCAAAACTAGAAAGTGATTGGAGATAGTTGTTGTGCTTGCTAGAGACTGTTTTTAAGGGGAAAATACTCCCAGTTAAGAGGCTTTGTACTAGTAAGAACCTACCCAAGGGCCTGCTCTCTGTCCTGTGACCAACCTGCAACACCTCACATCCATGTGGTTGAATCCTCTCAACCTTCAAAGCAGAGCAGCTGTACCCAAAGTGCCATTTGAGATGGGTCCCTGGCCCATGCCAGCCCTCGCACCGCGCCTGGGCGCTGCTTGGCAGGGTACCAGCGGGCCTGGACTAAACATCAGAGCTGATGCCAACAACTTGACAGTACGTATGTCCATCAGACAGCAGCCAGGCTGCGTCCCACCTGTGTTTAGCTGCCTAGGGCAGATGTAGCCACAGAATCTGGTATGGTGACCAGTCTGACGCTGACTTAATTAGACTCCCATCATTATTCTGGCATATTTTATACGTGAAACTAGAGGTTGAAGCCTGGCTTTAAAAGGGCAAGACTTAATTCAGTTCTACCTTTGTGAAGCTTTCGGGACCCTGACTTAGAAGAGAACAGATGAGTACCATCACAACAGAAAAATCCTGCTTCTCATTTCCAAGTTCAAACACTGGACATACTTATTTTAAAGTTAGTTTCGTTAGCTGCCTGGGCTGGAATAGTTACACAAGGATAATATCATTACTGTAAGAACATTGCTACATGCCACGGTTAAAAGCTAAAGGAGTTCTTTTCAGTGTCATCAGCCATACATGGCCTAAGACAACACCAAGTTCAAGTTGCTTATTGCACTTAAAAGGATTAATTTTTTTTTTTTAATTAAAGCTGTCATTTAAACAAAAGCTGTGGTAATACAGTGATATTCATATGCTAATTCAACTTCAGGTATTCTACAGCTGAAAAAATACATCTGCTCTTTACTGCTAATATGAACATTTACATTAGAAGGAATCAAACTGAACTAGATAGACACTTAAATCTAATTTACTTGAATAATAATTTCTCAATAAATCCTAAAGGGAAGACAACTACTGATCTCCCAAATATCACATTCCTTTGCCACGATATTCCCACACACTTAAGAAACCAAAATACACCTACGTAAACAGCACCCCCGCCCCTGTATTTTATATACCTAACAGATCTCTCATACAAAACACCTGAAAAAGTCGACATGAAAATATTTGCATCAGATACATATCTAGAACTCAAAAGGCCAAAGTAAAGCTACTTATCCGGACTTTTCTGCAATGTCACTTACTTTTCTACGAGGCAGATATATATCAAGCCTTGCAATCCCAGTCACTTTAAAATTTTCATTTCCTGTTCCACGCTCAATTGCTTTACACCGTATTTCTTCAAGCATATTCTCTGTATCATTCTCATTGATATTCAGCTTGGATGAATATTTTTGTACAAGCTCCTAAGAAAAGAGGAAGAAAAACTGGGAAAATGCACCAGCAGTATGACATGGAAGACGTATGACATCTCATACTCAGAGAGAATATTTACCTTCATCTCTTTACCAGCTTCTTTTTTTTCATTTGTGTATGGTGGTTTCCATAGCTGAATTTTGTCCTCTCTTAAGCAACTTGTCAGTTTTGCTATTAAATACTTCTTTTGTGCCATTCTTTTAAAACAAAAGCACAATTGGAAGGGAAAAGAAAGAAAAATAATCTTTTAATATAGCTTTCCTGTACTAAGACATTGTACTTTTTCAAGAAGTCTAAGTGACATTTCAGAATTCTGCAAAACAAGCTGAGTATAAAATGCATTCCATGCATTTTGGTGGGGAGGGGAACCCGAGTTTAAATTATTACAAAAAATTGGAAAAAAAAAATTAAAAGGGGTGAAACCTGGACTGGAGTAGGGATAATTCAGAAGCCCCCTGCCATTTCCAGACAAATTAAAACTGCTCCTAACCCCTCATGTGAGCTGGAATTGCAGAAGATGACGATTCATCAAAACCCATTATTCAGTTCTTCTGCCCTGCCCTGGACAGGGCTGGTCAATCCACCCCCCTCTAAAGAGTGTCCTTGCTGTACCTCTGCCCTCCTGCTTCTCCCACTTCCCTACTTTAACAGCCTTTCTAACCAGTGGATGGTTGAACGTGAATTATTGCTCTCTTTGGAAGGATAGAAAAGTGTCAGGAGGGAACATCTCGGAACCACAAGCTCCACCATGAGAAGACCGTAAGGTAAAGCTCACAGCTGTCCAGCAAAGTGAGATCAGCTAAAGCGCAAAGAGCCAAGAGCAGAGAAAGATCTACGCCTCCTCTCCCTGACCTCAATCATTTGCCAAGCAAACAAGTTTAATAGTATCACAAAATGGTACTGTAAAATTCTGTTTTCACAAAGATAGAATAGCAGAGTGCCGCTTTTCATAGTCCAAGAGACACTCTTCCCACTGCAAAGCTAGAACAGGCACACAGGGCACAAGCAACAAAGCGCAGAGGCCGAGATCAGAGATGAAGTGTACTGTAAGTCTGCACCAGGCACTGAAGCATCCATCATTGGGGACTAGATGACAGTGAGCTGAACAGAGCAGCTCCCTGGCTCACAGGTAAGAGTTCAGGCTGAATTGATCCCCACAAGGTATTCCTATTCAGCTCAGAGAAAGCAGTAACCTCTGTGAGTGAATCAGCATGCCCCTGACCGCCCCCCCCCCCACCCCCCCCCCACCCCCCAAAACAGGGAAGGCAAAGAGGGCAAAGAAAGGTGGGCGCCGTGATCTCAGAAGAAAAAACAGCAACAAGAAAATCTATGTGCATGTTAAAGCGTAGGACCCTTTTGGCTCTTGGACACTGGGAATCGTATGGAAGATGTCCTTTAATCTATACAGAAAAGCATTTAAAATGTTGGCATATGCCAATTATGCAACTAAGGTTGGCATTGAAGTTTGATTAATCAGTTTCACTTTTCTTTCAGAGTGGTTTCCTTTTCTCATTCTTGTTTATTAGCACATTGCTCTCAGGAGAAAAGGGGACAGAAAAGAAGAATCAAACATTGCTATCCATTTTTCCAGTTTCAAAGACTGTTCCTTGCTCAGAAAAACACTATTTGAGACCAAAAAAACGCAGGCAAACATCCAATGTGTGGCAAGTTTACTGGTTAACCTCACCTCAACCTCAGCTTCAGCGAGCTACAAAGAATCTTTGAACGCTGCAAAGATAAGTCTCTCCTAAAGAGGAGTCAGACGGATTAACTGAGTAAGTGGATGGTTTAACAATCCTTCCTGTTTGATTGCTATAATCCGCATAGTGTCTGTCCAAACCAGGAAAGACAATCACACGTTCTTTTTCTTGCTGGGATGATGTTGTTATTACTGTTTTAGGGCCAAGGCAAAACATAACATTTACAAAGCAGAAAGCAACAAACATGCGCAATTTTCAAAAGATTGCATTGAAGTTATTAATGCAGCTTTCCCCCATTTCCAAAACATGCCAGGCAATTCTCATGAACAACCTGTAACCATTATTTTTCCTGCTTTTAGGTTATGCTGAAGAACCATTTTATAGCTGTAATTATAACCCATGCTTATGACTATGAATTGTAAATACAAGTAGCATTTACAAACTGGTCATTCATCTTTTTATCAATACTATGTTACAGTTTTGTGAGTTTGTGATTTCTTACTAAGTTATTAAAACAGAAACCACCACTGGAGTCTCCAATTAAACGTACTCTGTCCAACCCTCTTACAAAAAAAGAAGTTTTGCTTTTACAAACACAAAAGCTATCATTTTACATGTAACACTTCTAACATTTATCATAAATTCCTATTGCACCATAACTAAATTGCAAGAGAATCCTTAGCAAAAACATTCATGACTTACTTTTCCATCAGCCAACACCACAAGTGCTCCTGGCACAATTTCACTTTCGGTTAGAGCTTAAAGGGACTTTCCCAAAACTCATTTGAGCAAACAATCAGGGGTATTTCCCAAGGGCCATTCTGAATGCAAGACTGAGTTTTTGTAACTAAAATGTCATCCTCTGAAGCCAGTTAGTCTTATACGTGACATAAAACAAAACAATTACAGAAATAAGGTTCAAAAGCCAAACTTTTGAGGGAAGGAACAGAGGATTCTCAGGATGGTTTACTAATAAAGCAGAACACGTTATTTTCTCCTAAAATCAAGGAGGAAAGCTACCTGGCGCAACTATGACACACGGCTCCAGGAGGGGTAAGAGACAGAAGCAACACCACGTGCAAAACCACGAGCCAGAAGCCCAACGAAAGGCCAGAAACCCAAAGACTGCCAGTGCCAGCCCGGGGTGCTGGGGCGTCCTTAGGCCTCCCCAAGCGCACATCCAGTCTCTCCCCTTCCACGACAGCACCGAGACCACAAGTCACCGGTGTCACCAGGGGATCTAAGCACGGCCACGAAGTCGCCCTCTTTTCTAGGCACCTCCAAAACACGGCGGCCGGGGAGCACTCGGGCAGCCACAGCGGGAGCCTCCCATGGCGGCAGCGGAGCTGATGCAACCAGCCGCCGCTTCTCAGCGGGCAACAGCAAGGCGGGAAGCGGCCGGGCCGAGCAGGCGCCGCCGGGACGGGGCTCCCACCGCCTCGGCCCTCGGGCACCCACCTGCGCCCCGCGGCGGAGGCCGGGCCTCGGGGCCCAGGCAGCCTCTGAGGGGAGCTCGGGCCCTCACGCAGCTGCTCCCTCTCGCCCCTTCACGGGCCCGGCGCCGGGGCTGGCGGGGCTGCCCTCCCTGAGGCGAAGGAGCCGGGAGCGGCCGGGGCGTCACCTCGGTCCCGAGCACCAGCCGGGGCGGCGGGGGGCGGGGCGAGCCGCAAGCCCCGCCCCCGCAGCGCTGTCGCGCGCTTACCTGCGCACCCGCCGGCTACCGCTTGCCTTCCGGGGGGTGGGATGGGCGCGAGGGGCGGGGCCTGCAGGCACGTCACACCAGCCGTTTATTGTCGGGGAGAGGCAGGTTCCTACGGAGGCCCGGAAGGCCCAGGGAAACGGGAGCGAGGCGGGTGTTCGTCACGTGGTTGAAGCGACGCTCCACCCGCCATCTTAGCGTCCTGCCCTCACTTGAGGGTGAGGTGTGTGTTGTTTTTTTGTCGTTCAGTGGCAGGTGCTGCTGTACCCATAATATCCTCTAGTTCTGCTTGGTCTGCTTGTCCCTTGCGAGGTGGTGGTGGGGATAGTCAAGGCGCTTGGCTACCTGAGCGAGTCTTCCTTCAAGGAGGGGTTGGAGCCTGGAGCTGAGCCCCCCCTCAGCTGCAGCCTCTCTGTGAGGCCGAAGGGTCTGAAATTCCTGTCAGTGCTGAGAGGGGGCATTTCCCAAAAGGCTGAGGTGCTGTGAAAGGTGACAGGGAGGATCAATGTGTGATTTTTTTGCTGTGCTGTTTGAGGCAACAGTGTTCAGGGTGGGCTTTTCTGTGTGGGCTAGTTCCCCTTTGGGGGTGGTCGGCAGGTTCTTGCCTCGTTGTGGGGCTGTTAAAAAGTTAACCTGGGTTCAGAGACTGGGCTGGAAGAATACATGGTGTGTGTGTGGAAAATCTGGTACTAAACACCACCTCAAACTGAGCTGGTGCTGGAGTGTCACTTCCAGTCCCCATAATGTCCTAGAGTGGGAGTTGGGTATGCGGCTACACAGACATTTGGCTGTACCACTTAGGCTGCTTAGTGTTGTATTTGTATGTGAGGCCCTCAAAGGGTTAAAGCTTGGTTTTGGAATCTTTTTGGTGCCTGTAAAAGACATAAGTGTTCTTTTAATGGGTTACACCAGAAATAATTACCTCATGTGGATTAATTCTTTCATGTGACCAGCTGTCCCAGCAGCAAAGATATTTTATTCTAACCTCTCTGATGTGTGAGTGGAATCATTGCACCTGAGTATTATGTATTCCAGAATGGATGAGCCTGCAGGACTGTCCTTACATAAAACATTTTCCCTAGGCAGTCACACAGACTAAGTGGGGGTGCTGCATACTGCAGCTTTGGAAATGGGAACCCCACAGGTATCATGAGCTTGTAAATAAGACACTGAACTAGAATTTCAGGATTTCAGGCTTCCCTATGTGCATAAATCAGTCAAGTTTGCCTGCTGATAAAATAAGGGTAAACTTGCTTTTATGACAGTCTTGAGTTCAGTGCTTGAAACTTAGGTAAAGCTATGGTAACAAAGTGATGAAAGTTACTGTCCCATGATCGCCAAATATGAAGAAGCTAACAGTAAAGGATTTTGAAAATCAGGTGCACTTGAGAACTGGGACTTTCTAATATTTGAAGTTTTCAATTTTTTCTCATGTTTCCCTGTTTCATTTTTACCTCAGCTGCTTTAGGAAAAAAAAAAATTCTCAATAGACAGTGTGCCTGTGTAATATTTCAATCTCTTGAAATGTAAGTACAGCAACTTTCCTCATAACTAAAACTACTCCACTAACAAATCAAAATTTGCTGAAATTATTCTTCCATAATATCCTTGGGAATTAAATTGAAAGACTTCTCTGAAGGCAAAATGCCTTTTCTAAATAAGTTCCAGTCAGTACAAAGCACAGTAATATGCTAGAGAAGCTTCACAAAAGGACAAAGTGTTTGTGTGAAAGTGCTTACAAAGGAGTTAGTTACTTAGTCCATGCATAAACCTGCACTGAGTTTTAAATCAAGGTATTCAAGGTCCGTGTTTAATTAAGATAACTAATTCAAAGCACTTTAAAATCAATTTAAAAGTGTTTGCAGAAAATAATATCACTAATTTAGTTCAAATGGGTTTATAGAGTAGGTAAGTGGCTAGATAAGGTTATAAACTTTCTGTGCTACTGATTTAAAAGATATAAAAGTTGATGTTTCATTCGCTGAAATGTTCTCAAGTGTGTTGTTGCAAGTATCTAGGCAAAAGGATCGTGAATTAATTTTTTAATAGTTTTAATAGTGGCCTCTTGCTAACATGGGATTTTTCTTTCAGTTATTCCTTTAGCTTTCTTTCCTTTTCTTGTGGTCTATGGACTTGGCAATACAACAAAAATAACACTCTAGTATAATGATAGGCAGGAGTACAAATCAGAATACTCCGTAATCAGCAAGACGAGTAAATAGGAAGCTAATGTATACCACACGTCAAAGGACAATGAATTTTTTTAAGTATTTCCCTCTAGGTAGTTTCTTGTTTCACATGGGCTAGTTGTTATCTAGTATTTTCCCCCTATTATACCTATACCTATTATGCATATCTATGTTTTATCTTTTTTTTTCTTTCTAATCTTTCTTTAAAAACTGTAACCACTGTGAAGAAAAAAATATGTAGCTAACATTCTTTATTAATGTCTCATGCCTACCCAGAAATAGAAATCAGCATCTGAGCTGGAAACTAATCTGGCCAGGCCAGTTAATTGAAAACACTAGAAAACCTGAAAAATCACAATGAACAATAGGACAAGGGGTAATGGCTTTAAACTGAAAGAGGGTAGATTTAGATTAGATATAAGGAAGAAACTTTTCACTATGAGGTGGTGAGGCACTGGAACAGGTTGCCCAGAGAAGTTGCAGATTCCCCGTCCCTGGAAGTGTTCAAGGCCAGGTTGGACGGGCCTTTGAGCAACGTGGTCTAGTGGCAGGTGTCCCTGCCCATGGCAGGGGGGTGGAACTGGATGATCTTTAAGGTCCCCTCCAACCCAAACCATTCTATGATTCTGTGAACACTTCTTCCCAAACCTATGTCCTCATTCTGCTGCTTTTATGGAGGATGAGTGGAAAATTCTTCAGGAGTTACTGTGGCGTACTCATTGCTATTGGTAATAGCTGGTGCTTTTCAGCACTGTCTTAAGGACTGTCACTTCCAGGAGACAAGGTACCTGCCTGCCTGCTGGTGGTAGCTGAATTGGTGTGGGACACTACAGCGTTTGGGTCTGAAACTGTTGAGTGGCACAGAGGAAATGACATTTGGCCAGAGGGAGTAAAATAGCGTTATATTCCATGATACTTTTTCTATTTTTGTGGACCTAACAAAGTACTGTGGTACACTTAGAGCTGTGAATCTCCTGCAATAGAAGCATAGGTTCTAACAGATCTGTGCAAATGTCTCCAGATGTAGCATCCTCCATCAAGCACAACAAAAGTCAGTGGAATCGTATGAATGATTAATGGTTTGAAGTTGTGTTGGATGCAAAGAAAATAGTAGTTTCTCTTAGAAATGGATGACACTGCTATCTCTTTGACAACAGAATTTTATTTGCACATTGGTATTAACTCTGTTTTCAAGGCATCTTATGAGGGCATGGTTTATCTTTCTTGCCGAGAAGAGTTCGTGTGTAGAAGAACATAAACCACAGCTAAGCATCTTTGGCGTCTTTTTTTTTTGCTCACTTTTTTGTGTGTGGATGGTGTGATTTTGAGACAGTGGTGGTAGCTGGGGATGTGTGCTTGCAGACTGTTGGCAGGCACCATGAAGAGCTTTGCGGGCCATCCACCTGATCCTCGTTTTGTTGTCCTCTCAGGGCTCAGGCAGATATAGAATGGTTCAGAAGAGCCAGTGGCTGCCAGGTGTACAGCTTGAAATTAATGTCATCATGAAATGGGGAGACGTTTCAAGTCTTCAGTTTTTCTGAAGCCTACATTTGAGAAAGAGACCTGTCTGAATACTTGCAGCCAGAAGTGGGTGATGCATAGCTCATGCTTTTGTCATTGAAAAGCACCCACAAAAGAGGGTCTCCTTCCTCTGAAGATCTTGCAGAAGAGGAGATCAGAAATAGCTACTTACTTTTAAAAACTTACACAGGTTTGTGGTGCAGTTGTGCCACAAGAGAAAATATTAAACCCTATCTATAAAAACTAATTGTACCACTACAGTTATATTTGTGTAGTTGAAATGGTTATGTCCCCTTTGTGCGCATACAGCTGTAACAGCAGAAAGATGCATTATACTTCTGGTAAGGAAGGTATGTTGATATAGGGTATCGAGGAGCTAATTATTTCAGACTTTTGTTTTCTAATGAAATACTGGGGATAGATGGGAACCACCAATATGTTATTATAGAATTTATATATAAGAAAAAGGTGACATTTGCTAAGTACCATTAAAACAACAATAGAAATGAGCAGAGGTTTTATTCATTGATTTGAAAAATACACACATCAGAAAGTATCATGAATATCTTTTTTCAAGGAAAGTGAATGACAAAGTCATTGTCAAGTGTACCAATCACCTTCAATGCTGTTTCATTTGTTACTTGTTTATTGTCTAATTAAATAGTACCATACTGAAATTTAGCCTAGTTGCTTCATCAGTAATTCTACTAGACTTTGCTATAGCTCTTTCAGGTATTTCAAATATTGCTGTGCTAAAATCTTAGTTTCTAAAATCAGTAACCTGAAAATAGGAAAAAAAAAAAAGAAAATATAAAATTGCTTTTATATCTCAAATAACAGAAGTGAGTATCTGTCATTGCAGCCCAACATCTTCATGAGAACATCTCATTTTACACTGTACTGTAAACCAACAGATTATATAGTAAGGCTCTTCCTTGGCTCATAAAAGTAGCAGACCCTCAGCAGGTCGATCAGTGTAACTAAGATGACTATTTTGCTATTTTAAGTTTTAGTCAACTTTTTGACTAAGTTTTATGTATTACTGAATGTCTTCATTGTGAGACATATAAGCCAAGCTTCCTTGCTGCTTCAGAAATTCTAGGCCCTTTCTTATTAGGGAAAGGGTAAAAGTTCAGTTTGTTGCAGGCTGGCATGCATTTTGTAGAAGAAATATGTTGATGTGTCCAAACTGCTGAAGTGGCTGATTTCAGAGGAGGCTTTTGGCAGGTGCTTGAAATGTTGCTGCCATTCTCTTTGCTGAAACTGTCCAACATGCTTAAACTTCTCAGTTGACTGAGCGCGGATAGTTCACTTGATCCTTCTAATTCCTTGTGTTGCAGTGTGCCGTTTCCCTTTGCAATCAGTCTCTGATTGTCAAAACTGCATGGCCTGTTCTTGCAGTGGGAAAGATCCCAGGGAACTCCTTGACAAGGGGCTTGCACCGTGCGGTGAATTCCCAGGTGGGTACGCCATAGTGAGTTGTCTTGTACGTTGCCACTGCTGGTGGTCTCTAGTCTGACCTTTCTGACAGGAACACATTCTGTAAATGACTTTGATCTTCTAACTTTTTTATTAATTAAAACAGCATTGACCATTGATTCTGGGAGAACAGATTCACATTCACCTACAAGAGAAATGCATATATGCACGTTACTATGGTGACAAAAATTAAGGGTGTAATTTCTGTGGCACAAACTCAACTGAAGAGCTTTAACAGATGAGTTTATGTGTACTCTTTCCATCTGTGGCTGAGAGTAGTGCAAGTTCTTTTGATGCCAGGTTATGGAGTAGCAATATTTCATGCTTGGTTTTGTAGTTCTGAGGACATAAATGGTACCCTAGGGTTAATCAAGTGAAAATGGAGATTTATCAAGTCAATATTGATCTAACCAGTACTCTAAGACTCATTAACAACACAGATTGAGAATTGACTTTCAGTAATTAATTGCTTGTAAGCAAAAATTCTTAAGGTGAGCAGGGACTTGCTCCGTGTTGGTAGGTGCTGTGATTTGAAAGACAAAAATGTTCTGTTTGATTCCGTTTGAAGTTTGTATTCACAACTTAAAACCAAAGTTAAAACCAAACTTAAAACTTACTGTGACCACTTCTAGATGAAACAAGTTGTGAATTTCTTTCTTCTTTTTCTTAATGAGGGATCATTAACATATAGGCTTGTATTTTAATGTTTTACTGCAATTTTACTATTGTAGTCAGTATAAATGGTGTAAAGTAAATAGCTTATCACACTAGCGTCACCTGAATGATCGTTTAGAGGAAAAATCTGCTTGCTCCATGAATGGTATGGAGTAGGTGTAACAGCAGGAGAGAATCTAGTCAGTATGAAAGTTACTGTTAGAAATGTATAAGATATTAGGGATAGAAATGCTAATGCTACTTTAATTACATGTAGCAGCCATCAAATTACTGAACATGACTGGCTTTCTGTGCCTTGAAAATGAATAGAAACCGAACCATTACACTAAAAGAGTGCTGTTGACATTGCAAGTACTAATGAAATAAAGAACTGTTTAGGTTGGAACACCCCTTTAAGGTCGTCTTCCTTAGCGGCTTGTCTTTTGGCACATGGGGACGGCCTGCTCCTGCGCCTTTACGATTTCCCTCTTGAAGAATGTCCAGCCTTCCTGGACTCCTTTGCCCTTCAGGACTGCCTTCCAAGGGACTCTGTCAACCAGGCTCCTAAACAGGCCAAAGTCTGCCCTCCAGAAGTTCAACGTGGCAGTTCTGCTGACCCCCGTCCTTACTTCTCCAAGAATCGAAAACTCTTACCATTTCGTGGTAGCTATGCCCAAGACGGCCTCCAACCATCACATCACCGACAAGACCTTCTCTGTTCACAAATAACAGGTCCAGCAGGGTGCCTTCCCTAGTTGGCTCCCTCACTAGCTATGTCAGGAAGTTATCTTCCACACACTCCAGGAACCTCCTAGAGTGGTTCCTCTCTGCTGCATTGTAATTCCAGCAGATATCTGGCAAGTTGAAGTCCCCCACGAGAACAAGGGGTAGCGATCGTGAGGCTTCTCCCAGCTGCTTATAGAATATTTTTTTCTGCCTCTTCAATATACTTCAGTTAGTATAAATATAGTTTAAAGTAGGAGTTGTGCAGAATGCTGACCTTCTTGACAGGGTTGAGTTATAAGAACTGTGTCTGTTGCAGTATGAGTTATGAAGCATATTAAAGTGAAAAAAGTAGACACAGAAGAGTGCTGATTATATTCTGAAACAGAATATCTGAATAGCCATTTTAAAAGAATTGTAACCCTGAATTTGAAATGAAGCTAGTTCGAATAGGATGCTGCCTTTAAAAAAACCAACAGCACAACCCCCCCTTTATAACTGTCTTTCATACCATCTTTACAAGGAAATATTTGAAGATGTCAGACCCAGCTGATTTACTGGCAGTAAATGAACCTGTACAACATGGCTTCAGCTAAGGAGGGGCTTTCACTACTGTCTTTGGCTCCCACTGCTGAAGCAACAACACCAGCACAGATTTTTCTGCTCCCTGGGTTGGCCACGAGCAGCTTTGCAGCATGGCTCTGGGAGTGAGAACTGTGTCAGCTCGCATCTTCCACTCCCCTGCAGTGTTACCAGGAGAAAGGAGTCTAGAGCACATGCAGAGCTTAGAGATATAGATGTGTTTGTGCATATGTCTATACAGTGAAGTATGGTAACAGAATTTCCTAGGGTGAAACCACTCATAGAGATAAGAACACACAGTTCTCTATCATGGAACAGTGAGAATCAAAGTTATGACTGGGCTTTATCCAGGAAATAAAGCTGAGCTTGGTTGGCTGCAAAAAAGTCTTCTTGCAAAATAGATCCCTCTGTGTTCTGCAGAACAGCTCAGTATAGCACCAAGCTACAAAAATTAGGGCTTGTTCTGCATATGTGGGAGAAGAAGCAAGAGAGAAGGAAGTGAGAGAATTTGAGGTGACGCAGCTTTGCATGTTCTTGTGGATGTAATTGCACTCTTGGCTGAACTGGCATTGATAGGCAACATCAGGTTTTATCTTGAACCTTATGAACTGGTCATCAGAAGAATTACGATCTGGCTTGAGCTGATCAGAGAGTTCAAAGTAATGCATCTAGTCCAATTTTAATAGTCTGGACTGATTTTGTGTTCAGGGTTTGATTTGATTCCTTGGCTACAGGTGCGGCACAACAATGACTTCTGATAGAAATGTGAGAGTCCTGAACCACTGTGTAGAGTTAACACACATGCAGCACTCTCTACACTTCTGAACAAAGCTTTAATTAGACCTTTGGTCTGGTCTTTTTTGTTTGGTTGTTTTTTTGTTGTTGTGGGTTTTTTTTTTTTTTTTTTTTTTTTTTTTTTTTTTTTTTTTTAATTGTGCATAATAGCATTGTTGCAGGGTTGTTTACCATTTGGCCTTTTTCATATGCTGTCATCATAGATACTTTTAAGATTTTGGAGTGACAAAAGTTAATCTCATTTCAAGTGAGCTTGGGAAATTCTTGGAAGAGATTTCTGCAGTCAGAGCCCCAGTGTTTATTCTGTTGTGACTGCATGCGCTGAATGCTCCTATTTAATTCCTAAAGTAAATACTGTTTTTCAGCTTCTTAGCCAATAAATAATGAATACACTGCTGTGTTATCCCCTAGCTGGTGACTTTCAAATCTTGTCATGCTCTTCGTTCTCAAATAATCAGGAACAGGCAGAAGCATGAACATGGCTGTGTATATTGGGGAAGGAACACAAGAAAGTTGTTTTCAGGCGACTTCTCAGTTATTAACACACCAGTCAAAAACCTAGAGAAGTCAGAGAATCTTAAGTTCTGTTTAAAGGTCCGCAATTTCATGACTCTGGCAAACAGATAGTGACATACAAAGCTAAAAGTCCTCAAGGAAACTTGGAGTTACCATTCCAGCCATGGTGCAGTAAACCTGAAATGCTCAAAGTCCCTGTGGTGTCTTGGAAGGACAGCTGGTCTGTCCAGCAGAAACAATTTAGGGTTCTACTAGTTAGAATAAAGACCTTTGGCAGGGATTTTCAAGACCATGAGGGACTGAAGGTACCCTCCTTCCATGAGGTTTGAATCTCCTGAGGTTTTTGTGTCTGGTCTCTGCGGTTTGTGTGTATGTGTGGGGTTGTGGTAGTGCTGTTGTTGTCATCCCCTTCCCAGCCCAGCCATAATCTTAACCTCTAGGTAGGCAAACCATTTGCTGTCAGTACAAAATACCGATACATTTGTGGACTGCCTTTTGGTAGTAGCTGGAATTTCTGGATAGTTTAAGCTTGTAACTTAGGGAGTGTAGGGCAGTAGGCTGTCTCGATATGGCAGTGTTCATTTCTGCTTGACATGCTCTTGGAAACTGATGCATATAACAAGTTCAAAGTGCTGAGCTATGTAATGGGTTTTCCCAGCTTCCAAACCAAAGGAATGTATAAGATCAACTTCTGGGACATTGAGAACTCGGCATAACAAAAAAACCCCAAACTTCAACTGCTTCTAACAGTAACATTAATCCTTTCCACACAGGTTGTTTAAAGATAGAAGTTCAGTGCAGTAGGTTATGTGGTTTTGTGAATGTTTTGGGTTATGTGTATGTATATGAAAATATTTGTATGTGAACTTCCAGCTCTACTAAATTTTAAACTGTGCAGAAACTGTGCAGTCCTGCTTTCTTATGTCTTTTATCTTCAAATGGTGTCCTTGCAAAAAATCAGCTCTGATTACATTCATTATATCTGAAGCTTCATTTGAATTTAATCTGAATACAGACTTCTGCTTCCTTTCTTTAACTGACTTACATTTTTGCTATAGCTGATTAGATGGGCTGTTTTGTCTTCAAGTTAGTTGCCTTTTCATACCTGATAAAATAAGCTTGTGTGTATATATATATATCTATCTTCCTCACAGAGATTTAAATTCTTTTAACATAAGAATTTCTAGACATTTGGATGAAAGAATATTGAAGAAGTGAATCTGTTGTATAGTTAATAATTATGTGTTTTTTCCATTGTTTTGATGGTATAGTCTGACACAGCCAAAATCTAGAACTGCTAAAAAATGTAGAGGAAAGTGTAAAGAATGAAAGAACCTAAGTTCTGCTTGTTGAGCTAAATACTAATATGAGAGGTAAATGAAGCACATTTTTCATATTGCAATTAAATTCAGAAGACAACTTCATTAATTGACTTAGTATTCTCAATATCACTTTAACTTGGAAAGTAAATGAAAATATATCAGTGTTATATTGTGAGCAGTAGTCTAACTAAAAACTTTAAAATATTTGAAAGTTTCTTATACAAAATGTCTGACATAGCAGGTAGATGTGATACATAGTTACTTGTTTTTCTATTTATGTACTTTCCAAGCAGTATGCAGTGAAAACACTTTCAAAACAGGACCTCTTGTTCAAAGCTTGTATCTTAGTTACCCACTATGACTCTTGGTATAAGTTATTTTTTAACAAAACCCCAACTTGTGCTAGTCACTTGGTATTTGCTACTGCTTCCTGTAGCCTTGTAGGACGCATTTCTTTACACAGATAAAGAAGAAGGGGAAAAAGAGACAGAAGACCCAGAATTGCTTGTTCTCATGGAAGCATTCAAGAGAGCAGAAATGTTACAGAATACATTGCACAAATACGCTGATGATAGACATGAAGTATGTGGCTCCTGTAAGAGTTACCTTTTATGTTTAGAATTTTGCTTTACTGACATAAAACCTGTAAAAGCTTATCTCAAATATGTTCATCTGTTTCAAATTAATGTGTTTCACTGCTGTGAAGCTAATCGATACAAACATAAGACCACCTTTCAGTGAAACGCATAAAAGACAAAAATGACAGAAAAGGAATTCACTTTGTACCTCTCTCGAAGCTGAGCATAAAAAGAACAAAGCTAGGAGTTATTCAAGATTTAAAGCAATAGTCTTTACATCTACATTTGCATTGTTTCCTATAAATATAAGCATACCTGTTTTAAATACAATAATGTGTGATTGCAGTTTTTGCTTCTGTTTCATATGGTCATACTGCTCCTCAAGTAAGCTTATATCCATCTTGGTTGGCTGCTTATTACGATCTGAAGCCTGTTGCTCTGAGGTATGAGTCACTGAAAAAATACCAGTCATGTATTTGTAAGCCTTCACCATCTGTTCCAACAAGGAAGAAAAAGTCATGCAAAAGCAGGACATTTCCTTCATTGTGTTGGCAAAAAAGCAAATCGAGTACGAAGCATCTGAAATCTTCCTTAACAAAGAAGTAACTTTCTTCTAAGTATGGTGACTTCTTTCAGAAGTTGCGTGGTGTACTCTGAAGCTGTGGATTTCAGTCAGCTTGTCTTCATGTGGTGCATCTGGAGCTACTGCATACAGAGTTCATTATTATAACTAGATAGCTGGATTTAATGTTGACTTAAGGTTGTAAGCGTATGAAGCTTTGCCAAAAAAAACAGTGAAATACAAAACCTGCACAGTCAGGTGCACAAAGGGCTGGGTAATACTGGTTTTGTGTAGTAATGTTGATTCTTAAAGGGATGCTGTCATGGTGACCTCCCCAAGACAGTAGTTCCACCAGGGAAATCTTTCTTCAGGTTTTTTACCATGTATTTTGCGTCTTTGCCCCTCCAGCCTCCCTTCCTTAACTCTCCTGTGCTTATTGTTCCCTTTTAAGAATGTGTTAAAAGTATTCAGACCTGGGTGCAGAGTCAAAACAGTATGTGCCAGAGGCACATGGAATTGAGAGGCTGGAAATAGGAATGCCTTACTCCAACGCATTCAGTTTTTCTGCCTTTCTATAAAATGAAATAAACTATAGAAGTAATCGTTTCCTTACTGAGACCTGAACAAACTCTGCAAGTGCATGGTAAGCCAAATTTTAAAACTTACCATGCATGTTATAGTATTCTCTAATAATGAGGCAAAAATTTTAAACATACATGGCTTTTGATCATATCAAATAAAGTACAAGACTATGTCTGGACTATGAACTGCAAGTTTCTGTCCCTGAAATAGGTCCATCTGATATTGTTGCAACGGCCCAAGAGAGTAGTATGTGAAAAAATAATGCAGTTAAACGGAGAGAAAGAAAGATCACAGTAGTTTTAATATAATTTAAAACAGTAGTTTTAATATAATTGTGCATTTGCTAGGTTCCTTGCAGTGAAAAACTTTGCATAAAAAACAGTGTGAAAGGGCAATGTGTGGAAAGAATGCCGGTGTGCTGTATTTTTCCAGCTACTGGCAGAAATTATGTGTTGATTTGCATCATAAATGATTTACTGAATCAGGCTCAAATCCTGCAGATCCTGGGAGTCCCTTTGGAAGTTGTGTGTACGCAGGTGACAAGACTCTAGTTATGCTGTGCATAGAGTTCTGGAAAGGCTCAGCAGGCTCACGTGTTAAGTCTGCTGTAATTCACTTATTAATAATTGCTTTTGCCTTCCCAATATGCTTGTGTCTTGCGAATCGTGTTGCCTACCTCAACTGCAGTCTTTTTCTGCCTTAGCCAGGGAAAGAACGGTAAACACAATACTTTGTCAGACACTGTAGATACTCTTCAAGGTGGTTTCTCTCTTGACCCTGGAAAAAGCACGTGTCATGTTAGAGTTGTTCTGATGTATCGTGGCTTTGGTAGATCTACTTTGATATTCTGCCTTCAGTAGTGACAAACACCTAGTGCTCTGTGGAAAGGAGTTACCTCAGTTGCCTTGTTTGTTCAGTGTTCTGAGTTGTTGGCACATGGAGTCCTCCTTTGGACCTTCAGGCAGTTGGTTTATACATTGGGGCAGGAGATTTAATTAACCTCATTACAGTTTGAGCTGGCATTCAATACAAACATTATTAATGGTCATAAAAGTTACCCAACCTTTTTAAAATTCCAGTCACACTATTTGACTCACTGACCTCCCGTGAAAGTGACTTGTGCAACCTGACTATGTGTTGCAGAAAGAATTACCAGGATAGCATCCTTGAACGTGACATGTAGGCTCTGTCTTAAAAGATGTACACTTAACTTCTCATAAGAAGAGCATTTAAAGTATAATGAGTTTGTATCTGATCAGAAATTATTATTAATTATTTGTACTATACCATTCCCTGAGGATCATGGAAAAGCCATCACGCTTAGTTACGCAAATGCATCGTACAAGGCAGTCTCTTCCCAAACAGTTGCATGGGTAAGCAGCAAAACCAGAAACCGGGAAAAGAAACCAGATGCCCAGTGAAATGAAGCGAATGAGTCCAGGTGGTACAGCAGAGCGGTGGAACCAGGAACAGGATTAGCGTTTGTTTTGCTGAGCCAATCCCATATACATTGCAGTTCGTTTCCTTTTCAGGGAAAGCTTGTGAACAGGCATCTTGATTCAGTCCGAAGAGGTATGTATATATATGTTTGTGTGTATATATGTGTTTGTGTGTGTATACTTTGCTATCAAAGCATGTGTGTGTGTCTTTATACACGCATGCGCACACACACACGTACATATATACATGTGTGTGTTTTGTGAATAACTTGCAACCAGGATATGATTCATAAAATGAGTTGCAAGTCTAATCTACCTGATATCACAAAGTACATAGGGTTAATTGTGGTTTTGATGTGTAGTGAGCTGATGTAACTAATCCTTGTTATGCCACTGACATAAACTTGGAAATGGATTACTGGTGGGTTCTGTTCTTATACCATAGTGGAACAACTTCCTTTGTACCCCTAGCCTGTTTAGTGTTACTAATAAAAAAAATATTAAATTTTCGTATTGCCATACATACACACAAAATTATGACTTCTGTTTAAATCAGTCAATCGTTCAATTTTCTTTAAATTGAATTACTTGGATCTGCAGACCACTGTAATCTTTTAAAATACGCAGCAGGTGGCACTATTGCAGTGGTATGACTATGTTTGCCTTAGTCTTAAATGCCCCCATTTGGCTTGTAGGTTGCTGAGGAATATAAGCAGTCAAGGCACTTCCTAGCACTGGCACATGTATTTCCTAACAGTCCTGTAGGTTCTGAAAATTTATTGCCATGATTAGGTTTGTGTAAAAACTTGTCTTTCTTTAATTGAACAAACTCCTGTCAAAAGCGTCGTCTATGAGTGATTTTCATTTGATTATCCACTGAAGTCTGAAGTGCCGTATTTCCCTTAAGTCTGTTCTTCCATCACACAATGGAAGCAATTCTTCATTTCCTTGAGGCAAAAAAATTTGAGAATACTTCGTAATCCAAAAGCAATGGCTTTTAGAACTTGAAGTAGATGTTTACTGCCCTTGACCTTGGTTGCAAAATCTCATTTAAAAAGATGCAACTAATTTTATCTCATACTAATTAATTTGTGACTAGTAAATTAGTTTTTTATTAAAAAAGAATTGTTTGGAGGACCTTATAGGAATAATTGTTGATTTAAAGATAATTAAAAATGCTCATAATGGTTAACTGATTGAATGCACTTCCTGTAACACTGGAGTTTACTGCACACCTGGGACCAGAGGTATGTATGATTATTCATGTTGTTCATGTGCAGAATTATAGACATGTCCAACACTGTTAATGCAGGTTACAAAGCAAGAATACAAATATCCATAGATTTGAACTGGCACTGAGAAGGAAAATCAAAGTTACTGTGATAATCCCCTTTCTCTAGCTTTCTGTAGTTTTTTTTGTTTTTTTTTTTTAATTTAAATACAGTCTTGAAGTGGTAGAAAGCGACTATTTTATTGTTAGAAAATGTAATAACAAAAAGAAAGGTAGAAACAGGGTGGCTGCTATTATTTGGATTCCAGACAGTATTAGTAGAATCAATAGTAATTGTTTACTACTTAATGAGATTTTTGATAAGAGCACGTATATTATTTGAAAGCACAACCTTAAAGCATGCCACAGTTAGAGATTGGTTAAGTAGTTCAAGCACAGGACTTTCTGATGATGCAAGATTATTTTTTGGTGCTCTCTGCATGTCCATGCTAGTGGGATGAAGGAGCCTACGATGCAAGTTTTCATTATGATCTCAAGATGTTTCTTCTGATCTGACCTTTCATGTGCTTTCAGACATAAAGGTTTTGAGCGTGTCAAAGGGAGGGTGGCCCAGCTGTCCTTCAAGTCCTTCTGAAGGTTTGGTGAGCTTGGGTCGTATGTAGTCCACCTTCACGTTTCCTTGATAGCATTCTATTTTCCCCTTTTTTCCTTTGAAGTCTTTATGTAAATATAATTAGGTAGTGTCTGTGTATGTAGGTATATATCAATGTATCTGTATATCAAAAATGAATCAGTAATGTTATTTTTTTAGCTGGTCTGAGAAGGTTGCCTGGTTAGTACAGGCTGTAAAATGGCTTGCCAAATTTCTATTCCTTGGATCCCTGAGGTTCCCAGTTGACTGAGGCCACGGATCCGGCCCCAGTGATCGGGAGGGGTTTTGCAAAACACCGTGTGCCCAGAATGAGGTAGAAGCTGTAGGAAGCTCCAAATTGCTCCAGGCCAGTAGTGAGCTCTGGCATCTCTGATCCTGTGCTCTGCCTGGGTGGCTGTAAAGGCTTAAATCAAGGACACCAAGTTAGCATGGAGGATTTCATACCAATCATCCTGTGCTTCACCTTTAATGCTTGCGTATTTGGCTTTGCATATGTTGAGAACTTGCTGCTATCCAGTTCCCTTTGCAGAACCACATTCTGTTTTTTATTTTGGGGACAGTAAATGCAGTCACACTGAAATCACTGGATTCATCTAAGTCAAATTGAATTGTGCTGGTTGTGAGGAGTTAAATGCAGCGGATGTTCTGTATGTGTTTTTTGTGCCTAGCATAAGCAGCATTTAAAAACCTCTGTTCTGTCCTGACTCTGTTGGTGCTGAGGATTAAGTAACCTTCCTTTGGAGTGTTACTTGCTGTGGAAAATAAACTAAAATGCTGAAATTTGCTCTGTTAGAGGGCTGCTCACTCTGTTGGTTGTCTGCATCATTACTCCCTCTGTGTAAAAAGTCAGCATCCAAAACTTAGGGTCAGGAGTTGCTCATTTTGTACTTCTGCTCTCCTTGCCAACTGAGAACTTCTGAGATTCCCTTTTAGAAGTGGCAGTGTGCAGAGGCACGTCTAAGAGGAAACTGAGGTTATTTACCGGTTAGAGATTTTAAACAAATGAACCCTGACATCTTTCCTTACCATTTCCCTTGCTTCCTTCTTAGTTCTAGGGTCTCTTAAATTAGTGTGACAAACAAGATGGTTAGGTTTACTCCATTTTGACCTCATAAGACTGTCCATGAGAAGAGGGTGAGAGGGAAATGAATGGCCTTCAGTAGTCCTCTTCAGAGGATTTTGGAAATTCATTGACGTTTCCTTGATCCTACAGATGCCTTAAATTCCGGTTATTGATAAGCAGAGTTCACATTTCTGGTACTGCTCCCTAAGTATCTTTTCTATACCAGCTACTTCTCCGACTGTTTCCTATCCATAGAGTTATGATGGCTGCAGCTCTGGGAGGTGACAGCAGCCTGTGTTTATTTGTTCTCCCAACAGACATAATACGCATATAGGAACTCTGGGAGAATTTCAAGCAGGGTGCAGAATGAATTGGATAAGCTATATAAAGTTTCTGCCTTGATTTTTCCACCTGTAAACTATATGATTTTGATTCATTCTTGATTGCAAAATGATTTTTGATCCTTGCAGGATGGTGCTGAAAAGTGCGAGGCTTGGCCCTTATTAGTTTCCACTCCAGGCATTGTTTGAGTAAGAATGAGTTTATCTTTGATTGTTTTTAATCAATAAAACGTACTTATCTGTAAGTGGAGTTTGATAAGAATCAAGTACAGCATGAAAGAACTGGTTAATCTGTTGTTAATGAAAAGTTTTATCTGGATGACAACATCTTGCTTCTGAGATATTTGCTTTTGAGCATTAGGACACAAACCACTTCAGTATTCATCTTCCAGGAAATCTGCCGGGTGTATAAGTTAACTTTAATAAGCCTTGCAAATGACTCTAGTTAAGATAGTCCTCCAAAGAGGACGGTTAAGTACTATTACTATTGTGAGAATGAATATGGACTTGAAATCTGTGCAGGGGAGGAAAGTATCCTAAAAATAATTTGCTATTCAGAAACATCCTTCATTTTACTTCCATGCAGAGATCTCATGAGGAATTTGTACTGCACTTCATAATCACTAGTAGCCTAATTGAGTCAATGAAATTACATCTGTAAAACTAGAGTATGTAAAACCAGATACAATTCCACAGTGCCTGATTCAGTACCCACTGAAGTCAACACACGTTCTGTTGAATTTGATAGAAATGAAATTGGAGGATTTTATGTACATGATTAAATAAAAGCTGCAAATTGACCAGTACCTATGAAACTGACAGTACAATTGAGATTGTGTAGTTGAGCCATCATTTAGATTCTTTTCTTGCACCCATTGTTCATGTGCACGTATATGTTTTTATATGGAATCCTGTGCCAGTTCTTCATGAGGTCTCTGTAAAGGGCCTTAACTGGTTAATGCAGTACCACACCTGGGATTTTGAATATGCATGTCAAGAATTAAATCAACCAGTAAGTTTGTGGAATAATTACTATACATAAATAAGCTATGTCTTCAGTCTCCATCTGACAACTGTGGTCTGGGCTTCCTCTTGAGGAACTCGTGCATAGGGCTTTTGCTGGATCTTTATACAAACCTTCATCCGTTCACAGTGCAGTCAGTAAAATTACAGTGGATAACAGCCACCTTGATCCATTGCTTTTAAACATCAAGTACTTATTCTTAGAGAGTGAATAATGAGTCTCTCCACAGCGTTTGGAGGTATGGACAAACACAATGGTTACAACAAAATCATGTGCAAAAATAACTTCAACAGATAAGTGCATATTTAAGGAAAGGAAAACATTTTTGGTGTTATAATGCCATCTCAATAAAAAGAACAGCAACTTCATCTTTTAATTTATGGTACTGTGGTATTTTATATTATCAGTACTTGGTTAAACATTGTTGGAGATTTTGTGATAAGAGAGTACCTGCAATGCTAAGTAGAAAGGGAGTGACCTTTAGAGCATTGTCTTTGTTCAGATATCTTTCCAGTAGGTAGGTCTAGTGCTCAAGCTGAGATTTTTTTTTAAGGTGATGTGTTAATGTGTTATTGTTGTGTTACTTGGGGCTTAACATTGTAAACATCTCCCACCTAATTTGCAGCATTGCACGTGACTGTCAGGTTACTTGGCAAATACGTTGGCATTTATCTGACCCAGCTTAGTATTTTTAATGTTTCTGAGGCTAATTAAAGACCCACAAGATTTCTTATTGAGAAAAGCATAATTGTGCCAGCAGGCCTAACAGTGCTATGTCTGATATGGGCTGCCGCGGTTGTATTGCCTGTGCATGACTGATATCTGTATGTGCAGTGACTCGCCTGTCCCGTCGTTTCTGCTATGCCAACCCATGTTGATGTATGAATGTGAAATACCTCTTTGGGGTTTAGGAATATTTGGCTGCCATGCTACTTAAAATAACTGGTTAGATGCCCAAAATCTACTGCTGGAAACAAAAGGATCGATAGCTGTGTAGTTGCCCACAGACTTCTGTTACATCCTGTGACGGTGTGAGTACTTCCACATCCCATTGAATTATGTAGCCAGTATAAATCAGGATAGCTGGACTGCTATCAATAGAGTAATCCTAGTTTATATCAAAGGTCTGGTCTATCTGCTCTCTAGCACTCTGGCACGTCTAAGATGATGTGATAGTAATGAGGCATGGTAGTTAAGCTGTCAGTGTTTTCGAAGGAGTTCACCTGTGTAAAGCTGAAGAGTGCAGTTAAATCTAAGTTTATATCAGGGTGCAACTGAGATCAGAGGCAGATTTTGATACTCAAAGTGAGAATATAAAGTGAAAAATCTCAGTATGTAGGAATATGGAATACAGTTAAAATAATTTATGTTTTGCAATGAATTGAAATTAATGTGCAGTTGAAGTTAACTTGACAGTGGGGGAAGAAAAAAAGCATTAATTGGCATACTAGTTATAACTTATCAAAACAGCCAAGGGCTTAGTGGAGCATGGAAGTATTGCTTCTCCATCAGGTCAGAAACTAGTTAATAGGAAAAGGGGAATAAACTCGCTTTTCCCTTTACCCTGCTCTATGTGTCTTGAGTGATTAATCTGTGCTCTGCCTCAAGCTGTTAATCTGTGGTGGTGACATTTCAATTATAAACGGCATTTTGTCCATCCCCTCTGGAAATTATGGATTTATCAGTGCTAAAGCATCACTAGGACATGACTGCAACTTCAGTGATAACTGCACAGCTAAACCTTGTTTGCTTTCAAGAAACAATTTTAGAGGCTGTGGTAGTATGTGCCAGCATAAACTTTAATGCAGAAAGAACAGCAGCAATGCACATTTTCCATATGCAAACAACTAAATTTGAGAGAACACTGCCTTGATGGAAGGACGGGCAACAGAGTGACTGGGTAAGGCAATGATTCTCTAGACTTCCCTATTTTCTCAAGAAAAACATGAAGAGTGAAAGTAGCAACATTAACATTCCCATTCTGTCCTTGAGTGGATTCTCCTACCCTATTGCCTTGCACCCTTGTTCCTAATGTAAAGAGGGTGGTTATTCCAGCCCCAACTTTTCTGTGCTATATAAATCAAAGTATTTCTTGCTATTCAGGACTATTCTTCCGATCTGATTGCTGAAGAATACAATTGATTCTTACATCCTCATAAGATTGCTTTATTTATTTATAAACTGTTGTTTCCTTTCTCCTAACCAATACCTCCTTTAAAAAAATGTAAAAATCCACTAATGTCTCTTTTTCTGAAGTCATTTATCATTCTTATGGCTTTCTTCAGAACTGACTTCAGTTTCTCTTCATTTTTACAAGTAGTTGTATTTTGAAAATTGCAGCATTTCAAGCCTCAGCCCCTGTGTCTGTTACTTGTTTATAGGGAATATGCCGCAAGCAAAAGGGCAGGGCGAGCCTCTCCTCCCTGGCTCACCGGCCGCATTGTGTTAATGGCAAAGCAGCCTCTAGGTGTTGTTTGATCCTTTGTTGTCTGGTAAGAGTTACACTAAGGACACAGTTCTTGGTAACATTTAAAAAACTTTATTTCCTTTCACAGCCTCTTCTTGGTTAAGGGAGACCTTTGTTCAGGACAGGTCCATCCAGCATGAGCTCTGCAGGGGCAGGGAAATTCCACCACTGCCTGGTGGCCATCTGATTTAAAGACGACAAACTACAAACCGGTTGACAATTCCACACACCTTTTTATTTTTAAA
This sequence comes from Phoenicopterus ruber ruber, assembly GCA_009819775.1. Lineage (NCBI taxonomy): Eukaryota > Metazoa > Chordata > Aves > Phoenicopteriformes > Phoenicopteridae > Phoenicopterus > Phoenicopterus ruber. The sequence continues at coordinate 7,730,129 of CM020216.1, read as the reverse complement.
GGGACTGGTACTTCCACTTCGTTGGGATGTTTCCTGATTGCAAACTATTCAAATAAATTTGCAGGATTAGACTCTCAAATGCAGGGCAACAGCAATATGCATTTGAAGGGATTCCCACATTGTAAATATTTTTCAGACAACTTTAAACTCTCTTATTTAAAGATTTTGTGATCACGTTTCTAATACAGGTACTCTCAATACAGAATATTCAAAGGTGATATGGTAGAGTAAGATTGGTTTAAAAGTCAGTATATTAGCATGTTTGTTTGCATTGTAGGTTGAGAGTCTTCAGGATTAATGTTTTAAAGGTTTTCCTTTCCTTTCCTACAGGAGTTAGGGCTTTGAGCAATCACTGGGAATATTTAAAATGTATTTAAAATACATATACAAAATTTAAAACATGTACAAAATTTAGTAATATTTTATAGTTTAAAGGGCATTTCAAATTAAGTATTTGTAGTGTTAAAACAGTTTAAGATCCTGGGCATGCAAAACCTATTTGACTTCATTAAGGCTGTGCTGAGATACCACCTTGATTGCAGAATGAAAGCATATTTTAGATGAGCCTTCTTTTGATTAAGCAATTCCACTTTGCTTGTCACATGCTATGGCAGGTAATGCAAAAATCTAAAACCTCCCCAAACCCTCTCTACTGAAAAATAAGCAAACCATAAAACAGAGCTTCAGCCAAAGTAACAATCTTGCGATTTTTTTTATGGAATACTATGGAAGTGTATTTGTGCTAAGCCAGGGTGTGATACCACAACAGGACTGGTGCATACTAACGGAATATTAGTTTCGTGAATTCCTTTGGACTGTGGTTTGAAGTTCTGCTTCCCTTCGTACGGCTGCTTCGGTGTCCCCTCACCGGCCCGGGCAGCGGCAGGCCGGGGACACGCCGTGAGCGGCCCGTCACTGCCGTGTCCAGCAGCTCCGTGTGCGTTGAGCAAGGCCCCGCCAGGCCGCCTCCCCGGAGCCTCTCCCCGCTCGGCAGCTCTCGCACCAGCCCCTCCGATGCGGGGTTAGTACCGCTCGCCCGGCTCCCGCTGCGCTGGGCACTCATTAACTCCCGTCCTCCCGCTCCGCAGGGCCGGGCCTGCAACGCCACCCCCTCCCCGGCCGCGGGGCGAAGGCCGGGCGGGCCCCGCCGCGCCATGGCCGCTCCCTGCTACTTGGGCTGGGATTTCAGCACGCAGCAGGTACCAGGGCCGCCTCCCCTCGCCCTCCTCTCCCCTCCCTCGGCCGGCGGCGGCTGCGCGCAGGGCTGCGGGGCCGGGGGCCCGGCGGGGCAGCCCCGGCGCCTGCCCTATGCTGGGCTCGCCTGGCGCCGCCGCCTCTGGGGCCCGGAGCGCGGGCGGCTGCACCCAGCCGGGCCTCGGGGGGCTGCGAGGGTCCAGGCCCGGGCTGGCCCGCCCGCTATCGCGGCCCACTGACCTGCCCCGCAGCGCACCGGGCGAATAGGCCTTCCTCCTCTCGAGCAGCTTTCCTCGCCTCTTTTCCTCCACCCAGCGACGGTTTTGTTTTGCAGGGTTTCCTCGTTTACAGCAGGGCCAGGCCGGGCACCGCAGGATGCTGTGCTGCGCTCCGTGCCGAGGGTTCACGCGTGCCAGCAGCCTGCCTGAGCACACAGTGAATAATCCCCCGTGCTTGGTGTGTGTTGTGGCTTCTGCAGGCCACAGGCACTGCGTGTGCCCAGCTGCTCGCGTGCCTCCTTCCCTTCGCCTGCATAAGTGCATCATTCATCCCTTTCTGTTGCAGAAGCTCTGCTGTTTCTCTCCATCTCTTGTCTGAAGCTGTAGGCTGCGTGTCCTAACATGTCCTGCTTCCCCGTCTTGCAAGGGATGCATTTATTCCTGGAAAGGAGTGCTATGGCCCTTCTCTACATGCAGACAGTGTGGAGACCCCTCTGCCTGCAGCACCAGGCAGTCTGGGAGCTGTGATTTGCACCTGAATCCAGCTTATCTAGCGTCCTCCTGTGAGTGAAGATTAGTAGGATTGTGAACCTGGATGCCCAGGTTGCTGCTTGAAATTTTGATTTGTCAGCGTAATTCGGTATTACCACACTGCAAATAGAAATGCTGCCCAAGTTGTGTGTAGGCCTGAGTATGTTTAATCAATAGGCATATGAGCATAAATAACTTCATTATGGCTGTACTGAAGTTTGGGAGCTTGGAAAGATACATGCAGGTTACCCATATGAGGTTGATCAAGTGTTTTTTTAAGCGGACATGGTGCAAGCAGAAAGCCAATTAAGCTGCAGTGGGTCAGAGCCAATTTTAAGCTAGCACAGGGCACCAGCTTGGTAATGAGTTGTGCCAGTGCATAAACGATGGCCCTACATTCATATGGCTAAGATTGAAGTAAGCCCCTCCTACATGGAGATGGCCTTGTTATTTGAATACAACTCTGAGATGGCTTAGTCTTTGTAGGTTTTTTTGTCAGTTCCTTTAGCAGCAGTTTGCACTCCTTCCCTTGTTGAAATATGTGCAGAATGTGAGCTACTTTCTCACTTTTCTTCTAGGCTGTTAATGTTCTTCTTCTGTACTAGGTGAATTTGAGTAAAGATAGAAGAGGAGAGTTTGTGGTACTCTTCTAGTTTGAGCTTACAAGAATGCTCAGCTTTATGGAGTTACCTGTTTGGGATGTTGCTTTCCATATGTTGCAGAAGCTCAGAATACACTTGTGTAGTGCCCTCTGAGCTTTGCCAGACTGGTGGAGTTTGATTTGCTCACTATTTGCGGAGCAGGGAGGATCCTCAAGGTATTGTAAGGGTCTGTTAGGTTCCTTGATAAGATGGGGAAAAAAAAAGGAGAGGGTTAAAAAACCCTACATATGGCAACTTTAATCTAAGATACTGTATTCTTTGGAGAAATTGGAAAACTTGGTTACCATGATGCAAGCTACGAACCTGGTAGTTTGTTTGCTGTTCTTTAGCACATGCCTGCATCTTGATCTTGTGCGATTAAGGAGAGAGAAGGGGTGCAAGCAAAAAAAAAATGCAGGCTGAGAGAGTTGGGCCTGTTCAGCCTGGAGAAGAGAAGGCTCCGGGGAGACCTTATTGTGGCCTTTCAGTACCTAAAGTGGGCTTATAGGAAAGATGGGGAAAAACTTTTTAGCAGGGCCAGTTGTGATAGGACAAGGGGTGATGGTTTTAAACTAAAAGAGGGGAGATTTAGACTAGACATAAGGAAGAAGTTTTTCACAATGAGGGTGGTGAAGCACTGGCACAGGTTGCCCAGAGAGGTGGGAGATGCCCCATCCCTGGAAACATTCCAGGTCAGGCTGAATGGGGCTCTGGGCAACCTGATGTAGTTGAAGAGGCCCCTGCTCATTGCAGGGGGTTGGACTAGATGGCCTTGAAAGGTCCCTTCCAACCCAAACTATTCTATGATTCTATGAAATATACAATTTGCTGAATAGGTGGCATGCTGGAAATTCACATAATAGCTTGTTTCATGTGAAATTGTGCCCGTACGTTCAGCGAGTTGTATGGATTGGGGTTATCTTCTTTCCCATTTTGTCTGTGAGAACTGAATTATTATAAATGAATTATCAGTGCTATTTAATTATTGTTAGTTTTTGTTAACATCCTGTTTTATATCTTCTAGCTGAAAGTCATTGCTATTGATGAACAGCTGAGAGTCGTTTATGAGGATAATGTTCATTTTGACAAAGACCTTCCGGAATTTAAGTAAGACTTTTTATATTTTGCTTGGATAATATAATTTAGAACTTTGGGGATCGGGGCAAGGGGGCTGTTACCTTCTGTGGTCTCACTGGTACGTGTGGAGGGATGGAAAAAGTTCATGCCTTGTTCATGTTTCATACTTGGCAAGGGTATAATATGCTCTTGCCTTCCTTGGTATGTAAACATGGCAAGAACTCACAACAGGAAATAAGTAAAAAAGAAAATCTACCCCAAAGTATTATGTATAAATAAAACATTTTTTTTTTTCTTTTGGGACTTCAGACTCCTGGACATGACTGTTTCTTTGGGGCACACAGGAGTAAGCACTGCCTTTGTGTCAGGGTGGAATGCTGTGATAACAGCAAATAAATTGCATGAGGGCAACTTCTGAAAAGCATTTGGAGGCAAATTCAGTGGTTCCAAATCTCACAGTAGGATGTAGGATGACAGTATTTGTTTACTTCAGTTAATAGACTAGAATTTACAAATATCATCCTCTGTGGCTGCAAGTTTCAATGAAGTACATTTACTTACTTGATGTTTTAACAGCAAAAATTGAATTTCATCTTCTAGATTCAAGCCACTAATGGTGACAGTTAGGAAACTTAGAAGTAACTATGAATTATATGGTGCCGATGAGCAGTATCAGCGTTGGAGTCTATCACAGATCTTACTTCAGGATCAGAGCCTTTCCTTGCAAATTACTTACTTTGCAATTGGGTCAGACATCTCTTATGCCACCTCCTAGGAGCTGGCTTTTACCTTTTCAGGTTTCAGACACTGATTGTATCCTTGCTCTTAACATAAAAGCATTGTAAACTCTCTTTGCTTACTAATAAACTTGAAGAACTTTGCTTGATGGGGAAAAAATTACTTAATTTACCAAGAGAAAATACCGTTTTTCTGTAGGACTCAAGGTGGAGTCTATATTCACAGCGACAGACTGACAGTCACTTCTCCCGTGCTAATGTGGGTCAAGGTATGAACAAGCTTTATATAGTTCGACTTCTTCCTTGCTGTTATTGAAATGGAAATGTATTCCAAGCAATAGTGAAACTCATCATTCAAATCAGCATAGTCCTTTTGCTTGTATTCCATTTCTTTTAAGTGTTACTCTGTCTTTGGTATGCAAATATTAATGTTATCAACAAACATAGTGGAAGTTGCTAACATTTTGACCTTTTTTTGGTTTGTTTATTCACTCTCTACTAGTATAGCATTGTACATGTGGTTAATCCTTTCCTGACTTTCCCTCATTTGCAAAAAGACTATTCTTTTTTTCCTCATCTTCTTGTTTCATACGCAAAAGGGGCAGCTGTTGCTTTGCCTAGCTTCAGTCTGTGTTTTTGTAGCATCCAGGTTACTTGCACTATTTTTTTAGAATAAGCTTTGCTAACCAATTGATGTCTCAAGTGGTAAGTGGTTAAAGAGCAATTTATTCAGTGATTCCCAGTCACCTTGACCGGTGTTTATTTTGAAATACAACATTCTTTTCTATTTTAAAAGAAGGCCTTACTTGCTTCTGTGCAGATTCCGGAACACTTGCTCTCACATGGTACTATGTAAATTTGTCCTACTAGTGTGATTTGAACAGTTACGATATTTGAAAGGTCACAGAACCCCCAGCTGATGATCCACAGTAGTTGACAAAGGTTTGGTAAATTTGGTTGCAGTTGGTCTTTTGAACCGTAATGAACAGGAACAGTTGTAATTATTAAATTAATAATATGGTGATATAGGTATATGATGTTTCTTGGGAAATTGTGAAATCTTGCCGTGGTCCATTTGTCAAGTTAGTCTGGGAAATGCTGATCTGAGTGAGACTATGTAAAGACAAGATTAATTTTTAGTTTTAAACTTCAGTAAAATGTGGAAAGAACAAAATTAACCTAGATGCTTAAAGTGCTAAAATTCACTTGAATTAGCCTTATATTAAAGAGACCCTGAGTTCTCAACTGACGCTGGGGTCAGTGGTACTGAAGATACCTAACATCTTGTAGGATGGGGTGCAGCGTGCACCCCATTAAGATTTTGTAGATTTCCAAAAGTAAGAACAGGAAAAGATAACCCTGCTTTGTGTCTGGCACTCTTAAAAGTGGCTTTTTAATAAATTGAAATTCTTTAACTCTTGCCTCTTATTTAGGTTTCAAAGAATGGATCTTTGTGATTCAGCTTGTTTAAAGATCTTTTTTTTTCCTGCGTGATTCAACTTTACTTTTAGGGACTCTTAGTAAATTAATTTATGCGGCTTCTTGAGAAGTCCATAGTCATTAGCTAATTTTTCATTATCTGCCAATGAACTCTTATCAGTGATGACATGAATTTACTGTTTAATTCCAGAGATGGTGAGTATGCATAATTTGATAGCTTGTTACACTCATTCTTGATTCTGTTTGTTCTTATAGGCTCTGGATATGATTTTGGAAAAGATGAAGTCTTCGGGCTTTAAATTCTCTCAAGTCAGAGCTTTGTCTGGTGCCGGCCAGGTTAGTTTATAAAGAAAAAAATCAGTCTTTCTATATTTCTTCAATGGAGTATAAAGTATAGTGATAAATTTCATTTAAGTAATTGTATCGCAGAAGACCATAATGACATCAAGTAGGACCAAAGCTTCTATATAAGTCTTAAAAGACACATTCCTCAGGGGAACTTAAAACCTGAAGCACACAGAGCAACCACTAGAAGGTAGTGGGAGTGGAGGATGAGGTTTACAGTGCAGTTGTTTAGATCAGTATAGTGCATAACTAGTTGGTTTCTGTTGTTTAAATTCTTTGTACATACAGATTCTGAAATGACGGCGGTCATCTTGAATTTCAGCATATCCAGGTGTGTGTGGAAATGGGGTAGAAAAAATAGTGAGGAGCGCAGATTGCTAAAGGCATAGTAACATCCTGTGGAGCACAGTTTTTGTTGGCTAGGATAGAGATCTGCCTAAGAACAACAAAAACCATGCAGAAATGACAAAGATGCTGCCATGATTTAGCCTGTCATGCATAATGCCTTTTTTCTGAGATTTATAAAACCCATCCTGACATTTAGTCAGTTAGCCAGTCTCCTAGTACGCTGGTGAAACAAGGAAGTCTTTTATAACCTATGATATTCAGGGTGAGGACAGCACCAAAGCAATAGCTAATTCTGATGCATGAGGTTTCGGTTATTCATCTTGATATATCTGGGACCAATTAATCAAAACTCTTGTTTTGATCTCCACGTTTCATTGACTTCAGCTGAAAGTCTGAGCAAAGTGTCTGAAAGTCATAGCTGGTATCAAGGCTCTGTTATGAATTCTTCAGTGGAACAGAAGTTAGGGACTGCCAAGTAACCCTAGCTTACTCAAGTGAAAAAAGGAAGTGCATTTCCAGATTGCCTGTATTCCCTTTATTTCACCCGTCCTGCAACAAGTTGGGGTTTCAACTTGGTGCTGTATTCTTATTCTTTCAGGTAGAACAGATTTCATTCAGTTACTCCCTTACAACCCACATTGTCTCTCTCCCTTTTCTCTTTGAAGAACCTTGTCTCTATGCTGCAGATCACCGCGGAGGTGCACTGACGTGCCAGTGTCTGTCCCAAAGAAGGGACAAACTTGGCCGCAGTCATCTGTAGAACTGGTAGAGAGATGTGAAATACAGTCTGGATGACTCTGGTCAAGTGCTCTGTGCCCAGGGGGTTCTGTGTGCACTCGGTGTCATCAGAACTATTAGTGGGCCACTGGATGGTGCTTTGCAGTTTGCCTGGGGTGTCCTACAGGTGCATAACTAGAGGTGCCTGGCTTGAGGAAGGTGCCTGAGAGATGGAGCTTCAATAACCTTCTCAATGTCATGCAGTCAGTGGTGACTGGGGCAGGCAGACTGAAGAATCTGGGGGCTGTGCTGAAATAGCACAGAACTAACAGTCTTGACTGTGGAGCCCTGGCTACAGCTCAAAGAATCCTCAAAGAAGTATCTAATGCCGTGGATTAGCAATATAATAATAGTTCCAACTAGAAGTTGCTGTAGTTCAAAATCATCATTGTCTCTTGACTCCTACGTGTTCTGGTTTAGTATACGCTTTGCTCAATCTTAAAGTCTTTTACTGTGGCACTTGATTTGAAAAGATGCAACTCTCTCCTAGTTTGGAGAGAGTTCTCTGTCCCTTAGAGTTTGAAATTCAGATCAGGATATGCACTTTGCAGCTTGAGAGGGCATCTCCAACTTCTGTTTCTGTACTTTCTACAGCAACATGGGAGTGTGTACTGGAGAAAAGGAAGCATCCAAATTTTAAAGAATGCATCATCTGAACTGCCTTTACATCAGTCACTAAAGGTAACGTATGTAAAAGAGCTTTGAAGGGAGAGCTACACTGTCCTTCTTCTGATCCTTACACGTTGCTTTTCTCCTTGCAAACCTTTCCTCTTGTTTGGCAGAGTTGCGTCCCCCTGCAGCATGAAGTGAAATGCACTGGTTATTCCTTCAGCTCCAGGGCTTTTGACATTTCCTGTTCTCCTGAGTGACAGTATATACTGCTTTAAAAGCTTACAGGTGCCAGTGGGCGTCCCAGAATCTGTTTGTGTCAGAGTAACAGCCTGTTTGCTCTTTCAGGAAACACAGTATTTTTGTAAACAACCTGTAAATATTTTAGGGTTTTTTTTTGATACTTGTATTAACAAAAAATTGTGGTGAAAAATATTATCTTACCTGAGTTTACTTGCAGTGCGTGTGATTTCATTAGAAAATATTTCAAAAAAAGACAAGTTTATACTTCCTCTGAAAGGATGGAAGTGTAATGCTGTGTAGATACAGACTCCTAATAAGTACACTGTTGAACCTCAGCGTATTCTGTGTGTGTGTGTGTGGTTGGTAATTTTTGAACATAGACTTGACAAACTTCTATTTAAAAAGAAAAGTAGGGAGGAATCAGCTTTTCTCTTGAAGACTCTTCCTTACTTCAAGATCAGAAAGGACAGTTGTATGTTGAAAGGGAGACATTTGTGTAACTGATGTATTAAATGATTAATTTTGGAAATATTTCATCTGTGCAAAACTCATGGAAATGGAATTAAAATGCTCTCTGGTGCTGTACTAAGCCTCAGTTACATTTCCAAATGGTTATGCCAGTCATTGAAGAGAAATCTGTTAGTGGAGCTGCAGAAAGAGAATCTGATTGTTTAGAGAGGAGTTCTAAAAAGTGGGGCTAAACTTGTGTAAACGGGTCCAGGGCTTTGGCTACCAAAGGATTGTACTCGAGACATTGTGCTGCACAGTATGTGAAGTAGACATCGTGCTGCAGTTTATGTCAAGTAACAGCAGAAAAAGCCTGTTGCTTCCCTCTGATGTGAAGTTTGGGTTAGGCTTTTCACCACTGACCAACATGCTGCCCAATATCTGCTTTCCTGTAATTGAGAGGAGACCAGAAGGCACGTCAGAGAACTGAACTGTGAGCTGATCGTAGGTCTGCTGTGTTGCTGTTACTCTAGCAGGGACTTCTTAGAGATCAGACTTACTAATAAAGGATATTGTTCATTGCAGGCTTGTTTTTCTGTCAGTAACAGCCCCATCTGGATGGATTCTAGCACAGCTTCCCAGTGCAGTGCTCTGGAGAAAGCTGTCGGGGGAGCACAGCGCCTAGCGAGTATCACTGGTTCTCGAGCCTATGAGGTAAGGAGTGGATGGGAAGAAAGTCCTCAGCAGTCTCCTGACAGAAGCAATTCTGCCATTATGGTGGTACCACAGCAGATAACGATCAGCCATTAACTATGAAAGAGAGAGTTTTTGAAGAAACTCCAACGATACTGTGCTTTGCAGTAGTCTCACAAAGAAAGATGTGGAAATTTTAAAGTGAAATTAGGCAAACACTGGAAATTTTGCTGCAGGAAGCGTGTGGGGTGAGCTATTGCATTTGATCAGTGGTTCTGAAATACAGTGTTTGGTGGCCATGCCTACAGTCTGAGGGCCTCGCTCTCCCCTGGGAGCTCCTGTGCAGCCACATTTCCATTGGGATGGCGATCCAGTTTGTATTACAGGTTTACTTGGGGGTTATGACCCCCCTGTTTGTGGATCATTGCTCTACGTTACTTCTGCAATTAAAAGATTGGCCTTTTAATGTTCCCTGAAGGCTGACAAGTAGCTGTTGACCTAAGAGAAGTGGGCTTTAGAAGTTTGGGATGCTATAAGAGAGTGCTCTGTCACTCGTCTCCTTTTCCTGGCACTTCCCTCTCTCGAAACTGTGACAATGAGTTACGGAGTGGGACCGGGGCTGCCTTCCAGGCATCTCAGCACCTGGCTACTCTTACTCTTGGTTCAACAGAACAAGGCTCTCGCCTCCCAAATTGCTGATGCTGTTTTTGAATCATCATGCAAGGTTTATGGCCAGTGTTGAAATCAGACTTTGCATCCCACTAACAGTTTAATTTTAACTTGCTGAAGGTTAAGGTTTCAGTGTTAGAAGTTTTTTGTTATTTGATATAATACATGGATAAAAAATAATTATTCTTACAACTATTTTTAGCCTGTGCTGGAGTTGCTTCTTTGAGCATGAAACTTCCTACTTTGCTCCCAATTCACCTACCTCAGAGAGATACATAGGTTGGGTAGCCTAAACCTTTTCAAGGATTTGAAGGCAGTATTTGAATTGTGCTGGTTCCTGTGCACAGAATAAGTGTGATTCATTCCATTGAACTGTCATTTATGAAATGTAAATTATGGATAGTAATGCTTTTTCACATGGTTTTTTTTCAAAAGGTGAGCAAAATTCTCATAATGAGACTATGCGTTATAGCCTGTTTAGTGCAGATTGCCTGCTGTGCACTGACTTTCATCATGCATCAGGCAAATTAAATATCCAAAGTGCAATGTACTGAACTCATTACACAGAGTTAATGATTATTGACTCCATTTAGGGTTTGTGTTTCTAAGCATTTGCATTTCTTTCTCAGCGTTTTACAGGAAACCAGATAGCAAAGATTTACAGCCAGAATCCTGAGGTCTACTTGCAAACCGAGGTTGGCTCAACTTCAATACACTTATTGGAAAACACGGTTGAAAATCTTTTAAAATTAATTTTGTGGGGATGTTAGACTTTTTTGCTAAAGAGTATTTTGATTCTCGTGTTTGGTTTTAAGATTAAAATTGAAAATTTGATTATTTTATTTTTGATTTTGTTAAATTATTAGTCATTGGGCAGATAAAAATCGAGCATCAGTTCTATCTTGAATGTTACACAGTGGGCTCCATTGGATCTCACCTTTGTGGAAGAAGTTTTAAAAAACAGACTTTCATTTGGGTGGTAATAAATTGTATGTACAGCAGTTCGAACACAAGCGGGTAATCAAGCACACAGTTGAAATTTTCACACGTAGAACTGGCCATTTGCATGTGGAAATGTGATTGCTCTGCCATACAAAGCTGGCATTCTTGCAGATGTGCGTAGGAAAAAAACTGCGATCAATTCCAGACTTTTTTCATAGTTTTTCCCTTGAGGAGCTACTTTGATTCTATTATTGCAAATGAATTGCATTGTGTAGTTCGTTTCCTTCTGATTTTTAATTTTCAGAAATCAGCTTGCAATTCCATTGTTGTTTCAGTTTGTTGAGTCTGCATCTAGCTGTGACTGAAATGCCATGGTTTGAAGCAAGGTGAAAACTCCATGCAAATATGATGTAAATGAGGGAAGGGCTCCTGTCCTGTGATTAGAATATGCCAAACATCCAGACCAAGTGAAGTCAGGCTGCTTGTGTTTTTGTATTACTGCAGTTCTTGATAGTATTGATTATATTTTTTTTTGGTGGTTTTTAAAATCAGATGCCTTGGGGACTTCATGGGGAAGTGAGTTGCAAAGCTGACTCTGGATTTTGTTGGACAATGCTGCTTTTTTTTCCATTTTTTCTTTCTAAGTACATGTTCTATAACCTTTATGCTAATAAGCGATGGGGTGAGACAGAGCACTAATACAGGCTGATCACAAGCTTAAGACTACATTTGGAGAAAAATGCATTAGTGGAGTACATGGAACTGAGAACTAGTCAGGCCAAGCTCAGACTTTGAGGGCTGGCTGCACTGATGGCACCTTTTAGCAATAAAAGAGATGCAAGATGTTGTGTTCAAGCACAAAATATCTCTATGCCAGAGTTGCTCTTGGGGACCCTCAAGAAGCACTTAGCAGCTTGGCAGTCTCAATGGCATGTAGAAGGTGGATGTTTTTCCTTCTTTAGGTCAGCTTGCTAAACTGGCTGATTCGCAGTGTAACTTCATCCTTTTCCTTCCGTTTCAGGCAGCTAGTGCCCACTGGGGCACCACAGAAGGTAGGCCTTTGTTATCTGAGCACAATGTGATATATTCTTGGGGACAGACGCATGAAGAGCAAGTGCATCATTAAGTTCCCTGGCCATTATAACCACTTCTTAGAACTCTGGATATAGTCTGTCTTTGAATGCTGTGTGAAGCAGTGGTTTTGTGATCATTAATAAAAAACCTGTCACTGCTGGCTCATTCCACCAGTAGAGATTTGATTCTGATTAGTTATTGGGTGACAATCATATTTCTTCTGAATTAGTCAGAGCGCACAATAAGGAATTTGTCAGCTTTTATGCCAGCTTCTTGGGAACAGATAATACTTGATCCTGCAGAAAGCTTGGTAGTTTGGGTAGCAGATTTGAAGTGGAAGCAAGTTCGTGTTGGATCAGTGTGTTGTGTCATGTGGCCAGGGCATTTTTGGGCCAGTATTAGAAGCCCTACAGCTGGATTTAATGCATTGTTGGAACATACCCCGAGGCAGAGCTGCAGGTTCAGTTCAAAGCTGATTATTACCAGCTCCTGGGAGTAACTCCTGGGAGGTCTGGGGTCTCAGCTGGGAGGAAGGTAAGAGTTCACGTAAAGGTGCTAGCAGAGCCTTACCAGAGTCGCTTAAAAAGCTTACAGACCTGTGCGCTGGGTGGACCGGTGCATGGTTTCTGGGCATTTCCCCTGTTGTCAACATACAGGCGGTTTTGGTTTTTTTTTTTCTTAATAGGTGTTTTTCTTTGAAATGAGGTTCTGTGATACACTGAAGTTGTGAATTAATTCATGATAACGTAGAGTATGCTAATGTACTAGGTGTATTTTGCATGTTTCAGAATGCAAAGCTATTAACAGCTTTTATCATGGGGTTACTTTTAGATTGATATCTGCTGTATTACTTAGGCAGTAAGATAGAACTGAATAATCCTTCTAGGTGTATTTTTGCGTGCTTTCTGTACCTAACATTAAGCATCTATTAACATTTGCTGCTTCCAATTACTTAATTATTTACTTTCTTTGAAATGAATACTGATGGGGCTCACTCTCTCACACTTTTTCTTTCAGAGAATCTCTTTGGTTAGTAGTTTTGCGGCTTCCCTCTTCCTAGGAGCTTATGCACCCATCGATTACAGTGACGGTAAGTCTGTGGGCTTTTCTTGTAGTAACAATTCAACAAGGAAATTTTCCTTTCCATCCCCACCTTACATAAAAGGGGGACAAGGTCTCTGCTATTTATTTTCAGTCTTTAAACTTTAATGACAAGTATATTAGATTTTAAGCTAAGTTACTCCTTTCAATTTGTTCCTGCTCTTGATAGTGCTGTCAGCTGTGCTTATTTATCCCCATCATACTATGATTCCCATTTCTACAAAATGGATCCACAGAAAATATTCTTAAATTAAATTGTCCTTTTTTTTCATTACTTTATGATGTATAAAGGAATGTTGAAATATCTATTTAAAAGCACGAAAAAGTTGTGGATTTTTTAGCTAGACTTCATAGTTCTGATATTTGTTCTTTGGTTTTGCTGGTTTAGCTCTGAGTTGCACAGGATGTGAACAAGATGGATATTGTGATTATTTTTCCCCCCACCTAACTGGAATATGGATTTATAACAGAAATATTGTTTCAAAATGGACCAGAGAAAAAAGCATAAAGCAAGCAAAAAAATCCTAAACTCAGTTAAAAAAAAAAAAATTAACCTTCCATATCTCTCTCTTCATCATAACAAAGACAAAAGAGTGACAAGGCTAGTGCCTCTCTCTTCTGTTGTGTGTTATCTCAGTTATCCAGCTTTTAAATGGCAATTTTAAATGGCAATTACAAAGGAAACCATTTTCCTGGGAGCTGTGCTGTTATTTCTAAATAGCATTTTTGATTCCTGCTCTGAAACTAAGAGAAGATATATTTCAGAGCTGAAAGGTTAGATAACAAGGCTCTCTAAGGAAATTTTGCATTATAGAGCCATAGTTGACACCCATGTGTTAAGACCAACTCATTTTTTCTCCTTCGTTGTTCCATCAAATCTCATAGGAAAAGGCACGACACCTCAATTTTAGCTAATGGACAACTTATTCAATATCAGATCTCCCAGTTATACTTGAGACCTTAAAAATTGCAAGGCAATCCATGCTTATTTTGTAGCTGTTGTGAGATTATTACATCTATCTTCTAGCCCTGTTCTGTTAGCCATGTATTTTCACAGCTAAATTTTATTTTTTTGTGTATCATTGGCAACAATAACTCTTTGGAGATTTGCACTTTGCTCCTCAGTAGGCCCAAATACTGAGCACTTCAGCCACTCAACAACCCACACAACTAGCTCATGCCCTGCATTTCAAATAGAGATGGTGAGATCTTCAAGGTACTTTTTCTGAAAAAGAAATATGTTGATTTTTTTGTTTTTCAATGAGAGTGAAGTGTTAATTTTGATTCAAATGTATAAAAATATAAACATTAAAAAAAATACTGATTTTGGGGTTGGTTTTTTTTGGTAATGTTACTTCTGCCTTTTCTACTTGGAAGCAAGTGGGGGAAATCCGTGCTTCTGTAATTTTGGAACATGAAAATGTTTGGTTGAAAACCAAAACATTTTAAACTAAAGAAAATGAAAATTTGCTTCATTGGAAAAATTTTCTTAGAAAATGTATTGCATTTTTCAAACAGCTCTAGGAGACCCTGTTCTGTTACACCTCTGGATATTTATGGAACTTGAATAAATGTTATCTACTGTTCGGAGCATGTAAGATTATTAAATCTTTGTGTGAAAAAAGATAAGAGAACTAAGCAGGATGTTATAGTTCTCTTTACAAGACAAAAGATTTTTCGTCATTGTAAGCTATATTTTGTCTTGTTCGTTCTTTTCTGCTGCTAACGTAATGAGAGAGAATTCTAATTCCAGTAATAAGATATAATTATAATGTATGCAGTAGTTATTTGGATCCAGCTGAAAAACTTGTTTTCTTGTCATTTATGATTTCTTGCAATTCACTTGATCTTTTACGTTGCACCTGTATATTGTAGTTTAAAATGCATCTCTCAAAATAATGTTCAGATAATAGACCTATTCTTCATTTCTGTAGGTTTAACTTCAGGTCATATCGTCTTTAAAAGACCCTGTCAAATTGTTTAGCTCTGCACAATAACTTATCTCTTTAAATTTGCAGGTTATTGTAGGAAATGTGCTATTCAGTTTCATGATTTTTTTTTTTTCTTTTTAAAGGTCCAATCTCGTAAGGTTCAAATCACTGCTCATGAATGGCTGAGCACCCTGGGTGATTGATTTAAAAAAAATCAAATTACATTCTGGTGGAATGAAGAATGATTTTCATTTATATTGTGCAGATGTTAAAAGTAAGAGACATTTGGGACCTAAACAACTTGAACACTTGGGGCATTGTTTCTTTTAGAAGACACCTTAAAGAACAGCTATTCAGCTCTTGACCTAGAGAAGCTTTATCTTTTGAAATGCTTTTCTAAGACCTTTAGGCAAATCATAGCTTAGCATACTTGTTTTTGTTGTTCTATCAAACAAGGATGCTTTGAACTGAAGCCTTTTCAAAAAGAAGCGTGGTGGGCTGAATTTACTCCTAGTGTAGCTTGCGTGGTATCAGCAGAGTTAAACTGCTTATGATTTTAGCTCACTGAAAAGGCAATCCAGAGTGCTGTAATACAGATGCCCTTAACTATTTATAAATGTATGCCAATATTGGTCTTTAGTTTGTTGATTAATAAAACCAATTAGTCTGCATCGTTTGGTCTTTGTAATGAAATTGTTTTTTGGGGTTTTTTTGTTTGTTTTTTTTTTTTTCCCCCAGCATTGAAGCACTTATACTTTCGTATACGTAGTAAATATCAGCAAGTCCTGATTGTGCTTCTGGTCATTTTATGTTAAAAGTCAGTGATGCTTGCAGTGAAATACCGAATCCACGTATTGACCCTTTCCTCAGTCCTTACTAGACCATGGCCTCAGCCGTTGACCTTCATTGCTGATGGGGCATCCATTTGGAGTGACGAGTCAAAAGGCTGCCTTTCATTTTTTTTAATTTCCCCCTAGTTCTCAGATTATTATTTATTTGATACATTAAACTTAGCAGTGTAGATCATGACCAGAGGTGCTTGAGTTAGGAACTCACTGTGTGTCACTCCTTGTATAATCAAAGGAGAAAGAGAAGTGGTTCCAGGGCACATTCAGCTCTGGTTTTTATTTTCCACTGACTAGAGGTTCTCAAGCAAGCGCCCACAGTTGGATAGGATGAATCCAGGCCGACAGGTTAACAGTTCTTGTAAAATAATTGTTTCACATTTTTTAAATGAGTTTCTGAGGGTGGGGTAAATTAGCTCATCTTTCTTTTCTCAGGGCATATTAAAGTCTCTGTGCAACTATATCTACCAGTCAATAAACTGAAGTGTTGTTTCTATGTAATATCAACTTAGACCTTTTCAGTTATAAAGGTTAGTGGTTTTCCTGTTTTATGCAGAAAAGATTGGAGGCTGTCCTTATGTCTTGCAAAATTGCATTGGAGGATACTGGCTAAATGTTTCTCTAGGCTTGCAGGGGTTGGGGGGGGAATGATTTTTTCAAAAAAACACAGAAAACAACAACTAACCTTTCTCTAGTAAAATTCCTATTTATCTAACGTTTCTGTTGCTCACTGGTTAATTTAATTTAGCAAAGGAGTTCTTGGCCTTTTAAATTAGTGACCTTTCCAGAAAAATTTATAGATTTACGTATTTCCTCATAGAAAGCCTTGTTATGCCTGAGAGCGTGGGACACGAGGCTGCTCACACCCTCTGCCTCTGGAAAGCGCAGACAGTGATGCTGGGCTCAGTTTACCCTGGAAGGACTCGGTTTACCCCTGGAAGGAGGGGATGGCTAGATTTAAGAGTGGTCTCACATAGAGAACTGGGAGAAGCTGGAGTAAATCTTGCCATCTTTCCTTTTCTGTGGGTGGTAGCGATTTTGACAGCAGAAAAGGGAAATGTGCCTTTTGCCTGTGGGAGACGTGTTGCGCTTTGTGCTCTGTCAAATTCCTGCTGTTGCATCATGGGCCAAATAAACCAGCGCATAATTTGTTAAGTGTGTTTAATTCGCCTGAATTGAGATAGATTGATTTTAATAAATTTAATTCTATTTTTCATGTTATTAAGTATAATTCAAATATCCTGCTGTTTGGCTTGGGTTATTCCAGTGTCTCAGCTGGAGCATGCAACACTTTCTCTTTTCAACACTGTGTGAAGCACTAGGTCCAGACCTTGTTGATGGTGCTTAGGATTGGACTGCGCAAATATATATTTATAAACGTTATTAAACTCATTATTAAGCCTATGTGAAAAAGGCTGCTGGGCGTTGATCGGGTGGGCTCGTTGGTGCGTGCGTAACCAGCAGAGGTGTACGTGTGTGGAGCGTGTTGCAGGCGCGTGCCCTTCAGAAGAAGAGCGCTGCTAGAGCCGTGCGATGTGCTGGCTGAGATGTGGGTTCCGTCCCTTCTCTTCCTCTGTGTCCCAGCATCGCAAGCACAGTCTTGTTCCACAGACACTGCGTGTGGGGTCGACTTCACCATCTTTGTGTTTTAAAAAGCTTAAAGAGGTACTGAATGGAAGTAAATTTGAGGTTTTCCACTGTGCTCAGCTGAGAATGTGGCTGTGTTTCTGAGATAAATAAGTCATGGGCTAAACGGCCTTTGAAATGAAAATGTTAATCTAGAATAAGACTGATATGTCCCTGAACAGTACTAACCAGAAACACATACAGATTTTCAAGTTTAATGAAATATGCAATTAAAGGCATCTTAGAAACATAAGCGAGGGATGTGGAGTGCTCAGTATGTTATGTGGGTTTCAGTTGGGCTGTTCAGCATTTCTGAAAATCATGACTTTGATATTCAAAGCTGGACTTTCCAAACTACCCTCAAAATTAAAGGCTACGTTAGAAAATTTGGCCCCTTGCCTTTTTTTTTTTTTTTTTTTGACTTCTAAGCCTTTATTTTGTAATCTCTGAAGAAGGAAACATTGATATGGAGGAAGATCTGTCAGCATGGATTTAGATGCTTATAGGATACTCTAGTCAAAGGTAGGAGTAGTGTAAAGCCATACCACCCAGGGGGGAATTTCTTCATTGTTAGGTCTCAGGTGAGCACAACACACCTTGAAGTGACATTGCTGCAACACCTTTAAATAGTTGTAGTGAAGTCTTTGTCTAAGGTGGAAGATTTAGGGAGGAGTTGATACGGAGGCATCCATGTTCTTCCTTTTGCTCTTAATTTGGGAATAACTGAATTGTCTAGTGCATTGTGCATCAGAGAAGCCTTTTCTGCTACCTTTACAGGTGAAAGCTATCCAGAGGCTGAATCATCAGCGTCCTTTATGCTTGGAAGAGCTGTAACCATTCTTTTTGAATGTAAAATCTGCATCCATAACTTTTCTGTTGCCTGTAATGAAGTGGAATTTTCTGATACAGTACTGTCTTGTGTTTAATGATATATGCCTCTTGTTTTGATCTGTCTTGTAGGTTCTGGTATGAACTTACTGCAGATTTGGGAAAAGGTGTGGTCAGTGTCCTGCCTTGATGCTTGTGCACCTGGATTAGAAGAGAAACTAGGATGCCCTGTACCATCCCATTCAGTCCTGGTATGTGCTTGTCTAGGAGAGTTGTTATCAACAAATAGAACTTTGTGCTGAGAATTCTGCTAATATTTTCTTGGAGTATATTTGTGTGCGTGCAAGTGTGCATGCACAGTTATCCTCAGAGCTACGCTGCTTGATTTAATATTTCCATGTGAATGTGTATACCGGGGCAGAAGCAGGCATCTTTGAAAACTGCTAGCTGGCGTCTGTCATAGCTTTCATCATTGATCCCCTTGGATTCTTGCATGCTCTGGGCTATGATGAGAAAAGTTTTGGTAGATGCTCCAGTGATAAGAATGGGTGTCCCCCTGTGCCCCAAAGCACCTGGTCACTGTAGAACTGTGAACAGTATTTATTACTGCAGAAACAGAGCCCAACATTTGCATTTCTTGACAGGGACCTTGTTTTAAACTGTTTGTAGAGTTAATGAAGTAATCTTTGTGAATAATTTGGGATGTTTAAAGCTCCTCAGTTCATGTAGTGTAATGGTGAAATCAAATCAAGCTGCACATCTCTTGGAGTAAATTAATTTAGTCTTACTACCCAGCACAAAAAAAGCTATTGCTTTAGCTGGTGCCCATGTAGGAGAGTGTAGATACCCATCACATGATCCATCTGAATTCAGTGCTGATCTTCTGTAATGGAGAGAAACATATAAAAAATCCTTATAGATGTCCTTGTATTTTTTACGGATAGTTTTCTTCTCCTGTTTTTTTCTCTATGGCTATCACATGTGGCTTAAAAGGATACAGTTCTTGACCCCTAAAATAATAGGAGTTATATTCCCGCATTTGATGTTGTGATGTATATTAATGTTGTGTTTCCTCTTATGTTTGCATTGAACTTCTAATTTCTATGTGTTAATATTCATGTATATTTGCAAAATAGATGGATGTGTTTATGTTACTTGATGTGAATAACTGGAGAGAGACCCAAAGCTAAAATGCTACTATTTACTTTGCCTGATTCAAAATCTAATCCGAGGGTATTTCTGTGAGGATCTCGACAACAAAAAAACTGGATTCAAAATCTTTAAAATACTCATTCATACCTTAAATACATAGAAATTATTATTACAGCTGCTTTGGGGTTTTTCAGTTCTGTGTTACAACACATTGTGTCGTACATTGCAAGATTACTTTCCATTTTTTGAGCTTCTTTTCCTCTCTCTTTCTTTCTTTCTTTCCTTAGGGGCCCATTTCTCCATATTATAGTCAGCGCTATGGGTTTAGCCCAGACTGTAAAATAGTAGCATTTACAGGAGACAATCCAGGTGAGATGATTAAATGTATAATATTCAGTGAATATGCTTATGTATGTACTAAAATTCTAAACCAATCTCATGGATTCTCAGATGAAAGAATATCATGTTTATCAGCGTTAATACCTTTTTCCAGCAGCCTTCCATCACTGGTTCTTCTGAAGTATAGACATCTTGGATAAGCTGGGCATGACAAATGAATTCTTTTTTGTCTAGTAATTAGAGGTGACTTCATTTGCCTCTTGATAACATCAGTTTTGGTTTGCCTGCCCCTAATAAACTATTCTTACTATGAACTGCTGACATTTTAACTTAGAAAATACAAATTAAAAAGTTGCTGTTGTATCTTTTCAAGCAAAAAGTGGAGATGGACCTCGTAGGCTTTCTCTAAGAATTAAAACTGTCCTTTTGTCAGACTGATAGATCTCAGTGTAAGGGAAGGTGTTAATTTAGTTTTTTTGAATCCTGGGGACTGTTTCAGTGTAGAGCAAAGTTTTCTGTTTCTCAAGACTGTGAAAAGAAAATACTTATCTGTATTACAGTAGCATATGCAGGTTTGAATCAAGGCGGAGGCTTCATCATAGTATATTTTACATTCATATTCTGGGAGATGATTAAACTCTGCCTTTCCCCAAAGTCCATTTTTTCTTCTAGAGATTCAAACCCAGCTTAGTCCCATAAATATGTGAGTAGTCTGATATAAGTGGGAGTGTTTCTCCTTTGAAGTGTGTTGTTAAGTAAGAGTCCACTGTATTTAAAACATGAATACATAAAACATTAGAGAGTCATGCAGTTCCAGAGTCTTTTGTCTTGAGCATTTTGATTTTGTTAAAAATCACTCCCTCACCCAAATGCTTTGCTCATCTTTTATGGTGTATAGGCCAAGGCCATCATGAGCATATTTGCCATTTATATTATACTTTGAGATGGTGAATGCGATGTATTACGATGTCTCATGCAACATGCTATAATGGAGTCAAACGAGTAATTTTTGATCTGGTATTCTGACTCTTTGCTTTCAGCATCATTGGCAGGGATGAGACTTCAAGAAGGAGATATTGCAGTAAGTCAAAACATACTCCCAGAAACTGTCCATATCCCTGAATAAATGAAATACATGAAATGTAAAATAGCTGTAGGTTATCAGTTAATTTTATCTGCTAGTGTTGATTTTCTGTTTATTGGATTCACGCTTGTTTTATTTCTATCAATCTGTAAGCTGCCTGAAAGATTTTAAGTAAACTCTTGTGACTGTTTTTAACTAATGCTCCAGACATTAAAACCTAAGTCTCCATCTAGTATGTATTTCACTGGTGTGACAGCCTAAGTCAGAGCTAGCTTCAACACAAATCCAATTGACTTAATGTGTAATTTAAAAACAATTAGTGGTAATAACAAATGGTTTTAATTTAATTTCTGTATTGCTTTCCATGCACATTGTGATAACGCTTCAATTATTTTTTTTTTCCCCTCCAGATTAGCCTTGGCACAAGTGACACATTGTTTCTGTGGATCCAAGAACCAACTCCTGCCTTAGAAGGTCATATCCTCTGCAATCCTGTTGATTCTCAAACATATATGGCACTTTTATGGTAATATCATTTATTTTTTGTACATCTGGGATCAATAACGTATATTTCTTTCTCTGTGTTAGTGTTTTTTATTTCTTTTGCAAAATGATGATGAATAGAACATTCAGCATTCTGTACGGTATATGGCAATCTATTGCTGAAACATTTGCATCAACATTATAGCATTCCTATTGTTTAATTTGTGTAGCTGAAACTGCAGAGTTGTAGAGGATAAATTCTCATGGCAATAAAAAGCTGAAATTATTTTTACGTATACGTAGAACCAGTTCACTATGAATCTAAGTTAATACATTTAATGTACGGGAATAACAATCTTCTGAAATATAATAATGTGAAATGCCAGAAGCTTGACCAGGCTGTATAACTTCTGTGCTCTTCTAGTGGTCCAGAGGGGACGTAACGGGGCAGGTGAAGATTCCCTTTTCAGAGGACTGTAATCAGTGCTGTTCAGGGACGTACGTATTAGGCTGTGCACGTGGAAAATACCGAGATCTCAAGAAACCCAGCTGAGGGAATGATCCTCATGGTAGCTTTTGACTGCTGTGATTCAGGAATTGTTTGGCCCCTTGCCAGCCAAGTAGGTGGAAAGACGGCCTGAAGCGATGCTTTCCCTCAGTGAGTCACTGTATTCAGGGTAAAACTTCCAAAACAGGTCATAGTGCTTTGGCAAATATTTACAAGTAATATGCAGTTAAATTTTGTGTCTAAATCCCCTGGACTGTAGGTGCTTGTAACTCAAAACTTCAGCAAAGCTCAAGTCTGCCCTTTAACTGTAATGTCGAGTCTTACCTGTACAGTAGGATGCTGTAGATCTGTCATCATGGGAACAGTGCTCGTGAAGCTGAATTCAAAAGTGCTATGTCAAGTGCAAGTTACTGGGTTTCATAGTATGATTTCCCAGCAGGTGGTTGTTTTTTTAAGTTTTGCATTCAAGTTTCTCTTTTACCCAATATTTTTCCCACTTTTGCTGTGTAAAAGCGCTATATAGACAATGTGTTTGTAACGGGAAAGGAGATGCTGAGGCATTTTTCTGGATAACCGTTATACTGCCTTTACTGCAGCTTAACATATGCAGAAGGCCAAACCTGCCTTTCAGAACACAAGATATTTCTGTAGCCATGCAGATACAAGGAGTTCCTGTTCCCCCTGCCTTGCCGTTTCTGCCCTGACACTGCCCTTTTTTTTATAAAATAATGGACTTAATAGGGGCCTTACCTGGGTTACTAGAAAAAGAGTGCCTGAGCTACCAGGCAGAGTATTTGTGCAGAAAACTCAAGTAACTTCAGCTGCTGCTACCAAACAAGTTCCGTAATTTCCTTGCCCTCTTTCTGGGTATTTCTGTGCCTTTCCTGCTGAGTTGCCCTGATGACTCTGTGCTGGAGAGCATTCAAACTGCTTTCCTCTGAGTCTGAGTCCAATGCTGCAGTATTTTGCAGGAGTGTTATATTCACAGAGGAGACAAAGGAGGTGACTGCGTAAAGGGTGCAAAGACCATAAACACTGAACAGATGCATATTTTACAGCATGGTTTACTGGCTGTGGGCCAGAACTCTGCAGATGCAGCTGTGGTGCTTTCCTTTGCCAGATCCTGGCACGGAGCACCTCATAAGTCTTGTTGGACCCAAGCTGGCTCCATACCGGTACCATGCTCCTGAAATCATAAATGCAATGGAGAGACACTCTTGCTCCTCCTTGCAGAGTCATCTCAGAGTGATCTTTTTAGCGCTCTGTCAGAGTACTTCTCTGAGGAGATGTCTTAGCTGTTCAGAGCTAGCCTGGGTTCAGTGTGGCCTGCCAGACTGGATCTGAGCTGGCTCATTGGAGAGATGTATGCCAGCATCTCTGCACTGTGTTCCTCAACACGTCCTGTAATATTTGTTTTCTTTCTTATCTAGTTTTCTCCCTCTCTATCTCCTTCCATAATGAAGAAGTGATTGTATCTTTTAGCTTGCCCAGGTGTATTCAGCTGATACAATAAACTCCAATATTGAGTAAACCAACAAATTGCTTTAAAAATCTAGAGTCAAATGTTTTGGAAAATGCATATGGTATGTTTATGTGTTTTAGTTTTAAGAACGGCTCTCTGATGAGAGAGAGGATCAGAGATGACTGTGCTTCAGGCTCCTGGGATGAATTCTCCGAAGCCTTATCATCTACTGTTGCTGGAAACAATGGAAACTTGGGTACGAGCCTTAGCAGCGGTGGGAGTTCCAGGGTTTGCTGAGACACATGGTTTTGTGGGAGTTGTACCTACTTTTTATTTAGGTCGTGATAAAGGCCAAGAATTAAGGTAACTAGAGCAAGGGAAATTCCTAACGTGTGCTTAGAAATGCTCTGTTGGCAAGCGAAGTGTCATGATAGTATTTTTCTTCAATATGCATTAAATAAGAAAATGATATTTATGGAGCTCTTTTGGTCATTGAGAGGGTGTTAGCAGCATCTTAGCTGTAGAATGTTTAAATCTAGTAATTTCTGAAGGAGGCTTTCAGTAAAGTTTGTTTCTTTTTGCTGAAGACTCAGACCAAGAGGATTAAGTAGCTCCATACTACTTCTTTCTCAATCTTCAATGGTTTTGATCTCTAAACATTACTCTAGAATCTTGTTCAGTGGATATGAACAAAGCAGTAATGCCAAATGGTGCTTGCATTTTCGCCAATGTCTGTCCCAGTGTCATTTCATCCTTGTTTTTCCCACATTATGTTACGTAAATGAAATCAAACAAAATGATGATGGAAATATTTTAAAAATATTAATAAATCCATGTTTTTGAAGTTTTAAGTTATTTTCTTTCCTACAGCTTAATATTTCATTGATGTAGTATATAGCTCTGAATAAGTTATTCAAAGGTGAGCATATGTGTAATCAAGATGAAGAATTAACCATTGCAGAGCTGGATTTGAAATCATTGCAATCATACTGGATCTGAATTGATATGAGTAAAATGGATATAAAAAAACCTAGGTAGCAAAGTTTTTTTAATGTAGATATTTAAGCTATAGAAGACTTAATTCCTTAGGAAAGTGAATTTAAGACACAGTTTCTTGACACGGTGAGGTTAGCACTGATTTCATTTTTAGAAGCTCTGTTATGTTGTCTGTCAAATCCAGTCTCTGTGGCGTATTAAAATGACCAGGAATCTCTTTTCACTAGAAGACAAATCAATTCAGGTGTTTCAGAAAATGGGAAGAAGTTATTCCAAAACCCAGAAGTCAGCCACTTTAGACAGTATTAAAAGCATTAGAAGTTGATGAAAATATTTTTACTGATTTCAGGGATATACCAGGACACTGCCTTAAAGTTTTAAAATGTGTATTATGGCATATTCACTTGGATATCTCAGTCCCCTACAAAAATGTTTCGTGAAAGTCATCCTCAATAACGTGTACGTTCGGATAACTTCTGGATTACTTGAAGATAGAGTATATATGTAAAAACACAGTAATATTGGTAATCCGAGTTCCTGAGGGAAGCAGAGCAAAGAAGTAACTGATCAGGCACCCTCCCTTTTATCACTTGTTCCCCGCACTCCCTGTTGTGTGAGCAGATGCCCCTGGAGGCTGCGGAGGTTTGGAGATGGGCAGAGGCAGCTGCTGGGGTGAGGCTGGGAGAATGAGGGGCGCAGGGGTAACAAATAGGGAAGGGGGAGCGGTGAACAGATGAGGGTCCTGTTCCATCCGGGAGGTGCCTGAGAAGGCTAATGAAACAGGTTTACTTGAAGACCTCATCTGCCACATGCAAGGTGGCAGCAGCGTCAGAAAGGAAATTTTGGGATATACGTTCCCGGGTAGGGCCTGCAGTGTAACCCGCAGTGTTGCTTACTGGCAGGTTTTCAGAATGTTTAACCAAAAAGACCATGTGTGCTAAAGCACAGTACTATTTTTGGGTTTTGGCTAATATTCATAGGGCTGCTAGGACAGCATACTCTTGTTCCAAAGATCTGAACCTTAGAAACTCGCCTTAGTTTCTTAGCTATTCTGTTCAGTTTTTCTCTCCTCATTTTCTTTTTTTTGTCTCCTTTCTTGAATATCTTTTCTGACCAACCCTTCTTGCCATTAACACAAGAGAAATCCTTTTCACACTTTTTGTCTAGCTGTCTACAAAGCATTACTACATTTCTTCAGATCTCATCAAAACTATTCAGAGACCAGCTCTGCTTCATGACTTAAAATATCTGATGTTCTCTAATAAGCTCGTGAAATCTAATCCAGTGCATGAAGTGTTCCAGTATTCCTGTACTGTTCTTACTAACTTAACACTTTTTCTGCCTTTTTTTTTTTCTTTCACCCTTGCATATGACCTACTGAAACTATTTCTAAGATGTGTTATGTATTATCTACGTTACTTGCACGTATGTGTGTTCTGGTGGATGTGTACTCTTTTGTAGGCTTCTTTATTACATTGTTTGGATGCCCAGAGCCAGACATGCTTAAGATCTGCATTTTTGTAAACTAGAAGTAGTTACATTCGATAAATGTCTGGACTGAAATTAGTTAGGAAACAGGCTGTGTGGTGACTCAAACATCTTTCCAAATATGTGATAAACATTTATTTTCATTTTAGCTGTGTGCTGAAATAAGATTCCAACTTGAGGCTAGGAGCAAACATGACACTCTTTAATGTTCCTTGATGCAGGTTTCTACTTTGATGTGATGGAAATTACTCCTGAAGCAGTTGGGATTCACAGATTCAACAGAGACAACCAAACGGTAGTAATAATCTGGTTAACGTCTCAAACCTTGAAAGAATACTGTCAAGGCTTGAAATCTTTGCCGTTATCTTTTTTTTTTTTTTGTCTGAGATATTTGCTTTCAAGTTTCATTTATTGATGCAAGTCCCTGGGATGATTTTCATAAGGAAGTATTTGGTCTGTAGCTTGAGAGTATCTACATTGCAAAGTCTGAACTAGAACATATATGGTATTTTTTTGAGGAAATATTTCCTTTACTGGAAAATGTGGATTTACTGAAACTACCACTGGTTTTGAAACGGGATTAACTTTAATCTTACTGAGAGCTTAGTACACTTACATGACTTAGTCTCCATCTTCTAAATTTCAGACACACAGATAAGGATGTGTTGAAACTTTGGGCTATAGTATTTTGTCTTTTATCTTGCTCTAAATGTGTATGTAAAGTAAAGACCTCATTTGGTTGTCCTGCATGTCTTGGAGTAACCCACAAGCCACATAGTGGTATGTAAGGAAACACAGACTCGAGTCCAATTGGAATTAAAATAGAAAATATGTCATGGAAAGGAAAGTTCTTTGTATCTTTTTTCTTTTTTTCTTTTGAGGAATGGATGTTGTTTAAGTGTCTGGCTTTCTGGGTGGTACTGAAACTCAACAGATGTCTTTGATCAATCATGACTCCCGTCGATTAGACCTCACCTAGGTGAACAGAGATTGATACTATCTTGTGTTTGCAGTGTGTAGCACTAGTCTCTTAAATGTTTGCTATTTAAATGAATGCTTAATCACTTCTAGCTGTTACACAGGTTGTAGGCACTTATTGCAGTGCATGGAAAAATTCAACTTTTTGTGAAAGATTCTTTGTATTTGTTTGTAGTGCAATATTTTCCTACTTCTGTTGCCTTTCTCATATTCTCATTGACGAAAGGACAGAAAAATGTTATATACAGCAACTAAATAAATTAATAAAAAGATTACATGGTTTCACTTTTGTGCAGACAGAAATAGATTTAAACTTTTCTGACATTGCCTAATGCATCTGAATTTTATCTACTTGCTTTAATTTTATATTTTTGAGATACTGATTTTTAAGCAGCCTTTGGCGCTGAGAAATGCATAGAGAAGAGTTTACAACTTGCACTAGAACCTCTTCCCATCATGCATTGATTTCAAGTTTGATGGATTTGCCAACAGCACCGAGGTTACGGGTTGCGTTCTCTGTCATGTGGCTTTGGGTCCATCTTGTGTTTATGAGTGAAGAACTGGGCCTAGTTGAAAGCAGACTTCAGGGTGAAGACAAGGATAATCAACTATAAATCTGCCTTGTGTTTTTAACCGGTTTTCAGCTTGGTATTGTATACTTGGTGCTTGTTAACCTAATGTATTCCCTCTTTGATACAGGTTTCAGACTTTCCAAAGGAAGTGGAAATACGAGCGTTGATTGAAGGACAGTTCATGGCCAAGAGGATTCATGCTGAAAAGCTGGGATATAAAGTCAGTAAGTATGGTTAAAAAGCTGCAGAACTGGTGGCACTAGAGATCAAACACAAAGATAGGAGTGCCGACAGTAATGTCGGTATGGTGATTCTTGTCCTGCCTGATGGACACAGAAACTGGTATGAATTCTAAATCAGCCTCTTGAAAAATTTTTGATGGTGTGTTGGGGGCAAGTTTTTGCAGATGGTAACTTTAGAAGGACCAATAGTTTAGCTTTAAGATGACTTGTTTTTCAAGTATTCTTGCTGTTTCATTGTTACTGAGCTGCATTGTCAATTTTTAAATAAGAGTTTGGGCTTCGATAGCTTGTTAAGTGAAAAGAAGACCAGCCTTCTGCCTAAAGCACAAGACCGTAACTCAGAAAACCTGAAATCTATGTTCAGTTCCTGGATCTGCCATAAACTGGTCACTTACCTCTTTACCTCAGTTTTCTGTTAATAAAGCAGAAGCCCTTTCCCTCTCTTGTGATTTAGAAAGCAAGAGATCCTGCTCCCTAGAATTTATAATATGAATAGTTTTTAGCACATTGGAACAACAAAAACAGCCAGTATTTTACCTATAGAAGTGGGATCAGATCATTACTAGCTGTGCGATTCTACAAAAAGAATACAGGCAAGTTGGTAAGATGTTTTATTGGCATTTTCTGTCAGTGTATCAGCCAGTGGCATCTTAAAAACTACTGAATTAACTCATCTTGAAGGTTTTTAACCAATGTTTTATTTTTTTTAAATCATATTATTTTTATTTACATCCTGACTTCCTTCTTTACAAGCCAATCCTGACCTCCTCCTTTACAAGCCATTGCTTGACTCCTACCTCCAGGCTTTTATTCGTAATCATGAAGGATAGAAGTGGTGTGTTTTGGGGTTTTTTTTTAAGAGAGAAGTCCAGGAGCTGAAGGTTGAGAAAATATAGAGATACTGGAACAAATCATAAGGCTTGGCAACACTACCTCAGAAATTTACGCTGTAAAGGTTTTCCTGTTATATATTTTCTTATATACTTGAAACCGTATTTATTTGGGGAGGTTATTTATGGAGACAGGCAGAGATTCACATAGATCGTGTTTAAAATACCTGTTTATCCTTCATTCTTAGATTCTGCTGCACCAAAAGCTTGGCTTAAATAGCTTAGAAAGCACATGGCTGAAGAGGATACTTTTGCACTCTGTAAATGTCAGGGGTTAGACAAACACCAGAGTGCGAGAAGAGCTATTTAAGATATCGGACAACTCTGACACAGAAACAAATGGGTAGAAATTATCTGTAAATACATTTAGGCTAAGTAGGACAGCCAAAAACCTAACTAGTTTTAGGATGTGGTTTAATAAGCTTTAAAAACTCATTTTTTTTTTAATGCTGTAGATGTCTGCAGTAAAAAGGAGATGGGCGTGATTGCATTGTGTTCCTGTAGATTCCTTGGAACCTCGTACGCTCTTGTTTTGTTGCATCCCAAGGGTCTTTTAGCTATTTGGTAACTAACAGATGAGTTGCTTTAAAAAAGAACTACTGTACGTAGTGTAGGCTGTATGTATCTCCCACTTTTCCTTAGTGGTATTATTTAAATGTCATATTCTGTTATTTGTGTAGTGATGGCAGGCTTACATCTGCAGTTGTTGTGTGACAGCTCTGAAAATAGGGTGTGTTCTGAACATGTTTTAGGTATGGATGAGCATTGTGGGAATTACTCAGGTATTGCCAGACTTTCTCTTGTTTAATAGCTGCTGTTTTTCAGGCTGCTTTTTTGTTTTTAATGTGATTTAAAAGCTTATTTATCTTTTGGATGAAATATACAGTCAGGACTCTTGTGTTTATTCAATTCCTTTTAGGCCTTGTCTACATGGGGAATTTACTTTGCTTTTTCTGGGAATCAAGCTGGTTTACATTCAGAAATATAATTACAACAGTGTAAATCTTGGCTTTTTTTGTTGCTGTTTACACCAATGGGAGACTACAGTAATAACTGCTCACAAGATCCAGAAAGTTATATGATGACACCTATTAAATTGATCTGTAACAGAAGATTGAAGTGACATGGTCAGTCACAACAAACACTTTCCTATGGTGTCCTGAGGTTTATGTGGTGCCATCTCAGTGGTGCAAATGAGCCAGAAACCTGGCTGAGAATTTCCTTAACTCTGGCACCAAGGTGCTGGAAAATCAGTTTGGCAGAGTCATGAACCTACCTCATTATTCTTGGGCCAAATGCAGTTTCGATGACTGTAACCTGAAAGCAGCAGCGTATGTGGAAGACAATTTTGTAAAAACAAATAAATAAAAATCTGTCATATAGAGTTCTTGGTTATGCAGTGTGAATATGACGAACATTAGATAATCCCTTAGAATTTACTTTCAGTTAATGAATGTATTATCTTGCTAGGAGCAGTATTTTGGGTCTCCGCAGTCTAGCTAGCTCTGCAGGAAGAGAAGTGCAATGATGCTGAAAGTGTTTTATATGTGAGGCTTTTTTCCCAGTTTGATGTGTCCAGTACATTATAGATCTTTATATAAATTACAAATAATAGTTTAAAAAACCCCTTAAAACAGGTCTTCAGGCGCTGTGTTTGTGCTTGGCTGCAGGCGTGTGCACAGGTTTCATTGCGGCTCATGTGCCAGTAGAGGGCAGGGGATTCTGTCTCATGATTTTTCTCTTTGAGGCTGGGATATGTGTGTCAGCCTTGTTTTGAAAACGGCACAGAGTCACCAGATGATCCTTAGGAGAAAAGTTAAACCTTACATTAATGGTGTTTTACAGGTTTTAAAAGTGTGTGTCACTCTGTTCTAATTGCTCTAATCTTTCTCAATCAGATCTCAGGGGAAATCATTCAGTAACACCCTGTATCCTGTTTTGCTTATGTGATTCAGGGGTGGATAGAGCGTTGTGATCTAGAAACAAACAAGTGAAGTTTGGTCTGTCCCTATTGTTTACATCCTCCGATTCACAGATTCATGTAGATAAGGTGAAGGTTTGCTGTTCTGCGTTTATTTTCCTGGATTTTGATTGTATCATAAACACCTTCTGTTTTGTCACTTCCTTTTTCTGCTTGCAGCCATCCCCTTTTGAAAGCTAAACTCACAACTGGAGTTCAGAGGCTGGTCATACAGACATGCTTGCTGCATGGTTTGGGGACTCTCTGAAGTCAAACCCATGGCAACTTTATAGAGAAATGACAGTGTCTGCAGCTCAGTGACACAGGTGATCACAGCAGCTATAAAGCAGTC
The DNA here is from genome assembly GCA_009819775.1 of Phoenicopterus ruber ruber. Lineage (NCBI taxonomy): Eukaryota > Metazoa > Chordata > Aves > Phoenicopteriformes > Phoenicopteridae > Phoenicopterus > Phoenicopterus ruber. The sequence goes on along the minus strand of CM020216.1, from coordinate 7,699,307 downwards.
AGTGGTTCAGACTGATCTGCCAGTATATACTTTAATAATCTTGATGATAACTTCAGAGTTGCTTCTATTCCTGACCAAGCAATCCTAAAATTCATATTGAGACTGACTGGAGAATGTTGCAGCGGTCCTTGCTTGGACCTAGTGAAGCTGTCCTGGTAAAGACCCACAAACCTGATTATTCTTGGGAGCAAAATCTACCCCCTTGCCCACTGATGGGTGAAGTAAATATTGCCATGATGTATGTTATGTATGCTGAAGGAAAGCAGCACACAGGTAGGGGTTCAGGTGTTGATCATGCATGTAGTCAATAGATATTTAAATGATGTGCTGGTCTACAGTGTAGAAACCTTCATGTCAATGGTAATCTGAGCGCTAAGTCTGTACATAATGGGTCAGGTGTGTGCTAGAGTTGTGTTAAATAAGCTTTTGTGGGACTGGAGCAGCAATTAATAAATCCTGCCTTGTAGGTAGGCTGATTATCTGGGCTGGGGTGGGGTCTGTGTTGAAGCTGTTAGCTTTGGACAGGGCTTTCTGCCTTCACGTTGTGCCTATCAGTGAGTTCATAGTACTCCAGTTGCCCAATGTGCTGTATGTGTCACATTTGTACCTTTAGGAATCTGATTCTGCCACCTAACTGTCATCAGCAGGGGGAGATGGATAGAAGGTGCCAAATTTTACAAGCTCAAGCTTTGTCCATAAAATCCTGCGTCTGTGTTTATTATGTAATTTACTGTTTCTTACGTACATAAATCCATCACTTGCAAATAATGCTGGTGCCCTGAATCCTACTGACTGTACTTGATGCTTAAGTACTGGCTGGAGTGACACAGACATGCCTGTGGCTTTGCACTGGTGTAAGAATGAGCCATTTTTTTTCCGTAAGTGCTACATGTTACTGCTGTTTCAAATGTGTGAAAGTACATCTTTCTGATTGGATATACAATGGGATGCATCCTTAAAACAGGAGTCCTGCAGTGCTAGGAAAAAAGGGGAAATGTCAGAGCATGCTGGGCCTGACTTTTCGGTGGTTAGAGGGGGAACTTACATTTTCTGAAGAACTCAGTCTAAGATTACATGAGAGCAAACTCCAAGGTGCCAAATTTCCTATTTCCTTCAGGTGGTGGTTTCTTCTGATGCTCTTTTCGGCAGGTTGAAGGTAGTAATAATGCATGGCTCCCTTTGTCTGCAGGGAAAGCACTCTGATGGAGCGAGGGGAGCTCGGGAAATATCAATTAGTATAACACGGAGCGGTTGTGTTTCATTGTTCATGTTGTCATGCGGAGCCACAGAAACCCGAAGGCGAGGTGTGAGGCTGTCACTTCACAGCGAAGTTTTCGTCTGTTGGAGGATGAAGTGGCTCTCCGGTTTGGCAAGGCTAGGTGCCACTGGTCCTCGGGACACTCCGAGGGTGGCTTTGTGTCAGGCTATGAGACAGGTTTTTCTGCTGGTGGTTGCTTTGACTGACTGGCTTCTGTGATTGTAGTCTCCAAAACTCTTACGAATTATCGGGAACATTGGGATACTTGTTTCATCAATTGCCTTTGCCTTCACCACTAAGCGCGTTTCTACTCCAGTTGTAGCAGTGTTTTGGCTGAAACGAGGAACACTGTGAGTGAGGCCATTTTGTAGTTGCATACAGATTAAATTGATGTTTATGCCCTGCGGGATTTAAATTTCTTAGAGAAATCAATACTAAAATGTTGTGTTGGCTTCGTGCTTGTCTCTTGCTGTTTGCTGCTAAGAGTGCTGATGGTGTTTCAGCAGCACGAGGGTGACGGCCTTGTTAGAGGCCTTGTGCTTCAGCAAGTGAGTGAAAACAGTTTAAAAATTATTAGAAGACAGTGCCCTTGCTAGGAGGTTGAAGTCCTCTGTTTAAAATAATAGTGAATAGTGGTAACGGTCAGATTGGAACACATACGAATAGGGGTGGGCCAGAGCGTGCCACTCGGTATGCGGTGCAAACAGACCATAAATACCACCCTTGCCATTAGATCTTAAGCCTTTATTTTTGAGGGAGGAGTGTTGGCTCAAGAAGTACTTTCAAATTCATCAAAGGCAGGATCTTCCTCCCAGATAAGCCAGAGATTCTGCTGCAGAGGATATTTGTATTTTCTGATGAAACTTCTGGCTGATAAGAGTGCCAGTGTGAGACGGGCAATACCTTGCCAAGAACTTGGCTGTATCCCCTCTTATTTCCCACAGAACATCAGACTTCTATCACGTAGCAGAGCCTTCTAGGCACGATCAAGCAAGGCTTGGTTTTAAGCCAGTGATCTGGAGTGAAAGATTGGTTAGCTCATTACCAATTCCCTGACCAAGTATTTTAGAAAAAGGGCTTTTTATTGTTACTTGGCTCAGGAGAGTACAGTATTAGTTTAACTAATTTTTAAAAGGGTTAGATAAAATGTCTCTGAAGGAAATGACCTAATGTGCTATAAGGAAGCTGCTTACGTGCTCTAGAATTTTTCATGCAGTGGCTATTGTCTTGCTTTTATTTTGTTTTATTGTTGTTAAACATATACAGGAAACACAATGAAGACAGAAAATCTGAAGAGTTAATAAAAAGATTGGAAGGGGTACTATCTGTCTGTCTTTCCTGACACAATGATAAAATGTTGTCATTGTTTGAACAATCGCATTTAATGTTTGGTCAGCAAAAGACCAAGTATGTGAATGGTTCAATTCCTGTGCCCTGATGTTAGGAGAGATTGTTTATGACTGTTTCAGTGGATGTACTGTTCAGGCAGTATTCAGAAAAATAGTCAAGCTGTCAGCTGCTGGTTTTGTTAGAGCTTTGTGGATCTCTAGAAGCTGGGGACTTGGAGATCAGTTGGGTTATCTAATAATTCTCCTTTTATCACTTGTTTTTTGAGACTGATCTATAGTTTTAAATCCATTTAGATTAGCAAGGGAATGGCATGATTGCAGTCTATAAGTACCTTCTTGGGGAAAGGAAACTTGATAGTATAGGACTCTTGAGCCTTACAGACAGAAACATTATGGTTCAATAACTGGAAGTTGAAGGTAGGCAAACCTCAAACGACAAGCAAGGTGCAGATTTTTAACAGAAACTGAAATCAAACAGTGCAGCAATTGACAGTGGTGTAGTGAACTCTTTGGCACTGGAAGTTTTAAGAACAAGATGATTTTTTTTCTAAAAACAGGTGATCTGGTCCAAAGAGATCATTTGTGTTACAGAAGGGTGAGTTCACAGGATCAGCGTGGTTCATTCTGTCTCAGACACATGGGAATCTGTAAGAGCTGCCATTGCTAGGAAGCTCATCTGATTCATAGCTATTTATACATGGCTTTGTATTAATCATTTATACCAATAGCAGTTGCTGGGATGACTGTAAACGATGCCCTGTTTTGATGCTCATTCTGCTTGTAAAATACTACGTTTACCTTGGTTGACACTTAGGCAAAAGTTACATATTTATTATTTTAAATCTTTCTTCCTGTGTCTTTCTGTATTTTCATTTTTGTTGCTCAAATGTGACAGGCGTGTTAGTGAACTCTAATCAGCTCTCCCAAGATTCCCTAGTCCCTCCAGCTGTCTTTCCTTTTTTCTGGTTTAAGGTGATTCAGCTTCTCTTACACATCTCACATTATGCATCAGTTCTGAGCACTAAGTGTCTCAATGCTTTCAGCTGCATCAACCCACACTTGAGGTTTTTCAGTGTTAACAGGGGTTCTACTAGGTAAGTCATTCTTTCTCTACCTACTCTATTTGCCTGCACGTACGGTGATTTTTAGCTGTGACTGTGTTTATTGCATGAGATTAGGCAAGATAGATTTACCTTAGTTTAAAAGCGAGTATTGTCTAAGTTTTAAAAACAATTTTAGGTATCTAAAGCTTCAGTTCCATCCAGGCTTTGATTTCCAGAGGACAGCTACTCAGGGCTTATTCAGATGCTCTCAAAAAAACCCAACCACCCTCCACATTTCTTGTTTAAGTGAAAACCAAGTAAAAGTTCACACATCTGTGGACAAGTGGAATTTTGCAGTCTACTTGTATAACTTTAATTGTCTTCAGACATGAAATAATTAATTTGTGCAGGGTTTTTTTTTTTTCCCCATTTCTGGCCTGTGGTTTTCGAGAATGCACATGAAGAGTATTCTTTTTCCGCCTTTAAACTATAATGTTATTTAGCCTGTATGTGGTGTGTCTAATTTATGCATTAGCAAAGGTATGCATGCTGCACGTAAAATGACAGGTTGCAGCCCCAAGGCTTTCACAATGTCAGTTTAGTCCAAGTATAAAGGGTGGCAAAGGATGGGAAGTTCATGAAAAATAAGCTTCAAGTGCAGTATGTACTTCTGAAGTTCTCTCTTTGGCTTGCACTTGGAGGCTGAAATTTGGCATCAGTGACAGGACTGACCCAAAGTGGAAAAATCGGATGTGTGGAAGAGTGAGATTAGAGCATCCACGGAATTAAGTCCCTTAATGATATGGTCGGTGATGTGAAATTCCTGATCCCAGCTTCTGGACAGTGATACAGTTTCTCTCTTTGATGTTCAAAGGCTGGACTTGATGGTCCCTTACAGTGGCCTTCAGCTCATCAGTGCTATACTTTTCCTAGTTGGAAAATCTAAAGAATGGATGAAAGAACACAACGAAAAAGTTTCCTTGAATCTGAAATTGTCTTTTTCCGACTGCACTTACAGTGATTGTACAGCATCAGACAGACTTAAAGTAAAGCTAAACTCAGGAGTACCTGCTGAGCATTGTACATCAATTACTGCTTAAGTAGAGAGTGAGTTTAAAAATGGTCACTTCTCTACCACTTCTGTTGGTTTTAAAGTATTTGTCTTCCATTTGACAATATTTGAAGCTTAATAAGAAATTTCAAGAAACTTCTGAAAGCTGGAAATTTGAAATTAAAAATATAAGTATGTATATACATACAAGCAAAGGGTGGGTTTGTGATGGTTTTATTTTTGATAGTGTCTCAAAGTGAAATAGTTCTTTAGAGGATACCTCTTCTGCAGATAACTGCAGTTGTCAATCTTTATCTGAAACGTTACTGAAGTGTGGCTTAACTCTTAGTATTTCACCTCTGGGTGTGCCTATCTCGGTTGATTCTTCTGAAACACATGATTATTAGAAATTTTCAGAAGTTCTGTTGGATGAAAGTTCAATTAGCCCCTGTTTGTAGAGATCAGCTAGCATCTTTCTAAAATATAAATCTGCGTGCTTTTGTATTTCCACTTTTGCAGTAACACTCAAGTGAAAGGAACGGCTGCATAGGAATTTGAATGAGCTGAATGTCTGAAAAACTCCACTAGAAGGTGTTTGGTCTGCACAAACACAGAATATTGAATTCTTTCTTTTTACAAAGCAACAATATTAAAAAAGGTAACAATACTAAACAATGTATATTCGTTATAGAAGTAGTATCAAATGCCAGTATTATTTTGGACAACAAATGAACTGACTTGGATATATGTTCGATTTCCTTAGCCTAAAGTAGGTAGCCAAAGTTTCAGTGTACTTACCTATCTAGTCAATGTACTCCATCATTGATAGCAGCTTTCTTCAGAGTGTTCTCATGTCTTATTTTCAACAGATTAAGATCACTTTTGTTACATTTCAAATATGGGCTTTGTTGGTAGAGGGCTTTGGATCCTAGAGGTATCCATGTGCTGAAGGAAGGCTTCTGGGGGGCTCTATTCCAGCACGTCCTTGGCCGCCTCCTCTGCGTTTCCAGGATTGGGTCACTCGGTTCCTTCTCTCTCCATTGCTGGTATCTATTACCGAACAGGTAAATCTCAGTATTTGTCTGTACATAGCAATTTCCATGGGTGCATCTCAAGAAGGAATTATGGAAAGCTGGAGGGTGCTCAGCATTGTTACAAATCAGCAAAGTATTTCAGTCCTCTCAGTGGCCATCTTAAAACATACAAAACAGCATAAAATAGTGTCATATATCAGTGTGTGTAGGAGCAGCCCTGTGAGTAGCATTGGAATGAAGGTGGTCACTGGGCACAGAGTGGGAGGGATTTTAAAGGATATTTTCAAAAGCATTCACCCTCTTCACTCAAGGTGCTCTTGATCTTTTTCCTCTGTGTTTATTCTGGTCAAAAATGAACTTTTTGTTGTTTTGAAGTAGTTCTAATTATAATGGTAATACAAATGTACAAGTGGAGAGCTGCTTGAGTAATCTCTTCAAATTAAGTGCACTTCTAGTTAAATGACTTAAGTTTACCTGCAAGTGAACACTTGTGCTGCAGAGAAAGTGATACAAAGCTTCATATTTGGTCCTTAATTTTGTCTGTGAACACAAAAGCCTGGTACCCACTGAAATGCAGGTGAACATCTGAAGCCATTGTTTTTAAGTATGACACATCAGAATAAAAAATTGCTTGGAATATCTATTTGAAGAGGTGGAATTGTGCAAAGGAAATTGCAAGTACTCAGGACCTAGAGGCTTCTTATTTATTTTTGTGTTTTAAATTCCCTTTTTTTATTCATTGCTTAGAGGTATTAATAAATTCTTTCACTTACAGTAGCTGCTATGAGCTGTGATACAGGTCAGTGCAAATTTTAAACGTTATCTGGGCAAGTAATGCAAGCGTAATCGCTGCAAGGGCATTCCTGTTGATTTCAGTGTTTCCATTTGCATGAATAAGGGTTAATCATGAGAACCAGGAGAGCGCAGGACTATAACCCTAATTTCCAGCCCTTGTTATATGCTTGAAAATGAGCTAGATAGCTCCTCAGAGGCCTGGCCATTTAACCATTTTTCACTTTAACCAAGGGACTAAACTGACTGAGCAGTTCCAGTTTAGAGAGGCCTCAGTTTGACTTCTTGCATCCTTTCTGGCTGGCCTGATGGCATGTCCAACACCCCAAAATCAGCTGCAAATTCCAGGAGACTGCAAAAGCAAAAATATGTTGAGGACTGAGGTAGGATGTATTGTATTCTACTGGTTAAAACAGGGAAGTTCTATATATAAAAGTTTTCATTGATACACACAGACACTCATGCAATCTCTCTCTCTCTCTGGTAATGCCTATATCATACAAATAACTTTTCTGTATCATTTAGAGGATGGGAGGCAAGATTGGAGACTTACAGAAACCTTTTAGTTATTATAACTGCAGTATTTCTGAAATGAATTCTTTTGTCTGAGTAGTCACTCGTGCAAGTGACTGCTACATGTGGAGATGCAGACAAACGTCTTGTAAAACTGTTGTGGCTTGGGTAACTCATGTGTGTCTGATGCTTAGGAGCAATACCACAAATGTATGGGGAATGTGATCTAATGGATAGTGTATACCTAAAAGCTCCACATAAAAGGCTCAAAGAACAATTATCTATGTTGAATGCAGTATTTTAAAAACAGCTTAATCCATTTTCCTGCCATTTTTGTGCTTTTCCTCTAAATAACTCTAATGTATATTAATTAATGGCTTGAAATAATACCAATAAATTTAACAAGGTTTGTCTAAAGCTTGACTGCACAGAGGAAACTTCTTGTTTGTTTCAGTGGTGAGAGAAAAAATCATTTACTGAAAATATTAAGAAAGCTAATATTAATTTAGATGAAACTTAATGAAATCTTTAATGGCTTTTTAAAATTGTTTTATTTTCCTTAGATTTTAATTTGAATTAAATCATTACTATTGTTAAATTAGTTAAACACTAAATTAAGAAATGCAAATGAAGTGAGCCCAAAATCCAATGTGGTTATTGTTTTTATTGATATATGTAGGCTAGTGGTGTGGAACAAATTCCAATTATATCTGATCTGTTATTTGCAGTACAAGTTCCTGACTCTTCATTAAGTGTAATACATTAGATTAAATGCTTTGCTCGATAAGAGCTTGGAAAATACCAGTATTACAATAAACCTCTTGCTGCTTTTGCCTCTTTGTTTGGGCTGTTAACACTGTGTGTAGTGCAGGCTGCCAGGCTTTCTAGTTTAAACTTTTAAAATCCTGCCCAGCTGTGATCATCGGAGAAAGAGAAATGTAAACTTTAGGTAGCATAGTCACAGGAGGCCCAGAAGTGAGGGAGGGTTGCTAAAGGCAGCTCCATTACATACATGAGTTCACCTCAATAAATGTTCAGTGACTTCTGCTATGCTAACTTTAAATACTAGTAGCTAGCAAGGAAAATGCTGGTTTCATGTGATATATCTCCCTATATGATTAAAACATCCAAAATAAATGAAGCGTGTCTTCAAGTATCAGAACTAGATTATTCCAAGTTGTGCTTTATCCTTTGGTTTATATTTTTATAAAATGCTGTATCCTAAACTGACCAAAATCAGTAGAAATCTAGGTAGGAAAGAGGAAAGTGTGTGTGCCATTTTGGACTTGTCTGCTTTGTGCACAGTCAAGGTACTCATCTGTGTAAATGCTCCTTTTTCATTTTTAAACTATTGTTTTCCTTGGAAACCATTTAGGAAGGTGAAATTGAGCAAACTAGCCGCCAAAGCTGCCTGTAGGTACCCTGCGACAGTCCCAAGTGGAGAGAGGACAGCGGAACCGATGTTACGCCTTGCTGCATGACTGGCCCAGCGCAGCTCTGGGCGAGCCAGGCACTCGTGGTGGTACCACATTCCCGAGCGGTGGCTGGTTTGTGCCTGGGCCGCTGCGTCCGTCCTGGTGCTGCATGGCTCTGGATAAGATGGTAGGGCTTCTGTGGTGTTCTCCACAGCTCCTGTTTGAGCTGCTAGAGGAATTGTATTGTCATATATTATGAAAGAACTTGCCTGTCCTGTTGAGCCCCCACGCAGAAATGTTCTTAGCTTGCCAGTACAGTAGTATAAAATACTTGCAGCTCAGCATGCTCCTCACTTCAATTTATTCTAGCAGTGTCAAGGCACGTGTCCAGCACAAGTGGATGAGCCGCCTCTGCTCTGGCTGCACTGCATTTACAGCAGGGTGTAGAGAAAAACATGAGACCTCATCACTCTTTTACAACCTTCTGGAAAGCACTGTTGGACTCGGTGAGGAATCCATGCAAGTGGGGTGCTGACAGAGCAGTGGCGACAGCTGATGTTTACAGCAGTTGCTCTGGTTTCACCGTATGTACATACGTTTTTTTCCTCCCAGTTATGAGGTAAGCAGTGCTAGTAGCTTCATAATCATCCATGTGAGTAAAACTGATTTGGCTTCAGTGAATGTTTAACCTGTTCCTGGCAGGATAACTGTTGGAGTTGACATGATGGAGTCTTGTGAGGTAGTTACTGTTCTGTTTTACCGTAATGTGGTGGGCATAGCTAGTGTATCCAAAGTGCTAGCTGGCTTTGGGAGATGGGATTCCAATGCTGGGGTGAAGTTGTTTGCGATGTCTATGTCTACAGGGGGAGCATGTGGCAGAGGCAGGACAAGACATTGAGCACTGAGCATGGGTATCAGCCTTCTCACCCTGTGCCTAGAGAAACTTCTGCCCATTCTACTCCAAATATTGGAAACCAGTCCTTTTCCCCTACTCCCTCTCTGTCCTCCTCCTCCTCTTTCAGTTTCTCTGAGTTCTGGATCAACTTGCATCCAGAGTCATTCAAAATGGTTTTGTGAAGGCACTGAAAGAGACCATAATGTTTTGTTACTGGAATGAATGAAAAACAACTTTAAGGCTTGACCATTCTGCAAGCAATAGGAGTTTGAATTGCTTCCTGCTGCAAAACAAACTGGTTTCAGGTGGCTAAAGTGGTTTGCAGGCTATGACCCAGCCCAGGCAATAAAGCCCAGTATCAATGGAAGTACAGGTGTTATGAATAGTGAGGATAAGTAGTGCTGGATTAGAATACAAATCTTCATCAGGATTAAGCCACAGCAAATATGTACCTATGGAGCAGAACGTGCTGCATGAATAGGAAACAAGCTAGATAAGCAGATTCCACAATTGCAGAGACAGCTCTGCTTCAGTCTGTGAGTGGTTGTGCCTTTTTACTCTCAAGGACAGTTCTTATTGCACTGAGGATGAAGCTTTTCTTTGAAATCAAATTCATTGGCCCACGACTGAGAAAAACTTGCTGCAGGATTTGCACAGGATTCACTTACCTGTTTGAAATTCTGTCAGGGCTGAAATGAAATGTGAGCAAGAGGAAGAACTGTGTAATGGTACAGGCTCATTTGTTTTCACATGAATACATTAGAGCAAAATCTCACTTTCACGAATCAGCATTTCCTTTGTCAATAACTTTCAATATTAAACAGTAAGGTGACACTAGGATTACATAGGAGGAAAAGTAAATTAAACTGCAACAAAAGATTCTTGAAGGTAAATTGACGCTTCAGGTCTTGATTCATGGTTCAGCTGTGGAACAGGATGGGAATAACTGTTTCCTTCCCACTATGTTCAAAGTTGTTTCGTAACTGAGAGATAAAAAGGATATTTTCAGATCCTTAGAGCATACCAGTTTGTCCAAATCCCACACTGTATTGAGAAATGATTCCTTTATTCCTTTCCATGTTTTCTGGAAATTGTAATGCTCAATCAGTTTGCCAAGATATGGAGCATATACCAGTGCACTTCCCTTGTTGCCTAGAAAGAAAATAGCTGATGTTTTAGTAACCTCATGGGCTAAAATGTCATATTATTCAGCTGAAGTGCAGTGTTTCCTCTTCTTCCTTCTTGCCAAATCCATTTTGTGTTTCCACACATTAACCTCTTCCTGACCTGGTGCCACTCATGCATGAAAAGCCCAAATACTTGCAGGTTGGAAACATAGCAGTTGTCTAATATGCCAGTCTTGACAAAGACTCAAAGGGAAATACACAAGTTTATGAAAGTTATTAATAATTTTAATAAATAATCCTGAGAAAGTTATTTTGGAACACTTACTTCAGTGAAAAGGCTGTCTTTAAAGCTTCTGAAACTGGTGTTTAAATTACATAGGTGTCCTGCTATTCTGATCCTTGTGACAGAAATTATTTTACCTTGAGACACACTTGGTTCATATCCATAAGTATCCATGGGTTTACATAAATACAAATACATGCACGTCCTTGCCTTGCCAGTTTAGTGGCACCTCATCCATACACTTGCTTGTGTAAATCTTCTAGACTCTTCAAACAAAAAAAGAGAAGTTTCTTACATTCTTTCACTTGGCATTGCCAGTTCAGACAGCCAGTCCTGAAATGCTTGTGTCATCTGCTTTATAAGTTCACAGAGTATTTAGAAGGTGAGCAAAACCCAAGAGAAAACAGGATCAACAGTGGTGGAAATTGTAATTGCTTCTTTAGTTGCAGAACAGGTTCTGCACAGGCAGCAGCAGTGAAAACTTCCCCACCCATCAGTCCCAGCTCTGACCTAAGATAGCACCTTTAGAAGAACATGTATGTATTTTTATATAAATGGGCTTTATCTCTAGTCCAAGCAAATTTTTGTGTCTAGATTTAAATACAGACATTGTCATCTCATTGACTTGTTGATGTTAGTGATGCTACTTGTGTTTAAACATGTTCTGAAGCAGTTTCATAAGTTCCTAGCTTTAATTTTTCACCTCCTGCTGAGAGCCAGCAAGAAAACCGAGTCGTGTTATTTGTGACCTAGTGTATGCTTACCTCTTCCTGGCAGAAATCCCTTAAACAGGGACGTGTGGCTTGGGCCAAGTTTCTCAGAACAGAGAACTGTTAGCGGAGAGACTTCCAGTGTGTTAGTCGCTGTGAATATAAACATTGAGAAAGGTCTTATGATATAATGAGAAAAGGCCAAAGAGGTGAGTTGTGCATCACACTACTTCATCCAATGTACACCTAATCCTGTGTTACACATTCAGCTCTATCTCCAGGCTTATCCTCTGATATGATGATAAGCTCATGCTTGTGACTTGAATAAATCATGTAAGTTGCATGTTAAACAGAGGAATGGTCTGTTGGGAACCTCATCAAATTCAACAAGGAAAAATGTCAAGTCTTGCACCTGGGGCACATGAACTCCCTGCATTGATAAGAATCTGGGGGGAAGCTCTGCTGAGAAGGACGTGGGATGTCTAGCTAAAGATGAGCCAGCGGTGTGTCCTTGCAGCAAGGAGGGCTGACAGCATACCGGCTGTATCGATAGGAGCACAGCCAGGCAATTGAGGGAAATGAATTACGGCCCTTTATTCAGCAGTCATTAGATCACATCTGGAGTACTGTGGCCGGTTTGGGGCCCCTTAATGCGGGAAATGCATTGATAAACTGGACCACGTGCAGTGGAGGGCCACCAAGATGCTTGGGGGCTGGAGGACCTGCCCTGAGCGGAGAGGCTGGGGGAGCTGGGCTTGTTCAGCCTGGAGAAGAGGAGGCTTCAGGGGGACCTAATGGCAGCCTGCTGAGGTGCTCTTTGCTGAGGTGCATGGCAGAAGAACGTGAGACAATGTCCATAAATCGATAGATGCAAGTTTCTAACGGGATATACAAAAGAAAATTTTCACAGGGCGGAGTATAAATATAGGGCATGTTATTAGTGGGCTCTTGATAACTGAAGGTCTTGAAACCTTGTCTCGGAAATGTAACGAGACGAGGCTAATTTTATGTTGTTGTTCTGCATAAAGTTGGTATGTTGACCTAGTTCTGTCACTCTGCAGCCACGAGCCAATTGGATCCCTCAGCTGCCACCCCATCTCATTTTGCCTTGTTTGGACAGATAGAGCTAATTACCGTAGGTACTGTATCCAAATTTTTATGGATTAATTTACAGCATGATGAACAGTCAGTGATGGAGATGCAACCAAGGAAGTGAGGGATGCTCTGACCTTGTCACTCAGATGGATGTGGAGACATACTGCTCTTTTCCCAGATGGCTCTTGAGTTTTACAGAAAGTCAGTGACATGTTTAATTACTTCTGACAAATAGAGAATGCTTTCTTTTTTAGCTGTATTGTGTTATGCCCTTCATGACAGTGGAAAAAGGCGAAGCAGCATCTTGACCAGCCATCCTTTGAGTAGGATATTATGGAGTCAAAGTCTCAGGGTTGAAGTACAGGCTTTCAGCTCCCATTGACTCTTGGTGCTGTCAGGATTAGAAATGCCTGATGCAAGAAAGTGCTTAGGTACCTGTGAGGTCAATGAAACTTAAATACATGCCTAAATAATGTTCTGCAAAGAGATGTTTTCTCAGCAATCAAGATGTAGTTTACATGCTATGTGGCATTTGATAACTCTTGTTAAACAGAGAAGATTAATTTGAAATTGCATTAGGATGTGGGGAAAAAAGGTCAAGATTGTTGCAATCTCCAGAATTATGATAAATATAATTAAGGTTGTAAGACTTTTGTCTTCTCATAACTTTTAAAACAAACATGTGGAGGGGGGAAATGGCTATACTTAGAAATTTAGAGTTGGTACAATCAAATGTCTGTTTGCAAGATTTGAAGGTATCTTATTTATTGGCTTGATGGTGAATTTTTTAAACACTCAAGGTAAAATAGTTTCATGTATTTTGTGATAGGGAAAGGAAAAATGTGCTAGGTGTGTATTCTCCACTAAGAATTCTTTTGGACCACCTCTGGTTTGACCTGGTTTGCTGGCTTTCGTTCAAAAGTGGCAGAGAATTAAGGGGAGATTCTTTCAAGAGTGCTCAAGGCTGAAATAGTTTTGCTGCTGTTGGTGAAGGTAAGGATGGCTACCCTGGGTCAGGCCAAAGGGCCAGCTAGGCTAGAGTCTTCCTCTGACAGTGGCCAGTCTCTAATACACAAGCAAGGCTTGAACAGCAATTGCATCCTCCCAGCTTCCATCAGTCTGCGGTTTAGCAATTTCCTGAGCCTGAGGGTTTTTTATTTAACAGTTGTTGACGGACTTTTTCTCATGAACTTCTCTAATCACTTTTTAAAAGCATGTAGGTTTTTGGCACCCATGGTATCCTGTAGCACTGAGTACTTCAGCTGAGCTGTGCATTGTGTGAGAAGTCCCTATTTTTTGTTTGTGTTGAGCACGTCACCTGATAATTTCATTTGCTCCTTGGTAGGTTTTGTACTATGAGAAACAGTGAATACTTATTCTGTATTTATCTCCTTGACTGCCTGTGCTCTGCTGGCTTCCCTCTGGTATCCCCTTAGCCATTTCTTTTCTTGGCTGGAGAGTTGCAATCAAGACTTACTCATGTCTCGTTGGAAGCTGTCCCACACCTTTGATCAGCCTTGTTGTGCCTCTCTATATTGTTTCCATTTTTACTACGTTCTTTTTGAGATGTAGGACCAGCACTGCACTGAGTATTCAAACAGAGACTAATCTTTTATTTTAAAGGTGGCATAATACTGTTTCTGGTTTTATTCCTTTTGTAAAAATTTTGCTGTACTTGCTTTTTCAATTTTTGAGTATTGGTCTGATATTTTTATGAAATTATTAAAATTTACCATGCTTCACTCACAGACAATACTTCAGAGCCTGTTGGGTGTGCAAATGTAGGTCTGTTCTTTCGATGTACATTACTTTGTACTAATCAACATTGAATTTTGTCTGCCATGTTGTTTCTTATCCCATCTCTATCATGAGAAAATTCTGTAACTCCTCGGGGTTGGCTTTGTTGTCTCATTCTCTGCCCTTTGTGACCACCTTTCACTAGCGACCGTGAAAACCGATCACTTACTCCTACTGTTTGTTTCATGTCTTTTTTAAAAATGATCATTAATTTGTAAGACCACTTCCGTTCTTGTCCTGTGGCAGCCTTCTTTCTACAAGAAGCTTTGGCAAAGGACCTTGTCAAAACAATTGTTGGAAATCCATGTTTATGCCTGTGTAAAAGCAGTAGAGTCAGAGACTTCATTTGGGATCTGTTTGGCAGGACGTTTCTGTACAAAAGGCACCTAATCTTCGCCATTAAATCACATTTGTCAAAGTATCTAATGAATCTGGTTTTGCAGTGCTTCCTGCCAATCAGCTGAGTATGGATCTCAGTTATTGAAAGCTCCCCAATGTCCAACCTGGAGCACATTTTGATAACTGGCATCATGTTTGTCACCAACATGCCTCTGATACTACGGCAGTTGTAAGCAAAAGGTTATGTTTCCCAAAGGTAGCATTTTAACAAATTGACACTTGATTCATACACAACTTTTGCACGGATGATGTATGTTCTTATCTGTTTCTTCTCATTTATTGAACTGATTTGTTCTTAAACATCTCTTGTTGACACCTCAGTCTGGGACAAGTCCTCCAACACATCCCCAATTAAGACCTTCTTCATACATTGTCCTTGAACAGTCTCAGTGTTAGTTAAGATCATTCTGGGCTTTTGGCTGCTGCCTTTAATTTCTTTTTAATGTACTTTCTCCTCTTGATGTTATTTTACTTCATTGAAATTATGTATTTCTGCTGTGGATTGATTATTTATTTTGATTGGTTGGGTCTTCATGGACCAGTGTATCTAAGTACTTAATGGTAACTACTGCAAAGTTGTTCTTCAGTAGTAACTTTCTGAACCCATGTTTTCTGTTTAAGGTAAGACAGATCAAGACTCATAAAATCGTAGAATCATGGAATCATTTAGATTGGAAAAGACCTTTAAGATCATCAAGTCCAACCATTAACCTAACACCGCCAAGTCCACCACTAAACCAGGATTTACTTCCTTTCTTCTAGGTTTCTTGAGTAATCGTAGCATAAAGTATATGCGAGTTTGATGTTTACCCTAACTCATATAGGGATAACAGTATCTCATAGTTACTGTATTGTCTGTCCAGGCAGTCTCTCTGATCTCTTTGTGAGTCTGTTTTAGTCATTGTTGTCATTCTGGGCGAGTGGTCTGTTGTATGGTCCCAATATTGATGTGGTATTCAAACCATATGGATTATGTTACAAGTTGGTACAATTAACTTGTTTGTCTGCTCTGACTTCAGGTTTTCATTAATGTATAGCAACACTCGCTGCTGTGGTTTTCCTATATCTTTGCAATGTAATTGGTTCTTTTATTTTACAGCATGTAATGATTGTCTGCCTTTCATCAGTGTGCTGCTTCTGTCAATATCCTCATTGAAAACTAGGCATTTTAAGGTTTTCTATCTTATTTTTTACATTTCTAGTATCAGTACAGCAGCACTTCCACGCTTGGCTCAGTAGCTTATTTTTTTGTGCTATGATTAAAATGGAATTATTTATTCTTTGTGGTTTCTTGTTCAGATTTATTAATGTCTGCCCTATCTTTTATTTATAGATACAAAGTTTTAATGATTTCAGCCCTAGAAAATGTGTCAAGTCCATTTGTGCCAGCCTTAATGCACTTCTTAGTTTAAAGATTCTCCTGTAACGTTATTAATTGTAAATGCCAGTAGTCTGGTACTAGCTTGATTTAGATGAAAACCATCTTTCCTGTATAAGCGGCCCTTCTTCCAAAAGCTTCTGCAGTTCCTACTGAATCAAAATTTAATAGTAAAAGGTCACATTTGTGAGAACAGTTACGCCAGTGTAGAATTTTTTTGAAAATCATAATCAAAATATTTAAAAGACTTTATTGATGGAAAGAGATTTGTTAGAATACATAAAATGTTTGATTTACAGTAAATCTGTGGATACTGAAAATGCAGCGTGGTAGTTGCCAAAGCAATAGACATTCAGGTATTGTCTGTGACTTTGGAAGGACTAAACTATAAAAGATCATTTTGTTCTAGCGTTGACTTGGCACAAGACATTCAGAATCCTCAGCAGAGGGGAGAATCAGGCTAATAAAGGCAGATACATGGTGTATGGGTAGGATTTGGTTGTAGGAATTCGAAAGTTGAAGACAGTAAGCTAAGCAGCTTAACATCTTCAGAATAAGAGGGAGTGAAGCTTGTAAGTGCGTCAAGCTGTTTGCTTAGATCTAGACTAAGGAGCTTAAGTGGCTTATAACACCACAAGCTCACTAGCTCCGGAGGAAGGGACTTACAAGCTGTGGAACAGCTACACTTCAAAGGCCTTACAAGCACCGCTGATGAAGCCTGCAGGGCTTCTAGAGAGCATGTCAAGTAAATCTGTCCGTCTGTCTGTTTCTCTGCAGTAGCCAAGTGGTTCCTTTTGTTTCCTCCTTATAAAGTTACGGGCAGCTCTCCTCCCTGGAGTTATCATGACGTTAAGTACCAGGCACTTCAAAATCAGGAGATTCTCAAAATTAATTTAGTCATATCCCCTATACATATTCTGTCCTTCTTTTCCTCACTAAAAAGACATACTATTATGCATGCTAGGTTGTACCATTTTTTTTCTGATGAAATGTTGTATGAGGAACTTGAAAAGGATGAAGACTCCCCTGCCTTTATAGTGAGGGATAGAAAATTATCTCAATTGTATAGTTGTAAATGAGTTTGTTTCTTGTTGAAGTCTTTAGGACTAGATGATCATAAGTTGCAAAATTGCACTGTATTGCCTTGATCCCATCGGATTCCCATTGAAATCAGTTGGCTTACTTGGGGTCAAGGCTCCTGCAAAGCAGAGATGGCTACATTCACAAACTTTTGCTCTACAAAATAACTGCCATGTCCTCAAGAGCTTCATTACTTACTAGTGTCCTGGTTTTGGCTGGGATAGAGTTAATTTTCTTCCTAGCGGCTGGTATAGTGCTGTGTTTTGGATTTAGTATGAGAATAGTGTTGATAACTCACTGATGTTTTAGTTGTTGCTAAGTAGTGCTTATACTAAGTCCAGGACTTTTCAGCTTCCCCTGCTCTGCCAGCGAGGAGGGGCACAAGGAGCTGGGAGGGGGCACAGCCAGGACAGCTGCCCCAGCCTGGCCAAAGGGATATTCCATACCATATGGCGTCATGCTCAGTATATAAACTGGGGGGAGTTGGCCGGGGAGGGATCGCCGCTAAGGGACGGGCTGGGCATCGCTCAGTGGGTAGTGAGGAATTGCATTGTGCATCACTTGTTTTGTATATTCTTTTATCATTATTATTATTCTCTCTTCCTTTGCTGTCCTATTAAACTGTCTTTATCTCAACCCACAAGGTTTTTTTTTTTTTCTATTCTCTCCCCCATCCCCCTGGGACGGGGAGGTGAGCGAGTGGCTGTGTGGTGCTTGGTTGCTGACTGGGGTTAAACCACAACAACTAGTGAAAAAAATTACCTTCATAATGGTGCTTTCTTGAGTAATTTTGTCATCTTGAGCTTATTTTGTCCTGACTTCATTAAGTCTACTGAAGATGCACTTTAAATTACAGGCATATGACCATTTTTCTGTTTTGCTCTGACTCCTTGCTCCCTAGGTATTTAGTTTTTATATTTCAAAATAGATTCTTATATGCGGTTTTGTATTTTGTCTGTACAGACTGGAACATACAATGATGCAAAATGGATCTTTGTAAATTAATTTCTCGCACAGTTTAGGCTGATTTTGCAAAGTTTTTTCAGGGTTTTTTTACAGTGTTTACAGTTACATGTAGTAAGTTATACTAAGAGTAGTTAAAATCATAGTATGGATGGGGATGGAAAGAATCTCTGAAGATCATCTGGTCAGAGCAGGACCAGCTGGAGGAGGTGGCCCAGGACTGTGTCCACTTGGATTTTGATTATCTCCAAGGATGGAGGCTCCTCAACCTCTCTGGGAAACCTGCTGCAGTATTTGAGCACCTGTACAGTTAAAAAAAAAAAGTTTATATCTAAAAGGAATTTTTTGTATTTCAATTTATGCCCTTTGGCTCTTGTCCAGTGACAGAACAGCACTGAGAAAGAATCTGGCTTTGTTGTCTTACTCTCCCTCATCGAGTATTTATGCATATTGATAAGACCTCCCGTGAGCCTTCTCTTCTCCATGTTGAACAGTCCCAGCTCTCTTAGCCTTTCCTCATATGTCAGATGTCCCAGTCCTTAATTGCCTTCATGGTCCTTCACTGGACTTACTCCAGTATGTCCATGTCTCTCTTGTACTCTTGCCCAGAGCTGACCCAGCACTCCAGATGTGTCTCACCTGTGCTGAGCAATGCTCCCTCAACCTGCTGGTAACACTCTTTTTAATCCAACCCAGGATGCTATTGGCCTTCTTTGCTGCAAGGACACATATCTGGATCATGTTTACCTTGCTGTACAGCAGGATCCTCAGGTCTTTTTCTGCTAAACTGCTTTTCAGCTGATGGCCTCCAGCCAGTCGGACCTCAGCCTGTACTGGTGCATGGGGTGTTTCCTCCCCAGGTGCAGGACTTTGCATTTCCATTTGTTGAACTTGATGAGGTTCCTGTCGGTCCATTCCTCCAGCCTGTTGAGGTCCTGCTGATGGCAGCACAACCCTCTTGTGTATCAGCACTCCTCTCAGTTTTGTATCATCTGGAACCTTGCTGAGGATACACTCTATCCCACCATCTAGGTTGTTAATACTGAACAGTATCAGACCAGTATTGACCCCTGGGGTACACCACTAGTCAGTTGCCTGCAGCTGGACTTTGTACCAGTGATCACAACCTTTGAATCCAGCAGTTCAGCCAATTTTCAGTCCACCTCACTGTCTATGTATCTAATCTGTAGTTCATCAGTTTGTCAGTGAGGATATTGTGGGAGACAGTGCCAAAAGCCTTGCTAAAATTGAGATAAACAACATCCATTGCTTTCTCCTCATCCACCAAATCAGTCATCTCATCTTAGAAGGCTGTGCTGACTAACGCTAATCACCTTTCTATCCTTCATGTGTTTGGAAATGGTTTCCAGGAGGTTTTCCTCCTTCTTCCCAAGGATCAAGGTGAGCCTGACTGGCCTGTAGTTCCCGGTGTCCTCCTCCTTGCCCTTGTTGAAGATCGGTGCAGCGTTTGCTTTCTTCTAGTCCTGGGGAGCCTCCCTGAATTGCCGTGACCTTTCAAAGATAATTGAGAGTGGTCTCATGATGATATCAGCCAACTCCCTCAGCACTCATGGGTTCCATGCACTTCTGTATGTCCAGTTTATATAAATGTTCCCTAACTTGGTCTCTTCCATTGAGGTAAGTCTTCCCTGCTCGGGACTTTCCCTCTGATCTCAGGGACCTGGCATTCCTGAAAGCGAATCTTAGCGGTAAAGACTGAGGGAAAGATGGCATTGAGAACTTTGGTCCTTTATCACCAGGTCCTGTTAGTTTGCAGTCATGTGCCCTAGACCTTGGTCTGTATGTGTGTGTAAGTGTGTTTACGTGCGGGCTCACTTCCAAACAAACAAGGCTGAGGTTTGTGCTGATTTCCCAGACAAGCTCTTCCTGTTGGTGGCTCAGGATGTCAGCCAGCTGCCCCCGTGAGCCAGCGATTCAATGGCAGGGGAAGTTCAGCTTGGGTGAAAACAAAGACAGCAGTACACATTTTTCTTTTGGTTTTTAATTACTTCCGTCTCTGTATCTGAAGCATTTTGCTTAAAAATACTTCACATTGCAGGTGTAGCCTCACGGACTTTCTCTCATCATAGCTTTTCTTATCATTTGTAGCCATTACAGAGTTCAAAATACTTTTGGCAGGGGAGTTAACACAGGTGCCCTGGAGCAACTCCCGTTGGGATAATTGCATTCTTTTTACTGAAAGTCCCCTTTTTGTCAGCCATTAGCTCAGGGTTCATTTCATGTCATGAGTTGTTGTGTTGTGCTGTGCTGTCTGCCAGAGAGGGTTGTATTTCACTGGGGACTTTTGTAGGGCTGAAACTTTTGTATGCAAAGTAATTATTTTTTTTTGATGCTGGAAGGACAATCCAATAAACCATTTTATTTCTTATTGGAAATTGAAATAATGTTGCTTTTTTTGGAAGGAAAGAAGTGTACAGGCTGGATTTTGATGTCTCATTGATTTTAAAGCAAAGCCTTGGCTGTAGTTCATGTTGAAAAGATGGTGCGATTTACGTGCTGCTTTGACACTCAGGAGACTTGGCCTGCAGTCCTAGTTCATCTAGATGAGTATCTTTACTGTATCTTTTTCTCACATCTAAAATCAGGATGATAATAATTCCTATCTGTTAAGGGTGTTCTGAGGATGAATTGACTATTATTAGACTGGGATTATAAACTCACTCAGTTGTTATATAGGAAATGAGATTCAGGCCCAGAGGTTTCTTTTTTGTGGTTAATTCTCAGATGAACGGTCTGCTAAGGACGCTGTACGCTAACACATGTGGGGGTCTAGAGCAGGGTCACCAAAGTTTTCAGGTTCACAGTGTTTTTTCTGCACCTTGGATGAGAGAGTTGTATATAGGGAGAGGAGAATAAACCAGTTTGACACTCAGTTCTGGAGAGCAGCAATTGTTGCTTCTGCTGAAAAGTTTTGTAGCATATGGTTTGGATTTCTGTGCGGTAGGAAAAGGGAAGATGTGGGGTCGGGCTCCCATTGTTTCTTCTGGGAATTTGTGGAAGGAAATAGTAGCTGATAGGCTGTGTAGCCTTTGCGTGGTGAGCATGATGTCTCTAATATGTCAGATCTCTGACATATGTAGTGCATAGGAGGCCAGGGCACATATGGTAAATCCTGATGCATTTTGTATTCCTCTCTTTTCAGTCAGTCAAAATTTGAGCTCAAAAAAGAAAACATGAAAGCAGAAATCTGAACATATGGCAACCCTAATTAAGGGGGTGATGTTGGGGTTTTTTTTTTCGCCTTCCAACTCATTGCAGTCATACTGACCTTAGTGCTCTTTCCTTTCCTGTGGTGCATTCAGCTATTCCCATGAAAAGTTTGCTTTCCTGAGCAGGGAGACTGAGTAAGCATGTGCAAATACCTGTATTTTTGTTTCATAAGAAATGATGTGCTGTCAAAATTTCTTTTCAAACTGTCTCATAATTAAAGTCACATTTCAGGGGGTTTTTGTGAAGAAGCATGAAGGATGCATCTCCTTTTGGAGCCCGAGATCCCTTTTCTGACTGATAACAGAAATGAGTCTTGAACCTAGATTTGACATAAATCAAGCCAGTGTCTTTGCCATTGGGTTTAGAGTCAGTCTGTCTTCTGCTTGGGGCTATTCTGCTTCTTATGAAATATTCACCAGTCCAGAGAGACAGTATGACTTTGTATAACTTGATGGTGAAGGAAAACTTGTGGGATAAAGCAGACCCCAGTTCAGGTTCTGTCCCTGCTCTAAATCGGGTGATTTACATCCTAAGTGAGTCCACAGGCAGCAAGGTGATAGTGTTTATCTGCTCTCTTTCTGATCTTTCTTCTGTTGCACATTTTCTGTCGTGGCCCTGAAAAACTCTTTAATTAGCTGTCGTGGTCCAACAGAAAATATCTTGCAGAAAAATTCTTGACCAGCTCTCTCAGAATTACTTAGTAAGTTATGAATTATAGAACAAGGGTGCCAATATGTTCTAGGTAATAGTACATAGGGTTTCCTGTTTTATTTAATAAGTCTCTGCTAAAGTCAGTATCTCTGTTTAGATCCTTGGCTTGTTTGCAGCTGCTATATTCCTACTTTGCATATGATAATATAAGAAGAGGGTCTAACACTGTCTTTTTCATGACCAGAGCTTTGTTTTTCCCTTTTCGTGTGATTCTCCATAATTTAGATATCTTGACAGTGTGTCTTAATGGATTTTTGATTTTGCAGAACTTGAGTCGATTTGCTTTTGAAAAATTAACCAGTCCGTGCCCTTGAAAAGTCATTGCATCTGTTATTACCTCCACATGTGATAAGTTTAAGAAAATGATTAGCAAAGATGTCACTCATTTCTGCATGCTGTATATCAGATCGGACTTGCTGTGAAGTAGTGAACCATATTAAAGCTGTGAAATCAGCCCTGCTCTACAGGGACTACAACCAGCTGCACCAATTTTACTACTTTTTTTCCCTTGCAGATTCAGGAATGATTGGAATGGAGTTTGACAGTTTATTTACAGATTTGCTGTGACTGACAGGATGCCAGAGGGGAAATGTTTGTACTCCCTGAAGATAGTTTTTGGTAACTAAGGCTAAATATCTGACAGGACTTCTGTTACAAAACAGAGTGTGATCAACAGTTGTGTTACTGCAGAATTCAGTGCATCTTTTTCATTTAAAATACAGAACTAAAGGCAGCATTTGCCTTGATGTAAAGTGTCCGTACAGAAGAGAAGATACGCAGCACTGGTGAATTCAAGCCTTCCAGTCCAATTCTGATCTCTCATCCCTATAAGAAATTAGGGAGAGGAGGATGAAAACCACTCACATGCTGCCTTCTTTCCTCTTGGTCGCTGATTTTCAAACTTAAAATTTGTAGGTTACATAAATTTTTCAACATGGGACTGGACCTCTTACGTGGTAAATTCAAGTCTCCTTGACAACTGACCTGCTTCTCTTACCTTATGGGCTGCCAAGAGTTCACGGACCATGCATTGGAAACTTATGTCCATGTGTTTATGTCCATGATGTTAAGGTTCCTTGCAGTTTAACCTTGAAATGAATAATATAAAATTAATCTTGTTTTCCTCTTACATTCATCCCTTGGCTTTGAAACTAGGGCAAGCGGGCTTTTTCTTTTTCATGATCATGTCATTCTGTTTCTGATTGTCAGTGCAATTCTACAGTAACCTGACTAAAGTATCCTCGTGGTGTATAAAAATCAGTCTTATACAATGATACTTTGAAAACAGAAACCTTTTGGAAGAAGATGCATGAGCTATATACAGTATTATATACAATATATGGGCAGTAATATTATACTCTGTATTCCCAGAAATAGTATTAAACACTTGATCAGGAAAGTATTTTTTGTTCATTAATAGCTCTTTGTTCATTTAAGAGGCACAGAAGCTTTTGTACATTGAAAAGGTTAATTGTACTCAGAGTAAAGGTACTTGAATAAATTGTGTGGTTTATGGGTAGCAGAGGTTGAAGGTGGGCAGATTTGTCTAGCACAGAGAAAAAAATATATTTTTATTAGATTGTTAGGTGTTAAGAAGTGCTGCCAACTAGCCAAATGTAATCTGAGTATTCATGAGCAAGAGATACTGATACACGGCAGGGGACGGAAAAGATGAACCTGAGTGCCTGGGTCCTTACTTGCATTTAAGCGTGTCCTACTGTTTGTGTCTAGTATCACAGGTTTTAGTAGGGTTAATTTTTTTCTTAATTGTTTGTTGTTGTTGTTGTTGTTCTGGCTGGATTAGTAATCTACTGTAAACTGGATTCTTTGCTGTATATTTTTGTCATAATAAGACTATTCATCAAGAAAGAGATGTAGAGCACAATTAGTGAAGAATAAATGAGAAAAGGCAAATGAGCCTTTCTCAGTCATGATCTTCTAGTGAACTATGTCCCTTTTTAATACTGATATGTGAGGTATGACTTACAGAAAGACTTGAATACACTGTGTTGCACCACAACTCTGAGGAAGACTTCTCTATGTCTCTGGCTATTAGATCATCAGGCTGAGCCCACCTCCACAGTGATGGGGTTCTTCCAACGCAGTCTTTGCTGTGGATACAGCAGGGTTGGCAGGTGAATTCTTATTTGCATTTTTTAATTGTTGGAAATAAAAGACATACTTCTGGGAACAGTGACTGGCATCCAGCTCAGCCCTTTCCCAAGTAAATTCTCTTTTCATTAGACTGTATGGCTGTGGTTATTCCGGACCTGGGGCTCTGGCAGTCCTGGCTGCACGGTAACTTTTCTGTAATGGAAGAGTGATGGTTGTCTGTGTTTGCACTGTTGTTATTCATGCAGTCGAGCAGTTCCTCAGGGAATGGGAGTGGTGGTTACCCTATTCCTATGTCTTGCTATCTTGACTATTAAAAAGCTTTTCTTGCAACAAATCTAATTTTGGCATGTTGCAGCTTAATACTGTCAGGCTTTGTTCTGTCTGTCCTGGCTGTGGAGAAGAGAGTTTATTCCCTTTCTCCTTGCGGATGCTTTTTTATCACTTTTCCACTAGGTTTAATGTTAATACTGCCTGTTTATAAAAGTACAAGCTCTACCCTTAAGGGTGAAGGAAGGTTGCCCAAGGTAATGCAAGAATTAATTGATGGTGTAAGGCAGAAATACAGTCCAACAGCCCTGAATCCTACTTTCCAGCTGTAGTTCTAGTCTAAGGCCTTTTACCAGATAGAAGACAAAAGTAGGTATAATGTGCTTTTGTTAGAGTACAGACAATCCTGAATGCGGATGATAAAATCCTTAGCTTCCAGGTTCTCCCTGTTGCTGTAAGAAGCTGTTAGGTGTCCACCGAGCTGCCGTATTCCTGGCTGATGGCATCATTCCTGCCTTGGTTAGTACATCACACTGCAGTTACTACGGCTCATGCCCATGTGCAGGGTGTGACTCTGTGAGCGCTGCTGAAAGATACTCTCATGCTTTTTAAGACCCAAGAAAAGTGACCAAAATAGTTAAAGAACAGTCAGTGACCAGGGTGCCTAGTATTATAGTTGAAGTTTTTCAGTAGTTGGATTATCTTATTAAAAAAAGATTAGATGATATAGCAGGAATGGATCAGCAACAGAACTGTGAACTGGAATCACGAGTATTACTGAGACTGTCATCCAGTGCCTAAAGACAAAAGCATAATTACCATGAGAAGGTCATTTTTCTAAGCAAAGGACAGTTGTAAACTGCCTTTACCAGGAAAAAAATCAGTATTTGCTGCATTGCATCATTGAATTATTCATCAAGATCAGACACTTTCTTGTTCAATTTACTTTGTCATTTTCTTCTAGCTTATTCTCAGCAGTTTGGATGAAAATATAACACAGTAACACCTGCTTACAAGAGACGTTCAATTCACTAGATGTCTTGATTGGAAAGACATTTGCTTTGGTCCAAGCTAAAATCAAATGCTCTTTGTTTTAATGGGGTATTCATGTTTTATGGACAAATAACTAGAATTGGTGTTACGATATCTTTCTGTTAACCTGTTCTTATTATTTTAGTGAGTTATTTCAAGCCCTTAATTTAGAATAAACAAGATTTACTAATGGATCAGAGCCTGCATCTTTTCTTCTGTTCTATACAGCCTCTGTTGAACAAAGTAAGTGTTTTCCCAGCAGTAAGAGTTGATTGTCTAGAAAGGTGTAAACATTCCTTTTTCTGAAATTGCTTCATGTATATAGGTGAAAATAACACTCTCTTAGGAAATTCTAGGCATGGTTAGATTGTTTCAAGACCCTAGTCAGAGTACTGAAATGAGTAAATAATAATTTCTCTCTCACTTCACAACCTTTTCTTCTTGTACACAAGTATATAGAGAAACTGAGGTACACAAGGAGATCAGAATCTGCCCCCATATGTTCCTCTCACCATGATCCCTTTTTTTCCCTTTTGTTGCTTTCCCCCATAATTTACTTTGTTTGCATATTTTAGTGTTTCATACCATGGTGCCTGAGTCAATTTTCTTTTGAATAATTAAACAGGTACATGCCCTTGGAAAGTCATTGCACCCTTTATTGCCACTTAATGTGTTAACCGTGAGGAATTGGGAAAAGATGTTGTGCATTTTTGTTGACTGCTGTTTTATGCAAGGATTGGATATAATGTAATGAATGGGACTCAGAGAATGTGCTGTATTTTGGTGTATGTGGTGAACCACATCTCGGGTACCCAGAGGGTGTACCCAGACTGGAAAACCTTGTCCTTTCACCATTTCAAAGGAAGAGGTGAGCAGCCTCTTACTTTAAAAAATAATAGTAATAAAAAATAATAATAATGATGATAAAATAAAATTTATTGATAGAGTCAGTGGCTATTCAGTGATGTCACATACTTAGATGGAGCTGGATTTTAGGTAGCGGAAGGTTTTGGCCTCTGCAGAAGAAAATTTATAGAAAAGAATTGGTCATGAGTCCTCTGTGCTGTGCGTTTGGGAGAAGGGGAAGAGAGAGAGGACGGCCAGGAGGAGTTTCGCAGCTTTTTAATAAAGGTAGCTGAGACTTCTCTGGAGGGGTGGCAGAGTCAGATGGGGGATTGGGGTGGGTAACGCGCTCCGAGCTGCTCTGGGGATGGCTGTGTTAACAGGGAAGTTTCTGTAAGCGGTGGAGAGCTCTAGATTCTCATTAAAATCCCCAGCCAGGTGAGCTTGAGCGTAGCTGCATTACAGATGCAGCTCTAGCGGCAACATTATAGGGATTTGTTAAAATGGTGCTGGCTTGGGTAACCGAGTCACTGTTTCCATTGTAGGAACGACGAGCGTGCACCAGCGTAGGCCAATGACAAAACGTGCTTTGCTAAACTGCATTTTATCTTACTATTGTCTGGTCGTCATGCTTTACTTTCCCCCCTCCTTTTGCTAGTGAATACTCTTAATTGTAAATGTATTTCAGTGTCTTTGGTCACTCTAAATGACATTAAAATGTCGGTTGCATTCATTGCTCATTCAAGCCCTACTCTTTGCAATTAGGATGCTACTAGAAATTTATATTGATTTCTAGGTGGGTGTTTTCCTTAGGATAGGACATATCTCTGTTTAAATGTTACAAAATAAACCAAGGCAGGTTGTGTTCTTTAATGCCAACAAATAGATTGTTGGGATTGCTTAATTCATTACTCAGCATGCAGCGAGTGCTGGGGAGAGATCCCAGCTGATCCCTGCAGCCAAGGCAGCTGCCTCCAGCTCCGTGGCAGGGAGGTGAAATCTCTGCTCCAACTGTTGAAGGCAGAGAATTCCTTTAAAAAGCAAAACTTGTGCTCGGTCAAGCTTGAGGAGAAAGTGCAGACTGCATCTTATGCTTTTGATGTTTGAGTTGATTAATAAATGTAGAAATAGAAGGAAAAGGTTATGACAGGGTGGTTTGGATTCAGTGCAATCGATAGTGATTTATTCAGAGAAAAGGGACTCCACCCATCGATACAGTTCTCTTCTCTTGGCCTTTGGAAGAGCTTACCATAGAATTGCCCAGCTGTGATTAAAATTTCCCTGTGCCAGCATAGCTGATGTGTTCAGCCAAATGCTAGATGAAATGTGTCCAGTTTGGGGGTTGGTCAGTGGGAGAAAACATGGGGAGTAGACAGCAGTTTATAAAAGAGCAGCCTCTAGAAGTGAAGAGATTAACATCTCAGGGAAGGCTACAGGCGCAAAGCATACCTAAACAATGATCATTGGTTAAAAGGCATCAGTGCCTTGGAGATAAAGAACTGTTATAGATTGTAAAAGAGATTATCAAAATCCCTCAAACCAGACAGTGTTAATGATGCAGATCTTGAAATGTGTGGTGACTGAGATTTAAATGTGTGTTTTGATATGGATTGTATGATCGCTCATCAAAAGCTTCAGACCTGTTGTTTTTTAAAGAGTGTTTTCTTTACTATCTGAATCAAATATGTCAGCTCTGCAATCTGTGGCAGGTTAATTGAAATGCAGCGAGAGTGCAAAATCTGAATCAAGCATGAGGTTGGCAAACTTTGTTCATCCTTTTATTTATGCAGATCTCTAAAAGTAACCACTTAGCTTGAGAACTGTTGATGAAATTAGTGTGATTTTCCATCCTTTCTTACATAGGAAGGATTTGGGCCGTATGGAGTCTAAAGGAACAATTTCAAAGATGTCATATTTGACTGGATTGAGTGAATGTATAGCAGGAGCTTGAGGAACATCTTACTATAGTAGTATTGTAGTTACTTTTCAGTGTCCAGTGATGGGCTTCATCTCACTTGAGTGAAATTCTGCAAGTGGCATGCCAAAAACACCCCAAGGTAGATTTTGCTGTCTCTCTTTTCCTCATAAATGGTTATTTAATTTTATGTGATTGGATTTGGTGACATTTAGTGCACATTAAAGGGAGGAATTTATAATACTAGCTAAAGCAAAGGGTATTTCAGGTTCATTCTTTGTGAGCTGTTCTTGCTGTTCTGCCAAATCCGTGTGCACCTCTGCCTGTTACAAACCTGTGCCACACCATGCCAGAGCTTCTAAATGGGCTCCTGCCTTCAGATCAAGTGATATCTTCAGAGACTGTCAGCAGGAGAGAAAAACCCACCAAACATGAATTTGTAAAAGCCTTTGAACTGCAGCGTGAGGCATTGAAGACGTTCTTTCCTTCTCCTTAGTTGGACCTTTGGTTCCCATTGCAGTGGTCTCTTGGAGGCTTTAACTTTTATTGATTGTACGGGAACATGATGGCAACTAAGTATGGTTCAGGTACTAGGATGATCCACCAGGTCCGTGTACCCACACCCCAGCTGGAGGGGATTGTGATAAGGGTAGGTACTAAAAAAAACCCCTTTGCCACCAGAAAATCTCCCCACTTTCCAGTGGTATGAAGTTATTAAGGTGTTTGGGAGTGGATGTTTGTACTAAGGGGTTGTATTGTTCAGTACCCAACACTGTACCCTTCCTAGGTCTAATATTTCATTTAAAAGCAATTTGCCTAAATAAAATAAAATATGCATGATGGGTGAACACAGATGAGCTCTGTTAATGTATTCTAATTAACTTGCTAAAAATATTTTAAAATCTTAATAAGCTTAAAGAGAATTTCTGATGATCAGATGCAATGTTAATGAGCATGGTATAAAAACATAAGAAGGTAAAGTAGATAGCTGATTGGCAGTTGCAGTGCTGTCTGTATAGCTAACATTTTTCTTGTGCAAAAGAAGGATCTTTGGGTTAAATTTTAGCTTTTGTCTTGGTAGCTAATTTCTGAAGATCTATTTCTAGAAAGCTAATGAACAAAACATTAAAAAAAAAATAATTTACCTGTTTGATTTGGGGTGAAGTGGGGATTTTATTGCTTAATTATGCCTTAGAAAAACACGCTAAGGACATTTATAATGAAGTATCTGTGTTCTTTGTGTGTGGGAGAATGACTCTTTTCCTTTTATATATGCCATAAATCTCAGATTGTAGTTCTTTTTCTCTCCAGGCTATTAGGTTTCTGCAGACTGTATTTCATTCCTTAGCACCTATAGTTGCTTGGCAACAGCATCCGATTTACATGAACCCAGCCCCGTGAATGAATAGTTACCTGGAACCTTTCTGCGTAGAAACCCCGAGAAATGTAGCAGTTCTCCCATTCACTATGACAATTATTAGGAAATATTAATTGCTTCTCTCTATTCATCTTTCTGTAGCCTTTATTTTTCAGTTAAATGGGGAAAAACTGTATTCTCTGTTTAGTTCTAGCCTGCCAGAGGTCACAAAATTCATTTATAAATAATCCACTTGGAAAGCAGGAGGTTTATTAATAACAGAAGACTTTAGTAGTGCTCAGAGCCTCAACTGGTACAAGCGGTCCCCAGTGCTGTATTCTGTAGGTATAGAAAGAGCGAGCTTCAGAGGAGTGAAGTAACCCACCACAGTCACATATAGAAGGTCAGTGTGTTTTTTTTAATGCTAGTAAGCTTGGTATAGTTTTTAGGGAGAAAAAGGAGCAAAGATTTCCTACTCAATATATTTGCTTCCCTTCTTGGCATATGGAACTCCACTGAACAAACAAAATAAACAGATTTTCTGCTACCTCAGCCTAGTGTTTTGCGAGCAGGTACACCCTCCTATCAATTCATTTTATCCTTGCGAAGCACTTTACAACCTGTAG
This sequence comes from Phoenicopterus ruber ruber, assembly GCA_009819775.1. NCBI lineage: Eukaryota > Metazoa > Chordata > Aves > Phoenicopteriformes > Phoenicopteridae > Phoenicopterus > Phoenicopterus ruber. The sequence continues at coordinate 7,669,028 of CM020216.1, read as the reverse complement.
GTTACTGCTATTGAGAGGAGTAGGAGGTATTAAAAACAAAAATCAAGAAGAAAAATTCTTCACCAGCACCAAACACAAAACAGTCTTCCAGGACTAGGAGAAGAGCTACAGGCAATGTTTGTGGATGCCAAAATAGTTGTAATAATTCTTTTGAAAAATCTTGTAAAGAAAACACTCAAATTGCCTTGTTTTGTAAGTTCTTTTCTGTTTTTCAGCTGGCTTATCCTTTGCAAAAATAAAACGATACTTGGGCCTTGACTCCTTTCTGTTGCATTTCTAGAAGCCTTTGTTAATGTTGTTGATAAGACGCAAAGACTGGTGCTGAGGGAAGCAGAGTAGTCCTGAGATCTGGTAGAGATCTAGTCTGCAAGTCTAGATCCCAAACTGACTTTTCCCCAAGTTTGTGGTGGTTTGGGTTTCTCTAAAATCAAAATACCTGGTAGGATGTTCTTTCCTCTCTTCACTCAAGTGGCATTCAAGGTCAGGTCATCGCACCCTGTACCTTTTAATTATATCCTGTGGCTTTAGGTAATGCTGAACTTGCAGCTGATTATTATTATATTTTCTCCCGTGGACATGTCTTGCTACTGATGCACAGACTCTGCAGATTAACTAATGCAGAATCGAATGCATTTGTGATCTAAGTAATGAAGAGGCCTTTGTTCTATTCTTGGTTGTTCTACTGATTTTGTGCGACCTTGGGCGGCTCATTTATCTCCTTTCTTGCTTTTCTCATTTTAACCTTCGATGGATGGTGTCATATGTTGATTTGCCAGTGTAATTTTCTATTTCCCTTAGAAGATTTGCAAGGCTGAGTATTGCTGTATATGAGGACAAATAGTTTTAAAAATGAAACAATGATGGGGTTTGTGTTTCTAAATAGCTCAGTAGCAAGCATTATTTACTGATGTGTGATCTGTAAAGCCACATGTGGTGATTATACACATCAGAGTTGTGATAGGCACGGGAGGGTGTATGTTCTGCTGAGTTTCAAGCACGAATTTCTCATGTGTCAGAGTATTTTGAGGAAATACTGACCTTTTTTTTTTTTAAAAAAAAAAAAAACCAAACAAACCCAAACCACAAACCAAAACAAACCCCAAACCCACCACAATTTCTGGGAAGATCTTGCATGCTCCTGACTTTGGGTGAATGTCTGGCCTCCAGTCCTGGGAACCGAGCAGCAGGAACTGTAAGTTTGCATTTCCAGGGCTCCCAGAGGCACTGACGCGTAGCTCAGCGCAGAGCCCTCCTGGGCTCCAGGGCTTCCTGCGACGGGGACCACAGGACGCCTGACCTCCTGCCACGGGACTCCGCAGAGCGTGTGTCTGTTGGAGCTACGGACCTTCAAAGCCGGAACATTCTCCCAAGAAGCCAGGCAGTTTTCTAGCGCAAGGTTCTCTGTGATTTATCAGGGGTTTTTATAAACTGGCACTTTCCTACTAAGGATTTGGATAGGCAAACTGACAACATGCAGTAGCAGATACTTCTAGGGTAGATATTTTTAATGCTCTTACCAACTCCTCTCTTTTTTGATAGTGGTTTCAGTGGTGAAGACATTTCTGCTAGGCACTGGTAGTATACCAGCAGCACTAAGCATCGGTGGTTTGTGGTCTTGAAATTATGCCTTTTAATGAGTACCAGAGCTTAATATCCTTAGCTTATCAAAAAGAAAGACAAAATGCAATTTAACTGTGGTCTGTAAGTGCCAACACGTGAAGGGGAAACCCAATTCTATAGTAATATTTTAACTGGGAGGCTAAAGCGACAAAGATCAAGTGACTAGGAATTTAAAGAATAAAAATCTAAATTATGGGAAAAGTGCAAATATTTAACTGTAAAGGTATTAGACATGAAAACAGCCAGTAGACGCAGTAAGTTCTCTCTCACTTTGAGTCCTTCACCTGAGGTTCTGTGTCTTCTTCAGATTACTGTAGTTCAGTGAATCCAGAGCTGGGCTGGATGGTGGGATCACTGTGTGAATGTTGTGTGATCTCGTTCAAGCAGATGGTCCGCTCTGACCTTTTACGTTTTTGGAGCTCTCTGTAAGTAGGTTATTAAATACCTGGATGTGATGGCTAGATTTCAAATGCCCAGTTTGGATCTCCTCTAGGTTTTCTTTTCAAACTGGTACCACCTGCTTCAGAACATTTTTTGAGAATCAGTTAATTTGTCACATTGGTTCCAGATTTCACATTTATTTGCTGAACGAGAGGAATTCTGAAGTGGAAGGTGAAGGTAAAGGTGTTGCCAAGAGTCTATGAATAATTGTGGAAGCATGGGGTAAATCAAAGCAGGTTGCACTTTGTTATCTTAAGCCTTTAATTGGAGCCTTGGCTACTTTATGGATGTTTGGACAAGTGCTGAATAGTTTTTGTGGAGATTAGTATTTTTCCCCAACACACACTATTTTTAAGTTTCACAGTTCTTGCCATATCCAAACTTCGAGTAATGAAAGAGGAAAACTTTGAGTGACCAAAAAAAAAAAAAAAAATTAAACCTGATGTAAGCCAGTTCCATTGGTACATGAACCCATTTTACCTTACTAATTCATGAAATATATTACTTATTTTTTCTTTAAGGAATTAATTCAGAACCAAGAATTTACACAACTTGGAGACAGCAAGGGTTTATTAAATTACTTCTAGTAATAATGTCTTCAGGAGAGAACTTTTCACCAAATATGTTTTCAGTCTTGACCGAACAGATTTTAAGTGGTCCTTCTAATTTGTCTTCCGTCTCTTTCCTTAAAAGTTTCACAGAAGTATTCTTCCAAAATATTCAGCCTATATTTACAAAAACTTTCGATCTGAATCTGCTGCTTTTTTTCCCCCTTGCTGTAAACTCTAGTAGCGAGTTGTGGATATTTTTTTTTTTTTTTTTATACATTACCATTGGAATTTATCCCAGGCTTCATCAAAATATTCTGTCAAATAGAGATCTGCATCTCAAAAAAAAAAAAAAAAAAAAAAAATCACAGCAAATGGTTCGGCAATTGCAGCTCTGCAGTATTTCTACAAGAAGTGCAAATATTTCAGAGGTCTTGTTGTGAGCGTGTCAATGTATATGTTATAACAATGTTATGACTATTGATTTGCTTGTTCCCAAATAAGTCTTTACCGTTCATGTCCCAAAGTTTTCCTTGCTGTATAAGTCTGCTGAAGTCAATGAAGCTGAATTGTCAGTGGGGTTGTTTCCTATAGTACGTCTTAGGCTGTGTGTATTTTGATGTGATTGCAATACTTTAAGGGGCTATTAAGAGAGAATTTATGTGTATGTTTTTCTAAGTTTATTTTTTCTGAAATACATCAAAAAGGGGAAGGCTTTGAGTCAACATTAAATTTTAAATTTGTATCTGAACTGAGCTAAACTAAGGATTTTCAGAGTTAGGTGATTTAGTGTCTTTAAGCTTCAGGTTGTGAAATACAAAATTTTGTCTTTATTGAAGCAAGGTCATAGGAAAGCCAAATTTGGCATCCTCATGAAGAACAATTTCTGCTATTAGAAGTTGCCTGAGAACATAAGGTGACCTAGACTATCAGTCGCATACGAGTCTTGACTACGGATACCATTCCTACTCTGTTTTACTTAGGTGTGTGCGCATCTACTCATTTTAGTGGTATTATTCTTGCCTTACAGCAGTGTGAGCAAGAAGAATCATGCCTGTTCTCCCCTACATCATTGTAGAGATTTTATCTATGTAAGTAGCATAAATGTTGAGAATATTAGCCATATTTGTCATTGCTCCTGAGAAAATGGAGGCTTTTTTCTCCTGTTGAATTACAGCTGGTATGATAGTAGCTGTAGCCTTAGAGCCTGATGATCAATTCTATCCTTAAAAGTTGTTTTTCTTCCCCAGGCACTGCATTTAAAAAATAAGAATAAATTTTATGTCTGGAAAATCTCTGACATACATTTGAGCAAGTGAAACCCTCGGTGAAATTAAAGCACGTTATGAAATGTGAAAACTTCTTTGCTTATAAGTAAGAAAACAGCCAACCTATATGGCAAATATGGCCTGCTTTTCCCTGTAATAAATTAGCTGACGCTTCAAAGTGAAAGTCAGAAACACTTCTAAAAAATAGTTTTTGAATAGCTTTTATGAATTACTGTATTGTTTTTAGAATTATAAAGATGGATGAATTTGTTTGAATATTTGGCTTCAAGCTTGTAATTTATTCACTCGGGCAGTTGTATTGGTCTAAATAAAAAAAAAAAGAAAAGAAAAAGAAGAGTGTATTCCAGTTTACATTACTTTTGCCTCAGTTAGGTAGATATTGTCTAATATGCTGGAGGCTGGTTTGTGGCAGTCTTTTTTTCTCTGTTATGAAATATTTGGAGATGTCAGAAGTGCTGCAGCACAATGAGGTAGAGAAACAAGTGCCTTTGGACCCAGTCCTAGAATTCACAGGGACATCAAGGGCGCTCAGTACCTTGTACATTTTCATATTTAAAAGGGTCTAGACAAGAGAAACCTTTTACCATAGCAAGAGTTTAATTTCACAGTCTTTTTATGAATAAGAAAGATTAGCATGAATTTTGGAAGAATTAATATGCAAGGAGGACGATTTTGGAACATTTGTTTTATAAATGGGACAAAATAATCATATATTTTTGTTTTGTTTTTCTTGAATGAAAAGCTAGAAAATACTTTTTTTGAAATTATAGTGTTTGGAGTTAATCAGAGAAATAAAGGAGAGGCTGATACTTTTCTCGTTGCTTGCAAATTGTAAATTGCAGTTATTCGCAATCATGCTTATAGCTGGCGTGGGTTCATGTGCATAATCAGCTGCTTTTTGAATGCATGTTCTATTGTTCTGTTTTATTTATGGATTCAGTTTTGATGAGAAAGACGTTATGAAGTTGTTTGGATGAAGCCTTGGAAATGTCTTTTAGGAGTTTTGAAAGTCAGCGAGTGCCTGGAGTTTGGGGTGCAAACCAGGGCTGTGCGTAGCACTGGAAATTCAGATGAAAAAGTTGAAGAGTTTTCAGCCTCAAAATGGAAGGTCAAATTCTGCTTTCGGACTTTGCAGTGCCTGAGCCAGCAAAATTCTGGACTGACCCAGGCACATTGTGACCGTCCAGCTGAAATACAGCCAGATCCAAAAGCCCTGAGGTCAGGAGTCGTCCCATCGATTTCAGCATCCGGACCTGTTAGCAGTCTGAGCTGACCCCGCTCCTGGTGGAACAGGAGGCTGAATTTCTACCTCCAGTCTCCTTGCACAAATGATGTGGCAGCAGACTTTTGGTGCTAATTATCAGCACTAACCTTCTGATTGATGCGAGTTTGCTTATGTGATTATTTTTCTTAATAGCTATGGTTATGTGCCAAGAGCGTTAGAGGGGATGTCGGACTGCTCAGGAGAGACTCGCCCTGTGTTACTGGTTCCACTGTCTCACTTGCTGAATCCCCTTGGGCAATGCTCTTGGAGCCTGCGCTTTCTAAAATCTTTGGTTTTTCCTTCCACTTTTTGTCTTGATCTGCTTAAACGGCTTGCTTTTCTGGGAAGGCATCAGTTCTGTGTGTGTAAATACACAGCGATACAGGATTTCAGTCTTTTTGGGACCACTGACAATGGCTGAACACAAATAACAGTAATTTCTCTCTCTTCTCAGCGACAGGTTTTTTTTTCCCCCTATGTGCCTTTCAATGAAAGCAATATTTTGGCTGAAAACAAGAGCCAGGAGATGAACTTTAACATCACTCAGTTCTTGCTGGATCTCTGTGAGAGGCAGAATGGGGGTTGTTGTGTGAGTCGTAACATACATACTTCCCCCCTCCTCCTGTCCAGTGGGAATTATTATTTTAACTGAATTTCATTAATCAGTCGCCATGTTCCACAGCCGATAATAGATCTGTAGAAGATGTGCATATTGCAGGATGCCACCATGCCATGTGCAGCTGCAAACACTTTCTAGATAGGGTTAAAATTCTGTATCAGCTTTCTAAAAAATCATTAATTTTTAAATAGGAAGGAAATAAACTGGTTGGTTAGGTACTATGCAGGGAGCTTTTAATTAAAAGATGTTTAAATCTGATTCTCTCAACTGTCAAAGAATTGAATTAATGAATTATGTTTGCTACAGTAGTTGTTTTTTTTTAGTAACACTGTATTTAAGTTCTTTCTGTGCACTGCCGTAGGGGATAGATGGTAGGTCCTGACAGATTCAAACACAGCTGGCTGAGAACACTGCTAGTGATGGATGAACGATGTCTTTGTTAATGCCCCTGTATACATAAATGATGGGCTTGCTTGCTTTATTTATAAGATGTATCCAATTACACATCTCAGAGCAAATGTCCACCCTTCGGTAAAGCACACAATATTGGCGTTAAAAAGACAATCCCTGAAATCAGTGATCAATGCATTTTCCTCACTCTCCAGAGAGAGATTGAAATAAGAGGTAAACCTAAAATTCAGCAAATTCAAGTAAGTTCTTTTGGGGCCTGCTCCTCGTCTGTAAGAAGTGACTGAAACGCAAGCAGGGAAGCTGTTGTCTCTGCTCTGGCCGTACGCAGAGCTGCCTCTGGGAATGCAGCGCACCGGGTTCACCTAAGATCGCTCTTCCACGTGGCCTGGGTGGATCAGTCCCACCAGTACAGCGGGTCAGATTCTGTTGTCAGACAGTGATGGCTAAGGTTCACTAGGCCGTTGCCTACTGGGATGTCTTTTGGTGAAGTGAGCCATCCTAATTATTCGAAGTGGGGGAGAAAGGATGGTTTTGCCCTTCATGTAGCTCCAGCCTAGGGTTTTGGGGTTTTTTTTACTGTGTATCTATGTGTGTTTGTACTCGCGAGCTGATCCAATTTAGAACTTGAGGTGTCTAATCAACATTAGAAACTTCACAGTGTAAATTAAGTTAGTTTCTGTTATCAAGTAGGTTAGCTATATACTGAAATAATTCTTACTCTTTTGCTATGAAAGAATTAGTCTGGATTAAGATGGGTGTGCAGATAGTCAGGCTGTTAAACACTTTTAGACTTGAGATCTGTTTGCCTTCTTGGTAGATATCTAACGCAACTGATAGCAGGGTAAATGCATACTCATGAGTAGTTTGTATCGAATAGCTAATGCACTGTAAATTCACCCCTACTTTTCTTATGGTAGCTTATTTATATAGAAGTATCCTGAATTACAGTTATGGCATAAATTGATAACGTAGCCAAAACCTGAATCTTCTGACCTAGCAAGGAGTAAGTCTCTTGTCCAGTCCTTGACTCCTAATGCAAAAATGTTGTCTGTTACAGGGGCATTGGAGTCAGCCAGGAGGCACAAATCAGCCCTGCCTGGCCTATCAGTTCCAGTGCCAGTGCAAGCAGAGAGCAATATATACTGACAGAGCTCCGAAACGTTTGGAAAGCTGTGGAGCAGAAGCCCTAAGACAGAGAGCTGGCATGCGGATAGAAGTGCAAGAAGCGGTAGAGCTGAGATATGTTTGCGGTTTTCACAGAGGTGGTTGCTGTTTGGCTTCACCACTTCTATATCATCCACCGTTCTTTCCTGATGGTGATAGCCCAGCAGTTTAGTAACCCCCTTTCCAGAGGCCGTGGAGAGCAAGCATGCCTTATTCTTTGGTTTTAGCTGCTGTGACGTGTAGCAAACATGTTTGCTTCTCGTTCTGTCTTGCTGGCTGTCTCTGAAATGTGGTGTTTTCACGTTGGTTATGGTAGTTCTGCAAGAACTTATATTCGCAACAAGGTTTAGCAAGACAGAACTGCGACTACTAGGCAAATCATTTAGAGTTCAGTTTGGTTTCTAGGAACGGAGGCTCACTAGTTATTTTTCACTGGTTTCTGTGCTATTATGTTGTTGTGATAATCTTGGCAGGGATCTGTCACTCTGTGTTGGTATAATTGAAACTTGTTTTCCCTGAGGAATCACTCTGCTGTTTGTTTTATTTGTTTACTGACATTGACAGAGATCCTAATGGCTTTTAAAACCCAATTTGTGCATCACTGAATATCCTCCAAAGAGCAAAATAAAATTAAATTTATCAGTAAAATAGGGTCCCCCATGCAATGCTTTGTCTGGGTCTTAGACTCCACCTGAGCACCCAGCTGTGGGTCTAGAAATGGCACGGTGACCTGCATCTTCTCTTTATTTTTAATTCTGTCTTCAGGGCTTTTGTCATTAAGATACTTGAAAGGATAAATGACAATAAGTTATTTAGGGCATCAGTATAAGTTGACCAACTTTGCCTTGTGAGAAATAAATTATCTTTAGCTTTTATTAAAAAAGGAGGTTAAGATAACAAAACAATAACCACAGTAAAATTCCCCTTTTTGGAGGGTATACACGATGGTATCACTTATTATTGTCGTAAATCAGGGTAATTAAGTGTTCAGATTTTTTAAATATATGATATCAAAGTATTTATGCTTTTGTTTGGTTTTAAGCCATTGAAGAATTTCAGTGAGATCATTTGGACTACTCACGTTCATAATGCCTTGCTGAATCGTGGTTATGGATAGATGTATGGCTTGTTGCGTGCCATGCTCCAGAGGAGCATGCACACAAGTAAATGATGAGGCACAGGACAGACATTCAGGAATGTGAGAAGGAAGGATGGGTTTCTTTAAGGACTAAAGAATGCAGGATAATTTCTTTTAACGCCCCTAAAGCTGTGGGTTTGTGTTGGATGAAGATTCAGATATTTATTATTTTATTGAAGTGACTTAGACCATCTCTAATTACCTTTTGACACACTTCCTCGTCATTCAAGCATATAGGGATTGCCCAGATTTCAGCGAACTCTGACTGTGAACGTCATGAGGAGATAGGTTTGGAAAATACTGCTGATTTTAAAGGTTATCTGTCAGTTTGTATATATACAGCTATGAGCCAAACCAATCTGACCTCAAACCAGAGCTGTAGTATAATACCACTTTGCCTTTCTTATTGTATCTCTCTTTTGTAAATCTCCCTGACTTTGATAGCATTATGATAATAATAGATCTGCAATATTTATGTTGCCTCTTCTAAGGAAGTGTTCTAATGTGCCTTGGAAAGGTGGGTAATTAGTCTTATCTCCTTTTTTTACAGAAGGTAAATTAGAGGTACAGAGAGAGAGCCCAGACCATCTGACTCCCACCTCCTTGTTCTCGTTGCTTGGTTCAGTAGTGCAAATCTTGACAATATGCACTTTCATTCTGATCTATATGTTGTATTGCATTGCAGTGCCCCGAACAAGGATTTTGGCTACTGGTGGTGCATCCCACAATAAAAAGATCTTACAGGTAAGTAGAAAATTAAATCCTTTCGACTGAACTTGCAGTTACATCTGCATTTTTATTTTGATGTACTGAATCCAAATCACTGCAGCTGCACAGGAACGTGTGGATATAGGATTGTGAATCTGCTGCAGGTCTTTGGGGCTTTTCTTCAGGTTTAATGTGGAAACCGTTAGCCCAATGCTAATTTTGTATTGAACTTTAAAGGGTTGGGTTTTTTTTTACGCTTGACTAGTTTTATGAATGTGTATCTGAAGCACTGGTGATTTCCAGGTCTCATCACTGACATCAAATCAATCAGCAAAGAAATCAAGAAGAAACTTGATACGATACCTGAGATTTTTGTAGTTTTTGTCATTCAGATTAAAGTTGGACCATGGATTTAAACTAGAGGAGGATTTTGCTGGTGCTGAGCACTCAAAAAACCCCACCCCAAACAAACAGAAAACCCCAAACAAACCCCCAAACCCTGCCGTACTGTTACGTACTAGTACTGTGTCACATACTGGGGGGAGGCTACACTTCTGTATGGTCTGTCCTCCCTCTTCCCACCTTCCTCTTCTGCTGCTGTTGCTGCACATCTGGCCCTGGTTAAGATCCTTCATCTGTCCTCTTGAGAACAGAGTACTGCATGCTCTCTGTTTCTGCCCATTGAGATATGGCAAAGCCTTGCTCACGAATGGCGAGAGGCCTCTCACCTGGCTTTTGCTATCGCAGAGCTAGACATCTGGGTTGGGACTCACCTTGCCTGAATCCAGTCATCTGCGATCACAGAATCACAGAATGGTGGGGCTTGGAAGGGACCTCTGGAGACCATCCAGCCCAGCCCCTGCCAGAGCAGGGTCACCCAGCGCAGGCTGCACAGGGCCGCGTCCAGGCGGGTTGGAATCTCTCCAGAGAAGGACACTCCACACCCTCCCTGGGCAGCTTGTGCCAGGGCTCTGGCACCCTCACTGTGAAGAAGTTTTTCCTCATATGTGATATCTGCGTACGATCTGTCAATCCTGTAATAGTCAGGGGAGATCAGTCAGAGTGCAAAGGAAACCGGGTGGTGTTTTAATTACCAAACGTAGGTGTCTCCCTCTGGGTGAGGCGAAGAGCTTTCTGTACTCCACTGGCTGCCTCGACAAGCTCCCCTTTGACTAGAGGTGCAGACACTGAGCCTGGAGGTAGATGCTTACACCAAAAGGCACCTGTCTTAATCTTGGGCTAAGTCCTGGCACTAAAGCTAGTCAGCACAGGGTGAATTGTTTTCTTGAGATGCCAGTCCCTTACTATCAGCTAGAGAGAGTCTAGAGGCCAGCCTCAGCTGCGCACCATGCTCTTTGAGAATTGCAGTCGTATGAAAGGAGGCTCGTCTGCTCTGCGAAACCTGAGCTGGAATAAATGGAGGTTGAAGAGCAAAGAGCAAAAAGCTCTCTCTCTCCTAAGGCATCTAAAACGCATGTTTGTATAACCATCGCTCGTACAGCTGATTGGGACACAACAAATTTGGCATGTTTTGCCTGTAGATGTCACTTCTCTTCATCTGCTTTGGTTATTTTGCTTAGGAACTTGACGTTGGAAAATTAACTGATAGGTTAATTGCTTAAAACATTGGTCCCTACTGGAGTAATTCTACTAAGAATATGTCAGGAAAGAGATTGGATTAATAGATGAGGGGTTTTTTAAAGCTATATTCCCATTTTAGGTGCCAGGAGGATTTCCGTGCTGTGGAATGAAGGCAGAGAACTGAATGTTCTTATAACATGTAATTCTGCAACATACACAGCTGAAAAATTGTGGGGATCGGAGAGTGGTGGCTGTGGTGCTTGCTCTTCATGTGTAGCAATACAGCTACTTTTAAAACTCATTAGAAGTGTCTTAAAATAATATGATCAATAAAGTGTCATCCACTTAATTCAATCACTGGTTAATTGGATCCTCCTTTTTAATTTAATCAAAACCTCAGAAACCGTATCAGTTGCATGAAGAATAACAGCTTCCACCCTTATCATGGTCAATTTTGGATAATTTGTTCCAGGGCTACAAAAGACTATCATTTAATTAATCAACATTCAGTAACTCCTATATTTTATACCGCAAAGGAGGCAACTTAGGAAAATCTGTTAAAAAAATGTAGTAGGGCAGCTTTCTCCACGGTTCTGGGAAGCTTTTTATAACATAGGTGGTGCTTGATTAATGACCACATGAAACACAGGGAAGTATTTTTAAAAGAAATTGTTAGAGATTTTACTGTTAAAATTATTCATGAGAGAGACCACAGTTTCAAATGACTTACTAAATGTATGAACTTTGAATAATTTTAGTTTTATAATCGTGTGGCACAAAAGGTAGTTATTATTTGTAGTATTACAGCACTTATTAGCATTCAGTATAGAGTAGAGCTGCATTGTGTAAGGCTCTGCAGAGATGCAAAAAACCCCCCCCTCTGTTGTCCGAAGGAACGTACAATTCAAGCTTAAGACAAGAAATACCTATTAGAGATGAGGTGAAGAAGCAGATGGGGAATGAAACAACACGGTAGTACTGGCTGGCAGGATGGGCAGTGGAACCAGCACTCTGTGACCTTATCATTTCCAGAGGGCTTTTTAATAGATGCCATGATTAATTTTCCATTTGTCCTCTAGCATTGAAGCTCATGTAATGCTCAGTGCTTGCTTGCAGGTGAAGTTAGGCAGTACTGACTTGGCTATCTTACCAGTAGAGAGTGTTTTAGGTGTATAAGTTCAGGCCTTCATTGGATTCTAATTAGCAACCAGTCACTTTTGTTTAAAATTATGAAAACTGGTGATTTTCAAAGGTTTTGATTTGCAGATTCCCCACAAACTTTCAGAGGAAGAGGCAAAATCCTTTAGAAATGTCACATACTATTTTTTTGCTATCGCATAATTGGATTGAATTTCCTAGTCATCTTTTATGAAGCCTTGGGGCCCATGATCAGTAGGGCTGTAAATTCCTGGATCGGGGTTGCAGATCACTAATCCAAATGGTTTGGATTCCTGGACACTCTGGCCTTATTTTAGACTCGATTGTATGGCTGTAAATCGGGTGATACACTGTTCCCTTTGGCAAAAGTAATAAAACCAGCACAAGTTAAATCTGAAGTGTTACCTGCTGCTTGCGTTCCTCAGCCTGAGGGGCACCTGCAATACTAGAGGTGATGAAACCAAAATGGAAAGGGTTTGTTGACAGTGTTTTTGGAAAAGAGTTATTGAACCTCCTGTGTCCCTATCCAAATATGTCTTCATTTTTCCCCTTCTGTATCTGCTTCCCTAAGCCTACACTGTGGGGAAGAGCACATGTACTCAGTGAACGCGAGATGCCTGGTGTCGATTTCAATGCAGAACGATGTGTGGTCGAATAACTTTGGTATCTGTTGGATACTGTAACAAATTCTTTGCCTGTAAAATTTTCTTTGTATCGCTGAAGCCAAGTTGAGAAGTGTCTTGGTACGTCTTCATAGCTAAGGATCCCTCGAATACAAGAAAATTCCTGGTAAATGTAGAGACTGTGTAGCCAGCTCCTGTGTCATTCTTCCTGCTAACCCTAATATGGTGGGAATGGTAGAGGTGAAGAAGACAGGCTTAGCAGGCCTTCATACTGCTGGAGCTTTTATTTTATCAAAGTTGAGAACTGAGGAGCCATGACTGGTTCCTCTCTCCTTCCTTCCCACTTGGCTCAGCCATAAATGCAATGGAAGAAAACGGGCACCAGCTGTGGGTTGCTGAGCAGATCTCCTAGCCCTGATGTAAGCCTTTGGCATGGGCTGATTGTGTGGGCTTATGAGGGAGATGATGCTTGAATCCAGACTCCTCTGGACCTGTAATAAAGAGATCTGGAGAGAAATGGGACTTTGTTTCCTGGCTGTAGTTACATCTCTAGCTCCGATTTACCAACGCCCTGTTGTGTGGCAAGTTCAGGAGTCATTGTTGCCTGCGGTGCTTCTTTCCGTGGGTACCCAAATGCTTGGCTGGGGTGTACGGTAGTTATTTGTTTTCCTAAGCGGTGATAGGGGATTGCTTATCCCTTGTCTTTCATGGACACGCGTAACCGATGCTTTGATACTTCTCAGGTCCTGTCTGATGTGTTCAACGCACCGGTGTACACTATCGATACCGCCAACTCTGCTTGTTTAGGAAGTGCTTACAGAGCAATTCACGGTAAGACTTTAAGGAGATACTTCTGAGCGATCTGGGCATTTAATTTTAGTTGGTTAATACTTGGGATTAACATTACTGAAAATGAGGCGAGAATAAGGCTGTGTGGATCTGACTGGAAGGCCACTCAAGTCAAAGAGGGTTTTTTGCTCATAGTATGCTTGGCCCAAGAATAACATTTACATTATAATTCAAGTCTGGTGGCTGCTTCTTAACCAAGGGATAGGCCCTGGAAACTGTTGATACTGACAGGGGAAGGTCTAGGACCTTAACGTGTTGAGTTGCTACCTCCGTGTGCTGCTCTTCCAAGAACACAGCCAACTGAAGGTGCTGGTGTAGCCTGCTGCCTCGGTTTGTGGACCAGGCTGTAAACTGGATTGCTGAAAAGGTCAAACCAAACAAAAGATCAATCCTAGCAAAGAAGATCAGAGAGGGCAGGGATGACAGGACCAGTAATACTGCTGGCCAAGTAAATGTTATTAAATCTACATGTGTCTTCCAGCTTTTAAACGTCAAGACGAAGGATATGCAAGGTGTCCTGGGCTCCATGCTTGAGTATGCACTTTCTCTTGTAAAAGCATAAATCTTGGGATACTCTGAGGTTGACCAGTCATTTTGCTTGCTGTACTGTATCACTCACTGCAATGCAACAGTCCAAGTCTCAAATTTAAAGTGTTAATTAACTTGTATCTATTAATGCATGCAGGTGTATGTTAAGGGTGGGCCATCAGCCGTTTAGGAGTTGAATCCTGGGCAGGAAATTTTATTTATGTATTTTAAAACAGTTTCTAATATCTTACAGGTAAACAAGTCAAGGAATGTATATCAAATTCTGAAGTCCTTATTTAGGCCAACTTTTGTTAGCCTCAGTTTTTCTGTTTAGGAGCTTTAGGATTTGAACCTTAAGACATGGATAATCTCTGTACAAGTTCCTGTAAGATCATGGGATTGCAACAAGCATGGAAAAGATAACATCAACCATCAGAAGAAATCAGCCAAGTTTTAATTTTAGAAGCAAATTCTGCTGTCACATTATAGCATCTGAAGACTACATGCTCTCTTGCATTTGAAAACAGCACAGAAAATTGCACAGCCAAAACTTGAGTCTATGTGTTTAGTACACACAGCATGCTCTCCTTTTTATTTCCAGAAAAGACACAAGGGTTCTGTCAGGGAAAGTACATTTTTGGGGGACAGTGGAAACAGTGCTGTTAGAGTATCGGTGTGTTTGAAGCCACAGTGGGACCATTTTGGGGGGGCCAAGTTTCCAAACTGTTTTTCTCTGTACTCAAACTTTACCTACTGCTTCAGAAGCTACCAGAAGCTTCCCAGCGCCTAATGCTGCAGGCAAATTCCTTGTCCATGAATACATGTGAAATGTGGAGCCATCATTAACGTTTGTGCAGATATTTCGTATGTATGGAAGCTGTGTATTCCCTCTGCCAGTTTGGCATATGAAATCTTGAGGCTTGGTTGACAGAGCGTTTGAGTGAAGATTTCAGATGCCACGCTGATGGAGGGACTCCTTAGCTCAGGTACTCTGCGAGCCAAGCCCCAGGGGCTTGCTGTGTGTGTTTCTAAATGGCATTTTTGATTGATGCTTTCAGCTGACTCACTCTTGGCCAGGCAAAGGAATTGAGTAAAAGTGAAGACTTGCTAATATAAATGAAATATTGATGGCAAGGGCTCCTTAATAATATTACAGTGTACATCTGCAAGTAGAGTGTTCCACAGTTAGCCTGGGGTTCTTAGCAGGTGTACAAGGAACTCCTGAAATGCTGCAATTCGCTTGCAAAGCAAAATGCTGTAGTAGCAGAACTCCTCGGTTATTCTGCTTCCTTACATATAAATATATTTAATAATTTGTAGCATATTTTCTTGGCAGTGTTTTCACTTCTCTTCCTTTTTTTGTTTAGTCACATTTTGTCCTTGAATCCCTTGCTTCCACGTATTTTCACTGCTGTTTACTGTATTGTTGTAACCATAAATAATTACTGATATTGTTGAGTAGCATTTCTGCTGCTTACCTATTCCCCAGGGTACGAATTGAGTGATTGGAAAAAACTCAATCACCTGAGTCCCCACTTCCCGGGCTAGCGCGTAGGAATGTAAGATCTTCTGCCATTTATCCTTCAATCCTGAATGCTGACCTGACCAGGGAAGATCAATATAATGTATTAATTTGCCAGGGAGTCAAGGCACATCCCTCATCGTGCTTTTTGCATTGATCAGGATTGTGATTCTCATTGCAGGGCTTGTAGCTGAGACGAATGTGTCCTTGGCTGATGTCGTGAAATTAGCACCGGAGCCTAGATTGGCTGTTACACCAACCGCTGGGGCTGAGGAGGTGAGCAAGCTTGGGAATACCGTTTTTCTTTTCATTTCCTGGCTGCTTCAAAACGTAGTGGTTTACCAATTCTTCTAGTTAAACAGATTAATTTAAGAAACATTTGGTTACACGATTCTTACTCCTTGTTGTAAAGATAGATTTGATTTGGGGAGATCTTTACTGTTGTAATGATGCAATAATCTGATCACTCCATCCAGGTCGGTGAGACTGATTTTTCCTAACTGGGTGTGATCGGACAGCAAAATGTTCCCTAAGGGACAGAAGAAGTTATAAAATAGGCTGAATTTGAATACAGGTCAGTCAGTTTGTAACTGATAATATTGACAAAATAGTCTTGACTTGTTTGCAGCAAGCAGCATGGAAAAAGGCGTGGTGACGGTGCTTTCTGCCTCTTGGAAAGCATCCCCAAAAATCCTTCCTGTCTGGTCTTAAACAGCGGTCAGCAATTGTATGTCTTCACTTGTAGTTCCTAGTTGGAAAGTGTGCCAACTGGGAGGATTCAGTAGCCACAGGTCTTTGGTACCATGCCCATCCTGGGAATTTCAGTGCATCTGAAGGTGAAACTAACTCTGTCTTCAGCTGTGCAGAAACTTCTTTTACATCAACACAGCCTTACACTCTCCATTTATGAGATTTGGAAGTGCCCTAACTACAGGCAACAAGGTTTTAAAGCTTTTATTTAAACTGGGAAATTAATGATCTGCCAAAACTACTAACTCCCAGCTACATGTGTAGTGGAGCACCAGATATCATCATGAGTAATAATAGAAATGATCATGCTGCATTGTGCCTGCCAGCGTATTATTTAATTATTAACTGAGATGGAGGAGCTCAGTAATCGAATAGAAGTCCCCTTCAGAAATATTAAGACATTGAATAATTTAAACTTGATTGATCTGATCTCATTTACTCAACCTTCCCCCCTCATTTTAAAAGATAAAATAATTAACAGCAATGGCCTGTGTTGGGTGTGTTGCAGCTGAAGCCTTCTGCAGGGAATACACTCCAGGAGCAGATCCCCGGTGTCTGATTCAACCTCACGTTGCTGCCCTGTTCCCCCCAAAAATGCTGTCTGCTCAAAAGCTGCCAGGCTGGCTTGTGCGGAGGTGGAGAGTGCTCAGAGACCTGCTTTTGACCCCCTGGTGCTGCTTCAGCTATAAAACTCAAGGGCAGGGAATACAGCTGTCACTCACAGGGGCCTTGCAAGAGCAGCAAGCACCTTGTACCCCTGCAGGGGCCAAGCTAACCTAACTGGAGAGATCAGCGGGGAATTCATTTACCTCTTTCTATTTTACTGTCTGCATAAAATGGCCTGGAAGCTAAAAGAGTTAATTATCTCCCTCTCGATACTTTTCTTCTCCTTTTCCACTTGGTTAGACCTGGCTCTCATAGCACATCTTTTTATTGGTTTTAAATGATGTACAGCAGTGAATTATTGCCCCGGTAGATAGGAGTGAATGATAGAGAAGGTAGTGGCCAAACAGCATGTGAAGGAATAACTGTTCCTGCGCTTTAGCTTAGCTTGCCAGCTTCATTCCATTAAAAGCAGCTTCTTGCAATTACGTGTTCCACACCAATTTTTTTTTCTTCCTGTCTTATAATTTTGCAGTTGATGGTGGATTCCCTGGCTAGTTTCATGGCTGTGAAACTGCAGAAAGCCAGAGGGCCTGTCAGTAATTCAGTGTGTTAGCATGAACAGTGCAGTAAAAATTCATAATGTGACGAGTCAGTTTGATTCTGTTTTTTACAGAGCTGCATCTCCCTGTCCGTCCAATTTCATTCTGTTGAGGTTAGAGGCTTTCACTTAAATGACGGTTCTTTTTATAAACTTCAAAGTCATCCTGAGGTTAAATTCTGTCTCACTGAGGAGCTCTTCTGAAAGAGCCTGGCTAACCAATGTGAAATTCCCCGGACCACTTCCCTACATTTTTTGGACGGCTACAGCTAAATCTTGGCAGAGTGGAGAAAAAACAGGTCATATCACAGCAATCTGCTCTGGTTTCATCCTTTCTTCCTGGTATAGGTCGGAGGCAACATGTGTGAGACCATTGGAGGGAGGAAAACCTCTTACAGACAGAGGTCAAACAACAGTTTGATGTAGCTTCATTGCCAAGGCTTGTGCACGCAGTGGGGCTTTCCAGGAACCAAAAATGCAAAAAGTGTTTCTTTGGTTGCTGAAAGATCATTTATGATAACGAGTGTGATTTCAAAAAAGAAGGATAGGGTACCCAAAACGGGTCTTCTGGTTCAGTTAAGCTGATGGGCAGGTAAAATAGAGTAAAGACACAAGATGGGAGACATAGAGCTTGTGATGAGTGGTGAGTTAGTAGTTAGTGGAAACTGAGGTCTCAGAAGTTCCAACTTGTCTGGCAAAAATGTGACTTTGTCCTGTGGCAGACCATCCTGCCTGGAAGAGACCATTTCAAAGAGGAGAAATCCTTGTCTGTGGCTATGACCCTTAGTCTCTTAGTTGAACCTGATTTCACATTATATTTGTAGCGTGTGGGGGCTCGCCCAGCTTGAGCTTGTTTCTAGTTCTGTCAATACCCAAACAGGTCATTCTGGTGGTAACCATCATGGTTATAGTCTTTGGTCACTTACTCAACCAGGCTAGCTGCCCTCAGTCATCTGTGGGTTAACCTGATGAATTCTTCTCCTCTATTTTCAGAACAGCAAAAATTAGAGAGTTGTCTCACCTCTTTGGAGGCTCCTCACCCTCCCAAGGAAAAAGATTAATCAGAACCGCTAAGCATGACAGAATAACCAAGAGATTCTAAAGCAATAAATATATGTTAACAGACAGAAGGAATCTATTATTCCAGCATTAGAATTCAGCTTCATTTTAGTAATCTATTAAAACAGAGATGGTTGGCTAGTTGGTTAATTAAGCAAAAAAGCATGAGAGGGAACATGATTATCTGGAGTTGATCACTTGTGTTTATACAAGCCATGTGCCTATGACGTAGTGTCAGATTTGTTGTAATTTTGTCGTGTAGGATTTTGTAGGGAGAGGCGTAGCGCAGTTCACTACCTCTGGATATGTAATTTTTGATTGCATTATTGACTCTGCTGAGATGTATTAATGCTGCAAAAATTCAAGAAGGGAATATGTAGACCTAACGGGTTTTCTTGACTTTGGTGAATTGCCTTGTAAGTAGGTGGATTTATAGAAGTGACCCTATTACCCAGGAAGGTTATAATGACCTATTTATTGATTTAAAATAATCTTATTTTTGTTGAGTTAGATTTTGCAGGGAGGAGGTTGTTTTCTAGGATTGGTTTAGGTTGGCAATTTAGTGCAAAGTAGGTAATAATAATAATACAACCACAAAAATATGATAATAGGTATTGATGGGAGTTTGATTAAGGTGGTTTGTGTAGCCAATAATTTTTTAACCTGTTAAATTGATTAAGATAGGATTACAGAATAAATATCCAAAATAAATAAAGTGACTGCTTGAAGTGTGGTTCCTTGGAGGAATCTTCAGAGTATTTCAGGACAGTGTCATATTCTTTCTGCTTTAAGAGTATTCTTTCTGTGTTAAGAAAGATGAACAACTATGATTTAAAAATAAGACCTCTGTATCTCTTGATTTCTTAAGCAAGTCTCTGGCACCGAAGTAATTTTAATTTGTGTTGTTTTTTTTTTTTTTAAAAAAAAAGAGGAACCTATCAAAAGTAGCAAGTGTTTCCGAGGGACTGATTAATTTTAATCTATTCAGGGTAGATTAAATGTACTCGGGTAGATTAAAATCAGATAATCATCAGCATCATCTTTGTAATTTGTAAATTTTGAATTGCTCCAATCATTGGCTAACATAACATTGCAGGAGATGCAAGGATCCATGTGGATTGTCACTTGTAGTAATAATTTGTAGCTGGTTTTGCTTTTAGCGGCAGGGACAATGTCCCGTTGTTCCAGACATTGTACAAGGAAACAGTAAAAGCCCTGTTGAGTTCATAGGCTGGTACTACGGTGAGAGACAGTCTGAGGCTGACATACTTGATTTGGACTAGAGAGGGAGGTAACGTTTATTTGAATGCATTTTCCAGGGAGGGCAGGTTAAGTTATTCTCTGTTGTAATGCAATATTTATCATTAGCATTTTCTTAGTTATTTGTGGGACTGTCGGAGTGTGGCCAAATTGTCCCAGGAGAGAAGTTTAGGGTTTGTAAATGAAGCCATGAGAGTACTGCTAATGTTGTGGAGTAGGCTATAGAGATAAGCAGGAGAAAAGGCCGTAATATAGCAAGGACAATTAAATTATGGACAATAATAAGGTTCATGTTGTGATACATGTAATTACTTATGTTAAATATCATGGTTTGATATATTAGGTTTGAGGCTATGACAGAGAGGAAATTTATGTTCTTGAGTTTTTATGCATCATTGAGAATTCTTTATTCCCTTTGGACCTCAATTATAAAAATAAATCTATATAATTGCCTCAGGAAAAAGGCTCCTGGAGTTGCTTAGGAAGAGTTGCTCGAGGTTCTGTGGAGGCAGTTCAGTCGCGGCAGACGCGGAGAAGCATCTTTCACAGGCACAACTGTGTGTGCGCTCAGGCCAGGTTCTCGGTTGATGCAGTTTGGCTTTTCTTCTGTGTACTTCATAGGAGCTGCACTGCTGTGGCCCCAGACTTCAGCTGGTGTCAAGCTGGCATGTAAAATACTGCTTATGAAAAGCTTGTAGCACTGCTGCGCTTATCAGCCATGATGTACCGATGGTATTACAGCCAAATTCCCTGAGGAAGGGGAATTTAAGACGTTGGCTTAGCCCTCTGTACTGTGCTGCTTTTTACCCCAAATGAACAGGAACAGAGTGCAAGGACTATTCTTAATTTTTTGTTTGCATTTTTTTCAGATGGTCCATAATGCAGCATTCATTTACACTAATGGCTGGGAAGCTTATTGGAAATGCCTGAATTTTCTCAATTAGCAAGCTAAGTGCTTAAGTCCAATAAAAAGGAAAAGAAACTGTATCAGTAAATGCGGTTGTTCATTTATTTTGACACATTTTAATTTAGAGTGATGTATTAACAGTAATACTTCCCAGCCTTCTAGTAAACGCCTTGTTGTGTATTTTGTAAAAATACTGCTGGGTAAGTAATATGGAGCCTGCTTTCTCAGTGGCTGAGGTCGCTTGCCAGCGCAGCTCTGTTGTGCTGAATCTTTGTCGAGAAGCGCCTAGGGTTTATCAAATTTACAGAACAGCAAAGTAAGAAATAGCGAGGCTTGATTATAGATGCTTCAGTGAATAAAGGAGCTGTTTTTGTTTGACATACTGATATTCCCAGTATAGCCATAGTTGCCTGCTCAATATTTTGTTTACTCTGATGTGCATATTTAGCAGAAATGGGAGCAATAATATTCTTTGGGAACATGAAAAGAATATATATCTGTACTTCGCTGAACCCCCAAGGCCCTCATGTAGTCAGTTAAAAATACCATGCTGAGTCATGTGGCGTTTTATAATAGTGGTGCATTTTATTTTCTAACCCCATAAGCCTGCATAAGTCTCCATGGATCTCAGTATCACTGTTCTGTGAGCAGAGGAGTTGGGCACATACATGTTAAATGACTTGCCCGGGGTCACTGAATGAGTCTGTTGGACAGGTAGGACTGAGTAGGTTTCTCTGCTTTAATGAGTGTAAGTTTAAGACACAGTAAGACTCAGTCAGTCACTGTGAGATGGGTTTAAAAACTGTCCTGATGAGGCCTTGGCTAGCGAACAGCGTCTCTTTCCATTTGCTGTAGATGCTCCTTCTCTTCTTCCCCTTGCTGTACTTAATCTGTTGAAGAAATGTACTTTAACTTCTGTAACGTCTGGTTGGTAAGGGAGGAGTTGATCATAACAGAGTCCTTCTGCAGAACTTGTCCATTAAGTCGCTCTCACCTGCCATCGTGGAAGGTGGAAGTGGGAATGAAGAGATAAATCCAGGTTTCACTGTGCAGACTGAAACTGTCGTTCAGGAAGAGGGAAACATAGAAACTGCATATTTTGCCATCAGCTGAAACACAAGAACTAAAGATGCTAATTCCGTATTTCTTAGATGAGAAAACTGTGTTGGTTTTTATTTTCCCTTTCATCTGAGAAAGCGTAACTGTTACAGACACTGAGGCTACTGCAGGACTGTGCATAAAACTGCACAAGAACAACCTTGTCTCTTCCTACAGCCTCATAGTTCACACTTGAAACATCTTCCTCTTGAATTTTTCATACATATACAGTTGTTGGCTGTGGCTCTTATCTGGAAAAGGATAAAATGCATTTAAATGCTGGGTCTCACTTATTGATGAGAGCAGTAATTCAGTTTACTGGTTATGATTCATTATGGCTCTATAACCTCTCTGAACCTGGAGCCAGGAGCGAGACTGCCCTGATTATGAATAACATCAGTGCAGAGGGCTTGTAGACAAGACTGGCGGCCCCTAGGATTCATTGCGGCAGGGATGTGACCTTATGGCATCCTCCTAAGGACTGCTCGAGCCCGTACCAGACCCCACGCTGGCTCCTGGCAGTCCCTTCTTTGTGCTTGAGCCAGCAAATGAGTGAAGCTGTCCTGGTACGGCTTGTCAAACTACTGATTTTATTAGATAGCCAGTTAGAACTGGAAAGAGGAGATAAGGAAGAGGGTGTATCTCCCAGATGTAGATGAAGTATAGTTTTGGGTTGGAGCCAGTAGTAGGGCTAGGGTCTATTCAGGATTTCTGCTACGTAACCTGGTCACATACATCTTCTGCGATATGTCCTGTGATGAATTTGAAACAGAGGAAAATAAAGAGGTAATGAATGAAACAA
This sequence comes from Phoenicopterus ruber ruber, assembly GCA_009819775.1. Taxonomy (NCBI): domain Eukaryota; kingdom Metazoa; phylum Chordata; class Aves; order Phoenicopteriformes; family Phoenicopteridae; genus Phoenicopterus; species Phoenicopterus ruber. Next base: position 7,646,485 of record CM020216.1, on the reverse strand, counting down.
ATCCCAACGTGGATCTCACCCATATCCAAAAGCATAGGGCATGTTTGAATCTGGGGTTTTGAATACATGTCAGTCTTGATACTGCTTTTTATGGTTGTAACAATTCTGGATCTAAAAATTCCTGAAGAATTCTAGCTAGGGAAATACAAAAAAGCTACTCAGATACTTGATGTAGTTGTGGAAAGAAGTTGGGTCTCCATTTATCCCCCTGGGCCTGCGATCAGGGAATGAGGAGCCTGGCCATGGAGAAGACTGTAGATGGGAAAAATCATGGCTATGAAAGACGTGAAGGAGAGAAGCAGCTCAAATAAATATGGGAGTATGAGAGGGGCGGGAGAGGGAGTGTGAGGTGTATTTTAGAAGGCGCTGGTCAGCATATTGGCCAAGGAGGACCTTTTTGACGTGCTCGGGGGTGGCAGTGTGCTTATTAGCGAGGCAGAGGAGGAGGGGACAGAGGCAGTGATCCGTCCTGAGGGAGGGGGGAGGCAAGGACAGGAGTTCTGCCTGGGTGCGTAGGACAGCTATTGCTGAGGGGGCATGTCAGACTGGGAGAGGTGACTTTAGCAGAGCTGCTTCCTCTGGAAGTAATGACTTCTGCTTATAGCGAGAACGCAGTCGCAATAAGAACAACCTGTGCGTGTCATAAAATTAAGCTGTAAAGGAGATGATAAAAAGGACTGTGACATTTGAAGAAGGAAGACTCTGCAGCATTTTCTTGAGCAGATGGGGGAAAAAAACCCCAAACCTTCAGGTACCTGCGAAGATGCTGCATTTTTCAGGTCTGAAGATGTTTTTTAACTGCAGTGTGATTTAAAAATCTAATTTTTCAACCTAGGCATATTTATTTCTTTTTCCTTGTTAGCTCTATCGTCCACTTCTGAAAAGATATGCTGAGCTTGAACAGAAGGTTATCTACAACCCAACCTCTTCTTGTCTTGCGAAATAGAAGCAAACAAAATTTATAAGTCGGCTGAAGAGTGGACTCCCAAGGAGAAGATCAGAAGAGATTTGCTCAGAATTTACTGGAGTTGTTTAAATCATTTTGTTCCTCTTTGTAGACAAATAATTTTTAAATGTCTGCGTTTGAGTGTGTTGGTGGAAAAAAATTACATTGTGATTGAAAACCTGATTAAAAAAGCATCATATTGCTCTGTGTGTTTGTGACTTCAATTTTTCTTGGGTACTTTTGAGATTGTACTTGCTGTTTGGGAATAGCTGGATCACAAAGTCAAGTCCCTTATATATATGAATCACTCTGCCCGTCTCTATCGGCTTTGATTCCATCTGTTTAGCATGCTGGCCTCTGCGTACCTACCTAGCACAGTATCTTAATTCCACAACTTCTCCTGCTTAAATCTTTTGAAACTATCTTTCTGTCCATCTGTAACTTGTCTGTATCTTTGCCTACATGAAACCAACAGAAAGCATAAGCACACTGACTTAATCCCATCTTTCTTTAATATGCGGAGATTTGTGGTGTGAAGGCTGATTCAAGTTTTTGAAGACTCCCTGGGATCCTCAGAGAAGGGGAATTCTTGTTACATGACACTATGGGAAGTCTGTTGTGTGATAAAGTGTGACGTGGTTGGATTTTATAAATTGTGGAAAGCACAGAGGCCTTACATGGTACAGGCACTGTTGCACGATGTTTTACTTGACATAAGTTTTGTAAAAAAGAAAATAAGGGAACAAATGTGAGAAGTTTTACGTATTTCCTTTCTGTTTCAAAAAGCAGAGTCAGTTCCATCTGCACACCGGTTCGAGGCTGTACTGTTTTCCTTTCCTCCTTCAGGTGTCATGGGTATGGAATTTTTTGTTTCCTGCTGAGTGTGAGTGGAGAAATAGGGCTCTGCTCCCAACAAGGCATGAAGGTATTTTTTTTCTCTCTCTCTCTCTCTCTCTCACCATTATTCCATTTCTTCTTGGAAATGCTGAGCAGAACTGGTGACTGTCTTGCTCTGTTGCTATTCTTCCACTTCAAATGTTTTAGTCCAGATTAAGTAGCCTCTGGCTGAGAAAATCGTAGAGAAAATACAAGCCAGAAGATCTTTCTACAGAGACATGTGGAAGTTGCAGAATTTGAATGAACATCCTAAATCACCCTGTGCAAGTGGGAACCCTTTACTGCACCATTCTGCAGTGCCAATATGTTTCCCTTAGGGTAAAATTTCTTTTGGGTATAAAGCAGACTTGTTTAATGAAAGTGACTGAAGCCTTTCTTCCCTTCTTGTAGAAGTTGTAATGCGCCTAGGGAGTAAGCCAGGGAATTGTAGGGAGTAGAGGAACTCTTTATGGAGCGTTTGAGAGCTGGATTATGTCCCTGCTGGAGGTGGGTGACCCAAATTCGTATTCTCCACGTTACAGTGGCGTCGGAGCACTCTCCCTGTGCCTGCTGCATCTCTGCGGTGAGGGTGGGAACCCCTTGCCATGACTCACCTCCGGAGTGGCAGGGAATGGGCATGTTCCTCCTTTGCTCTCCCTTTTATGTTTTAGTGCTTCATTTGCGAGTACGAACAGTGCCTTTTTTTTGTTCGCAACTGAATAATTGTAACTTCTCTTGATATTAGCATGATTACTCAGGAAGGTCAAGAATTACATTTCCGAGTTTCTAAAGCAGGCTTATTTTAAGCAATTGCTTTAAAAGGTGGCATTACAAATACACATCTATCTCTTTTATGTGCTTATTATTCTGGATCCCAAGGTACAGTGTTAAAACGTATAATACTTCTCACAGGCCTCTACCGTCAGCAGTTGCTTTGTCATTGAGCAAGGCTGCAGAGAGGTACAGAAGGATTCATTAACGCAAGTTCAACGATGCCTGCTAGTTTAAGCAGCATTGCCATCATCATTAGTCTTTAGTTCTGCCTGGTTACTGGTTTGACATGAAGGGTAAACCACGCAGAGGAGGGATGCAGAGAGGTGGTTTAGTTTTGTGCAGTTTTGGTGATGATTTCTTGAGTAGCTCAGTTGGGTTATCAGAGTAAGAAGACTGATGTCTCCTGCAGCTTTGGGGCTTTATTTGCCTGTGAAAGGGGAAACTTGGGGTCAATTGCTTACTCAGCTGAAGAAGGTGAAAGCTCACGTTTCCCAGCTCATAGCACATGTTAGAACGTTTCTAGATAATACGTTGTCTCCTAACAAAATGTTATGTGGTGCTGGTAGGATATTGTCGAGATGGTTTAACTGCTTTCTGTGCCTGAGCTCTTCTCAGGATAGGGAGAAGGAAACACTTCCTTCTCTGTTGGGCTGGGTTGGGGCTCTCTGCTGCGTCCCACGTTAGCACTAAAATGCTGTTTCTCGGGGCAGCTGATGCAGTGCATGATGCTGCAGGAGTCCCTGAGAAAAGACTCAGATGCAAAGCTCTGAAGGGCCGGGAGCTGAGCACCACTGAATTATAGTATTGCTGTGGTGATGGGTTTATTAGGGCTGGCCTCTGAGGAATGGTGTCTGGAGTATAAGAATTTATAGACAAGCTCTTTTTTTTTTTTCCAGCTCACCAAAGTTGCACATGTTCACTGACTAGTGTCAGATAGAATAAGACTCAATAAATCTCACCCTGGAAAGGTCCTTTGAAGAAATGCTGCTGTAAGACTTCCACCACTCTTTTCTTTTTGTCTTTCCAGGAATGCACATTAGCCTGCCAAGGAACCACAGGCTTCTTGCTCTCACATGCACATCCCTTAAAAAAGCCCCCAGTAATGGAAGGATCTGGTGCCCTTTGGTTTCCAAAATAGCATGTGTTTTTTTTGCCAGCTTATTCTGGTTTTCTGGAGTACAGAGGTTACTCACTTAAATTAACATCTTAGTTAACAGACATCTAAAGGCAAGTCGATGTCTTCTACCTCACCATATTTGCTGGAGGTTGATTCCCTCCCTCCTCCTCCCCTTACTGTTCTTCAAGGTGAGCAACACAGTGTCCCCGTCTTTTCTAGACAAAAGGTTAGCTTCTGTGTTTAAAGACCTGCTGAGCTATTCCCAGTCTAGACTAATCTGCTGGAAAACTGATCTCATCTCCTGGAAAAAAAGCCTTGATTGACGCAAGGAGGTTGTTCATCGCTGTCTGACCTGCAGCTCCTGTCCTGCACAAGCAAAGCCACTCTAGGTTGGAGGTGGGTCGTGGAGTTACATGGAAAAATCCAAGCAGCTTCCTTAGCTCGATGGCCCTGTGCCCTCACCAGTCAATCAGAGCTGCACTGGATTCACCCACAAGCTCTTGGTGTACTATGACCCAGAGATAAACAGCTTTCTCTGCAGCCCCCAGTCTTTAAAGTCTTTTGTGATGCAGCTGGAAACAAACAGGCAAAGATGTTTGCTTTTTCTTAAGGGATCAGTCTAAGAGAGCTGGAGCTCTGATTGAATAAGTAATGTACTGAAAAAAGTCTGGGCTCTGTCGGTGCTTTAGTAAGTAATTGAGCTGAATACCACCGTGTGCGATCCCAGTGGGAGCTTTTTGTTTTTCAGCTTTCTTTTCCTTTGGCGTTGCGGCTATCATCACAGATCACAGAGCAGCGCAGTGAAGTATCTAAAGCCACAAAAAGCCAAAGCAGAACTTTCAACAAATCGTTTGTTTTATCCATATTTCTATTACCTTGGTCCCCAGACTACTGCGTGCAGGTTAGGGGGTGGGGGAAGAAAAGAGTAACATTTTAGAGAGCTGAACCATCTGCTCTTGGTGCTTGTCATGAATATGAGGCCACGTTATAACCCCTTCCCTAGCAGAAAGGTGCTAATTTGGATTTTTCTTCTCCCCAGCCGCTGACTTTTCATGTAAACTTTAGGGTTTTGATTTTGATGAGGTCTCAACCCTCAGTTAAAATTGGGTTGAAATTGGCAAACAAGGTAAAACTATGGCTAAGGATGATCAGCAGGTGGGTGGACATTCACTCAGATACCAGGGGATCACTATCCCGTGAGGAGTGTTTCCTTAAGAAGCTTCTCTGAAGGTGACTGTAGTCCTGATTCCACGTGGCTTGAAATTTTAGTACAGTGTTTTACACTTGCACAAATTGAGTACAAAATCATGTCTGCACCGAAGGATCTTACCTTGTTATTACTTTACACTCGTTTTGTGCAGGTCAAAATCACAATGTGATGTGCAAGGCAAAAGAACTCGGGATGAATTTTTTTGGTAACCCGCTTTTTTCTGAGCATGTCTCTGAAGCGTGTGAGTAGGACATCTTCGACTGGGATATTCAGAGTAGTTACAGCCCCTGCTCACCTTCTGTGCTTTGATTACAGCCTAGGTCAAGCCTCTTCGGTTAGCCAGGTCAGGCGGTTTAGCTTTCAGTCGTCAAAGCTTACATTACCAGAATGTAAGATTTTTAGATCAATTTTTTTCCCTAAAGCCTTTTTTTTTTTCCTCTCCTGCAGCAGATATGACCTTTTCTTCTACATCGTTTGCCTTGTTAGCTGCTTCCACTTCTGTGGGATGCTAAGAACTTCTCTTATGTGACGCTTTCCCGAGTGAACTTGTCTCCTGCTGAAATCCAGCCCCAAGACTCATTTTGCTTTACTTGTTCTTCTGCTCCTCTGTTGCTTCTTAAAGTTGGCCTTGACAAACAGAATGATGCTTCTGCGGTGATCCCAGACTTAGGGGAATTGTCTCGACCATTGTGGGAACTCAATGGCTTTGTTCAGTGTCCTTGAAGCACATACCCTGAGGGGTAAGGGCGAAGGAGCCGCTATCGCAGCTTATGGATACTGCTATGATGTCAGATTTCAGTCTTTCACTCAATTGACTCATCCGTTGATGCGCCAGCCTGCCCATTAGAACAACTGGGGATTTTATTAATTGCATACTATGTTTCTTGCTCTAAGATCTTTAGATGACAGGTATTTGTGATATGGTCTTTGTTAAGATGCTGTGATTAGCTCTGCTTTTGTTTGGTATATTGTGCCTTAGTACTCTGTAATGCATCCATCTGGTTGTCATTTCTCGTTTAGCATCTCATCAGCCAAACAGAAGTCTTTGGTCACTCAGGTGTGGGATTCATCTGACCAGTGTAGACATCTGTGTCTGCTCTCATATGGGCTCCTTTTATAATCAAAGGAGAGGACCACAAGGGAGAGGAGTTTCTGCCTGTTGTTCGTCTTATCTTATGGCAGATGTCGACAAGAGATCAGGTGATTTGTCTCCTGGGTGAGCCATTTCTCCCTGCTGAGTAGAAAGGCAGTTGTGTGGAGGACAGAAAAAGCCAATTTTTCTTCTTGTGCCAAAACTCCTGAAGACTCGATTGAAAGCTGATCTCAACTTTGGAGACAAGATTTGTCCCCAGTTACCATTGTACAACTAGAAAGCTTACTTATTCCAAGACTGCTCTGTTTTTACTGCCAAATCCACGAGACTGACCTCCCCAACTCCCTTCAGACAGTCCTCTTCATACACCTGCGTGGAGATATCCAGCAGACACCGGTTGGGAGCTTTGTTACTTACATTCTGGCTTTTTGTCCTTTTGTTGCATGCCCTTGCTTGTGTTTATCCCTTCAAGCTGGACTCTTTCAGGCATTTGTGTTATGCCTGCAAGCTCGGTACCCCGGTTCAGTGAAAGACAGCTCCCTTAAGACTTAGACAAGCATTGCACAGGAAAACAAAGGTCTGTTCAACTTGCTGTTTGGAGACAATATTTACTCTCTGACTGACATGTATGCACTACCCTCCTGAAACCTCAACTCTGTTCCAGATCTGATAAATACTAGTGTATTGGAAGATGGAATTCTCCTTGAAAAATAGTCTGAGCCATGTTGTATAAGAGAAGGGCTTCGACAGAGAAACAGAGCAGAAATGGAGCTGCTTCTTAGTTGAGGACTTTTATCTTAAAATAAAACATGTTGCAGAAAACAAGTAAGAAGCAAAGGTTTCTCACACAACGTTGGTATCACAGCTTATGCCTCCTGAGAGCATCTCTTTGTGCTGCTGCCATAGCTCGTTAGGTTAGGATGGGACATTCCCCTGTCACTCCTGGTATCATTTCTTTGCTAGATTCCTGCCCTACTGGAGGACAGTTGCATATAGCAGAAAGACCCTTTTGATCAAGAACGGTGGTGTTGAAAGGCAACAACAAGTTTTCCCAATTTCCATTTCTCAGCCTAATTATTCTGGTCCCTGCCGTTGTTGCCCCTTCGAAGAAATGCCTGCTCAAGCAGAGGGAAGAGAAGACACTGAATGCAGCTAATCCAACATGTGATTTAGTCAGACAGTTCAACTGAATTAATAAGCAAATAAGCTGCATATAAAGACCTCCTTTGCTGTGAAAGCATTTTTTTCCTCAGAGTGACTCTTGGCTCAGATGATATGACTGTGGTGTTTCGTTTGATTCCATCTCGCCGTGTTTGCAGCACAGCAGACTCTCCCTAAAGCCTTTCAGCACAGACTCATTTTGCTGTTTGCCCAGTGAATACAGATTTTTCATTTTGATCTGTGTTGTGTGTGGTTTTGGCATGCTTTATAAATGCACCGGTTAAACAAGTGTTGCTAACAACTGCCTGTTGTTAGTCAACCCTCATTGCTCGTGGGCTTCCATGGCAAAAGACAGAAGGCACCATGGGGCAAGTGCTTCCTGGAAAGGCCAGAGCAAATGTCAAGAAACATTCCCCTCTCTCTTGGCCTAGAAACGTTGCTGTAACTCAGAGGCACTGGACAGGCAGTGTTGGATTGTCCATAGTGTGAGTGTTCTGGGGTAAGAGTTGCTGATGTTCAACCAGATTGTCTAGGTGAGAAATCACTGAGGTGAGACTGGACAGGTAATTTATCTCAAGTTCTGCATTTTGTGATGTATACTCTGAATCTTTAAAAGATGAGGTAAATTAACTTTCTCATGTGAGTGAGAATCGTGTTTAGAGGGGAAGGGAGAACACATCTGGACTCGTGAATTGCTTGGTGAGGGGACCCAGGTACTCAGTCAGGCTCCCCTTCTTCTGGCCTGATGCGTCTTCCTTTTTTCCTCTACAGCAGCCCAGGATCACTGGAGACATGGAAACTGCTCCCTCCCTGAGCTTCCTTCAGCCTGCCTGTCCTGGTTTAGGCTGGGACGGAGCTAGTTTTGTCTCCAGCAGCTCCTGTGTTTTGGATTTAGTGTGAGAAGAACGGTGACAGCACACTGATGTTGTTGGTTGCTACTAAATGACCAAGGACATTTTGCAGTTTCCCAGGTTTTGCTAATGTGCAGGTGCAAAAACTTGGGAGGGGTAGAGCCAAATAGTTGATCCAAACTGGCCAAAGAGAGTATTCCATACCAGAGACGGCATGCCCGATATAAGTGAGGGTCAGCCGGTGGGCCACTTCCCTTAATGTTCCCTACTGGTTGCTTTTTCTTGTTCCCTGCTTTTCCTTTTTTCATTCGTTTGGGCCTTTTCGTTCGTTCATTCGGCTGTTCATTCCCTCGCCTGCTCTCTCTGGAACTTGCTGTTCTGGGATAGCTGGGGGGGATACCCCTGCTCCCTGCCTGCTGCTCGGGATGGGCTGTATCAGTCATCGGGTGGTGAGAAATTGTGCACTGTTTGTTTTATGTATTCTATTATCATTATATATATTATTATTATTTTTATCATTAATATATTTTGATATTTTTTCTTTGCTGTCCTGGTGAACTGTTTTTATCTCAACCTGTGAGTTTTCCTTTCTCTCCGATTCTCCTCCCCACCCCAATGGGGAGGGGGGGAGCGAGCGAGCGGCTGCCTGGTATTCGGTTGCCGGCTGGGATTAAACCACGCCACTGCCGGCACTGGCTTGCAAACTGAGAGCTGGGGCCAAACCCACCAGGCAGAGGCAGCGCCCAGAGCTCCCTGCTCCCGATGATGTTGCTGTTGTCCTGAGGCTGTTGTCCGAAAAGCTGGCTGCTTCGCCCTCATCGCTTTTAGTTGAACGTGAGGCTGTCTTTGGGACTGGTGCCTTTGGACCTGTATTGGACTGGGAGCTCAACCTTCAGCAGGGGTAGAAGAAGTGAAAGATTTCAACATACTAGTTTTTTTACGTGGTGACTAGAAACTGTGTGTATGACCTGGCCATGCAGAAGGTGAATGTTATCCTTGCGCTTACCTGTGTGCTTTTCCTGTTGAGATGGGAGCATTGCCTCGGGCAAGGCTCTGGTGAGACCCGGTCTGGGACGGCATTTGCAAATCTGCTCTCCTGTGTTCAAGAAAGAAGAATTAAAACTGGAACAGATGAGGAAGAGGGCTGATGTGTTGGTTGGGGGAAGGGAAAGGCTGTCCTAGGAGAGGAAATAAAAGCTTCGCTTGCTTCACCTCACAAGTGGAAGCTGAGAGGCAATACCATCGTTCAGTATAAATCCTTCAGGTTGGGGGTAAAGAGCAGGGGAAAAGCATTCAAGCCAAAGAGCAATGTTGGCACACTAACAAGTGGCACATACTGGTTGGGAATAAATTTGAACTGGAAATTAGGAGTGAGGTGGGGGTGAGGTGCTGAAGGACCTCTTGTACTCTGTGTGTGGTGCCAGGAATATAGAGCCCCATACCTGCAGCGTGACATTTTGCAGGGCTATAACGTGGTGTCAGAAATCTTGTGCTGAAAACTGCATTTGGTTTGGACTAGTAGTGACTTTAGAGAAACTGTTGTTTGCCACGTGGACAGAGCGGGGTTTCGCACTTGACCTCTTCTGAATTTCCTTCTCGACTGTGTTTGGTTTATGGGAAGGAACTAGTATGGAAGGGACAAATAAATGGAAAGGCTCCAACTCTGCTTCTTAAGCTTGGGACACGTAATAGCCCAGTTTGCTATCAGTTTGCTGGGCTAGTCCTCTGCAAACAAGAGTAATTTACCCCACAGCAATCTTTCTTCACTAGAACCCTGCAAAAGGAAGTGAGGTTTAATTAGCATTTTAAAGTGGACAGCCTTGAAGTTAATGATATTCAATAAAGAAAAATTGTTTTAACCTTATTTGCACTTTTAAATTTACTTATTAGAGGCCATCTGTTATATTTTAAGAAAGAGCACTGGGAGCTAAACTCTCAGATTGTCAAATGAGGTTTTAACTGGCTAAGCAGAAGGGAAAGAACAGGCTGCCTTAAATGAGCAATTACGCTGTTTTTCTTCAGTTTCTCACTTTTGTGTCAAAAAGCAAATGGTCACCATTTCAAGCAACAGTTGAGTTGCGACAATGGCATCTGTTTTTACAGATGCTGATGAATCCTGGGGAATGTCACTTGTCCTCGGATCTCAGATACGGTCCAACATGGATGAAATTCAAAAAGCCAAAAGTGAGATGAAACTGGTGAGGGGTGTGAAGGGCAAGAATATGGATTTCTATAGATAAATCACCAGAAAAACAGGGGAACATATTGATCTGGTGCTGAATGGGTTGGCCAACCTAGTGCCAAAGGGCATGGAAAAACCTGAGATGCTCTTTGCCTTTGTCATTACTGGCAAGGTCTGCTGTCAAGCCTCTTCATCTCTGTACCTAGTGGCAGAATTTAGGGGAGACAGGTACTACCTATAGTAAGGGAAGATCAGTTTAGGGACTACTGAATCAAAATAGGCATCCGTGGGTGCGTGGGACCAGGTGGGATGCATTTGAGGGTGCTGAGGAAGCTGGTTGATGTCCTTGAGAGGCTGCTCTCTGTCATCTCTGAAAGGTGATGATGATCGTGGAAGGTCCCCTGTGACTGGGAAGAGGCTAATGTTAGGTTCTTCCTCAAAGAGAGTGAGGAGGATTCAAGGGAACTGCAAACTGGTCAGCTTCACCTCTGTCTCCAGGAAGTTAATAGAGCAAATCTTCCTGGGAGCCATTTCCAGGCACAAGAAGGCACCACCGAATGCAGGGACCAGATCTCCATTTGACTGTCATGGGAATTTCACTGGTAAGCTTAGCTGTCTTAAGCTTGAGCTGATTCCCACCCTGCCTCTGAGGAGCTGGGTGGTTTTGTTGTGTCCCTGAACAGAGCAAGAGCCTTTGGCAGGACAAGAGCCAGATTTTGGTCTCCCAGGTCTCATGAGAATAATTTAAATAGTGTGCCACCCATAATTCCTCCTGGAGGGTTGGGAAAGGAAAGCAAAATGTCTTCTCCAAATCTACTTAAAAATCTATGGGAGCCAGTGCAGCTGGTGCTGTGTATCTGGATTTGGGACTGGACATTCACGGAGGGATGTTAGTAATCCCGCTGGATTTAATAATGGATGTACTGCTGTTCAGCTGAGCAGAGGCTCTGAATCCTGCTCTCTGGGGGCCTGGGCTTTAAGGTTGCCGAGCCCAGAGCAGGGGTGGAATAATCCCTTTTGCAAACGAATGCAAAACGTGATCGATGCCACAGGCTGATACCCTGATCCACAGGAGAAGCAACTTAAATTTCCACAGCCTGAATCCCTTCAACCTGGAAATTTGAAGACTGATCCCACAATTGTTTGAAAATTTAGATTTTAGCTTCACTCCCGTGGGTCGTCCCACTGAGGTTAGGCTGGAGTTGACTTCTGCATGTGAGGTCCCGGGGGTATCCCAGATTCGCTAGGGAACCCACCAGCTCCCGGTGCCACCAGGCTTGCTCTGCAGCCGGCTGCCTTTCTGTCCTGCGTGGTGACTTACAGGGACAGAAGGAAGGAGAAATGATCCAAACAAAAGAAACAGGGCAGAAACATAAACTAGATCACGTTGATTCACAACAGCACTCGATCATTAGTAACAAAACCCCTACTAAACCAAACGAACTATGAAGTGTCTGTAGCAGTGAAATCCAGCTGCCAACAATGTTATTGTAAAAAATAGCCATGGGTACTGTTTGCTGTAAGTGCTAAAGCCGAATGCGTGTGCAATAAAATAGCTTTTATAAAACCTTGCTTTTGTATCATCCCAAGCTTAAAATGCTATTTGTGTTCAGATCTACAGAGGAAAAAAAAAAAACCAACACAACTTGAGGTGACTTTTGTTTTAAGACTGTTTTAAATTTATAACTGAGCTGGCTAAAATGCTTTTCATCAAAGCACAAAAGTTTCATGCTGTAATTAATGGCAAGTGATATCTAACGCAATAAAACACCATCATTTGAGTGTTCTTACAAGACTATTTATGACTGGATATTGAAACTGATAATGATTCTGCCATTTGTCCTCATAATTTATTATTCCAAGGAGAGGCAAGTGGTGTTAAGGGTTCACGATCCATTTTATGAAAGAGTGCTGAATTCAGCTTTTTATGGGTGTAAATGACAATGTTTGGCGCTCTCTGGAAAATGTGCGTGTGACAGCGAGTGCAGACCCTACTGAGGGGTCGAGATGGGGGGTGTTAATGCTCTTTCGTAGCGAGGGGAAGCCCCTGGCTGTGTGATCCAGTTGCAGGTAGCGTTACTGGGACCAGTGCAATGACTCAGTCATCGTCTCAGCAGGATCCCTTGGAAGACCCGGGCAGGATTTTTTTGGAAACCTTGTACCTGACGTCTGAGCTAGATAATCTCACAAAGTATCACTTCGGGCCGCCAAAGCTGAGTTCACTGTAAGCAACCTAATCCAAAGCCCGAGGAAGATAATGGAAAGAATTACTGACTCTGGCAAGTCTTGTGTCAGGCCGAAACAAAAGCTCGACTCTGGAGGAGACTTCCCTTGGTCTTGCAAAGCGCCAGCCAGACTGTATCCCTCTGAGCACAGCCCTTTCATATCGCACCGGGCCAGGGCTGATTTACTGAACACTCAGGCTCTGATCCTCACCTTATTCAGGCTCATGGAAACCTGGAGGAATTTCTTTAAAGTCGATGTTGATGCAACTAATGGAAAATCTGAGTGAAGTCAGACCTTGGGGTTTTTTTGGACTGAGATCTGAAAAACAGAGATGATACTTCAGTCTGCCGGATTCCCGGACCCGAGAGTACGGCTTTCTGGTTTTCCCCAGCCTGCTGTTCATTTGCTGTGGAATAAGGTGCTGTAGGTAAAGATTTGCATTTCCATCAATAGCCCTAGCAGCAGTCTAATGAGTTTCTTGCTGCTTTGCAAATAGCTTGGGGTGAATCTGATGCCACAGAAGCAGAGAGCAGGATGTGACCCGTTTTCTTTGCTTTTCAAGAGCTACGGTCCGTTCCTCTTCCCTTCCGCCTCCCCTCGTTTATTCTAATCAGCATGTCAAAAGGGAAGTCGCTCCTTTATTGGAGGTTATCCATGTCAAGGGAAGTTATGTTTCCATCACTATCTGGGGGCCCATCAGCAGATGAAGATGGAGAGCAGTGACTCAGAATGACTTTGAAGCAACACCCAGCAGCGACTGAAGACAAGAACAGAACCTTAGCTGACGTTTAAACTAACCCGATACACAAATAAAACCATTCTGCTAAATTATGCATCTTTTTACTCTTGGCTGTTCTTAAAGGAAAGGGACTGGGTGAGTGTTTTCTATGTGTGCCTCTTTTTTTCCCGTGCTGGGAGCTGAGTGACAGATGCACACTGATGGAGCATAGTGCATTGATTTTTGCGGCTGCAGTACTTTGTGCTGAAAAGAAATACAGCCTTTAAAACGATGGAGGGCCCCTATTCAGAGAAAAAAAAAGCAGTGAGGCGTATGGGTGCGTTTTGCTGAATGCGCCTTAGTTATCTGCTTCGAGTTAAGCACGTGCCTAAATGCTTTGTTGACCAGCATTGATGGGAGTGCATTTAACAGTAAGTTTGAGTTGAACTAAGTAATGGCTAAAGAACAAGCAGGAAAAATAAGGTAGCAGGGATATTGAGAAAAATCTATCTCTGTTCCACTAATCATTGGAAACCAAGAAGTAATGTGTTAACTGTAAAGCTTTTCCCCTGGTGGCACAAACACAGATAGGTGCCATTGCTCGCGCACTCCTTTCTCTTCCCAGCTGAGAAGTAGGGACAGTGAGTTGATAGCTGGTTTCAGCTCCTCAGTTTTACAACGGCTCAGGCTGTTCTCTTGTTGTCACTGATTTCACTCTGCTCTCGCCAACGCAGCTCCTGTCCAAACCTTCCTGAGATCCTGTGGCTGAGCCTTCGCCAGATGCAACTTCACTGACCACGAGGGAGATGCGTCGGTTGACCTTGAGCAATGACCTGCCCCCGGCTTTCATTTAATGGTTCTTATTCAAAACTTTTAGGGAGGGTGGGGGGAAGATGAAAGATGTCTCATTTGATTTGGGTATTATTGTATTAGTTTTCCTACTGCAATAGCGCTTAACAGCTGTAGGTGTGGACAAGCACGGTGTTGCACTGTTGTACAGATGTAGATGAAGTATCACGCTTGGGGCCCTGTTTCTCTTCCCTCTGTGTCTTCTGTAAGTGCATAACTAGAAAATGCAACCCAATTTTATCCACCCAGAGTCATCTGTTTGTTTGCCGCTGTTCCCTAGGTGCCGGCTGTGGCGGGCAGGATGCAGAGCAGCATCAGCCTGGTTTGCAGCGGGGAGGACGTTTTGCCAAGACCTGTTTTTAAAACGGTGTCCTATGAAGCACTGCTCCTGTAATATTTTAAGGTAAGGCTGTATCTTTCTGTGGTCTTCCAAAAAGATTCAAGCATCTCACGTGTCAAGGAAGCCGCGGTTTGCAAGTGGGAAGGCCAGTGTAAGTGGGTTGCTTTAATGTTTATCCTCCTGCCCTGCCTCCAAAAAAAATTGCTGCTTCTGATGGGGGCTGGTGACCTGGTCATAACTCTAATGTCTGGAACATGGCTTGAGTCACCTCTCTGATAACTTTAGCTCACCAAATTCAGTGTGTTCATTTTTGGTGAGTCTGCTTGAAAAAAAAAGTCAATTTTAAGAGGAATCTTGCATCTTTAAGGGAGAAAGATCACACTTTTTAGAATATGTATATCATTTGAGAGCAATCTGTCTCATGGATGGTCGCAGCTTAGTCTTCTGTGAACATGTGTCCACATCACAAAATGACCATGCAATTTAGCATGACAGGCAAGAGGCATTTTAAAGGTCATTATGGAGATACACTGGCTGATCTGCCTGCAAAAGCTTGCGGAGATTCTGGCTCAGCCTGTGTTTTTGTGTTTCCCCCTCTCTTACACTAACTAGCAATAAAAATTTAAGCTGTGTAGCAAAAATCCTTTTGTTTCAGGGGCCAGGCAAACGTCCCAGGTTTTGTGTTTATTTATAGATGAACTTGCTTGCGAGACGGGTTTTGTAAAATTGGATCCAGCTTTCCCCAGAGCCGAGCCAGTTCCATGGCTTGTGTTACCGGCAGCTGGTTTTCATGGGGAATATCTGGCCGACGCAGAGGAGCGCAGGACCCGGGGGAGGGCAGTGGGGGATGTAAGAGGTGGTGCAGGAGACGCGTGGCCCCAGGTTGCCCCCTACCTGAGCAGGGTCCTTTGGTGTTGGACTGACAGGTCAGGAAGAGTATGAGGGTTGAGGATAGAGGACAGGTTTGAGGTGACAAGCTTGTCCTAAACCAAACACAAAACCCTGTGCAGATCATAGAAACCTCTGACATGTAAAAATGCAGCAAGGATGTGACAAGAAGAGGTGGCCTTCAGTGGCACGAAGGTTGGGTAGATGCCAGCTCTCCGGGGTCGACAGGGACACTCACATTAATGTGTTTGCAGAACCAGTCGCAATATTTACCATGGCCTTCTGGGGCTTGGCCCTGCCCTGTCTCTGATGGCTGGCAGAGGTGGCAGTCCCTGCTGGGACAGCTGTCCCACCTACACCATCCCACGTGCTGAAGGTCAGGCCACCAACCGCTGTCCCATGGCTGCATGGTCTGACCCCCAAACCCTTTTGTTTGCAAAGCCCTGGGAGAGGAGAAGGTTTTGTTCAGTAGCGTTTGTGGAAGTGGTCCCAGTCCCCGGGAGGGGCTGGTGCTCTCTGGCTTGGGGGTATTTTGTTTCCTCCTGCCTGTGCTCTGCATTGGCTCCTCGGGTTCAATGATAATGCGAACTGTCATCCTGAGAAATATACGGGCACCTGTTTACCATTCGTGGAGCAGCACTGCTCTGATGACACAGCATACATTACCCAAAAGTTCACTGGAGGACGGTGAAGGTGATCAGGAAAGGAAGAAAGTTGTTTTTCTTCCAATGGCTTGAGAACCAAGTCGTAAAAGGTGAAATGTTCTCAGGCGGCTGTAGCTGTGCCTGTGCTGCCGGGGACGGGCTGGGCTGGGAGACCCTGGCCGGTCCTTGGGGGATTTTTTTTGTGTAATTCAGACTCTCTTAATACCAATGTCCCACCCTAGATGTCATGCAGTCACCTGAATCTGCTCTCTCCTGGCTTAACGCTGTCAAACAGCGACGTATCTCATTTCCCAGCGCGTGCCCTGGGACACGTCTGCCCTCGTGCTCAGCCCCGCACACGCGGTGCTGCGTGTGACGGTGGCCCCGGCGTCCTGGCATTGGCACTTTGTCGGTCTCAGCCACGCCAGGTCCCCAAAACTTTGAAAATCTCTTTCAAAGCCTTGCCGGGCTGCACATCTCCCGCAGATCAGGCTTGCACCTGCTGAACGTCTTGGGACACAAACGGCCCGACAGACTCACCGTGACAAGATGCTGCTCACGCTAATGAGTTTCGTGTCCTGCTGCAGTGGATGGCAATTAAAGGGGGCTGACGAGACTGAGCCGGCGGGCACGGACGGCCTGTGTGGTTGCGAGGAAAGCTGCGGCTGACGTACGGCGAAGGGTGCAGGAGGGACGAGCTTTTCTCAGAGCATCACACTAGAGGGTGCCAGATTGCTTTCCTCCGCGCCGCTGCCTTCCCTCGCGCAGGTTTGGACAGATTTGGCTTTGTACATCTTGATGGCTCCTTCCACCCCTAAATGCTCATTGTACGTGCACAGCCTTGCTGCTAACCGGGCGGCAGAGCACTGACCACCCCAAAATCCATGCCATGGACATGCAGTGTCCTCCTCTGCACAGGCTGGCTTGGTCCAAAAGAGCTTGGTCCAGAGCTGCTTCTTGAAATTCAGCAGTGGCCAAAGAGCAAATTGGGTTGATCGTGGGACATACCTTGACCTGGGAGCAGGAAGGGTCCCTGGTCTTGGATGGGGAGCCCAGAGGCTGGGATGAGGGCAGCTGCCCTCAGTCCCCGCCAGTGGGAAGGTTGGGCATTATCCCTCCCGTGCCGTGGCAGGTTCATGTGCCTCCCGTGTACTCCCTCCGGTCAGCACATCCCACAAATCTGATGAGATGTTGCTCTCATTGCTGGCTCTTTGCGGCCCTTTTTCCTGCCTCCTGGACCATGAACCAGCACCTCTTGTTGTGCCTGTGCTCTGGAGATGTCCTTCCTGAGGACAGGAGGTTGAACTCGCCTCCCTGGATTTCCTTCTTGCTTCTTTCAGATAGTTGCATTTCAGGTCGTGGTCCGTCTGAATTCTGCTCCTCTCCTCTCGAGCACTCGCGCCCCTTTTGGGCTTGGTCCCACCACACATTTCACAAGCCCATTCTCTACCCTTCATCAAAGGCATCAGTCAAGACATTGGCCAGATCCAGATCTGAGGCCAACCTCTGGGTTTGGGAGTGAGCCATCACTAACCACTTTGCATGCTGTCTTTCAGCTGCTTGTGCCCGTTCCTCCTTAGCTTTTCCCACAGCCTGGGGCTATCATCAGCTGCGCTTTCCGGGCCCAAAGCATCCACAGTACAAATTCACCAAGATCCATGGATCTGACCACAGACACTGCTGTGCAGTTCCAGCCCTGCGAGGACGTTCCCGCCCTGGTGGGGGTCTAGGCTGACCTTTCTGACGTAACTGTAATTCGTTAGGACAAGAGCTTTTCCTTCCAGACTGGTTGATGGGTGTATCCAGTGTACCAGACTCTCATCCACATTAACTGAAAGCCCTTGGAAGTACCTCTCCTCCCCAGAAAGGTGGGGCTGGCACCGCTGATCCCTGTAGATTTGAAATTGTCTTCTAATGTGAGACACGACGAGTCTGTAAGAGAAGGGGGAGTATAGCAGACAGATGGGAGAAAATAATTATAAACTCCAAATCCCCCAAACTGTAATCCCACCCATGCACAAACACACTCTCCCCCACATACCAAGCAGAGTTTTTACCCCCAAAATGCCTATAGGGACTCCCACTCCATAAAATCTGTAGTAATAGTAGAGATTAGATATTGCAGGGGTGGGTAGCAAAATATTGGGTGGGTAAAGCTGCGTAATGGTAAATTAGAAAAAACCTGATTGCTGAATACCAGCAGGGTAAATGTTTCTCCAGTGGGCAAATGCCTCCAGCTCCACCCCTGGCCATCATGCACAGGTCCAGGGATGGTTTTCCTTCTTCCTCCTGTTGCCACTGTGTGTTACTTCTTTCTCGCTCAATGTGGGTAAATTAGAGCAGAGGTGATGTGAGGCGTAATCAAACCTGTCAATTAGAATTATGTTCAGTTATACATAATAAGCCAAATTAGACCCCAGTGTAGATCTGCTGGAACTCAATGAATACGCACCGTGGATGGATTTGGCCCAGGGTTTTCATGCCATTTACACGTGTCTGTAAATGGCTAATGTGTGACAAGCTGGTGGCGTCACAGGACAACCCAAGAAGCGGAGATGTGTCCTCTAACCCATCCTAGCTGCTTGCTCCTTCAGCCAGCCTTTTGCATTCATATTTGCCCACTTTTATTTCAGACTCTGGATATTTTCAGGAATGGCTGGCTCATCTAAACACCGTCCCATTTGATTTTCCTAGAGGTGTTAGTAGTGCTCTGTTTTATCATCCTCTGAGCTTTAGAGGGGCGAGAAAGAAGCAGGACTTTCCCCCAGTTGCACAAAAAACCCTGCTACATATTCATTGCTCCTCACAACAAGCCAAGCTCAGAGGGGTTTGGGAACCAGCTGTGGGTCCTGCTCCTCAGTGATGCAAAGTATTGTGGCAACTCGTCCTTTCTGGGGGTGAATCTTTCATGGTGCTCAGCGTGAGCCACACCTTTCTTCTCAGGTTGTCCCGGTGGTGTTGGTTGAGGTGTCTGATGAGTAACTTGTGGTTTGGTTAGCAGCGAGAGGGCGTAGCCTCTCATGACTTGTCCTGTGCCTAGTTCTCTCCATCAGGCTCAGCTTGGGTGCTGACCGGTCTCCCTTGTCCCTGCACAGGTCATGGTGGCAGCATCCCACCCCAGCGAGGGCAGAGCACCTGGGAAGAGACTTGGGGCCAGCGGCTGCTGGAGGGCCTGTAGAAATCTTCTTTCATTTTCCACAAAGTTGCCTGGGTTTGGCTGCTGGGTACCACAGCCGTGCTTCACTCTCTGGTTTAGCATAATTTCCTTGATTTTTCTCATGATCGTATCAGGAGATTAAAATTCAAGGTGTTCTCCTCCTCCTTCCTGAACTAAGACCTTACTGTTTGAAAAAAACAGTGCCACTTCTCTTTTGTAGCCTTGTCCTTCTCCCTAGTCCTACCAAAGTTTGCAAGCTTTAAATGTTCATGCTTGAAATGCAAAGGAGGGCAAAAGGGGAGTGCGCCCTTATTTCGGGCACCGTTGCAGACCAACCTTTCCACTGTTGACGACCAGGGGTGTTTTCTTAGGTTACAGTGGTAGAGCAAGTAGATGTCCAGTGCTCCGTGCCTGACTCTGCAGAGTACAAACCGTTGTGCGGCCGAGGCTTTGAAATAAGTTATTCTTATTGTGATTCTTGTTTATAACACCAGATTCATTGTTTGCAATTTTGTTCAGTGGCATCCAATCAATAGCAGACAATAAAATATTATTTCGAGTGGTGTAGACGTTCCACGAGAATGTGATTGATTGCTTTAATTTCTGCCTTCCTCAGTGTTTTTACTAAGCCCTGTCTTGATTTCTTTCATTCTGCCTAGTTCTCTTCAGCATCAGCTGTTAAATAAAGTGACATATTTATTATATCAGCTTCATTTGACAGATTGCAGGGCGACATATTTTAGATTAATTTTTTCATTTATAGATGTATGTATATGTGCGTGTGAAATTATACATATATATATACACACACTGTATAAAATCAGTGTGTGTATGAACTTACTTAAGGCCAAAATTTCCAAGCACAACTAGAGATTTTAGGTGCTGTTTTTAGGTGCCTAACTTGGCACCCCTTTAACTAGCCCAAACTCAATCGCCAGCAAGTATATGATCATGCAATTTAAGTGACCGGGTTAATGTGTGTTATACGAAGTTCTCACCGGTCAGATGAAGTTTATCATCTCTTCAGATGGCTGCAGTAACAGACCGCAGGAGCACTCCTGGTTTTCCACGTCTGTCAGGTTAGCTTAACAGACCACCACTGAGAATAGATATATTAAAACAAGCCCTAGAAGGTGGCTTTAACGTGTGCTTTACAGAGATATTTCAGAAATGTCTGGAAAAGTTCTTTTTTGTGGGAATTTGTTGGAACTATTTCTGGTAACCTTCAATCCCTTGTGGAGCACCGTTGTTCCTGTAAGCCGGGTGCGCGCAGGGCATGGAGGTTAAAATCAAGCTCTTTGGGTGGTGTATATTGACTTAATCCATTTATCCCATGTAAGGATATGGGCCGTGAGATTTAGTGCGCCTCCTAAATTACAGCCTAAACGAGCTCTTTCTCCCCATAAATATTGCATGACTTTAAGTTAGGTGCCCCAGGACCTTAACAGTCAATCCCAGAAATCCAGTGTCATGGGGAACATGGCAACTGCTTCCAGCTTTAGTTGGTCAAGATATTGGGCTGTAAATCCTAGTCTTGGTGGAGGACTGAGCGTTGCTTCATAACATGCCCAGTGTGCTTTGGGTAAGGAGTTTCATAGCTGGAGAACAGCTGGGCGCTGTTAAACATCCATTCTTGATCCCCAGACGACTCCTTCTTCTTTGTGCTAATCTGAGTTTTTCATTTAAAATGGCAATTGTCTGAACTTGCTTAGCAATTTAGGATGTTCTCATAGCAGGGAAGCGTTAAAGACTACACAGACTCTGAACCGCATATTGGAAACGGAGTACATTCGTGTTTATTTTCTAATCCTTTCAAAATGTTGTTGGAGTAGGGTTTAAGCCCAGCCATCTCCCTTTTCATGAACATAGCTTGTTGTCTCTGGGCTTAAAAAAACCCACAACCACCAAACAACCAACAAATAAATCCTATTACTCCAGAATATGATTAGTGTTCTGGTTTGAGTTATAAATCACCTTCATTTAAAATGCACTGTTGCTACAAGTTAGGATTTGAAAGTACAATCATGCAAATGCCATTTGCAATGTTTTCACTCTAGTAACCTTGGCAATACTGCAAACACCTCTCCTGTTTGATACACACAGTTTGGGAAGCTCAATTGTAAAGCAGAGAGGGGGAAGCTGCCAATTTGTGACACTCCTTGGGGGGGAGGTCATTTCTGGGGTAAAATTTGGCCGCTGCGGGAGCCATACCTTTTTAGTCCACCCCATTCTGGATACTAGTGCTTTGTTTTATGTTGTTTTACGCTGGTTATATCCAGCTTTACAATATTTAAGCCCCTCGTATAAATCAAAATCACGGAGCATAAATATTTATCAGCAAAAGAAATATACTGCACAGGAGACAAGCTCGGGAACAGAATAAGCCAAGTATTGCTTATAAAGGGAAAACAAGCGGGTTACGTTTTCATTCTGTCCAGAGTTAACGTGTCACAGACCCAAGCACCTTAATTCCCTCTCTGTTTGATATTAAACATCCCAGACCAGTGTGGATATTCACACTGTGGCCACCTGTTCCTCGGGGCTGGCGGAGGGGAGCAGCGGGGCTTCCCTTGGTCACGTCTCCCTCCCGAACAACAGACCCCCCCTCCTGCAGGCACACAGCCCTGAAAATGGGCCCCCGTCCAGCGCTGCTCGACCTGCCCGTGATGGCCGGCGGTTGCTTTTGGGTGGGCCTGGAGTGGTAGGTTGGACCTGGCCACTCTTGTGTTGCTGCCTGGTGGAGCGTGGAGGATGCTTTGCAAGAGGCGTCTCGTCATGAATGTGGGAGAGCCAGAATTTCTGCTTGTGGCTGAAAAAAAAGCCCTGTAAGACGTAGCAAGAAACCTGCCTTTGTCAGCCGTTGCCCTCTGATTGACAAGCTGGTCTGACATTTTCCCACCCAGGAGGGTCCTTACCGACGTTGATTTTCTGACAGCAGCTGCTCTTGGAAATTCCTGCGCCCACCTTCCTCAGGCAACAACTTGCTGCTCCTGGATGTCAGCCCTGCTCGTCTTTGAGCCTGGGACACCGAAACCTGCTGTACTTTGCAGGGTGGGTGAGATGGCAGTGCATCAGCTCCTGTCGCTTTCCCGGTGGGTCCCCAAACGTTGGAGGTCACTTGCAGCTCTGCCTCTGCTGCCGGAGGTGCCTGCAAGACCTGTGCAGGGATCGACCCCGTGAGATATTGCTCTTGAGGTCTCCCAAAGTCTTTCTGCAAGGAGATGTTCTGGCAGTTCTGATCATAAAAAGCAAGCAGAAAAAAATTTTTTAAAAAGTATGACTAGAGTTTTCAGGAAAAAAGTGTGTTATGTGCATGTGTGTCTGTAGGAGAAAGTATTGCTTATGGCTGACTAAAAGTATCAAAACTAACCTTAGAGATGCTTGTGGCTGCTTGAACCTCAGCTGATTTCCAGTGTTGAATTTATTAGCAAAAGTGTGTGAGTTAAAACTTTGACTTCTCTAATGCAGTTCACATGATAATCTCATTAGGTCTAGAAACCTCATCCAGTAGTGCAGAAGAATGGAAGTTGCCTAAGTTGAATGTACCTGCAGAAATGGAGAACTACAGTTAGCAGTAGCTTGGCTGAGTGCAGGAGGTGGCTGCGTGGCTGGTTGCTCTGGTCCCCATCACCTCCACGTGAGCAGGATGGGAGGGATCCCCCAGGCTGAGCCTGTTGGGGTTCGTGGGTGGGTGGAGAGCGCCTTGAGGGCAGAAAGCAGGACCCGGGGAGTATTTCCCATTTGCAAGAGCAAATGGCTCTTGTCCTTCCTGCAAAAGGGGAACGCCATCGCGTGCCCTGCCTTTCCGCAGCGCACGCTTTGTCCGGAAAGATTTTACTTTGAAACAGAACACCTTTGCTGTGCCTTTCCAGCATGGGTAGCTAGCACGAGCATGAAAGCACCCAGCTGCCGGGCAGGGGGGCTGCATGGGGGCCCTTCCCGCCTCGGCAAGGGTTCTTTGTGTGACCGTATTTTGCATCGCCTTTTCAGGCAGGCATTTTGCAGCCTTTAGCATTGTTCAGGTTCTATAGCAGAGTCAAATGTTAATCGGTTTGTTGTAGTAAAATGTTTTATGGGACGATTTAGCTTTAGCTGTACCCTCCCCCTCTCCCCCCCTTGTTTTTCTTCAAAAAGGGAAAGGACCTGCGTGGTGCTGTTTGTCAGGGCTCCTGATCACGCTCGCTGTCCTTTCCTGCTCAAGCAGGGAGTGCACTTGGGTAATAATGTCGTGTACATGTGGGATAGGTGTTTCTTCCATCCACGGTCTGCAGATGATCCTGTCTTTGTTGGCTTTGAGCAGGATTCATCCCACCCCACACAGATACCCAGTCTGATGGCTGTCCCCAGGGACAAGGGCAGTGCTCAGGAAGATTGTTGTCCACGACGGGGTCACGTTTTCCACCAGTCTCCTTCAAACGACCTGTCCCATGTCAACCTTCCAGTCCTCCCCTCACCGCCTGTGGCACAGCTAGGCTCAAAGCATTGGGCACGTTCCCCGGTGTTGGTAGCAGTCTTTCCAGTTTGGAGGGGCAAATCAGGAAATAACGTGTGTTTCTAATGCAAAACCGTTATTTGCAAAACAATCACTCATCATTTTGGAAAATCACGTTTGGAGCAAGGGAAGGATAGGGCGCTGAGACAAGCTTATGGTACATCAGGCTGCTTAATGTCTGTTCTTCAGCAGCTTCTCCAGGATTAGAGTCCTTGTAAGGTCTCAGCTGTGTTGGAGGCTGATTCTGGGGTGCTGAGATGCTTCAGGATCCATGGGCATGTTGTCTGTGGCTAGCTGACTTCTGGTTAAAAAGGTACCTGGAAGACAACACAAGTGCATTATGGACACCCTGAAATCCTCCCTTAAAACTTTTCAGACCAGTGTTATACAAGAGGAAAGGCTTTGGAGTAGGATGTCTGGAAGCAGACATCTTCCAAGTGCTGTGGCCACAGGGGAGAAGCACGCAACCAAGCGGCGAGCCAGGAGGGAGAAGAAGCAGAGAAAAGAGAATGAAATCTCACTCTTTAGAAACTTTCATCCTCTGTCTGTTACCAGACCTGCTTTTATCCAAGTGAGCACACAGCAAAGCAAACATCTGCATCACAAGGAAGAAACTATCATGTCCATGGCTACCGTGGACAAGCGTGTTCAAACAAGACTGACTCAAGCCAGAGGTAAAGATGGTGCTGGCACCTCAGTTGACCTCACCAGCCATCTGAAAACCTCACCACAGGTGCAAAAAGACACACCTGGAAACAAAGATACTATTTGGATGCTCTCCTGTTTAGGGCATTTCCATAAAATTCAATGGCAATAAGAACAAGAGCATCCTCTAAGCATCAAATGCGATTCTATGGATTTTTTTCTGCATCCTGTAGAATTTAATACAAATCAAGATGCCTTCTATGACTGTCTTTAACAATTTATTTTCTATTCAGTTCTGTTGGCAGGATCTGAAACAGAAAACATACAGTTGCTATTAAAATATATAGAGCACCCTCCTAAGGATTTTGGTTCTGAGATCAATAAAGAAGTGTGTTCCCCATCAGTTAAGGGGAACATTCTCCCCTAATCCCTTTGTCAGAGGTCTTAGACCATTGTTAGAGGTCTTTAGTCAGCTTCAAAGAAAATCCCTCCGCTTGGAGGCCTAGGATCCAAAATTCACCCTCTAACAAAATTACTTGGACGTGATTTAGTGTTTTGGAGGGCCTTTGCAGTGTTGAAACGAGAATGTGCAAATGCATCTTGTCTCGTGCTTGTATTGTGCAGGAATCCCAAATCATGAACTTCTGCAAGAAAAAGGGCTGGAGGGAAAATTTCCATGCATGCTGGCAAGGCAACAGGCATGCTAATTAGCTGGGCTGTTTGCTGCTCTGGGTCTCAAAGGACCTGGGTCTGTTCAGGGATTTCTTAATTCTTTCCCTCATTTCCCACTTGTTTAGTTGTTTTGCTTTCTTCTTTTGGCCTTCACCTGTTTGATCTTGTGGGAACAGCTATTAAAGACTCTGAGGAGGCCTGTCAGTGAGTAATTGCTAGCACCCAGTAATTAGTTGAACTAATCAGAGGTGGTTAGTTGTGATGGGATAATAAATATAGTAGCCCACCACTGTGGTTTGCAGAGTGGAGGTAAGGCTGCTGAGGTGACTGCCAGCACTTGGGAGTAGGCAACACATGAGAGGTACAGGGGCCTAGTAGGGGTCATCTAAACTTGGCTGTGGGTCCTCATGCAAGAAATTAAGTGACTGTTGGTCTTGGTAGCCTGATGTCCAGGCACATTCAGCCCCAGCGACTGAGCTGCATGACTTCCAGGTTTCATTACGCCAGCATGACTTGTCATTCCTTATTCCAACTTGGAGTTTCAGTTCAGAGGGTCGCGATGCACCTTGGATGGAAAAGCTCTGTCTTTTCTTGCCCCTTGTCTATAGAGGTGGCTCTGATGTGGAATGAGAGCTTTGAAATCACTACCCAGGATTTTGATGAGGATCTCTACCACCTGAGTCCTTCTCTGTTTGGGGAACTCTAAAACCCGAGTACTTTGCATTGCTATTTTTCTGCCCTCTGGCTTGCTCTGGTAAAGGGCATGTTTTGTGATCCTTATCTGTGTGAGAAAGTAGGCTTTGGCCCATTGCACCACCTGAGACACCGATCTATTGGATCAAAGCTCCTACATCAGGCAGTGATTGAGGTTTCATACCTAACAGGCAAGTGCAGACACTATCAGAGCCTGGCTGGGGTGAGCAGCACCCTTCAACAGAGAATGTCATAGAATAGTTTGGGTTGGAAGGGGCCTTTAAAGGCCATCTAGTCCTTTGGTTGGCCGTATGGACTGTGAACGCACATTGTCGGCTCATCTCCAGCTTTTCATCCACCAGCACCCCCAAGTCCTTCTTGGCAGGGCTGCTCTCAATCCCTTCGTCCCCAGCCTGTATTGATACTGGGGTTGCCCCGACCCAGGTGCAAGAGCCTGCAGTTGGCCTTCTTGAACCTCGCAAGGTTCACACAGGCCCACTTCTTGAGCTTGTCCAGGTCCCTCTGGATGGCATCCCAGCCCTCAGGCGTGTCAACTGCACCACTCAGCCTGGTGTCATCCACAAACTTCCTGAGAGTGCACTCGATCCCACTATGTCAAAATGTTGTACTGTTTCCTTTCTCTTCTCTTAAATTTTAGACAGTACGCCTGTCATGCTGCTATTTCATGCCTTTGTCTCTGAACAAGCATGTCCTGGTTTTCCCTTGCAGAGTTGCCCTGACTGTGTTCTCCTTGGTTATGTGCCTCAACTGGAAGAGATCATTGTATTTTGCTCTCCTCATATTGCTGACTAGAACTCTAGACCATGGCTTGGGTGGACCACTTGTGCCAGATATTGTCGTCTGCTGACAAGAGGCTTGGTTTGCTTTTCCTTTTTGTAAGCAATGACTGTGAATGAATTACGTGTAGATGTGGCACTTAGGGACGTGCTTTAGTGGTGGACTTGGCAGTGCTGGGTTAACGACTGGACTCGATGATCTTAAAGGTCTTTTCTAACCTAAACAATTCTATGATTCTAAGTACTGGATCTAAAGCAATGACAGGGGAACCGAACCACCTCTTTCCTCCCCCCCTCTCCTGAGGATGGACCTCATTTGAATGGAGGCTCCTGTTGCTGTCCTGTGTAGAGCTTGTGTAGAAATTTCTGACAAGATGGTAGAAAGTCGTTCATAGAAGCTGAAACTTTATGTTGGAAGGGTAAAATTTCTAGCCACAGAGAAATATCCTCATCTAAAGTACCTGAAGATGGGATGAGTTTGGTGGTCACCCCAGAAGGGAGAAACGGAAGCTCATGTCACTACTATGGCCTGAAGCTCACTGTGCTGCATCCTGCGTGTATTGCCCTGCTCACAGTTTATTATTTATTGCAGATGGGTTGTTTTTCTCCTCTTGAGCCTTTTCCACTCCGTATAGGTAGTTCAGTAACCACTGGGCAGGGAGAAGGTAGGAAAGAGATTTGCTTCCTTTCGTCCCTCCTTCCCTCTCCCCTTTGAATGTCTGCAAGTCTGTAAGATTGCTGCTTTGCAGAACCAGATTTAAAAATGCCCTGTCGTGATCACCAGTTCCTACCCAGACCTCGCCCTCCTGGGAGGTCTCGATCCTGCCGCCGGGGAGGTGAGGGGTATGAGGACGTCTGCGTATCCCTATGCCTGTTTCCCACAAAGGAACATTTCAGTTATTCTGACACTCTGTGGGTTTTTTTGTTGTTGTTGTTGTTTTGGGGTTTTTTTTTTGATCACAGTATTCATTTTTCATTTTTAAAGACCATCGACACACTCCCTCCAAATATTAACTTTCCACTCCTCTCCTGTGATGTGTCGGAGACCCTTTGGGGCAGCTATGAGCACCATAGATTACCTTCAAAGAAATTGGGTTTTTCCTGTTTTACCTGTTGGCTTTCATCACTTGTTCTTCAACCTGGAAAAAAAAAACCAAACCCAAACAACCCCGTGCTCAGGAACCCGGACAGACTGGATTGTACCAACAGGATAAGACACAAACTGTACCTTACACTACCAAGCCCACAAAGCCCAAATCCATTCCAATTTTAATTGCTTTTAAACACCTCGATGGCCTGTACGGCTTACAGAAAATCTAGTTTGCTTTGTCTACACGTCTTGCTTGTTGTTTCCCTTTCTCTTGCTGTGTCCTCTTGTCTGTCTGTCCTTGGCAAGAGAGAAGCTGCCACTTCTTGAGCATTAGAGAAAAGCGTCTCACACTGTGGGCTTATAAATAATAATAGAAACCTATGGCTGTTCATACAGTAAACGCAAGTTAAGCACCATCTGTATCTGGAAGAAGTATTCATATTTTATGAGAAACTCAGCCCAGGCAGCTAGGCACACACAATACGGAGGTGTCCTGAAGAGGTGAACAAATAGCAATCTAGGCTATAAATTGTCTTTCCTCACCAGGAGAGGGGACCTGTTTGTTCTTCCAGAACCACTCTGCTTTCTCACACCGAGCGTGGCAGGGGGTTCAGAGGGGTGCATGCACGAGTGCGGGGTCATCGGACGTTCTTCTCACTGAATCTTAACGTAGATATTTTCGCCACAAACATAACACTAGAAACAATCAACAGATGATAAAAATGTGTTGTATTAATGACCTATTTCATATTCAAGTTCAGTTCCAGAATTCCCTTCTCAGCCACTAATTTGCATAACATTTTATTCACGCTCGTTAACCATCAGGAGACTCTCTAACTCGGCAAAAGTGGATATTCATCAATTTCCCTTTGATAATGAATTGATACGACACCGAAAACCATTGTAAGCCTTCCTATACCTGCTGCAGTACCTGGAAAGTGCGTGTCGTGCAGCCCAGTCACTTCATATCTGACAAGGATGCCTTGGGGGAATTTTTCTGTTTGATTTCAGTGGAATAAATGAGCCCTGAAGAGAGGCAGTAAAAAATACGAGACCATGAGTGCATGCTAATGAACCCAGGCCTGCCTAACTGTGACGATTTCCAAAATCGCCCCAAAACGCTGCCTGAAGTCCAGAAATCTCTTCCAGTTCGCAGCTGAAGCCCTCAAAGCTGCAGGAGTGTTACCATGAGGGAAAGAGAGGCAGGGGAGGAACCAGCATGACCAACAATCAAAAATCGATCCTAAATCTGATTGATCGACCAGCTTGCATCCCTCCTGCCGCTGACCTGGACCATGTCAAACTGCATCAGGTCTTCACATCAGAGCAGCCGTCACCTATCACGTGAATGGAAAGCAAATGACAGCCCAATGTGCAAGTGTGGAGAAAACCAGACAATTTTTGATCACGGAAGGCTGTTGAGTAGCCTAGGCCTTTTTTTTTTCCCCCGTCTTTTAAATGCTGCTGGAAAACTTGATGCTTGGGACACACTCAGGTTTTTTTTTCAGAGCTCAAGGGACTTGTCTTAATGTCAATGAAATTCGTAATGGTAATGGCACAGAGGAACCCAGCAAAAATAAGTTTAGTGTGGCACATTGTTAAGGGAGGGAAACTCAAACATGAAGACTAATTTGGAATGGCTTGTTTCTACACAGTCCAACTAGACATGGAGAAGCTTCAAATTCTGGTGTTTATTTCTGAAATGTGCAAAATATGAAATGTGTGTGTATGGCTGTGCATGCCTGTGTGTGTCTGTGCTCTGGGGACTGAATTGGAAAGCTTCCCAATATTTGGTCCAGATGTATCAGCAAGGGACAGAAATATAGACCTTTTTTGGGGTGATTCATCTGATTCAACTTAGCCATTTCTTTTAGAATAGGATGCGTTGTGCTCTCCATTTTGTGGTGGTTTTAATGCTGACTACAAGGAGGACTGTGGTGGATGGCTGAGCTCTAGAGGTTGTCATTGCTGTCCGTGTTTAACCAGATGACAGCTTGGGCCATGCCAAGCACAGCAAGCCTTGTTTGCCTTCAACTGTCCAGCGAGAGAAATACCTCCTGAGTAAGGAAGTCAAAAGCCACCAGTGACCTGGGTGAACCTGTAGCAGGTTTTGTCCCTGATCAGCGAGGGAGGACCATACCCAGCCCAGCAGCTCTTTTTAGAAAATTTGCTAATGGGGTGTAAAAAAATAAAATGAGGCTAGAAAAAAACATAAGTGCCAGTCAGAATTAGGACAAGGTGGATTTGTCTCTGCATGGGAGAAGGAGGTGTTGGAGGGGCCCTTTCTCACCCCTCTCTGCTCTGGATCCGGAGGGACTCTGCATCTAACAGCCCCAAGTTGGAAGTAATTCTAGGACAAAGCCGAGGCTCAGTTAATAATGTAAGACAGTTCTGGGAGTGGGGGTAGGGGATAGCCTGCTGTTCCTTGTATTGATCAGGAATTAATGTCTAACCTTTAAAAATGCAGTAGAGAAGCTCAGTGCGATTGTGAAACCCTGCTTTGTGCTGTGATCAGTTACCTCTGGGGACCCGCGAGCTCAGGCTGCTGATTACAGATGCATTTGGAAAAACCTGAATTTTCAATTTTTCACACGAATCTCATAAAGCGAAACGGACTCCTGCTGGGATTTATGAAAACTGGTTTACTCTCCGCTGCACTCAATACATCTACTCCTTAGCTAAGCTGGGAGGGTGCTCCGACCGGAGAGGCACTGCAAGAATTATTCCACCCTCAGCAAGTTAATTGCTGCATCGTCAAGTAGCACAGTTATCCATCCTGTCCCTTCTGCTTTCTCTCTCTTTTCCCCCCTCTTCCTCTCCAAGAGCTGACGTGTGATGTCTTTTATTTTTTTTCTCCTCCTTGCCATCTGTTTCATGTTTGTAACTTGGGGAGGGTGGGTGTGTGGTAGTGGAGCTTGCGATGAAGTTTGCTGGTGGAGGCATTTCTTTCACTCTGTTAATGAGATTTGTGTTTTCGTTACTCCCAGTTCTAAGGGCCATGCAAATAAGACTAAATTATGCATTAGCGGTATGCCCCAGTGTTTAAAACATTCTTATTGTTGGGGGACACCGGCTCCATCCGTATTCCTCCTTTTCATGGAATTCAATTATATTTAAACTATTAACAGGGAAAGTCTAAAAATTCTATTAAAATGTCAGTTTAATAAATCTTCCTAGGTTTAATCTTTCATTTCTGGACCGGGGGAAGGGGAGGATGAATTATGACAGTTTTAAGTTTTCCCAGAGCAGCCCCTGCGTGTTAAATTGTCTGTAACTCTCAAAGTGTTTCGGAACTTATCTCTATTTGTAAAACAATTTGAGGCAATAGGAGGGTGCCTGGGGTATTTACTGGAATCAGACACTTCGGGTCCGGATCCGAAACACGCCGTGGTTGGGGGAATTTGGAGCCAGGCCTTCAGCTCAAACCATTACAGAGAAACGAGGGAAATGGGGCGCTTCATGTCCGGTCTCCACTCCCCTCTCCAGGCTCTCAAAGTTGAGGTTATCCGCCTTTAGACCTGTGATTTGGACTCAGCCCTATTAAATACCACTTAGATTGCTGTTGCTTTTCATTCCTCTCTTCCTCCACGTGCCACTTCAGGAATATCAAGGGACCTACAGTTATTCCGGTCGGGACCCCATTGTGCTGAGCACTGTGCGAACATCTCCTGTGAGTGATGCTCTCTTCCTCCCCTCTCTGCGCGCTGTACTTCGACCCTTAGTAAATGCCAAAATCCTGTCTCCTCTGTTTGCTTCAGCTAACTCCTGATTTGAAGCTGTTCCAGTGTCTAACGCACAGGGAGTTTTCTACTATCTATCTCTTCTCAGCATTCCTGTGCTTGAAATCAGGATTCATATATGACCATATAAAGAGATTGCAATGTTTCAGCCCAAATAAAGAAAATCCAGCTCTCGGTCCTGCATCCTTCTGACTGTGACACAGAGGATGCAGGTGAGGTGATTGCTTTGAGACCTGGGACGTGAACGGAGCATACAGGAGTGCCTTGTGACAGGGCGGCTCCTACCAGGTGGATATTCAAGAGCTAAACAGCCCTTTGTGTGCGGTTTTGTGGGCACCATCTGGGAGGGAAAAGAAGATCCAGGTGGTTATTAGACCCGAGTGAGTCTGCTTGCACCTGAAGTCCTCCTGGGCCTGTGTGGAGACAATGATGAGGATGTTGTGGGTGATGTATTTACAGAGCAGTTGGTAGTACTGTTCTGCCTGTCCCCTAAAAATGTGGAGCTTTGGTAGTCTTTAAATGACAGTGATGGTTGCAGAGAGCTACGAGTGGCAGGTCTGATGCTGCTTGGAGGGACTTAGCTGGGGTTCCTCTGGAGCTGCCTACGAGTGGCGATGGATTGCGATTTCTGCTGGCTCTGCAGGCATTGCTCATGTGTCGGGGGCAGATCCAGGAGTGGGAGCAAACCCAACAAGTGTGGGCTCTTCAGAGGATGGACACTGAGAAGAAAAATCCAGCTGTCTCACCGTGGCATGGACTGATGCCAGAGTTGATGCACATGAGGATCTATATTGAGATGGAAGAGATTTTCATTAGTTTCTTGGCTTTGCTGGGGAATCCCTGTGTGCTCTCAGCGAACTGCCTGCACAGCAGGCAAATGTGGTTGGCACGGGCCCTGCCATAAGCAATGGAGTCTCCCTGATAGGAGATACTTCCATGTGGGAAATGCTGCCGTGGGTGTTGGTGACAAGGCACCGAATGTGAAACAAGTCCTCCAACAGCCCTGCTGACCAGTGACCCACGTGATGACCTAGTGAGACCAGCATTTTGCAGGGTGCCCGGCATTGCTTCTCCAAAATGGAAATGGGTGCAGTCTGGTACAACCCACCAAAAAAGTCAAACTCCTCTTCTTGCCTCCTTCTTGCAACCACATTTTCAACTTCTCCCTAATGTTTAAGCTCAGTAGCGTCCAATTGCCCTATTCCAGCCCTGGAAATGGAGAAAGCCAGTGACCAGCAAGAAGGGTCAAAATGTTCTCAGTAGCTTCTGGGGAGAAAGAGGTGATGAATGATACTGACCTAACGCCTTGGTCAGCCGGGCTGCGGTGAGTAGCTAATGCCAGGCTGCAGGGAGAGCGCGCGGGGTGCGGGGCTTTGTTTGGGTGAATAAACCATGCATGTTCATGGAATATTAATTAATAATAAATGAACATGCATGAATTATTCATGCTCATAAAAGCAAATTTGCCCTGAAGGCATAACACAAGATAGGTTTTAAGAAGGTTTTTTTTTTTTAATTTTTTTTTTACTAAGGGATGGATTTGTATAGGGCATAACTGATTGGTGGTAATTTGAATCCAAACGGAGTGTGACTGCCACAGCCGCGGTCAAGCCAGTGTATCTCAGCATACTGAACAGGCACTCCTGCTTCCACTAATGCTATTTTAGTCATTCATTTGTCTTCCAAGATGCATATAGGGACCTACTTGCTCTGAATCCCATTTGACTCTAGCGGGCCAAAAATGGTCCCCTGGGTTAACACCATTGCTGTTGCAACAGGGATGGATTTGTCCCTGCACATTCGTTCTGCTGACAGATTTGTTCCACCAGCGTGTAGCGCAGATGTCTCATACATGATGCAGGATGTCAGGTAAGATTTGAAGCAGTGAGCCGACGTAGGAAATACTGCCTCTGTGTTTTAACTGCAGATTATGCTAAACAGGCCAGCAGAACCTTTTGCTGTGCCAGTGTCTGTTCTTCTGGTCAAGAAAATAAATCTCTGTAAGAAGAATTTAAATAAAATAATGTCTTTGTGTCTTGGTGATGTGCCGCCATGCCACCAGAGGCTGCAAATTGTCCATAACTTAGGAGGTATCTTGACTTAGCTTTGGGCTTGACTTTACCAAGGTAAAAATGGGTTCCTGCAAGAGCTACATCTAGGCCAGTTGTCACTGCAGGACTGTCATGCTGTTCGCTGTGCTCTGTAAATGCTGACCTTGCAGGGACCAGGGGCCAAATGTGTTGTAGCCATGCAAAGAAATATGGGCAAGTATCTTGCCAAGTGCCCTGCGCTATTGCTGGTCTACGAAGTGAAATGCAAAGGTTTTCTCACCATTTGAGGCCATTAAAGATTCTCAGGCTGCCGTCATCCGCAGTTAGATGCTGAAACATATCCTCCCCCACCTATCCATATCCCTGTACAAGTTTCATGTCAAGATACTCCTGACCTCTCCTGAACAGACGTGGGCAAGCTGTGTAAGCTGGATGTTGCTGCACTTGGCCAGAAGCTGCCTGTTGATGGTGGGTAATTTGTAGCTCTCCCTGGGTGCTAAAACCTCTCCAAAATATCATGCTGTTCATCCCAGGGAAGCTGTCTGGGCGGTGTATGTGTGTGACATCGTGGCTGAAGCCCCTATTCTCCCTCCCCAGCCTCCTTGCACACTCCCAGCCTTCTCCCGTTTTGCACATCTGGTCAAAAATTGCAGCTGGCTTCCAAGGTGGGCTGAGGAAACGTGTCCCTGCACTGTCCCTGCTCCACAAAGACACCACAGTTTGGCCAAAGCATTGTCTCTGGGCAGGGAAATGTGGCTTGTGAGCACAGGCACGTGTGTCATCTACTGCTGCGGTGACCAGCCGGGGAAAGGGCTGCCCACGTCTCTGGCAAGTGGGTCAGGACCCGTGAAAGTGGAGGATGGTTTGGACATTTGCCGAGCGCTGCTGGAGGGATCTCGTGGGCTGGCGGGGCGGCAGATGCACGGCAAAGGATGTAGAGCAGCACGAGAGAAACACGGCGCTCGTCAGCCTTCCAGCCATCATTTCATGGGAAAACATCAGGGAACATTAAAAATAGAGGTGAGATCCCCAGACACAACTCAGGTCCGCTATGAATCTGGCCTCAAACCATTAAAATGATCTTAAACTCCTTTTTATTTCCTTTCCTATTTTTTTCTTCACCCAGAAGCCTAATCCTCAGCTAATAAAGAGCGGGGCCATAAACTCTGCTGCCTTTCCCCAGCAAGGCCATTCCCTTTGGTAAGCTGCTTCCTCCTGTCTTCATCTCCCCGTTATTACATTTTTAGTTTCTGCTTTTCCAGCAATCCTTCACTCTGAGCTGCTGCAGTTTGATCCCTTCTTTTTCTGATTCCATAACAAACATGTTTTAAAGCCTTTGCTGCTGGTCTGCAGACAGTTTTTCCAGGAAGAGTGCTTCATGTATTACAACTTAAAACATGGGTGGATTTATTAGGATTTAATGTATTGGGAGCTAAGCCTTTGGTCTCCTCTTTCATATGGCCGTGGAGACAGACAGATGGGAGCAATTTGAGTAATTTATATGTTAAGAAGTAATAATCTTTGCAACCATTTTATCCATCCAAGTGCTTTTAACTTTGATCTTTCTGTTTTCTAGCAACACCTTGTGTTTTTTCAGACTTCTTCACCTTTCAGAGATAACCATCCCTGATGACTCCTTTGAGCACTTCCCTCAGCTAAAGAGAAGCGGTGTCTGATTGCCACCGCGCCACCCGAATGTCTCCACAATTAGCTGCAATAGTTTTTGGTGGTTTAGGGGTAGGGCAGCGAAGGGAAAATGCTCTCTAGACCTTGAAAGCTGCTTTGTCCTTGCACAATGGTAAGCCGAAGCCCTAGGTCTTGCTGTGTTTAGAAGTCAGTAGATTTACTAATTAACGTTCTTCACTCAATTAAAAAGCCCTTGATCTGAGCCCATCAATAGATTTTTGGTATCTGTACAAATCTTCTCCTTGTGTTGAAAGATTTAGTGATTTCTTTCTTTCCCCTCAGACTAAGGCTCGGTAGGGATGAGACACCGCTTGGCAAAGCGGGCTTTGTCGCTCTGCTGGGCTGCGTCGAGGTGGTAGGACCCCCGTCGGGAGGCTGTCCTCGGCTGCAGCTGGGAAGTGGGCTTAATTGCAATAATTTACTGTGCCGGGTAATTATTGGATTAAGGGTCAGTGTTATAGCACCAAGGGACGGCATTGACAGAAGATAGGGCCTTGTCAGAAGAAACTGGCAGGGCTGGTGCAAAAGTGGCAAAGGCATCCGAGATACCTCTTTTTGAAAGGTCCCGCAGCTTGGGGAACAAGGCAGCTACAGCCTGAGACTTATTGTACTCTATTTAGGCTGTATCCAAGGAGGGTAAGAAGAGGAATATTTTTATTTCACCTTGCAACAGGGTAGAAGCAGTCAGTGCTACGTTGTCTCTCTTTCACCTCTTGCTATAAATACCTGCTCGTGAGAAGGATCTTCTCAGCCCACTTGGTTTGCATTTTAATTATTTTCTCTGTCTGGCACTTTTCATCTGTTGAGTTTTGTTGTTGTTGTTGTTGTTGTTTTGCAATGGTAAATTCAAGTGGAGCATCACCATGAACTGGGCATCCTGTTTAATGTGGGAAAATGCATATAAAGTTTTCTCCGTAAGAGAAAACACTGAAGTGAAAAACTGGATGAAGACAGTTTTTCCTAAGACCATTAGCACAGCATGATGCGCTGATGCCTTGAATTGACCCAAGTCCAGCGCTTTACAGTATTAGGGCCTATTTCAGTGACTTTCTTAAGAGGTTTAGGCACATGTACCCTCCAGTTAAAATCTTTGTTCTCTTGCAAGATTCACTACCTCGCTGAAGTCATGAGCCTTAATAAAATCTCTGATCATGCTCCTTTTTTTAGCAACACTTTCATCATCGGTTTTCTCATTATACCACCTTCCTGCCTTCTCTGCAGCATGGAAACCCCTATTAGTCTTGTGTGAGAAGCGTATCTAAGTTTTGGATGCGGCGGGTGGTGGCAACAGTAAGGTATGGGTGATCGGTAGGTGTCGTGAAGAAGCCGGTTCCTAAGGCCTGTTCTTACTCGGCAGTGCCATGGCCGAGCTCGCTGGATAACCTGCTGTGCGCTTGTGGCTGCCCCAGCTCGGGGTGGGTAGGAGTCGGAGGCGAGGGACCGGATCGGGGCAGGGAATGAGCCTCTATCTATGCCTTGAAGAGAAGGCAAAGCTCATGATCTGTCATCTCTCAGCTCTCACGCTGAAAGTGAAGGGGTAGGCGAGGTGCAAGCGGCACAAGTCTCTGCAACGCGTTCCCCCTTCTGTTCTCCTCTTCAACAGACAAGCTCTAAAGCCAGAGGAGTCATCAGCCCTGGGAGGCTACATGGGTTTCACATCCAAAAATGCAGATACGATTCCCTTTTGCTTGCCATGTGGTTGTCTGCTTTTCCTAAACCCTGAAGTCTCTCAGTCGGAGTGGATGGGACTCGTCTCATCAAATTGGCATCCGCAGCGTAGATGCTGACTTCAGCAGCAGTCACTCGGGGCTCCTGAAGGGTCTGCGGAGATCGAGCCAAGGCAGTCGAAGGAGTCCAGGGCGTGATTCATCTCTTCTTAAACTAGACATCTAAAATAGGTCTGGAAAGTTGTACTCAGAAAGTGCCGATTTCTCTCCGCTGGCTGTGAAAGGAGCTGACGGTGATTAGCTCAACGTCCCTGTTGTGGATGTCTGCGTCTAGTCAGATGAATCCTACCCAGATGGCTTTTGGCTGTGTTTGTATACAGAGCTCAGCACAGGGGGGCCATATCCTCAGTCGCTGTAGATGTTACTGTGATATAAATAATACTGCTAGCACGACTGAGGACACTTACTCTATGTCCCTCGTTGTTCCAGCTCCACAAACATACGTCTTGCCATCTACTGTGGTTCAATACGTGTTTGTTAATACAATAAGAACGGGGAGTGGGCGTGGGTGGGTGAGCGAGTGTACGGTGTCCAGTATGAGTAGGTTGAGATAGGCTGATATCATCAGACAGCATTTCTGCATCCTGATTGATTGAGGTGCTCTGTTTCCACATTAACTTGCAATAAAGTGCTCTCTGATGCCGATACGCATTCATCATGTGCAATTGTGGAGACTGTTTATAACTTAATTTACTCCAAGGTAATGATGATTATATCTAAATATTTATGGAGAGGTCAGTGCAAGTAAATTTCTCAGTAATTTTGTTTTGCTTTTCTTTTCTTTCTCTTTTCTTCAGCCAGCCAAATTATCTCAATGCTCCCTACAGACCTTCTGCTAATTCCTTTGTTTGCAGTGACAGTTAGTGGAGAAAGAAGGCTGATTAACTGCAGGCTGCCTCTGCGCCGAGCCAGCCAACAGCGTAACCAGAGGTGCACGCCGCGTCTCTGCCTCTTTCTTTTTTTAATTCTGACCTGCAGGAATGTCATGGGCCAGAGCTGTCTATTAGAATATATCTAAATCGTGCGTGTGTTTGTGCGAGTTAGCAACGCAAGCTCCCCACTAACGCTGTTAAAATTGATACTCTCTGCAGATGTGAAAGCGGGTGGCATCAGCTTAGCACTGGTCGTTTCTTCATCTGATGATGATTTGTTCAGCGCAAGCTGTGGCTGATCATTTTTAGGGTGGGCTCAGTCAGGAAATCAAGTTATTTTTGGCACCTTGGGGTGCTTGTTAATTCTGAGGTGTGGGCATATTTCCCCATTTCTTCTGTTTGTTCTTTCTCTGTGCTCTTTCCCTCATGCGACACACTCCACTGGGGGGATCCCATCTCTTCTAAGGGGATTTAGCCCAGTGGGGCTGTGATCTGTAGACACTTTTGAGCCTGTCTGCTAATATTTAGGACTGACTGGAGCTGGAATTTTTCAACCAGGAATTTTCTGAGGCAGCGTGGAAAATGGACCATTTTGTTATCTCTGAGGGAACAGGAATTTCACAATATTGATATGAAACAGCTGAGAAGATGTTTCATTTTGATGTCTTATGAAAAACATCTGTGGATCCCTGCGCTGCTTGGCTCTCCCTGCTCCATATGCAGAGCTCCAATACGTCACCTTATTCTGTTCCTTCTCCTCCATTAGCCGTGGTTTTGTACTCGCGTGACCCTGAATGCCGTGCTTTCTGCAGGACTTGTTGCCTTTCGCATGCGTTAGGCAAGCACTGAACGTGGAGTGTGTCCCCCGGGGGACTTGGGCAGTGGGATACCTGGCTCCTGGATGAGTGATGAACTTTGGAGGGAGACGGACGCTTATATCCTCAATCCCATGCAGGTGGCAGTGGGTAAGATGGGTCTGTAGGATCTGATTGTAGCTGGATGTCTCTTTCTCTCTTGGACATCAGCATCAACACAGGACGATCCATTTCTGCTCAAGAGGTGCGACTGCAAGACACGAACCAACCATCTGCCGATGGCAGGTTGTTTTCAGCTTTGGGGGGTGGCAGTGGCTGTGAGATGTGGCAGCTTTGGACATAAAGGGTGTGCAGAAAGATGCCTCGTGCCCACAGTCTTCCCTTGAGTTTGGCCCCCACCAGTACTCTTGTTACTGTATTCTAGCACAGTGGTCCATGTTGCCTTTAGAACTTATCCTATCTTAAACGCTGCTTTACTTCCATCCCTGACACTAACTTGTCAAGTATTTTCTGCTTTTCCCTTTCCTGGTTATATTTTCCCTGGAGGAGCAGTGGAAGCCCAGCAGCCATGTGTTCCTGCGCGAGGGCCACTGCCTCCTGCCCTCACCCTGTGCTATGCCATGGCCAAGGGATGCCCAGACTCTGTGACGGGTGATAAGTGGTCACTCCAGGTACCGATGTGTCAGTGATTTGGTGGTGAGGATGTATTTTTAGATGTTCC
Source organism: Phoenicopterus ruber ruber (assembly GCA_009819775.1). Taxonomy (NCBI): domain Eukaryota; kingdom Metazoa; phylum Chordata; class Aves; order Phoenicopteriformes; family Phoenicopteridae; genus Phoenicopterus; species Phoenicopterus ruber. The sequence continues at coordinate 7,607,452 of CM020216.1, read as the reverse complement.
TCAAAATATTTGAGTATTCAGCTGTGGCCCTTGGCTGCCTGGATCCAGCAGCTGGAAAATGGACCAGTGCTGTCCTGCCGTTCAGTCTTTATGGCGTGGAGAGAGGCAATTGTATAAATCCACTGTCAGCCTGAATCAAATGCTGGAAGAGAGAAAAGATATTGAAGTATATTGAACCACAGAGGAAAAAAAATTATAAGTGCAATCTGCTCCATTAAAAATTTCATAGGCCGTTACTTTTACAGTGCAATTAGCTTTGCGATGTCGATGCTATTGGAAGCCCAGCGCAGTGGATAATCAGAGGCAGAAATGCCTGTGCAGGTACATTTCCAGAAAACCTTTAGGTTTTAGCTGCTTTTCACGTGTTCCCGAGCGCGCTCCTAAGTCAACGCCTGTTGCTCCCTTCCCTTCAGCTCCGCTTTTCTCCTTTGCTTGTGTTTCCGTCCACAACTTCAGCAAGCCCCAGCCCCCGCGCCTCGATGTCTTTGTTGGTTGCGCAGCTGCTTTGGGAGGGAGGCACAACGGGACCTGTCGGCGGTGGGGAGCGGGGCGGCGGCGGGCGAGGGGCTGCCGGAGGCAGGCGGGGAGGGGCTTTTGTCAGGAGGGAGCGTTCGCTACCTTTGATGCCAATCATTTTGGAAGAGTTAATGCTGACACGGAAAGCAGCGAGAGGGCTTTTCATGTGAGTTCTGATGAAAAGAAAAGGATCCCGAGAGCCACATAAGCACGTTTCCATGGCTGAATGCTTCATATGAAGTTTACATTTTCTTTTTAATGCAAACTGATAGCCATTTTTTTACTGCAAGACTTGGGGAAAACTGCCCGTTTCTTTGATAAAGGGCCTGACTTTGGTCTTGTCTGCACCAGACGTGCAGTAGCTGGCATCAGGGGACAGGCTCTGCCTAACGCCATTGGGGTTTTTCTTAGCCAGAGAAACGTTTTGGGTTTATTTTTTGTACGACCCAATGCATTTCATTGCGAGGACTCTCAGCCGTGAGATTTGCATCAAAGCAATGAGAAGATTTTTACCGCCTGGTGTTTGAAACTGTTGAGCACCTTGGTTGGGTGCTCATGTCCAAAGGCTCAGGTCTGCCACACCTCAGCAGAAATTTGCAGTGGGCGGGGGGATAACCCCACTTCATAAAAGCTGCAGACAAATAGGAAGGCAGGCCCTGATTTTTCACACGTGCCGTGTGTGTGCTTGCAGCTGGGTGGATGCTCTTGGCTCATGTAGCCACGCGGCACGGGAGGTGAAGTCTGTGAGTGGACACGCACACGTGGTGGGAACACGAGTCAGACGTGCATTTACATGCGTGCCAAGGACCAGCCATTTCACTGATTAATTTGACAGTGGGTCCCATGAAAGGCACTGGGAGCTTTCTTCCCCCACCCCAAAGCCTGGAGTTTAGTGTCATGCAACTGCACAAGAATCACTAACGAGAAAAAAAAGTTGTTCTTATTCCTTCTGGCTGAAAAAGATAAATTTCCTTAAAAGCCCAGACCCTGACATTTCAGAGAACTGGAGCTGAACACAAAGAATGTGTATTGTTTCTAAACAGATGCAAAAATAAAAAAAAAATCTTCTGCTTTTCAAGCCAATCTCATGATTTCCAAACCTGGCTCATGGTTTTTCTCATGCTTCGTGGTGACAATGCCAAGCCTCTGTTGTCAGACTGCTAAAAAAGCTCATTCAGTTTCATCCAAATACCAAAAAATGAGCAAAATCAGATCAGTCTCTGACGTTTGGACAGAGGTCATGTCTCTTGTTACGATGCTGTGCCTTAGAAGAAGAAATAGGGGCAGGAGGCTGAGCTGCAACACCAAGAGTCCTCCCACTGTCTCACTTCTGTGGTCGTGTACAGAGATCCGTTATCTTCCCTCTCTCCTGAAGTGCCTCCTCACAACCTACTGCTTACAAAAAATAATTCATAATTCCAGATAATTCATTTCTCAGTGTGAAGCTGCATTGCAAAATGCAGACTACCACGTTGCTATCGGTTCTGCACAACAGCCCTACCCTGCAGTTTTCTGGTATGTCCCGTCACTGCTGGGCTTTCTGTTCCCTGGGCGCTTCTCCACCATTTCAGTACTGAAGTTTCTCTCCTTTTCCCCAGGAAAAGAGACTTCCAGCATCCAGGTCTGCTTCCAGCTCTCTCGTGTGAAAGATCTCATAGTTAAGTTTTGGACTTGCTTCTAGAAATGTGCTGGACTCCCCAGAATACGAAAGGTGCGTTTTCTTCCTAGGCTGTTTCACCACCTCAGCTCACAAATCCTTGGCTGCTTGGGTGCCCTGTGCTGTGCGGGGTCAGACAACTGGCCAGGGCTACCCGAAACAGCCTGGGCAGAGCCTGGGGTGAAAGGAGGACCCCAAATCCCATACTGGAAGGGAATCGGTAACCCTGCTAAGTTGTCAGCACTCAAAGGGCTGCAGAGGGAAGAAGGAAAATTCAGAGTACCTCCTCGCCAGGTCCGTGGTTTATTGCACGGCAGTCAGGGTGTGAGTGGCTCTTACTGTGTCAGCTATGGGGAAATACTGGAAAATCCAGGCGCATGCACCTGGTAGGTGGGACCAGGCTAAACTCCTGCAGTTCCCTGCAGCTTGAGGTCCTGATTTGCACAAAATACTATTTGTGGTGGTGTATTCCCCTACATAAAAGCGCTGGGGTGCTCCCTGTGCAGTTTGCAGAGGATCCTGGTAACCAGAGGTTTAGGATAAATCAGGTTTTTTGTTGTTGTTGCTATCGCCACGGGCAGCCTGGTGCTGCTGATCTGGGGCCAGGGTCTCCAGTCCAGCACACGCATGTTCTGCTGCCTTCTCCAGCTCTGCTGGAGGTCATCTCGCTAGCCTGTCAGGCCAGATGTTTAGCAACCAGCTTTTCCTAGTAGGAAATTAGTCCCCATCAGGTAGCAGGTGGCATTTTCTCTCCTTGCTGTACAGTCAAAGGCTTTGGGGAGCGAATATCCTCAGCCTCTCCTGCCTGCAGCTATTTCCAATGGGCAGCAGTATGGAACCGGCACCGACAAAGCCTATTATTTGGAAGAAGAGAGAGGAAATGAGGGTAAGAAAAATAAGTGTCTCTAATGGACCCAGACCAACAGCAGAACATCCACGTAATTGTAATTTACAGAGGCTTTGACTATTATAAATACAGTCTCAAACAATGAGGGGTATCTATTTTCTGTTGAAGGCACCGGAGCGTCTCCGTTTAATGTTAGTAAGAGCTACGCACACCTGGAGAGAGGGATATAAGGGCACATGTGTCAGACAAGCAATGCAGCTTTGCTTGCCCAGCTGCCGGTGCAGAGATGGCATTGGCGGGGAGGGGGGGGCAGGCTTTGCAAAGGGGTTTGGTCGCGGCTCCAGCGAGCAGCGGTGCACACATGTGAGATCTCGAGGCGCGATTCCCCGCTGATGTGCACCTGGCATCTGCTTTACCTGTGCCAAGCGCCGCGCTGCCGGAGCGAGCGCTGCCCGCTCCCCCTGCCAGGGCTGGCTCGCCGCGCAGGAGAGGTGTCACCGAGCAGTGACTAAAGCTGACGCGTTCAGCGGATTTAGTGGGTGGCGTGAAGGAGAAGAAAAGATGCTTTGAAGACTCCCCAGGGAGCAGGCTTAGTAGCTGAGGTCCCTGGGGGATGCTAGATCCTATATACCTATTTATGCATAGGAGTCTGTGTGCACGGGGGCTTACAGTTTTCCCTGGAGATTAGTGACTCTTGCTGGTTTCCCCAGCATATAATATTGGCTTGACAACTGTAGCTAACTTCTGGTTCCACTTACTTTTCCTATTAGCTGGCAGCGTTGTGTGTGAAGAGGAGCAGATCGCGTTTACGCCTGCAGATCTGAGGGAGGACAAAGGCAAACCAGGAAAGGCCCCGGTTTCCACTCCGAGCTGGCGGCTTTTGGGGGAAACTCCATGTGAATAACCCCCAGCTGGTGAGCGCTGCGGGGGCGTACGTATGCACATAAAACACAGGCACACATACATTTATGCACGCAGTTGCTGTGTTTCCATGGTGGGAGTGTGGACGCAGGTGTGTGTTTGCATCTGCTTGTGTGCATCCAGCATGTTAACCTGTTGGCTCGCTTATCGCTTGTATCTTCTGGTGGCTAAATACCTCCCAAATCAGGTCAACCTGTGCAGAAGCAAGCACTGAATCCGAGAGTTTTGGGATAGACCAAAGGGTTTGGATACTCTGGTACAGAGGCTGTGGCAGCCAGAGGGACAAGCCCGGAGCCCGGCCCCTCGCCGTACCCAAAGGTCAGGCCCCTCGCGGGAGGCTGGGCTCTCCAGGCCCTGCTCCAGCTCTATGCCAGATGTCTCCTTCCCCGCAGGGTCAGGATGTAGCCCATGACTCCACGTGATCCTCGGCTCTGCCGCGCAGAGTCCCCGTGGGTCGGCGGGTGACCCCTGAGGCTGCTGGCAATGCATGCTCCTGGGGGGACTGGGAGCACTGGTGCGGCCGGTGATGCTGCAAACCGTGGAGACACCTTGGCCCTCGCTTGAACTGCAAAGGGTCTGGTTTACGGGAGGATGCAGAGCCAGATTTTCAAAAGGCATCAATCAGGATATCTCTCTTCTCGTGGACTGTGACCCCACGGCTTGTGCCGGCTGTGGCTCTGGTCACAACTCCCCTTAAACCTGTTTTGGAGCCTTGGTGTGGGTCCCCAGGGACCACTGGCTGCAGCCAATGTCCAGCATTTTGGCAGGGCGATGACAGCGGCATAGTCGGGGTGACAGTGTGTGGGAGCAGACCCGGCCCCAGGGCCATGATCGTGGTGTCTGATTGATAGTCACATCCTTGCTTTGGGCTCTTTGAGGGGGAAGGATGGGGACTGTGCCTGCTGGTGGCTTGGGCCAGATGCGGCCGAGGGGTGTCGGGAGCCAGGGAACCAGCAAAGACCCACAGCACAAAATCAAACCAGGAGAAACGGGGTCTGAAACCCTCTTGGCTTGCCCATGCCGTGGGGCAGAGATGTCAGGACCTGAGAAGAGCTAAAACCTTCTGCTTGCAAGCTGTCCGCTCCAGGTAAAAAATACAAAACAAGACAAAAAACACCATCCAAATCCTCACCTGGTGCCAGCAGCATCCTGACGTCAGCCAGGGCTTGGCCCCGCGCCGGCGCCTGTCCTTGCAGGCTTTGCCTGCGCAGGAGGAAAGCCGGCGGCTGCGGAGGGGGAGCGGCGTTGGGAGGCAGAGCTGCTCCGCTCTCTCCTTCCTCCCCATCCTTCCCAGCCCCCTTCTTTATGGGGTTAATTTTATTTTTTCCTCCAGGGGTTTACGAACAGCTAGCTGAAATGCGCAGGCCAGCTGCCTGCCGGTGGCAGCAGGAAAACAGGCAGACAAAGCAGATGGACCCAGCAGGGGTGAAGGAGCACTGTCTTCAACGGGCCATAGGCACCACTAAAGAGTAAACAGCTCTCCAAAGGGAGCCGGGAGCTAACCCCAAACCCCGTCCTCTCCAAAGTACTCAATCACAGCACATTAACAAGAGCGCCTGGACTGCTGGGGGAGAGTAAACAATAAGAGGCCGTGCTAGCGGGAGAGTGGGAAAAGCAATGCCCCCTCCAGCTAATATTTATTGTAAAAGGGTGTAAAAAGTGGCTTGTGGCTCAGTGTGTTGTCAGCGAGCTGCGCTCCGTGTCACTGCTCATCTCCTTTCGGGACAACCACCCTTTCCCTTCCAGGGAGAGCAGCCGCCCGCGTGTGCACACGCGTTCGAGAGACCCGCCGCGAGGAAGGAACAAAGGAAATCCAGAAGCTGGAGGTGAAACCACTGCCCTCTCCTCCTGGACTAGCCGTGGCTCGGTGGATGCACCCTCACTTCCCAAATCCGGGCAGGGACTGGCATCTGGGGGCTCGACTCTCCTCCTCCAACACTGGAGGTACTCAGCCGTGCTACCACCCAAGCGAGCTGCTCCTAAGTGGGAGGGGGGGATTGTGTCTGGGGGCCCAGGGCTATTGTTTGGGAGCAGGAGGGGGTGATTCTCCTCCCGCCTGTGCCAGCGTGACTTCCTTGATTTTGCTGGAGCGGCTCCTGATTTATGCCTAAGAACTGGATCCCGCTCGCCGGGCGCAGCTCTTTCATCTGCAGCATTGCAGTGAAGTTTGTTTACAAAGGTTTTGGCATGGCCACAGATTCCTTCCCCCTTCCCCCCTTCCCCCTAATCGGCTGCAGTTTTCCCTCTCCTTTGGCTCCCGCTGCAAAACTGATTGACCTTTCTGGGCTGTGTCTGACACATGAACCGTGCAAAATCCTTTCTACTCCCCCAGCCCCGTGCTTGTTTGCTTGGGAACCTGGCCGCCTGGAGCAGCCCAAATGGGTGGCCTCCGGCAACCAAGTTTGCTGCCTTTTGGGAGCTGCTTTGCTTTTAATATTGGACATCCTTGACGTTGGGTGAATGCGTGTTTTGTGGCTGTCTCCCCAGTACTCTTTGCAAATAATGATGCCGTCACTAAGAATGTGCCTGTGACATGCACTTGGTCCCACATTGCCTTTAAAATGGACCCATTTAAGCAAAACTGAATTTCAAGCCAGATTATGAAAAATTCTGGCCCAGTGGCTCCCTCCATCCCAGCGGGGTGTATCCACATGGAAAGGGCAGAAAGACAATTTATTCCTTCTTGGGACCGAACACTCAGCAGAGCGCTTGCATGAAAAGCCCATCTTGGGGCATGCAAGGAGCTAGTCTCACCTGCGGGGGCTTTATGTTTTAGTCGGGGTAAAAGTTGCCTCTGCTTGACCTATTGGTCTTCTAAAGATCTCATGAGAGCCATGAATTTGCCGTAAATATAGTTAAATTTTTCTTTCTATATCTCTTGAGGGTAAAGAAGCACGGGGAAAGAGATGAGTGGTCTGGTGGACTGGCTTAAATTATTTTTGCAGCCATTTCCATGGATGCATATCAGTCCGGTGACATTGGAGCCAAAACACTCTTCTACCCCTTCTTGAGCACACATCGGACCTCGGCCCTTAGACCATATCTCGGTGCTGGTTCAGCTTTCGGTTGTTTTACTTGTCCGTGTTGGAAGAGCGAGGTTCAGAAGCAACTTTCCACTGGCACCAGGTGGAAATGGAGTTGTTTTCCAGCAGGCCAGCACCTGCTAACGGGTATCTTTTCCTGTCTGCCTTGTGTTTTAAAAGCTGGAGTTTGAGGCAGGTGAAAATATACAGGTGTTTTCTTGCTCTTGTCTAAAGCAACGTGTTTCTTGCGCTAACTAGAGTAACTCTGTTACATACCTTGGTGAAACCTGAGTGTTACTCACCTCGACCATCACATATTGGAGGAAATATAAACAGTAAATGGTAGCACACGCAAGGATGGAGCACTGAGAAAAAAGTGTCAAGGCGACCGGGGATGTGTCAAAGAGCGAAGGCTGCTCCGGCTCTGGGAGCAAGACAAGAAGGTCCCATTTCCACAACAAGAGAACAAATTGTCCAAAATAGCTTCACGGTAACCATGCAGGCTGAGCTACCTCAGACTCGAAATGTAAAGCACAAGGGTCCCATGCGGCACCCAACCCTGTCTGGCACGTATCCGGCGAGGGGAGCTCTCCTTAGCTGTGACATACCCCGAATTACCCGTACCCAAGGTCACGGGTGTCGGTGGAAGGCTTTCACGGGACTCCAGGAGACCATTGATGTAACTTAACAATGGGATCTCCCTCCCTTTTTCAGGAAAAGGCGTGTCTTCAAATCAAGTAAAAAATAAAAGCATTTTCTTCACTTAGCCCTCCTACGATCAACTTCCTCTGGTGCTGGTGGTGAGCTCCTATTTTCCCTGGGCAATACATCAATTTGATTTTCTCCCTCAAAGGATTAGTCACGGAAAGACACCACCACTCTCTATCCCCCAACTTTTTGGCTGCCTCCAGGTGCTAGGGGAATACCAGGAGCTCTGCTTTGCTTCAGTGCTCCCGTGCATGCTCATTTTATTTCTCATGCTTGCTTCCTGCATGAGATGATTCCTGCATCTTTGCGTCGTTTGCCGAATAAAATTATCGACAGCAGCAACAGAGTCCAAGCGTGTAGACCCTGCTGTGGGGCAGTTGCAGAGCTATACGCTAGGTCTAAGTGTAGAATAATTTGATATCTACAACCGATGGTGGCAGAGCCCTGACACGATGTATAGGACCAGTCAGCGATGGGCAGCTTTTGTCAAAGGGCAATAAATATTCAGCAGCCCTCCATCTCCCCTGGACACGGCAACAATTCACTCGGGCTGCTGACAACGAACATGGTGGGCTCCAAAAGCACCCTGATGCTTTCAGTACACTGTGCTGGTTTTCACATGGTGCCACTCCATATCTGCCTGGGGTTTAACCACTACAATGCTGATTTCTTTTTCCCCGCAACCAAATAAATGCTCCTGTATTTCAGGAGGTTGCACAAGGCAGAGCCATGTGAAATGTTTGCTCCTTCCCTGCAAGTGGGCAGAAGAGGAGGGAGTTCGTTTTGAAGACACCTCAAGCTTGCTTTTCTCTTTCTCTTGTCAATGTCTTACTGCTTGGATAACTTGGCCAGAAAATTCAAGTGGAGCAAAGACCTCAGCTTTATATCTTGCAGCTCTGGTAGTGGTCTGCAGTCCCCTCCTAAAGCTGTGCTCTTGGGGAACAGATTGACCCCAACCCAAGGGCTGAAGGGTGACTTCTGCGTTGTGGGCCCTGGGGATGCTGATGCAGATCCTAGCAGAGGTAAAGAGCCATCAGGGCTTGTAGAAGTGAATTGTGAGTCGGGCCGCTCCTCCCTCCTGGATGCTGCACCGTGCTGCGGCGGGGGCTGTGGCTGGGGCTGCCCCAGGCTGGCCCAGGGAGATCCACTTGGGGCAATGGGCTCCCTTGGAGCGGCATCGGGGAGCTTTATATTTGGCTGTAGTGATTTAGGAAGGCCTGTCGCTGCCTCCGTGGCTCTTAATTTCATGAGATTGCATGTTTTAGGGATCTTAGATGTTTTGAGTGCTCAGTTTCCTAAAGCAACTGAAAATGCTGCGTCCCCCTGCCCTTCAGAGGGTCTGCCAGGAGGCACCCAAGACAGCCCCTGCTTTTGGGAGTGAGTGCCCACTGCCCTGGGATACAGCCAGCACCGGCTGCCACGGCGGCCCCCAACTCTGGGCTGAAAACAGGGACTGAGGAGCACGCTGTGCCCGCGGCTGCCCGGGAGCGATCTGTCAGCCCAACACAGGCATGACGTCATTTGAAGGACAAGAGCTTTCCAGCCAGCATCTAGGGATGTTGCGAAGTTTCCTTAATTAAAGACTGCAGACTGCTTTGGGGTCCTTGGAAGAGGGGCTCCGTCTGCAGCGAGTCCCACATCCCAGTGTTGCTCCCAAAAGCTGTTCACCAGCAAATTGCCTGGATTTGAAATTCAGGTGAGTTGTCGCATGAAAAAATATTCTTCCCCACATTGCTCTGACCTCTGAGGTGGCTGGTTTATTTTTTAAAGGCATTACTGCTCCCCTCGGGAATGGTGTCTTCCTCTGTTTTATGCTCTAAGGAGGTAGCTCTTTTCATGTTTATCTTTGATTCAGGCATTGTAAGGAGCAATCCCTCGCACTTATGCGCTTCATTGTATTCCAGCCATGAGAGATTCTCCCCTACTGTTTGTAGCTCTCTTTCTTTTCAGTGCAACTAGTAAAATATTTGAACAGGAAAAAAAAAAAAAAAGAAAAAAAAAAAGAAAAAAAGACACTAAACAGCCTCCGGCATTTAGAGGATAAAATGAGATGTAAGCAGAAGGATGACTGCAGTTAATGCACAGGGCTGGGAGGCCTTAGATGGACCATGGCCTCTCTTAGCTGCTCTTCTCCTGACTTCTTCTGTGACTTTGTCTAAGTTATTTGACCTCCACCTGCTACAACTCTGGGCTCTCTAACACACACCGTGTTTTCTGCCTGGAAAACCCATGCAAAAACAAAGCCACAAGCAGAGTCGCAAGGTCTAGGGGGAAGAGATGATGCTGTTTATTAGTCCAGCTCATGGCAGATGACGTCGTGATGGAAGAGCTCAGAAAGCATTGTGCTGAGGTGGTGGAGTGTGTGAGGGGCTGTGCACAAGCAGATGCAGCCTCCAAGGCCAAAAGAGTCAGGAGTTTGCCCCACTCCAGGTTTTTTCCCCCCTTGCTGGCCAAATGAAGACTTGGGAAGCAGTTAGGCTACAGGTAGCAAGACATTTTGGAGCATGAGCTGTTGTCCTGTGTCAGGATTCACACTGGCTGAACACTTTTGCTGGAGTTGTTCATGATGTGATTGCCTGCCCACATATCTGCTGAAGCCCCGGCTAGGCTGAGATCTCTTCCTCCGCTGCCTGTTTGGGGCAAAGGCAGTTTTCAAGCCGTCTCTCTGCCAGGTCTAACGCTGCAGGGAAGCTGTTTTGCGCAAGTGGTTGCAAGCCAATGGCTCATCCACTGAAAAGTAAATTAAATCTCAATGGGCTACGGCAGGCAAACTTGAGTCAAAGGGTCCTAAGGCCGATTTCATCCTTTGGAAACCTTCTGTGAATTCAAAACTGAGCCAAACTGGCATGAAGGGGCATCACAGGGTTAAATGTTTGGAAAAGGAGAAACTTACTGTGATGATGATTGTGGGGTGGTGGAGGGGAGGCCTCCAGCAGGCAAGGATCTGGTGCAGTCCAGGTGATTCCCAAATAAGCCCCCACGTTTCGGAGGGTTTTCTTAAACTTCTGGGGCATAATGGCATGTTTGGGGATGGAGCACAAAGTGAGTATTTAACATAAATAAGCCAATGTCCCTCTGTGGGAGAGGGGCAGAGGGAGCCTGTGAATTAATGATCAGCTTTTAATTTGTCCTTTCATTGGAATCAATGAAAATGTCAGAATGATTGAGGTTTATGTGCTCATGGGAAAGACGTGAGCCCAAGAGAGAGATCAGGCCTATTTTTTAATATATTTTTTCACTGAAGAAGATGCTTCCCTTCATCTCTAATACCAGAGAAAGTGAAAGGGAAGCCTGAGATTTACCCCTTTGTGGGAGCTGGTCTGAAGGTGGTGATCCCTGAGAGTGATCTCAATCACCTGGAGTCAAGTTATCCATCCTGCCCTGCCCAATTTGCTGCAAGTGAGTTTCTCAGGAAGCCTAGACAACGCTCAGGTCCCAGCAGAGTCCTCAAGCCCACCGTCCGAGGGATGGTGGCTGCCCTTGGCATAGGATTCAGCCTGGCTGGTGTTGGCAGATGCAGTTTTGCTGGCTGCAGATGCGTGCTGTTTGCTCTCCCCAGTGCTGGGATGTTCAGGCCTGAGTGTGTTTCAGGATGGCAGGAGGATAATGAGACACTCATGTTTCTGAAGAACCTGGTTTGAAAAGGCTGGATGCTGCTGACAGATGTGAAAAACTGGCATTAATTTATTGGAGGCAACACCAGCCACTGTGGCCAGATTTGGATTCTGATTACTGGGAATATCAATGTTTGATCCCCACAGCCACATTAGTTCTGCAGGACAATGTTAACCTTGGCTCTGCACAGGCTGCCACCTTCCCCACCATGGGACCAGGACTAATGAGGTTTTTCAGTATAATGAAGCTTCCTGAGGGCTTTCTTCAAAAGCAAGCAGTCTCCCGAACTTCAAGCTTACAGACATACATTCACAGAGGCCTTTCACAGGTAAAATGGGCACCTACGTCCTTGTTTTAGCCAAATAAAGGGTATTTCTGGGTCTTGGCAATGAGTCTCAGGCATAAGGAAGCTCCTGTTTTGGCTGCTCACCTGGTGCTTGTAGCATTTCTGACCAGTAAGTCAAGTATTCAAGTGGGTGGTCAAGGGTTTAGCTGCCTACAGGAGGGACCTAGGGTGGAAACGGTGGCCTGAGGTTGTAGACTCCTTTGCGCAACGCCTCTGTCTTGATGGAGGCTCTCAAGCAGCCCCGTGGCAGGGGGAACGTGTCTGCAAACTGCTAGGCGTGCTTGGGCCTAATTAAATATTCATTGTGACAAAATGCCTCAAACACAAGGGAGTTTTCAGCGATTGCTTCACCCCGGATAACAAACTGATGCCTGCTCGCTCTGGCGGGGCTCCCATGATGTGTTTCCTTCCTCCCTCCACGCTCACCTGCCCACCTTGGTCAGCCTCTTGTTCCTCAAAACGAACAGGGAAAGAGTGAGCTGGGCTCTTTTATCTCATGACTGCTTTGTCTCAGTGCATCAGGCCCCCCAAATGCTTCTTTTTTTGTCATGTGGGGGCCTGATTCTCACATCCCACACTCTGCTCTGTGGACTCTGGCATTGAGCTGAGGTCTTCTCCAGGTGGGTCAGCTGGCAGACTGGACCTATAGCCCTTCTCTTGCTTCTGCACGGTGGCTCAGGCTGGGTTTTTGTTGCACAAAATTTGTCATTCGCAACACTCCCAGACATGAGCAATGCAACTGTGCTGCTGCCAGCAAACGCAGCCCTCAACAGGAGCTTTTATGATAATATCAGCTCTGCTACTGCCACTTCTTGTCCAGCCCCGTGGCCGCCGTCTCAGGAACTGACCTCACCGCTTCCTGATTTTGAGCTCAAAACGTGGGTCACGGGGAACACGAGCGCACAGCACCGGTTGTTGTAAAACCTTGGCAGCCTGGTGAGCACATCCTGCGTGAAACCTCCCGGCAGCCTGTCCCTGCGTGCCCAAATCAACACCCTGCGTCAGGGACCGCGCGCTTCCTTGGCGGTTTCGGCAGGCACGGGTTTTAGCCAAAATAAGGTCAACTCTTACACGTACCTGGAAAGAGAAGCAGAAGGACTGGGTGTCAGGCTCTTGGCTTCTGGCTACATTTCTTTTCTCTTTTGAGATGAATATGCATGTCTTGTGGAAGGCAGCGAACTGGATGTCCAGTCTACCCTCCAGTGCGGCTTAATACCCATCCCACAACCTGACCAGCCCTTTCTGATTCAGGGCAGATGCTAAAAACCCTGCTGTTATGGAATAACTTACTCGGAGAGAAACGTTTTTACAAAATCCTTGTTTTGCCTTCTTTTCCTTCCCCCATCCCTCCAAGCAAGGGGTTTTATATCCCTGCTGAACTGCTAGGGCTTTTTTAACTCCTTGCTTTTATTGCTCTTGCTGTTCTTATTACTGAAATGTCCACCCCTGCCTTGAACAGGTGGCGTGTAGAGATGTACCAGAGCAGTGAACTGCATGGATAAATTGTGCCGTTATCCAGGGCCTCAGAAATCCTTCAGTGAGCTGAGTTTTAGTGGCTTTAGTTTCCCAGCTGATTATTTAGCCATCTACACCAGAAAGTTGTCTCAGTGAAATGAGAACTCGCCCACATTCAGGATAAACTCATGGTTTGTTGTTTTTTTTTTTTTTTAGGCTTGGAAAATGTCGAGTTGTCTCTGGTGGAGGATGTGTGTGTGTTTTATTTTGTGTGTGTGGCATCCCTGCATATGTCTTGGATTGGTTCAGAAGCTGAAATAGCAAAATAAGCTTTTCTTTATTCAAAAATGGAAAGGAAATGATCAAACAACTCAGACAAGATCTATGTGTAATGCTGTATTTTTTACCGATTATTTAGTAGATATCAATAACAGTAATTATTATTATTTCTATGACTCTTTATGCTGTTGCTTTCCCCATCACTCCCGAGTCTTTCTATATTTGCGAAACATTTTGATAGCCTGTTCCTGTTTGTTTTCTACCCATTGAGGATGTTTTAAATTCCGCTGCAATCTGCCCAGAGGCTGTGGTAAGCCAAAGACAGTGGTTTGTGCAGTACGCTGGCAGAGCAGGAATCCGGATCCGTGCACAGAGGCGGTACTGGGGATGCTGAGGCAGCAAGACACCAAGTTCACTCTTGCCCTGCCTCGGTGGAGGTTTGCGTTTGACTCATGCTCAGCTACCAGGGAGCATCATTATGTCCTTTAGGTGAAAATCTCTGGTCACGGGGATGCTCTGATTTGTGGGCTAGGGATGCTAGGACTGGTGAATCCAGCATAGCGTGGTCGGCAGGCTCTAGCAGGGGCAACCTGAGACCTAAGGGGTGGTTGTTGACAGCAGAGGGCAGCTTCAGAGGAAACCCTGCAGGAAAGAAGGTTGTAGGTAAATAAAGGAGGGGACCTGCCTAAATCCATGTCCTTTTGCAAATTTCAGCCATTAGAAGATGTGGAAATGCAAGGTGGAAATAATTTTAGGCAACTGGTTTTGTTGCAACTACACAGCTACGTGAGTTAAGAAAGAAAAAAAAAAAACCAAATCAAAAGTTTTCAGGCTCTGTATTTTTGGATGGGGCTTTGCTGAGCTTTTTAGTGGATTTTTTTTTCCCCCTGAATTTGGCACAGTTAGCACGACAGAAGCTAAGATGATACATATGTTTTATAACAGTAGTGCACATTGTGAGTTTAAAATCAGTTTATCAATGTCTCTTCTCCTTTCTCTCTTTTCTTGTTCTCTGTATTTGCTGTTGTTCTTCATGAAAGTTCTGCAGCCTCAGCTGAGGAACTAGATGTCATTTTGTTGAGGGAACAGCAATGACATTTTGTTTGGATAGGAGTGACATTCTTGCATTTCTGGTGTCCAGGAGAAAATGACAGCCAGACAGGTTTTTTTTTTTTTTTCTGCGCATCATTTCTCAAATCCTGGCCGTGACCATAAGAGCATACATTTAGAAGAAAATACACTTTCAGAGAGGAATTACCACAGCTAAGTTTAATTACGAGGAGCAGAATGCCTAGCACAGAGCATGGTACATTTGGATGTAATGGAGACTCTGGGAAGAACAATAGCTTCTGCTGCCCTAAAGGTGTTGGCCACCACAGATGTGTTGGCTGGATGTATCATGGGGCAGAATAGCTACGTGCATTCAAATCTTCAAACATCCCATAGCTAAAAGCTTCACAGTATCCTGTATTTCTGCACTGGACAAGGTCCATGCAGCCCAGGACTGCATATACCAAGGGAAGGTCTAACGCTGCAGATGTGGGAAGGCTGTCCCACATGTAGGTCTTGCTTTAGCATCTTACAAGTGAACATTGTCCCAGTAAATCCAATGTCTGCACATGAGGCATAAACCCGGGAGTGGGCCATCCCATCTCAGCGTGTCGGCAAGCTCTGGGGTGGGATTAAGAAGGACACAGCACTGGTTTAGGTTGTTGGCTGATGCTCGCTTGGTGTTGTTCTACTGACTTCCATGAAGCTAAGCTGAATTACATCTACTGAAACCAAATCCATCTAATTTTTTCCCTTTGCTTCTTATGTTCAGGCTTGATGTATTATGTCTGGAAGCAAACAGTTAGAATAAGATGCATTTGTTAGATTGTGTCTTTTCATTATCCAGACAGAAGGAAGAGGCAGTTGACAAAGTTTCAGCAGACGGTGCATAGTTGTTGTTTATGTTAAACAAAACGAGAATGTGCAGCATTCGGGTGTATAAACAGCATGACAGCAATAAGCATAAAACATAAGATTGGAAGCAGATTTCACTTTCAGGCCCTGGGGAGCAGATGGATCTGAGATCATTGTGCATTTGTGTACAACTCTAAGACCTATAGAAACTCATTTATTCTCCATGTCGACGTGTTTTACAGGAGTCAAATGTAGCACGGTTGCAAATGGATGCAGCTCCATTGAACATAATGGGCTGGACCCAAGCACCTAGATCTGTCTCTTAAACTGCTCCAGCAACGCTAAAAGGATGGAGAGCTGCTTTAGTCTTGCAATCAGAGATTGCCTTGTCATCTTAATGTTCAGGTGGCATAAAGATGAGGCAGCTCCTATTTCCATCTCCTCTGTGCGCGGGCTGGAGGGAGCTGAATGTGAGAGGAGTCACAGCTGGTGGAGGTTACTCTTGCTGAACTTGCACAGAAGCTGGTTTCCTCCCCATATCTTATATATATGACGTGTAGGTATATAAGAAGGCTTAAACTTTTCTCTTGATTGCTCTTTTCTTACCCCCTCAACCCCCAAACTCCCATCCTAGATCTTGCACCAGGGTGAGCACAGCTGGAAGTGGAGCTGTGGCTCAGTCAATGGAGTTGCATCTGTTTGTACCTGCGTGGTTCAAGACTGATGCTGTAAGGCAGAGCAGAAACCAAGCCCACCCTCTATGCAACGGTGGAGACAAAGCCATCATTTCTCAGTTTCAGTGGGCCAACTGGATCGGTTCAAAGGCCGCACTGATTTGGTACTTGCGGAGGCAGGACCACACAGGTTGCCTATTATTTATGGCCCTGATTCCCCGGCAGATCCGTGTCATTGAAGTGAAGGACATAATGAGGGATTTCAGTCCCAAGCAGAGACTGTCCAAGCAGGTGGGAAAGTGGCGGGCCAGCGTCCAGCCTTCAGAGCGCAGACCAAAGCGACGCTGTTTTAAATAGCAACAATGGCCCTAATCCCCCGGCAGGATGGAGAGATGCAGATCGGTAAAGGGAAGAAAGGGCAGAAAATAGTAACCACAAAAAGTGTGTGCGTGTGAGAATCCCTTTCAGGATGCATTAATGGGATGCAGTGAATAGGAAGAAGAGACCCTGGAGTGTGTTTAAAACTGATTCCCGGTATAATATGAACCACTGTAAATGAAGCGCTGTACAAAAGAAATAATAAAAATATATCACTGTAGTCAGTATCACTGGCTGTGTCAGTGTTTAACCGCGCCAGAGCTCTTCATTAACTAAGAGGCAGAATAACGCGAGCAAACAAGACAGCAACTGGGAGGAAGAACATAAGGACCGCGACGGGGCCCCAGCGAGGTTCCTCCTGCTGCCGCTCCAAGAAATGGGAGCCCAGGAGGGAGAGAAAGCCCACCCGCCGTGCACAGCTCAGCAGAGACACCTCCAACGATGGCGTGGGTATGCGCTCACCTCCTCCGTCGCCAGCTCTCCTGCAACAATTCGTCTGGAACAGCCGCTCGCCTCCGAGTGAGGAGTTTTAATAAATGATCGTCATGCGCAAGCCGTGCATGTATGTGAGAGAGGATGGGGACGTGTATTTTTAAACGCGAAAACTCCCACCAGCCGCAGTTTGAACACGGGCTGTATGATCTTCAAGGGAAGGAGAAAAATGTGCTGGTTTCCTCTAGAATTGGATCATTTGCTGCAAATTGGGCAGTTGATCCAAGAAGAGTTATGGAAAATGTGGTCCACAGTGGTTAGTAATTTCAAGGTGGTGTTAATTTTAGGATGGCCTGTTAGAGGCCCTGTCCCAGGAGAGGTGCTTGGCGCTTTATGGGGATCAAACCATTTCTAGATGCCTCCGGCTGGATTGCCCCTACTCCAGCAGTTGAAAACATAAATCTATATGACCGAGTTTCCAACGGCTGATTGTGGATAATTTGTGTAACCCTTAGGAGACGAAGGGTGAAATCCTGCCTCCACTAATGTTAATGGTAGGTGTGCCACCGACTTCAGGGGCGTGAGGACTTTCCTGGGCTGCCTGTCCCTGCCCCCTCGGCTGACTGTGGTCTCCAGATAGGATCTGAAGCTGTGCCAGGTCCGGAGCAGCATACTCAGCCTCTCAATGTAACAGCAGATTTATCTACCCTTTGTATCCTGGGTGTTTTACTTTTCAGTGTTTAATACCTTGCCTGATGTAAGCTTTAGTCATGCTGAAGAAAGCAGCTTTATTGAATTTGGCTTTATGTTAGCATTGACTGGACAGACTGTATCAATTCAGAATGGGCTATTACCATCCCTTTTGCTAGTTATCCGGAGGTTGAATATCCTAAATAACATGCTCTGATGATGTCAGTGTCTCAGTGTCAATAACTGGTCATCAATACATGTCCCTGCTAAGATCCGCTGTCTCTTTCTTTCTCTTCTTTTTTAGCACGGGAGAATATACGCATGGTTGTGCGACCTTTATGTTGAAGGCCATGATCTGCTTGCGCAGAAGTCAGTGAGGGTGCACGACAGCAACCACGAGCTGGACTGCTGGTCCCCGGGGCTGGGCTTTGGTTACCCAACAGCCTGCACCGTGAGGCTGCTGCCTTTGGCGCAGCAGCAGCGCTGCAAGAGCAGCTCGAGCTGCATTTGGTGTTCTTGGTCTCTGACCCCGTGAGGCAGTTGGGAAAGTAGGAGGGGAGATGAAGAAATACGTCCTACAGCCCCCCGAGCCTCTCAGGTGAGGCCGGTGGGATGGAGGATGGTGAGACTGGGAGGAAGGTTATGGGAAGGAAAGAGAGGACTGTAAAGGACAGAAGTAAAGACTTTACGAAAACATGCCCTATAGGTTTAACCTTAATACCCGCCTGCTGCCCTGGCCTCTCGTGGCCTCTGGGGACTTACTACCACAGCTAGAGGGTGATTGTGCATGACAAGGGATTTTAAAAATGAGCGACGGGGAAAGCCTTCCCGGCGCCCTCAGCCTGACCTGCCATCCCCCAGCCCGCACGGCTCGCGATACCCTACATTTCTGCACGTCCCACCAGAATACCTGCATACCTCCGGCTGCGGACGGAGCCCCGGGCTGGCGAGGCAGGGTTTGAGTCAGCTTCTCAAAGCTGCTCGACTGTCGTCCGTGTGTGTTAGAGCGGCATTTCATCCCAGCGCTCGAGGGCTGTGCCGAGCTCCCGGGTGACCAGCATTTCCAGCTCTAAGCCTTTCCAAGTCCGGCCAAATAAAAAGGAAAGGACAAAATTGGTTCTGCCTCATTTCTGCCGAGGAGGCACTTCATGACAAGTGCAAATACAGAAGTTGCTTTGACTCCTGGATGGATAAACTCTGGAATCTAAAGGATGTTTGAGGACAAATTTTCAGAGGTTGGCACGTACATACTGACTGTAAAATTACTTCATGGAGCCTGGCTGTGCATGTTAAATCCATATTTGCCTGTGCAAACAAGGTGCTTATGCATGCAGTTAGACGTTTTGCAGACACAAAGGCGAAGGCGAGTTCAACCCTGGCTTTCTCCATCTTTACGACTGTACTTAGCAGTACTCTCCCCTGGCCAGGAACGCTTCCCTGGGACCCGTGTTTGCGAGGAAGAGCTCATGCCGTGGCCCCAGATGCAAAGGCTTTAAGCTCATAGCTTAGTTTCAGATAGACCATTTTAATTGGGATGGTTCCCAAAGCAAAGAATAATCAGCCTTGAGTTTTAAATTACCCCGGAGGAAAGTCTCTTCGGCACACTGTGGGAAGGTGCCTGCAGCACGAATTCTCACTCCCCGTTTGATGCTGCAGCTTCGGCTCTCGATGTCAGCAGGTAAAAGCTCAGGGTGGCTCTTAGGAAATGCTCAAAATTACCCTCACTTCTGCCCCAGGGCAAAGCTCAGGGCTGGCGTCTGCGCTGTGAGACGATGCTCGGACCAACGGGCAGGTGCAAGCCGTGACAATACTCCCAACACTTCCAACTTCAGTCCATATCACCAGTGGAAGGTGCCTTAAGTTCAGCACCTCCATGGTGCTTAGGGAGAGCTGAGCTTGGGCTTCCTTTGCCCAGCGTGCATGGTGGGGGTTTTGGGTCCATGTTCTTCCCGTGCCAGAGCCCTCCGGAGCAGAGCGTAGGTGCAGGCCCGCGCGCAAACCAGACCGGTGCTGGGTAAACTTGGACTGGAGGGTGGGCTCGGAGGTGGTGGAGATGGACCAGCTGTGCAGGGGGGGAATAGAGTCATATATCAGTGCTGGGTGCTGCAGAAGATCGTCCCCGTTTCAGCACCTGAAAAAAACTGCCTGGGCTTTCTGCGTACGGGGAATTACGCTGCAAAAGCAGCTGGTCGCACCTCGGTGTCTAGAGGCAGAGAGAAAGCGTGCTGCTCTTAGGGAGATAATAAAGGCCTAAACGTCCACAGGCTTTGAAAATAATTCTCTGAGTAAAGTGTGCTCCTAATCCTGCCTCTCCCGTGACATTCCTGCCTCCCTGAAGATCTTTGTCTCCTGCTCGGCTATGCAATGCAGCTCAGCGAGAAAACTCGTGTTAGTTAATAATAGCGGCTTGGGGATAGAGATTACAACCAGGGCAACGTAAATAAGACATTTATTTTCAACAAATGGGATAGGCTGTCTGATCTGCCACGTTCGCATTTGGCATCCGCAGAAATTTAAGGCCTGATATTTGGTGTCCGGCGCGTCCATAACAATGTGGACTCATCACAGCCCTAATTATAGCTCTTGGGCAGCTCACATGGGGTAGCATGAGGCTTATTTATAGGTAATATTTATAAACAGACCCACAATCTTCCCAGGAAAAGGACTCTTAAAGCGAGACGTGTTCTGGTCATTACTCTGAGAGCCATCGTGGGGAACGTCGCTGCACAAACCCTTTCCCCTCCCAGGCGGGGACTGTGCAGCATCGCTCCCCTGCAGCAGGCGAGTGCCACTCTCCCCATCCCACCCCGACCCCAGCACGCAATTCCTGCTTGGGTACCCAAACTTATTTGCTGCACCTTCTGGTTTCTTGCAGGGGAAGGGGGATGTCTGAAAATAGCGGTTTCCCAAAGCCACCGAGGACATGAGACAAGCGTGCAGTTGTATCTCAACAGGCCACTGCAGCGTTCAGCTGCAATCATGTGGCTTAATCACCTGACTGGATAAATGAGTTTCCCTTGACAAGATTCGATCCCTTTGGGCCCCTTGACTAATTACCTGCTATTGTGAGAGGCCCTGCTTGTTGGGAAAAGCAACTCTTGTCCCCCAGCAATAGCAAAATAGAGAAATAAACACAAAAGTCTGGAGATCAGAGGGTGCTCATTTACTCTCCATATTTAGTGCCACATAAAGGGCCGTTAATTATGTACCTCTTTTGTGACAAAAGTAGCTTTTGCAAACAGTTTTCCTTGTTTGTTCTCTTTTTTTAGACAAAGGTACCTGTATTTTTGTCTTCCTAATCACTCTGTAGCACGTGGCAGCCTTGCAAGGAGGAACTGGCAAGCAACCATGTCACCCAGCCCTGTGCAACTTGGGCTTCTCGGTGCCCTGCAAAGCAGAGGGCAGAGCTGCCCGTCCCTTGTAGATCCGCTGGATCAGAGCTGCAAACTGCTATGAACGTAGAGGAGCTGCCTGGCGACTTTCCTGTGCCTGCCCCTGCACGAAGGTGTGGGCTGGCCGGAGAGCACAAGGCAGGTAGGAGTCAGGCCAAAGAAATGATGCAATACCTGAGCCCCAGAAGGAAACGCTTTTGGTGTCTGCTCCTAGCTGTGCGTGCTCATAGGCATCACTTCCCGTAAATATGGGTGGCAAATACGTACAAAAAACATTTGCGAAATTAACTGAGTTGCCCAAGAAGAGAGCTGGCATCTCTTTAGAAGAAGCCATCAAGTCTATGGTGCATGTGGAGACCTTTAGTTTATTCTGCTGGGCTTGCCCTGCTAATTTCTGGGTACATGAATCTGGAAATGGAAGGTGATGGAGCATACGGCTCTTTGATCCTGCTGGGTGGTGGAGAGGGCGTTGAGATGCCAGTGCTTTCCTTGCACTGCACTTGGGTGCTGGGTGATCTACAGTCCCCTGCCAGAACAGAGCTACGTATAAACTCTAACAGGCCAGGATCAATGTCTCTTTTTTTCTATTTTTAATTTTTGTTTTTCTGAATATGCAGAAAACAGCCCCAAATTGTCCTAAATTAGCCTCTGTTCTGACATGCTGTCTCACACCTCTTTGGTGTCAAGCTCTTTTTTTAAGTAGTGCTAGAAATCACAAAGATGAAAAGAGGGGAGTTGTCTGACCTGTGCCTTTTCTTAGAGCATCACACGGCCGTGGCTCACGAGCTGGTATAAGCCAGCTCCACTGGTGTCAGTCACCCAGTACCAGCCTGGTCCTGCCCTGGGATGAGCTGAAGGTCTTCTCCTGCCCTTCTTGGGGCGAAGAGGCCTCTCTGGTATTTCCTAGTAGGGGTGCTCTATTTATAACTGATAATCCCCTGAGAAAACGATCAGGAGCAACATAAGGTCATTTTCTATTCTTACATTTTTCGCTGCTTTAAGCTCCACGTAGGATAATGAAGCTGCTACAGGCTTAGGCAGCGAAGCTGAAATCCCGCTGAAATGGGGCCCTAGTAACACGCAGCGGTGCATTGGCCCGGGCTTTCAGTCCTGGCACACTTTGTGCAGCGAAAATCCAGGAGAAAGATGCATCTTCAGGGGTTCTCTTTGAAGGCACACCGTGGATCTACGCTTTAAAAATGCAGTTTCTTCTCCACTTCTGTTATGATTTGATCTTAATGGGAATCTTCCAAAGAAATTTCTACTTGGGAAACACCCATCTTTCAAAAGCAAGTTTTTTCCAGAAACAAATACACCTCAGCGAGACTTTTGAAGGGTGAGTTTCTCAAGGTAAGGATGATAGAAAATAAGAAAGGGACATGTGGATACTGACTCCTGCCAACTAAGCAATAATATGTGTAAGACACTTGGCTTGGACCTGCAAGGATTACATTCAAGACCCTGCTCTGGGTTGTGAGGTGTCACGAGCCCAGCATCCTAACCTCTGGCTTTTTCAGCAGTTTGATGAAGAAGAAGAAGTCAGTCAGCATTTCTTTGGTCTTTCTGACTTTTAAACAACCTCCCGCCTCATCATTCAAAGTAGATAGTTCTTTCCCAGGTTAAATGTTTATATTTTCACCAGCCTGCTTGCCCTGAGCAAAGGCCTTTCACTGTGTCTGTTCATCAGTGAGCTGCACTTGGAAAGACTCCTATCCTGACCAACTTGCTGCAGCTCTGTTTCCAAGCCATCTTGTGTAGTACCACTCTGGGAGGGAGATTTATCTTCCACAGATACTGCTGCACGCCTTGGCAGGATCAGTTTGCAACCAGCCTTGACCTGTGGTGTCCAATTAAGCAATGCACACCTGGTCCAAACTATGGGACAGGGTTGCTTTCCCTGGTTCCTGATCCGCAGGTTCATTTCCAAGCGCCGCAGCAATCTTCGTGTCTGCAGGGCGAGAAGGTGTGCACCAGCAACGAGGGTGTGCACCTCATTATTCCACGTAACGGAGACCTTCCCTGCCCTTGACTTCTCGCACCCCTGCATCTGGGGTGAACGATACCAGCATCTCTCTCTTGGAGCCTTTTTGACAGACTTCAAGGTCTCTTTCTGTGTATGTTTAATTTCTTACCACCCAAATTAATTTCCCCACTTGTAATTTTTTCTACTGACATTAATGAAGCTTTCCCAAGACTCCTAATCTTGATGACCTTTCTAAGAAGAAATACAAGTCGGCTTGTTTCCTCAGGCAGTTTTTCCTAATTTCTTACAGCTCTGTTGACAACACATTCCCACCTCCCTCTAATTTCCTCTGGATATGATGACTCCTCTCCTAGCTCTAGAGAGAGTAATCAGTATCAGGAGGAAACCCAGCCTTTTTGGCTGCTTGCTGGGGAAGCAGTTTGTCCTGTTTAATGAAACTCCGGAGAGGGTCTGTTAGACACAAACCAGAGTGAATTGCCACCTCTCATGAGCTGACAACTCACATGTCTACTGTTTTCCTTATGCTGATGCTTTCAAAGTCTGTGTCAGCCACTAGCATCCCCATTGGGGTTGCTTCTCACCTGACTGCCGAGATTCCTGTTGAGGACCGTCATATGACTTTTTTTGGTGCTATGATGTAATTATACTTTTTGCAGCCAGAGAAAGTAGAAGGCATTTGGAGATGACCAGCTGAGGCATCAGCTGAAGCTCAGATCTTCAGACATATTCTCCTGTTGAAATCAGCCTTAAAGAGGCAGCCTAAATGACTTGCCAAGGGTCACCCGGGACATCTGTGGCAGTGGCAACTGAACTCTGGTCTCCCGAGTCCAACGTTAGTGCCCTAAACAGAGGATTATCAGTTGTCTCTTCTGTAGGAATTGGAGACAGGAGAGATAGGGATTTCCAAGAACAAAACCTCACTTCTTCAAACCTCTGTAAAGGCCGTGGAGCTAAATCTTTCATGTGCAATGGGACCAATATAAGCAGGGCAAAAATAGCACTAACCTTCAACTCAGATTGGCCTGCAATCAGAACAGACCTTTTTTTTTGTTCCTTTTCCCCCTCTTTGTTTTTCCACTTCCATATAGAGGGCATTTAAAGAACAACAAAGACTCAAAAACTATTCGCAGGGTCTGGATTTCTGGCACCGCTTGAGCTACTGCAGAGGAGCAACATCTCTGTATTCAGATGACTCGCTGACTCTGTCATAGCCCCGGTAAAACGTCGTTAAAAATAGTTATTTCTAATGACATATTCCAATGCAATGGAGATTCCTGTGTACACTAATTTGCTTTGAGGATTGCATCATCCCGAAGGAAGTGTAGCCAGAGAGATTTAAAACAAAAGTGGTCTGTCTCCAGGCTGAGCTGTGATACTTGGCAGCGATACTACTCTCCACTGAGCCCAACGTGCTGTTTTAACATACTGCTCCCCTCCCTGTAATGTCACGCTGGAAGGATGGCATTTCTTGTCTCCCGATCCGTAAAAGATACCGGATGAGCTATTCAAGCTACCAGTGTCCTTGAATTAGGTTATTAGTCCACGTGGGACCTTGTACTGTGAGCATTACCAGGATTTCAGGGGGATTGTTCAGGAAGCAAAACGTTGAAATAGAACCTCTCATTACTGAAGCAAAAGCCATTGAAAACTACTGATAAATTGGTTACAGGACTGTCGTATTTATCCCTGTTACTGTTCCAGTATTACATTAGCTAGGGTCATAAGAGGTGAATTGAGAGGGTTCGATGCCCAGCACGGGGAAGGGTTTCTTTGCGCACCTCCAGGATTCATACAGTGGAAACAATCCTACGGCACACATTTTCATCCCCAAAAGCTGACATATGTCCCTCGCTACCTGGAGGGGACACTTCTGGGTACTGGCTTTGCGATGGGTAGAGCTGGTGGAAGGGCAGAAGGTATGTTCTGGCTGTCTGTGGAAGAGCAGATAACTGGACAGTCAGCCCTAGTAATGTTCACAAAAAATTTTGGATAAACCACACTGGTAAGTTCCTACCCGTTGTTGAAGGTCCTGAGAGACTTGTGCTGAAGGTTTGGAGTGCCGGTACTTTGTCTTCTTCTTCCTCCTCTGTAAGGCCCAGAAATGACAAGGAAGGAGCATCTGGCTCTTTCCTCCATCCGTTTATAACAGCACCTTGATGGATGCTTGTCTCTTAGGTGAAGGATGAACATATCAGCTCTCCTGTAGGAAACGTGAACTGTGGCTGCATGTGGGTTGCAGCCAGACAAAGAGTTGATTTTTCTTTTCTGGTGGTGTAAGGGAGTGACTGGAGTAGAAGGAAAAGAGATACCTTGGACTGAATGACAATAAGATTTTTTTTCTTTTTAGATCACAACTAATGAAATCATCGCCTGGCAGAGTTCAAGGAGCATCTGGACGACACACTTAGTCATATGGTTTAGTTTTAGGTAGTCCTGTGAGGAGCAGGAAGTTGGACTCAATGATTCTTATGGATCCCTTCCAACTCGAGACATTCTATGATTCTATGATTGCCTTAAAAAAAAATCATTGAGGAAATCAAACATTGGTCAAAAATGAAAAAAAAAAAGAAAAAAGAAAGTATGTTGGCTTTTATAATGCCCCTTATTGACAAATCCACCATAAAATCATAGAGATTTATGGTGAGACCTTAGAGGGCCTGGATAAAGAAAGAAGAAACTCTGCTTGATAAATGTAACCCTGTTTTAGGACCGATACATGGCTAGTACTCGTTATGGTACATTCCTGATATTAGTAGTCATGTGATGGGGATATGGGAGTGGATATGGATGGGTAAAATGCTCCTAGGATTTGCATAGCACAACTTTCTCCCTCTGGTTCTCTCCCTCAGAAGAAAGGGAACTCCTAGAAACCTGAGCAGAAAACAGGGGACAAGGTGTCCCATAATGGACTAACTCCCTTGGGTTCCCTGGTACATCCTTGCGTGCTGTCTTGGCATGGGTAAGATTGTCAGAAGTGATTCCTAAGCAATCTCTGCTGAAATGTAAGGCTGTTGCAATTATATTATGTCTTCCCTCCCACCCCCACAAAGTGGTTATTAATTAAATTGCATAAAAATTCTGCTTGGTATTTAAATGCTGTGCATGGATTATCTTCATAGTTCATTATCCATTCCTATGGAGATCAAAAGGCATGGCTCTGACTCTGAGGAATATCTCAGTTAAAAAATATAATCTTTTTGTTGCGCTGATCTGCTAACTGCCTGTAATTGGAGGTACATCTGCCCCCTCCATCGGCTGGGGGCAGCTTCTGCCTCTGCAGCTCAGCCTCGTATGGGAGCTGCCTGATGAATTTATGCTCAGGTTCAAAGGACTTTGGTGGGATAACTGATCAATTAAAAGCAGGCGTCTGCTTCAGATAGGCTTTCGATGGTGAAGTTTAGAGGTGCTTAAGTTTAAAGTTGGAAATTGCAGGTTTCTTTTATGCTCACTGGAACAATCACTCCAGGATCCTTTTACATCTTCTGAGTGGAGAAGAACATCCCTTTCCAGAAGGCGGTTCTTCTGACCTCTCTTAGATGCTTATTTTAGGATGAGATCACTTCCCATCTCACCGTCAGCTGTAAATGAGGCCGAGGGTGCATAAGTCTCAGTTAGACTTTTGGATACTTAAATTAGGGTAGATGGGCTGCACCCTGCCGTGCCCCTCCACGTGAGCTGGGCCACGGGCCTCCCCTGCTCCCAGCCAGGGAGCGAGCGGGCTCTCGGCCGGTGCCTGCCTCCTCGGCGGCTTTGTTTCCTGAGCTCAAGCTCTGGACACTTTCTCGTTCCTCAGTACATGAGCCACCGGACATCCAAAACTGAGGATGAGTTTGCAAGGCAGGTGGCAGGCGGACGAGAGACCCTCCCTTATCGATTTATTTGGAAATGGAGCACATAGAATCATAGAATCATAGAATTGTTCTGGTTGGAAGAGACCTCCAAGATCATCGGGTCCAACCATTAACCTATCACTACCAAGTCCCCCACTAAATCATGTCCCTTAGCACCACATCTAAACGTCTTTTGAATTCCTCCAGGGATGGGGACTCCACCACCTCCCTGGGCAGCCTGTTCCAATGCCCGACAACCCTTTCAGTGAAGAAATTTTTACGAATATCCAATCTAAACCTCCCCTGGTGCAACTTGAGGCCATTTCCTCTTGTTCTGTCGTCTGTTACTAGGGAGAAGAGTCCGACCCCCATCTCTCTACAACCTCCCTTCAGGTAGTTGTAGAGAGCAATAAGGTCTCCCCTCAGCCTCCTTTTCTCCAGGCTAAACATCCCCAGTTCCCTCAGCCGCTCCTCATAGGACTTGTGTTCCAGACCCTTCCCCAGCTTCGTTGCCCGTCTCTGGACACGCTCCAGCACCTCAATGTCTTTCTTCAATGTACATTGGGCACAACCTTTTTGGACAGCAGTAAAATGGAGTTCACGGGGGTACCGTGACAGAGTCAGCCTTCAGAGCAGCTCCCACAGCCCACGAGGGTCTGGCTGAGCTGGGGGTGCAGTCTGGGAGGCTTCAGTCATGCCCACTTCAAGCAAAAGGGATCATGCTCGTCACCTGCGAGAGTGAGAGGAGCAGAGGGGAAGGCAGGAGCTCAGCATGCTGACAAGCCACGTGCCTTTGTTACTGAGGGAATAAAATCTCTTTGCGCCTATTATTCCTTTCTGTGCCCGTTTGTAGTAAGTGTTTCCACAATGCAAGTAGTGTTGTTCAGAGTTCTCTGCGTCTGACTTGTTTTTTAAATCTCTGTTATTCTATTATCTGGAGCATATTAACCCCTAGGTGCTTAGGTTTTTAAATGTATAAGAGATGCCAGAGGGAGAGAGAAGGGGAAAAAAAAAATCTAATCCTGCTTAAAAAAGAGCCAGAAGGTGAAATAGCAGAATAATCACTCTTTAACACAATTTGCTGTCACCTTCACCACAAGGTCCCTTTGCTCTGATACCCAGAATTAAGAGACAAACTCGACTAAGTTGCTGCAATTCAAAAAACATGCACACACACACACACACACACACGGAGAAATCGGTGCCCAGCAGTTCCCTATGGTACAATTGTTGGAAGCATAAACCATTTTTAAACTGATACCAGAAATGAACTTTTATTTTCAATCATATTTACTGTAAATTAGAAATTACTCAGTAAAATGCAATCTGTTAGGCAAA
The DNA here is from genome assembly GCA_009819775.1 of Phoenicopterus ruber ruber. Taxonomy (NCBI): domain Eukaryota; kingdom Metazoa; phylum Chordata; class Aves; order Phoenicopteriformes; family Phoenicopteridae; genus Phoenicopterus; species Phoenicopterus ruber. The sequence continues at coordinate 7,579,462 of CM020216.1, read as the reverse complement.
ATGCATCCTGTCACTTTCAATTAACTAGCTAAAAGGTTGTTAATGAATAAATATTGACTTTTAGAGGAAATGCTTCTTAACCAGCTGCAGATCCATGTGCATGATATTTGACAAATGATCAATACGGAGCTGGTACACTCGGGCTAACCTGGAGGTAACTGTTCAAAATGCCCAGGCGCAGCGTTAAATGGCAAGTTGCACCGTGGCCCAGCCGTAGGGGTAGAATAAAGAGATGCCGAGATATTGCAAAACTGCCGTATGTTGATGTGTCAGACTCTGCTGCCACTTTTAAAGCTAAGCACCTGCAAAGTGTAAACTTGGCGACAGAAATCAGCCATCCAAGCACCCCTGCAACTTTCGCTTGGTTTTTCAAAGCCTTGAACACTAATGAGAGCGGAGACAGCTCAGCCCCTTTCCAAGTTAGGCCTTTTATTAGATACCAAAAATATGCATGTAGGTGCTGTACAGATTGACTCTTTAGGCTTCTAAGAGTTTGTCTGACAACTGTGCCCGGAAAAATCTCCCACGATGACACTCCAGGCCGGTATTGTCTGGTGTGTACGGTGACTCACACCGGGCTCTTTGCTAACCCAGAAAACGGAATCCTTGAGCCAAATGCCGTTGTGGGGCATCGCGTCTCAAAATGCAGGAGAACCGGTTGGGTTGTAGCATCTGTGAGTAAGGGAGAGCCGGGCAGACAGGAGGATCCCGTGGTGAAGGAGCATGCCCTGGGTTCAGGTCCTGGCCCCAGGCTGCACTTTCGGGGCTGGTCATATAGTTGCTCTAGTTCTCATTTATATGTGAAAGAGAGATAGTAGTGGGACTGTTTAGCTGAGGGCTGTGAGTGGAAGGGTTCCTAGTAAGTTAGGAGCCTCTGCATCTCAAGTATGGAATTAATTAAGCTTCCAGTAGCTTCAGTCACCGCAGTCACCTCATTAGTAATGGCTGATGTGCCACGCCATGAGCAGTAGTCCACAGCATGGACTACAAAACACTGCTTTGTTTCACATGACTTCTGTAGGGACTAAAGTGATACTGGCCCCACAACACAGTTGGGCACGTGGCTTGGGGAGAGATGGAGATGGAGGAAGGCTTCCATGCCATGAGAGGTTATTGGAGCTTCTTGGGATGACCAGGGCTGTCAAGTGCACCCCGTCACAGTCTTTGTTTTTCTTCCATGTCCTGTATGCATGAAATTAAAGGTTGCTTGGTTCAGTGCTTCAGCACTTCCAGTTTTTCCTACACTAAAAAAAGTACTTTTCAACCTATCATTTCTAAAAACAGAGTGTATGAAATATGACAGCTGCCACTGGACATTGACTGGAAGTTTAAAGAGTTAAATGTTTTTCCCCATGTTGGTGTTTCAAGTGTTTTTCTTGCTTGAATGGAAACAATTGTCTCTGGCTCCCTGGGCTGAAGATGATCAAGATTATGAGGTTCATAGATGCTTTGCTGCTTTGACATCTAAATGGAAATGAGTCCATCAGCTGGGACTCCTCAGGAGACCATCAGCAAGATTGCTGTTTGAACTAAGCCAGTTGCTGTAGAGGTTAAAAGGGGCCTTGTGGAGAGGTATTAGCCCTGTCTTAGATGGGCAGGATAGTCTTTATTCTAAATATCCTGCTGATCACTCTGATGTGGTGGGTTTGATTGGTTTTATTATGTGAGGGCTCAAAATTTATTCCAGTTGCCCTTGTGGTACTTGTGACCCTGCAGTAGCAGAAGGCTGTGCCGTCTTGCCGTTTCAGATGTATTTGCTCCTTTCTTTCCATCTGTCCTATTTACCCGGTTTACTTTTGCCTTTGACTAGAACAGCATGGCTTGATATATGCAGGGCAATTCAACAACTGGACCACCTTTGGGATCCAACTGGCATCCAAGGGCATGTTAGTGAGGTGCTATGCCCAATCTGACAAGCCCCATTTCTCAGCAGAACTATTTAGAACACTTGCAATGGTCCAGCTATGGCTTCTGGCTCTGAGGTGGCTCATTCAGTGCTCACCGAAGGATTTTTGATGTATGTCCTTGTGCATGTTGAAGGCAGGACCTTAGAGACTTCTTGCCTGAAAGGGGCATTGGGATATAACTCTATGATTTTCTTGATAGGCCAGGAATTCAGAGTATAGGTGAGCATTTGGGGACTCTTCGTGAAAATTATAATAAAGTTTTGTTGTTCACTGAAAGGAGAGTACATGTATAGATTAGATTTATACCCAAAGTCAAGTGCAAGGGACTTTGCTTTCCATGTAAGTGTATCACTAGTTTTTTCTCCAGCTCTAATACACAGCAAGAACTTGTGTGCGGTGATGCTCTCTCTCTCCAATTGCTTTAATTTCTGCGCCTCTGATGCACCTAAATTCCTCTCACGTTCTCATTCGGGTGATAAGTAATAAAGCACAAATTATGGGAATGGACATTGGGTGCATCAACAACAGTAAAAGCTAACAGCATTGCACAGGGACCAATAAAGCTGAGATAAGAACTGCTGGGCTTTTCTCTTCTTCATTGGCAGGTAAATGTGATTTCTATTATCTCACTGTTTGCTTTAATGTTATATGGAACCTGTCAAAGCCCCATAGTCTTGCTGCTCGCTGTTCCACTAGAAAGAAAAGACTCCGTAAATTACAGTACCTTTTGCTACTGAAAGGTGTGTAAAACTATTCCATCTAATTCATGGTCCCCTTTATCATAAGTGATAGTGGAAATGTAGAAGATTAGCAAGGTCAGATGAGTTTGGGATATCAGGCCAAATGTGTAAATCTTCTGAGCTTATGTATTCTCACCATTATCCCTAGCCCTGCCGCAACCTATATCCACCTCTTGTGTACTCCACCTCCAGTTCACCTTCTCTTGTAAAGTCCTCTGTTTTGGGAGCCTGCTGGCCAAAGCTACCAAAACTGCAACAATCCAATATGTGCTGGAGAGGACGTGATTTATGGGATGGTAAATCTTGTGAACCTCTGCACTCAGGCTATTTCCTCATGTCCCTGTGTAGACAATGATGGGAGACAGGTATCTTGAAGAATGATTGAGAAGGTCATTACCTGTACAAAGTGTCCTAACTAATTAATTCAGGTATAGTCTCATGCTAACCTGACTACACTGTTCCTCTTCAGGAGCTCTTTCTTAAACACCTGCATAGAACTGCCTTGCATGGTGTATAGGACCTGACATACACCTCAAGGCACTTATAGGTAGCTGAAACTTTAGGTGTCTTTGTTCTACCTGTGGGGAGAAGCTTTGTTATTAACCTTTGCACAGTAGCATCACGTACTAACTAGGCTGGACTGTCATTCTCTTGTCTCTCTGGTTCACAGCACAACTCAGCTTCTACCTAGCCAGATTTTACCCAGCAGCATTGACTTAGAGAAGGGCTTTGATAACACAGTTGAGTCCTGGCTGGGGGCCTTAAGTTCCCTCTCTGGAGCTGTGGGAGTGGTGGCTGTAAAACAGCCAGAACGGGAGACGAGTATATAAGGTATGTGTGATATAGGAAGGAGACTCAATCTCTTTGGTAAGGGTCCAAATCTTCAATATGATCAGATTTCTTCAGCTGGCCATTTGCAGAGTGATTGAAATATCAGGGGTATAATGAAAATCTCCCAGGACACATTGCACGTCCTGTGCCAAAATCCTCATCGCCCTGGTGTTGTTACCAACAAAAGGTTGTAACATTACTCCTTAATATTTATGTTGCAGAATAAATCAGGAACAATTGGGCCATGTTGTGTTATATACTGCACAAATAAGTGAAGTTGCATCTCCTGCCCCGGGGAATATGTGAGACGTGTGAGGCATGTAAGGCATGGCAAACGTTGCTGGCTTGGAAGGGAGAACCTGCATGGCAAATCATGACATTTTCCCATCTCTGGGCTCTCTCCTCAGCTCCCTACACCAACAGAACAATCTTCAGAAATTTCACAGTAACTTTTATGGGAATAAAAGTTACTTTATGGGAATTGGTGTGGGCAACGGGAAGCAGCCAGTAGGCCAGCTCTGGTTCTGGACCAAAACAGAAGGATCCTAGCAGATAAGAGATATTAAAAAACATTGAAAGAAAATACCAAAGGGATGAGGGATAAAGTACCCTGTGATTACTCCAAAATGGTGCATGCCTTTCTCTAGCCTACTCCTGCCTTGAGTATTACGCTCCTACCATTGCAATCTCACCTGAGCCAAGACCTGATCCCTTAGGTCTCTGCATGAAGACCACCCACATCCCACAAAGGCTGGTGGTGCCCGAATCTACATGCAGCTGGGCTAGCCAGGGTCTAGTGACTCCTCCCAGCTAGGAAGGAGGCAGCAACTTGCACCCTGGACCCAGCTATGGGAGGTGAAGGGGAAAAGGGGAGGATATGTGTTGAGTCAGATCTATTTGGAAGCAGGTTGAGGTCTGTACAGTCCTGCTTAGTTAGCACCTTTTTGTGGAGAGAAAGGACATGCAGAGTGTCTGATTTCAGAGCTGGAAAAAAGGTAAGTTTTGAGCTGGCAAATATGTGCAAGGAGGGAGAGGCAGAGGTTCACGTTCAGTCGCCTGTGCACTCGGCGGAGAACACGTTGCAGAGTCGCAGGACTGAGGATTAAAGGGAATCCATTCCCTGTGCTCACAGCAGGAAAGGATAGCAGCCTTGTCATCCTCTCAGGAGTTTCTTTTCAGACACGCTCTTAAATAAGAGAGGATAGTGATTAAATTCCTTCCCTGGGAGCTTGCCTTTCTGGGACAAATGAAAAAAGGAAAGGAAACATGTAAACAAATATTAAACAGACAGACCAGCCTCCCAGATTTAATCAGGCTCTGGGCTGTTGCTTGGCTTACCTTTTGAAGGAGATATGTGTGCCTGTGTTTCTGTGCTTACTTCTGTTGGTGTTAGCCTTTCTGCGCCTCCCTCCATCGTTATCTCTGTACCCATCGCTGTTTCTCCTTGCGCCTGAGCTGTACAGTGAACTGAAAATTTTGAATTCAGAGTGAGACTTTTGCTGTTAAGAGTTTCTCTCCAAACAGATTTGGAGATGATGTTTGATTACTCAGAACAGCTTTTGAGTCCATGCAGAGGTTGAGTAGTGAGGTCAGAGTTTGCTCCTGCAAAGGACACAAGCAAGATGTTGGACACAAGCAAGATCTTTCTTCACTATGAGGGTGCTTCTTCACCCTGAGGGTGGTGAGGCACTAGAACAGGTTGTCCAGAGAAGCTGTGGCTGCCCCATCCCTGGAAGTGTTCAAGGCCAGGTTGGATGAGGCTTTGAGCAACCTGGTCTGGTGGCAGGTGGTCCCTGCCCATGGCAGGGGGGTTGGAACTAGATGATCTTTAAGGTCCACTCCAACCCAAACTTTTCTGTGATTCTATGATTCTAAGATAGCTGCCGAGAGGCACTTTAGCACCCAAAGGCAGCCTACAGGTGCAGGCAACGCTGTGTCTTTTAAACATTTCAGATGCATCCTGCTACATTGAGCTGCACCTCACAAGTATGTTCTGTTGCATTATGTCAGGAGCTGACATGACATGAGGTAATTGGATTTGATATGACATAATATACCCATAACACAACATGTGACAGATGAAAGGACCTTCCCTGAGGCAAGCAGAGACCAGCTGGTACTGTACAACACCTGCAAAAAGGGAAGGTTTTTAATCATCTCCTCCTGCATGGCTGGGGTGGCAAGTTGTTCAGTCTACGCACATCCCTAATTGAAAACTCAAAATGATTAATTGTTTTTTAAAATACCACAGCACATTTTATTGGGTTTGAACCAAGTGAAAGTTTCCATAAATTCATAGAAGCCACCCACACAAAAAAGAAAAAACAAAAACCAAGCTCAGGTGAATGTCTACAATATATGAGATATGATCAGTTTGCTTCAAGCTGTTCTGATCTAAAGTACCTCCTGCTCACTCCTGATATGTGCACATGTTTAACCTCTGTTTTGCTGCTAAGGGGAACACTGATGGGCTGATCCCCATTTAGATCTGATCTCGAGTGGGGCTTGTGGTGCTTCCTGCTGCTCTGCCAACACCAATGACCACTACGTGGTCAGACTTAGCTGTATCGGAGGTGTAACTTGGAAATGTCACAGCTGAACTCCACATTTGATCGCTTTTCCTTGGGGACATCCCAGGCTGAGATGTCCCCTGAGTGGAAAGGGAAAGGCATGAAGAGAAGATGGTTCATGGCTTAGGAAAGTGTTTTGGTACCTTCATTTCTGAATGAAGACATCCTGCGAAAAGAGCCGGAGGGGTTGGAGGAAGGCTTGCTTTAGACAAATTAAAAGGGATCTGATCCTAAAGGGACCTGTCCCCCGTCTGCTTTGATTCAGGTTACTGTCATTCAGCTGTTTTACAGGCTTCCCTTTCAACATCACTTTCTGGAATGCTGTCACCTCTTCATTCACTACAAATGTTTCAGAAAGGTTTAAAAAAAGTAGTAGGAAATCCTGACAAATATAGGGATGGGAAGGAGAGGACGCCATTTTCAATGTACGTGTCCTAATTCCTCTTGACTTTGATGTATAGCTCATGTCTTAAGGAGTTTAGCATAGACTGTCTTGTGCATGTGGCACTCATACTTTCATGACCACACTCCTTATTTTTTGAGGTGCAACATGTGAAGGTTCATGTTACATCACTTGGCTGTCAAAGAGACTAAATGCTCCTTTTTATCTTGTTTCAACCCCAGTATTTTTGTCCTGGGGAAAATAAAAAATTGCAGATGATAAGACAACAGTGCTTGCTGCTGTCCAAGGCTCTGGTTGACTTAGGAGGAGCAGAACTTTGCCTCCATGGCCACTCCTAGTACCAGCACCCTTACAGTCCCACAGGCTTTCCTGTCCTCTTTGCTGGCCCTGCAACAACCGGGCTGGGCTCTGCTGAACTTCTTGAGTTCTTCTGTAAGCAGAAGCAGCTTGACTACAAAAATGAGGCATGTGACTTATGATGATAATCTCCAAGTAAGAGGTGATTTTGTATTCCTGTCAAAGGCTCTGCTGCAGTTTCCTCTTGTTGGCGTTCCCAAGTGCTCCTGCCAAGTGCTGCCATCCCAGTGGATGCCCTAGTGAGCAAAGGCAAACTGCGTTTCAGTGCTGGCCTTGAACGTCCTTCGACTGGGATTGAAAGAGATGCTGAATGTTGTTCTAAGCTGTTTCTTTTGTGAGGCCTTTAGTATAAATCTCTGCCCCCTTTCTTAAAAGCCAGTTCAGCCACATGAACTAGGCTTTATTTTATGAGGCTCATTATTTTTATATTGATGTTCATTTTCTGAAAATAGTGTGAAAGCTAAATGCATACAGCCCCCTAGACGTTTTAACAAAATCATATTTCAGTTGCAGTATTGATTGTCTATCTATAAAGCAATATATGGCCAGGAGTTAATGTTAACAGTGCACTATGTTAACTGAAGTAATGTAGTGAAAAACAAAAATGAGAGTTGGGCTTGCTTTACTTTTTGCTGCAGTGTGACACCTCCAGCTGAGCTTTATTGCTTCTCCTGAGTGTTAGGTAATCACAGAGATGACCTATAGCTGTTTCCCTTAATGGATGATAAGCAAAATCAGCCAGAGTTCATGGTTGCTAGTATGGGGGTGGCACATAAACAATCCTCCTTTCATTGTGTTTACACACATTTTTTTCCTGCCCTTTGAGCAAGAAGCAGTTGGGTGCAGGTTCAATGTTAAAGTGATGCCTACACTTGATTACTTCTATACACTCCTGTGGTCTTGAAGCTGTTCTTGCTTTGCTGCAAATAGGTGGAATTTTTATAGGAACTATATTTGTTCAACCATTTTCTCCCAGGAAATGAGGCTTTAAGGCTAAAACCAGGCAATTGTTTAGGCTGCAAAGCCTTTCTTTTATGGTTACTGCAGATACGCAAAATGAGTTGGAGGGCCCTGATATGCATTATCTCCATCTATAGTAGGGTGGATCAGCTCCTGTTTTCAGAAGTCAGCACCACCCCGGCAGATCCATAATCAGACAGATTTTCTAGGTGCATTATTTTTTTTTTTTTTTCTGGAAAGGCATGAGAATTTTGTTTTGTGTATATTTACATATGGGAACATTGATGAGTAGAGGAACGTAGTGGTCTGGCCAAAATCACATTGTTCCACCAAAGATGGGAGCGAACCTAAAAACTCTCTGGTGTAAAAAGACTGTGAGGGACCCCAGCCAATGATCTGGCCTGTTCCTCAATCACGATACCCCTTCAATTCAAGCGAAAACTTTTCTATCTTGTTTTTAAAATCCTCCAGTGATAATTTCAAAGATTACCCCTGCACTTGCTGAATAAGAAAGTTATCCTGTTGCCCAAACTAAAACCCCCTTAATTCAATCTCGCCTGTGATTCTCTCTCCCACCCACTGTGGTCATGGGAAAAAGTTTATCCCCCTTGTCTTTGCAGCTGCTTTGTATGTTTGAAACTACCGTGGTGCCACTTTTCCATATTCTCTTCTCTGGTCTTCCCTGTTCTTGTTCTACACAAATCATGTTTTCTGGGTTTCTGGTAATGGTCTGGGTTTTGTTTTCTTTTCTCTCTCTCTCTCTCTCTCTTTTTTTGACATAAATTTAAATCTCTTCTCTCTTTCCCATTAATTTAACTTCTCCTGACATACAGTGGCCAAAACGTGAAAAAGTTCTCCAGTAAAGCCTTTACCAGCAGCAAACAGAGCAGAAGGCTTTCTTCACACATCTCAAATATGATGGTGCTCTTTGCACGCCTCAGCATGGTGTCTGCTGTTTTCAGCATAACCCTGTTGATTCACATCTATCTGCCGATCCACTCTAACCCTCAAGTCCTTCCCCGCAGAGCTGCCACCCAGTCTGTTGTTCCTGGCTTGTAGTTGTGCAGTTGTTGTTCCTCTCTGATCTTGATATTTGTTAAAGGACAAAAGCTCATTTGCATCCTATTTTTTCAGACCACTTCTATCGTTTGCCAGGATGATTTTGAACTCTAGCCCTGTGTTTTCCGGCGTGCTGGTAGCCCCTCCCTCTGTGGTGGTGTGTGTGAATATGTAAACATAAAGGTTACGCTGTCATCCAAATTGTTAAGGAAAATATTGCATAGTGTGACATCCCAGTCAGAACCTTGAAGAATATTTCTTGATATATACCTCCTTCTTGCAAGTGAGCTGCTGATTTCCACTATAGTAATACGTATTTTTTTCCAAGATAGTTTTGCATACTCCAATAGCAGTTTCACCTAGACTGTGTTTCTGTACCTTGTTATGAAAAGATACAAGCTGCTGAAGTTCAGGTATCATCTCTACTGCTCTTCTTCCATTCACCCCACCAAAGTACATCAGATATTGGTTTAGAAACAATTTGACCTAAAAAAAAAATCCAAACTTGAGTGTTTCTCAGTGTTCCTGGGTATCTCTTAGATATTTACAAACAGCTTCATCTTTTGTGCTCATATTTTTAAGGAAATTGAGGTTAAACTGCTTTTCCACTCTTTCTCTCCCTTCTGTCTACATTGGCTGTTTTCCAGTTCCCTGTAATCACCACCATCCTTCAGGACATCCAGATGAGCCCTGCCAAAGGCTCTGAGATCTTTTAGCTCAGTTCTGAAATGGTTTCTTAGCCATTTTGTCTCTTCTCGGTCCTCCAATGCTGAGCTGCTGGCTGCTCTTCTCCTGCTGGAAGAGTCCTCGGGAGAGGCATACAGCAGATATTCCGAGTCTGTATCCTACACAGGGAGGTGAGTGGCCTCACCTCATGGCTGGAGCACTTCTCAGCAGCCGGGAGACTTTGCTCCATCTCTGGGGAGTTATCTAACAGTCACGACGAGGGTCAGGGAAGAGGAGTCGACCTCCTCTATTCCAGCTGCTGAAAGGCTTCTGCTCTTCCTGATTAATTCAGAGATCCCCCAAGCCAAGGAGAAGATGTTTGACTGTCATCCAGTGCCCTTTTCTGGGAGGAGGAGCTTCGGCTTCCAGTCCCTTCTGCTCCAGGGACTGGTTTTGTCATTTAATGTGGTATTTCATGCATTTTTTTATATGTAAAGTGGATAATTAAGCCACATTAAATCTCTTCACAGACCCTCATTCAAGTTTAACATAGCATTAATTTGGCTGAGCGTAATTTACTTTGTAAACTGAATTAGCAACACTTTAATTCTGAATGAGAGTGTGCATAAAGGATCTTGATGTGGATTAAATAATCCAAATTAACTTAAAATGTGAACAGAAAATGAATTAGTGTTCCTGAGTGTCCCAGTGTAGGCTCAATACATCAATCATCCTCTGCTGCGACTGCTCATCCCACGCAGGTGAGGATTCCTCTCCAGCGGTTCTCTCCCTCTTTGCTACGTGGGCCTCTTGTTTCTCCGTGCGGGTGATGACCAGATCCTGCCAGAGATGGTGAGATGATTGGCGGGGGGGGGGTGTCAACAGAAAAGGATGGGAGCGTGCAGAGCACGCAGGCAATGCGAGCAGCTCTCAACAAACAGTTAAATGAAGAAGGGAGTGAGAAGCAGCCTCTCCTGACCATAAAAAGGGAAAGGAAAAAAAGCTCTTTCTCTGCTTTTAGCTTTGCTCCTCTTTGCTTTAACCACCGCTCCTGAATGTAAAGTATTCCTATAGGACACCATCCATTACTTGTGCTGCGTAAGCGCTAATAATCCCGTTGAGCGCTCTTTCACTTGTGCCTGGATGCTAATGCCTTGTACACCAGCTTTCTCATGCACCCCCCTTCATCGGGAGCTCTGGGGGGAAAACTAAAATCAACCACAGATTACTCAGGATCGCCGACTGTGCTCTGCAGACCGGCGAGTACATCCTCAGCTCAATGCATGTGCATAACTCCCGTTCACATTAACGGGAGTTATGTGCTTACATCCACAGGAGGCTGTTCCCCAGTGCCTGACATCTTGTTTCATCCCTGATGTTACTGAAATGACCTGCAAATTGTCGGGGTCAGGAGCGAACGCTGGTACACTGGAGTGATGCCATGGTTACACGTAGTCTGGAGGTCCCCTCTCTCTTACACCATGACGGTGCCTGGCCCAGGGCATCTTTGTTCTCTCACTGCTAATAGGACAACTTCTAGACAGTTTTACAATGTTTTCCCCATGGAATTGAAATAAGACAAAACTTAACCTCCCAAACGCTTTGACACCCCTATAGAATAGATTTATGCCAACCCTACGTGAAAGGAAATTAGCCCTATGGCAACAATCAGCAATTATATATGCCAGGGAAGAAGAGCAGTTACTGCAAAGGGGATTCATTAGGAGTAATGGGATAAAATTGAGGGGGTGGGGGAGTTCAGTTTGAATATTAGGTCATGCTTTATACTGTCGCATTTCTCAGCCCGTGGAACAGTCTCTAAGAGGGGAAATCTTGTCACTTTGGGAGTTCAAATGTGGGAAGCCTCTGAAGGGACTTTACCTGGCTCAGCAGTAGTGGGGTAGGGTATGAAAAGGATGAAACCCTCCTCATGGTGCATCAGGGTGAGCCCCCTGGCATGCCTGTGTCCCCTCCTCCTTGGTGAAAGGGACACGGGCTGTGGATAACAGAGCTGCCACACAGGGAAAGTATGAATATGTCCATGCTATAAGCGAGGGAAATGCAAAGGCGATAGGACAAGAGGAAATGGCCTCAAATTGCACCAGGGAAGGTTTTGATTGGATATTAGGAAACATTTCTTCACTGAAAGGGTTGTCAGGCACTGGAACAGGCTGCCCAGGGAAGTGGTTGAGGCACCATCCCTGGAGGTATTTAAAAGACGTGTAGATGTGGTGCTTAGGGACATGGTTTAGTGGTGGACTTGGCAGTGTTGGGTTAATGGGGCCGGATGGGATCCACCCAAGGGTGCTGAAAGAGCTGGCAGAAGTGCTCATCCAGCCACTCTCCATCATTTATCAGCAGTCCTGGCTAACTGGGGAGGTCCCAGTTGACTGGAAGCTGGCAAATGTGACGCCCATCTACAAGAAGGGCCGGAAGGAGGATCCGGGGAACTACAGGCCTGTCAGCCTGACCTCGGTGCCCGGGAAGGTTATGGAGCAGATCATCTTGAGTGCCATCACGCGGCACATACGGGACAACCGGGTGATCGGGCCCAGTCAGCATGGGTTTATGAAAGGCAGGTCCTGTCTGACCAACCTGATCTCCTTCTACGACATGGTGACCCGCTTAGTGGATGAGGGAAAGGCTGTGGACGTTGTGTACCTGGACTTTAGTAAAGCCTTTGACACCGTCTCCCACAGCATTCTCTTGGAGAAGTTGGCTACCCATGGCTTGGATGGGCATACTCTGCGCTGGGTAGGAAACTGGCTGGATGGCCGGGCCCAAAGAGTTGTGGTGAATGGAGTTAAATCCGGTTGGAGGCCGGTCACAAGTGGTGTTCCCCAGGGCTCAGTACTGGGGCCAGTTCTGTTTAATATCTTTATCAATGATCTGGACGAGGGGATCGAGTGCACCCTCAGTAAGTTTGCAGATGACACCAAGTTGGGAGGGAGTGTTGATCTGCTGGAGGGCAGGCAGGCGCTACAGCGGGACCTGGACAGGCTGGATCGATGGGCCGAGGCCAATTGTATGAGGTTCAACAAGGCCAAGTGCCGGGTCCTGCACTTGGGTCACAACAACCCCAGGCAACGCTACAGGCTTGGGGGGGAGTGGCTGGAAAGCTGCCCGGTGGAAAAGGACCTGGGGGTGTTGGTTGACGGCCGGCTGAATATGAGCCAGCAGTGTGCCCAGGTGGCCAAGAAGGCCAACGGCATCCTGGCCTGTATCAGAAATAGTGTGGCCAGCAGGAGTAGGGAGGTGATTCTCCCCCTGTACTCGGCCCTGGTGAGGCCGCACCTCGAGTACTGTGTTCAGTTTTGGGCCCCTCACTACAAGAAAGACATTGAGGTGCTGGAGCGTGTCCAGAGACGGGCAACGAGGCTGGTGAAGGGTCTGGAACACAAATCCTATGAGGAGCGGCTGAGGGAACTGGGGATGTTTAGCCTGGAGAAAAGGAGGCTGAGGGGAGACCTTATTGCTCTCTACAACTACCTGAAAGGAGGTTGTAGAGAGATGGGGGTTGGTCTCTTCTCCCTAGTAACAGACAACAAAACAAGAGGAAATGGCCTCAAGTTGCGCCAGGGGAGGTTTAGATTGGACATTCGTAAAAACTTCTTTACCGAAAGGGTTGTCAGGCATTGGAACAGGCTGCCCAGGGAGGTGGTGGAGTCCCCATCTCTGGGGGTATTCAAAAGGCGTTTAGATGAGGCCCTAAGGGATATGATTTAGTGGGGGACTTGGTAGTGATAGGTTAATGGTTGGACCCGATGATCTTGGAGGTCTCTTCCAACCAGAACAATTCTATGATTCTATGATTCTATGATTCTATAATGGTTGGACTCAATGATCTGAAAGGTCTTTTCCAACCTAAACGATTCTGTGATTCTATGGTTCTATGAAATCAGTGACCAACATCTTTCTTTTCTTCAGGAGTGCTGAGGTCTTGTAGCTTCATTGACTCTGGAAGGGCGGTCGGTCAGAAACAGAACAATCCTCATGATCACAAGTGTGAAAAAACAAGGTGCAACTGGGGAGAAGACTGCTCTCTGCAAGCCTTGTAAGACAGTGTAAGAGGAGGACTTGGTGGATCTGCTCTTACGTTACACCTACAGCCGTAACTGCATGGCTCCACAGTTGGGACTTATTTGCACCTCAGCGTGTCTACACATGATTTTCATTTTGTCTTGAGTCTGGAGCATCCTACCTGTCCCGTTGACCAGGAAGACACACATGCAGGGTGGAGACTTGCATTTTGTCCTATAGAGAGTGTGTCCCACAAGGCACGTGGCAGAGCAAGCCTGGGCCCAGCCTCAGGCAGGGTGATGGTGTAGATATACCCAATGTCTCCTTATAGACATAAGCACATGTCCAATTATAACTGCAACGGTTCATTTCTTAAGGCAGATCCCACTTCCTGTCCCCTTCAATGTCATCACTACAGCTCTAGACGTAGCTCTGCACAAGCTACTATTCTAACAGTGGACAAAATTGGTGAAAATAGGGTGATTCCTTGTGATTCTTTAGTGCTATTCCCTAAACATTTTTGAATCTAATTTTCTTTGTGTTCTCCCGAGTTCGTTTTTCTCCCTGACATACTTGATTGGGTCACTAGGCTTACGGCTGTGATCTTTTAAGCCTCAAAATGCCTATACATTTTGGGGCTGCATTGTCATGGTGCTTTGCACCAGTTTGTGCTTTCCTGGTTGCCTTTTGCTAGGATTTGTTAGTGCTCTAGTGATAGTAGCTGGCAAGACCATGCATCTACTCTATTCAAAACCTTAAAGACCACAGGGGTCATGATGATAACCAAGCTTGGTCTGCTACTCAGAGATCCTGTCTCTACTTGCAGAAAGTCACTAGAGCAGAAAAACATCATCCTACACTATCAGTACCCTATAGATCTCTCCTTCTTCTCCCAGCCTTCCCTCCCACCCATGGTGACATGTCCGCAAGGAGTGACAGCCTGGGTAACACTACCCCTTCAGGCAGGGGAAGGTTTGCCTGAACCATGATGATGCCGTGCCTTCAGAGTGACAGAGCATTTGTTTATATTTAACAGCATTTTTGACCTTCCTTATCTCCTTACTGCTCTTTTAAGTCTGCTTTAATCTCATTACATAAGGAAGGAAGAGCCTTAGAGGGAGAATCTGTACCCAAGCAGGCCAGCTCAGATGAAGCTCTAAGCACTGTAGGGTGAAAAAAACCCAGTATCTGGTTACCAGCTACATGGGAATCAACGGGAGTGAAGATGTGACCTGGCAGCCAAGTGACAAAAAGACTTAGAAGGAGGCTGATTCCTCCCTCTGCTTCCCTTTTGGTTTAACCAGACTTTTTCCAGTTCATCTGGGTAAAAAAAAGTAATAGCAACTATCAGCCACTGACTCCTGGGCTTTTTCCCGAATGAGGTTTGAGAAGTAGATTCATCCTTGTCCTGGTGAAACACCAGAGAGGAGATGACCTCCTGGTTTCTGTTTTTACAAGGGACTGGTGAAGGCTGGTGTGGTCCATGGCAAAATTTGCAGCAAGTCTGACATTTGCTTCATGTTCGCAGGAGGAATGGCAGCTCCTTCCCACTCCCAACCTACCCCGAAACAGGAGACCATCCATCCCCACATAACCGGCAGAGCTGGCAGGGATGCACTGGGAATGCAGGGAAGAGATGTTTGTGCTGTGCATAGTATAGACCTGAGTGCTCTGAAAAGAGCTTGGGGTTGTGTGCTCGCAGCTAAATTGGAAATCCCCCTCTCATTGGGGTTGTGGGAGTTACTTGGGTGTAAGCAGCTGGAGGCAGAAGACCCAGTACCTCCAGTTGAGCTCTCCTTTCAGAGACAGAGAAGGATCCATAGTCTCAGAGCACTGGGCAGTAATTATCCCTCTCCTGTGTAACTCCCCGAAGTCATGGGTGTTTTCTCCATCCCTGCAGGCTTTCCTGGGGCACTGTCGCTTCTGGTCTTTAATTGAGCCTCTCAGCAACACTCAGTAAGAGCAGAAGCATTTAATCTCCCATCCTGCATCCAGGCCGATGCTCCACTTTTTATTGTCTACATATATCTGTAATTATTAACTTACAGCAACATTTCATTGGCCAATAAATGTTAGTTATGGTATATTTGGTAGCTTTATGAAATGTAATTAGTGCTGGAATAGTATGAGATACTCAGGAGCTCCACACTGGTAGATGAACCTTTTATCAGCTGTGGGCATTTAATTCACTTTAACAGAAAAGACATAAACAAATAACAATATTGCATCCTTGGGCTGGCCTAGTTTCATCTTGTTTGCTTGCCCGGCTGCTGTGTTTCTACCGTTTCCTTGTATGATTTTTAGCTCCCGCAGGCTGGTAGTAAATTGATCATTGTTAGTTCTAAGATTCAAATTTCCCTTTATACCATCCACAGGCCATTTATTACTGCTTATTATATTTCACTGGAACCTAGGAACCTCCACCAGTTTTAAAGGTCCTTGCTCAACACTCTAAGAAGTGCAGAACAGATAAAATTGGAAAAATACCATTACCAACACTTTCAAAGGATGCATTTTTTTTTCTGTTTGGCAATCAAAATAAAATGTATGCCATTTGGATTAAAGCAAATGATGTCTTTCTTCAGCTTATCTGGCCAAAATAAATAACCTCAAATGTCATTTTATATGAATCAAAACTTTCCCTTCAACCCGCGGGAATGCCTTTTGTTTGGTCATTTGTCCAGAAAACAAAGGGCTCAAAGATCAGCAACTTTCCAAAGCAGCGGGTATTTCGGAAGACTTGCAGAAGATGTTGGAGACCCAAATTCAGCTATTGTTTCAGGCTGAGAAAACCAGCATCTGCTCCTGCGCCTCCCAGGAGAAGACTTTAGCCACGAAGAAAGAAGCTATTCTTGGATGAGATGCACCCAGTGTTTCTCTTTGGCTCCATTCTACTTTATGCAATCAAATACTCACAGGAGCAGGGGTAGGTTTGGGTCTACCACCTTCTGAAGTGGGTGCCCTGGATGCCTATAAGTAGGATCATCTGCTCAAGGCAGACCAACTCCAACAAGATAAGCCAAGATGCCCACCTGAACTGCGGAGGCTGCAGGTCCAATTTACTCGGCCTGAATCAGAGACTCAAATTTGCAAATAACTCCAGGCTGATCAAAATGGATTTTTAGCATATTTACTGGTTGTCAAAAGAGCTGTCCTGGAGCTCTGGTTATTATTTCTGCTTTATGGCAAGTTAATGTGAGGCAAGCGAGGTTTAAAGTCCAGGCACACTGGAGAGGTGCAGAACATCCCCTTTAAAACTCGCCTGCTTTTCCTGAGCTTTTATACAGCACTTGTCATGTGGTATCTCAGCACTTTGCACATCTGAAAGCTAACGCCACTGCAGGGATCTCTCCTTGCTTCTGTTACGAATGTCTCAGCACAGTCTCTTCTGACATGTGAGATGGCTCTCGGCAGCCGTGGGGTGTGGGTCACCAAACCAGATCCCGTCTGCAGTGGGCACCGTGGGGTCCTTCATCCCACTGAGATGCACCGATAAGACCATGGCCACTTGCAGGTGTGAAATCTCCTTCACCATGAGGCCCCAGTGGTGAACATCTTCTCCTTGCATGGATGAATCATGCAGGCATCTCCTGTGACTCCTCAATAATAGGAATCCTATTCTTCAAGGATAGGTTTAATTTCCAAAAAGACGCTAAGCTTGGTCCTGAGTGTCGGACTCCATTGAAGTCTTATTCATAGAATCATAGAATCATTTAGGTTGGAAAAGACCTTTAAGATCATCGAGTCCAACTGTAAACCTATCACTGCCAAGTCCACCACTAAACCATGTCCCTAAGCACCACATCTACACATCTTTTAAATACCTCCAGGGATGGTGCCTCAACCACTTCCCTGGGCAGCCTGTCCCAGTGCTTGACAACCCTTTTGGTGAAGAAATTTTTCCTAATATCCAATCGAAACCTCCCCTGGTGCAACTTGAGGCCGTTTCCTCTCGTCCTGTCGCCTGTTACTTGGGAGAAGAGACCGACCCCCACCCGGCTACAACCTCCTTTCAGGGAGTTGTAGAGAGTGAGAAGGTCTCCCCTCAGCCTCCTTTTCTCCAGGCTAAACAACCTCAGCCGCTCCTCATAGGACTGGTGCTCTAGACCCTTCCCCAGCTTCATTGCCCGTCTCTGGACACGCTCCAGCACCTCAATGTCTTTCTTCTTGATAAAGCTTTGCTTATCACACGCAGCAATCTTCCCAGCAAGACCTTCTGCGTAGCTGGGGGAAGAGTCTTTCCTCTGCCCCTCACTCACAGGGGGCTTACGGCATCGTTAGCTAAAATCCACAGGCATGTGCTAATCTAGTGAAAAAGGCAGAATAAGAGGCCTGTGATCGGACTTTATTTAGCTGGGAACTAACACAGAGAGCGCTTGGACATGGCGCCGCTAAGAAGCCTTTCGGAGCTGCCGGCACCTGGTACAGGGTTATCGGCACGTTGCGGGACTGGTCTCGGCGCAGGCTGACAAAGCCGGCGGGAGGGGGAATTCGCTTGTCATCCATTGGGTTATACCTGATTTATGGTTTCGCTCGTTGACTTCAGAAATCTCGCGGTGGCAAGCTGCATTGTCCTAACTTTGCATTTGTAGATTATCCACTCTGCAGAGTTATAAATCCTTCCGAGCACAGCGTGCTTCCAAGGCCTAATTATATTGTCAGCGATAGGGTCTGGAGCGGGAGTGTATGTGCTACAATGCTCGGCTGGCCCCGAGTTCAGGAGGCATTCATAGCGGCATTTTATCAGTCAATTTCATGAGACATTAATTAATGAGATACTTCAATTAGATCATTTCTGTCACTAGGAAGGAATTATTCTTCATGGTCAAGATTACATCATCTTAATTAGTCCCTCTCCAAGTAATTTGCTTCTTTTCAAGCCCCGAAGAAGGGTACGTTCATTATAGATAATTAATATTCAAGTTAATTGACTGTACCCTACAATTCATGGAGCCCCTTTGAAACAGATTTTCTAGTTAGGCACCGGGAAGGGCTGTTAAAGTTGCACTGCGCAGTCCTATGTAAGGCTTCTCAATCATCCGGGGGACCAAATTATAATTATCAGCCCCGGGCCTGCCTTAGCCACTCCAGTTAATATTCACAATAGAGCGCCCATTCTGAGAAACTGCTGTATAGATACAAAAGTTGAGACCAGAAGGTTAGGCTAAATCTCCTGTATTTATGTACACACTATGCAGGGAATCTGGTTTTTGTTAGCACACACATTCTTCACAGGAAAATTACTTTAATTTGACTATTTCAGTTTTAAAAGGGAATTTTTATAACAAGCCAATCAGGAATAACAGATACTTGAAGCTCAGATGCTCTGTTTGTTTATTCTCTCCGAAGAAAGGTCATGCAATATTAATGTCGTGTCTTTTAACGTTGCCAATAATCCACAGAAACCACCGTATCCCACTCAGAGCAGTAAATTTAATGGACATGTTCTGTATCATATGCAAGCATTGCTGCACAACTTTTCTTTCCTAGTATATGTGCTTAACTTTTTACTTTTCACTTTTCACTTAAGTCGAAACTTGATTTTTCTCGGTTCTGTTTTAGACTATAGCAGTGATTTTGTATTTGAGGATGCTGCCTGCCTAAAATCTCAGAAGCTGGAAACTCAAACGCAAGCCAGTGTTTCTGAAAGCAGCTATTTTTTAAATAAAAATGTTGATAACACTTACAGGCTAGCAAACTTAGAAGGATCTACAAGTCTGGAACAAACAGCTACAACTCCCATCGAAGCCAGGGAACAGTGCTGGCTGTGCTTGCATCAGGGCTAACTCTGCCTAATTGCCAGGGCAATATCCCTGCTCTTTATTTTGATACAGACTGCTGAACCCGTCTGATCCAAGTAGGGCTTCTGAGGAAAGGAGATGCGGTCCATACGTGGGCAAGTCTTTGTTCTGAAAAACAAAACTTCCCCTTTGACTTGAACTTTAAATAGTAGAGCAGGGCAAATAATGTGGATAACGTCACTGAATATGTGCTCGGATTTCGGCATTTTATAGCTCTTCCTGTCTTCGTGCCACATATTAGTTTCCTCTGAATAGTCTTTCAAACAAATTAAATGGCAGGAATGTTAGTGGAAGCAGTGAGATATAAACAAACACTGAATATTCAGAGTGGCTATTTTTATTCCCAGCAGAAGCCTAATTTTAAGATCAGACTTTCTCCAACTGCGGAGAAGAAATACTAGTATGAGCACAACAGCGTTTGTGCACTGTACTATTACAGGAGCACCGCTAGAAGCTGGCCAGGAGCAGGACACTGCTGAGTGAGTCCACACAAAGTGAGACTTGGGGCAAGTCTGTATGGGAGAGGGTTTTTGGCCAGTGTGGTCAATCTGCTGCCTGCACGGCACGGACTGCGCGGAGAAAGGAGTCCGCTACCACAGTGTTCCCACCAGGGTCTGTTTGAGTAGGTTGGAAGCAGGGATGAACACACTCTCGGAGCTGGATATTTGAGTTTAGTGATACTGACGTGGAGCTGCTCTGCTTGCGTTGCCCGTCCTGCAGACCTCCCAACCTCCTCCGGCCACCCTGTGAACCTCAGCGCAGGAGGTGAGTGCCAGCCCCGCAGCAGCCGTGCAAGGCAGGGAATAGGGGTGCTTGGGGGGGTACCCTCTCTCCCGAAATAGCTGCCACCCCGTGTGCTTTCCTTTTCCCCAGCAGCGGTGGCTTTGCAGGCTGTCTGGGGCTCTGGACTAGACAGCTCTTTGCTGAGATGTTACCTGTCCTGAATATGGGACATAAGAAACCCAGTGCAGAATCCCAAGTAATGAATAACTTTGGAAGATGACTGTATTCTGCGTTTGGCCAGGTGGCAAGAACAGGTTAAAAAAAGAGAGAAGTGCATAAACTTCAGCTAGGAAATACTTTGTTGAGAGTTATTCACCCAGGGCTGTTAAAAATGTAGGTTGAATTAACATCCTGCCACTTGCTTAGTCCCTCTGCCTGATTCTGTTATCTGTGATTGATTATCCAAGAGCAATTCTCGGGAGCTTGCCCAATTTGTTTTTATTGCTAGTTAGGCCAATGAAAAGCAATCGTCTAAAACTTCTTGTTGTCTGTCCTCCCTCCCCTCTCCATCCGCATCCCTCTTCTCTAGCCAGCTCACACAACTCCTAGCCCTGTCCCCTGCATCATTTCTGGTTTTGACTTCTTGATATTTTTTCCCACTTTTCATACCCCGCGGAAGACACCAGAACCCTTTTGCTGTTGGTTTTAGAATTCATTTGAGCTGACATTTTGTGGCCCAAATCAAATCTGTGTTCTTCTGTCACCTGCTTACGGGAGTAGAGGCTCTGCCTCCGCTGGCACAGAGTGCGGTAAGTGCACAGAGACAGAGCAAAGGACTGTGCTTCTTCAACTGCAATTTTGAAAGGGTTCCTTTATTGATTTGGGGATAAAACAATGCTAAAAAAGCATTGCTGATTGTGTTATGAACTCGCCAGGCTGCCTGGTGCCATGGCTGTGGACGCATTTGCTGTGTCAGCTCCGGGGCTGGCAGCTCTCTCTGCATAATAACTATCACAGGGTTAGTTTAGGAGGATCACTGCAATATTTTTGCACCTCCTGAGCAGCCAATTTGAGGATCTCAAATTGCTCTGCAAACAAAGGTGCAAAACCTACCGAAGAAGGTCAGTAGCATTAACCCTAGTTCGGCACTGGCTAATTTAATGTCCAGAGAGACAGAAGGTCCACGCTGAGGAGATGCCGAACACGTGCACTTTGAATTGAAGTCCGGAGGAGCTGTGGGGATTTGATGTCTGTGAAAAGCAAGAATCCCATTGGGGATTTGTTTAAAGGTAAATAGAAGAATAAATGGGAAGTCTTGACTCCCAGTCCTCTCCTCTGATCACTGAATCACACGAAAGGGTAACTTGTTTAATCATCTGTCTGTATAATACCAGCCTGAAGCCTGTAAAAAGTATTTAGTATTTCAAGGGCTTCGTTTCTTACCCTGGGAAAAATACTCTCTAAAAATGCTCCCAATATCTGAGCGGTTCTAATGTTTAAACTGGGCTCTTCTGAACGGCAGCTGACTCGGGCACATTGAGGTCGGTCACTGTTCCTGCGTGAACGTCTGAAGATGCTGATGGAGATCTTTGCAACATTACACCACAGTTCCCAGTAGTCCAGAAGTTTTTCCTTGCACCTAATTTTCTTATACCTTGGTTTCTGTCCCCAGACCTTTATTGACATCTACAGGCCCTGACTGACTCCAAATGAGGAAGGAAATGCCCTGAGACAGAAAGCACTCATCAGCACACCCTGCATACTGAATAATTACGGTGAAAAACCACGTCCGTTGGCAGAGGTGAGCAAAATCATGGAAAAAAGATAATGGAGTCCACTGGAGCAAAAAATCCATTTCAGCAGAGATCTCCGAGAGCTGGGGAAGCTGTCTTCGGTGAGAAAATAACAAATTGCACATTTTAAACTACATTTTTTCTCGCAGGGCTGAGAAGTCCGTGGACTGTGGAGAACCAGGTAGACGCTGGCTTTGGACAGCCTGGATGCAGGGCCCCACAGTCCTGCCAAGACGCGCTGGAAACGTGAGAGCTGTTTGGGATGGGAACAGCTTCCTGACGTGATGCTTTGCCAGACACAGGGCAAGAGGCAGAAATCAGAATTTTCTGAAGTGACCGATTGGGTCTGACATGAGGCAAGTTAATCGCAGATTATGCTGTAACCTTGCCATCAGGCAACGTAACTTTACTTCTGCGTGTCTTAATGGTATCGTACAGTACACTCAGCATAGCAGTGTGGAGAGTTTTTCCTAGCTAAGCATTTCTTTTTTAATAATCTCTAGCTTTTCATGAGAAAACTTCTTTTAATTAGGGTTGTCTTATCTATTTGGACATTTGCCCATCGTTCTAGCATCTGGTGTTTGCTTTGTAGGTATGGACCGTTGCTGGCACTCGCAGAAAGAAGTTTTTTCCTGGTCTCCGATGAGACTTAGAGAACAGTGGTTGTGGCCCAAATCTGCAGTCAGAGCAACGTGAGTCATTTCCATCCAGTGCTTTGAGCCTGATGGGCTGCAAACAAGGGGAAAAAGGGAAGCGCTCCCTGAGCGGAGCCGTGGGAGCCGAGGTGACAACCTGATGGGACCTTTCCAATGAGCACTGAAAATACCCATCGTCTGCATTCTGGAGAAATTCTTTTCAAGCTTCCCCCCCCCTTCTCTTTTTGCCTCTTCTCTCTTTCATCCTCTCCTTTTCATTTTCAATTTCAGCCACTTGATCTTCAGATATTTTTGAAATGGATGGGAAAAAGTGAGACACAAATGAAGCCGACATAAGGGAAATTGAAGTGTGGGGGAGAAACCACAGCAGTTTATTCCAGACCTTGTTTAATGAAAAATAATTAGAAAATTTCAAAACACTCTGCAAACTGCAATCTCATTTTCTATTTATTCATAATGGACAAAAACCTTGAAGCTTTGGTTTCCTATGATGAAAGCAAGCAATATTTACTTTTTTTAATCACTTTTTTTCCCCATTTAATAACTTGAAGGGCTTTTGCATCTGAAGTAGACACAATATTCAGAGTTCTGCATTATTTCTAACTCTTCTTGTCTTGCTCCCCCAGCTTGGTTGACAATTACCTCCGTGACCTCCATCCTCTCTGGGTGGGCCCAGCGCTAAAGCCATTGGTTGAAGCTACTGGTGAAGTGGTGCTGACTCGTGGGAGAAGACAACTTGTTTTCGTGCCCTGTTCTCCATCAGAAGGAAGAGCTGGTAGCACTGGTTAGGCCAGGTCTTTTCAATTTGGAAAGCAGATGACTGTGAGGGAACAAATTAGAAGGCACCGAAATCAGGGATGGGAAGGAGGAAGCAAAGAGGGAGCAATTATTCACCTTTTTTCAAAAGGAAAGTCCTGCCTTGATCCGGTGCAATTATCAGGTGACATACATGAAGCAAACAAGGCAGTATTTTCCACCTAAAAAATCTATGGAACTCGTTGCCACTGGATGCTGCAGAGACCAAATGTTTAAGTGTGCTTAAAAAGGACTGAACAGTTCTGAAGGAGAGCATTACCAGTGGCTATTAGACATCATGGTTCACAACCAACTTCCAGCTCAGACAGCCCTGAGCTGCCAACTCACAGAAGCTGGAGGAATAAACCAGGTTACAATGGGTTTTGTACAATGTTTCTCCTCCTCCTTCCACCTCTGCTTTCAGGGACAGGATGGAACTTTCATGTGTTGGAGTTTGGTGGGTTTTCCGTACCAACATGCCATTCCCCAGCCCAGTTGCACTTGGATTCTGTTAATTAAAAATTGAGGATGAGTTAGATGAATCAGTAGGTAAATCTAAACCGTTAAGTAAAGACAAAGACTTCCCTCCCAGATATCCACCGCAAGCTCTGTTGGTGCACCAAGCGCTGTGGCAGGAAAAGCCGTTTTATTCTTGACTTCTCTAAGCTCTTGGATAACATATTTTCTTCTCTGATTATTTTATCTTCTCACCTGTGTTATGGCTGGACTGTTTGGAGCAGAATCTCTTCAAAAACCTAGGTGTCTTCCACTGTTAGTATAAAGTCTAGTACCATGGAGCTTTAACCTTCTTGAGGTCTCTAGGTTCTTCTTTAACACAAGTAAATAACTATAATTTCTATAAACTACAGCATCTTCAATTAGGTCTTCATACATGTCTTCTGGTAAACCAGGGCTTGTAATAAAACTAGTCTTTGGTCTTACGCTTACCGAGTGACGAGCAAAGTTCTCTCTGATGTTATTTCCCTACTTTCTCCTTTCAATAAAGTGGAAAATATCTGAAGGACGTACAAGGGCTGCTTCCTGTGGGGGTTTGTTGTTTTGCAAGTGGTGGAGTATTTTTCAAGAGATCTAACTTAAGAACCCCAGGAGTGCATTGATTAAACAGAACTAAATATATCAATATCCATGTCAAAGCAGAGGTGTTTTGCTACTGGAGACCACAGGCAAAAGGGAGAGCGGAAGCTTTCCACATGCAAAAGAGCAATAATGGCATTTGATCATTCAGGTAAAAGAAGTTAAAAATCGCCCCTTATGAAGTTATTTTCCTAAGTATAAATAATCTCAAAGTGCTATTGTGCTCGTCTCTCTTCGCATACTGTTATTATTCAGCAGCACTGAGTTAGGTTTGGTTGTACGTTGCCATGTGGAAGCCATTTGAATGATCAGGATGTGATATTTTGGGGGTTGGCGGGGCAGGAATAGGGGGATGATCTTCTGTAAATGTGAACAATGAAGGACAAACCCAAATTTTCCATTCTGACAAGCATGTGACTCGCACAATACGAAGTTTAAAAAAAATTGCCTGGGAGACAATTTGAATTCAAATAATGTTTTCTAGAAGGAGCTGCCTGCTGGCAGTGTGCCTCAGTCCGCCGCGTGCTGACAAGCCCAAAAGCAGAGTTAAGAGGCCCTCTGAAGTTGACTGAAGTCAGTGTCAACAAAGCTGGGATTTCTTCCAACCAAAAGCCGTGCAACCAGTGTGAAATGTTTGTCAGGCTGTAGGGAGGAACAACTAGAGGAGCTACCAAAATATTTAACTGAGACTCTCAGAGAGACATTGGGTTTCTGCTAAAAGCTACTGCAGTGGCATTCAACATTGAGCAGTATTTTATCCAGAAACTTCCTTGAGTTTCAGCTTTAGAAAGACATCATTGGGAGGTATCAAAACAGTTGCAAGGTTTTCAATGTTCAGGGCACAGGGGAGCTGTGTTGTGCTAGCCAGAGGCTGGAGGCCAGTTCCAGCTGGATTTGGGATGTTCAATTCCAGCCCTGCAATTTGCAGCCCTGCCCCCAGCAAGCTTCTGCCTGGTCCTGGTGTGCTAAACTCCATGGCCATCTCAGTCTGTGCCCCGAAAGCATTCTCTGGGGGCGAATAAACCCCTACGGAGGGAGAATCATCCTACCTCCATGCTCTCCACTGACCGCCTGGGGAAGGATGAGTGACTGAAGACCTAAGTTAGGCTCCAGTTTAGTGGTGGGTCTGAACTTACAACAGCCTGTGCAAGAAAGATCTTCAAAGGCACACGAGAGGTGGAAGGAATAAGCATCTGGGGACAGTTTAATGCCTGATGTGAGGGGTTAAATCTGCTCTTACCAGTACCTGGCATTCGCAAAGCATCTCAAACTTGGCATTGTTGGGGGTGTGATTCCTTCATTGAATGGCTATATTTTGGAAGCAGCTGGTGCATGCTTATCAATTTAAGTCAGTAGTTAAACATGTTACATTCACTCTTTTGCTTTCTTTTTGCTCTTTGACTTTCCTAATCTGCTTCAAAGAATTTTTATTTATATTTCTGTGAGTTGCCCCAACTGCTCTCAGAGTATCATCACCTCTAGATCCGCAATGATCTAGTGCCAGCCCTAGACCATGGCTGGCACTCTCTCCTGGGAGGTGGGAGACATGGATCTGAATTCCTCGAGGCAGAGAAAGTCATTAAGCATGGGTCTCCCACTTCCTTCTGCAGGCTTCACATCACCAGTGATTGCCTAAAAGCGGGGCACCTCCAGCGCCACGCTTTCTGTGGATGTCCAGCCCTCGCTCTGGGAATGAATCATGCAATTTCTTCTGAGTATTTTTAATATCAAGTACAGACAGCCCTGAAAGCAGAGACCCCCTCCACCTCCACCACGGGGCAGTGTGCTCACCAGCAAGTGAATCTCACAGCTTTCTGTAAAGTAGAAGAGGTTGAGCAAATGAGATGGAAACTTCCCAAAGAGCCTGTGGTTTGGTTCTTAGGAGAGTCTCTGGGGAGACAAGAAAATGTGTCCCCACCTCCGTAGGCAGCAGCAGATCTCCCATAATAAGCAGCATTGGTCCTTACTGCACTCTAGTAACTGGCATCCCTCCTCTCTCCTGCTGAGGAACAGCTGGGAAAGAGGAGTGACCCCACCAAGGTTTCCATAGGAGAGGTTGTGGGCATGGCAGCAGAAGAGGCATCTTTCTGCAGCACGGTGTAAGCCACTGAAAGAGGTCCGATGTCCGTTCTCACCAGTCCCTGGGTGTTTCACAGCAGGGTGGTTCTGGAGCCTGCTCTGAATTGCTCCTCTTCCCCCAGCTATTCTCCATGTCTCAGGAGCCTCGGGCACCTCATTTGTGTCTGGAATGCTTTGGTAGAAGCTTGATTTGGGAAGACCAATACTTCAGGGACCGTATCCCTTTTTAGAGGCAGCCCAAAGCTCATCGAGAATCAGAGCTGATCTGTGATCTTCTTGATTCCTGCCATTTTAGTAACGCTAAATTGCTCCCTCTGCCACTCACAGACAGATAATACCACACTCGCATACCACAGATATCACGTTTTTCCTAACTCCCCCAGAACTTATGTTAGAGCTCTTGGTGTCAACTACTTGCCCAATAAAGGGATTCTTCTCTAACTCCCCCACTATCCTAATGTTTAGGATGAGGCTATTGAACAAGAGTGATTAACTATGACTTTACTCATCCGTGGTGGAACATAGCGGCTCCAGTGAACACACAGACCACAGCACCTATGTGGTGTGTCCTTGAGGTAGGGATTTGGCTAATGGCTTTGGAGCAGTAGAAATGAAGCTCCACCTGAAAAGCCAAGAGGAACTAAGCACAAGCAAATTGGTGAGGACACTAAAGAGAGCTCTCCTGCTCTTGAGAAAACGTCTGTGTTCTGCTGTGCTCACAATTGCTTATGGTCTCAGCTTTATTTCTCATCCAAAGGGCAGCTGCTCAATAAGGCATTGGTTGGGAACCGGTTTCTTGCTCTGTAAAGTTGTATTAAATACCCACTGAGGCCATCACAAGGAATCTTTGCAATGGCCTCAGTGGGTGTTTAATTGAGAATAAGAGAAGACATGAATTTTAAAGAGGTAACATTCCCTAGAACAAGGGACTTATATGAAGCAATTTCTACTTGCTTTGCCACCTAACTAAAAGATGCATGGATCATTAAAGTGTGTGCTTCCTCAGCATCTGGGATAGCGATCCACTGTGGCTTCGATGATGATTATCTACAGAGCTTAACCATGAAAGCCAGGATAGTTGATGAGCTCGTGGTACCAAAGATCAGTAGGATTCAAGAGTAGAAGAGACAATTAGATTGTCTGCTCTGTTCTCATGAACATACAAGGTAGAAAATGTCATCCAGCGATGCCAGCACTGAGCCCAAGGTCTTATGTTTGATTAGACCATCTGCATCAATTCAAAATCCCTGTCACCCCTGTTTACAGACTCTTTTAACCAGAAATTCCATCTTGCTTGAGAATTACAGGAGTACAACGGCAACTGTTGAGTCTAAAAATAGATCAATGAGCTATCAAATATTATTTTGTGATCATATTAATTGAGACCTTTGCCCCTTGGCATAGGAAGAAGAGGAAAGGCAGTGTTTACATTGACTGGAGGTAGCAATAAACGCTGGATTCTCACGGGCTAATTTACAGGACCCTGTGGAGTGCTGAGGAGCGGCGTGAACGTTTTGACCCGTCAGGGTTGAAGCCAGTTCTGTTCAATACGCTACAATGAAAATATTTTTGAAGGATTGTCTTTGCTATTGTTTGGTGTTAAACGAAAGAAAAAAGGAAAAGAGACAGAGTAAAATCGAGAATAGAAAAAGAGATTAGAGAAGAACATTGGCATGGAGCTCACCATTTTTTTGGAGGAGGAGGGCAGGGGGGAAATAATCCCCTTCCTCAAAGATTTTTGGGAGAAAAATCCCCTACCGTGCTTGCTAAAATTCCCTTCCAGCTCCCATTGTCAGTGTTAATTGGTGATAGCCCCCATCACACAGAAGCACCGTGGAGGTAAAATGAAAGGAAATATGTAAGGGGGTGTGTGTGAGTAAGAGGCTGCTGTATCATGTGAATGAGGAGCACAACAATGGCCCAGAATAAGCTAATATAGATAAATGAAAATATCAGCTTGATCCTTCGCTGGACTTTTTGATGCTTTGAAAGTTCACGTTAATTCCAGCTGCGTGGGTCCCTTTATTAATTAAATGGTCAAGGCAAGCTCCATGTGCAGTACCAGCTCCGCTAGCAAACGATGAAAGCACCGTGTTGACATCCTTATTCTAAGCTCCACAGTCACCTTCAGGGCCTGCATTCAGGGTGAATTACTTTGGCTTCAGTGAACTTAAAGAATCCCAGGCCTCTCTCAATAGATTTTAAATCCTTCAGTGCTGTTCACCTAAGAAATGAGAAGGTCTCTTGCTGACACCCTTCTTGATGTTCCTGATGGTAAAAAATACTTTAGAGCCAAGTAGGTAGATCTAATTATTTCAAAGGGTTCCCAGCTGCACCGCTTCTTAGCTTTCCTTTTCATCATCTATTTAATTAGAAAAGGGCTTTGTTTTATTTATTTTTACACGGTATGTGGTAGAATTTTATTTTAGACTCCTAATAGCTCATGGTTTGTCTGTGTGCTGGAGACTGCAGCACATGTTCCTCTTGTGCTTGGGTAGAGTTTGAGACCAGGTGTTGACACTTCTTCTGTGGACAGCCGCACAAGCGTGGATGGCTTTGGTGACATAAGAGGTTTGCTTTGAGGCTGACCTGAGCATCCATATGGGGCAGCTTTGTCCTCTCTGTGCACAGGTAAGACGTAAATATAAAAGCTGAGGGTCCTTGCAATTACGCTCCCAGTCCGAAAGCCACCTCTGATGAATACGCAACCTTCGCTCTTTATGACTTCAGTGCGAGGTGTCTCTGGGTGGCTCTACAGAAACACACTGCAGACCCCAGAGGGTTTGCTGGGGAGGAGGGATAGCTGTATGCTTAAGGAACAGAGATGTCCCGGGGCTCTGTGGCTCTGTTTCGTGTAGACAACAGCGTAAGGATTGCTCTCCCTCACTGGTGCCTTTTCCTCACCATCTTTTCTGCAGCCCTGAAGTTCTGCAGGAGCCAGTTCTCTCTGCAGGGAAAGCGATGCAGTGTCGAGGCGTTGGTCTCCTTTGCAAGTAACAAAGGATTTAGCTGCCCTCACTGAGGAACATTAGAAATCAATGTCTAAGCTAATCTAAGCTTGTGGCTCTCCTCTGTGTCGAAGGAGAGACTTCCTAACAGCTCCTCTTGACTCTCGTCTAGATTTTGAACCCTTCTGGAAGCCTTTTGCAACAACACCTAATTGAACACTAAATTAAGGCTGTGAAAATAAGGGCAATGGAAATGACATAAACCTTCATGTATGAGGAGGAAACACACTTCCAGCTCTGGGAGCTACAAGGAGAGCTTCCTTGGGGACAAGCTCTCACATAGCCAGGTCCTTCTGCCCCGGCAACGCTCCAGCTGGCAGACCGAGCCCTGACGTGCTGCCGCAGCTCCTCAGCAGCGGTGCCCATGTTTTGGTGCTGCGTATTGGGCTTCTCTTACATGTTATGACAGGTTTTGTTCCTTAAGTCTCAGAAAAGAAAGCATGAGCTGATTTAGGGATGGATATCGTTATTCTATAATGATTAGACATTGCATGAGCTTTCCCTGGTTTAATTCACTGTTATTTTCCTCTATCCTATCATGGCTCACCATCTGAGGTTTGAATCAGTAATCTAATAACATGCTTCAACGGCCGAGTCAATTCCTCCTCCTGGATTTTTTTTCCTTTCCCTTCTAATATTAATAGCAATAAGGGAGATGAAGGCACTGGATTAACAGTTGGACCCGGTGGCCGTCCAAAGTGGTAATGGCTTTTTCCCAAGCCAGCACATGCCACTTGCTGCATGGTTTAGTGTGCCAGGTGTCCAGAGGGTAGAGCCAGCTCTTAAGCTGCTTGTCATCCCTGGGTGGCGTCATTAGTGCATCATATGTTTCAGAAAGAGAGAGCCCAGTGAGAGCCGCGCATTGCAGAGCAGAAGCTGAAATGCTGATGCTCTGCCCTTCTGTCGCCGGGAAAACGTTGCAGCGAACGGTTGGGTAGCTTTGAATGCGTGGGAGCATCCCTCCCATGCTGTGCACACCGGTTGTCCGGAGCACCAGTCCCGCTTCTCCCCCCACAGCAGAGCATAGGACAGAGCTTGCCCCCAGGAAAAGGACTTCGCTTTAATTTTCAGGGCGAGGTTTTTGTTGCTTCCCTGTTCTTTCTCTTTCTTTGTGCATGTGCACACACACACACATGCACCCTGCTCTTTCTTAGGTACATTTGTGCTTCACAGACAGGTTATTTACCTTTTCCTCAATACTGGGGAAAGCTTTACAGCACCTCAGCCCGTTTTAGAGCATGGACACAAGCTGCAACACTCATGTCTTGACTGTTTGGTACCTTCCTTTGACCTTCCTGCATGGCCAGAGGACATGGGGAGCTCTGCAAGAGCTCTCAGTGGGGTGCAAAATGTGGTCCTGGGGTGCCCACAGCCTCCCACGGCCCAGCGTTGTCCCAGGGTTGGTGACACAGGGCTGGTCCACACCAACACGGACGCCCCAGTAACATCTCCCACCTCGCTCTGCAGTGACAACGTGCCCCTCGGAGTAAAGGCAGCTCAATTGGAAAAGTAATTGGCACTAATTAGGGCTCCTGTGAGCTGTTGTATTCCTCACTGGCAGTCACGTGGCCTTCACAGGCGCATAAAACTCTTCCTGGGTTTTGTAAATGTCAAAAGGTGTTTAATACAAGCCTGCAAGGCACCCCCACGGTGGAAGAAGTCTTTGGGGAATTAATGGGGAGTCTGTGTTGGCCAAATATTATCGAAGGTCAGGAAAAACAAACCCCGCAGGAGTGTATTTTTTACATTCAGAGATCTGAGAGGATCTGTAGTTATTTCCTGAGGAAGGAACCTGTTTCTCCAGTGACAGGGCTCGCCTTCGTGGGGGCTTGTAACAACACCGGCGTGTTTGCGATGGACAAATCTTTAAGACAGTCGCCTGCACCTGCACTGGAGGTTTGCCAGCATGTAGTGGTGTGAGAGGAAGAGCTCAGTGCAGTCCCACCCGAGTGACCGTTACTCCATCCTTTCCCACCTCCGTGCCTCAGTTTCTCCATATCTAAAATGATGGGACTCCTCAAGAACTACAGTAGAAAAATGCCGGATGGGAATCAAGCGTTAACGCAGGCGAGGCCACTGCTCTGGCTCTGGAGGCTCTTTCTTTCGCATGCCTTTTGGTTTTTTGTGAAGAAAGAGAGCTTTGTGCGTGCTTGAAAACAACCGGCTGAGAAACACAAGTGCTTGGAAGAGGCAATACGTGTGCGTATTTCCGTGGGTGCGGGCACAGCCCTGCCCGAGCCGGGATGGTGCACGTGCAGAGGGCACTTGTGCTGAGGAACGATGAGCAGCTCCGGGGATGGAGGGGACCTTCATCGTGCAGAGCTGCAAGTGTGTGGCTGCATTCTGCTCCTTCACCCAGCGTGCTTGGGAAGGGAAATGCCACGGCATGCTGAGTAACAGCACGTTTTGCTTATTCTCAGGGAAAACAGCTGAAATGAGATTTAGTTAAAAATGTGCTCTGTGTTCTTTAGGAGGAAAAAGCATGCGGAAGGAAATACTTTTAATGAGGAACATATAAAATTAGATGATTCCAAAATGTGCGTATGTTGTCTAATAGCTTTATGATGAAATGTACCATCATCGGGGCTGTTTCCAGTGTTTGCAGAATTAAACTAAGTGTCACCATGTTTTGTGTTTTTAATATTATTTCTGCTGCTCCTGGAGCGCAAGGTGGCCTCATCCTGGCTGAGGTCCCTTTGTGCTTGGCACTGCACAAACACCAACCAGAACAGCTGCAGGGCAGATGAAACCAGGAGGGTAAATGCTGACAAAACCCCCGGTTGAGTCTTGTTTTGGCCAACTCAGTTTTCTGGAGGGTCTGGCGTTTATACAACCTGCTGACTCAATGCATGTGAGTGGGATGCCATTGCAGGTGGCACATTTGCAGAGGTGGCAATTGTTGCGTCCTGGTTGGAGTCACCTATTGCAGAAGAGCTGCCCCAGTTACTCTTTGGGGTTTCAGCCCCTCCGGTGCCGTGGGGTGAGGAGACGAGGCGGTGTGTGTGCACTGCACTGACACAAAGTGCTCCTGTGTATGCAGCACGTGTTTGCCTTCCCCATTACAGCTTATTCCACCTCCCCGAAGGGACAGAGTACAGTTTTCCACTTTGTCACAAACAATAATTATCTCAGCAATAGCCTGTGATGGGAGCTCGCCCTGAGGAGGCTGCTCTGGCTGCAGGAGGCACAGCAAGATGCTCCAACTGATGCTCTGTGCTATTTTAGCTGTGCACTTCTTGCACCGAGGGAATCCGCATATAGAAAGGGGGAAGAACCTGGTGCATTTACCCATCAGAAAATCTTTGGATATGTCTGCTTGGAGCGGTACAGGTGCTTGTAGCCTTCCCTTTGCCTTCTGGCCTTGCTCTCTGCACCTGCCCAGGTGGAGCAGCCTTCCAGTTTAAGCATTTTTCTTCTCTCGGGGAGCACAGCAGCTTCTCAGTATGTATTAACCTCACACTATGGCACGGCTGGTTTGCATTCTGTCCCAATGAGTCCCTTACCATTAAAACAACCATTCATCATTCACCGCGTACAATAAACCAGGAGACTGTATTTTATTTGGTTCCAGCCCCAGGCACCTCAAGCAGGTATGAATCTTTTAAAGGTAAGTTCATCTTTAACTTGTCCCAAACGTGCCATGAATTACTTACGTGGTTTGTTAAATGTCTGTAAAACAATCCTGAAATCGAGAATGATGATGTGGCCCCAGCAGAAATATTCTCTCTAACGTTTGTAGAGGGAAGTCTGCTTGTACTGTAGGTTGGACTGAACAGGGCCTCACTTTCCTGTCCTACCTTTCAGACAGGGTTTCCAGAGGGCTCGGCAAAGTGCTAATAATTATGATGTGTGCCATCCCAACAAGATGCGACTGATGGGAATCCAACATACCCAACCATTAGAGTGTGACCATTTATGGTAGGAAATGCTCAGACAGAAGATTAAGGAATTAGGAAAATTGCAATTTACTGGTTTTGTAGTGTGTAATGACCACAAGAGGTCAGGGCTTCTGTTTTTACATGTCATGTGAGAGAAAAGCCCTGTCAGAGTGCAGCATCTTTAAGGGTACAGTTTCCTGAGCAGTTGAAGTTGAAGACTGTCCTACTAGCTGAAAGAGGCATCTGCACCCTTTCACCATCCCGGACCATGTTTGCTTGCCTCCTCCTTTGCCCTGGCGCTGCCGTGTGAAGAAGGGTCAGCCCCACTTTCTGGTCTGGCGGAAAATGTACAGGTGAACCCTATGGTTGCAGCTGGTAGAGCAGAGGAAGCAGATGGCTGGGCAAGGTGGATGGTGTTGCTTTTGGTAGCAACGCAGCCCTTAATGGGCTCATGCTGACTATGAAACCATCCCCTTGGACCTGCAACATTCTCTGGCCCTTCTGTAGCCTTTACTATGTTCAAATAATGACCAAAACTAATTGTGGGAAACATGGGGAATCTGAATGGCAGTGATTCAAGCAGCCTGTGGTACTTGTGATGACAAACTTTGATGGGAACTGAATGACAGGATGGCAAACCCAAACAGGTAGATTCTCATGGGCAGCTAAGGACATGTTTGGCTCATCAAACATCCAGCAAGGAATACAAATTCATCCCAGGAATGGACGATGCTTCATCTTGGAGGTGTGCAGGTCATTTGCCCCTCTATTCCTGCTGGAAGATGGTTCTGTAATCTCTCTCCTGAGAGGTGTAGACACTGACCTCTGATTTCTTGACAAGGTAATGCACAGCATGTTTGTACTCATGAAAAAAGGAGGGAGATACAGCTGTTTACAGAAGTCATCACCATGGTCACTTGGGGCTTGACGGGGACTATCTGTCGTTCTGAGTTTCACCTGAAACTGCATTGAAAAAAATCCAGACTCAGCTGACCTCATGAAGCAGTGAGGCTAACCTCAGAGAGGAAAGGTTACTCAAGGGAAGGCTCTCAAGGGGAAAAGCACTTAGGGCGCTTTATAATCTGGGAGAGCAGTGTACCCGGTACCTCAAACCAGTAAAGATCTGAAGCAAAGCATGGTGCACAGAGCAAGCAGCCCTTACAGCAGCCATTCCTCTCCTCCTGTGTTCCCACACACGTTTATCCCACCAATTTCTATTCCAGAGTCTTTTGTATGTCACCAGTGACGACATTAATGGCTTTGCTTTTCAAACCTACAGTAAAGCCTACCTTCCCTGGGAGGCAGCTTTAGTAGCAACTTTTATCGGCACTGTCCTAACTTTAGAGTATGGGGTCTGTAGCTGCCAAGAAACTCACCAAGGTGGAATTTCTGAGCCTAAGACCGGAGGAATGTATACGTTCTGCTATATATCAGCAGTAATATGCATGGACGTGGCTGTGCTAGGAACTTTGTCATGAGCTTATTCATGTTATGCCAGAATAGTCATTTCCTACTAGTGTCCTGCTTCCAGACCACCGCAACATCACTCCTGTTGGGTTTCTGGTTTTGCTTTAAAGCGTGTGTCAAGCCCCAGGGACGTGATTGTTTTGTAAAGATCAAACTCACTGCCTCCTCTCCTGAGACGGAATCAGAAGTGTGAATTCTAAAGGACCCAATGAAGTCTTCAGCGACCAAAACATAAAATGCCAGCTTGCTATACTAACAGCAAACAGGAGCTTCAGAGGCAGAAGGGCCTCCTAAATACTTATGATAATGTCTAACAAGAATAGAAGATGTCAGACAAAATAGCAACTACACATCTTAAGGAAAAGCCTTGATGTTTCCTTAGCTCGTTGGTTATTTATCAAAGCATAACCTGTAGGTTAGCCTACAAAGCACCAGAAAAAAAAGGCTCTGTGTTTGGATCTTTCAAGGGGGAAGGTTAAACAAAGGACATTGAAATATGCTATGTCAGAAGATCTTTGTTTCTAGACATCAGTGGAATAGAGGATTTAGAACAGCTTTTTCACTTCCTTCATTGTCCTTGCCCATGGGTGTTTTAAAAAAAAAAAGGAAAAAACCCCAACAGATGAAGAAGTGGTAACAATTGATATCTGTTGATGCAGTTGTTCGAGTAGCCATACGTGCATCACCTGGAACATGAACTATTTGTATTCCAGAAAGTAAACTGTGACCCACTCCACTCAGATTTCAGAGTATTCTGCTGCCATAGATGTAGGATTTTCAAGATAAATTCATTTGCTCAGGGAGTAATAGATACAAAAATGAGTAAAATGAATTTATGACCAAATTCCACAAGTGGGACGTATGTTATGTATACTAGAGGGATTCATGCGGGTTTTTCTTAGGATGGGTAAACCAGTTGTACCTCCAGTGGCACATCATGGCATTACTGAAATTAGGAGCTCTTTCTTTGGGTGCCATAAAGCAAAACCACTGCCAGGAACTGGTCTGATGTCAGAGAATTATCATATTTTTAAAAAATCTTTGTTTCATAGGAGAACCATCATCCAGGGTTGACTCTTACATGTTCCTCTTCTCTGAGTCCTTTCCTATGAAACTCAACAGCTAAGATCCTCCTCTTAACTCAGTAGGCTGAGCAAAGTCCTTCCAAAGCTCCCTTGTCCGCACCATCAAGGGGAAATGTCTTTCCCTTCTTTGTACTCCAGACTCTGGAGCACACGCACCACATTTCACAGCAGCCTGAGATACGACTTTATCCCGTGGGTAGCGGCTGCTTCATGTAAAGGTTAAGAGACTCGTGTAGATGCCAGGTAATAGGTCTGCTCTGGCATCAGCCCATTCCTTTGGTTGATGCCAATGCCAGATGCTCTGCGGGGTAATTTGTTGGCATGCAGTCACATCTCACCAGGCTCTGAATACTTCACCAGAACAAGCAACTCAAAGAATAAGAAGAGATGCTTTGAAAGCAGGAAAATCACAGTGAAACCACAGAGAACCAAGAAGGTCACCTTTAAATACAAGTGAAATACCTAGTCTTAAAGAAACTTAGTCGGGCTGCTTCTGGGTGGGGAGCTGTGTCCACGCAGAGGGATTTACATTGCTGGGACGCTGGTAACGCGCAGCTCGTTCATGCTGAATTAGTCTCGTACGCGTGGGTCGGTTACATCGCACCGATTGCTTTTCTTCAAAGCACCTGATCGCGGCTGCTGCGAGAGACCATACGCTAGACTAGGTATTTCACTGGGATGCTTCAGTACTTGCTTTGTGTCTATTCAAAATCATCTCCCACTGCTTTTCAGGCTAAGAATGTACTATTCCCTCATGCCAGTAAAATCTGCTTATTGCTGCTACAGGTTTAAAAACCAGAGAAGTTAAAAATTGGCCTTTTTCAAATATGTAAGGTGGTTTTCTGTGTTGCCTGCAGGCTTCACATTTTAAGAAGCAACTTTCCCTCTCTAATGGCTAATTCTGATGAGGTGATCACACAATCTGGTGATGATAGCTATTGAAATGCCTGTAATGTAAAATTAAATGGGTCATTCTGTGTGTTTCAGTGATAGACATAAAATACCATAAAAGTTGGGCAACTGCAGCTGGAAATTACTTTTTTTACCTTTTGCCGCTGAAGTGAATATAATCAATGTACAACAGAGAATAAAAGGCTTTAGCATGTACATTTGGATCATGGGGACAACTCCGCTGTATGAAGTTAAGATGCTTAACTTTTAATGTTGATTGCTTGAAAAAGCCTCTCCAGAGGAGTTTTCCATTCCCTAGAAACATGGCCAGGATAAATGCTCCATAAATAAAGGAGGGGACACTTAGTGGAACTTGAAGTGATCAGAAGAGACGTGAAAGATGGCCCTGGGTTTCAGGTACTGCATTTTAACTCCAAATAGCTGGCTTCACTTGCAAGCTCCCACAGGTTCCTGTGACTGCAGAGCAGTTACCTGGGGCTGCGCTTCCCATTTATAAGCCAAAGGAACAAAGCAGTTTTACTGCACTTTTACAAAC
Organism: Phoenicopterus ruber ruber; assembly: GCA_009819775.1. Lineage (NCBI taxonomy): Eukaryota > Metazoa > Chordata > Aves > Phoenicopteriformes > Phoenicopteridae > Phoenicopterus > Phoenicopterus ruber. The sequence goes on along the minus strand of CM020216.1, from coordinate 7,542,122 downwards.
CCCTGTTTACTGCTGTCTCAGCAGCAAAAGTCCATTTTTTTCTCTTGCTATCAGAGGAAACCTGCTTGAAGAGCGACCTGGATACAGCAGCCGTATTTTATCGGATTTTTCTTAATGCATACTGTACTTAACATGCAGGTTTTTTAGCATTTTACTCATTTCTTTTAAAATTGTAATTTAAATATTGACTAAATGAGGCCATTTCTCTCTCCACTTCTCATAGACACCATGGGAACCGAGCAGCCAGAAAGATATTGCAGCTCCATAACAGTGGACTGCTGTCATGCCTGGTCACAGTGACAGGCTGGGGATGAACCTCATCTAGATATTAATATAAAGCATATTAATGTTCAGCACGTGGAAAGGCTTTTCTCTAAAGTCTGCAATTCCCAGGCAGGAAGGAGAGCTTTACCTTTAAAAAGCAACCTTTGCTTTTTGACGAGTAGGATCAGCTGCTGTGGGATTTGTCTGGGGTGAGGAGGGCTTTGGTGGTTTGGGGCAGAGGGAGGCAGTCCTGGTGTGACGTTGACTGGAATCAGGGAACACAATCTCCTGGGGACATGTGAACTTGAATAAAACCTAAATAAAGCAGGATAGTGGCATCCCCATGGGCAATGCACCCAGGCCAGGGGCTATGCATTAGGGAGGCGTCTACGTCCCATCAGCAGGTTGGGGAGCAGGGCAGAGACAGCCTCTTGGCTCTGGAGTAGGGGTGTACTCACTTGGCAACAGCTCAGCTCAGTCCTGTTTTCTTTACTTTACATTACCTGTGACTTCAGTAGCCTTTACAGGCAACATAAACTCTCTCGATGTAGTGCAGTGTCGGAGGAGCAGAGCTGTGAAAGAAGGCATTTGATGAAGAGTGCCAATAATCAGCACTGTGTTTTTGGATTTTACCCCAGAATCGCTCTTAAGTACCTATTAGTGGTAGGACTTTACTAGATGTGCTCCCAAAGAGCATCTTCCAGGGTCCTTTAACTGAGAAGGAATCCCCTTCATGTGCCTTCAGCCTGCGCCACGATGTGAACGAAAGCACTGTAAGAAGGATCACAAGAGGGTTCACTTCCAAAGTGCACACCTGCTCCAGACTCAAATGGTGATGTCGACGCCCCCAGGAACCTTGATGGAAGATGCGGTGATCCTTAAACCTAGAGCACTGGGTCCTTCCCTTACAGTGGAATTCAATTGCCTACATATAGCTACAATGCAGGTCTTTGGGGAGACCTGCACCCTCCTGGGGTAGGAGCAGGAGGCCAGACCACAGCACCTAAAAATGACATTAGGTGCCTGCATTGAAGCAGCTGAACCCTATCCTCTGTGGCCAGTGTCCCAGTGCATCTCCAGGCCACCCAGAGGGGACCAGGCTGCATTTCTGCTTGTGCTATCACACCCCACGGGAGCCAGATCAGGCTGCTGCAGCCGGGTGGCTTGGAGGCAGCTGGTGGGGAGAGCCCCAGAGATTTGGAGGGGGCTTCCAACTGTGCGCCGTGGTGGTATCACATTCAAATGGGACGTTTCTTCAAGCATCTGAGGCAGTGACTTGCAAAAAGTTTATTGCAGTGAAAATCCTGTTAAAGTGAACATTTATCCAAGTCCCTCGAGGTTTTGCTATATGGAGAAGTTAGATCGCAATCTCCTTTTTCCTGTCATCTCTTTAGACTATGCACAGTCTGTGGAGCATGTATCAGCTTTTCCTCTGTGTTCAATACCGCGAGGCTCAGGTCTCTGCTGAGCCTCTAGCTATAATTGTGATTAAAGGAGTCTGGGGCAAAGGGTGGCTTGTGGTGTTAAGTCAGAGACCACAAATAATACAAACAAGATGCCAAGTGAGGTCTGGTTTGAATTCTTGGATAATGCTTCCTCGTGGCTAATTTAGAAGGACTGAGGCTTAGAGTTTCTGTGGTCAGTTCTGCCACTGTGATCTGGTAACAAATCTGTCCTTGCAGAGGCAGAAAAAAAAAAAGTCACAGCATCAAGTCCTCTTTCGCAAGCCAGATCCCGGGGTGCTTGTTTAGAAAAGCCTCCCGGTGACTCCTGAAGTATGAATGCACAACATCCGCAGGAATGCAACCCAGAAACGTGACCCAATAAATGCTGCTTCTTCAGCCATCAATCTGTTTCGCATCGTGTTGTTCTCTCAACTGTTAATCCAGATGTTATTTACGTCGGTACAGTAACATTAAACGCTTGTACAAGCGGTATTAATAGCATCAATAACAATACTACACATAAATAGCGGCAGCACTGATAGTAATACTTCCAAAGCAGCTTGTAATTGTAACAACCTGTCATTCCTTTGCTAACTCGTGCTGACTCAAGATTAAATTGCTCTATGTGTGGAAAGCAACATGCAAAAGAGCCCATCTGTGCCAAGGCTATTTTCCTCCTTTTGTATTTTTGTTTGTTTGCTTACACCGACTAGCTGAGAAAATGTCACCGTGCTTTACCCTCTTTATTGTTACCATGTTTTTGACTGGCATCATTCACATGCTGTTAGTCCTTGGAAATGGAGTGTAGAAATGGAGTAACCATGAGTCCTCCTTACTGAGCAGAGCCTGAATGCTGGTGAAACTGCACCGGCTTTGGTGGGTTGACTCCTGATTTATGGCGATGCGATCTGACCTCCCCGGCCAATTATTTAAAAAAAAAAATGTGTAAGAGTTGTCAAAATATCCTCTGGCTATGTTTCCTACTGTTTTGGGTTTGAGCTGTTTCTGACAACTTCAAAATATCCAAAGCAGCCAAATTTCCCTAAAATGGCTCTTGTCTAGAACAAACATGACCCGTTCCTGCTCCTAGGTGTGAATGGAGTCTCACAAGAAAAGAATTGAGACTTCTGACGTGCAATACATCAAAAACGGCTGTGGGTTTTATGAATTCCTCGGCTTTGTAAAAGGATTTTCTCCTAAGACAAGACAGGTAGGCTTTCAGCTCCCAAAATTATAATATTTTTTTTTTCCTTCAGTGCAGCACGGCAATGTTTCTCATTCTTAATTAAATAGATCAGTTTTCATGTGTTAAGAACATGCAGAAAGCAAGGTTTCCCTGCATTCCTTGTAGAATTTTCTGCATGGGCCCATTTATTATAAAGCATGCAAAGAATAATTCCTATAAGAGAGGAATTTCATATGCCTTTTGCTGGCTATATGGCTTATCGCAGATTGGGGAATATATCTGCGTGCCTTCATCGTACGATGGATCAAGCCTTAGGTCATTAAGTAGCTGAATAGTTCCCACTCCGAGATGTAACTATGTATCTCCTTTGTATCACGAACTGTACTTTAACTGTGCTTGACAAGTACGGTTCAGGTATGCAGCCAAAGATTCAGATGTTTACTCAAATCTTATCTGACCCGCAGAAATCTCTAAGTATGCCAAATTAGGCTGCAATTTTGCGATAACAAGATTCTTCAGGAAAATTACAGTATTTCAGATGGGTCCTAAAATAACGGCAGCGTAATCTGCTGCAACGTATTCAGCCCACTCTCTTCTGATCACGATGGGATTGCGGAAGAAAAGTATGGAAATAGAAAATGTTGATTTCTTTTTTTTTTTCTTTTTCTCTTAAAGAATATCTCCAGTTGTGAAAAATATTGTGTTTTCACTTCTCAGTTCCAGCTGGTTTCGTTTCCCTCTAGACAGTTGTGGCCAATTTCCCCCCCAGACAGAGGTGGTGCCGAACTCTCTTTTGCCAAGAATTCAGCCCATCCAAATTGTCCTGTGTTTGCTGTGGGATGGAAGCACGCGCACAGGCTGACGCGTCACCCCTGATGTGGCTGACTTTCCCCGTATCTGATCCCTACGTCCCAGTTTATTCCGTGAGTTAGCCTATTTCATTGGCACTCTATCATCTCATACAAGAGGTGGAGTTTTAGGGGCATGTAGCAATCCCAACATGCAATTTGGCACCTGAAATATTTCCGAACATATTTCTGAAATATGTGGTGCCTAATTGCCATTGAAACCTGAGCCCACCTACCTAAGCCCATCTTCTGAATGGGATGTAGGTGGCCGTAGCCTCTGAGATTTGTACCCAAAAACCCCATCCATGGGGCTGCACCTTACACGTCTCCGTCAAAGCAGTGTCCCTCCCCACCGAACACCACTTAAGCATGAATGACACAGTCATTGAATGCAGAATGCAGAATGCTTTTCCTCATCTGACCGCAGGAATGGGAGATAAGTAAGATTTTGCTTTTGAGAAATCTCAAATAAGAGCGAGTCTGGGTTTTGGCCGTGTTGTAGAGCCTGGCACAGGAGTGTGGCAAGCTGACCTGCTCTCTGATGCTCCTGGTGGGAGTTTTACTTCCACGTGACTTGGGATGTGGGGACAATATCCTGGGACTGATGCTCCCAAGTCACTAGGGCACTTTCCAATGAGTGTGATACCCTGTGGCAACATGGGAAGTGCTGGTTAGGGCACAGGACCAATTCTTAACACCTTTTTATTGTTGATATTGCTTTTAAATGCAAGGCAGCTCTGTGTCTCTTGTTAGACAGAAGGTCTGTCCTGTGCAACAGGATTAACAACGAGCCGTCCTCTCTCATCGTGCTGACCTCTGTCATTTCTTTGGGCATCCTCTCTGCCCACCAGACCTTCTCGTGCTCCTTCCTCCTGCTGCTTCTTGTCGGTCACACTGCGGGATGCTCCATGGGCAGAGATCACCTCGCCTTTGCTGTTTCTGTACTGCCTGTAGCAGCCACGGAGTCCTTTGGTCTCCAAACCATTAAAACCACTGCTTTTCGGGTTACTTCATCCACCTGCATGGCTGCGGGGCTGAGTTAACTAATTTTTGCAGACTCTTTTCTCGAGTCTCGAATGAGAAGCTACTCAAGCACGACAAGTCCTGTGAGCGCATGCATAGCCTGCGCGAGAGCACCACTGGAATTTCAACTGCTCTGATTAGATTGGAGAACCAAACTCGCATGAGTCACTCGGTAGGACTTGGGCATTGCTCTGCCGTTGATATCTCCTGAAAAATGCCCTTCTCTGGAAACAGCATCTCCATAGCACTCCACAAGTGCTCCAGTGGCTGGTGCTCATTTCATCCCTACTGTAAACAGCACAAACCCTGAGCTGGAATTTGAATGCTCACATTGCACAGAATTAAAAGAATGTTCTTCGTTACTGCTTGGTAACGAAACGTCACTTTGTCTGGCCCCACGAGAAGAGGGTTTCGCTGTACATCCTCCTGGGAAATTCCTCTTGGCTGGCAGTCAGGAGAGCGGCAGCATTTTGAGCACTGCCGCAAGATGCTGCAATTACTGTACTTGCGTTTCTTTGCATTTCAAGCTGGTGTCTCAGTGTCAGCCTGCGCACGTTAAACATGACAGGGCTCTGTAGACTCCTCTGTGATACCAGTATAGCTCTGACAAAAGCGGATCCCAGGAACATGGCTGGAGAGGAGTTTTTTGCTTCTTCTGCCTCTCTTTTGCTGGTGGGACTGGTGGCGATTCAGAAGCCAGTTAAAAATACACCAAAAACCTGAGTGTAGTGATGCAAAACATTAAACAAAACCCAGGAACGTTTCACAGGAAGGAATTCTGTGTGCTGCAGTTTTTTGATTAGATTAAAGAACTAGAACGAAGCAGTGTGATTCAAAGTGGTCACACAATAATAATAATAAATAATAAATAAAAGCTGCTCTGAAATCCTTTAATTGGAAATAAAAATCAGCTTTTGCTAAGCAACCTGGAGAGAGGGTACAAAGGGAGGGGAGGGAGCGTGGATTTGGAGCCCCTTTGAATGATCTATTATGCTGAAACTGCTTTTATCTTTTGTTTGGTGCAGTTGTTGAATGCAAAGTTGGCTTCATCTGTGTGACATGTGTGGCAGACGCCTCTTTGGTCTGTGCGTCCTACAGGGTGCAAAAGACCAGCTGGCTCAGCAAATTCCTCCTGGCATTATTTGCTGCTTATCTTAATACCGTGCGCAGGCATCCTCTGACATCCTTGGGAAAGACGGACTTGCACAAGAAGAGGACAACTGGGGAGGAGGGAGCAGGGGGAAGGGAGACGAGGTGCAAGGAGGCGGCTGCCTCCCGGCACCCCAAGGAGCTTCTTACAGTTCCCACATCCCGGCATGGGCTGTGGAGACGCTTTCCCTGCCTGTCCCCTGCCCTCAGTCCGGCAGCAGGCATGTCCCGTTCGATGAATGGACAAACCCAAAGCCACCTGCACACTAAGTGCTTTGGTTGGCAAGTTTTCCAAACCCCACCTCCTACGGGCTCTCCCCAGGCTGCCTAGCAGAAGCAGAGCCTTTTCTCCTGTTACAGCGTTTCCAGCAAGCTCCTTCCTATTTATTATCATCATTGCTTGGCCAGTTCGGACCCCGTGTGTCACCCCAGTTTAACTGAAAGACAGCACGAGCAGAAGGCAGCAGGAGAGTTATTGACCCAGCATATGATGGGTAACCAACCTCCAGGGAGATGTGTGACCTAGTGGTTAATGCTGGCTTGGACTATGGGTGATGGACATTTTTTTCCCTCCTACAAGCTTTAACAAGGCTCCTGTCTGATGCAGGAAAATCTGATCTAACTTGAGCACCATCCTGTAGATGGAGTTACCCTTATACTGCAGAGCTATATAAAATACAAGTCTGTCCATCTATGGAGGTGGTAAATGTGAAGGTCATTCTAATCAAGTTGATAAAAATACTTACTTGGATTGAACTCCCCTGGAAAACTCTGAAAGTGATTCTGCTCCAGGAGGGGTCTGGCACGGGACATTCGCAGACGGCACATGGCGTATTTTTCATTTCCGATCTGGGCCTGTAATAACCTTTATGGCTGAAAGAAAAGTCGACAACTTACAATAAAGGTGCTATAGCCAGAAAAGAAAAAAAAAAATATTCTAATTTATGGTGATTTAAACACGCTGTACCTGCACTGCCATTTGAAAACCATGATTGTAAAAGAACTATAACATGAAAAACGTGGGGAGGAATTTATTAAAGGCCAGGCCACTTTAGCAAAGCCAAGATCTGAGCTGCCTGAAATGTAATGTGGTGCTTATAAACTAAAGGCATAAGTTATTAACTTAACCTAAATGATTTCAGATTTGTGTTCAATGGACTTGGTAATTATACCAAGGAATTTAAGCTGACCTCATCAAGCCTGCTTTCTCTTTTAAAATGTATTTCTGTGTCAATTAAAATGCTTGAGTATAAAAAGCAAAGTTTTTATAGGCCCAGCCATACAAATTCATTATCGCGCTATTATATACTTGGCAGTCTACAAATATGCCAGTGATTAACTTAGTGTACATTAGCTGCCAGTGTTGCAGCGTTTCAGATAAGTGTGGCTATTGTCTACACTCAGCTGACTGAAATTGCCATGGATATAGACCCTGGATATCCTGGAGAAAGTAAGTCCTCTCTGGCCGATAGCGACTGTTTGCTAGATGAAGCTTGTATCGGATACGGAAGCATCACAGTCAATAGATGGATAACTGTTCCTGGGAAAGGACTGCTGGAGAGGCAGGTTTTCTGCAGGGTGCTGGGCAGGGATGGCAAATTCCCCGGCTGGGATCAGTTCTTGCCTCTGCCCATGCGTGGCTGGATGGCTGTGGTCAACAGCTTCCCTACTCCATGTGTTTCCATCATTATATTATTCCCATTTTGTTCCGTTTATATGTCTGCTTTACATTGTAAATTTTATGGGGCAGGGACTGTTTTATGAGTGACTGTTATTGTATTATTGTAAAATATTATCAGCTAAGCTGAAATTTCTCTAACGCTTGTTCCTGCTCCTCTGTCCTAGCACTATGGCAGCAGTGGTGGTGGGGAGATGAAGCAGATCACCACCGGACACCAAGATCCAGAGGAAAATACTCCCTTCCTTTCCATCCCATCATTAAAGTGGTGAATCAGGCCAGGAAAGGCTAAGCACCATGCCCAGGGGACACCCGGGAGGGCAGACGCAGAGCAGGGTATACCCCAGCCCTCCTGCGGTTTGGTGCCACAGCTGTAGGTGTATCCCTTCCCTCTGTACCTTCAACGTTGTTCCGTTAAAAAATAAAATAGCATCTAACCCTGCTGGTAAATATTTCAAAATACCTAACATAAAACTCAATAAAGTGATAATGTCAATAGGGGAGGAAACTATTTCCTCAGAGTAACGGGCTCTTTCTGTCAGATAAATGCTGGAGCAAAGCCTGGAGTTGTAATGGTAACAGACATCAGGGCAGGCCCAGGGGAGATATGTTTGATGCTGTGACTGAGTATTTTTTCGCTTGTCTTTTACGTGTTGGTTTCTGGGAGCTTGTTTTCTGGAGGTGCTGAGTAGCCACGTTCCCTATGGGAGATGGTGGTCCTCAGCACTTCCAAAAATCAGGCCTCTGAAGATGAATCCTGCAGACCTTGACTGTATCTGAACGTGAGTGACAGCTGCTCAATGAGGCCATGTTTTGGAGCAAATCTCTGAAGAAGACAATATAGGGCTTTTCCTCTGCTGTTTTTCACCCTTGGGAAGCGCTCTGTGTTTCTGGGTTCCAGCTGGAGTAAGTCCCAGGAGGTGCGGTGGGAGAGGTGAACCTTAGCCTCAGTGTCTCAGGAGGACAACCTGTTCTTGCATAATTTTTTCCAGTAGTGAAGGATGCCCAAAATGCAGACAGAGTAATCTGGGGAAGCATGAGGTTGGGGTTCCCAAGCTTGCTGTTCTCATTTCCTCCATCAGTGGCAGCTCTTGGCTCCCACATGCCCCTGAGATGAATGCGTCTCTCATCCTGCATGTACCGCAGTTGGGAAGCCAGTCCTAGAGAAGCCATCGGGGTTTCATGTCCATGTCCGGGCTTCAAGACATCATGTAGGTGAGATGAACCTTACTCTAACTTTAGCCTTATGAAAATTAGGGACCTAGCCTAGACAGCTAACCAGGTTCCTCTTCAGTTAAAAGTGAGGGCAGCTACGACGACAAGACCTCCAGCTTAGATACTGATTTTAGGCTGCCCATCCTCTGGAGGTGCATAGGCACGTAGGGGAGAAACCTAGGCTGCCTGCTGACATTAGAAACTCAGTTTCTTTAAAGGTCTAAGATGAATTCTACCCTGACTGGTTTAGCTGATCAGCAATATGCATCAGTTCTCAAAGGCCACCTAAATCTGAGCTAGTAGCATGGTGGTCTCCAGGTGTCACACCTGTAACTGAGACTCAATCTGGGTAACTGATAACCCCTCCAAGCACAAAAGAATTGTCCAGGATTAAGAAACATCGATGAAATCATGTTTATGTATGTAAAATGATCAGTTCTGTCCCAGAGTATAAACAGAATCAGGCAATGTAAAATGAGACGTGTTGTATTTTTTTGTTGTTTAAAAAACACCCGATGAGCCTATCTGCATATGAAGTCTGGCTGTGATTAGACTAGACCAGCTTGGAAGGAGCCCAGAGATTTCCATACCGAGTTGCACATCTATTTAGTATAGCTTGCTTTGTATTTCAGGTAATGATGGAGCCAGAAGACACTGCTGGTATTACTTGGAGACACTGCCATGTATACCCATATGAAGCTCGCATCTGTAGGCGATGGTGAATAGTATAGTCTCCTGTTTTAGCCAGCCTGCAAACGGTCTCTTTCTGGAAAGTCTTATAGCTTAAGGTAAGGTGAAGACAAGAGAGAGCTGAGAGGGAGATATGCGCCTTATTATTGTTTTACGGCTAAAAAAATAAGAGAAAGAGAGAGAGGAGTTGTTCGCGGCAAAGGCAAAGACTAAAAGCAAATTTCCTGTTCTGCTTCAAGCCCAAGATGACTATGAACATCTCTGGGAAGGAGATCAGTCCCACTTGGGAAGTGAAACACTTTGGGATCACAAGTATCTTTGTGGATTCCTGCAGACAACATCTTATACCTTAGGTGTGGCAAATTCCAAGGCATGAATGGAGGGTGGTGTGTTAGAGGTCCTGATACATATTTTACTCCTGAGCAAATAAAACTCAATTATTGAAGTTTTTGGAATGAAGGAGGACAATTATGTATGCAGGGGAATACTTAACACAGCTAGACATGTTACAAAATGAGACTCAAACTGATGCATTATTATTTAATTAGTATTGCTTCATTTAAGCAAGCCCATTTGTACTTGTATGTATCACAAGCCCTTAATATAATCCATTCAGGCACAATAGTGGCACAGAAACAAACAAATTAAAAAAATGTACCTTTTTGTAAATGGAAGAGTAAAAAGTCTGCTCTGGGTCCGGTGAAATCCTTGTCTCTCAGTAGGGGAATTTGGCAGTATCCACCAGACAAATCACATAGGAATTGCCCTGTGGGTTTGCAGTATTTGGGTACTCGGGGAATATTGAACCTGGTGCTTCAGCTGTGACTCCCTGCACTAGAGGCCTGGTTCCCAGAAGTGGATGCAATAGGTTCATAAACCGTGTCTTGTCCTGTATCTATTGGGGCAAAACCAGACCTTCTCTTGAATGTACCTATAGATTTACACCTAAGGTAGATCTGACAGTGTCCCTACTAGAGTGCTCTCAGATTGGGGTACCATCTTCTCCTCAAGGCACTCATGGCACCATCTCTGCTCTCCTCTGTGCCCAAATAACTCTCTGTAGGACACAGCAGGGGGAAAAGATTGGGAGATGACCTCCAGGTCATTGTCTTGAAACACCTGCAGGTCTACTGGGAGGAGTTCTTGATTGAAGGCATTTCAGTTGTGTTACAACCCAAAAGGTGCCAGCCTGTTCACGTACCTTATCCTGCATATATGTGTTTACGTGAACCTGGGCCTTCTTTTGGCTGTCTTTTGAAATGCTAGAATCCGATTTTACACCTAAAATAAACAAAAATAGTCTAGTCCTTATCACTGTTGCTCTTACCCAGACACGAATTGTACCGTGGTGCTTACCTGAGTCTGAAGACAGCCTACAGATAGCTCCAGGGAAATGGAGAACATGAGTCACTCCTCAACCTGGTGGCAGTGCTGCAATGCCATGACATTAGTGTTGGTCTTGATATTAAGGATTATATAACTCATTAAATTGTCTACAAAAAGAGAGTGCCACTGACCTCATCTTTGGGCAGGGGAATGGTCAAGATCCCTTCCAGTCCTGCTTTCTATGATTTTTCTATGAAGATGTGCACTCTGTGCTGGAATAGTCCATAGCAACATGGAGAGCCTGGGACAGTATCACCATTTTTGTTTTTTCCTCTGGGAAATCATGGACTTCTTTTATCTTTTTGCCACTACAGCCATTCATTATCCTTGCTTAACCTCCCTCCTCTCTGTCTGCTGTGGGAATCAGCGAGGAGCTCAACAAGATGGCAGAAGCCCTCACGCCATTTACATTTGATGTAATAGCTTGGGACATGTGGATGTTTTTTTCCCCCAAACTGGAAACATGCTGTGAAAGTAGATGCCTGCTAACTCCCTGCCTGCTGAGCCAACAGAGTGAGCACAAGGGAATGTTTGCTAATCTAATGGGCTTCTGGCGTAGACCCAGCCCCAGTTCCAGCCGTGCGAGACTGGATCCGTCCCTGCTGCTGCTTCGGTTTCGAAAGGGCTGGGTAAGACAGGGACGCTCACTTCCATGCATTTCATCCTCTTGGCAGGGAAGAAACACGGAGGTAGTCAGTTATAGAAAGGGGGATGATTGTGCAGCATCCTGGAAAGAGAGGGAGAACCACAGTTAACTTGGCTGTTGATGATAAAACCGCTCTGAATATCTCCCCGTGCCTAAATCAGTGGCACTTATAGGGACTCGAATGAAAGTACTGCAGTGCCATGACAGGTGAGCATTTGTTTTCCTAGCCCAAACCTAGGCTACGCTGTGAATGATCTGGGCCAGAGACCTGGCCTGACAGCCTTGTTTGTCATTAGAGAAGGTTGTGACAACATCCATTAATCTTTTTTAAATTCTTCTCTTACCCACCTATTTTTTTAGGCAGGGGCTTGTAGAATGAGCAATTTTGTCTCTGTTTCCAATGATCAGTCTCGGTGAAGTCAAGCTCTTATTTATTTATATAGGGTTAATATTTGCGAGGCTCATCGGTAAAGTGGCTTATAGCTTTCTGTCCAGTGCTGCCATCCATCTCAGCTGGGTCTTTCAGAGGAGGCTATATCAGCTGAAGTGCGCAGCACTTTCTTTTTCCTTGGTAATAATTTGAGTGGCTCATCAGAGAGATCAAAATCTCTCCTTCATTACAATAAAATCACTCATCTGCATGTGAGAAAGCTGCCTGTACCACTCACTGCCACTAAGCAACGCTTTTCCCTTCTCCTTTCCACTGAGCAGAGGGCACCAAGTGAGGAATACCCTTAGCGATACCCAGACGTGACTGCCGTGGTGTAACAGCGGCACGTTTGTTACTTGTCAGTCAGCAATGGCGTAGGCCGTGTGTGCTACCAGAATGACATTGTGGTTACTGAGCCCCACGGCAGTTCCTGGCAGCCTGCTTTTCTTGTGACACCTTCCATGGAGATCCTACAGCTGGCCGCAGGGAGCTCAGAGTGCTCCCAATAGAGCAAAGTTTACTTTGTAGAGAAAACATCTCCGTATGTCAGATGGTTGAAGGGATGTTGCACGACTCTGAGATGCATTGGTTTTAAAATAAAAAAAATGTTAAAAATAGCATGATGGCCAAGAATAGTGCAAATTGAGATTCTAAATATAATCAGCATGGAGTCTGGCCTTGTAGGGTATTGGCTTAAATATTCATCATCAACACCAGTCTTCATATTAATGAAAAATTTTAAATATTTAGCTTACCATATGTGGTCAGAGCCATCCTGGATATGCATTTATGCTAAGCGAGTGGAAGACCTTCTGGAGAGCTACCAGGGAGAAGGATTCATTGAGGGATCTTCCCCTTCTAAATACTAGGTCTGTTGGTGTTGAAGACGGTTGACCTCTTTTAGAATGGGTTTTGTGCAGAAATGTTTTTGAGGAGGATCTAGAAGTCCACAGATGGGGTACTTCGGGATTGACAATATCGTGGCTTGATCTTTTGACAAGAGGTGGGAGAGATCATTGAGGCATTCAGCTTCTCTGAGGTAGGGGCAGCAGTTTCCCATTTGAGCTCCTGAGAAGATCTGGCAGGCTGGAGGTCCAGGCCAGGTCCTCCTACAAATGGTGAGACTGTATTGAGAAGAAATGTTCTCAGAGGGTGTTTGTTTTTCATAATTGATTACTTTCTGTGCTTTTTTAAGAGTAAAAGTGTTTGGGCTTAGAAAATTCCTGTGGCTCACCAGTGTTTTGGCTTTACTGTCATCTAACCCTAAGGAGTTAGCTGAGAATCCAGAACTCCAGGCACCTCTGGAAGTAGCTATCTGAGCAACTGATGTCTCAGTAGAGCTGAAGGACTGTTTCCAGGCTGCAAAGAGATAGGCAGTAAGGCCCCATATTGTCCAAACAAGATAATCTGGCATGAGCTTGACCTCGGGGTGCCCTTGCAATGAGCTGGTGGCCACCAGAGAGGGAGACAGGACCACTGCGAGACCCTGTTTAATCACTCTTTTCAGGTCCCATCAAGGCGTTATCTGAGCACCTTTGTCCTACAGAACAAAGTGCTAAAGGTTATGCTTCTGAAGTTCACAGACTGTTTCAGAGCCAATAGGACTTTATGTTGCCAACACACCCCCAGGGGGGATCATCTGAGACTGCCTATTGATGTAAAACAGCCACATGATGCAATGAGTGAGACAGTGTGGCTGGAGACCATCCTGCTGGTTGTCGTCCAAACCATGTGAACTGTGGTCAATTGCTCCGTTGCCATCTCCTCGGAGAGCCATTGTTTACACAGCAGGTAAGTTTTGCCTGGAACCAGCATCTCATTTCTTCCAAGCAGGGAGTTAGGGATCAAGAAGGAACAGGAACCATTAAAGTGGTGCAAAGTTTAACTGGGTGTCTTGACATGTGGTGGGTCAGATCCCACGTGGTGCTGCACTTTCTGAAATCCTACTGAAATGGAGGAATCTTGGAGGATGCTGGAGCTCTGGGAGATTAGTTTCACTCTGTGGCTCTTCCATAGACCTCTGGTGATCACCTTGAGCAGGTGGCTGGGCTTATTGATGATGCTTTTAACGGTTGTCCCCTTGCATTTGCATGCTATATGCATGGACGGTTCATCCAGTCATGTCTGGTTGGACTGATGCAGGCTCCAGGGAGCAACTTCAGTGATTGCTGAGGCAATCTTTTTGGGTTTTCCGTCTCCATGGACAAGGATAACAGTCAAGAAGGGAATTCTTGCCCCACAGAGATCACACAGATCTACCCTCTGTGCCTCTTTCCTCCTTCTTTAACATGGAGGTGATACTGCTTTTCTCTTTTCTGTTTAGATTGTTGGCTTTCTGAGGCAAGGGACATTTCTCACTCTTTATGTTTACTACTTTGTACAATATGTGAACGCTGATCCACTGTGCCTCTTGTTATGTGTATATGAATGACCCAGTACAAAGGGCCTCAAACTATTCAGCAACAGATGCAGCAGATATGCTTTTCAATACTGCCTTTGCCATATCGAAGCCAACAGCTTATTAAATTAACTAAAAATTAAAAAGGGAGCAGAACTTGCATCCAAGCAGTGTGAGGTTCACAGTGATATCACTGGGGTTGGCAGTGCTGAGCTTTCATGATGATTGGACTCCACCATCTCTCTGCCCTATAGTCTGAAAGCTCCTCGGAGGCCACCACACCCCCCTAGGGCTGCCTTTTCATCAGTGGCCAAGATGGCAGGTGCTGTTTGATTATTACTCATTCCTTTTTTTATTACCTTTGACATGTTAAAATATTGTTTAGTGATTTACTCCCCTTTGTATTTAAATGTAGTGATTAGAATATCTTTTTATATTAGACTGCAGTTTTACTTTGAAGATGAAAAGTGACATGTATTAAATTATAGTGCAATAACTCATGGGTTCTGTTATTCACAGTCTGCATAACCTGTACTTGAGAAGCAGCAAGTTGGACACTCTTCGTGTGTGTACCTGGATGCCTCTGTTGCTCCTACAATTGCATTTCTGTGGGGAACAAACTGAAAGAACAAAGACTACATGGTCCACCTGTGTCCTCCCAGCTGATACCAGCAGAGCCTCTACATTGCCCCCTGAAGAAAGAAGCAGACCTGCATCCCAGCAAAACTGTATCTACCCATTTTTAGGAGAAGGTCACAGACTAGGCAGGCTGAAAAGGCCATTCAGGAAAAATAAACAGAGGGAAATATGACCATCTGTGCTCATCTCGGATGAGCAAATGGTATTTGGCATAGTCATAGTCACAGCTGAGTACCATTACCTTCTGTCCCCTCCAGAGAGGGAGTGTGAACGTCACCATTTAAGCACCAGGAGGTTTTGCAGTTGAACTGGCACCGTGAGCTGTGAAACCTTTTCTTGTGAACCACGGCCTTCACTGCACAACTCTCCCTGTCTATTTGTGACTTTTCTAACCCTCGTGTGTAAGTAAAGCAGACAATACAAACCACCTCTGGTGTAACTCCATCACCTGCTGTGGCTTGCACTTACACTGAACTTGCCCCAGAGGGCCAACGGTGTGGCTCACAGACACCCCAGAAAGCCATGAAGCTTGGTGTTACAAGATCACTTAGATACTTCTGACGGAGTTGGTGGCCAAACCCTAGACAGCCATCTTAGAGCTCTTGGCCTTACTGTGTTTAATCCCCTCTTTGTGGGTGGTTGATGACATGGCCTCCTTGAAGGAATAGTCCAGAAAAAGGGGGGAAACTCCAGAAAAGAAGGCAGAAGGGGGTGGTGATGGTGTACAAAGACAGCATGTTTTCCTGTGGTATGATGCTGTGAGGATGTCTTTTGCCTGACTCTAGTTAAGCCCAAATTGTTGTGCAGTCTTGGCTTGCAAGACCAGATGTACTCTGCATTTAACTGGTGGACACCAAGCACCTTCAGGCATGAGGCAAAGGTATTTCTGGTAGCCCACAGGCCCAAGCGCTCCTGGTGGTAGTGTTTGGTTCAGCTCTCATGTTACACCTGAATACAAAGTTTGTGGTGTGAAGAGCTAACCAAATCTGAGACACTAAGCTCAGCATAGCCACCTTGTCCACTTATTTACAGTTTTCTTAAATTCCCAGCTCCTGGAATCACATGGTTAAATCTGACTTTCAACTTTCATTAAAAGTGAAGAGAAGAGTGCAACTACAGAAAAACTGTCAGGATGAGTCTTGATCATTCACAACCACAGGGAAACAAAATGTGAAGTAAGACGAACCTGCTTGACTTTGAGGTGGCCTGATCTCTGGTTAAGTCCACCTGGCTGGGAGGACTCAGGGTGCAGTTACAGATGTCTCTTCCAGGACTGTTCACCCTCGGCTCCATCAGCTTCTCTCCCTGCTCCCAGGGGGACTACGGCTGTTGTGGCAGTACCTAGTCACCTCCTTGTATGGCTACACTCTGTCAGATTTGTGAAAAGAAGCATTTAAAAGAAAAAAAAAATGTACCAAAAAATGCCATCATGCCAGCTGGTCTGAGGTGTGTCTAGGTAGTAGCAGTAAAACTACTCCCCTACTTCAGCTGCTGACGTGCACGCCTGACTGTAGCTTTTACAGCATCACCAGTGATCACCATGGACATGGCTTAGTTTCCTAAATACAATATTTAGGCAACTTTTCATGCCACTTGAGGTGTCCTTGGGTAGCCGAGACATCCTCATGGGTCAGGCAAATGTGACCCACTGGAGACCTGTGCCTCTCTGCAGCGGCAGCCAGGTCCAGGCAGGATAAGCTAAGACAGCCCAGGTGGCCACAAATTCTTAGACACCCAAGTCATACCTGAGGTGTCCACACTATTTGCATTGTACAGAAGAAATGGTGTGGCTTTTGAAGTACAGGGGCAGTTATATTGGTACGAAGTGGCTGGATGTGACTTGGGCACACAATTGCATTTCCACAGCCAGTGCGTGCAATCTGGTGTTCATGCTGCCCATCTGCTGACCACGAGAGGACAAAGATGCTAACCTGGATAGGCGAATATGGGCAAACAACCCACATCTGGCATAAAGTCTTCCCGGACTAGATAATTTCCTTGGGTACGTTTAGATATACTTGAATCTGGGTTTGGCTGTGGGTTTTTTTTTGGGGGGGTGGAGGTTTTTTAATTAGGGTTGTGTTTGTGTTCTCTGGCCACAGTGCTTTTGACGGAGGAGTAGACACCCTAGAACTCCGTTTATTGAGTGGTTGAGCTATGACCCATCTACGCTGGCATCAAGGACAGGACATTTTCATAATTGTGCAACTCCATCTGCACTAAGGCGTATGCCACTGAAATGTAACTGCTTCTAAATGAAAGGATCACACGGATTTGCATAATATATATAGGGATATAGCACACAGGAACATGAAATGCAGTAACGGGCTTATCTAGTTCCTACCTGTCCACCGAGATACCGCATCTATCCTTGTGTATATTCTTTGCCTATTTCTGTTACGAGACCTGCAGTTTAGGTTACCCCTTTTTCACTGAGACTTAAGCTATTGTGCTTAACTCACAAGAAGGAGCAATTAGTTACCTTGCCAGTTTAAGATGCTGTAACTCAATTGACTGATTGTGTCCTGGTGTTTTAGACCAAGTCTATCATGGCCGCAAATGTTAACTTAATTTAGGCACTCTCCAAATGCTCGTGTCTGGCTGGGATCCAGCTTTCAACAAATGTTTCAATCTTGAAAGATGTATTCATGGACGATTGCTAATTTGCAGCCCTATTAGTTAGGACTCTTTCTCCAGCAGGTGCTTCTGCTGCGGGAAAGTTTTGCTGCTCTCTGGAGGGGGCTATGGGAGGGCTACTGGAGCAGCACCAGCCCCCGGTGTACCCGTCCTCTCTCTGCCGTGCAAAATCCAGCACTGCTAGCTGTGTAAGCTCATCCAGGCTTCAGATAGCTCTTAACAGCAAGACCTTTGCATGGATTTGGACTTTGCATGGATTTGCAGAGATTTGGAGTAAAGCTGCGTATATGCCTCAGTCAGCTGCGATGTGTAGATATGACTCAACATTGCACCATGCCCTGGCTGTTAAGTTGTCCTCCGGTGAACCAAGAAAACAACAGAATTTCGGGATTTAGGCCCCCTCAGCCGGAGCTGCCTGCTTACCGCTTGCAGTTTTCCTGGAAGTCACTGAGAACTTCTTACGCCTTGCACGGGGGCTTGAATTGACAAGTGGCTGGGCGAACCCCCTCATCAAGGAATTACATTTTAGTTTGAATATGTTAAATTGCACCTTGAACAGGAAGCCAGAACAGCCTCAAGAGCCTCTGCAACGAATGTTATTCTGCGGTCACCGCCACCCCCGCAGAGGGTGGGAGTTTCTATATAGACTTCAAAGATGGGCTTGTTTAGGATCCTTTTCTACCATCCCAAATGGACCTTTGCTGAGCAATGGGAGCTGTGGATAGCCCCAAGGCACTGGCTGTGTGAAGAGCTTTGCAGCACGATGGGGCAGGACCCAGCCTTCATGGAGCACATGAGGGCTCAGATCCAGAGTCCAGGTCGCATGGACATGAGGACATTGCCACTGGAAGGAAAGGCTTTCCAAATACACATGCAAAAAAATGGGATCTTGGGCATAACTGGGGATCCAAAATGGATCAGTGCAGGTGCGCGAGCAAGGTAGGAGCAAAGATCCCCACCCTGCAGAAAAGCACCAGGCCCTCTCCGGGAGGTAGTTTGCCACAAGAAAACCACAATTCTTAAATCTTAGCCTGTTTCTACCCATGTCCCAGGGTATTCACGGTGTCGTGTCTCATGAAAAGGAGAGGAAGATTTGCCTGTCCTGAGCAGCGAGACTTCCACTGCTGCCTTTGGGAGAGTCTGTGCCAGAAAATATTTAAGGGGAGTATTCAAAGCAGCAGTAGTTCTCCTAGTGTTTAATTTCTCTAGTGAGAAAAGCACAGGGTGGGCTGCAGATGATCTAAGCATGTCAGTTGTCAGATGAAAGCATTTCCAAATGGCTTTCTGGTTATATTTATGTCTTCTGGCTGAAAATGCATTTGATATTTTTTTCAGATGAGGACTTTTTTTTTTTCCTGCCTGTCTTAGAAAGGAATTTACTGATTAAAAGTCACTGCATTGACAGCACTGGAAATTGAAGTTCCTTTTTTATCTACAGAACAGGTACAGCATGTACAGAGGCAGCATAAACCCGGGCTGCTGATGTGTCTTAGCTCTGTCCTGAGCTTAACAACCTGGAAGGAGGAGGGAATAAGCTGCTCCTCATGGCCCTGTTAGGTTGTGCTGCTGTGGTGATGGAGAACCCTGGCTTTAAATCTGGGATAGGAGGTTTTGTTAATGGGGCTGTCTGTTCGGCAGGAGCACGGCTGAAAACCTCTCTCGGTGGATTTGCAAAGGAGGTAACTGGATAGCTGTCAGGTACTGACAAGCGTTGATCTTCTGAGTTGGATTTGAATGGCTCAATGATCGGCGAAAGCCTTTTCCCACTTCTGAGAAAGTCCCTTTAAGAGGAGAGTGGTCTCCGTCTGACTGCAAAGGAGATCCCGTTACATACTCACAATGAGGATATCACTTTACACACAGGTCTCATTCTTTTAACAAGCCTCTGAAAGAGGTCTTTGTCTCGTGATTTAGTAAGGTCCACTTTTTCTGAAAGATCTGTGCCAAGAGCTAAACATGTATAAACTGATTTGGGAAAAATAATTCCACAGCAAGGTAATTGGCTGTACCATGAAAACCAAGGGTTTCCTTACCGTTTGGTGTACAGGTGCTGTCTCTGTTTGCAAACTTAGACAGCCAGCATTGCAAAAATAGACCTTTAGTAAGCAGCCTACGGGTTTTTTTGCCTCTAGTTAGGCCAAACCACCTTGAGAACAGTTTTCTTCTGGAAGACCATCAGGACACTGGATGTCAATGATGTAGTGTACGACACTTGTTTCTACATACAGAAACAAAAATATAAACATGAAATAAATGATCATTGACCTTTCAACAGGTATCTGTGTGCATGTAAGAAAAGTCAGGGGGTGTATTTCTAGCCTATTTCCTCAGGAAATAAGACTTACATGATGGGAAGTAAGACTTATATGATTTCTGTGTCTGTATAAATATCCCCTTGCTACCTTCTAAGTCTGCTGGCCTATTTCAACCAAATTTGACACAGGTCTCAAAATACTTCATTCCTACAAGTCTCATTGAAACAGACAGTACAGAAGGCAAACTGTCTTAACGCCTTCCCTAGAGAAAGGTTGCAGTGTGAGCATGGCTCTCCATAGACATCAGAGAATGCCTCCAGAGATGTCAAATTTGTGAGAAAACTGGCTTCACTAGTTCTGTGGAGTTATTTGGTGAATTATAGGGAAAGGTGAGGGACTGGAGTGTGCTGTCACTGTAGGACCTCCTCTGTATGTCCTTCTGTACCTGGGAAGGGGTGACTCAGGAGCTAAAGCACAAAGAGGAGATCTGGGCGACATGGATGATGCTCTGCCAACAAATTCTCACTGTGGTACCTTAAGGGAGGCAGTGGCTTTACTTTTCTTTCCTTTAATTTTCACATGAAACTTGGTGGCCACAATATCTCCTATGATTACCAGGACCTCGTGAGGATACATGTGGTAGTGAGTTTAGATTAGGTTCCTTGAAGTCCTTGGGTAGATGTTTTGTACCAAGGAAACTTTGTACTTCAACAGGCAACACAAAGTAATAGAAGAAGAAATGTTCCAAACTTGAAAATGCTAATGCTCCAAAAAAACAAAATACTGAGAGGAAAAATATCCATAGTTTGACTTGCTGGAGAACAGATGCAAGTTTTTGAAGCTTTCTCGCTCAAATGTTGAAAGGTTTTTT
Source organism: Phoenicopterus ruber ruber (assembly GCA_009819775.1). Taxonomy (NCBI): domain Eukaryota; kingdom Metazoa; phylum Chordata; class Aves; order Phoenicopteriformes; family Phoenicopteridae; genus Phoenicopterus; species Phoenicopterus ruber. Next base: position 7,521,362 of record CM020216.1, on the reverse strand, counting down.
TTTGCAAAATGTTTCTTTCAGAGCTTTCCTTTCTTCTTCGTCTTCTTTTTTTAACTAGCTCCAGTGCAAAGAACATAAAGCAAGTCCTTCAAATGAGTAAATTCATCATTAAACCTGGATAGTGTTCTTTATAGAAGCCATTTTTCTCTTGAGCTGGCAAATTAAGTCCATATAATAGGGAGAGGTTTTGGTTGGGTAATCTTTACACAGCACGCTGTTTTCATTCTGCATATTGCATGTTATTAAAAAAAAAGTAGTGGGCAAATATCTAAGGTAATACCTTGCATACGTTGCTGTTGAATTGGAGGGTGAATCCTCTCTTGACTGCGAAGATCCGGTTCCAACCCTACCAGAGGCCGCGGTAGGACCTTCGGTGGCTCTGTGGCACTTGAGCCAAAGTGGTAATTCTCTGAGATGGCAGCAGTTACAAACAACTATCTTCAGTAGGTCCAGAAAGCATGTTTGTCAGGATTACCTCTGCTTTTCAAACCTTCTTCCATGCAGGGGACAAACCCCATTTGCCCTATATCGTGGTTTGCTCCAGAAGGAAAATTTTGGCAAGGCAGAGGGTCTGTCGTGTTGTGTGTGAGTAGAAGCAACACAGCACTGTCTGGGGGCTGTTTCCATGCAAAAGCAAAAAAGTTCCCTAATGATTAATAATCGGGAGGTGTAGGGAAAGGGGAGAGAAAGAGACCAGCTAAATAGTTTCAGCTACGCAAAATTCATGTGGTCAGTAAATCAGTTAATAAACCTGTCTGTTGGAAATGCCCCGGCTTACACTGATCAAAACGTTCCAGCAGGCAGTGCCTCTGAGATCTTACAGCTCAGCAGAGAATTGCAAACTGTTAATCTGAAAAATATTAAGCAGCAAAGCACAAAATAAAATATCCCTCTCCCCCCTCCCCAGCCCTGAAGTCAAGTGTCTGTGTTTCTAAATGCACTTTGTCTATGTCACCCCAGCTGCTAAATGCTTTCTATTGATTTCTCTCTTACAATCTTTTTTCTCCTGTTTTTCTTTGGGTTTTTTTTCCCTCTCCCTTTACATTCAGTCCGCTTGTTCTATAGGTGCAATGCATAGCTTTAAACAAAGGCCACGGAGTGTCTGTTTGGAAGATCACAGCCCTTTCTGTTGTCTAAGCCAGCAACACCTTGGGAAGCAGATGCATTTGCATTGTTCCAACAGGGGATGTTCAGCGCAGCAGCTGAGCAAGTGGTGGGCATCATCTGGGTATCATCCCATAGATACGCTCCCATTGCTTCCGTCCCCTTGCATATGCAAGGGGCAAAGAGAGGGGCATTTCCATCCTCACCAGTCCCACCACCACCCTTGCCCTGCATGTCTCACAGACCCCCAGAAGGTCAAACCACCAGACCCTGCATGCTGCTGCATATCCTTCTAGTGGCTTCACTGAGACTGAAAATTAGTAAGCATCCCATAAAACTGGGCTCTTTTGAGACCAACATGAATGGTTAAATAACAGGGAGTTTTAGAAGCTTTCACACAGTGGCAATCTAGTTCAAATGACTCTGTAGCCCGTAGCGTCGTATAACTTTTCGTCTTTTCCCTTGCCTGCTTCCCCAGGGAAGGAGCCTGCAGAGATTTTCCAGCTGTGTGGGAATGGCAGGAGAGCACTGGTCGAGTGACAAGCGGAGCAGCATGCTTCAGTACGGGTTGGAGACTTCAGAGGGGACGTCTCGCAGGAGGAATTCCAGCTCTGGAGGCTTTAGTGTTTGTGTGGGTTGTTGTGACTGCTGTTGTTTTCTCCTTTGTTTTCTGCAGCTCGGTATATTGTTATAATACAGCAGGGCAGCATGGGAGTTGTTAAAAAAAAAAAAAAAAGGTGTTTTATTCCATCCCTCTTTAGGAGCAAAAGGGAAAACAATTCCTCTAAGGTGGAGGTAAAACATGGTGTGCAGAGGTATGAGCCACCTGGCTTGAGGTATATGGGCAAGCTGCTCTCTCCCCCCCTCCCTGCTTTCTCACCATCCATCAGAGTTGAGATCAATTCAAGTGTCTTGGCCGCAAATTTGGTTAGTGAGCGGGGAAACTATGCCTTTGTTCTGATGCTGGCAAACCTCAGCAAGCTTGATTATCTAAAATAAAACCATCTGCAGCCACTCTAATCAATGGCACATGCATAGCAGCAAAAGCTCTAAGCTCATGGCTCGTGTAAAATGTTCATTACATCAGGCTGTTGTGCTGCAGGAAAGAATTTATGGGCGAGAGCAAATGGCTCAGTATTACCCAAATTTGTCGGTGGGACACAGGCCCCACTGTGTACCCTGTGACACTTGTCCCCTCCGGTGGCTGGTCCAGCGAAGATGAGGATACTGTAGGCACTGGCTGGAGGAATCACTGGGAGAGCCAGGGTCCTTCCTGTGGCACTGCAGGTCCTGGGTTCAGGACTCATTATGTGGTGATGTTTTCAGGCAGGCTTGGAGAACAGAAAGGAGTTATGAAGTTTGCTCGTATCACTTGTGGGCTGAACAAGATTAAACTAAAGATATCACTGGATTTGCAGGAAATGGGTTAATCTATTTCTCCATGCATTAAACCCCCTGCAAGGTGAGGGCTCGTGTCCAGCTCCTTGTCTTGAGGGTGAGGTGCAGCCTGCTGATACCACAAACCATGTGGGTCTAACTGGTGACCATATTCTGGGTCAGAGAGCCTAACTTGTCAGGCATCCTTTCACGAGCTGGAGCAGATACCCAAGGTGGCTTGCCAGTACAGTCAGCAACGCAGTACCTACACATCCCTTGTCTTTCAAATATGTGTGCCAGCCTTGACCAGAGCACACAGGACCATCTTTTCCCTTGAGAAGCTCAATGCAGGTACCACCTCTAGTTCCAAGTGAGTTTTCTTAAAAACTGATGGCAGATCAAGGCCAGGAATAAGCTCCCATGCTACTCCTATAATTCCCTGTTCCTACAGCCTTATGCAATACAGTTAATGATGCTCCTGCCAAGACCAAATATTTCCTCAGGCATGGAAAAAGTATATCGCTTCACCACTGGGGCTCACCTGCCTTAACGTTATAGAAGTTGTTCACTGCCGTCTTTTCCCATTTGCACTTTTCATGTCAAACTATTGTGCCAAAATTGACAGGCATGGCAAAGCTGGGACGCTGAATCCATTATCTTGGCTGATGATGATCACAGCATCTATTCTTCTGAAAAGTATAAAATTCTGGTCCCCCATGGTCTCTTTGGAGCAACATGTAGCCTGGTACTCGTTAAAAAAAAAGCCTTTGACTTATTTTTTTCTTCGTGTTTGAACAAATGCTGAGCCTGGGAGATCCTCTCTGAGTTTATGATCTTCCTCCTGCAAAACCCACCTCTTTGTTCAGCAGTACATGAAGTGGTGGTAGACACAGTTGCTTTGTATTCTGAGACAGCACTTAAAACTAGCCTTTTCCCTTCAAAATCTGATACACGGGTCAAAGGGGTGACTGGTCACGGGGTTTCATCTACACGCGCCTGACAGCTCCCATCCTCTTCTGCATATTCATTGCCGCCTCTTCCACAGCAAAATGAATACTTGAAAGTCTGCTCCGCATCTGACCACTTTGGGGACTGATTTATGATAGTAGAGGGTTTTTTTCAAATTGTATTAATCTTTACATATTGAACGTGGCCCTGGGCTACAGCGCATCAGTTTCGGGCTTGCATGCTTCTGTTTTTTGTAGGATTATTATGTTAGTTTATAGTAAAGATTGATTTAATCAGACAAAATCTCCCAACCTAGAACCGAATCCTAATTTAGCAAACCAAATCCACTCAGCAAAGCACATAAGAACATGGCTTATGGCAAGAAAGTGCTTAAATTGCAATAGGGTCTTGCAGGATTTTCTTAGGGAGCTCTGCTGAACTGGGTAGGGAGAGCGGAAGAGGAAATCTCTGCTCCAAAGTTCTCTTCTCGCTCCGAAGTTAGGTCATTTAGGTACAGCAAAAGCAGTGGTGGGAGCTATGGTGATCAAAAGCAGACTGGCTTGTTGTCTCTGCTCATAGAGGCCAGTTCAGTATCGGTGATGAGACTTTTTCCAGTCCCACTGGGTACTGTCCCACCAGCTTTAATGCACGCACCCAACCGTCCCACCAGCTTTAATGCATGCAGTGGGTCTGCGCGCTTTGCAAGGAGTTGTGCTGCCTCTGCAGAAGACACTTTGTCAGGTCTTCTCTCTTTAGAGTAAATAGGGTAGCTAGGTGGAAAAAAACCCCTTCCAGCCTCAGATGCAGGAACAAGTCACCCTGTGATCACCAGTTTGCATCCATATGAAAACTCAGCCCACAGCAAGAGCAAGGTGGTACCTGCTCACTTAACCTCCACTGAGGAGAGGCTCAGTTAACCCAGGTTGCCTCAGCCTGAGATAGTTCACAGGGACAGCTGTCATGGATCAGCTGTTAGGCTGAAATTTGTCACCCTCCAGTAACTTTGCTCACGTTTCCAAGCCCTCAGATGCGCTACAGGCTCATATGCAGCTTTGATATTTACTTTTCTGTAGCACTGTTTGACCGTTCACCGAAGGGAGATTCTGAATTTGACAACAGCACTCAGCAAGGGTGTGAATTTCCAAGTTTTACGCTCATATGTGCAGTTTGAAATTCATCCTGCTGTTGGTTAGTTACATAAGGCTTTCCAGGGAGGGAACAGGAGCGTTACCTTGACGTTCCTACAGCGATCCCACACAGCGTGAGCTGCAAACTGTGACTGCTCGCAGCGTACCACTCAAAGGATCTGCAGACTGATTATGATTCACCGACGAAACCTGCAAATAATTTTAGATGAAGAGTCCAATCAAGAATCTATTTGCAGACAATTCACAAACACAAAAAGAAGTGAGATTCATTGGATAAATTATGCATTATGAATTATTCATCCAACTCCAGTTAATGAGGTAAATGGTACTATCAGTGTTTAAAGTTAAGCTCATTTGTATATATTGGGCAGATCAAGGCCGAAGTAAGAGACGAGGTTTTGGGGGAATAACCTGGGGTCCACAGAGTTTAACAGGAGAACTACTAACTACGTGTGCAACCAGGATTTCATCCTTCAATTTGGATGTAACGGCTTGTCTGTGCTCATGAATCAGAGGAGCAAAAGAAGGTATTCCTAATTCCAGGCTTGCACTTCCACATTAGATGCCATTTTATGGGGTTTGCAATGAAATAAGAAAGAAAACATCAGCAAGGAAGGGAAGCTTGGGGTGTCTTCTTTAAAGGTTTTGTAATGTATTTAATACGGGGATTGGCCTGAGCTGGAAATCTTGGGTCTTGACTGATTTTTTGCAACAGTTAAGTGATATCCAGGCACCCATCTGCGTTACAAGAAGGAAAAATTCTATTGAAGGAGGAATCATGAAAATTTGAGAATGTCCTAAAGCTTTCCTGTTTAAATGAGCTTACTTTGACCAACATTTTAAGACTTCCATACTTAAACCTTGGCTTTAGACCAGCAAAGCACTTAAGCACATGCTTGACTTTAATCACATGAGTAACTCTACTGAAATCAAGAAGAATACTTCTATGAGCAAATGTATATGTTAGCATAAGTCCATTCAGAAAATCCCAGGTTTGGTTTTAGCCACTCAGAGATTTAATCAGAATTAAATGAGAGGTGGAGTGGATATTAATTTCTTCCAAAACATTTTTCTTTAAGAGTCTCAAGGTGGATTTAATACCTTCATTTAATCATCCAAGTTTGAAAGTTTTCACTTTTAGTCTTCTGCAACCTCGAGTAGAAGAACTCAAAGAATTCTTCATGGAATCGATTATTACTTTACTGGAAAAGCCTTTAATTCTAAACCTAGCTTTTCCTTCGTATTTTCAAATTTTGAATTTTTAAGAACAGATTTATATTTGTTCTAGGACTTGACATTTTTAATATGAAATGACATTGTCAAGAAACAGGTTTTTTGACATTGCTACACTAAATCTTTAACAGGTAATGCTTGAAATTACAGGCCCCAAATCGCGGTAAGTGCTATTTACTAACATGATAATTGTGGAACATTCGATGATGTGTTAAGTACCATGGAGTGGCAGTATAATTACAGTACATGGCACGTTACAATATAAATATAAAGTAAATACATGATTATTTCTGGCTTAGGTCACATGGTAAATACTAAGTGCAATTACGGCACCAAGTAGTCTGCAGGAACGTGTAATTACTCTTGGGCTCAATTCATTTACAAATCCTTGTCCAGCTTTTCACACCACATGGGTTGTGGAAACTGTGGAAAACAGATTATTCATGGCTGCAATGGCCTCCTTATTACCACAGCCAAACCTTATGTACAGATGATGGCTCCTCTGCCCTCTCCCATGTCCCAGAGGATGGAGGTGAAGGTTGGCGTTATCAAGGCAGCACCGTGTAGCCAGATGTCCATGGAAAGCTGGGCCAAGAGCTCTCTCCAGCTCATTTGACAAACTCAGCTGACGTTATCTAATAGTTTTCATCTCACCAGTTTCGCTTTAGTGAGATCCTCTCGACCCACTTTTGAATTATCCATCAGCAGCGTGGACTCTGCCTTACTCTGCATCCTGGAAGTCGAAGGCTACGGGTGATTCCTGCTTGTCACGCTCTGGTCCCAGGCCGATCCAGGAACCTGCCATTTTGTAATCCCTATTCGGATGCCTCTGCTCTCTTAGCTAGTAGGTATTAGGGGCTGAGTGGGATGGCTTGGACGATACAGCCAACATCTCCACCGGTTCAAGAGCAAGAGATGGCAGCAGAAGCACCCAGGGCATATGGGAATCCTGTACACCTAACGGAGAGCAGACATTTGATGCAGACGGTGTGAAACAGTCAGTCTATGGACAGCCACAGTGCGTGATACTTGGAGAAAAGTCTATCAGAGAAAGGAAGAAAAAGTAGGGGAAAAAAAGTTTAAAGCCACCAGAGCATTGTTCTGTTTATCCAGCCAAGAGGACAATGCGGTGCTTCAGGCATCATCGGCTGCCTGTTCTCCCAGGCACCTGGGGCCTCAGAGAAGGTGATCCCTGCTGTATTTTGCTAGGCAAGATTATTAGTATTAATCTTACAGTCTGTCAACAGGATCTGAACCTGGGACCTTCACTGTTAAAGCCCAGATCCCCCGAGATAGCATTAATGACTGCAGCTGTTTGCCATTAGCAAGTCGTGCTCCCCAGGGACTGCTTCTGGGGTAGCTGGGATTTTGGCTTGTTTCTTTTAGGGTCAGCTGCGAAGCATTTGAAGTAGAGACGGGAGGTGGGAAACTGAGTCGGACGCAGCAGGAAGCTGCCGTGGGCTGTGCCGCTTCAAAACGCATGGGAGGTGCCGGCTCCCGAGTCGAGGCAGCTGACGCTTGATGGGCTCTGATGAAAAGAAAACTTCCTGAACTCAGGATGGGCATCTCCTGAAGCTTTGAAACTCTCGCAACACTCGGGTGCGGGAATATCCCAACCGCAGAAGCAGGCGCAGGTCGGCTAAAGGGCAATGTGGCTCTGGGGAGACTGGGGAGGGTTTGGAGCAGACACCGCTGCATTTTGGCTCCCCTTAAGATGCTCCTTGTCTGAAAACCCCTTTCCTGTCCTCAGCAGGCCAAAGACAACTTCCAAGCCCGGGGAGGTGGATCACCCCAAGGCACAGCAAGGAGCCCACGCTGCGTCGCTCAGCCACGGTCTCCTCACGCTCCCCTCTCCCAGCAAGGGAAAGGCTGTGCTGCTGAGCCAAAGCACTGGAGCAGGGATGAAAGGATGTGATCCCCCAGCATTTTTGTTTTATCCTTCTACACTCCCTTCTGTTGTGCTTTTCTTTGGCTTATTCAGTCTAACTTGGTTCGGTTTTTCTCTCCGCCTCCCTTGGCCAGAAGAGAGGGGGAAACAACAGCCTGAGGAAATATTTCCAGTTGTGGTGCACATACTGCAGTGCACAGGGGTGGTTAAATGGAGCCTTGGGGCTAAAACAGGGGAGAAATAAGAGAAACACCAACATTCTGATTTAACCTCAAAATGCATCAGTATCTTCCCAGTAAAACTGTTGAACACTCCTCTAAGGTTCCCAAAACTTTGGATAATGTCTACGAAGAGGTGTCAGATTAAAATTTCCGCTTTGCATTAGGCTGGAGTATATAATTGTATATTATATGATTATGGCGTCAAGAGAAACTCCAGAGCAAGAACCTTCTTATTTGTTGCACGCCATTTGCTTACCATGAAATACGAAAGGCACTTACACTGTGCTACAGCCTTGAGAAATCATTATAAAAATCTGTCATTGCAAGCGAAGACTCTTGCTTACTCTCACCACAGCAAAGGCAGTAACGAAGACATGAATTACGTATACCTAACTGAAGGGAAAAGTTCCTTGCCCTAGTTGAACAGACTAGTATAATTTTTCAAGATGCTGTGTCTAATGCTAAGTGTCTGAACACTCTCAGGTTGTTTAGAATCAATTGGCTTAAATCTCGTATAATGAAAGTGTATTTGCCAAATAGGCTCAAGCTTATTGCCATGCAAATTAACATTTGCAGGGACTAATTTCTAAGTCCTTCCTCTCTTTGTTGCTTCCAAGATGTTACGGATACAATTTTGCACTTGCAGTTATGTGTGGGTGCAGTTCGTGTCACTTAAACTTCTAATTACGGCATCTGATTGCACCCACGTATCTTATCAGCTAGTTAGACACGTCAATGACACACATCATAACTGCAAATAACTGGGGGTACAAAATTGCACCAGCAATTATTTGTACCCACTGAAGGAGAGGATGGATATAAAGCAGGCCATTAAAGTGTTTAAAATACTTTTCTTACAGTAGCATAAACCACTGCTACAGGGATATTACCTGCAGGAACGCAGAACAAACGTTAGGGTGAATTTTGAGCAGCGGCTGGGTTGGCTTTGTAGCCCGAATGTAACCAAGGTTCCCTTTATTGGGTGCAAAGCCTGTCAGCCAGGTCTGAGTTTACTCACCTGGCTTCCTCTCTTAGCTCTGCTCAGGATCCTGGTACTCCCAGCACTGAAACCCTTCCTTCAGTCCAGCTGAAGCCAACAACGATGCCTGTGCTGCGCCCTTCAGAAAATGTGCTCTGGCAGTGTCTGAGCCGACACCTGCACATCCACTGTGAGCACAGTCTGGTTCCTCAGGCAGCCTCGGGGTTCCTCTTAGCAGCCAGAGGAGACATGTCGATGGGGCTTATGCTCATATTTAAATTTAAGCTTGCAAGTGCTCTGCTGAACAGGGGCGTAAATGGAGTGAGGACGTTTTAAGTAGAAAGAAAATTAAGCTCTACTCAGGATAACAGAAAGCAGCCTCATGACCTTCCTATTATTAATCCAAATAACAACTTGTAGTCGTCTTTGGGACAAATCCCTCTGTCCCGATCTCTGTGATCTTGCCATTATTTCCTGGACCTCTCAAGAGGTGTCACCAGCACCTCGGCAAAACGTAGCAAATACTGTGTGAGTGTCCTACAACTTTGTGTTAGCCCAACCCTTTGGTACTGAGCTTGGAGACTGAGCCTCCACTGGTGCAGCACGGAAGGATGGTCCCTGACCCAGAAACCTTCCGGGCTGGCTCGATGCCCTGTGTCAGACAAGGGACATGCAAACTGCACTTGCTCTCATAGACTCATGAGTGGCTGAAGGTAGTAGAGTTACTAAAGGGAGCTGAAATACCGGTGGTGACATTTTGAGTGCAGCATTGTAAAAACAGGTCTATTTTAATGTCTTTTTATTTTTTTTAATAGGTCTCTTTTAAGTGATAACTGTCCTCACTCAGAGATGGGGTACATTTTCCCATGGATGTTTTGCTGTCTGAATTGAAGTCTCCCACAACAACCTAGGTGTATGTGTCTTCAGACTTGTTTTGCCTATCACAAATACTCACGGTTTTTCAGGATTAGATCTGAGCTTTGCCAAGCAGCGAGTAACATTACAGGAGCTGAGCTGGAGGGTGCTTGCTCTTAGAAAGGAGGCCTCTCAAAAGTGGAAGACAGTAGGGAGCAGAGCACAAGTGCTGTGAGGAGCGGCTGAGGGAACTGGGGTGGTTTAGCCTGGAGAAAAGGAGGCTGAGGGGAGACCTTATTGCTCTCTACAACTCCCTGAAAAGAGGCTGGAATGAGGTGGGGGTCGGTCTCTTCTCCCAAGCAACAGACGACAGGACAAGAGGAAATGGCCTTAAGTTGCGCCAGGGGAGGTTTAGATTGGATGTCAGGAAAAATTTCTTCACCGAAAGGGTTATCAGGAATTGGAACAGGCTGCCCAGGGAAGTGGTGGAGTCACCGTCCCTGGAGGTATTTAAAAGACATGTAGATGTGGTGCTTAGAGACATGGTTTAGTGGTGGACTTGGCAGTGTTAGGTTGACGGTTGGACTTGATGATCTTGGAGGTCTCTTCCAACCTAAATGATTCTATGATTCTATGATTTACATCCACACAGACACCAGCGGTGATGAAGAGGTCATACCTTGGAGCCGTACTGATATTAGGTTCTTGGAGTCTGGCCCTGATTCTTCTTTGGAAAGGAAAGGAAAGAAGAGAAAAAGAAAATCTAGGAGGGTTGTCTTCTGGTCTCATTTACGCTGGGGTAAATCCAGAGCAAATTCAGTGATCCAAATGGAACTAGTCCAGATTTCCACTGGCCTAAATGAAAACCTTGTTTTTGTATACAAGTGGGGAATTCTACCTTCTTTAATACCATGCTTTTAAATTTTGCTGTCGCCATGGGACACTGAAGTTTTATTTTTTGGCTTATATTTTACCCATGAAAGAATTAATTGCTCCAGCTTCCTAGAAATCATTGCATGATTCAAGTTACTCTTTTTCATGGCTTGTTCGAAAGTTGGGCTTAGTTTTCACCGCAACCACTCCCTACCCTAAACCATTATTTATATCCATAAACTACTGCATGCAGGGAACAGCCAGCGGAGAAGTAAAATAAACACAGTATTGCCTTTTAGCTGGAGTTGCACTCTGCTCCCCAGAAGGGATAACATTTATAAATCAAACATTGGTTTAATTAACCTTCTGTCTTTGCGCAGGATTAGGAGGGTGGGCACAGTCACACTGATTTGAAGATGCAAGGTGCTCACGCGACTGCTTCACAAAATTTCAGGGATTCGAAACAATAAAATAAAGCATGGTTTAATAAACGAAGGTCTGGGTTCGGGGCTCTGCCAGTGCTGGCTCAAAGCTGTAAGAGCCCCGACGAACTAATTTCAAAGCAGCGCGAGATGAGAACGTGGTGCCCAAAGTGAGTATTTCTGTCTTTTACATGGCAAAAAAGGTTTTTTTTCCCCTAGATGAAAAGACAGTAATATATGTTCTGGCATTTGAAAGGGGTTTGCATATACTTTACCATCTTGAAGTCTGCAATCATACACACTTATCCTTAACCTGTCATTTCAGTGAGTGACACTACTGTAGTCGGAACCTCATTTCTTCCTATTGAGAGAGAGAGAGGAAATTCTTCTTTGCTTTGATAAAATGCTATATCCTAGTTGAAAGGCATCCTTTCTGGGAAGCCCTTCTTTGTGCAAGCAGGCAGTTCAGTGACCATTCGTAGCCTAAAATTAACAATTAGTATAAAATCAGTCAAAGAGGATAGCAGTCCCTTTTGCAATGAAGTTAATTAACCACATTAATCAAGATTTGGGTGCCTTTTGAGAAGAAGAGCTCTAGCTCAATCGCAAGGTGTGAGCGTTTGATGCAAGAAGCATGGGGTGCATTTCTGGGTCTATCGCAGTAGGGTTGCGTACGATGTTCAAGACTGATTCCTGTGGCCTTTGAACTCCAAGTCTACCACCTCTGCCTGTGTTGGGAACACTTTCCAGAACATTTGTGCTACGGATAACGTCGTTTGAATGCAATTTTTTTCTAGTGGCAAAAGAAAAGACCTGCGATCTACAGGTCATCTTATTTTCATTGCTGTGTCTGTTACAGCTGCCAGGAGCTCAGCCTGCACGAATTCTCCAGGCTTTGCTAGCCCAATGTAGGGAACTGGTTCTAGCAGGGGAGATAAAAGAGCTTTGTCTGATGTGGATGGGGCATAAATATGTCCAGAATTTTCTCACTGAAGAAGTCTGCAGATGAAGACTAACACTGATGGAAGTGTTAGTCTCGGTTTTCTGATTGACCCAGAACTGATTTCCATTGGCAAAGCTTGTTATGAAGGTGGGCTGACACCTTTGCCCAGAAGCCCTGGTCCATGGGATGGCTTCATTCCTCCACAATCACTGGTGACAGCACTGGTATCAGCTTGGAAAAGTGTTTGGCACTACCTGGGAGCCCTGGCAGGGTGGGTGGCTCTGCTTTTTATAGAAAAACATGGTGATGCCTGGGAATCAGGAAAAAAGTCTGGGTCCTGGTCCCCAAGGCTAAGGAGGGCCCCAGCACTGAAGGGAAGGAGGGGGGCTGGTGGCTGGTGAAGAGGAATTGGCTTTTGGGGAAGAGTTCAATCCCACCCTGATGTCAAGTTGGAAGGAGAGAAGAAGTTTCTAGTTCCTCATTATTCTGTCCCTTCTGTTCGCATTTAAAAGAAAATTCCGTTGGGCATTTCACTGTGGCTCCTGTTGCAATAGCCTGGCAGGACACAAGACCAACCTTGCTTGACTGATGTCTGCTACTGAGGGCACAGAGCTGCTGGTCAGACACCTGACTGCAGTTCCCAGCTTCGCTGAAGGATTTTTAACAAAGATTTCCCCTTTTCAGTGCTTCAGTTTCCTTCCTCTTACCCATTGCAACGCTGCAGTGTTACTAAGAGTTTGAGGAGCATCTAACTGCTCCCACTGGAGGACCCTACTGTCAGCTGAAGCTCCCAGCCTCCCTAGTGAATCAAGGATATGATATATAAAAGGGTGCACTGCAGGGCACAGGGATAAAACATTGGTAATCCCGCCAGGAGGGCAGATAAGGAAACCACTAAACAAATTGCTCTGCAATGCACGGTGCATGCGTGTATGCAAAGGACAGGTTAATTCTAACTCCATTTTGTGTTTCTTCTCCCCAGTGAGCATTGCTGACGTCCTGTCTGTGTTCTTCGCTTGTTATTTCTAAGGAGTTATCAAGTTTAAGTGCTGTCTTTTTCTGTCTTACAAGAAGGGAATGCTTGAGCCTGTTGATTAAACACATCCCTTGCTTTTCCCTGTTCAGGCACAAATTTCCAGACTCAAACTCTGAATGTAATTTCTATTCCTCCCACACCATGTGCGTGTTGCAGAATTTTACCGTCACGTTCCAAATCTTGCAGTAAAAACTTTTGCAAGTTATTAACAGACAGGATGGGTACTTCAGCTTTGGCTGCTCTAGTCTTTTGGATTGGGCTGGGCTCTTTATTTTATTTTATTTTTTTAAATGAGGGATTCCAACCCCTGGAGATTCTGAGAAAAATAGGTTGAAGCAGGATTGCATGGATCAGTCACACTTCTTTGCACCACGCTATCAATCAAGGAAAAACACAACATCCTAGATGACCTTGTAGAAGTTTATATACCAAAACGGATAAGCATGTCACTCAGGTGAAAAACGGCAGCCAAAAAGGTACTGAAACTATCTGATCTTATTACAGTGTGTCTAGCAAATTGCGTATTACGGTGACTGTATTGCTTTGCTATCACACACGTGTACATGGACACGACACAGTGCAGTGCACACGTTATTTTTAATTCATGGAAACGTTAACTGGGAAGCCTTTAGGCGCAGGGCAAAACTTGCAATGTGCATGCCTGTGAGCAGAGAAATGATTGACTGATTTGCAGAGGACCTTTTAGAGGCTTAAAATAACTCTCAGGGCCACGCTGTGAACCTCATTCTCCAGGAGATCCAATGCTATTCACATATGTAGCCTCCTTGGCTTCACTGGAATTACTCATGGGAATGCTCACCAGTGGGAGTAGGTGGTGCACAGTCTCGCTGTAAATGCTTGTTTCCCCGGGTTTCTTGCAGCCAAGCAACACTGATAATTATAGTCACCCGCAGGTCTGAGACATGTAAAATGAGGCACTCGGGAGCCCTTCCTGGAGCAACTGTACTCCAGGAGTTCCAGTTCCTGCTGTTCTGAACATGGGACTCAGGATGCTTTCCTGCCTTCCACATCCAGTCTGAACACTGGATTTTCTTTTTCAAGCCATGACTTTGAGACCTTTCAGATTTCCAAATGATTGATAAGGGGAGGTGGCAAACAAGGACTTTGCCTTCAGTACTAACCACACGCCCTGTTGTGTGACCCAAAACATGGAGTATCTCACCAGGGCATCAGCACCCTCCTTCTGCCTCCTGTTTGTGTCCCACCATCGTGCAGTTGCTCCGGAGTTTCTTTACGAAGAATGACGAGAAACTCCACTGTGTGACTTATATCTTCCGTGGGCTGAATGCTCTCTGGAAATGCCTCTTCCTTGAGTGGAGGGGGCAACTGGTGTGACCGTGTTCAGGCCACACTCAGATGCTTCATGGGTCTCATAGACCCTGAATGTGCCATCCTGATGTTCACAAAGACCTCTCTGCCAGTACCAGCGAGAAAGAAGAAAAGTGTGAGTGGTCCATCTGTTACCTGCATTTCAAATGAGTGCAAGAACTGGACATTCTGCATCTGATCAAATGAATTTCTGAGTTTAGGATGTTGGGGAAGCAGCGTGCTGGGAAGCCACTGTGCCCCTTAGGCAATGACCGGAGAGGAGAACTGCACCAGCAGTGCTTTTATAGCCACAGCCCAGAGTGGCTGAGTTGGGAAACCTGAATACCATCAGGAGAGGGCTTCTGCCAAAGGCCTCATGGATTGCAAAACCCCTGATCCTTCTCTGGGGCTCAGCACGGTAGGGAGTACTTTGAAGACGGTGGTGGGGCAGAGCTGATGCTACTGCAGAGATGGCCACAGAGAGCAGCAGCCCAAAAGCTGGTCTCTGGGAAGGACCCTTTATTCAGTCCTTCAGCTGGGGATGGTGCAGAGCTCCTAGGTCTACAGTGTCCTGTAGAGATGGGGCTGGAGTTGGGGCCAGGGTGGAAGTATGTGGGGGATCACATTGCCCCGTTAGCTTCTCAAGACTGAAAGAAGACTGATGCTACCAGGACATCCTGGAGTTAGGGTCTTCAAATGAGATCACGTTACTGGTCTGCTCAGTGCTGGGCTTCCTAACTTGACTCTGCTTTTCCACCTCCTACCACTCTTTTGACCCCAAAAATGTCCCAGTTCTTTTAACTCTTTGCGCTTAGTACTTAGGAATAAGAAAATATTGCACATCAAAGAGTCTCCCAGAGGGAAATGTTTTCTCTGGAATTGCACTGAGGTTGCTCATGTTTTTCTATCTTTGTAGTGAATTTATTCAGCCACACTGAGTCTTTGGCTGAAGTCACTGGCCACCCAGCCCCGTCCTTCCCACGACAGCAGCCGTTCAGCTGCACAAGTTATTGGGGAGGACTAGTTGGGGAGCAGATGGAAACCATGTGCAAATCCTCAGCTATGCTCCCGCCTGAGCTTTGGGCCAGAATCAAATCCTGTATTTGAGCAGCCTTCTGGCTGTGGAGGTGGCATAGACAAGAAGCCGTGTAACTCAGCTCACAAAGCCAGAAGGCAATAGCAGGAAAGATTTCATCACTTCCTCTTGGAAACTTCCACGTTTCTCTTCTCTTTATTCTTCTTTTCCTTTATGCTGCTCTCACCTCCCTTCACCAGAGTCCTGTGTGGCAAAGGGGTGAGTATCTTTGATATCTTTCTTTCCGTCAAGCTGCAGATATGATGAGAGGGAGATTCACCACGGTCTAGATTCACCCATCAAACTTCAGGCATTTCACCAAGGCTCCTAAATTAGAAGCCTCATTGTACTGACTTACTGCTGTTTGTGCCAGCAGCATCTTGAGAAATGGAGAAGTACTGGCATCTTGAGAGCATGATTCACCCTCCTCAGATGTGAATCCCTCTCCTGAGGTGTCTCTCTCTTCTCTGTGACTGTAGCTGGCGCCCAGATAATGACAGCCCTAACTTCAGCGTCTCTGCCTACTATCAGGTGGGATGCATCTGAGCCGAAATGCCAGATAAGCAAAACAGCCCATCAGAAGTACGACGGGGACTACGAACAACACGACTGACTCAGTCTTTCTTGTGAGAGGAAAAAAAAGTTATCAGAACTCTTTAAATCTGCTTCTGGAATGATATGGGTCCTTTTTTTCATCTATCCTCTTGCAAGAAGTGGTAAGCCACTTTGAGCAAGAGCAATGGCAGTTTTTTAGTGTTCACCTTTCAGGACAGCCAAGGAAAAGCACTCCCACTCTTCCCCACTGCTGACAGATGAGGTGTCCACTGAAGAAATCAAAACAAGACCAAAAAAAAAAAAGGTACCCCCACCCCAAACCCTACCAGTAGATAAAGTTTAAAATAAATGGTTGCTGCTTTCCGGGAAAAGGACCTAATAGAAAATATAAAACATCTTGAATGACAAACCTATATCTACCTTGCTAGCAGGTACCACTTTCCCAAAATATTGATGTTTTTAAGCATTAATCCATCTGTCAGAGGTGATAGGATACTTTTTTAAAATGAAAACACTGCTCCAAGCTATTGGGGGAAAATGGAATGGAGTATGTTAGCAAGATGTGTTACCTGTCTTCTGACAGCTAATGTATCTTTCTTCACATTGCTGCGCCTTTGTCCTCTTTTGTTGCCAGATAAAAACAGAATCATTATGGATGTCCCCAAAGACAGCTTGGTAAACATGCACGATAAATCAAGTTCTAGATTCTCCCAGCAGGACCTTGGCACAGAGTCTTTATGGGGTCCAGGTACATCTGCTCCACGGTTGTGCCTGGAGGCAGTGAGAATGGCAGGACCTTAGAACGAATAAGGGGTTTTCTGTCTTTTTTGTAACCATTCACTCTCTTGCCTTTTTTTAAGGCTCTTCTGCTTGTGTGCATGATCTGCCAAAGTCAAGGTAGCTTTGACATTTAAAAGCCACTTAAGCCATTTAAAACAGAACCAATGAGCCACTCAGATTAAGGCACCAACCACACAAAGTTATGGTCGGAGGAAAGCAAGACATCAAATGGAAAAGATGGTTTGGAAGAAGAGTAGGGGAAGCACACGGGTTTGCAGCTGGAGGAGGAAGAAGAGGACATACTATCAAGGCAACTTAGAAACTTTCTTCTGGTAACTAAAGAAAAGAGAAGTAAATATTTTTTTTTAAAAAAAGCATTTACTTATGTGTGGTAGGACAGTGGAAACCTTACAAATAAATCATTCAGAGGAGGACAACATGAATTTAACCATCCAGATAATGCTTTTGCATATTTTGTTGCATTGAGTATTAGGGTTCGGGAAAGACAGAGGAAGAAATAGGCTATGCCAACAGAAGTGATGATTCTGTTTTCAGGAAAAGTAGCTCTCAGTATCTTCTCACAGAGAACTGGCTTCGGCTGCATTTTTCATTATCCGCCTGCACAAGTTTTTCAAGCAATTTGCGCTCTGTGATTTGTTCTGCTGCCTGCTTGAGGGCACGGTCCCAGGTCACAGTCGTGTGAGATATAGGAAAAGCAAATGGTCCCTCCATGAGATATAAAGAAAATGCCTGGTTTGCTTCCACCTAAGAGAATTGAACTGCGGCCTTGCAGGTCACCTGCTGCAGCAGGACGTGTGCGTTTAGTTCACTTTCCAGCTCCACTACAGATGTCCTGTGTAACCCAGGGGGACTTACTTTGGAACATTTCTGGGAATCTATGCTATTTGGTAGATCAACCGCACTGATTTTATCAGTTTCTTCTGGCCTTAAAATTTGTGCCTTGGCTTCACACTCCCATATTCCTTTCTTAAACCTCCCTCGGGCTGCACTACAGGATAACACATAGCCATTCTTGAAGCTGGATTGACTTTGCCTTTATGGATATGATCAAAATTCTCAGCAGGGGTAAATCACCACTGCTCCACTGTAGGGAACAACGTAAAAGGTCTTACTTAAATGGATGCAAATCAAGGGTAGTTTAAGACAAGTTAAGTAAAGAATTATACTGGTAGAAAAGTAAATACGGAGAAAGAGGAAAGAAAAGAATGTTATTTATTACCCGTAGATAATGGTATGATGATGCTTTAAGTGGGCTTACTTATTTCCAACCTTGTCCCCTTTATGATGTTATTTCCACCTTTGCAGAATGCACATAAACCTGTAACAGTTCAGGAAGGTCCTTTTCATGTCCAATTGTCACTTCATTACAAGGCTCTTTAAGATGCAAGATGGCAGGAAATCCCTTCACTGGGAAGTCTTTCCATTGCATCCTGGCTCTTGTCACACTTTGTCAAAGGCAGATAGTCCTCCGCCTCCTTCCCAGAGGCCACCTACAAACTTTCACCAGCTCAGCTATCCTGCTGCCTTCCTGCTCTCCACTTGCAGTGAAGCTTCTGCTTGGCCCGTATCTGCTTGCCCATCTCACCAGCTCTCTCATATTCCCGAGTTGCTGTTGGAGAATAGCCATGAGAAATCCTTCTGCTAATACGTTGCCACCTGGTCTCTGAAAATCTTCTTGATATCTGGTTTTCGTGTAGTGTCTGTGACTTTGTTTTCTGATTGTCCTCTTTCTTCCAGCTTTTCACAGGTCCTTAAGACCTTTCCCCTTTTATATCTCTCCACAACAAGTTTCCTAGTTTCTGGGGGAATAAATTAACAATGCAAAGCTTCTCACAGGGTATGTCAAGTGATTTTTTTTTTTCCCCTCTCAGCCTCAATCTATGACTTAAAATGAAGCTCCTGTGAAGGCTACAATTCCTGCTAGAAATGCAAAGTCATTTTGAGCAGCAGGGCATATTGGCCACTGATTGTGGCTTTAATGTTTATACACATACACGCACAACGCTGTCCTGGAGACTATTCCTTCCGCACATCCAAAACTCAAGTTAATCCTAATCACCGTGCAAATGGCCCAATATTGCAGGAGAAGAAATTTTTAAAGACATTTTGAGGACACAGTCTTAAGACGATGCTTGGTAACTGAGGAAAGATCCTATCTGAAAGTGGTTGTGTTATTACCGCTGGTTTGTACTAACACGAATGGCCATATATGAAGGCATGGCTGTACCGAGTCTCTGACCAGCAGATTTCCAGGGGCGTTGGTTCCTACGCTCAGAGATGTGATCTTAGTTGCAGACATGATCTGCAACAGTGAGAGACAGTCAGTTGCTATTGCATGACCATCTCAATTCTGGGGTCTATAAAAGACTGACAAATCAAAGTCTAAGTCTGAAGGGGAAGGGGGTTTAAAATCCACAAAAGAAAAACTCTGGGAGCATTAGCATCCCTGAGCTAGTTACAGAGAGGCGGAAAAGAGTGGAGTAGGGCTCAGAAAGGCTGGAGTCTTCCACACTTTGGTCTACTGTCTGCTTGGCACTTGCATTAACAAATAAAAAAACACTGGATGATCTTTTAAAAAGAGGAAAGATTTATGGGTAAGTGGCATTTTATCCTCGTATTTGTTCTTAATGAGGTCATAACATGTTTAAAAATATTTCCTGAGGTGTCTTGTCTAATGTGCAGTGTATGTGTTTAGATCAAAGAACGGTCAATGAAATCTAGTTTTCCATCTCTCAATGGGTTTTGATTGTTTAGAGACATGGACAGTTCCCATGAATACTGTGCCTTTTGGGTTGACTCCATGCCAGAAATACTTACGTATTGTGGCTTCCATGCTGTATCGCCGTGAAAACCTCAGCCGTGAGCATTGTCCCCAGGTCAGGTTTAGCCCCGTTCTGGGAGAAGGCAGACAGCCAGCAGCACTCACTGTCGGGAGACATCGGGTCTCCTGCTCGGTTGTTGATTTTCTGTAGCAAGCTGCTCACCATCACTCATATTTTCTGTCTTGCTTTTCCTGTCTATGGAGAAAAATACTCTCATTAAAGTCTAGACTAATTTCTAGGGAGACCACAAGTTCATCAGGACAGGGCTGGAGTCTCACTATCACAGAATCATAGAATTGTTCTGGTTGGAAGAGACCTCCAAGATCATCGGGTCCAGCCATTAACCTATCACTACCAAGTCCCCCACTAAATCGTATCCCTTAGGGCCTCGTCTAAACGTCGTTTGAATACCTCCAGGGATGGTGACTCCACCACCTCCCTGGGCAGCCTGTTCCAATGCCCGACAACCCTTTCGGTGAAGAAATTTTTACGAATGTCCAATCTAAACCTCCACACATACTGAACTTAAAACAGTTGGCCCCTGCCAAGAGCTGTGCTGTGGTGCCTGGGATTGCCTTGGACCGACTTGTACTCCTCTTCCTAGTGTCTCTGCCTACCTTTCTACAGACCCTTTGGGATTTGACCACACAGAGTGCGTGAGCTTAATTAAAATTAGCTTAAAACCAGAAGCAGTTGAAAAGATGCAAAAGATGCTGGGGACACAGCTGGCAAAAGCAGAGCCTCAAGTTAAACTGAATTAAAAAAAATAGGTTTAAATCCACTGAGAGTATCTACACAAGGATTTCTACCAGTTTAAGTTAATTGGTTTAAAAGAATGCTTTTAATTAATCCTGTGTGTTCCTATAGGTGGATGAGACCTTCCTTGGAGGCAGTAGAAAGTGGCCAGCATTCCCAGACAGGGATGACTGTAAGAAAAAGCATTTAGCCATCCGTGTCCTCCTCCCGTGGGAGGAGCAGATAGCCCAGCCGCCGCGCCAGGGATGCTCATTCAGATCCATGAAGTATCATAAAACTTTTTGTGTCACCTGGGGCGAGCTGCTTAACGTTTTACCCATTTTTCTGCCCAAGAAAAAAAGGATAATTGCATCTAATTCCCTGGGGTGCCTGAGAATAAATATATGAAGCATTATGAGGGGACAAGATACGGCAGTAATGGGGGCCATGTTAAAACTACCTCTTTCTTTCTATGAGCTGGTTCTAATGACGTATGTTGCTTTGCAGGGTAGCTACCGGCCATCCATTACTTTTCAGACAATGAAGGCATTAGATGTGTCACCAGAATGATTACTGCCAAACTTATGATGTATTTTTTTATGAAATTTAAACATTTATGGTGCTTCACAAAAATAAAGCGAAAAAAATTAAAAAATCTACAAACCCTTCACCCTTAACATCTTTCAACAGATCTTGTGGTGTTGGATAGAAAATGAATTTAACAGGATATTACTGTTCTGTTGCAATATTTCTGGTGTACAACAATATTATAGTTGGTGTTAAACTTTATTACTAGCCCTGTGATAAAATTAGTTCAATATTGGCTGCTTTTATAATGTGGTTTTACAATTGCAACATGGGATAATGTGATAGTACAAAAAAAAAAAAAAAAAATTACAAACAACCCCAAACTCCCTAAACCCAAAATCATGGAGTGGAGGAAAGGAACAGAAAGTTACATAGTGGGAAGGTGCAGGACAGGGGTTGCATTTTAATGTAGGGTGCTGTGAAAATTTCTTTCTGGAACGGCTTGAAGCCAGAAGCAGCCTTTTGATTATATTATACACAGGCTGATGACTGTCACAGTGAAAAGTGTCAAACGGGGAGCAGGCAGGAAAGGCAGGAGAGAGGCAGGAAAGAAGGCAACAATTTCACAGCAGTGACTAAGCCTAGTTTGCCTGGAGGTGAATTTAGAACAACGTCATCATGCTGTCATTGGCTTCCCAAGGAACGGAGGCTTCTGAAATGGGGCTTTTTGAGGTTATTTGTCTTCCTAAATTGGGTGAGCTTAACCTCAGAAAGGTTTAGTACATTAGGGTGGAAATACAAGTCTAAGCAGTGCTGTAACAGCATAATCAGCGTGTGGCGTTCAGAGACCCAACCTGCAACGCTATGCCATGTTCGATCAGACGTCTTCCTTTCACCGCTGTGTCATTCGCTGTCTCATTTACAGAGCCCGTGAGCTCCTTGGGGCAGATATTGTCTCTTATTTCATGTTTCTGCAGAGCTTGGTTCAACAGTACCTATTCCCTGCCATTATTTTTGGTTTCTGGGCTAGCATAAATCCTAGCAGAGCTTGGAGAGCCCAATTCTGAACTGGTGCAAACCTGGGGAGCTCTACTGGAGCCAGGACTAAGCAGGCAGAGAAAGAGGGCAGAAAGGCCTGTTTATGGCAATTGAAAATCTCCATCTGGAAGCGGTGACTTCACAGCTGTGTTTGGGATGGTGTGTCGTAGGGATGTTGTAGCTTGTGTCCTCCCACGTCTCCAGGTCACCCTTGTCTTAGGGATATCCATCCCTCGGGGAGCAGCGGGCCATCGCCGCACCCTGTCATAGAGTAGCAGATGAAATCAGAATCATATTCTGATTAATACTATATTGTTACATCACCTTCCTTTTTTTTGGTGAAAGCAGGAATTTTACTTCTTGAGAATTATGGCATCTACTGGATGCTGCTATTAAAAGCAAGGCTGGAGTTACACCAGCCGAAGAGCTATACTGTTGTTTGTGCAGAGCTCTGTGCTGATTTCAAAAGAAATTTCAGCTATCAAACTATTGAGCCAACCTGGCTCCAATGTTTCCTCTACTTCAGCTTAATCTGTTCTCATGTTGGAGCACATCTCTAGTAAAAAGGAGTGGAAGGTGGAAAGAATCTGGAAAATGTATTGCCTACATGAGCAGTGTATGCAGCCAGCAGAAGCAGCTATTCCTAGTAAAGAGAGCTGGGAATAGTAAGGAACGCTCACTGGAGAGTATAAACCCCTTTGGGCCTTGTTGTAAAGATGTAGTGATACAGATAGGAGTTGGTTTCCAGAAGGAAAATACAGCTAATGAAAAGGCGTAGCAAAATATCAAAACTTGGAGGTGAAGCTCAGACATTCCCAAATTAGCAGCTAAGCTAAGTGGAAGCAAGGGCTGTGCTGGCCCTTTCTAACCCACCTTGCACTGAAACCAGGGAGTGCTTTGCCCCGGACACCAGAGCTAAATTGCTCTAGACCTGGTATGATACTCACTTCTCAGACAAAAATAGAGCAGGATAGTTGTAAGGACCTGCTCAGTAGAGGGATATCATTAGCAGAATCTGGCTCTGAATAAGTTGTTGCAGTTTGTGGTGGTGCTAACATGCTTTAAACTCACTACAATCACCTTATTTTGCTGTTTCTAGGTATGCAGGCATTTTGGTTTCTTTCCAGACCATGCACCCTTTTCACGCTAGCTGATCCTGAAAGCCTCTTCTCTCTGACACTCTTTCTCTCCTCCAAGCAAACCACGCAGGGGATTTGGGTTCGTGCATAACTTTTTCTGAAGCAAGTTTGTTTGGCTGTGAATTGCCGCATTCTCCACGGCGTTCCGTCCATTGTACGCAGCCGAGTCGCATCCCGTCAGGTGGGTTTCAGTGAGCAAGGCGATGGATTGGAGGGCAACGTCATTCACTGTTCAACAATCTTAAGGGTCTTTTCCAATCTAAATAATTCTGTGCTTCTACAATTCTATGAGCAACATTTAAAGGAGAACATATAGCATTGCTGTGGGTGATTTGCTGAAAACTAAGAGTGGCTGAAGGGTACATGAGCATGTAGGTGGGAAGGATTTAAAATGATGAATAATTAAAGCCTGCAGATAAACTGTCTGTTTATTGCTGTAATGGCCTCGGTAGCTAATAGTACTGCTTCCACCCATGGGTGGAATTGGTGGGATGCTTAAGGTACACTGAAGAGGAGAAAATCTTCTTGAAGCTGATGGTCCTTCACCGCAGATGTATGCTTGACTTATCTTGCTGCACTGTCCATTGCAGAAAGTACAATATAAGCTCAGCCTGAAGGACTGGCTTGGCCCCTTGGTGCCCACTGGTGGGCCTGAGCTAACCGCAGCTGCTGGGTGCCACCGTCCTCTCTCTGCTCCTGAATGTGCACCCAAGACCCGTCTCCCTCCATCTCCCAGCTTTTGTCCTCGGACAGAGTATCTCCATCTCTCACTGGTGACCAGAGCCGTCTCTGTCCTCTCCACCCGTCCTCCAGGCTCTCGGGGAGCCCTGGCAGCCTGCAGCACGCACGAGTAGGGGAGGGCAGCCTTACGGCAGCCCCCAAACGCTCCGTATCACGGGAAGTGAGGCCTTTTCAGGGGTGATTAGGAACACAAAGGGCTGTGCCTGACAATTAGAGAGAGGCTGTGGGACTGTGACAAGCATGACTGGAATTTGGAGCAGAGGAGCACTAAAATCGTCCATGGCCACGGCCTCAGCTTTATGTTTCAGCAGCAAGTTTTAAAGTTGGTGACGTGGTTTTTAATTTTTATTTTTTGGATTTATTAATTTTTTTCACAGCTTTCTCAGGCAGTTGAAATGAAGCCACAGTACCAAATCAGCCTGTGGTGGAGGCAGGAGGGTTTGCAGCATTTAGACCTGGAGTAAAGAACCGGGACCCAGAAACGAACAGTAATGAGAGCACGTCCTTTCAGAGCCAGCCATCGGGGAGAGCAAATCAATCATGCCCTGCCCTCCTCTGGGACCAGCCAGTGATTGATTCAGCTCCTGTCGGCTGCCCTTATGGACCGGGATGTGCGTGAACATGAAAGGAGCAGAACAAAGGCCCCATTACCGCAGTGGGCAGGGAGAAGGCTCCCCTGCTGCTTGATGCATCTCTCCCTCTCTAAGCTATTGCAGCCTCCCCTCTTTGTCCTCCTTCCTCCTCTAGTGCTTTGATCCTTCCTTCCTCTGCTTTCCAGCCAGCCTGGCCCTGCTCCCTTTTTCCAGTTCCTCCCAACTGCAATGTTTTCTTGTCAGGAAAGTCCTGATAACCTTGCGTCATGACTACTGTTCCTGGCTGATCCTTGTGGTCAGTTCTTCTTTCCCATCTATTTTTCTCTCCCCAGCCCCATTCATCCACCTCTTGCTGAAAGGATGAAAAATCAGGCACAGATGAGTGTCTGCTTTTTGGGATTCGTTATGGGTGATGTACTGGTCTCCCAGTTCTCGCTTCTACTACCCAACGTCTCTCTCCTTCTGGGAAGATCCCATTCTTCTTTATTTATTTGTCTTGGGTAGGACCATGGAGCTGAGTCACAGAAGTGGAAGAGAGCATGGTTATTTTGGTTTGAAAAGAGTTTCTGTCCCTTTCCACTGCACAGAGAAGTGTGAAAGGATGAAAATTTGCCTGTGATTTTTCTTCCCTAAACTCCTTGGTTTCACCCGCATTATTCATAGTCCCTGGCTCTTCCCGCTCAGGGTTTTTCTGGGCTCCTGCTGCTGAGGCCCCTCAGCAGATTGATGGCTGAAGCCAGCAGTGCCCAGACATGAGCTAAACGGTGCAAGGGGTATGGTACTGCCTGCCCTGCTGCCAGCCAGCTGCCTGAAGCTGAGCTGCTCCTCTGCTCAGCAGCTGGCATGTTTTTGACACGTCAAAGATGGTGTGAAGCTTCATGCTGTAGCATCTCAGGTACCATCTGAGACCAAAGACCTGTGGGGGGTCTTGTCCTAGCTCTGACTGTCCCCACGTGTGGACATTGGTGAATATTGAGTGCATCCAGCTTGAGTTCACAGGCTGTGGTGTCTTGGGTGCTGCTTTCTCTAGGACTCCTAGACTTCCCGAAGGAGAATGCAGATGCTCAGATCTCCAGCAACCCAAACCTCCTGCTGCCCTGGTTGGCCTTTGGCTTGTGAAGACAGATCCTAGTGCTTGTTTTTGTGTTGTCAGCTGCTGTTTGATCCAGGAACAAGCACCAGAGCTGCAAGCATAGCTTCGTAAGGCCAGCGGAAGATCTAACACTCCAGGATACTTGGAGTTCAGTAGCCCTCTACTGCCTCCAAAACATGTGGAGTGGCTCAAGGTGAGAAAGAACATCAACACCTGGCCGTTCCTCTGCTGATTCATGGGACAGTCCTCCCTTTAATATGTCCTTTCTCACTTGTCTCTATTTAATCACCCCTCCATTACTCACTCAGTCTAAGAGAAGTTTCTGGTTGTGCCAAGTGAAGAATTTTTATTTCTCCAATCCATATGCCCATGCAAGCTCAGCAAAATCCACCGGTACGTAGCGGTGTGGTTCGTATTCTGCAGCTCCATGGGTAGGCTTTGAGGGTTTTTTTTTTTCCCTTCGTCTTTGTGTGGACACACACACACACAAGGAGAGGGCAAAGGCTAAAACCTCAGAGGGGCTGCTTACAGTTTCATCAATATTTCATGATAAAGAAGGTGACAGAATTCTGCTTTATTTAATAAGAATATTCCCTAGGTAGGTCCTGTTTTCCCAGCCTGCTCCTGTAATTACAAACTGTTTGTGCATTAGCTGAGCAGCTTCACCGAATTGTCTCCCCCCTCAACTGCTTTAAATTAAAGGGTTGACTTTTGCCTTGGTCATACCCATGCTTTTCCTGGAAACTAGTGACATTTTTTATAGTTGCTTTTAAATGAATCAGGAAGGGAAGAAAAGAAAGCATGAGATGGAAACGGGGTGCGATTGGAGGAGCTGAATTTCACCCTCTCTGAGCACAGCGTGCTACCATGAGCATACGAGCAGCAGGCCATAGTAGTCAAAATGTCAGATGAGACTCTCTAAATTAAGAATTGCAGTCTGGGAGCAGTGGTGCCCACCAGCTGGATAGATGGTGGCCTGCAGAGAGGTGGGGATGGAATTGTGTTAACCATCGCTGCAGCTCTTTGCAGCAGAAGCTGTCACTGACTGTGGATTTCCACAACACCAAGCGTAATGGGCCAGTACCTGGTTGGCTTCTCAGGGCTGCCACGAAATACCATGCTAAGAGCAGGTCTGTTTATTGGTATGCTCAGTGCTTTGCAAGTCCCTGGTGTTTTACAGACAAAGGAACTATGGGGAGCATGGCCATACTTCGAGCTCCCAAAGTGGAGATTGGAAGGGGCTACAGAAAAGCACCCCAGGTCTTTGGCCTCCCTGCGTTCCTGCAGTTCAGGCTGGGGATGGACACAACCCCAGTGTGAAATGGGGACAGGTCATGTCCACGGGACTGTTGCCACACCATGGGAGCATGCAGTGGTGCAAATAAAGGGAAAAGGAGGGCTTCAGACTTCATAGCACTCCCTCTCTCATCTAAGTAAATTTGTGGTTTAGAAGTGTTTCTGTTGCCGGGTCCGTGCTGGCTCATCTCCACCTTCTGATGCTTTGGGGCACAGGATGTGTCCGTCAGGGGCAAGCACAGGGGTTCACAGTGGGGACTTGGACCCATGAGGAACTTCTCTTGGCTGGTGTAACACACTTTCTCCTCAGCTTCTGGGAGAAAAGTTGATTTTCCCCTTGGACCAAGCAATGGAATTCTGGGCCCTAGCAACTCTGCAGCCCTTGGGATTACCCACTTTAGCAGGATATGTTTCATTAGCATCTGCAAGGGATGCTGTTAGCTTGTCTGGAGGTGTCACCGCAGGAAGGCTCAGTCCTTTCAGGGCTTCCCACCATGCTGTCTGCTTGGGTCCATGCAGTGCCATCACCGGTTCAGTGAAGCAGTGTTTGCAGTATGGACATGGCAAGCAAATGACTAGGTGAGATGCAGAGGGGCGAGGGAAGAGGGGCGAGGGAAAAGGGGCGAGGGAGGACGTGGGCAGAATGGCGGGAGGTGGCTGCTGCTGTCCTGCCTCCTTGCATTCATCTGACTTCTTTGTTCCAGCCTTAGGAGGGCAAATTCCACAGGAGATCAACGATTCAGCCTGCGGCAGGATCAAAGCAGCCTCATTTCCAGGGTTTGTGTCTGATGTTTGGATTCTCTGGCACAGGGACAAAGTCAGCATTTTCCATCACCTGGGGCACTGAGAGCCGTATGTGTTCGGATGTATGTATGTCTCTACTTGGCTTCTCTCATGTCTAATACTGTCTGGGGGTCCCCACCCTTCCTTCTGCTTGGGGCTCTCTCGTCTACCTGGCTGGCTGTTTTTGTGAAACTTGGAGGAGCTGCTTAGCTTTGGGAACGCTTCATCTCTTTCGGACTTGGTGGGAAGTGACCACTGGGTTCAAAAGTTATTTGGGATGAAAAGGTTATGATTGCATAAACAAGCTAGAAGTAACCCTTCGAACCACTTTTCAGTGTCACAACTCCCAGCTTACCTCCCAAATGGCAGCTAGAGTGTATTTTACAAAATCGTGGGGTTTTTTCCCTCCCGTTTAACTGAGTATCTGAATACATGTAGTTGGAAATGCTGAGTAAGTGCCATGAACATGTGCTCTGAGTATGGGAAATGAGTCTGATGGGAACATCGCTGCTCACTGGTCTTTCCCCTCTGAACACCGTCCATCACAGCGATCCCTCATTCTCCTGGATAGTTTTCCCTCAGCCAGTACCACATGGAGTCAGTGTGGTGCAGCAATAGGATCTGAACAACCAGGAAAAACCTTATCTGTGCCTATATATCCCGGAGAACATTTAACACATCCTGAAAATGTCTTCTGGGGCATGGGGACATCCTACGGTAACCTTGAACATACGGTCACTTTGTGGGGCAGCAGTATGGGTGGCTCAAACCAAAGGGCAATATTATGGCCCACAGCTGCCTACATTCAGCCGGGGCTCTGGTGATGTGGGTCGGGGTTTCCACTGTCTCGGTGCTGCAGTTTTCCTTTGGTAAAATGATGTACTGTTATTGACCTTCTGTAAGGTGCTTTGGGGTCTTCAGCTGGGAAGCACCCCATGAAAATTGCATATTATTGGGAAGAATAATAAAAAGCACTAAATTCAGAAGGTGACTAGAAGAGCTGTTGGCAGTTCAGCTGTCATCTGTGGGCAGTGATACTCTGAAAACCTAATGTAATTAAATGGACACTGTGATGGCTCTGAAAGCTCCTGGTAAGCAAAGGCTGAGTGACTGAGTGACTCCAAGAGGCTGCAAAGGCTTCTCTTGTCTGTGGCAAGTCACGAGTTAAATGTGAGCTGGGATTAGGGAAATTTACTGCTCCAGGTACAGAAAACAAATACCAGGTCCTAGAGGGTAGGACATGCCAGGTGCGGGAAATGCTCAGTTTTTTCTTCTGAGACCAAAATTTACTAATGAGGTTGTCCTCAGAAAAAAAAGTCATCTGGGTGAGCTCTTTCACAGGCTCACGTTCAGCTCTTGTCTTGCCCCAGGACATGGGTTTGCTTTTAATGGAAGCCTTGAAACTGAAATAATAATAATAATAACAACAATAATAACTGGTTGGCTGCTGTTTATACTCTAGCCGAGAGCTTATGGCTCGAGGCGTTTGCCCTTATTTCACAGCTAATTTCCCTATGTTCCTGTAGGTGGCTGAATTTATACCATTCGTCACGAGCTTTTTGGAGGTGGGGAGGCAGCTAGGGTCACTACGAGCCACAGGCTGCGGGGTGCTGCAGCAGAGGAAGCTCTACTTCATGGTCCCTTCTTGCAAACCCTCCTCCTCCTCCGCAGCCGAAGCCCTCCGCAGCCACGGCAGTACCCCTAGCAGCACAGGACAGCGGAGGAGTGGGGCTGGTGCACGCCGCCCCCGTGTAATCGAGACACCCAGCGAGCTCAGAGCTTGCCTCGTTGCCTACTACTGTTTTTAAGGTGATGCTCCACTTTCTCACCTGCAATAGAGCCTCAGCACAGATTTACAGGCTGTCCATGGCTAATTTTAGAGAGATCTGCTAAAAGAGGCTGTCTTTAGAGTCACTCCAACATATTGGGCCCCTCTCTAGCTAGTGCTGTAGTGAAGAGAAAGGGTGTTTATGGGTGCGTTTGATCCTTGAATAGGAATTAAGAGGAGTAAAAACACGTATGTATTATTCGGGGGATATTCGCATACCTGAGCTAGGAAGCCAGGTTCCCTCAGGGGCAGGGGAAGACCAATTACAAATGGATGCCATTCTGCAGTAACTGTATGAGACCTCCAGTTTAATTGGGCTGAATAACCCCTTAGCAGATGCATAAGTGGCTAAAGAGTAGGAGGAACAGCTGGACTTCATGCACCCACATGAGCTGCAGGACAGTGGTCCAGAGGCATAAGGAAGCCAGAGGGTCTCTAGAAGCAGTTTCTCATTTTGCTGTAGTGGCTTCCTGAGCTGGTCCGTGGCTCCCAGTCCCCTGGCTGATCTGCAAGGTCAGACTGTCACATGCTCCCGAGCAGTATAGGAAGATGAATTTGCAGAATTAGAGTCTTGGAAGTTAGGGTGGAAAAAGAGTCTGTTTGCTTCCAGGCATCTGGTTTATGGGGGTTGAGTCCTGCAGACCCATCAGTTGTTTTGGCCAAGTGAGATTCTGCTACACGATAGAGCAAGTCACCAGCTCAGAGGGCTTTTGCTGGACTTGGGAGCAGAGGTAGGTGCCCCAGACCGCCTCTCTTGCACCATATGGCACTACGGCAAGGTCTGAAATCATTCCCTGGATCCATGGACAGACAGATCTCTGACCTCATGGCATAACCCACCATCCACTCTTCAGTCCTATAGGCACTAAACCATCTCTAGGACCTTAAAAAGGTGTCTAGCCCTCCAGGGGAGTCCCCAGCTGCTCAGCCTCTCTGTGCCCCAGGTGGCTCAGGGTCTCTCCTTGCTTTGGGTGCAGTGGCCATGGCATTTTGCGCACACCTCTGCCGAAGAGGAGCCCTGGTGCTGTGCTACAAAGGCTGTGGGATGAGCAGCAGCACTTGTGTGTATGCCCACGAACATGGCCCATCACTCCCGATTACTTGTCTCACCCTCCTGAGAGTATTTTTTTCCTGCTCTGAATGCATAGGTGTTTGGGGTTTTTTAGTAATTTGAAAACCAGCACAGATTGGACTAGAAGTGGAGCAACCTGAGCATGTGGCTCTGTGAAACTGGCTGTGGCATAGACGTGGTCAGTCATGGTAGAGTGGGGGCAAGTAGGGCAAGTCCTCCAAAAGTGGGTAAATATTTCCAGTTCTTCCATCAGCGTCTGTCTCACACTAGCCAGAAAAAAGCAAAATGATACCCATGATGAAGAAATACCAGGCATCCCTGGAGTTCCCTGTAGCCTTATAGAAAGACAGTCTAGTCAGGAAAGGAGAAGTCACAAGTTATTTTCCCTTATAAAGATGATACAGAATGGTTGGGTCTCACGTAGTTTGTACCCAGCTCTGAAGCTCTGTTTGTGCTGATGACTCAGTTTGCTGCAGTGATACTCACTGGGAGAATGAAAAAAACCCTCTCAGAATATAATTTCTGAGAAGAAGAGGTGGGCTCACCTGAAAATCAGCTGTTGGTTAATAAAACTTGATCTGCTGAATCATGTCTTTGTGCAGGCTGGGCTGATCTGCCGTGACCTAGGGAGGTTTTTCGGGTCTGAATGCAGAAAGCTTTGGCATCCCCGTGCTGCTACAGAATCCTTAAAAACAAGTTTCATCGAGAGCAGTTGTTACTGCGAAAAACTCTGCCTCGCTTGCAGTATGTTTCATGCAGTCAAGGTCTAGGAGAAAGTTATATAGCAGACAGTAAATCCCACCTACACTTCTTTTTTTTTTCTTTTTACAGACAGATGTCAGTGCCTTTGAGAGTATGCTACTTTTCAAAGTGGCTTTGTAAGCTGATAACACATTCTTCCGAGGCTACACAATACTTAGCACTGCTCTAACAATTTTTATCTTCAAAGTGCTCTTCCCTGTGCAAAAGGAAAGTCAGTCTCTTCCCTGAAGAATTTCAAATCTAAAAAGACAAAAAGGGGTTAGTGGAGAATGGAGCTACATGAAGCAAGTTCTCAGACAGCAGTTCACTTGCCATAAACAAGTCATTTTTGGTTAACCTGAAACTTGGCAAAATCATGCCACATTTTCAAGGTTTTTCATCCTCAAAGAATGAATGAAAAACATTTTTGGAAATACTACAGTCTTGCACCTTGCTGTTTGCAAAGCCAAAACTTTACATCTCAAACCAGTATTTTGCTTGGAAATGTAACTAATTTTTTTTTTCTTCAAAAAAAGTATAGAAATAAAAAAAAACCAACAGAGAATGAAACAGATATTTCATTTTGGATAAAATGAAATAATCTTTATGTTTCCTGGTTGAGCCACTGAATCAAGAAAAATAAAATCAATGCTGGGAAGAGCCTTTATAAGAGAAAAACATTATAACCCCTCCCGTAAAATGGAGAAACTATTGGTAGTGGATATCGCTGCACTGCTTTTTACGGTTGACCTTCTGGCTACCCTTGCCCTTCCTAGACCTATGTCATGCATCAATGCCAGCTACGCTATACTCATGATTTCTTAAGCACGGTGCTGGGATGCAGCTGCATTCCTTCATTTCGTATAAACCAGGACTCTTGCAGGAATGGGTCTGCAGAGCACTTGCGTGTCTGAGCTTCTCTTGCTTAAAGATCAGCAGACAGCAGAAGGAATACAGAAGCTCTTGGAGGTAGTAAAAAATACCGTGGGATGCGTGCTGCAGATTGCTTTTGTGGTACTATCCTGCTGGGTATGGGCAAGTACCAAACCCCACAGAGGCTCTGCTGGGCAGTACTGAGATGTCAAACATCAGCCTCCATCGCAGAAGAGCTCTCAGGTTTGGGCTGGGCAGCCACTGGGTTGAGTTTTAGGTAGCTGGTTGCCAGATATGAGCTTGAAATTCATCTTAAATATCAGTGGAGACACAGTAAACAGCTGTGTTGGATGGAGGGAGAGTTTGGACCTTGGATAGGGTCCCAGTCTATTGAGTTATGGTTGATAACTACATGAGCTGTTTTCTGTAAGTGAGTTTGGCAATGACCAAGGGAACGTCTCCTTTGCGAGGAGGATGAAGCATGTTCCTTGCTGGAGGAGTGTGGAGAAGGTGAAGTGTCCCCTCAGCTGCATTGATTCAGGAATATGCAGTCTCCTTGCTTGCTATGAGATGGCACCGGTGTTCAGTTTGTGGACCATAAGCTCCTTTGGCTTCTCATTTGTAGTTGAGACTGTTTGAAGGGACCATGAGGTCCTCTCCTTGTCTCCTAAAGCAAAGAGCCTAAACGTGGTCCTATCCTTGGAGGAGGGGAGTTTTTGGGATCCTCCCATCCCACAAAGGACTCATAGTATGAAATCCATCCTCCACCAGTGTTTGCATGCCCTGCTGCAGACAGGTTGTACAAGGGTGCTTGAGAGCATGGTGAGACCAAGTAGTGGGACCTTCCCTTGCCTCACAGCGTCCTTGCTCTGCACCGTGATAATGGCTCACGCTGCAAATTTACAAAAGAAGCAATAAAAGATCACCATGAGTACTCTGAGAAGCCCCAGCATAAGGCCGCAGCCTTAAAATAATTAGTATCGATTTGCTCCAATAACTCGGGCTGAATGTGATAGTTCCACAAGCTACATCTGCCTAGAGGCTTTGTGCTCAAAATAGCTTCCTTTTCCGCTCTCCTTCAGCTCCCGCTTCCTTCGCTCCTCCAAGTCACTGCAGAGTAGCGTTCAGCAGGGAGCTATGGGGAAAATCCCATTATAGACTGTGTGGGAGCACATAAGATATTCAAAAAAATGAGCCAGGTTAAGTTAGGTTTGAGTATTAGAAAACAAATTACTGAAAAACCAGGCCATGCTTCCACGGTGTCTTGCAGCAAACAACAAAAACCAGCGCTGACAAAATCGGCTGCTTTAAAACTTTGTTTGAGTGGAGTAAACACCCTGTTTTCTGCAGACGCTACAAAGCTGGCTGGAAGGGTTGGTGAATAACTTTTTAAAAATCTCGGTTGCTTACTATCGCTGCACTAACAGGAGAATAATACCCCCTGGTCTTAACTTTTCGGAATATAATCCCTGCGGAGTCAGGATGTCTATTTGCATTTTCCCATTAGTATCTAGCACAGTGGGTGCAACAGAAAGTTTAATTACGATTGGGCTGAGGGAGATGCGAGAGCCATGAAGGGGAGAAAAGGTTCTGTAACCGACCACCGTTTCTCCTCCTCCTCCCCTGGTTTCTCATGCTTCTTCCCAGACTGAAGGGGAAAGCTTTTAAAGAAAAATTTGGGGGAGGTTGGAAGAAAATTGACTCAATGTGTTCTGTCAGTTGGTCTCCGTATGCAGCCATTACCCTCTACATTGGTTACCTTAAATTTTTTCTGACGTGCGCAATTACTGGCCTCCAGAGAGACTGAAATAACACATTGCACGACGTGATGCTGGGGCCGTCCCTGGGCTCCAACTCCTTCTTCCCGTAGCTGGGCTCTCCTCAACCCCCATGGACGTTACTATAGTCCAGGGTGTCCCATAGCAAAGATTTCGGGATCCTCCCCTTTTCTATTTGCAAAGCCAAAAGAAATGCAATAAAATAAATAAAGACTCAAAGCTTCCAGTGTAATGATATAAAGCGTTGGGCTGTTATGTAGTAAAATAGTCAAGTCCTGAAAAACATGCTTATACCATTCCTATGCCCTGCTCTCCAAAAGGTCTCCTGCCAGAGTCCTCCAGAGATGCATGCTCCCAAAAGGGCGAGGAAATCCTCCCAGGCAGCCAAGGAGAAGCAAAATTTGGGATTACGATATAAAAGAATGAATGTTATGACAGCGATACTTACCATGCAAATGAAAACTTAGATGTGAGGTTCTAGGGGATGAAACTGCACCAGCATCCAGATCCAAACGAAATAAAGGAAAGTGGGAGCCAAGTGTGAGATTAACTGCTTGGGGTAGATCAGTTTGCTCCTTGCTTTAAAAGCACTTTGTTCCTGAGGGACATAAATAAGGGACACAATGGCATGGGAAAAAGGAACAATTAGCATATTTCCAGCAGTGCTATTGCCTGGAGAGTGACCTGCTGGATTTCAGACAGTGTCACATGTGGGACCACGCGTGGTTGTGTCTCCCATGCCATGCACTCGTAGATCCACTGCCCCCACCCCAAACTCCCAGGTCCGAGCCTTTCAGGTTTGCAGATCTGTCTCTATTTTAGTTCTATTTTTGAACTAAGTAGTTGGGGCCTGAGGAGGCAGTGGAGCGGATACACTTCACCTGCTCAGTCCCCGTCTCGTTCAGCGGGACTCAGCCTTGCCTTTGATCATGGTTGAAAGTTTGGCAGCTGAACGGATGACAAAGTAGGAGCTGCTTTCTTGAAAGTCTGGCCTCTAGTGACCTGCTCTAGTGAAAATGAGGAGACTTTGACATTTTTGGGTGGGATTCAGCTCACAGATTAAGGCACACAAATTTAGATGTCCAGCTGTCCAAATTCCCATTATAGTCAATGAAGGTCAAGGATGTCATACAGTTGTCTAAACACAGGCATCTAGTGTAACTTTAAATGTCCCTTGGTATCTAAGATATCTCCTTGGGGCTGGCAAACATTACCCAAAATCTATGGGAAACCTGCAGCCCTCTGGAGCAGCAGGTGGGGACCAACCAGGACACCCAGAGCCTCTAATGGCACCAGATGCCTCTTTTATGCAAAATAATTTCTCCCTTGATCAATATTACATAGAGCCAAGAAAAACGGACTTCTACAGATGATCAGCGTTGACTAGATCTCCATTTGCTATAAAAGAAATTGAGCATCTATCTCATAACACACTTAAATTTAAGAGTAAGTCTGACTCTTGATCCCATAACTAGAGATGATTCCTTCCTTTCCAGGTCTACCCACTCATAACCCAAGTGGAGCAGCCCTGGACTCCAGCCTGGTGGCCCCTGTCCCAAACCCCAACGCATTGCAGCAGAGTGGCTGGGAAACCTGTCAGGTCTGGTTCTTCTGGGAGCTCCTGGCTGGTTCATGGGGAGATGGTGATTAGGACATGGTCCAGATGGCTCCAAAGGGACCAGTGGCACCGTGGAGCAGCCCGGTGGCTAAAACCCAGAGTGGCTCTGGCTCACAAAGCTCTGGAGCAGCCTACGCCCAGCTCTCTATGTATATCCCTGTCCTGGCTTTTCTCTTCTGCTATGGTCTGTTTCCATCGTGTTCATATTATCCAGGTTGCAGGTGGTGGTCATGGTGCTTTCTTTCCCTTAGAAGTAAGATTTTTGCTTAATTTTAAGGCTTATATAAATTAAACAGCTAAGAAAGTGTATATGAATATGACCTCATTTTTCCCTCCTACCTCCCCCCACACACTTCCCCAGTTGACATGTTTGTGCAAATGTTGGAGATGAATAACGTAAATAGACTTCTTTAACAGTGATAGCTTATTAAAATAGCATGGGTGTGTGAATTTCTATCGCTAACCGGGAACCCTGCTG
The DNA here is from genome assembly GCA_009819775.1 of Phoenicopterus ruber ruber. Lineage (NCBI taxonomy): Eukaryota > Metazoa > Chordata > Aves > Phoenicopteriformes > Phoenicopteridae > Phoenicopterus > Phoenicopterus ruber. The sequence continues at coordinate 7,485,419 of CM020216.1, read as the reverse complement.
CTTACCAGTTGCAATGCCATACATGCATTATTCAGCAGCTGAAAAAGCCCATTGTTCCCGTGTTCTGGAATTAATCAGTTGAGTATGAAAATTACCTGTCACCAAAATATCATGTTTACTCAGTCCATCAAAACAGCCTGCTCTGACGGCAGTTGGATTTCCTCCGTAGAGCGTTACGTGTTAAAATACATGTTTATAAATGCGATAGAGACCTAGTGGCGTTAAGGAGAATGCAAGGAAGCAATCTTTTTCATCTGTCTTGTGAGCTGGAGTTTAAAGCCTGTTGTGGAGGGAAGAAGGATGAAATGCATGGAGCAAGGAGCACCTGTGAGTTATAATTCAATCAATCTGAAATGCAGAGTGTTATTGTGACAGGTCTAAATCTGACTTTCAGGCTTAAGCGTTTTCCAGCTGCAGCAGAAGCATGTGAGGTCTTTGACTTCATTATTTTGCTTCCATGCCGTTTCTGAGCTCTGGTACTTTTCTTTACTGAAAGCTGTGGCCTTTCTTCCGTTTCTCTTCTCCTGGCCCTTGACCTCTTCACTACGTTTGCTCCTCTCGTTGCCAAAGTGAAAGCATTTGAACATCTGGCCTTGCCTATTTTCACCACTCTGCTGTATCAGATTAAGGAGGCCCAAGGTTGAACTATGCTGTGGCACATCTCAAAGGACTATTGTGGACAGTCTGACTGAACCGAGATCTGAGTGAACAATAACAAAAACAACAAAAACAAAGTTTGTAAAGGAGAAGAGTGGCCTGCTTGGCTTTTGTGGCTTCTGAGTGTCCAGGATACTTGAAATACGTAGATTGCTTACACAAAGCATCTCTCATTTTTTTCATTTATACACAATTTTTTCCCCTACACATACATATGCAAATATTCATAAAATAGGATCCCAGATCTTCAGATACACATGCAGTTGCATGGCCTCATCTAGAAACAAGTGGCTTTCTGAGCGATGACGAAGGAGGCGGATGGAGTTGTCCCTGTTGTGTCTCCGGGTCTTTGCAGAGCCCCCGCGGGGCAGAGGCAGATGTGCCGCAGCAAGGTGCTGCCTGCCTCTTTGTCTGCAGAAGCACTAATTTCAGTCTCTCTCCTTTAATTTGCCCAGATGCTACTTTTAATTAAGCTCCTAAAGTTTCGTGGTCTTTGAGACCTCTTTCACTCTGCCAATTTTTGTTGAAGCTGGCAGGCAGCGTGATCACAGACCTGCTGCCTCTTAAATTCAGGCTGAGGTTTGTGAGCAGCTACGACTGTTTCCAAGCAGGGTTAACGCATTCACCTGGGGTGTGAAATATCAGCGATGTTGCATGTTTCCCATATGACCTTGACTCCGAGAGTGACTAGCCATATGCTCACTTAAGCTGGTCGCAATTTTTTCCCCTCCTTGTTGACTTCAGCGCGTCTTAATCTCTGTATGCCTGTAATCCCAATCAGTAAACGCGCACACACTTTGCTGCATTTAAAATACGAGCTCCTCATGATCACCATTTGTACGGATTCGAGGATGGCGATGTGGGGGCTGGTGTCTCCTTCTGGATGACTGATGCCCAATAATAAATACCAAGCCCTGCCACTCACCCCTGAGGGATGCTCTCCTGTGGCCATACTTCTACCTGGGACTTTCATAGGGTGTCACTGTCCACGTCTTACAATTGTATATCAAGAGTGACCATGACAAGGAGTGTAATGCAGGGAATTGGTTGGCCTTGTTAAATGAGGGGTATGTCCCCTCGCAGAAAGGCAACTGTCTCCAGATCTGTTTGTTCTTAACTGGATCAAATCTGTTTGCTTTGGAAGGATGTTTTAAGGATGCTCTGCCATTCTTTAAATTTCCCAAGGAGAAAAATGAATAATTTTAATGGAGAGAACCCAAAGAAAGATAATGGCTTTAAAAAGTATTGGGGAAAAAAGGACAGATAATGATGCCGCTATCAAATATTCCAATTAACACTTCCAGAAGAAAAGCTGTTCTCCTCAGAAGTGTTTCTTTGATCTTTTGACTGGCTGAGACCCATTTTGTCGATCTGAATGCTGGTATCTCTGCTCTTACCATACAGAGCATGTCCCTGGCCTGGCCATTTGAATTCCCTAAGCTAGAAACAGCTTCATTCATTGCAAGTATGTCAGCTCTGCTCCGGGCTCTGTAATAATAACTCTTTCACTTCAGCTGATGAGATCTAGATATCAATCTTGCTGAGGTCACCAAAAGAAAAAAATGAGCTTGGTCACTTCTCCGTTGACAATTCAACACAAACCATATATCTTTGCCTAGGGGGCCTCACACTTCCTCCTTGTTTTATCCGAATGGCACAAAAAAGCACAACTGAGATTTCACTGAGTTAAAAAAAAAAAACCTTCCATGACAATGTTCATTTTTGGTACCTACAATGTCATAGGGACAAGTGGCAAAAGGCTTCTCGTTTTATTAATGCCAACCATCTCTATTTGAAAGAAGCTGTGAGGCTGACCTAAGCTCTCCTTGAATGCAAAGCACAAAAAACCCTGTACCCAGAGACATCATACAAAGCTAGTAACAGCCTTTTCTCTGGTGCTTGCTACTACTGAGCGGAGAAAAGGGAGCAAATGAATTCAAGTCTGTTTATCCCCATCTGGTTAGATGATGTGTTATTGGCAGGCCTGGCTGAATTTGCTTTGTGTGGCACCTTATACAAGACACCTAAGGCATATGTCTTCCAGATAAAAGCCAAGTCCCCTGATTAAAGGGTCAAAGCAGAGTGCTGACAGTAGGAAGATGAAGCAAGCTGTTACTGAGCTCTGCGGAGGGATGGGAGCGGAGATTTCAGAGCAAGACAGTGAAAAGCTGAGAAAAGACGCATTTCATCCAGGCAGCGATACCAGCGCTGAATGGGCTGCACGAGATGCAAAAAATGTACCCGCCGTTCACCTCCAAAATGCAAACTGGAGAGAAATCCCCCCCAGGGCCCAAATGTGGGTGGTGGGGAGTGGTGTGTGAAGGAGAACTGGGAAGGGGCAGCTGCTGCGATGTGCTCCTGGAGCAGTTCCCGTGTTGGCGGCTTTCGCCTCCCCCCTTCCACTGCCTGCCCCCACTGCTGCCTCCCTCTCCCTCCTCACCCACCGCTTCGGGCTAGCGAGCATGCAGGATTTGGATCTACCCAAGAAAAGGCACTGACCTTTGTTACATGGCTTCAGGTCACCAAGGTGGACCAGCACCGGCGCTGGGGTATAAGAGCAGTTAGCATCGCCACCATTTGTCCCTCTCTTGTCTATATTGCCCATTCCTGCAGGATTTTGCTGTTTCACATCTCCCCTGGGGACAGAAAGGCAGGTCTCGGTACATCCCAGAAGTGGGTAGGTGAACCTCCCCCGTGGGAGCCGTTTCCATCTCCACGGGCAGCCCCCGGCAGCTGGCGTGCCCCGGCAAGCTCAGCTCCGCTCCCAGGGACCGGCTCGTGGTGCCCCATGGAAGAGGCTGCTGCACAGGATCCCAGAAGCAAAGATTAATTAATGAGTGTTTGCACAGCACTTTAAAGGTGTGAAGAGCCATATAGATGCTGCTAAGTATCATTGTTAATTATGATTAGGTGTAATATTGTAATATATCAATATTGCACAGTAAATAGTGTGAAGAGCATGAGAGAGAATTTCTCAGCAGCCACAGACATTTTATCTTCATAGCTGGAGACGCATCTACCTGTTGGACACAAACCTGCTCTGGGAATTTGAAGGGTGCAAGCAATGGGGAACGAAAGCCAAAAAGCTATTTTGGTGCTAGACTGGCTTGTGTGAACTTTTTGTAGGGAGTGGGGAGAAGGCAGAACAAAGTGGTATTTTAAAACAAAACAAAACAAAACAAAACATTGGAAAAACTGACTGTTCAATGAACATAATTTCTCCAGCCCATTTTAAGGAAACCACCACCTCACCAGCCTTCACACCTCACCAACTGCAATGTTTTTGCCAAGATGTATTTTTTCAAAGGCAAGTTTTATACTGCTGAGCACTGAACAGGATGACTGCAGCCCAGGGGTGGTCCCTAGGGTGGTCCAAACAGCCACTTGCAGCTTTTCCCTCCCTGTTACGGGGGCTTTGGCGGCTGCAGGAGTGGGGCTTCCATCTGTACCTCTGAGCGTCTGTGCCAAATGTTCAGGACTCCACCTGGGAGGGCAGTGATACGCTCATAACACCTGTTCTCAGCTCCCTGGGTTTGGGTTTGCCTGCGAGCATCGGGGTTGGTTTGTCCACCCACCGATCACCCAGAGGGACCAAAGTGGATGGAGACCGCCCACCACCACCTTCCCATTGCCTCCGATGGCCTCTGTGCTCAGCCAGAGCAAAGGGGCTGTAGATCTGAGGGTTAAGCTCTTGAGCCAACACACCGGACAGACTTGCAGTTTTAGGTGAAATCCTGTTAAAAATCAAACACCTGAGTATCCTTGAGGCTGGGGCCCTAATTTCTCAGTTGCTCACTTTCCTCACCTGTGAGGCTGAGGACAATAACTTCCTTTATGAAACAGGCTGAGATGTATGGCCAAGGGGCCCGAAGCCAAGGAGAGTTAACTTTTATTAAGTGGGTTCTGAAGGCCAGAAGGACCGTTGTGATCGATAGGTCTTGTCCGTATAACCTTCTTCTGCACATTCTTTGTACCGATCCTTTAGCCTCTGTTTTAGTGCTGGGGTGTTTTCGGTGCCTTCACCCACCCCCGAGAGCCCAGGCTGCCTCCCCCAGTGCCACCGCAGAGCACGGATCTGGTATCCAGTGCTTTCCGTACAAGGGCTGCTACGAGGATGAATTTGTTAATATTTGTAAGGGGCTATAATTCGATGACTGACGGGCAGGTATATTAATCAGTGGCATGTGAGTGCCATCGAAGCCTAAATTTGCCAGAGAGAAAAGAAAAGAAGAAGTGGGTAGAGCAGGGAATTGGTACATGATAAATCTACTTAATATAAAGAGAAAGAAACTTGTAGGGAGTGAGCTGCTCTGCTTCCTCTCTTCTTTCTGTTGTTCATGCCTTATTAATAATGCTTGTGATGTTAATTTTCATCTCACGCAAATGACAAATAAAAAGGCCTGATTTATATTGTTCTTGAAATACAAAGATTCATACACAGCCTTGGAGAGAAACTCTGATCACTCATTCCCCCTGGTAAACGTAAATATTCAATAATTAATATTGAATTTTTGGAAGGCTGATCTATTCTCTTGATCTCTACAGCAGCCTGTTGACCCTGTCATATGTTACAGTCAGCACGATATTGAAAACTGAGCCTCATCTATATGTGCATATACCAAGTGAATCTATTCAATCCCAGTTAAAAGGTGATATATTAACCATCTCCGACCTGCCACCACGGCGTTACTGCCTCGCTGAAGAAGCAGCACCCTGACCACACCTTTCATGCAATGCTTTGGAAATTGTTTGTCCTGTATTTGCTCAAGGGAGTCCTTGATCTTCCCCGTTCCAGCTTGCAGAGAGCTCTGCTTCACGACAGAGCCAGCGTGGGATGGTAGGAGAGCCCAGGTTTCCCAGGCTGTGTCCACTCTTACCCCAAAGGTCCTGCGTGCCTTTGAGGTTCACTGCAGCTCTCTATCTTAAATTTTCCTCGATGCCATGTGGTGGGACATCTATGCTTTGTCCACCTCTCTACAGAGCACCCAAGCACACCCCTGAGGGAGGGAAATGGCCTGGAGGAGGAAGAGAAGAAGCAGCTGGTTCAGTCCTGGGGGGAATTTGGACGCGACTGCTCCCTCGGAGCTGGTGGTCAGGGACCAACCTTCCCGAGAGTGCAGGAAGGAGAGTAGGGAGTTGGTATTTTGCGCTGGTAACAACCGCATCCTCCAGCCGTGAGGACAGTGGTGAGCAAAAGCCTACCCATAAATTCTTCCAGCTCAGTGCAGCTCATTGCTTCTGTAATTGCGGTTTTTTTAGACAGCTACTCTTGACGGCGGGACATCAGCACTTCTTGAGGCTGAGTCCCCAGTGCCTCAGCCAGAGGACCATCTCCCTGAACTCGCCGAGAGCCACCAACACAGAAACCTCGCACGACCTGCCGTGTCGGCTCTGAGAAGAGGCTTCAGCATTCATTCTTTTCCAGAGCATCGCTGCCAAAACAGCCACAGAGGAGGAATACGGAGAAATCAAAGGAAGGAATAGCTTCCAAATCTTGTTATTTTGGAAATGAACATTAAAAAAATCCAAAACCAACCCAAAAACCACCCTCAGCACAGCAAAATTCCTCTCTGGACTCCCTAGTGGTTTCATCAGAATTCCTTCTTCTTTGCTTGACCTCTCATAACACCACTGAACTATAAATAAACTTGTGATAGTTATGACACAAGCCAGGCTGCAAAGCAGGCGTGGAAAGTGGATGGAGACGCTATGAATGATCTCCACTATTTGAAGTGTTACTTTACTGTATTTCTTCCCAGCGACCAAGACAAGAGAAGGAAGAGAGCAACACAGTTGAAAAATGTCCTCTTATTTTGCACTTTCAAAATCATTCCCTTTTTAAAAAACTGCTTTAAAATGTATAGGCAGTTTTCTGCCTGTAAATAAATGGCTCTTTTGTGCAATAAACATGTAAATTGGACTATTGAGCATTTCAGATACAAGGTATTTCCTTTCGGGTATCATAAATATCAGAGTGTAGCCCCTGCCTCTGTTAGCAAAGTTTCTGTCTCAGTCAAGACATAGGAAGAATCACTCTCATAAAAACACCTTATTCCCTCAAAATAGTTTGTTGTAGGTTACCAATCAATCCTTTGAGAGTCCATAGGCAGACCCTTTCTTGCTATAAATTGGTGTCACTCCACTGAAGTCAATGGAGATTATATAAATCGAGGGTCTGACTCCATGTGTGTGTCTCCCACTCCCTTATGCATGGTGTGTTTTAATCAGCCGAAATAGAGAGCTTGCTGTATAACCTATTTGAGGAAGGAGAAAAAATAACATTAGAGAAGTGATCTTCTTTATCTAGGGCATGGATTTTCTGTTTGAAGCTTGGGCTTGCGGTGATGACTGGGAAACAGCTTGTTGGCAAATGTTTGCAGGTCTGTATGCGACTGAGAAGAGCACTACTCTTCTAAATATTCTAAACAAATTTTCAGGAGTTCCTTGTTTATAAAGTGTACTTCTGCTGGTGGCATCTCTGACCTACTCGTCTGAGGCTACGCTCTTGAGTTCTGTTTGCTGACCCATTACTGCATCAAAAACGAAGAGCTTTAGTTCCAATAAAATTGCATTGAGTTTGCAATAGATGTCTTTTATTTCCAATAGGATATGGCAGGTCCCTTCTACAAAAAAGAACAAAGTACAGTGTGTCCAACAAGACCTCTGGAGGTCTTATCAGTCACCTTCTCTCCAGAACTTTCAGCAACGTCCTACTGAATTAGGTACTGATTTTGTTACGAAACATACCTTTGAACTAGTATGGATAAATAATTCTGGGTTGACAACACTTAAAAACTTACTCTTGCAATGCAGCTAGAGTCATAGGCCTGGCCGGAGCACCGCTGAGGTGATCTTTTTTTCATGGAGTAAGGAGACAATGTACAGTAGGGTGTGCGATATCTATTTCCATAAGTATCTATGGAAAAGGGGGACAATTTAAATACATTCTTACTTTTCTATCTGAGGATCATCATTACAGCTAGACATGATCCACATGTCTCCACAGGTATTTGATTTTCAGTGCTTGACAAGTTTTTCAGGAAACAATTGTCAGGTGTTTAGTTTTTAAACTGTTCTCCACATCCATTACTTCCACCGGGTGACTGGCTGCTGTCTGATTAAAAGAATGCTCTAAATGGGAAAATAATACAATACTGAGTTGTGCATTACTGAATAATGAATATTATTATTTTATCCTGGCACAAAGTTGGAAACATTCTGGGCATTGTGTTTATTTTTTTGAATGCCCAAACTCATAGCTCTACTTGTTTGCAAAGAACAAGCAAAGCAATTCCACAAAATACCAGGAATCAAATTCAAGCTGTTTTGTTTATACTTATTTACCAAATCTGTTTCCATTCTGTGACTAGCTCTCATTGTAACTAGAGTTTATCAACATTTTTCAAATGCCAACATTTCAGTGAAACATATTTGTTTGGGGGGAGGGAGAGGAAATGTTCATTTCATTCCAAAAAAGAAGACTACTTATGAGTCAAATCATGCCATTTGATTTTAAAAAAGCCCTATTTTCAATTATCATTACACACATCTTGCAAGTTTCTGGGCTGAATTAGATAGTTTTCAAGATACTTCCAAAAGGCCCCTAAAGCTGCTGAATGACAATTGCAAATTTCACTTGTTTCTGTTCAGTGAGAGTGATGTTTCTGAGAATCCCTATGTAGGACAAGTATTTCATTTCTCTTCACATCTCCGGTGCTTCAAAGTTTAATTATTATTTATTATGAAATTATCTAGAGCTGCAAGTGTACGTAGGTGCCCTGCGGACTTTACAGAAACAATACAGGAGGGATCGGAGCTAAGGGGGACAAAATCAATATGTTCCTGTCATTGCTTAGAAGGTGATACATGTCACGTTATTGGCTTCACCTCTTATCCCGACCCGTTTCCCTACCTGATTGCAATCACTGATGTACATGGAACGAGTAATCTGTGGCATAGATTTATCTATAATTTCTCACTCTTACTTGATCTAGAAAACCCAAAAGATTGTGCACTGGCTTGGGTGAAGCGGTGCCTGAGTTATGGTTGTGGTAAGAGCAGAACTGAGCCCGACATTTACGGTTGGGACTGCTGATCTCTAGCATTACTGATTATTTAATATCAAACGTTTTGTGTCTGAAATAAGTTTCCTGGTAGTTTGACTTAACAAGTACGGTCTGTACAGCCCACATACTTTTAAAATAATTATTTTCCTCCCACAGCTATTAGTGAAAACTGTGACATCTTCCCCTTGTTCACAGTGATATGTCATCTCTGCTTCAGCACCAGATGGTCCAGGAAAATGAGCAGGAGAAATAAGCGTGTCTATTTTCCCCTTCTCTAACATGGCAAGCAAATAAATGCGAAATAAAGAATGTGTTACCTGTGCTAGGATAAAGCCTCCGGATGTGATGGCTCTCTCTGCCAATTTCCTCCTCTGCTCTTTCCTCCCTGCCCCCTCCACCAAAGCAGTCACTGCTGAGAACTGGACCTTGTGTACGGACTGGTCCTTCCCCCAGGCCCTCCTCCTGAAGCTTCAGGGGCAGGAAACACTTCTAGCCATCTTTTTTATCAAAGACCATTGCATATCATGTGTCCTACCTGACCCGCCCCATGATTAAGGCTCTCTGTTGGGATTAGGAGAGCTACCTTTGGTTCTTCACTCCACTGTGGGGATCCCCAATGACCTTAAACATCGTTCATGCTTCATCTTCCCCCAGTTGTCAAGAGGAGACAGTGCTTCTTGCTTTTTCTCCTGCATATTCAGAGACAGGGCTTGTCTATGACTCCCAAGTCAGGCCATCAGATTAGAGTGAGATTTGCTCCCGTGTCTAGAAAGGTGTTTCTTACGCTCACACCTGTGGAGCAAAACTCAGAAATGTGAACCGAATATAATGGAGGAAATGATATCTACATCCATGGGTAGGCAACAGACACAATAGTTTTGAGGTTGTGACTAGGCAATCATCGCCTCAACATGAGACTCGGAGGCCGCGGTGCTCTGCCATCCATGCCTTAGCTTTGCCTGAAAACTGAAGATGGCAGTAAGTCCCAGCAAATATACTCTGGTTACTGGATTAATAACAGAGAACCTTTTATTGACCCTCAGTGCCTTGCCTTGAGGGTTAAAAAAGACCTCTTTTTCCAGGGGTGCTGGATAAGCGTTCTCCAGGCTGGTGTCCCAGCTATCTAGGAGAGTTTGGAGCTGTGCTGTCCCCTGTTGTGGTGTTCCCAGGCCCATATTTACCTTTTTCCAGTTTCAGTGTTCAGGGATGAGGGAGAAAAGAAAGAGGAGTTGAAGACAGCCTTCCCAGTTCCCCTGCAGCCAGGATTCCTCATACATTGAAGCTGTTTCGTATACATCTGCTGTACCAGAAATTCTTCACTCAGGCTGGACTAAGAGCAAAGGGAAGGTAACTTGGACATTAGCCATAGTTAGCATCTAGAGCTCCATCTTCCCTTTTAGCATGAGCTAGAGCTGCTAAACCATCTTAAAATCCAAACTATCCTACTATTCTGCCTTAACTTGCAACGTCCCTGCAACCCATGCAAGGGACAGCCACCTTTTTCACTGTAGTCATGTCCTTCATGCCCTGGTGGAGGATCTGATCTCCTAGTCTAATATGCTTGCACGGGAGGCAGAAGCATTCATGAGGATGTGAGCTTGAAATTCAGCTGTGAATTGCCTGGCCCCTTGTTTTATTTTGCTGCCTGCTCATCAAAATGTTTGTTAATCCTCAAATTCCCTTCAACTTCTGCACTAGTGATTACACGTCTCAGAGTTTCCTAATACATGTTTCTTGTTCTCTTTCTTGAAAGCCCTGTCATTTATCAGATAATAGAAACAGTATGACTGAGATGAACCACAACCCAATAAGGATATAAAATATTCTGAGCGAGCATCTTGTGAAGAACGAGGTCCTGAACTTCCTTCAGCAATAGCTTGACGAAAACATAAGAATGAAGAGTGTCTTTGCAAAAGCATAGATTGGGTCATAAGTATTTTCTGGCCCAGATTACAGCTGTTTATCTCTTCTTATAGCCATCCATCACAAATGGTTTGAGCAGCCCCCCATAGTTCTTATTCTTGGCAAAATGCCATGCTTCCATTTTCTTTTCATTACTGACCTACAATAAATTGTACTGATGTCCCAAAAGCAAAAGTCTCTCCGGTCCATTATCATTCCCTAGAGCCATCCTTTCAGATGTAGTTAAACTCGGATCTCTCTTGTCTCTGAGGCCTCTCTTTTTCAGACCATTTTCCATTTGGTTTGACTAAAGCTCTAAAAGGTTAAATGACTTGGCCAGGGTCGTACAGTGAGTCTGTGGCTGAGCAAGAGAGAGTGCCTTCACGTGACGACAGCTGCAACCTCCTTCGCTACCCAAGCCCCAACCCCAAGCCCTCAAGCAGTATAAAAGGATTTTATAGGCAAAACTTCAGCTCACAGAAAATTGCAGACTCTTAAATAGCAGAGTTTATAATGGAAATACTAAGAGAAACCTGACTGTAGCAGTGGAATAGTAGTAATGCATTACTTATTCCATTAATGGCTGTGTTCTTAATAGAAACAGGTTCATTACATGGTAAGAAGCAAAGTTTGCATTAAATAGAAACATCATTTGGTGTTTTATTGATTAAAAGGAGATTAGATTTCCATGATGTTCTTTAGCAAATAGGATGCCTCAGAGGAAATGTATATATTTATATTATAAGGAGGAGGGTTTTATTACAGCATAATGGAAAGAAAATGTATCTCATAATGATAGTTTATATCACACAAGGGATCCGATAACTAAAAGTTTAACTCTTAACCTAGCAGTGAAGTCCAGAAGTCTGTATTAATGCAAAACTAACGTTTTCCATTTGGAGAGCCTATTGTTACATGGTGCACGTGACAGCAAGGTTAGACCCTCTCTTCTCGACTAGAAGATCCAATCATGGAGGCGGGGATGGAGAGGGCAAATTATTACACTGAAATATCAGCATCAGCAGAAACACAATAATCTCCAATCAGCAAATACGTGGCACACCCTCGTTTCACTTCCCTCTGGATCCTTAATGGTATAAATACCAGCAGTGCTAATTACCCACCGACTATTTCACTGCTCTCTTTCAGGCACACGGGGCTGTGAAAGTGTGTTTTTTCTGAGCTTCAGGACTGTAGGTGATGGGCTGAATTTCAGCTGTGTAAGGACCACCTTTCCATCTGTCCCACCGTTGCAGAGGGGTCGATCCCTGCTATCCCTGATGAAGGTCAGGGTGGGCTAGGACACCTTGCAGGCTGCTCCGACTTACACCTCGGACCAGCCTCCGAACGCTGTGATTCGTATTCCCCAAGGATTGCACTGGATTTAGGCTGATGGATTTAAAAGCTAAGTGTTTAAAACCCCGCGTGAACCCCTATGCTGGTGTGAGTGTGGGGATGTGTAGGCTGACTTAGAAGCAAGCACCTCCACGTCCCAGTGTGTACTTCCAGTTCAAGCAGAGAAGAGACACTCCAGGTGAGCACTTCTTCAGGGGTGGAGGAGACTTTACGGAGTATCCCAAAGTGATTGGGTTGTCTGAAATACTCCCTCCCTGTGTAGCCCCTCTGAGACGATATAGCAGATGTCTCCATTCATGAGTATATGGCTTGAACAGAAAACCATCATTTTTCTATCTGCCATGAGTCAAATCCATCAGGTCAGTCAAGAGTTAATTGAAAAGCTCCCATTAACTTCAATGGGGCCAGACTTTGCTCCTAAATAATTCTGAGGAGTTCAATTAATGTTAATGGATGCCTAATGCCGGTAACTAACAGTCTACCTTTAACAACCTAATTATTTCTTGACAGATGTTGGACTAGTAAATAATCTAGTGGTCTTTGGTGATAGCTGTTTGACAGCTTTGGAAAAATGCCTCTCAAGGCAAAGCAAAAATGGTTTTCCACCAGCCGCCCTGCAGATGGTCAGATTTTACAACTTGGCTGTGTTTGGATGCCCTTTTTTCTTTTTTTACTATGGCTGAAATATGCATGATAGGAAGGAAATACTGTAAATGTAGCTTGGTTGGCTCTACCGTTCAGCCAGAGCACAAGATTATAGTTCCTAAGTGCTTACTGGCAAGTGTGACCTGAGCATTTGTAGTCTCGTTTCTCTCTAAATATATGTAAAATGAGACTGAGGACTCCTGTGCCTGACTATGAGCTTCACCCAGGGAGCAGGCAACAGCTCTAACTACCCTTTCACCACGTGGTGTAGGTATGGATGCAGCTGTTTGGAGATATGGTAGTTCGGTGTTTCCAGATGGGTGCAAGGGGTGAGGTGGGAAGAAAGGCCATTTCAGAGGTCTCCCAAATCTTTCATTTCTTAACATAAGAAGTGCTTTCAAATAGCCACACACAAAACCACACTGGCAGAAAAGTAAAAACATGTTTATTTGGGAACTGTGCTGGAGAGACTTGTGGAAATTGCAGTCGACTTCATCCACTGCCCTCTGTGGCCCAAGCCCCTGGTGTGTTGTCCTTTTGTGCCACAAACAAGGGTTCTCAAAAGGTAGCTCGCGTTTGTCACACAGGATGGAATCCAGATGGCCTGTAGGTAATGACGGTAGTGATAGGAGCACGGAATAAATCAAAGACAGCTCCAGAAGACACTGCAGCACTTCCAGATGAAAAATGACAAATTTCTGAAGAATTTGTGGAATATTTAAATTTCTGCTGAAAAATCAAGGCTCTTACATAAACGGGGATATGGAAGGGGAGAGGTTTGGACCTGTTCTAGGCATAATTTGAGCTGACGATTACTGTGACTTGCCTCGTTTTCACCGAAGAACCGTAGAGTTTGCGCCCGTAATACACCCGAGCTGTGAGACCAGTGCAGCTTTCAGCCTCCCTTTGCATTTGCCTGCCTTTGACACGTAACCTGTATGGGAAACCTCCTTCGCTCACAGAAACCTTTTTCACCGGTCTCAGAGGCCGGATTTGGAAAAGACTGTTTCTGTAACCATGTCCACCTCGTGCCTGGCAGCCTGCCTTGTGCTGCCTGGCACGGGCTCTGCCTCCTGGGCAAACAACAAAGCTCTCAATACTTATTGTTTTCATAGGAACAAGGCATAACGATGATATTTATATAGTCCAGTACGGGTCTGCTTCAGCTTAAACTGTGTGAGGACCTTTTTTAAGGAAACTGTTTCCTTTTGGATGGTATGAAAGTCTGCTCAGTGTGTTTAATGGTGCTAGACCTGGACAGGAAAAAGGCTAATTCGATACGTCTATGAATTCTGTGTGTTCAAGAGCCTACTGGGGAAATGCCAAATAACTTCCCGACCCAGACCTACCTGAAGATAAATGCCAGGGTGCTTGTTACAGAGTGTGCTTGAAGGCACCAGTCCCGTATTTTGGGGAGTTTGCCTGGCCTGGGAGTTAGCGAAGCGGTCAGGGCAGAGGCAGAGGTTGGCATTGCAGGGTGCACCTCTTGTGCTTCCTCGCTGGCACCCCGGAGTGACTGCCACTGTGGCAGCATCTGCTACAGCAGTTTTTCAGCAAAGGAGAGGAGTTTGTGCCGATGGGGATCGGGCAGAGGAGAGATGTGCAGCTCACTCAGCGAGATAGGGGTCTCCGGCTCAGCTGGTCACCCATGGCTTCCTTTATAGCCAACGTAGAGAAACGGGTGTGATTTATCTGACCCTAAAGCTGTCTGGTTTAGGATGAGCTGAACGGCACAATAAAAGTGTCTGCTTCCCTGTGTGGATATGGAGGAGTCAGGCCATTCAGCTCCGATGGAGACATTCGCACTGCCGTGCTAACGCTGGGTCAGATGAACCTCTCCCGGCAGGCTTTGGCCACCGAGCTCACTCAGATGGCTGTTACGCGGTGGCTGGACCAAACAACGTTAGCCCAGGCCAAAGATGATGATTTACAATTTGTCACTCACTTTTCTGAGAGCTGTGATCTTTGCAAGGCTGATCTGAGATGATCCCTGCGAGTAATGCTTTCATTTTTTGACTTCTGTTGCTTCAGTAACTTGGTAATAAAACGCTACTTTTGCTTAGTGTATTTTGATGCAGCATCAAGTGTAAGTAGTTACTGTGTAAGGCATTGCTGAGAGCAATCCCGGGACCCTGAATGCATGAAGAGTATTGGATGGGATTGGTTGAGAAGCAGAGAAGCAAAAAACATTACGATTAAATATGTAATGCTTATGTCTATGCTCATAAATAAAACAGACCAGGGCCTGTGCTCTGGTCCTAGAAGCATCTCAAGGCTCGTGTCCATGTATCTAAACTCTCTTACACTCATAATTAGGCTCCGAAGTGCCCAGACTAGACTGAATGATCTAAAGATCTTTTTTTGGTAGATCAGCTGTGGATGCTGATGGTTTTCCTTGATTCATATAGGGATGAATAAAACATGAAGCTATGATCTATGAAAGTCAGGAGTAGGTAATGGGAGGCAGGAAGGCTATACCTCTCTTGTCAGACGTGGGAGGGTAGGCATCGCTGGTGACAGAGGAGGGGCAGAAGCCCTTATGTGGTTTTAGGCGTGCTGTTATCTGCTGGTACAGTGTTATGCCTCTGGGTGAACTTCCCACTGCTTTATCCAGGCTTTCCTCAACAGTCATGAGCGCTGGGGACTCCTCCAGGTGACAATTTTGTGGTTCTGCAAGAGCGCAGGACTTCATGGTTTGTGGTTTAGCTGAAGCAATGTGGCAATCTACATCTGTGAAGCTTCACATCTGGCCACTGGCTGATATTTTGAAGAACATAATTTTATGGCCATGTTTATTTCTCTGTGTGACTGCAGATGAGGATTAGTCCATTTCCAAAGTAAGAACAACTCTAAGGATGAGAAGCAGACATCAGAGAAGAGGATGGAGGCACCTGGAACTTGTCGATGCTGAAAAAAGTAAGGAGAGATTGTTTGAAGAAGTGGGATTTAAAGACAGATTTGGATGTGTGAAGATAGAGGCCCAGATTCTCAACCGTTCCCAGCTGCTCTCGAGATACAACACAGCAATAAAATTAGGATTTGAAGCTCTGGGTGGCACAGAACTGGCAGATCCCCGGGGTTTTTTTATGCCGTTCATTTTAGGAAGAAAAAGTAGGAAATCCTGCTTGTTGGAGCAATTCCTTAGGATCACATGTGTAAGTCAGAGAAACTCTACTTCTGATGCATTTGGGTTATAGCTGGAGTAACTCACACTCATTTATGTCTCCCTTTGGTCATCTACTAGAAATATTTCAACGGGCCACAAGAATGTGGCCCAGGAAGCCTGCTACTGGAGAAGATTGGATTGTGGAGCAAAACAAAAATGAGAATGGGAAAATGTAGCGATAGAACTAAGGAGATCAGTGTGGAAGAGTGTGGAAAAGGAAGAGATGAGGTCAGAGACATTACAGAAGGAACAAACTGTATTTTCCCTGTCCCCTTACAGCATCTGCTAACTAACACATTCTCTCTCTCCTTTTCTCACTTCCATTTTCTGCACAACTCAAAGATGAAACTGCTCATGACTTTATTTTTGGCTTTTCAATGTCTGTGTCCGTATGAATTTTACTCATCTGTATATCTCAAATGAATGAGATATGAAATGTAATTAACCAAGTAAATTAAATTAGCATGATTTGTCCTGTCCTTGTTCTTTGCCTCAAGTCCATCTCTTACATGTTTCCATGAATTATGGTTTCTGTGGGGAACGAGTTTGAAGGCCTAAAAAGAATAATGTGTTGAAATTAGCGTGATGCTGAGATGGGATCCTTGATTTAGGCTCATCTCACATTAACAACATTAAAAGGTCAAGCTCCATCCTCCCACACCTTCTGAGCAGTGACTATTTCTTAGGCTATATTTACTTATGAAGGGAAACAAATGAGGAAAGGTGAAGGTACGTGGTGTATTTACTCATACTCCTGCAGCAGATGCTCTCACAGTTCAGCCCTATGCTGTAACCACCAGCAGGTTGAGTCAGGTCAGGTTGAGTGGGTAGAGCAGAGGAATGGGGGCAGGACTCAAGAGGCCCCGTGGGTTTTGAAGTGGGGAAACAAACTTCAGGTGAATTTTGCATTTTCCTCACGCTCGGTAGCCTGGGCCCCTGGAAAGCTTTCCTCTTGCAGTTTCCTCCCATGCTTGGAGCTGATGACATGACTGTTTTGTACTCAGCATTTTTCTTTATTTTTTTCTTTGTTTTCTTTATGAGAATGTGGTGTTCTAAAATGTCAGGAGCCCCCTGTTCCCACGTCTATTTTGTCTCAACATCACGCACTTCTTTGGGCTGACAGATGATTTGTCTCAGCCTTGTGACACCACAGTGTTATGAAAACACGAACCTGTGGGTACAGATCTGCCTTCCAGGTTTCTTCTTAAAAGTGACACTTGGCCTCTGGCTCATGGCCCCTTGTGCCCACCCCCGGCTGCAGTGTCTTATGGTTTATTATCGGGGTTTGTAATGCACTGGTCCAGATGGGGGAGTGATGGTGCAGAAGAGGCCTCTTTGGGTCAGACTGGAGGCTCCACCAGTCTAAGATGGCAGGCAGCGGCCAGCACCAGGTGTTGCAGGGGACAGTGGAAGAGCCCAGTGGCAGTCAGAAGATGACCATTCCTCTAGCTATGTTCACACCTCAGTTTCCTTGGTTAGACATTGCCTGGTGCGCTGTCTGGTGCAGGTTCGTGTCCTTCACTTCCACTTCACTCACTTCCAAAATCTGTGCTTTAATTAAGTTTATGGCAAGTCTGGATAGTCTGAGCTCTGTTTAAATGGCTTTTCCCTTTTCTACATCCTTCTGAGCTCTCAGCCTCAGTCAAGATGTCCTGGCTTCTTGTGGCGCTGCGTGCCATCACTGAGTTACACGTGGTGCCAAGTACCATTCTCCTGCAGCCTTTTGAATTTATCCTGTGAGCTATGTGATATCTATTAGAAGTTGTACAGTCCTTGCCAACCTGTTACTGTTAAGGGAATACTGTTCCCTTAACCTAGACTGCCTAAAAGAAGAATGGAGAGCTGTTTCTGGTTCTTACCTCCTCCTACTCCCAAAGCTGATTTTTATCTTTTACAGCCCCATTTTCCTATTCTTTGGGTTTTTTCATTCTTGATGCTTTGGAAGCGACCACACAAGCACCAAGGTGAATTGCCTGATGCTGTAGAGGGAGGTGGAACAGGTCCTGGGGCATTTCTCCTCCTGCTGCCCCAAAGCGTTAGGGGTAACTGCTTCAGTGGTCTGGCTTGCTTCTGGGTCGCAAGATGTGCTTTTCCCTTTGGCCCTGCCAGCTCTCAGTGCTCCTGGCCCTGGGGCAGAGACAGGCTTTAAGGTGCTTGCTGCTGGAGAAGAGGAGCATTTGCTTGGCTCTAGCCACTTCTGGTAGCGGTAACCCAGTGCACTGCTGTCTGTGACAAGCTCATTAACCACTTTACATATTGGCTCTTACCTCCTCCTGAAGAACTTCCCGCTAGGGCTCTCGCTGTGCATTAGCTTGAGTGCTGCTTGTGTGATGGAAATAAAGTGGCTCAGACAGAAACGTGCAGTGTCCTCTTGGGGAGTGTTTTAAATGAGACACAAAACCCAATTGTGGCTGAGATGTGGTTCCCCTTTTGTCTGACACCAGAGGGGGACAGGAGGAACTGGGTAACGGCCACCATGAGCACAGCCTGGGCAGTGGAGAGCAGTTAACTTGCATGGTTAGAGAAAGATGCTTTCAGTCCAAGTTGTTTACAAGACATGGGCAATGCCAGAACAGAGAGAAGACTCTCCCCAGGAGTATGAGCACAAGTTTATGGGGGCAGCCTAAGCAGAAGTGTTTAATACACTATGGGTGGGCAAACCCATCCTCTCCTTCATCATCCTGTCAAGAGAAATGATGCCCCAGAGAGCCTACCTTGGGTTCTTTGGGTTGGTGCTCATGGGTCCTTGCCCACATGGGACATGTCTAACACAGCAGTTGAATGAAGAAGAAGAACACAGAGCTCGTCTCTTCTCAGAAACACAACCAGCAAAACTCTTAGGAGCAAGTGTCTCAGCATTGGCTCCCTGAAAGCTCCTGGAGGCACTGGTCCAAGTCATCCCCTCTGCAGTGCTTTCACTGGACACAGCAGCAGTGAGAAGCCTCAGTCAGGTCTCCTGACACTTGGCTTTGCCCCACCTCACCAAGGACACAGCATTTGCTTCCCATCCCAGCTGCCTGTCACAGGGGCCGTTCACTGCAGTGGGTCTGTTGTGTTCCCCCATATCAGGGGCGTCTGCAGGTTGGCTTTCCACCCCAAAGGAGCATTGTCGGCCTTTTAGGCTGTGCTGCCACCTCCACAGCAGTTTCTCCACTGCAATTAAATCACAACAGGACTCTCTGGCTTTTTGCACACGGAGCAATGAGTAGAGCAGAACTTTATGACCACAGAGTCAAAATCTTGCCTGAGTCTTTGGATGCTTCCCTGTGAGCAATATGTGGATGGGATCCATTTACACCATTACTGGGGAAGCCTGTACAATCGCACAGCCACTTCCCCGGTCCGAGGACTGTGTCTCACACCAGCCGGTGCTAATGGCTGGGTGGGCGCTGCTCTCTGGGTCAATCCCAGTACAGACCTGAACACAGCCTCACTTCTGCACCATCGTCAAACTGGAATCACTGGACTGGAAATTTATAAGACTGTGATGGGCTGAATGCAGGAGAGACAGGACTCACCATGGAGATCTTTTATGAAAGAACACAACGTGCACAAACCTGGCTCAGGACCCTTTGCCTCCCAGTTGTCTGAGCAGGTTTGATAATACATGTAATCTGGCTCAGACACTTTACTGGAAAAAGTTGCATCAGAGCAGCAAACTTCAGCACAGCTTGCATTTCTAGGATGCTGATGCCTTTAGGCCATGTGCTTTACAGGTCTCTCGTCTCTGCATAACTCTGCCCATGGTATATGTGAGGACTAGGGTCACACATGAGCCCTTATTAATTGCAGATGGCAATGCTGTTACGGGAGAGGTACATTTTGTTTTCAGTTTTCTGGGGAGAAGCTTTGCCTTGCTTTCACCTTCACACTGCATCAATTCATCTCCATGTTCTCCTGATCAGCCCCCCCCCCACTCCGCCTCGTTAAAATTGTTGCACAATAATTGTAAATTTTACAGCGCTCAAATTAGATTATTTCCCTTGACACAGAAACAAACAGACTGCTAGGAAATGACCATTTCAGATTACTGGAAGAGTCACACAACGCTCCCGAGCCCAGGCCAATTGCTGTTCTCAGTCACACATGTGTAATCCCAGGGATATCATTTAGGGCTGTGCACGTGAAACGAGAGTGCACGTCGTGCCCTAACACGCATAAATAGCAGTGGACCCCATCCTGTGTGCTGCTGTCATCAAGTCCAGACTGCTGTGCTTATAAACCAAACACAGTAAATTTAATTAAAGGATGATCCCACAACACTAATCAGATACATGTGCAGATCCCAACCACGGGATCGGGCCCAGCTCTCTCCCCATCCGCTGCCACGGACTCGTTCAATAATTTGGGGTCTGAGGAACCACAGAATTGGGCTTTGGGTTGTTTTGCTGCTGAACCAAAGCATGTGCCAAGAAATGAACCCAGAGGTTTCTGCTTCCTTCCCCACGATGTCCCTGAGGCTGGCAGCAGCAGCAAGCAGAGCTCCCTCCGCCGTGCCGGCCAGGCGGGCTGCCCGGAGCAGTGCCAGGAGGCAGGCTGCTTCCATCCAGCACCAGGCTATGCCCGGAATGAATTTAGCTCAGACCAGCACTGGATTTGCCATGCCTCATGGCAGTGAGGCTCTGCTCAGCTCCCAGCAGCTGCCGACACTTTAAAAGGAATATCAACCTGGCATTAAGCCTGCTTGATGCTGTACAGGATCACCACTGCTATGGCCATGCTATACCTTGAAGCTTAGTATGCGCTTGGCTCTTGGCTCAGAAATGGTGGAAATGAGCGCAAAGGGAACAGTTTTACCATTATTGGTTGGTGAGCATCATCCTCATAGGAACTGCGACAACAGAAGGGCATCGTTTGCTTGCATGTGGAGACCACAGGTTCGTTCACATGGGTTAGGAGCATCTTAGGAGATGTAGGAGAGGCTTGCATGACTTTGACCTGCGCTGGGTTTAGGCGACAGCCTCTGCACTGAGAGTCTCAGCTGGAGTCCCTGCTGTGTCTGCATCCGCTGCACTGATCCCTGTGCTACGCTCTTCGGTGGAGGAGGAAAGGAGTTCAGTCTGCTTTATTCAGCACCTTTCCTCCTTTGACAGGAGAATGAAAAGCCCTGCCCCAAGTCTCTGTTGTGCAAACACGAACGGGGAACCCCGTTTTCCATGTGCTGTGCGCTGCGATGCTGCCGTTAGCTGCTGCGAGGAGGGATCCAAGCTAATGATAGCAGTTATTCCAACAATGTTAATGATTTGTAGAAAGATGAATTAAGCAAAGAGAGAGAGCTGCACAAGTCTATTATTACCCTGTGCCTAACTCTATTAAAAAGAGCTGAGCTGTTCATCCATTTATGATCCATTGACAGGGAGGCATATATCTCCATGAAAAAGGTCAGATTGCTCCAAAATGGTCATGGGCACATTTCTTTTCAAGGAGGGGCTTTCTGTGACAGAACGTCTCTGTTTGGCAGAGGGTTTCAAAATGCAAGGCTACCTGCAAGACTTTTTTCCTGCCCGCTGCATGCACAAGGACTTACCTTCAGCTTTTGAGGGGTAAATTAAGCCAATTCAGCCTTGACCGCTTGCTTGCACCTTGCATGTGGCAAAGGCTACAACCTGCTGACGGAGGAAAGCTCTGCATTTCTGGGGCTGGGACGGAGGCAGGGTACCCTTGAGGAAAGCTGAGTGTTTCGGATGTTATTCCCCTGCCCAACTCCAGTCTAACCCATGGGTTTTGCCCTGTCTATCTATCTGGGAGTATTTTAGGAAGCTGTCATTGCAGTATTGAAGTGCCACTTGTTTAGTGAACTCAGGATGAGACAGACCTGAAGTTCCCTATTGATTTGCAGAAGAAAAACAGCCTCATCAGCAGCGGGGACAGCATCGCCGGCAGCAGCGCAGGGCTGCCTGGGAGGCGGAGGCAGCTGGCTGCCGGGCCCCCCGCGGTGCTGGCTCCTCACCCCCGTTGGGTGCATGCACGTCGGAGAGGACCTGGGCAAAGGGCAAGACAGATTTGCAAGAGGCACAACTGAGCTCGCTCGGAGTCTGTTTTCGTGTAGCTATTTATAGCACGGAGAGCAGATTAGCCATGACCACCTCGGTATGGATGCACCGGGGTCTGTAAGTCCTGCCCTGCAGTTCTCTCTCAGGCGTGCGATTGCACCTCTCTGGTGGCTGCCAAGTCTACTGTTGTTTCAATTCACAATGACAGTCAGGTGACAATGGCTCTTACCTACTAATGAGCCGCACAAGACTCAGCTGGAAACAGTGACCTAGAAGTAAAGCACTTCATATCTCCTCTGTCTAATGACCTGATGTCTGGTGCTGTTCTGTTCCTCAAAGGAGTTCAGCGATTGAAGGCAAAACCCAGCCAAGCTGCAGGTTTGGCTGGTTCATCTGTTCGAGGCTGCGAAACTTGTGCAACGTGTGATGTGCTTCACAAGGTCTACTCCTGTCTTTCCCCATCAGCTGAAAAGAGGCTCAGGAGCAGCTGTGTGCACGCCTTGAATTTTTGTCATGTCTCGATTTCAGCGCGTTGTGTCACTTCTGTTATGTTGGGCCATGGTGTGTCATCCCTGATGCCATGACATTATTTGCTGACATCTAAGGAAATAAGATGGAAGCAGGCTTTCAGCTGTCAGTGCTGCTTAATATTTGCACTATGGTCAGGTCTAGAGAGCTGAAGTGAGGCAGGGCTCTTCAATGATGGCAGCACAGCAAAAACAAGGTAAGAAGGAGACCATTGCCTGAAGAGTTTTAAGCTGAACATGAAAGACAAGACATCGGAGGAAGGAAATACCGTGCCCGTTTTTTCTGATGGCAGCCTGGGCCACGGAGAAAACATGTCACTTATCAGGACCACAAAAGCCCTCAGCAGGGGAGCGGGATGGACCCTGCTCTGCCTGATCCCACTTCCACGCTTCATTAAATCCGTCCATCCTTGTCTGGCAGTAAAAAGAGAGGCTGTACCAGAAAGGGACTCCAGCAACACACTTTACCCTCTAAACCTTTCAGAATAGTCTGCTGTCTAGGCAAGGCACACAGTGCTGAATATTTCCTCTGATATTTCCTCTTATTGATAATGATGGGCAATGCAGGGTAAGTCGCTGCTGAAGATCGAATCGTTTTTGTGACACGCGATCCAATTTGCCCACCTCCCGCCGCCAGCCGGAGCCATGCCGTTGTAGCCGCTTCATGCAAGACAGGAAAGTTGCTTGTGAAGCTCCTTTCAAGGGACATTGCTTCCGAACCAAACCCAGCATGTAGGTTATGGAAGGTCGTTCTCTGAAACCAGTGATGGGTGAACAGGTTTGCGTAAAATAAAAGACAGCCCCAAACCTCTCCTATCGCTCAGACTGCATCTCCCCCAAGCAACAGCCACCTCATTACCAAGCGAGTTCTGACCTTTATCTGCAGGCTCGGCAAAATTGCATTCAAAAGTTAGTATTCAAAGTCTGTTGTTATCTGATTTCTCGTAGGGTTTTTCTGGGTGGGTGGGAAGGGCATATCTCTCCATCGTGTTAGCTCTACCGTGTTCACTTAACAGATTTGACAAAGTCCTGTTAAAATCCAGCGGTGTTGTGGGGAAGAGCCTAGATTGTATCATCTAACTCCAGATCTTATCGTGGCTTTTCAGCCCTCATCAATTACTGCAATTCAGACAAATGTCTTTTTTGCTAATTCAAACCAAATGATCCTAGAAGACACTCAATTGACATCCTAAATAACACATGTCATCTCTCCATTACTCAGGCACAGTGTGGCTGTAGTTCCCCCAAATCGATGTACCTCTGCCCCAACGGTACTAAAGGGCTCAATTCTACCTCCACGCATTTCCGAGTCTCCTTACTAAAATCACTGTGATAGATCTCTGGAGACAACAGTGAAGGTTATATTAATGAAGATAAAAGGGTTTAAGCAGGGCTGTCCGATGCTTTTGGGATCCAGCCCTATTTCCCCTCGACACGTCACTTTCTGTTTCGTGAGTAGGCGTTCACAAAGCAGTTAAACAAATTAAACAAAGCAACAGGTTAAACAAAGCAGCAGGTTCCCAACTTGAGTAAAGAGTTTGCTGTGACCTGAGAAGTCCTTTTATACAGCTGGAACTGGAAAGTTCTGGGAAAAATGGAGGCCCTTAATGAAGAAAATGAGGACTGCCAGCAATACAGTGAATAGTTGGGCCACTAGTTTCTTTCAGAGCAGATTATAGATAAGAACCAACAGACACCAAGCAAAATTGATTTCTGTAGCAATTAAACCTACTCACCTTTGAGGAGTTTGTTACAACCTCGGAAAAGAGGAGATAAATGCTTAGAAGAGCTGCAGAAGACGTAACAGAGTATTGTGCACCACAGCCAAGCAATTTTGTCGGCTCCTTTGAGTTTCATAGTAGGATGAGGAGATGATGTAGCTGAATATGTGGCAGAGCTGGAGGGGCTAATTGAATGTTGTTTGATTAGCAGCCTCCTGAGGGATCTGCTGTGAGACAGATGGAATTTCATCATTACGAGTGCCATAAACCATCGCTGATTGCTGGTGGAGGAGAACTTCACCTGGCCCAGAAGAGCGCTCTCAGCAGCAGCGAAAGAGGAAACTGTGAAAGGCTGAAAAAACAGGTATTTAGAAACACCCGAAACGACCAAGCTGACCAAACATAAAATGGAAAACCTCGATGAGATTTTTTTCTACTGTGAAAGAGCAGCTTGTTTTGTACAAAAATCTACATATGAAGTAGCCCAGGATCATATATGCCTCAGGATGGGACGTGCAGCCAGAAAAAGCAATGGTAGCTCACAAAAACAACCTCTCAAATCCACTATTTCATGCAGAGGTAAAGGAAGGGAGCAAGGGGCTTTTGATTTTGATGAGGCGGAAGATGCAAGCAATATGAGCTTTCTAAAAGGCAATGATGGACTTTATGGTGTAAATGTAGAGTTAAACTGCCTGTCAGCTTCCACAGAAGCACTCACAACGCCCATCCATGAATATATATCCTGAAGGGCAAAAGAGGACTGAATCCACTGCTGAGTGCCACATTGATATGTGGGCTTGCTTTGGAGGACTCCTTCTGGTGACAGTCTCTCAGTTTGTTTCTCTAAAACACAAATGCAGAGATAAAATACATTTTAGTCCTAGATACCTAGGCCAAAGCCAAAACCTCTCAGGTAGAGATTGTTTGCAAGAATTAGAAGGGAAATGTCAAACTAGACCCCATAGATATACTACTTCTCCGTGAAAATACATGCAGGCATTTATAAAGGGTTAGGACATTTAGACGGGAGAAAAACAGGGATTTATGCAGAGGATGGGCTCCCACTGAAATAGTTGCAGGTAGGGTTAGTTCCCCATGCCCTTGGAGGAAGGATTGAGGAGGGGTGGGGAAGGAGGACATCATTCAAAGCTCCTCTTGTCTGCCTGGATTGCACTTCGAGTCCTTGCATTTGAATCAGAAAAAACCAGTTTCCTCTGCAGCAATTGTGCACAAAGCCACAGTGAATCCAGTCTCCGGAGGAGACGAGCGTCCCGTCCCTCGGACACGGACTGCCAGGGCAGGGCGAGGTGGCGGGTGAAAGCTTAGTGGAGTGGGTGCGTAGCAGCGATCTCTGCAGACAGGGCTAGGTGAGCACAATGAGGACCTGATGACCAGGAGAGCAAAAGAGGCAATGAGAAGCCTTGGAGATCATCAAAGAGCAAATGAAACATCACTGAAAGGGACCCTGTGTTTTACAGTGAGAATAGGTGATGCCCTCAAGTACAAGAGAAAATATTTCAGTCACTGTAGGCAGCAGGATTTTATAATCAAATATCTGCTCTCTTGTAAAACCAGAAGTGTTGTAAAATCAGAAGCGTAGCACCTGGGGTACCTGGTAGGCAGGGAAAGGACTTACCCTATGGCTATTCACTTGTGGCCATTAAACAGGCCAGCCACCTGGGAGGCAACTAATTTAGGAAACATACTTCAGTTGGTTAAAAATTAGTATCGGAGTGGCTATCAAATATTTAAATTCCTTTGGAGTCATTACATGAAAACCTGAGGTGACTTGGTACCAGTAGAAAAAGGCAAAGAGAGGATTATAAGGAATCTAAAAAGCTATGAGGTCATGGGAAGTGCTTTCCATTTTGACCCTCAAAAGATCATCTGTGTCACGTCCTATGACATTTTGGTATGTAACATGAGGGCTATTGGAGGGAGGACAGATGGCTTCGTCTTCAGGTCAGTGACTAGGGCAGAAAAGACTAAATTAGCTGATGAAAGAAAGGCAGGTTGTTGTTCTGGGAATAAAACATCTCCATCACTGCCTAGATGGGAAGTACTTTATTTTTCTGGCAGATCATAGCCTACTTAAAGGATTTTTCCATGGAAACAAAGGCGGGCTGACCAATGCACCCGGCCAGCTGTTCTGCCGGGTTTTATCCTTATCCATGTAGGAAACGATCTGTAAGGTGAAGGTTAATATAGATGTCCTCCCTCTGGCAACGGCTGGTACTGCAGAGATTGAGTCCCAAAAAAGGGAGGACATATCCTTCCCCAGCAAAGGGAAGAGGTAGCTCGGACGCAACATGTGCTGTATGCACAATACGCACTATTGTACACTCAGAGGCCAAGAATTACATCAAACGCACAAGGCAGTTTGTGCCTAAAATCTTTGTGGTGGTGAAGAGGACCTGAGAAGCCCATCAGCACAGTTTCTTGCACGGAGCTGTCTCCTCCTGCCCCTCCCCAGGATCACTGGGATGCTCAGCATGTAGGATCGGCCTCTTCTGATTTAAAAATTCATACTGTGGGACATATACACCCAAAAGAGCAGGGATGTCCATGGTGACCTCAGTGACCTCCACTGCTATCCCCAGAAAGAGTAAACCAGCTGTGGCTACGCAGAAACAACCCCTTGGGATTGTGGAGGTTGAAAAGTAACGAGTGTGGACATACTGAAGACTTTCTGAGCAAGAATGGACTTAAATGTGCTCAAGCATTTTAATATAATCCACCTTTGAATGGTGTATTGGAGAGCTGCTAGAAAGGGGGTGTGAAGGAGATGATTAATGGGAGCTTGGAAAAAGATCCGGATAGATTTCTTTTGAACTATGCCTCAAATTACAATGGATGTGAGCCTGGCCTGGCTGTTGATGAGCAGGAAGATAACACTCATTTGGCCTTAATATATCCCATCCCGGGAGAAGAAATAAAGCGAGCCTCTTAAATACAAACCACTCGCTTTCATGCAGAGGATGAGCACTGCGTAAAGACCATCCCCATAAAAATGCCAGGAGTTGACAGTCTACATTATCTCTGGGTATTGCCTCAAAGTAATTGGACTCTTTCTATTTAAGTAGTGGCTGAGGCTTAAGATCGTATCAGGACAGTGTGTCTACTGGATGACGTTTAAATATTGGAGCTCGAGCCCCTCTTGCGTGAAGGAGCTGAGGCCAGGAGATGTGTGTGTGCTGCCTGGGCCCAAGATAGCGGCACCTTCTCAATTCCTTGGCTTGACAAGGGGGATACCCCTGCCACGCAAAGGAGAGGCCGTGAGTGCTATGGACAACAGGTACGAAACAGGTGACACGAAAGAGCCTCTGATTTTTAAAGGAATGCACGTGCGCTCTAGCTAACAATCTTGGCTGTTAATGGCAAGGGAAGGATAGAATAAAGACGTCACAGAAGTGTTAATATCTTATCCGAGGCATTATGGGATGCAACACCCTCATTTTCTGTTTTCTGCAGCTCTGTGATAAATAAGGCAGCAGGTTCCCACCTGCAGTGCTGTGAGCAGAGTGTTTGGTTTTCTTCAACAGTCTCTTTGCTCAAGGAATTGTTTTTTTCCCCACCTTGGTCGAAGCCCTGAGGAGTCTGATCCTTCTTGGGTAAACTCGTTCCTTGGATGTATGAAGTTATTTCCTTTTACTCCCTTTTCTTTGTTTCAAGGCGAGCAAATGAGAAAGGCTGGCCCAAAAGCTGGGCTAGCCTGGAAGACTTTTATCTTCTCCCTGGAGGAGCATCAGTAGGTGCAGCAGCCCTGGGGAAATGTTTGCGATTGCGCGGGTGCCAGACGCATGCCATAACCCGACCAGCCCTGGGTTTGAGCCTGCAAGCGCTGTTGGGGGAAGATATAAGGACCTGCGCAGGGAAGCTGAGCTTAATCTGCTGATAGAGACGGGGAGCTGAGTGGAGTCTCCTCTTGCCTCCACCCCCATGTCCGCACAGGCTCCTACTCCTGGGCAGGAAGAAGCCCATGAAACGGAAAAGCTTGAGAGCAAACTCACATTGAGCTGGTTTGTGTTTTCAGCAGCAATAAAGACCCCCCCAGCCCAGCTAGCTGTTCAGCTGCGAGCGTGCAGCAAGGTGTGTGCTTGTGCAGGTGCCGGGGCAGCGCGGGACCACAGCCTCCTCGCCGGCACCTTTTAACATTGAGCGCGAGAGAGCACGGTTTGTCCTAGCAGCTGCTTTTTGGAGTTGTCTCTGGCTGTCATTTTTGGGGAGGGACGGGGGCAGGGAAATTGGGTTGGGTGGCAGATGGTGTTAAACAGGAAGGGAGGCAGTGTTTGTTTGCAAACACGGCGAGGTGTCATTCCATTATTGCCCGGCACTCTTGACAAAAATCAGTGTGGGAGCTTTCTGCCAGCTACCGCAGCCCCGCAACGCTGCGCGGCAGATGAATCAACGCCAACCAGGGAGCAGGTCCCTGCCCCAAAAGTCCTCCCTGGGAGTGTGACGAGCAGGAGCAAACGTGGCAGATTTGCTGCCAGGCACGAACGAGGACAGCGGTGCCCCGTATTTCAAGGCTAGCGCGGGGCGCCGGCGGCGTGCCTTCAGCCAGTCTGCGTCTCTAGCTGCTTGTTTCTCCCCCTCACTGTCCTCGGAGATGGAGTGATATCTGCAGGGAGAGAGAAATGCCGCCCACCGACGTGCTGGGAGGCGGTGAGCTTGTGTCTCGCTGCGCCCACGTGGCGGGTGTCAGGCATTCGGGACCAGCGCTCAGCTCCTGCGTTTCGCCCCGTCCCCGTTACAGGGAGCAGGGCTGTGGGGGCATGTCACAGCCCTTCAGTGGTGGCACGAAAGGGACAGCATTCATGTCCGCAGGCGTGGGAGGTCCCCATCAGGAGGGAGCCCGTTGCGGATGTCGACAGAGACCCCGCCTGCACGGGGAGCATCCTGCATCCTTAGCACCCGTCTGGGCATGCAGCTGCTGAAGCCTTTGCACCCTTTGCACATAAGGTATTGCTGTTGACAGCTCCTCCAGACCAATGCTGGAGTCTCAGGAGTGTGCACATTTAGGAAAGCCAGCTTTGCCATGATCACAAGTTTACTGATGATCGGGTTGGGAGCACCTCTGGGGCTTTTAGCCTCCCCTATAAGCCCCTGGGTCGCACTCACCCTGGTCGGTGGGTTTCAAGTCACCATCCCCAGGGCCAGATGTTGGCAGCACGAGGGACCCAGCAGTGCTGTGCTGAGCCCAGGGCAGTTGGCATCTCCCTGCCTGCAGCCCCACAGCACGGCGGGTGCTGGGGAGTTAACACCCCACTAAGGCTGGGGCTGCAGCCAAGGCTGCCTCCACGGGGACCGAGTGGGTTAAAGAAGAGATGGCAGCTTTTGTGAGCATCCTCCAAGCCATCACAGACCCTCCTCTTCTTTTTTTTCCCCCTGAAAACATGGTGGCTTAGGACATTGCTGCTTGTGCTTCTCCTTTCTTCTCCTGCTGGGAGAGCCAGGATTGATGACTCAGAAATTGCTAAAAACATCACGCTCAGCACTGCCACAATCAGGAGACTGGCTTAAAAATCATGAGATTTCTACCAAACAGAAATATTTTTTTTTCCCTTGTCCTCTAGTGTTTTTGACTTGGAGGTAATTCTTCAGTTGTCAGCTCTGAGGAATGTATTATTTTATTTTGTTTGTTTTTTAATGGAAAATGGGGTTCCCATCTTGTCTCCAGAAAGGAGGGCTTGAGCACAGTACCGAGTCTCGTGCCTCTCCCATGGAAAACATGAGCACTGCCCACATCCAAGTGTAGGAAAT
This sequence comes from Phoenicopterus ruber ruber, assembly GCA_009819775.1. Lineage (NCBI taxonomy): Eukaryota > Metazoa > Chordata > Aves > Phoenicopteriformes > Phoenicopteridae > Phoenicopterus > Phoenicopterus ruber. Next base: position 7,455,623 of record CM020216.1, on the reverse strand, counting down.
ACCGGGAAGGACGAATGCAAACACCCAACTCTGCACCATTAGCTCTTATATGAATATTAATGACCAAGGCACCACTGCAGTGAGGGAAGATCCAGGGAGCCAGGTTGTCTCCAGATCCTGTGACCACTTGCCAACAGGAAAAATGAGTGAACTTTCACCGGCTGTTTTTCAGGGCTGGATATTGTACTTTAATGAACAATCAGAAGGCAACTAGCTGGAAAATAACTGGACCTTTAACAGCCTAGGTGCTTAATTTACCATGTACTTTTTCTTACATTCTCCCGCTCATTGCTGATATTATATCAGCATGGCCGCCTTTCTGACACCGGTTTTATTCAAATATTGCTGTTTCATCTCGCCTCTGCTCCTCACCCTGCTTCCCTGGGCTATTTTGCCGTGTCTGCCTCACCTGTCAGAGCGGCCTATCACTGCCTCCTCAATCACAGCCCATTAGGAAAGGCTGCACGCCGGACACCTCCATCTCTGTGCTCACGCCAGCTCCAAACACCAGCTCCTCCGTCGGATTCGGGGCTGGTTACAACGCCGCCGAGCCCACCCTGCCTCGACGGAGGGGGCCGCGCATGGCGGCTGTTTGGATGGAGTCATTTAAATCCGTGATTTATGTGTTCTTCACACTTTAATTGCATCGAGGAATCTCTCACTCTGGCAGTGTCTAATCTCTCGACATTTCACATGCTCTGCCTGCGCAGTGTCAGAAGATGAATAGCCCATTCATATGGGGAGTGCTTCACATCCAGATATGCCGACTTACAATGCTGATAGACTGGAGCAAGAGATGAGGGATAGCAGCAGGGACTGGGTAACTCGTTGTGCCTACCAAACCTCATTGGTTCAAAAATAAAATGCACTCTGTACTTATCTGTAAATGACGGCATTTTTACACGCATGGCTTTTTCCTTGCATCTTACAGCAGATCTCCTCCCTATTTGCTTGTCTCCAAAGGAGCTGCAAAGCACATCTTTGCCTTTAGGGTTTGCAGGGTGGTGCTCCCAGAGCCAGCTTGGGCAGAACAGGCTATTGAGGAAACCTGAAAGCTCTCTTTAGAATATGTATGTGAGTATTGTTATTGTTTGGCACTGAATCTGTCACCTGAAATGCCTGAGATTTTCTTAATGGTGCATGCACATTTTACTGGGTCCTTTGCTCTCCTTAAAATATGTTTGTTCTTGAATACTGTAGGGCTGAGGTCCTCGGTTTACTTCTTTTGGCGTTGTAACAAATAGGAGGAGACCACACCATACCCATCAGACAGAGTGGGAAGAAGGACGTGACTTTATCCTCATTTGAGGAACTAACAGATTAAACAATTTGCCCAAGGTCATACAGAAAGTCTGTATCATCAGATCAGGGAACTGAAACCATGGTCTTTTTTTCAGAGTTTTGATCATAGGATGAGTGTTATCATCCTCATCTGCTATATTTTTACACTGAAGTATATTACTTACCTCTAGAACAGGTAAAACTTCCTTACAAAGAATATTTGTAAGAAATGTGTCCCCATCCAGTCAACAAATCCTCAGATTTTCTTCTGTAATTTGTATATTTTCACTGAAGAGTTTGGAATAAATAAATGAGTTCATCTGTATTGAGATGTGATACAGCACTGGCAGAAGGGTCGTATCAGACAAGTTTAAGTTAATAAGTAGATAAATAGAAGCACAAATGAGAAGTTGGCTGATCAGAAATCCCGATGCTTGTAAATCAACAAATGTGAACGTTCAGCTGAGGAAGGAGTAGAAGAGAATGTGTCTCCCTGAAATTGTAATGTCCTGTCTATTCCGACCACCCAAATGATAGCTAGTAAATCTTATTTGATTGCCTAATAAATGCTAAGTTACTTGTACAAAAGAGGAGCAGCTTTGGCGGAGTTTGAAGCTTAGCCTAAAGCAGTCCCTGGTCTGGCTGGTACTGGTTAAAGGAGTCTCCTGCACGACTCCTCCTTGGTGATTGAGTCTCTCCATAATCTTCAGTCTGGAGGCTTTCTGTCACGCTCATATGAAAATTTTTGGAATTTTGGAAACATTTCTGAGATAGGAAAATCAGTTTTGGCCCAGATCTGTTCTTGAAGTCTGAGGTCAGGAAACAGAGCACAGCAATGGGGTCAGAAAGGAGAGGTGGCTCTTCCATTTCTATTGCAGTCTTATGAAGCACTTAGAGCACAAAAAAGTGATGTAATTATGTACGTTTGAGCAGCCATATAAGTGAAAGGCAGGAATAGAGGCCTGTCTGCCATAACCCAGGTGTGGACCAGGGGAAGACGTGTGTATTCAGCTGTCAGAGATGCAAAGGACTCTTTAACCCTCCCGCTGCAGTTATGTTCCCAATGCTCATTTTCTGACTTGAAGTTTCCTGGCAATATCTCTGTCACTACGTGAACTGTCTTGGAAATGTTGACCAAATATAGCTTAAATGATATCTTTTTCTTCTTCTGAGAACGTATGAAGATATGAAAAACAGGATTTGTATTTTTTAACATAGAAATCGCAGCTGGCCTGTGTTTGAATAGACCAGCAAATAATTGCTATTAAAAGGGGGGATGGGGCTTGGAAATGGATCTAACGCTAAGATTGGTTGTTTATCATTGCAACGAGTAACATGATGAGATGCTGTCTACTTTAATTTCCACTAATTTGGCAAGTTACTGAAGTAACTCTAGGTGCAGATTTTCAGAAGATCTTGGAGGCTTTTGAGTGTGTCTGAAAATCTGGCTCTTATTTTAGGTGTCTAAATGGGAATCAAGCACTTGTAAAATAATCTAGCCCAGTTGTGGGTGCTGAGCACTGAGAAATCTGGCCTTTAGCTCTCGTGAAAATCTGGCTGCTAACATGTTTTAAGACTGAGAAAAGCATGGCTAGAACATCAAGCCAAAGGAAACAATTTGTCTTGCAATGACAGGGTTGAGAGGCAGATGATATTCTTTTAAATAAGTACAGTACCTAGGTCTGGATGATCTCTGCTACCAACTAGATGAGGATATAAAGACGCTGGTAATGAGATTCATTACAGCAGCTTTCTAATCTCTTTCGCTACAAAATACATTACATTTGGAATTTAACTGTGTGTGCAGCACACCAGGTGGCCAAGCTGCTTTTACTGGGAGAAAATAAAGAAGCTGAAATGCACTGCTATATAGTGCTCTTAATGCCTAATAATGTCATAGAGGAAGAAGTATGTTCTTGCTCTCTGTTGCTGATGACTGCCGAGCGAAGCACGTGTTATACAAAGTCACATATGCTGGAGAATAACGCTGCTGCGGGAGCTCTTAGCTCACTGGTATGTGACACTGCAATGTGATTAGGAAAGAAATTACATACTGGCAAAGAGCTTTCCCCCATTTTGGGAGTGAGAGAGAAGAATTACCCCCTTGGAAATGTTATATCTGAGTGAATTTACTTTTCCATGGGCTGATATTCTTCTAAGGAAGAAGGATGTTCTAGCTCCTGCTCAGCAGAAAGGACATTTTTTTACTTTATTGGCCCGAGGTGGCCACGGGGTCGTGGGCCAAATTCCGCCTTGGGTGAAGCATGGAGGGTTTCACCAGTTTCAGGGGAATTTGAGTTTGAGGTTTGCGTTGCGCTGAATTTGGAGACTTAAAAATAGGGCTTCTAGTTCACATCCCAGTCTCTGAGGTGTTCTTGCTAACGGTGGAGGTGTGTTGACATGGCAACTCCCTAAATCTAGCCCTGGATGCTGTAAGCTTAGCTCCTGGCCTACCAGGACTTGAAACTCTTCTGAATCAGAGACTAAGTCAAGGCTTTCTGTCCGTTGACAGTGACACTATCATATAGGTGAAGTTGGTCTATGTGGGTTTTTCTCCTAATCTCATAAAAGCTTTCAGAAATTTTATATTTTAATTTAATAAGAACAGAGCTGGGCTGCTCACCTGTAGTATTTGGTCATAATAAAACTGTGTCAAACACTATTTCTCTCCTTCTAGTACCTAAGTTTGCTGTAATACTGAATTACTTTACCTTTTTTTTTTCCCTCCTCCTTCTTTTTGGTACTGAGCAGAAGTTCTGGTTGGTTTTGGTAGGAAACTGCGGACGGGCTGTGAAGCACAGCACGAGTATTGAATGCTCTTCCCAGCTGTTTGTTGTGGATCAGATTCGCTCTTCGTCATGGGCTGGGATCCAGTTGCAGGACAGATGCTTTACAGTTTTGTTTATTGGATTTGCTACACAAAGGGTTGCGCTCCACATTGACAGGGAGCAGGTGGCTTGCAGAAAGAAAAAAAACCCATGTTTTTGTATTTTTTTTACTGTTTACAGATTCTTGTGACATACTGATTGCAGCTGGATATGCAAAAAGGCAGGGCTGGAGGTATCCATACAGCCTGCCATCCTATATCACTCACACAAAACCACTGATGCACCAGGACTGGTGCTTTCTCCAGAGCTTGGGGATGCTCACGCCATGGCACGTGGGTGAGCTTGGCTGGCTCATAACATCTTTCCCCTTCCCCTTCTCCCATGACTTCTTACTCCTCTTAAAGCTGTGGACCAGGTGGGTGTCTCTGGCAGCCTACCACGTTAGATCCCAGCAACCCCGGAGAACCCCCTAGGAGTGACCAAAATGCACCATGTAGCACCTATATGTACACACGTGTGTCAGGTCGTGTGGCAGGTCTGCTTCCACCTCTTGTCATGGACAGGATGCCTGCCTGTCATTGCGTGGAGGAAACCGTTATTTTGGTGACAATTATGTTGGATGTCTCCTTAGTCTGTCTTCACTGGTGTCATGGATGTTGCTTAGAATGGAACAAGAAATGAAGTTATCGAAATATGTAGGTAAATGGAGCGTTGATTCACTCGACAAGACAGCAGGAAACTGAATGGACTCCTAAAGCTTGACTTTTGGTTTTGGCCCCAAATAGAGCTGAGCAGTGGCCATGTTCCCTTCATGACCTTCTGTTTTCTCCATTATGTGATCAGATATGAGCCTTTGTGTGGCCAAAACTTAGGTGTCTCCCAATCCTTGCTGGATCTCTGACCATAACAGTCATATAAAAGTACATGCAAGAAGTTTCCCTTATGGGACTGAGGGATACCTATGTGAGGTCCATGTGAAACCCCACATCCCCGGGGACTGAGGGGTACCTATGTGAGGTCCATGTGAAACCTTTGGGGACTCCAAAGGAAAGAGAAACAGCATTAAAAATAGACAAGTTTGGGTAGCGATCCATGGAATGCCTTCACTGTATAATTTTAAGGCAAAATCCAGGGGGCATATGGAGGGCTGTCAAAAAATAACCATATGAAGGACTGAGGAGTCATTGCTGTCAGGACATTTCCACATCTGCGTGATTCCTCCACGCTACGTTGGTTGTGCAGAGCACAACTGGTGATCTCTCAGGGACTTTTCCAAGCAGTGCTAGCCAGTTATACAGAAATACTTGGACAGTGGAACAGGCATTCAGACCTTTGCTCATATAAATATAAGCTGAAAAACCACACGACCATGTAGTATGACTGCTGTTCTGGTGTGCTTAGCCATGCAATTATTTCTGCGTATCAAAGCACGGGTAAGACCACTTTCGCTCATGTGTTGGTGCAAGAAGCACTGGTGAAGCCGTGTGAAAATCTCCGTGCCCTGTTCCCAGCTTATGCAGTTGAAGGGTAGGATGAGGCACGTGGTCCCGGCAGCATGAAGAACAGATGAGGAGCCAGGATCCTTTTATTCATAGCTGCGATGATCAGTGTGTGAGCAACCCTGATGTCAGCATAGGTTTGTATAAACCAGTCGAGCTAATTAAGTGTGAATAGGTGCGGATTTGGGAAAGATCAGCCTCTGTTAATGGCAAAATCACAAACAGGAAAAGGAGCTGACTTTGTGCGACTGCTCACAGTCAGCAGGTTGCCTGGCTCTGGGCATGACTGAAGAGTTTCTGTGGAAATTTAGGAGCTAAGCAGAGAAATTGCTTTACTTTAATATACAGGGAGGTTAACAGGCACCCACTGGAACCCTTTTAATTGGCAAGTAGCCCCGTGGAGGCTGGGACATGTTAAACAATCGTCCTGGTAATCCAAAGCACAGCTAGGCTGGAAGTGTTCACATCTATCTTGTGAATTCCTTAAATAATAAACACTGGACAAAGTTCAATAAACAACCAGATCAAATCTCACTGAGGAGGCACTAGGAAAGCAGCTCGACAGAAGTGTCTATGGGGCAGTGCTCTGCAAACAGGGAAAAATCACAGAGACGCAGACTGGAACTGATGTCTGCTCTGGAAGGATTTACTGGCAACGCGAGGTGAAGCGTTTTGGGCAGGGCAGGTGCTTTTTATTCATGTTTTGAAGCAGGAGTTAGAAAACTTTTCCAAGAGCTGAATCAGCCTTTCGGACTCTGGTGGACCAGAAATGAACATCAGTTCATAATAATGCCAAAACCCAATGTGTCCATGAGCTGTATGAAATGGAATTGCGGCTTGTGGAAGGGCCACAAGTCCTCCATTCCCACCTCTAAAGAACGTGGGACTCAGTGCAACAAACCTCTTTTCCACAGCCTTCCTCACCCTCTATTACTTCTCTTTATTGGGGACAAGTTTAGTGTCCCTAAATCGCCATCAACCCCAAGTATGCCGTCCCTGAAGCATCGTTATAGTTCCTTGCTAATGAAAGTACTTTTCTAAACTCCTGGCATGAATCTACCATATGATGCCTCCAAGAAACCCCACAGCTGGGATGACTGGACCAGTCGGCTTGGTCCCAGCTGAGTGGCAGGGACTAGACGCTGTGCCAGGATGAGCCCAAGCAGCTTGGGGGTACCCACGGGAAGCAGCTGTAACCCATCCCATCCCTCTCTCCTGCTGAATCCCATCCCAGGCCTGGCGGATAGGGTTTATGGGGTGGCATGTAGGGCTGGGAGGAGGTAGGCTGTGGTGTTGTGCAGGGGAGTATATGGGTGGGTGGGCTTTTTTTGGGATGTGAGGGAGGTAGACCATAGTGGGGTCATACACAGGAGGGCAGTGGTGCCATGCTTGGGGTTGGGGGAAGCGGGTAGCGCGTAGGGGAGGGCTCTGGAGTTGTGTGGAGGGGCAGAGTGCACTTACAGACACTGAGGTTGCTGATATATTCTGGATAAATATTGCTGTGACATTAGTGTCCTTGAAAAGCAAAAGGTTTCAGTATCTCTTTTTTAGCCAAAATGGAGATCTCTGAGCCTTGTGGATATAGCACCCTTGTCATGTTTAATGCGATACGTGTGAACTGCTGGCTTTCCTACAGCCTACCTGCGCTTTCACCTAAGCCGTTATGCCAGGCCCCTTATCATGCAACACTTTGCTGTTTGCACCTTGCTGATGGGTTGTCAAGACAATGCATGGGAATGTCACCGCATAGTTTGTCACCGTGCCGTCAGAGTGGAAGCAGGCGGTGGTGACGTGCAGGTCTCCTTCCCTGCCCACCTCCTCCCCGCTCTGCTGCTCCTCACAGCTCACAGCAACATCCCCACGACTCCTTCCAGCTCTTTCTTACCCCTTGCAGCAGGCGGATGTGCCTAGGGGGTCTCCGAGTGCTCCGGCTCGCTCCTGTGGGTCAGAGGATGGAGCCCAGCCTTTCCCTGCCGTGGCACCACGATTCCCAACCACAGGGCAGCGGCACGTGGAGGAGCGCCCGCTCCCCGCCATGAGCGCTGAGGGAGACAGCCCACCCAAACCCACGGTGGATATGGATATTGATTTTTGCAGTGGAAAAAAAAAAGAAGAAAAATTTTCTCTAGCAATCTCATTCTCTGCTTTGTGTCCGAGTGCAAAACCAGTTAAAAAAAGAAATAATACTGCTGCCCTTGTGACCAAGTGGCAGGTCTATATTTGGACCTTGCAACGTTGTTTCTGTTGGGATGAGCAAGCAGTGACGTGGGCCAGGTACTGGACTGATATTACTTTGTTTATTCACCAAAAAATGCCAACAAAATCGTGTTTCCCTAAATGAAATGGCGGCAATGAACAGGCAGCCTCCTTGACCTAATAAGCTCTGAGTGCAAGCAGCTTGTCTTCTTGTCCCTTCTTAAGGCCCTGCTCTCATAAGACTTCGTGTCACCAGCATAAATCCTTAGCTAAGCATGGCCAAGAGCGGGGAATTACTCCTTTAGGAGGCTTCGGACCCAGCCAGGGGGAGCTGATGCGGGGTGAACCTACGGGGTGAACCTACGGGGTGAGCCTGCGGGCAGCACTGCACCGTGCTCGTGGATCAACACGGCTCGACCGAAGCTGACCCCTGGCAGAGTCCTCGGCTGCAATGGGGTCAAGCTTGATATTTCATCCAAATCTTCCATGAGTTACTCCCCAGTGCCTGCTTGTGTTGTTAGGGCCAGTGGCAAGCAGGGAATGGACCCTGTGTGTCCTGCTACCGTTCTTCCCCTCACCCAAAGCATTCGAGTATGAGCAAGGAGGACCTTGACTCTGCAGATGAGCTCTGAAAGGTGAAACAGCAGTGAGCTGTAGGTATTTATAGGTGGAGCCTTAATGGAGGAGCAGCACTCATCAAATCCGTCAGGTTGCTGGCGGGGCTGGTTGTAAACGAGCTAATGCTGAATTGCCATCGAGTCTCAAAAGGACAATAGCCTGAGTAAAACACCGGTTTATGGTTGTGGTGGGCTTTGAATGAAGTGACCTCTACGCTGGGCCTCCAGGAAATGAGACAGGGGAAGCCAGATGGGAGCTAGATCAGGCAGGTTTCAGTTATGCCACTCGAACACAGAGAGCACACCAAAACGTTGCACTTAGAAAGGTGAAAGGGAATACCTGGCATGGTTTGAAACACTCTCTCGCCTGCCTCCTAAGTATTTTTAAAAGCGAAGGAGAATGTCAGACCTTTGTCTTGCATCAAGAATGAGTTAATTTCCTATAGAAGTATGAACATCTTGCATGACCAGAAGAGAGAGCCTGGAAAGCCCAGAGCTCTCTGTGCGACAGTGGACAGCAGGGACGCTCTGCTGTATGCAGTTTGGGAGTCTTCAGCTGGTTCCCAAATCTTGGTCCTAGGAAAGTCACTGGGATCTCTCCTCCTGCATTCAAGTGGGTGAAGATTCATGCGGAGGGACTCTCCTGCCTGGCTCTAGCTCTGCTGAGTGTGTTCGCTTGTCCCACGGAGGTGGAAGAAGAGTGGTCACTTGTAGGAAAACCTGCTGCTGCTGCCCCTCTGGGGCTGATGTTCCCAGAGAGGGGAGCAAGTTCCTACGTGAAACAGAGTGGAGGATTTACATCTATACAGCTTCAGATGGGGTTTATCTGGCCTAGTTTATGCATCTAAAAGACAGTTTTAAATGCAAACTTAGGCAGAGTCTGAGTTTGAAGCGGTCAGTCTAGGCACCTCTTATAGCCGAGGGAGGGAAAAGGGAATTCAGCTCCTCCAAGAGGTGCCTGTGGAGCCCCTGCACCATTTGAGTTCATGTCTGACCACCATAAAGAGAAAGCTCCAGATGACTAATTTAGAGAAGCCTAAGGTATTTGTGATCAGACCTAAATGAACCAAATTACGTCTGTTCTCCTTTTGTCTCGCCGGTACAAATCTGAGGAGGAAGCAATGTGTTGCTGCAAGAATAATGCCAGCAGGATTTCTTCATTTCCTAGGTTTCCTAGCTCCAGGGGGGACAACAAACTGCATGGGTGATGAGTCAAGGTTTCTGATGCTGCCTCCCTGTGTCAGCATGGATCCAGTCAAGTGCGGATTTGGATCAGCTTGCTAGGAGAGTGAGAGGGACCTGAAGTGGACCTTGCTTAAAAAAAATTGAATGACCCTGGGGTGAAACAGCACCTAGAAGCTTCTTCACTTTTTTTCTTACCCAAATCTGACCATTTGGAAACACTGACTTGTTGCATTACTGCAGGTAGAGCCTGGTTTTTTTTGTACAGTGTAGCTCAGCTGGTCCTTCTCTGAGCCTGCAGCATCTCTCGTGGGCACTGGTTGCTGGACCAGTGTACTCATGTAAAAGTTTTGCCCTCTGTGGGATTGTGTAAATACGTCTTTCTCAAGTTACCCTTGAAAATTGGCCAGATCCCTGGATTCAATTTGCCTGGACCTAGCAGACAATGGGATGACAACATGAAGGATTTATGAGATATGCCTTACCCGTCTCTGAAGTCAGCATCCTCACAATAGAGGGACAAAATTTGGTCCTGCTTGCAGTAACCTCAGACTTGTCACTGTATCTTGTAGCACCATCAGAGCCACACAATGTAAATGTTTATTGCCTTCTTCTCATGGGCCTGCGGCTTGTGTTTTGAGTTTCATGCCATGGAGTGAGGAAGGCCTCCGGAGAGCGGCGTTATAGAAGAACCAGAAGCCAGATGCATATGAGACTCCAGCCCAGAGAAAAGGCCCTGCAGTTTGACTCCGTCAGGGCAGCAGGGTGTTGAGAACAAGGGAAAACTGAGTCGGCCGTAGGACGCCATCCGGTCTTTAGGGCGGACAAATGCATGTAATCGTGGTCGGGGCTGTAAAAGCAGCATTGCTAGGCTGGAGGAGAGGAATGCGTGGCCGGGGAGCTGTGATAATGGAAGGAGGAGCTCAGAAGAAAGAGGAGAGGAGTGGCATTCGCTTTCCCTATCTGTGAACTTGATGCAGACAGACATTTGTAGTTTCCAATGAGCAGTTCATTTATCTTAACTTAATACCTTTTTACTCCATCGCTAGAAGAGTGATCCCAATTAAGGCGGCACAGCAGGGCTCCCTGTATAAACCTCCGAACACCGCCGGTTACGTTATTTGCTACAACCAGCCAGAGTTATGATCACCAGTGAAAAATAAGCTTCCTATCTGGCAGCTGGCCAGATTCATCCCAGCAAAGCGGCGGAGTAGAAGGACCGGGAGAGGGAATGCATTGAAATGTAAAACAGTTAACATTTCTACAATATATGTCAGCATCCACCAAGCAGTGTGGGCAATTAAGTAATGTTACATTGTACACTTCACCTTGGAAGAAAAGCTCATTTTGATGGGATAAAATACCCAAATGCCACAGACTCTACTGCTGATTTCACATCTAAAGCAGTGTTTTCCCTTCCATGCACAACGCTTAGCACGGAATTAAAAGAAAAAAAAAAGCAGCATGATTTTAGACTTAGAAGATAAGTAAAAGTGTGGGCCCTCTGCCAAGTTTCTCACCATTTAGCAGTACTGAGATGGGATAAAGAGCAGATTTCTGACTGCTTCCCACAGCCACTTTTCTACTTGTGCAGAGCTGTTTTATATTAGAAAATTGCTGAAGATCTTTCGTTGCGTCTTTTCTTTCCTCTGATTTAAGGGATCTTCGTGTCTCCTCCTCCCCTGCTTTTCAGTGGAAGCAGCCTCTATAGGGGCCCTGACCTCGCACTGCATGGGAGCAGTTTGCTTGCAGAAATCCATCATTTATCTCTTCAGTAGAGTGACCAGGGAATTGGTTGGAGCTGCATATGTCAGTCCTGCCACACTACTTTTTTTTTAAGGTAGAGGTGTCCCAAAATTAAGTGTGATAGCACTGCTGGAAATCCTCCACATTCCCCTATGGACAGCCTTGAAACTGGATAGTGACTTCAGTGAAAAATAAAACAGTGTATATGCATCTGGGCCATTAGTCTGAATAGTTGAACTCAAGAGATGAATGGAAATTGCTTGTTGCTTGAGTTCACCAGAAGGGAAAACCTGTCTTTCAAAAAAAAAAAGAGAGAGAGAGAGGAAAAAAAAAAAAGTTATAAGAAAAAAATGTAGTCTCTAAATTCCTGTGGGTTCTATTAAAATTCTTCCTCTGCTGGCATGTTATTGGAGAGCCTTTAGCTTTGAGGACTGATTGTCCAGTGCTGCTGGCTTGTCTTTTTAAAAACCTGGATGCTGACTGGAACCAGATGAAAAATTTTAACTGAAATGTCTATTAGGGAAGTAATTCTAGGAGGAATTCAACAGACTTTTAGGCTTATTTCTGATACACCCGGATGCCGAATCGGTAAAGAGATACTGCACACACTGCAGAGCAATAGAAGGAGAGGAATGGGGAAGGAGAGAACAAAAATAAAGTGGCAAAAGGGTTTGCGGGGCTGGGAGGTGGAGGGGCAACATTTTACCCAGGTCTTCTTTTGCCTTTTGTCCACGAATCTCACTAATGTTACTGTTAGTTTAGTCATTAAACATAATAGGGTCATGAGATTCAAGAAGGAAAGGTCCTATTTGCAGCTATGCCGAAGTTTCCGAGAGGTGTTTTGGGTGCATAAACTGTTGTTATGCAAATGTGAAATCGCTTTTTCTTTTTTTCTAAACGTCTCTGTTTGGGGCATTGGAGCCTGGTGCTGCATCTTCCCTTGGTGTGGTATTTTGGAAATTTGTTGGGCTCAAATTCTGAATGCAGGCTCTGCTCTTAACACTTGGAGGGTGTAGGAGGCTGGCTTTGATATTTTGCATAGGTTCTGCTGAACCTATTTCAGGCTGCAGTTTGATGGTTTACACAAAAAAATAGCCTGAAGAAAGTGACATTTAAAACCTGATTGTTCATGAACTACCAAAGCCAGGAGAAATTGTGTGTAATGGCAGAGCTGGCGATCCCAATTTTGTGGAGATTCCCTTCTGGTCATCAATTCTATGCTTCCCAATAGTCGCTGGTCATTCACACTAGGCAGAGAATCATTTTTTCAGACCTCCTGGAATACCCGGAAGAGCAAAACTGGGTTTCTCAGGCCGCCAGGACCAAATTACTCCCAACAAGGCCATGTCTAACAGCGGGAGACTTATTCAAATGGCAACAGAAAGTCCCCCTAGAAAGCGTCCGTGTGACGTTAGGAACATCTGAGCCATGGGGATGCCACTGGATTGAATTGTCAAACACAAAATGTCCTTCTGCCACCGCTTCACCATGAGGTATGCTGCCTCAACCTCCTAACGCTAATTAATCCTAACAACAATGCCTTGTTGTTATGGTCATGGGTGCAAATTGTTTTCCGGGCTTTGTCTTACCATTTATCTAGAGCTTTTTTGATAGCACAAAACCTCCTGTTCTTCATTTGAGGTACAGCCCTGACACAGACAAAATGTCCAGAAGGTCTGAGGCACCGATCCTGCAAGGACTTAACCCCCTGAACACATTGACTTAGTTGGGACTACCTGAGCTTATTGTTAAGCGTACACTCAAGCCTTTCCTGGGCTGAAGCCTCGATTAGTAACCAAGACAATAAACCGCTGCTGGTGGCTAAGAATGCCAAGTAGCAGGTTTAAAATATTTAGATGTTCGGGACCTGAATCCAAAGAAAATGGATTTTATATTTCCATATTCTGAACTGACCTGTATGACATGGGGTCTTTTTTAATGTTCCCGCAGCACTCTCTTAATCCCTATTCCTTGTATTAACTGGAAAATGAATGTGTTGCCTGGGGTAGCAGCTTGGTTCACCTTCATGGCGTGGATCTGGTTGCACGCTAGCTCGAGCAATAGGCTAGCAGGATCTATGTTTTTCCTGGGTTATTTTGTCCTGTTTTCACTGTTATCTTACTTATTTCTTTGCCTTTTTAATGTTAGCAGTGTTCAGGTTAGTTTGCAACAACATTCAAAGAAGACATTTATGTGTTTTCAAAAATCTTTGGATACAAATCACTCAGTTAATTGAATGCTGCAGTTGTCAATGTGCCCTTTTGCACCCACATCATGAACATTATGACTCAAATCCTTCTTCCAGCCTTCTCTATGTCCAGCTAATATCCTTCTAATGCCTTCTTAACCATCTGAGACTATTAATGGTGGCAACTTCAAGCACCTTCTCCTGCTGTTTTTTCCTGTATTTCCTATATTTCCCTGAAATGGGACCCAGGAGCTTGAATGATGTCTAGCTATAGCAAATACCTCTCACAGGCAATGGGAGTTGTTCTGTGGAGGAGAGTGGGTGATGGATCAGGCCAAATGAACTAGTCACTCATATTTATAAACACGGATGTGGCAGGTTGGGGGACACACGGTCAACTCCTGCAACTGTGCCTGTGAGGCTTTCGTCCGCTCCCTTACAAAGCAATTCACATGCTGTTCCTCGGTAAGATTCTTGGTCTGTTTAATAGGACAAATTCATCCTCTGCCTGACCTCGGCGAGTTTTATAGCAGCACTGCGTGTAGCTCCCTGTGCTCAGCCGAGATAGCTCTGGGTGAAGCCAGCAGCGGGAAGAGCCGCTCTGTCATTTGCTCAAGGATCATTGCTACAGGCACAAAACATTATCAGCAAAACGTCCCTAAATATGAAATCCTTTTACATGTTCTGGAGAACGAATACAGAAAATACCCCTGTGCAAGCCGAGATACCGAATACCCCAGTACCAGCGCCCTGAATTCCAGTTCCTTGTGTGATGTCCTGGAGCTGTTTTAGCCCGAAATAGTTCACGATGACTTCTGTGAGCAAGGGGCTCTTCTGCGTACAAAAAGCCTGCGCTACTCTGTGATACGGAGAGCAAATTCAGCCCATGGCTCGAATGCACTATGCAGTCTCTGGGTTTCCCGAGCGCCTGTAAAATTAGGTAAAGCAAAGCTCTGACAGCCCCTGCACACAGCGGTCGCCCACCAACCACCTCATATTGCCCTTGCCAGGGCAGAGTTTTACTCAAGATGTGGAAAGTTCCCATTCCTTCTGGTCCCAGTTTCAGCAAGGGGGGTAATGAGGCTTAAAGCCTGTCGCTGCTCTAACTAATTCTACTTCTCTTGGCTAGATGGGTGAAATTCATCTCCACTATAAACATCTTCAAATATTTACATACAATAACAATTATGGGCATTTTGATTTAAATGATTAAAACACCAGGCTTGACTAGACACTAATTGCTATTGATTGTTTAATGATATTGTGGAATCGTAATGCAGGCTTCATATTGACAGTCAAAAGCAATTGACCGAAAAGTCATTATCCATTTTTAGCCTTACAAGTAAACTGCTTGAATTTTGATTGAAAAATATCGTACTAAATGTAGAAAATCTAAAGAAAAAGGATGAAAACTCTAACCTCCATATTATTGAAAGCATTTAAATTACTCTTCTGACCACACAATGGGAACACAAGCAGAAATTTAACCTTCATTTCCAGAAGGAAGCTTTGACTACAGTCAGTGGTTAGAGCACTAATCTTTTGGTTCTGGGACTGGGATTTAAGTTCCTTCTCTGATTTTTATGTGCAGTATGTTTATGGCCTCATCTCACTCCTATAATTGGCATTGCATTTCATCACAAAACCATTATACATAATTTAGCTGTGTTCTTCATAGGTCAGACCTGAGTAGAAGGTCACATTGGAGCTACCTAAACCATATGCATTCTGAAGATAAACACTGAATCTTGATTTTCATTTTGCTGCCAATTCTTTTTTTTTTTTTTTTTTTTAATGGGAAAGGGGGAAGGGAGGATGCAAGGAAAATCCTGGAAAATGTTTTATTTTATCAGTAGCAGTATACTTTTAGTGTTCTCTGTGTATATTATTACGCATGCAGCTTGCAGCATAATATAGAAACCTACTGGGTGAGATCAAGGGTCCACAAACACACTATCTTCTATCTGCTCATGACCAGTATGGGAATTGTGATGATATTATTTGCGCTCATGTTCCTCAAAGGCATATGTGTATTAAGGCAGAATTGAAGCAGAATCATGAACCTACAGGACACGGAGGCATTGGGAGGATGAGAGCTTGACCAGGGCTTGCACAGAACTAACCAGTTCCAAAATAATCATACTGAAGTTGGCCAAGCCCAACTTCTGCATCTCATCTCTCCCACTCATGTTAGTGGTTGTCCAGATTTCAAACCAGATCCAAATTCAGGAACCAGATTATTCGTCTCCAGAGAAGTGACCTCAGTGGATTTTAGTTCAAAAGTTGAATTCTGCTCCTCCTAGAAATAGGAAGACATAGTGAACATGTGAAACAGAAATGAACCTTGAATTAAAGGAAGGGTTTGAGGAAGTGAAGATTTAATTTGAGCTGGTAATTGTAGGGTGGGCATCAGCTGAACGACCTGAATGTCCAGAAATCTCTGGCAGGTTCCCACAGAGGCGTTTTCCAGGACTTCTCTACGAAGGGTTCAAAACATGACTGGGTGAATTGCAGTGGTAAGACCGGTGAGCCGAGCCATGAGAAACTGTAGCCGTGCATACAACGTGGAGCCTGGCACCCAGAGGGGTACATCCCGAGTGCTTCTTTGTCTTCTACCTGTTTGCACTGGGGCGAGCTGTCTCCCCTGCTTAGCCCGACTTGATCACAGTCAACGGGGAAACCAGAACGGCTCCACCAATAATCTCAGGAGAGAGAAGCACAATTTATGCACTTTAGTTAATTAAGCAAGACATACTTTTTCTGTATCATTTATTGTTATACTCAGGAATCTTTTCTAAGAAACCGAAAACAGTCACTATTCTAATTAGTACACTGAAATCTATTCTTCTCTCCTTGTTCGAAGTATGAGGCTTTTTTGTTACAACTCCAAGAGGATGGACTGCTAAATAGGATGCCTCAATCAATATTAAATCACAACTGCTTTTCAGGGCTTTAAGAACCAAAATATACACTTTGATAATTGAGCTGTGACCCCGTTATATGACAGGTATAAATGTGGCTGCTAATGAGTTGTCATAAAATAATATGAAAGCAACCAAATCAATTTATAAATAGTCATTTTGTTCTGAAACAATTCAGAATATATTTTCCTAAATGGAATATTCAAGAATTACTTTTAAATACTTTTCTGCAGGAAATGTGGAAAATATTTGCATGTGCTACAATTAAGAAAGAAAATGAATATTGAAAGTTTTCACCTGCCCACCAAGCACAAATCATGACCTTCCAGCCTAGGAATGCTTATGAGGTTTGCTTCAAGGTGAGACCAACCTTTTCACTGGCAGACCCCTAAAATCTAAATACAATCAACTAAAAGTAGCCTGATTTTTATAAGACTGTTGAACCTTCAGGGGCTATAGAAGCTGAAAACCAATTTTATTCATTCTTAAGGCCAGCAAACCTTCAGAACAGCTCAGGAAAAAACAAACAAAAAAAATCACATAGTTACCATACCAGTCCTACTGGTATATCCAGCTAAGAATTCTCTTTCAGAAAGAAATGTAGTTTTGGCTGGGGTAACTCAATCTATGGAGAACCTTTCTTTACCATGGATATTCTGCTAAATTTCTGCAGTAGTTGGCTTTTAGGAAAGGAAAGGAGCATGGGCATTTTTCTATTTAAAATGAGTTGAACTTCCAGGCGCTGACTCTAGCTGATAAAATGTCTTTGCTAAAAAGCCCTTTAGGATCTGGTGTTCTCTCACTACGAATGCGCTTGATGATGCTGAATTATCATCAAGATTGCTCAGTTTTAGGCTCAGTTCTGGGAACGTTGGTCATTTCTTGCAACCTTGCAGAGACTATTGCCCTGTTTGAGAAACGAAGGGAAAAATTACTTCCTCCAGTGCTCAGTGGCACTGAGAAGCTGGGAGTCAGACACTCTGCTCCCTGCTTTTGAATGATGAAAGAGATGAGCCTAATACGGGATGACAGCTTCTCTGATGTGTGCAGTTCTTCTCTAACACCGTGTTCATTCCCTGTGCTGTTGTTCTTACATGAAGAGCACACATAAAGCAGATGGGCTTCTCCTCTCCCTGAGCACTTAATAGTAGGGTGGAAAGTCATTAGCCAAGCTTGGCTGCTTGATTTGTATGCTGTTTCATTGGAAGTTTAGGTGCTTCATCCCGAAGAAGAACGGAGGTGATATAGTCCAGGTTGCCTGATGTACCTACGTACCTTTTCTTATGATAGAGTCTGACTCTTCTGAACTGCAGACTAGAGTCCAGCCTACCTAATTTTGGTGCTTTCTTTCTCCATACTTAGGAGACCTTCTATGAACTGCACACAGGTCCAGAGGACAATTCAATCGGCTTTTGCGGGTTTGCTGAGAGGCAGTGGGAAGCCCTGGGTGCCACCACGCAGCAGGGAATCTGATCTGCCAGGCTGAAAAAAAGGGTGCGTGGTGGTGACAGTAGCAATGCTGCTGTTTTGTACAGTAGCATCTCCAGCCAGGAAGAAGCCCCTGGTCTCTAAGTTGTGCTCAGCAGGAGGGGGATGGCACCCCTTCTGTCCACCCCAGTCTGTACCCAACAGTGTTGGGACTAGCTCTGCCTTCATCACTCTCCTAGGGCTGCAGAGCAGCCAGGACTGGCAGAGTCATAGGGCTGGCCAGAGAGAAAGAGAGGAGAAATCTAACTTTAGCCTAACCGTAAGGGCTCTTAGCTGGAGGAAATCAAAACTGGGCTCCAGGCCCAGCTTCCTGGCAATCCTATGCAATTTTCTTTAACTCATCAATGGGGTAACAGTGAAGAAGTCTGTAGCAGGGACCTGAAGCCTAGGTCTTTTCCCTTGACCACCAGCCACTCCTTTCCCCAGTTTTTACCTAGTCCTTGGGAAACGTCTTTCACTCTCCTTTCTCTCCTGGAAATTTTTGCATTCTTGCCTGGCAGACATAGCCCAGCTGCAAGAGAAGAATGCAAGAGCAGGCACTTCTAGGCTATCGCATATCCTAGTGGTGAAGGACCTCTCAGAAGATAGGAAACAGGAAGATTAGTCTCCCCTGGCCTGAGCAGACATAAACTATGGCATCCCACTGTGGGTGAGCATTTAATTGCTAGAGAAATGGGCCAGAGGCTGGTGACACCTCCACCACCACCTACTGCCATGTTTGCTGCAACCCTAATCACATCTTGGCGCCTCTACCAAAATAAGAGACAGTCATTGTCTTCTAGATAAGGACCTCTGGTGATGGTTGGTGACCATAGCTATGCAGCCAGCGATCTTTCAGGCTTAGTGTATTTAAACATCTCCAGGACAAGGCAGATTTGGTGTATACACAGGCTGTTTGGGACTTTTGATGAATTTCAAGTGTTTAGGTCTCATTTGAAGCAGGATTTGAGGTCGCTAGGTCCTTTTGTAAATGACTAAAATTGGTTTATAGGTTTGTGCCTTAATATGTGATCCTTTGATAGAATTCACAAGGATCGGGCTGGGAAATGAAACACTTTTGAAACGTCTGGCTAGGAACATGCAATGGCTTTAATTCAAGTCACAGAGACTTTCTCTATTTACTTTAGGACACTCAGTCACCACCCCTGGTATAATCCTATGCACACTGGAATTAGAGATGGAGATAAGAGCTTTATGTGTTTCTTTCCAAGATCTCTTTTTCTTACGTGATTGGTACTCTCTCCTGAAATTGAAAAGTTTCTATTCTGAGTGTGAAACTTCAATTATGGGTAGTGGTGTCTTCTGTATACACCTTCCACCTATCTTTATGTCTGGTGTTAACAAGAGACTTACTAAGCATCTAACAGGTAAAGCGCTCTGAAAAAAAGCATGTAGGCACTTTTACTACAGCTTTGTTTTTACTGCAGATTGAATAAGCTGGAATGCAATGCAGATATTAATTACAATCCCTTTTGCTGTGTAATCAGAATAATATAGGAAATACTTTCCACTTTCCTGGCAGTGGCCCTGATCCAGCAAAGCACTTAGATGTAGGAATAGTCCTATTGAAACGGGCAGAAATTTTATAGGATTAGAGTCAAAGCATATGTGGAAGGGATTTTTTTTGTATGTGTGTGTAAACACATATGTACACACACATATAATCCAGATGATTTTTCTTTTGTTAAATCCTTAAAATGCAGCTCTCTAATTTCTGAATATTAGAGTCAGATCTAAAAGGAGGAAATGTTACTGTTCACTTCACAGCAGTTACCGTGAGGCCTCTGTCTGTTTGGTAGTACTCCTGCTAACCCACAGGCAGCACCATGCCAAGGTGGCCATATGACCCCTGGAAAAGAGCCGGCTGGTGGGATGAGTGGGAAGAAGTTGTTCGTCCACCCATGTAGACATGCCCTTAGTCATGCTGAGTGAATCACATTTTAAAGAAAAAACGGAATTCCTGGATGAGAACGTCCAGTTCTTTTGGATTTATGATAGCACAGTCTGAAGTTAGATCCAAAATTCATGGCTGACTCTTTCCTCCAATGATCCAAGCCAAAATTCTGGAGAGGAATAAATATCCTGTAACTCTTGGAGAGTTTGAGATCCAGACCAAACTTCTGCAACTCACATCGCTCTCCAAGGGATTGCAAGGTATTTCCTAATTGAATGGTTGTTTTCTTCAAATAATGTCAGGCTTCAGAATTTGTCCTTTTGCCTCCAACTCCGTTTTGTCACTTGCAAGCAATCTATGCTAACACGGCCAGGTCAGGCATCCAAGGTTTACAAATCTGGCTTTCCATACCTCTCTCTCTTTCCTTGTCTCATCTTGAAATAGTAATAAAAGCTCTGCTTGCTCCTAAAGTGCAGGGAGCTGGTGCTTGCAGGGGGGCTCATAGCGCATGGGATTTGTTGATTTTTTGGGTTTTTTTCAACTAAGAATGAAAACCAAACCCAACCTGGGACTTGTATCTGTTAAGGTCTGATTGGACACCACCATCAAGACAGGGAGCAAGCAGGGGCCAGCACTTTGGCTTCCTCCCTAGACCTCTTCTGATTAAACATGTAGACATTCCCTTGCAGTCTTAAGGCCTCGATCCTCCAAAAATATACAGCTTGGCTTAATTTTGCACACACAAACTTGATATATGAAGAACTCTGTGCAGGGTCAGGGCCTCAGTGAACAAGGCATAGACTGAGAGAAGTGCAGCGGCGGAGCAGCTTGCTCATGGTGAAAATCAATTGGGAACAGCACCAGGAACAAAATTCTGTTCTCCTTAGCATCAGTCCACCAAACCTTCCCAAGTGATTCCTTCCATAAAGAAGTGTTGTCATCCTCTCCGATGGACACCGTGTAGTACCGCTACAGGTGGTTCTTTACACCTGAAAATGTGCAAAGACAAGCTCTGGAGTGGGACATGAAGATAGCTCCAAGAACATCTAGAGATCGAGAGAGACTGCAGCTGATTAGACCAGAAAGCAGTAAAGCTGCCTTGTTGCTTCTCCAGAAGAAAATCCTACAAGACCCGCTGGAGCCCCCTAATTCTGTAACACCTGGCAAAGGGTTAAGCACTGCAGAGGCTCCAGCCTAACAGCCACACTCGCTGTGAGTAGTTAGGAGCTCTTTGGCCCATTCTTCACACTTTAGGAGGCCCCTCTCAAAGCAAACATACATCAATAGTTTAGAGGCAGAAACTATCAAGTCATGCTGTGTTACTCAGAAACAGAGAGAAGAAACCGGTATAATGGGAAAAAGAAATGATCTCACCTGCCTGGTGGTAGAGAGACATTTCTCACAACATTTAATCTAAGAACTAGTCTTAGCCGCTGGCCATATCTATCATTCATCATGACTTAATGAGAGAGGAATTGTCTTGCATTGGATGCCGAGCTGTGCAACGGCAACAACAAACGACATTTTTGCACTTAGAGTGGAATTGTCTTATCTTTCTGTTTTCTTTCTTTTGACGTATTCAGCGCCATGCAGCAGGGAATAGTTTGGCTTTATGTAGAGCTGTACACTCACTGTGCGCTTTGCAAAGCAATGGGTTGGTATAGTAGCAACGATACAGTTGTGCCGCTTGGACTGTCAGCTCAGCAAGGGCTCACTGGTGGGTGCGGAGCCTACGGAGAGGAGGAATGCTGGTCAGGGCATCAGAGATATCCTTTCCTTCAAGCTTTTCAGTGGTAATTTACCAGCAGGATAAAAATATGAGTTGCAAAAATCCCACTGAACTTTTTTAATCCTTTGCATTCGAATGCTGTTCCTGAGACCGTGGTACAACGAACAGACGACTGGTTTTCAAACAAGCTAGTTCAGATGCTGGGTTCATTTTAGCTAGAGTAGCATCAGGGTCCATGCAGACCCACAACTATCTGCCTCTCCATCATAGTTCTATGGCACAGCATGTGTCTGTGAAGGGTCCCAGTTTTTCTGCTGCGCTGCTTGGGAAATGAGGGGAAATATCATCCTTTGGTCACTTCTTGTTTTCCCCGTGCCTCCTGCTCGTATCGGGTGCACATGGGGGTATTACCTTGTGTCTGAGTGTGCTTGCAGTAAGCAGAGTGCCTTCCAAAATTCTCTCTCTGTCCAGCCACCGTATGGTATAGGACAATGTGCAGTCATGGCTAAACACACCGATGTGAAGATCTGACACAGGAAAGGCAACGCTAGCCGAGTTACCATGAAAGTATATGGAAAAAAGTATCCCTCTGATGTCTGGACCAGAACCAAAGAAGTATCAAAATACGTTGTTAGTTTTTTTAGTGATGACAAACCCAGGTGTCTGGAGATTTTGCTTTCTGGCAGACAAATAGAGTCAGAGGAATGACAGCCTCAGGTTTTGGTAGAAAAACACCTGGCAAAATAGCATCAAGGTGAGCACTTCTCAAAACATACAACCCACCCGGGAAGGGAAGGGAAGGGAAGGGGATTCAGAGCACTCACAGGCTCTTTAGGAAGATGGCCCTACCTGCCATGTAGCCTGTGTTGTCCCTCCAGGGCACGAGGATCACAATGTTTGCCAGATCTGTGGTCCACCTAAACCAAAATACAAAGCAGCAGTTAAATGAACAAAGTGTGAATTAAAAAAGGATTCTTGACTGAATAAATGGTGCTTTCTTTCTCTCCCAAAATCTACATTTCTCTAGACAGAGATTGGAACAGAGGATCGAGAAACAAGAGGACATCTAAAAATCACAAGCAATTATAGAATGGAAAAGATGCTATCAAAAATGACACCCTTCCTCCCAAATGTGAAGGCTCTCTTCCTAAGGAAAGGGGTGATGGGGAGTCTTGGAAAAAAAAGGATGCCAATATTTCAAATTAGCAAACTGGACTTTCCTGCCTCCTTCCCCAGGAGTGTTCTCAGAAAAGTCTGAACTGCTTTTGATGATTATATTGAAAAGAATTGACCTGAGGCAAACCCTCAGTGTGAAAAACCTTTTCTTATACCACCAAAAGTTTGCAGAGTTATAAGAAATGGAAAGCAGAACATTTTAATGAAAAGCATTGTCTTAGATTAGTAGTAGGCAGTGTTAGCTTCCCTAACAACGATATTGTTTATCCATGGATGAGATTACAAATAACCTCATTTCTAAGCACAAATTATGGCATGTGCATAGGAGCTGCTCCAAAACCCCTTGAAGTCCATTAAAGTCTCCACCAATTTCACTGGATTTGCACTTGGATCAAGCCCAGGGGGCTGAATTTGTTAAACCAGCTTAAGACAGGAGAGTGTTACTTTGAGCTAAAATTTGCAAGGTAATTATAAAAATAGTTGGCTGTTGAAGTAATGTACAGGGAAACCACTGTCTGTTAATGAGAATAGCAATGAGCTTAATATGTCTAACTGGAGGTAATAAATAAATCAGTCTCAGATTGAGAGTCTGGGTAGTTACCTGAAGCCAGGGTAAAAGAAGCTCTAATATTCTTACATATGTTGTATAACAGGGACTGAATTTGATGAGGAGTTTGGAGATTTGTCTAGAGACAATGGAGCTTTAATAGTCAAGTGCTTTTTTATAAACCTTCTTAAACTAATGTTACTTGAATATATTGATGGATTACATGCACCAGCAATAGACACATTTGTGAACAAACTATTGGATTTAAAAAAAGAAATTCTGTCAAGACTCCAATCTCATTGCTTGACACAAAGCATCAAAACTCAGGTCTTTGTATGTCCTGTTCCTATACATCTTGTATGTACAACCCTTTTGAACTTTTAGGTGATTTTGATCCAATTCAAATAGCTTGCTTCCTTCATCCTATAAATTTCAATCTGTTTCGGTCATACTAGTGGAATAGTACAAGTTTCTTCCAGCAGATAAAACAACTCCTTTAAATTCTTGTGGGTGTTAAATGTCTACTACCCCAGTGCTAGTTGTTATAAAAACTAATTCTAAGCTATGTTCCACCTTGAAATGCTTTCATTTGAAATTTCTTCAAGTCTTTTTATGGTAAGCAGGTTATTTGGAAGTTTTTCCTTTTCATTGCCTGTATAAATTCATAGACTGTGCGTCTAATTCCTGTCTGAAGACAGGTACAGGTCTTACCCTGATCATGTCTGGAACTGATTCTTTAGAGCATCATCTAAGGCTTGGTTTGCTTGCACTGGGGTTGTCAGAGGGACCTCTTCACCATAACAAATGCAGTGTCTGATTCCTCCTGTACATTTTTCTATAGCTTGACAAAAATAGAGTTAAATAGTGGCCAAAATACTGAGCATATCTGGGTAACAGTTGAGGGCACTGTGTGGTCACAGACACCGGTGAGGACCCACTCTGCAGGTCTGGGTTAAGCTTGATAAATACTGGGGTGGAGAGCTCAGGTCCACACTACGTGTATGTGCACATGTATCTGGTGTGGTCAGTCAGGTGGCTGGATGAAGCACCCATGGCATCCCCTATCATCTATCTCTTTACTTGGCAGACACACGTGAAGAAAATCTTTCTGGAACATCCCAACTTTGCAAGCTTGGGTGGGATCTATAGACCACTGGTGCTTGGTCTGTCCTTTGTGAGGACAAGACTGTGGATGCTGGAAGCTAAGGCAGAGGACAGGAGAGACTGGAGACAATCTGTCTTTCTGAAAAGCCAAGGGAAGCTCTGGGTATCCAACAGATGCTGCAGCCCTTGTCATGAACAGGAGATAAGTTCAGCCCTGCCTGCCCCAAGCTGAACCTGAAACCAACTCTCCTTCCTTCTCCTCCAGCAGTCTTGGCCCGAAAACAGAGGAAAGGATGTATGAGTACTCATGTCCTGGAGTTGTCCTTTCCATTTGTGAGCCCTACACACACTCCCACAGGCAGAAACACGGAGATTACTAAATGAGGAATGTTCTCTCTTTGTAGGTGGGAGAAAGAAATGGGAAGGAAGAAGATGTACCTGGAGACAGGGTGAGGAAAAGCTACAGAGCTAATTTAGGAAAGATGACTTACTTAGCACAGCATACAAACACTCAAAGGGACAGCATGCGGAAACACTTACCATCCTGGGGTGGAAGAGAGAGCTCATTCAAAAGAGCATTTCCAGAACAGGACTGCGAGTGAGAACATAGAGATATCCTTCTTCCTCTGTACCTAGAGTAGCTCCCACTGAGCCAGCTTCCACCTTCTCTCCCACTGTTTTTTTTTTTTTTAAGGGTAATAGTTAAGGTGGGTGAGGGAGAAAAAAAACCCTAGCAGTTAGGATCCTCAGGGAGGTAAAAAATATGTTTCTCCCATTCTTCTCTTCGGAACAATGAGTCAACGTTGCAAGTGGTTGAGGTTGGTGGAGGAAAGGGATGACCTTTCTGCATCTGCCCCAAGCCAGGGCAGATAGGATGTGAGGCTCCTTGGGGTGAAGGGATCTGAGGCAGTTTGGGGCATAACTGATGGGAGAAGAAATAGGATTTACTAGTAGGAGGTGAGGACACAGCGTTAAGGTGAGGAATGGCAACAGGTCTAGCTGCTGGGCAAGGAGACAGGCGAGCAGAATGATGGCAGCAGTGGGCTTTTCAGGGCGTTCCAGATGACTCCAAAGGCACACGTAATAAGAAGAGTTGCTCGTTAGAGGTGGCAGACTAACCTTTGCGACTTGGCCAGTCTTTCCCGTGCAAAGTGGCCCATCCCACCGAATATATAGGACGTTTGAAAGGAAGTAGGTAAAATCCACAGCTGTTGAGGGGCATCTGGCACGGCATGGTGAGCAGCACAGCCACAGCAAGGGCAGCCTTGAAGCTTGTTGCGATCCTCCTTCCTAGGGAGCATGCTGCTACTGAAACATCTGCAGCTTCTCGGATGGGCGGGGTTGTTGGGAAAACAGCAAGGAAGTCATTGAGCCAAAGATTTGAAGCGATAGGAGTCAGGAGAAAGACATCTTAGGAAGATGGGTCTGATTTGAATATCGCTGAGCAGCTGAAGTGCAGAGGCACCAGCATAAACAGAGCGTCTCTGAACACCCAGCTTTCCCCTTTCTCCTCCAAGCTACACGAGCACGGTTCACATGTAGAGCAGAGAGGAAGCCCTTCCAGCTGTCTGCCTGGCACTGTCACAGTAAAACAGAAACCATTTTGGCTTTCAATTTCTAGAAAACCCTCATACTTCTTAAAAAAATAAAAAAGACCCTTTTGTAGCTGAGTAATGTGGGAACAAACTCTGAGTCTTTCCTTTGTTTCAGTTTATTAATAAGTAAAAATACTAATGGCCTAAATGCATGTGTTGTGGAGATGGCTAGTGTCATTCTGCTCCATCATCTTGCTGATGCTAAAAGGACGCAGTAAGGGACAGTGATGCAATACTGCATCCAGCATACTCTGGTATTATTAATATTGCATTGTGAAAGGCCTTTATCAGCTAGATCAGAGCAGCAGTGGTGGTAACAGTAGGAAATGCCTGCGCATTATCAGTACGATAATAATTATATAATTGTGCCCCAGAACTATACTGTCATTAAATAGGGCTCCGAGATACAGAAACATCCAGTGGATGAATTCTAAAGAAACTCATTTGGCCGAAGTCCCTCTCATCAGTAACCTATTTTTCTGACTATTGAGGAAAGAGGCTGATGATTTTCCTGCTCTGCTCATTTAAGGATCACCTCCAAAATAATGCCCTTTATGAAAAATTTCAATCAGGTTTCAGACCTTATCATAATGCGGAGGCAGCTCTTCTCAGGGTCAGCAACGATTTACATATGTATAGCGTGCTGATCGCAACTTACTGTCAGCTGTTTTATTTTTGGATTTCTCATCTACTTTTCACAGGACAGACCACACAGTCTTGAGCTCAGCTTGGGGAAAAGTGACTGTACGATTTCCAGCATGGCTTTCGGGGTGTTCAGCCCTTACATTACCACATCCACCAACTGATTTAGCAAACAAGATGGGACTTTTTTTTTTTTTTTTTTTTTTTTTAATTCCTCCCACAGCTTTGCCTACCAATTTCCTGAAAATCAAAGCTTTGGGTTCATGCTTTAGTAGAGATAATATCTTTTGTATTGGCAATTAAGCAGCAGTAGGACTAAGCTGTGTGTGAAGTTCAGCCGTGTGTCTCAGACCGTTGATACCAAAGCTAATGTATCACTGAAATCCTCTCCTACCAACCCAAAGCAACATACTCCTTGAATCTTCCACATAAACGGCGTAGAAATGGGGCTGAATTTTCCTCTTTGCTTCATCAGTTTTATATTGCTTCTCTCCTTTTCCTCCTTTTGCACAATTCAACTGGAAAAATAGGATCATACCACTCAAGCTTGGGTTCCTGTTCATTAAATCATTGTGTGTATTTATGAAATACCATTTAATATCAAGTGCATAACCAGGACTGAAAGCAGGACAGGACCCCAGAACACCTCGCCTCTGCCTGAGTATCCTAACCAACAGACTGCAGAACAAGGGTCTCTTTTTGACTCACGAAACTTGCGTTACTGAAAAGTGGCCAATTTCAAGCCATTTGCCTGGGGTGTGTGGGCTCATAGCCCAGCGTCCCAAGTTGGGAGGGAACGGGGCTCCCATTTAGGGCCTTAACCCCACTGCTGGCGCTGTCTTTGAGAGCAAATAGTTATAAACTGCCTTATTTTTGAGGGTCTGGGTCTTGTTAATATGAATTAGGAATACTCAGAGCTATGAACCAGGGCCAGGGAGGTACCCAGCAGTACGCATAGGACAGTGCGTGTTGGCATGAGTGGGGCTGGGACAGGCATCTGCTATTAAGATGTCTTGTCTAGGTCTGGTCTTTGCTTTTCTTTGCCTCATTTACACTTCTGTGAAAGGGAGGTGATGACTGTGAAAGGCACTTCAGGGTCTGAGCAAGTCAAGGGCAATTGCTTTTCCCCTTTGCTGCACCAGAAAGAAACCTGATGGGCAAGGGAAATGTTTTCCCTCAGAAAGCCTCATCTTCGTGACACTATGTAGTGATATCAAGCAAGACATGCCTTGCATTGCCCAGTGTACACAACCTCTGATTAATCCCATTAACTTCAGGATCCTGCTCACAGCCTTAAATCTAAACAAGTGTCTAAGTATTGTGCTAAATTGGGACTGTGGTGCTCTGCTTCTCTACTCATAAAGCCAGACTGGGTTTATGGCAAGTTCACTTTAGCTTCTTGAGTCCATTTGGAAAAAAATAGCCTAACCTGGGGTGGGTTTGCTTTTTTGTTTCTTACACCTCTTTGAGCTGGGTGAGATACAGGCAGCAAAGAATTTGTGACCACGCAGCATCCAAACACAATACGTCAGAGGCTTTAACACTGTAATTCAACAAAAATACCCCACAAAAACAGTTCGTCTGATTTTTACTTTCCCTTGTTAAACGTCACTCCTCCTCCTGTTCCTTTTTCTTCTGTCTCATGACAGCACCTCAGGGCTTTGGTCATGACAGAGGTCTCTCCTGCTTATACAAACCCTAAGAGAGGATTCCTGCTTTGAAGAGATTGCTGTCTAATGGAAGATGGTGCAGCAAAGATGCTGCAAAGAAAGAAGGAAAGGGAAAGAAGCCACACTGAGAGGATGAGGAGAACACATGGTGGCTTAGCTGGACAGTTAGATGTTTTAAAGAAGCCATAACAAACAAGTAGAAATAGTGTAAGAGTGAGCTGATGGATCTGTTATGGCCTTTTCTTTTCTTTCAGTATTTGTCCCCTTGCTTTAAAAGGTGTTGAAGCTAGGTTTGGAGGATGTAATAGGCTGAGTTTTGTCCTTTTTTGAAGAGCAGAATGTTGTTGTTCTTTTCTTTTTTTACCTTTTCATCTTTTTAACACCTCTCCAGGTGCCTAGAATTTCTAAAAAAAATAAGTCAGTAGGACAGTAAATTCATCAGTAAAGCTCCCTTTGATCTCCTCAGAATAGATGTCTGCAGATATTCCCTCAAGTCCCCTGTCCACTTCTTATTGACAGATTTGACTTCAACTAAACAGTAGGAGGCTAGAAATAATCTGTCAAAACTCCTTTTTTTTTTGTTTGCATGTTTCAGTAAACACAGCTCTTTAGGGATAACATCTGCTTCCTGGAGAAGACTTCCACTTTGGAAGAAAAGCACGGGCATTTACAGGCAAATTCTCTTTCCCTTCCCTTTTCCTCCCTTGCCCTGCCTTGCCTTGTCTTCCCTTCATGAATTTTTCTCTTGATATCCTCATGAAGTTGTTGTTCTTGCCCAATTACCCGTAACTCCATCCTTACATGAGATTTAGTTGCCAAGTGAAGCAATTCAGAGGAGGGTACAGCTCCAGCTGCTCTGAACTTACAATGGAATAAAAGGCAATGGGAGGATGGAATTGACTGTGATATAGTCTCCCAAATGGATAAATAATCAAAGTTTGGGGTCTATGACTCTTCCCTTCCTTTGAAATTGGTAACACTTGCTTGCTGTGCATTTATTCTAAAAAAAGTATGTTTTGAAGGTAGGCTATTATACCTTGTGTTCATTTGACTAAACGTCTGAATCTCAGCTAGTCACCCTCAGCTCCTTCTGCAGTCAGTGGAGATCTAGTCCAGGGAGACAATGATTCATTTCGTCCTAAATTAGATACTTAAAATGGATGAGAGAATCGTGCCTTAGGTGCCTGTTTGTCTCCATTGACTATGAGGGAATGACTGTCCGAGTGACTAACTCACCTGCAGCCATCTACTTATAGACGTCTGAAGGTTGGTAAGGCAGGCCCTGCCTTCTCTGACTCATTTCTGAGGTTTAATTTCATTCTATCTGGTTTTGTGCCATTTCATTCATTCTTTGTTAGCTAATGAACCTAAATTCTGTCTTCGGATGCTGCGAGATGGGCCTTGGAGGATTGGATTTAATTATTGCAAAAGTTGCAAATATTTACGTGTCTACTAGTGTATACTGGCAGGTGTGCCTTTTCTTGTGGAAAAACATCATTGCATTTGTGGTATAGACATCAAAAAATCTGTTTCGTATCCAAGTGGTTTTATTTATACCAACTATTGAGAAAATAATCATTTACCGGAGAAATAGTTTCTATTAATATTCATTATCATATGCCTTGAGAACCCATACACAAAACGTAATCACAACCTGTATTAGTTCTGTAATTTGTGCACCTAACACGCAGTTATTTGAGAACCGTACTGGTAGTAGTATCGACAGAAACTCTCTACATGCAATGTTTCACAGTATCTGGATGGGAAAGGAAAATATGGCAGAAAGATGTGGGATATTTCCATCACAGCCTGAGAGAAACAGCCAGGTCAAGCTGTCTGCAATAATGGAGAGTTTAAAAAGCTCTATATGGAAATTGGAGGAGGAAGAAGGTCCTAATGCACTGCTGGGGTACATATATACTGAAGGGCTTGACTGAAACTGAGGAAGGGTTGGAAGGTTTTGAGTTTGACTCCAATTTGGAAATGGAATTTGGAAAATAAGTACCAAAATGTGTTAGTTTATGATGGTTCAGTTGGAGATGGAGGAAAAGTGAAGTAATAGCTAATTCAAGCAACTGATTTAGTGTTACAGCATGTTGGAAACTTAGCAGCAGAGACAAAAAGGAGGAAAAAGACTTAAGGGTAAGATTCATCTCTCCTAACTTCAGGGATAGGATCCATCTCACTGAAATGTGGGTGTATAGAGAGTGATTCACTGACCAAACGTAGGAGTCTGCTTTACAGTGAGACAAATCGCTTCCTAGGCTCCGCCGACCACGTTGACTAGATCCCCAGTGCCGGCAGTGGGAGTGCAGACTTCCAGCTCACATGTAGACTCTTGCATTGCACCATCCTACACTACCTCCCACCCAGGCTGGCTTTAGGGATGGGATTCACTTCGTCTAATTTCAGACATCTCCACAGCACACATCTACATCAAGCTGGTCACCCTGGGCTCCCTGCACAGTCAATGGAGAGACACAGGTATTTTTAGGGAATGAGTCATGACAATGCAGATCTGTCCCCTCCAACTGTTGGGCTACAAAGCCAAAGCCCCTCTTGCTCGGTCCCGTGATTCCTGCACACTTGTCTGTATTTAAAAGATGGAAAAGGAGAGGCCATCACCGCAGTCTTGCTGTAACCTGAAGAAGAGGGAGCTGCAGGCTCAGTTTTGCAGAAGGCTTGGAAGCCAGGTTTTCTCCCAGCTCCCTTTCCCCATCTGCAGGTACTCTTCAGCTCAGCCTCTGTGCCTACAGCCAGCTCTAGACATACAATCCAGAGGGTGCCATTGCTGTCGCCTTGTCCATGGCCCTGACTCAAACATCAACATCTGCAGCCCAGTGCAATTCCAGACCTCCTTTCGCGGTGCCCCCCTCTGTCTGTTCAGAGCTTGAAGCACCTCCAGGCTCTACCTTCGCAACGCTGGAGCCCAGCTCTGTGCTGTGGAGTCCACACCATAGCCAGGTACCCAGAAGCGTGTCACCATGCCCCGCAGTCATGGGCACGCATGTGCTTTCTGGGACTCAGAGCTCATCTGGGTCACAGTTTTGCGGAAACTATTATTTCAGCAAAGTATTTGCCAGAGGGAATCGGTTATGGAAAAGTTCATTGTGATTTTGGCTTTATTTTCATAGAGTTATTAATTTGGGGAAATGCTGCTTTACCTGTTCTCAGCTTCTAAGATCTTGTGCCAACAGTGCTCCCAGTTGCAAGCCCAATAAAAAAGAAAACAAAACCCATCACTTTCATATTGCTTCTCTCCTTTCCCCAATTCATAAGGTCCCAAGGTGCCTTGCAAACTGCATATACATATGCACGGAGGAGACATTTAGCCATCACTCAAAGGATGGTGACTACTCAGCAGCCAGCTGGACTGTTAAACTGCTGGTTTGGACAGGAAGGGAAGAAAATTTCTAAATGCCAGGGAAAACTGAGGAAGAAATTTAGATAAGTGGGATATAATTACCTGAGCTGGGACTGAGCCAGGGCACTGGCACAAAATATCTTCATTGTTTGGGTTCGCCAGAGCCATCAAAACTTCCTGGATCAGGACTTTGGTCTTTATTATGCATGAAAGGGGTTGGTTCTCCCTCAGCAATGGCACTGTTGGTGGGCTACGGTCTGAGCCAACAGCCCCAAAATGTTTCCTTGTAGGACTTTATCCCTGCCACCTCCCTGGGCCCAGATTTGCTTAGCTCTAATAGATACTTGGAATCACTTCTTTTGAACAAGCAACTGTTGATTTAGTACCAAGCCACAGTTTTTCCAAGTGCAAAACATGAAATATAACAAGCTACACATCTGTCTCTGCATGGAGAGCTGCAGTCCAAATCCATGGAGACAGGAAGAGCTAATTCAGCACTCTTGCTGAGCTCCATTAATCCACATATTTAATACAAACACAACAGTAGAACTAATTCTGGCTCTGATGTAGAAAGCAGATGTAAAGGGTGTATGTGTGTCAGAAAATCCAGCTTTTCAGATTACCCATCATTTGTGGTTTGGATGTTAATGTGGTAGTCAAACCTCTTAGGATTATCTACCTGTCAAGAAGAGAAAAGTAGTAGTATTTTCTGTTAGGCAAATGTTAAACCACATAAATGAAGTTAGTCCATTGCCAGCTGCCTCGGAGGATTGTCTAAAGATCCACTGTGGTTATCCTGTTTCAGAACTAAAACTTGTTTATCTAGCTAAGTGAATTTAATTCTTTGGGTTATGTATGGAGGGCAAGATCATCAAAGATGACTCCGTTTTCTGCGCTTCAATGTCTGGGTGCTCAGCAAGGTTATGTCGGAGGAGGCCAAAATTTGGAGGCTGGCAGCACACCCAGGAGCTCTACTCTGCGAAGTGCTCTAAAGCCTCAAAGCCTCGTGCAGATACCTGAAAAAAAAGCTTCAGTTCCTGAGCCAAAGACACGCAGAAATGTGTAGGGCAGAGAACGAGCAGCGAACACCTATAAATTTCTTTCCCGTCCTTTAGGACCTGACCTCTTGAATTGTCTTTGTGTCTCAACTGGCAGGTCCTCACCGCAACAGATTTCAGTTTGCCCTTGAAGCCACATATGTGACAGCGAGAGAGCGGGGACCTGTCTACTGGGGGCAAAGCTGGGACTGGTACAAGTAGCAGTCGAGAGGAGATGGGATGAAAAATAATACAGCTGGAGTATTCAAAGGTGGCCAGTGCGCAGTTTCCTGAAAAGGCAGTGGAAAAGCTTTTCCTTTCCCGTAGCCAAAATCTGCGAACCCCTCCCCGTGGAGAGGCAACCGCCACTGTGCAGACCGGCTGGGGCAATAGATGGGTCCCTGCGCTCTGCAACACGCGCCTCTGCTCCCGGGAAAGACGGGGAAAACAAAGAGCAACATTACCACAAGGTAAAAACTCTTCGGTGGGGGAGGGATATTTAGTGCTGGTTCTTGTGATCTTTACCATCTGTAGAACAGATGGAGCTTCATTATGAGGAAGGGAACACCTTGAGAAGCATTATAATCTCACACCAGCCCGGAGAGAAGCAAAACCTGACTGTAGTCAAGATCTCGCTCAGGGAGGATTTCGGCTTGTGTTTACGAAGGTTTAGGGAGCAGGAAAAAGAGGCTAATGCATGATTGGCCACAAAAAAATGTTGCCATTAATTTCGTTAGTATCTGAGAGGAGAAGAGCAGGAGTGGCTTTATTTAGTTCTCTGCCTGAATTAGCAGAGTGTATGTTTTTTGATCCGGGGAAGCAAGCCTCATGCTTACACCTCGGAGCTCAAGTTAGCTGGGTGGTTTTTGTTTGCAGGGTTTGGTGCAAATGCTTTTATTTTTGTTTGTTTAACCTTTGTGCCTTCGCCCTCTGTCTGCCCTTCAGAGCGTCTCTGAATCTGGCATTCTTGCAAATCCCAAACTCGCAGCAAATCTCAGCTCTACCCTCTGCGTTCCTCCTGCGCTGGCATGCAAATACCAGGAAACCGCAAGATTCATCCAGCTCATGAGCGATGGATGCAACACAGATCTGCAAGGAGGCTGTGCAGGCATTCCTGCCTCACAGGGCTGGGAGCGAGCCGGCTCCAGCAAGCCCCGTAACAGGGGGCAGGCAGACCCTTACCCCCCTGGCAAGTCTGCACCTGGCTTCTGCACTCCAAAGCCATAAATCAGCTGTGGGATGCAGCCGCGGCCCTTGGGTTCCACCACCCTCCTGGCAAAACACAGCTGAGCTTCAAGTGTGAAATGAAATCCAGGTGAGTCGGAGGGCTGCAGAAACAATGCCGTGAAGCTCCAGATCCCTAAGGGTGAAGAAATGCAGCTCTGGGAGAGCAGCCTTTGCTCTTCATGATTTCCTAAAATTCCCCTCTGATAGTTCCCCTGGTCAGATATTCCTGAACCTGAAAACTGTGGCCGCTCGGATAACTCGGCATATTCTTGTCACCCTTGCAATGATTGCTGTGTTTGCCTACTGGAGGTCTGAGAAGCTTTTTTATGAGACAGCCTGGTCCACTAGATGCAGAGCATGGGACTGGGCAGCAGGAGCCCAGCTACAGTCTTTCTCCGGCTTCTCCATACGGCTTTTTTCCCTTACCACTCTTCAGCTGTCTTGTCTCTTCCTCCGTGTTTATGCAGTGCCTAGCACTACAGGGCCGGGGGCTCAGCCGAGCCTCGAGCAAGCAGCACCAGAATACAATAAAGACGCGCTCCTTCAGAAACTCTACCACCTTCCGTGAATAGCTGCGAGTTTGGTTCTGATCCAAGCAACCTTATCCACAAAGTACAGAGAGAACCTGTCATGGTGTGAAATACTGAACTCTGCCTCTATTTGGAGGAAAGCCACCATTTATCAAGCTGAACACCACTAGAAGCGGATCCGTCTGCCTACCTAAATCTTCCTTGCTAGTTAATAGCTAGGCAGGGAGTTTTGCCTCTTTTTTTTTTTTTTTTTTAATTTTTTAAAACTCGGAAGATCGTTTATTCAAAGTGTAATGACTGCAGTAGATGGGACTTGTAACAGATTCAGAATTAACATAATGATATTTGATAATAATCATAACATTTCATAATATTGATTGCCGGAGAGAACTGACAGCAAAAGAATGTACCAGCTGTCTGTACGTGTAACATCTCCCAGCTTTTTAACTTTTTGTCTCCTGATGAAAAGTATCAGACGGAAGCTTTATTTATTTGTTTATTGGGATTTGTTCGTTCATAAAGAGGGAAAACAGAGATGGCAGAAATGTGAACGTTAAAGTATCTTCCCAGGAAGGTAAAGACCTTACCACCATGACCTTGGCCCAGATGTATTTTCTGACCTCACTGCCTCTTTCTTGGCCACGCATGAGCGCTCCGAAGAGAAAGCCCTGATCCAGCCCCTCTAGATGTCCGTTGGGACCCCATGGCCTCCAGGGAGCTCTGCCCAAGCCCACGGGTGGTGGCTGTGGCTGAAGCTGATTTCAAGGGACTGCTCCCTCATCCTGAAGCCCAGAGCGGTGGCATACTTTAGACCTGTATTGCTAAACCCCTTTTTTTCCCTTTTCTCCTTCCAGCCTCAGGATGGCTGTGTCCAAACTGCCTCCTACCCCTGGCCGGGTGCACGAACCCCTGAGCCACGCCGGGGACAGAGCCGGAGAGCACGAGCCAAAACCCACCCCAGGGATGGTGCGGCCACGTGGGTCACCGCAGGCCAGCCCAGTGCACAAAGCCCTGATTTTATTTACGGGTACACGTGGAGCCTGGATGCTTCACGGGTCCTAATTCAACAGCACATTTAATCCTTTGCTGGACGGAGCTGCCACGGTGGTGGTGTGGCATTTCCAGTGGCTAGATGCTTTGAACTTCTTCATTTTTACCGTAGTAGATCACTGCAGATGCCAGACAGAGATTTAACTTTCCAGGTGCTTAGCAGTTTCTGACAAGCTGCATATGTCAAGAGGAACATTCAGAATCACTAGTCACATCAGCTAGCATTGTCTGGAAAAAGTGAAGTGTTTCCCGAGACTACGCAAGTTTGAAGAAGAGAAATCAGCCTACCTCTCTCAAATCTTATTCCAGCTCTTTAATTATAAAATCTTACAGTTGGTGAGCTTCTTTTGACCACTCAAAGGAGAATGAATTGCTAAATTTGTACCGTGGGGAATTTATATTGTGGGAAATTATTGCTACTCCTACCACAACTTAAAAGTACGAGTGCTTCTCCGTGCTACGAAACAATTCAGGGGGTCTGTGCATAAGGATGTGTGCGTATTGGAGAGCTCACCTGAGCTGCCAGCCCCCTGCTTTAACTCTTTACCTACGCTCTCTGATAAGTTATATGGCAACCCTGGAAATTTTGGGTGAGGAATTTGTTATGCACATGCAATGTAACGACGTCGTGGCAACATCTGTGGTTGGCATTTTCTGTCGCGTGATGGAGTTTAACAGCAACGTGAAATCAGGACTGAGAAGCATTATCTGAGAGAGAGAGGGGGGAGGAAGGAGGGAGAGTCTGTTGACTTAAGAATCCCTCCAAAGAGCATGGGATAAGAAAATAAGGAGACTGGTGGAACAGTCAGTCCTTGTTTGGCTGGCTGGCTGGCTGCAGATTGAAAAGATCAAATATTTACCGGTGCTCCCAGTGCAGAAGAATAGCTGGATCTCTGGCTGATTAGAAGCAAAGTGATACTGAGCACCGTTAAAATAACATAATGCTTAATGCATAATGCAGTTTTTCAGCCAGTACGCTGGTATTCAGCTATACCTGTGCTTGGGAAAACTGTTCATCACTGCAATAATTTTCTCCTTGGAGAAAGGTGAGTTGGGGAAGAAAATATACATTAGGATTGGGGAGATGAGTGATTTTGTAAGGAAAAAAAAAAAAAAGCCACTGCTGTGAACGGAAAGGAACCCTCCCAGAGAAGAGTTCATCTGTCGCTGGCAATGCAGTCCCCCTCTGTAGCAGCTGGCTATATGATGGACAGGAGAAGATGGACAGGCTCACTCAGCACCCGTCCTCTGCCTGGTCCTCGCTGCAACGCCCGCAGGTCCGGTGATGCTGCCTTCCCCCTGCGCTGAGACCCAGGCAGCAGGCACGGGCAACCAGCCTCCAGGGAAACCTGCTTTTTGCAGAGGATACTGGAGAGCTTTGCCTGGCTTTTGTTACTGAACTGTCC
Source organism: Phoenicopterus ruber ruber (assembly GCA_009819775.1). Classification (NCBI taxonomy): domain Eukaryota; kingdom Metazoa; phylum Chordata; class Aves; order Phoenicopteriformes; family Phoenicopteridae; genus Phoenicopterus; species Phoenicopterus ruber. Next base: position 7,418,706 of record CM020216.1, on the reverse strand, counting down.
AAACCCATGAAAATGAAGGGCTCATGAATGAGAATGTGTCCTAAGCAATTGCGCTTGGTTTAGGGGCGCGTGGTTTAGGAGATGGCAGCAGTGCATAATGCAGGAGATGTTCCGTGTCTGAGGATCCCCTTTCTAGTAATCAGGGAAGCAAAAGGAAGTAATAAAAGGCACACCCTGAATTTCAGAGTCGCTGAGATCCTCTGGTCTAATGCCTTCAGCTGGATTTGCAAGCACTTGGCACCTCTACAGATTCCAGCTTTGCTTCTTGGGACGGTGGATATAAAACCAGGAGGACTGCATTAAGCGTGGTAGGTGAAAGGAGAATGAGGCTCAAAAGACACATGTGCTTTAGCTTGGTACTCTCCAGCCTTTTAAAGCCTCGGCGAAATCCTGAAGCTTTTACCTAACGTTGATTCGTCCTTGCTCAAGGAAAACATTCTCTTGTTGCAGTGGATAAGTTGCCAGAGGAAATTCTTAAGGATTTGTCTGATAATGAAAAGATGATCAGAATGGCTGTGTAAAAAGCCTAAAATGGTGAGAAAGTAGCAGCAGAGTGGTTTGAGAATAATACATTCGCTTCGCTGTGTGTATAGCTCCACTGCATCTTTTGTGTAAATTCTCAGCATTCCTGGAAAAGAAGAATATCAACCAAAGGTGGCATTTTCCAGGAAACTCTTTGAAAAGAATCATCTTCATATTCATTCACTGGAGACCGCCAATATACTTGTGTGTGAAATTGTAAAGCCCTTTGAGAGAGCAGTTGAATTAAAGTTTGTGGTTGTTGGTCTGTGAGACAGAGAATTTTCCCAAATACATTGTGCTATAATCCCCTTCCCCCCTTTTTCCTGTTGGTCCCAAAGTTGGTCATTTTAAGTAATTGATAAAATTGATGATTTTAAGTAATTAGTCTGCCCAACACAGTTTCTTCTGGGAACTAGAGTTGAACCAATTCCTGAACATAAAAAATGGAAAATATTGGAGCAGAAGTGCTTAAAACGTTGTTTAGAGACCATATACCAAAGTTTAATGCAGTGATTCTTTCATGTGCCGAAAGGTGAAAACTAGTATATTAAACATTCCCTGTGGTTATTTATCTGTGGATCCAATAACCCAATAATTGACTTGGTGGTGGTAGAACATGAAAACGAAGGATTCATGAATGAGAATGAGGAGAGAGTGGTCCACTCTGCAACAAACTGCTCCATGCTTAAATTCCTGGAGCAAGTCATCAAGTCATGGTCTCTGCTAATGAGCAACAGCCTACAGTTTTTCATCCAGCGTGCTTTTAATTCCCACGTGTTTCATTTCTCTTGAGGGACTATGGAAGAGCCAGGTGAGAAGTTCTGCTGCCGTTCAGCCTGCTTGCAGCTGCAGACTTCAGCCTGGATCAGCCCATCCAGGAGACACTGATTTATTGAAGAGGATTGAACACATTAGCGATGGTCTGCCGGAGAGGTGAGAATATGTTAAAACACTGAGAGAAACTTCAGGGTCAACCAGATTCAAAATGGAAATCACAGCTGAATTTAGTTAATAAACTACGGGGAGAATTGGAGGAGAAAAGATGATTTTTGATCTTGCCAAGCATGTAGACTTGTTGGTAGGATGGCCAAAGTGCCTTAGATGCTCTCCATAAATGTCAGCAAGAAAAATGTACCTGCTGGGGAAAAATTTGGCGTATGTGAGATCAGAATACCTCGTTGGAGAATCCTATCACCTCCCTCAGTGACAGAAGCAGCCCGAGGTGATTAAGTTTCCAACTTGGATGCCGTAATGAGACACCCAGTGAGGAATCCTGAAATTGCCGCGTCCCAGGGCTGGTTCCTGGCGAGGGTGAATTGAGATCATTGCTTTTCCGTGCAGCGCAGGATGGCTCCCCGGGAGAGGGAGGAGGAAGGCTAAAGCGATGCAAAGGAAAGGGAGGTTAGAGAGCTGCTGAATGCACCCTGGTCTCTGCTTCTCATGCTAAGAAGCAATTGAAATATTAAAGGTAATAAAACATGATTTAGTTCATGCTGTGAACTTCAGTTATTTACTTCAGTTCACGCTTTGCATTTTATCTGCTGGGCCTCAGACTGTCTGTGTTGATAAATCACCATGTTCCAAGTACAGAAGGGGGGAAGAACACTTTATTTCATAACTATTCAATTATGAAAGCAGGGGAGGAGGGAAAAATGCATGAATCAATATCACTTTTTCCAGAGTTATCAATATCTCTAGTGTCATCCTTATTTTACCCTTTCTCAGCCAGGGATCCTCATCCCCATTTTAAGGACAGGAATAGTGACTTGTCCAAGAAGCCAGGGATATAAATGAGGTTTCCAACTCTGGTTAACTTTTTCCACTCTCCAAAACTACACAATAACACTTGCTATGATTAAAAAACAGCCCCTCCACCCCAGGGAGCCTCTGGACCCGAATCCTCCCGGTTGAAAACCCCAGGTTGCACTCAGAACTTGTAGCATGAGGAGGTTGTCAACAGCAGCACAGTGATGCTCAGAGAGGAACTGCTGTTGCAGCTTTAGGGGCCTCCCCTTAAAATGACGAATAGTGACACTAATTGACAGAGTCCCCGATAATGAAACGGAAGGTTGAAAGTGATTTCCTTTTTTTTCTTACATTTCTATCCTTTTGCCACCCCCAACAAAGGACAAAACGTCAGTCATAACTTTGACTCAGCAGAGCTTTGTCACTTTATCTCTGTTTTAAATGTTATTTGAATGTTAGCTCTTTACGTTTCCTTTTCTTTATTTAAGAAAAAAGGCAAACTGATCATAATAGGCATAAAACCGTCACGAGAAGGTCATAAAATGCATATTGTTTACTGAAATGAATGGGGCATCTCCCATCCTATCTATCTGGTAAACAAATACTGAAGGAAGTTTCTCTATCTTGCTGTTGTTTATACATTTTTAAGTGTACGCCGAGCTGGTTTAAAGTGCCAGATTGATAACTCTGCTTGTTGCCAGAATAGTGACAGCGTAGACTGCGGGCAGGGTGAGATACCGTCACACTAATATGTTTCAAGCCTGTTTTGGACCAGACAGAGATGAAAGAAAATATGTAAAGTGAAAGATCCAGTGTGTGGCCCATGTAATCTTTTGTCTCTATAGTCTAACATAGATGGTGGTTCTACGTGCCAGAATACAGAAGGAAATTAAAAAAAAAAAAAAAGGGAAACAAGCGCCGGCATTAAAATAATTACTAAGCAAAGACTTGGCCAAGATTTACAAATACAGCGATTTCAGTGTGGTTGGATGTCATTATTCCTGGGTGTGCAAATTAAAACACCTTAGAGAGCTGATTTTCAGAAAGCACGGAGCACTCCTCCTCTGTGAAAACTGTGCTTCTTAAACAGCACGCCTCTACCTCAAAACCTAAATAAGATTTCAAATATCCAGCTTACACACAAACAGGACATGAAAATGCCAATAGCTTGTGGCAAGCAGGAAGTTTCTCTCTGTAAATTGCCTTTGGATTCTACCCAACCAAACGTTCATTAAAAAGGAAAGAAATCCCTAGACCCACAGGTTGCTAGGAAGTCCTTTGGAAACCCAAACAACTACTTGGGACCTGATAATATTCCCAGCCCACGAGTCAAATAGGTAGTTTGGGTGCTTCTCCTGCCGCTCCTGGTTTTGTCAAAGTGGGGGGAATTTAAACCTGTCCAGAGCCTCATCAGTTCTTGCTAATCCAGTGTGTAACGCCAAGCCAAAAATCAGGTCAAGTCCATCCTGCTGCTGCTGAAGGTTGCATAGCAAAGTATATGCATGCATCTATCATATATATATGTATCTATACATTATAGCTACCTGTGGGAACAGGAGAAAGGGAAAATTTCCTTCACCTCCACCCTCAATTTGGGAAGAAAAAGGACAAAAAGTACTTTTTTAAACAGAGACATTACATGACTTATGGGAAAATAGTTATTTAGAGGTTTGATGAGGATATCCTCTTTAAATAGAAGATGTGGTAAGCTAAACCAATGCTTCCACTTTTTAAACCTGCAGGTGGCACAACTGATTGACAGACAAAGTGGTAACACGGGTGTTTTTCACCCTGCCTAGGCTGCAGTTCACGGGCCAGGAGACGACAGGTCAGCTTTTGGGAGCCCAGTTTCATAATAAACCACAATCCGTGGCTGGAAAACCTGTAAGCCCTCCATTTACTGCCCCCACAAGCGTTGCTGTCAGGGCAGAAACATCTCAGCAGAGGTGGGTGTTTGCACAGAGGCTGGTGCTGGTGTGCTCCTGCGAGGTCTGTACCAACCGACGCAGCTGCGGGAAGGGGAACCCAACTGTGTTGCTTCATCAGCTCTTGCAATTAGTTGCATCTAATCGCGGGACCAAACAATAGCAATTGATGAATTAATGAGTTGGCAAGGGATGATCAAGAGAACATAATGTGGCTTTCAGAGCCTTATGACTGATGTTGCGATGTGAAAGAGAAGGAAAGAAAAGCAGCAAAGAAGAAATGTTCCCACCCACCCACCTTACCTTCCTATCCTCCGGAACTGGGAAGGTTAGTCGGCAAAGAGGAGAGCTCCGACAAGAGTTAAGACACACGATAGGAAACAAATCTTGCACTGAAGAACCTGCAGTGGATAAAGGAGCTGAGATGGATGAGATGGGAGAAGCGCGGTATCGTTTTCCCCGTAGCTCCCTGGAGCCCCAGTTGGAGGCATGAACTTGCACTTTGTGCAGGAGACACATGGCAGAGCCTTGAACTGAACCCACAGCTCCACATTTAGGACAACTTGTAGATAAGTGTTTAACTTCACACATGTGCTGAAGTTTCCCTCAAATGCCTAAGATGCTAGGAACTCAGAAAGGGCAAATGCAGTTCCCTGCCTTTTTAAGTGACCACACCTCTTTCAGAAACTGGTTTCAAGCCATATTTGGCCCACTGGATATTTTGCTTAATTCCACTCTTGGCCACTGACTGGCTGCTTTTATATCAGGAATGCTCTCCAGCTTACCCTGGACAACGATACTGCCCTGAGTTGGGACCACGTGATCTTTATCATAAAATCTCTCTGACTCATTTTTGTCCTTTTCTTTTACATACTCTTCCTTTTCCCGTTATTGCTAAGCTTACGCTGCTGGGAAGCGCTCTGGGCTAGGACACCAAACACATTCATAAGGTGTTATACATCTCCTTCCTCTTTGTGATGGAAGGAGTCAGGGAAACTTGTGTCCATGAGTGAGCCTGAAATGAAAAGCAATCCATCGGCACTTCAGTTTGGAAAAGGAGCCGTAGACAAAATGCTACCCTTTGAAAAGCCGTGAGCTTTAGAGACCTCATAAGGCTTCCAATCTTACAAACCACATGCTCTTTGGGGAGGGCAAAGTTTTGGTGCCTTTCCTGGCATGTATCTGGGTGATTCCGGTTCAGATGTTGCGTTTGTACCCACTGGACACTTAGCCAGGTTCCAGCGAGCCAAGTACGCGCTTGGCTGAGCAAAAGAGTTATTCGGGACTTGAGTCATAGTGGAAATGAACCTCCCTGAACCTTGAGGCCCCAGCCAGGATTGTGAAATCACTGTGTGTCTGGAGATCTCTCCTCTTCCATGAATAACAGCTTTGCTCAGTTGACTTTTGGAATTCATCTTTTTTGTCCTAATAATTCTACAACAATATCTTGGGGGAATTTATCTTAATCCGCAACATGCTCATGTTTCCGTTCGTCATAATCTAAATTTAGGCAAAGGGAAAACTACAGTCTGCTTATTCTCCCTACTGCAAGAGAGGCTAAGAGGGAGCTTTTACTATTTGCACAAGCTAATGGAGATACATCTCCTAATTCCCTCTTTGCCTCACAGACTTGAAGCTGCTTCTTGCTTGCTGTTAAAGCTGGTAACCGATAATAAAGGTAGCAATTATTTTTACGTTGCAGGATGCCCAGTACAGAGGCTATGCAGGAGCCTCGTTACTAAACAGTATTCAATATTTATTCATGTATGTAAATTCCACTGGTCGAAATCTTGACACATTCACAGCATCATATATTTCATTCAGTTTATCCTCTGTAATTGTTCCCAACTGCTCAACAGCTCTGAACGATGAGTCCCATTGAGAGCAGGAGGTACAATGAGCGTAGTGGCTGTTGCTTCATAAATAATCTCAGAAGCTTGAGGACTGCAAATGACCTTGTTGCGTTTGAGCGCGGAGCAAGGAGCGCACAGCTGAAAAGCTGTTTGGTGGTTTTGACTTTTACACTCTGTGTTTACATATGTGTTTTGTTACTTTCTCTTCGTGAGGAGTAGATGGATGGCACAAAGGGGTATAGAGAACATGAGGTGCAAGAGGTGTGTAAGAGTCATCGCTGCAAATAATAAATTTGATATTTTGACTCTAGTTCGGGGTTTTTTTTTGAGTATTTATTATACAGAATCACATTGTGCAGTTGGCAGGAGCTGATCTAGTAACTTACATGCATATATGTCTTAGGAACAAAAATTTTAAAGGGGATGCACATAATAAAGGGTGGAGATTGAAGAGCAATAGGCTAACATACGTTATGGCTTTTATTTAAAATTTATCTCCTGATTCTTCATCTCTGTCTGGAAATCATTTTGGCATGACTCTGACTACATTGAGAAGGACTAGTTCAGTGCAACTTCAAGATCTTGTTAACTCAGAGGCTGAAATTGTGGGCATAGCAACTCCCAGATCTTTTCTTAAAACTGTGCTCACGTTGACGGCCCTGGAATCATCAGAAATGCTTGGTAACTGTTCCTGAGCAGCCTGGCATTTGTGCTGCAGAGCAAGTAGTGCTTTGCAGTGGTGCAGTCAAAGATAAGCCCAAGAAAACAGAGTTCTTCCATGTTATTTGGGCAACGTGTTGTTTACTTACTTCTTTTAGATACATCAATGCTGAAATTTCGCTCTGTCCTCAGTGCTATGCCCCAGGGTGCTGCCTGCCTCTTAAAGCATCAGCTGGTTCAGCTGAGGGAGAGAGACCCCTCTGAGAGATCTGAGCATTACTAAGACACAGATTACGCCTTCCACCTTCACACAGGGCAATTTGGAAGACACTACTAAACATGTTGAAAGACAAAATCAAGAGATGAATGTTTTCACAAGGCAAATCAACACCAGCGTGAGGAAAGGAGGAGAACAAAACACCCAAGGTTTTTTAACATATCTGCAACTTGTTTGTTGCTTTAAGCAAGACTTAAGCATTGAAATGAAGCCCAGAGAGGAGGTGGAAGAATACAAACATTATTATTACTACATGTAAATGATGATGTTTTTGAAGGAAGACTTGCCACAAGTAATCACAGACTATAAACTTGCACTGGGGAACCAAAAAGTGAATGGCTGGAGTCCCAAGCCCAGACAAGTGAAAGGTAATCAGCAGGCTCGATCTCGCAGAAGGAAAACAGTGAGGAGATTTGCACTCCCATTTAGAAACAAACAAAACTGATCTTGGCCCAAAACTGATCTTGGCCTTATGATTACTGCCTAAAGTTTAAGAACTTCATGGTAGCTGTTAGCATTTCATCATGGAAGGAGAGAGAGACTGCTCCATGCTCTGGCTGAAATTACAGCATCTTGCCTTCCACGTACCACTCCTCCGCATCTCCAAGATCGTTGCTTATGTGGCAAGAGGCTCTCGTTGAAACCTTGGCACAGCCACTGCCTGCTACAGACAAGACACACTTCCTGAGCTGATGCTCATGCTTGACATTTGTCCTTTTTTTATTGTTTTCTTTGAACTAGGTGCTGTTAGACTGAAAGCATATGTTGGCTGTTTGTGTAAAGAAGAAAATCGTGACCAACCAGCACATAAATTACAGCTGGTCTTGCTACTTCTTATTAGCAAGAACAAATTTGAGAGGATGTGGTTTGCGCTCGCCCTGACAAGGTTCTTACATTGTGTCTGTCTCCAGAGCAGGCTTTGGAGCTGAAGAGTTTTGTATTTCTGCTCTTCCATGATGTAACCTGGCCGATCCGCTGAGTTCAGGCTGCGTCACAAGCTTAGCAGGAATTACTGTGAGGAGAGGAGAGTATGAATGATTAAAAGGAGCCTTGACCAGCTAAGCTGCGAAGGCATTTGACAAAAAACGTCTATGTCGCTGTCACAGTAATTAATGCTGAAGAGCATTTTGGTGCCATGAATATTGTACTTAAGGAATTATATCAGCATGTTAAAAATGCATCATGAGAGGGCACATTTCATTTGACTTAGTTTCAAAAAGGAACAACTAATAATACAAAGACATAAACCCATGTCAGCAGGGAAAATCATCCTTTCTTCTCTTAGGTTGCTGTAACCAGATTCTTTCAATTACAGAGATCCCAAGAATGTGCCCAGTTGTTAAATTTAAGCTTATCAAGATGCCAGCAATACTGTCTGGTGTTGCCAACTACTTTTAACAGGTGTCTCAGATGGACGCGCTTGACAGAAAAATGAAAGCTTTCCAAAAATTGCATGCTGAAGCAAAGGTGTTTGACCACATCTTTTATATAATGTACAGCTCTCGTCCTCCAACCCCTCCACCTCGAGAAGGATCCCTTAGAACCACAAATAAATGGTACTAAAAAGGTGAGAAGGTTGCTTACAAATATCAAAAGGCTTTATTACAAGGAGGCTACATCTGTGCTAGTAAATGAAATGATCTGGGGCCCTGAGGACAGGTAGCCCAGCACAGATTTCATATGTATAGCTAAACTCTTCTTCCGCAACTAAATAGGAAGGTCTGCTCCCTGCTACCTCTTGGCAATCCCTGTCTCGATCTGTCCTGGGGAAGGTGTAGCATCTTCATTACTGGAGAGTTTAGAGAACAGGTTAAATAAAAGTGAGGAATAGTTAAGCTCTACCTGAGCCTGCCTTGGGACTGGGACTTGGTATCTTCCTTCCAGCCCCAGTGCTTTCAGTTCTGTTAGTTTATAAAAATATCACTTCTTGCCCTAAGACGTGCTACAATTTTTCTAGGCATTTTTCAAGTCTTACCTTTAACTCACTTCTGAAGTGGCTGCAGGAGGTGGTGAAGTAATCCTTGTTCATAACAATCCTTGTATTGTATGTCTGCACACAATGTCCCTTGGGATCCAGCCCTGGTACTGGATGTGTACTAGACATGACTATTTTAGCCATCACTTTTCTATTCAAGCTGTAGGATGCTGCTCTGCTCTTCCTTTCATTTGATGGCGTCATCTGTCCTATTCTTCTTCCAGCTTTTTGTTTGTTTTGTGTTTGAGGAATGTTCCTTGATTCTGAACTGAATAGAGAGGTCACTAATGGAAACGCTGCATCCGAAACACTGGGAAGTGAGAGAAAAACTCTGCCTAGCTTTGAGGGACAACTTCTGGTTGTTAGGATGTGTTACGAAATTGGCCTTCATTTTTGTGCCTGTGGCAAGGGGGACCACCTTGGAAGCACAGGGACAGAAACTAGTCTACTCTGCGTACATCAGCTTTCTGCCTCAGTTTCCCAACGACCTGTACCTCGGGCAGTTATTTGCACCAGGGTGTACTAGCACTTTACATCCACCCCATGTGGCTATCGATCTTCACAGGGCAAAGAGCGGCAGCCCTCTGCTACCGTATTATAAGGGGAGATGGGAGGAGAGGGGACAAAGCTGCTGCCTGGGGACTGAGGTCCCGAGAGAATCCAGGAGCTTCAGTTCCAGCTGAGCTTTGTGCCCTTCCCCACTAAGTGCTAGATGCTAAGTCTGATTAATACAGCCTTCTCTTGCTTTGTCATCAAAACCTTTGGTGGTGTCTAAATTCATGAAAAACATGTTTCTTTTACCAACAAATTGATTTGATTTTCTTTGATAAATTATGAGTTATCATAAAAGAAGAAGCACTTTGTGTGCCTGGTGACAACTTCCTTTGAGGTAGAGCATATTAATCTACATATCGCATTTGCTTTGAAGTCAGAACAAAACCCTGAATCGTGATGTGTGTGCATGAAAAAGAGACAGACGGCAAGCTCAGTTCTGCTCTGCAACACCCGTGTAAATCCCGATCAATGCCAAGGCTGCAACAGAGATAAGGATTGGGCCCAGTATGTTATCTCCATGCGTATCCCATGCTTGGTAGGAAGCAAGAGACAAGCAAGAGAGAAGTGAAAATTCCCCATTTTAGCTGTATGTCATCTCCCTGGTGAAAGATGTGTTGACCGGAGGATGATCTTGCACATTAAAGGTAATATTGTGTATCTGTATAGAACAGCTTAAAGTGAACTAGAAATAAAAAAAGTCAAAGGAAGCAGTTATGATGGTAAATATCAGCATGACACAGACGAAATAACTCAAAACGCTTTTTACTGACACAGTGTCAGCAAGATGTAGAGCCTGTTTCTCCACTCGTACCAGTTTTACAGCCACATAACTCACCGGATGGCAACAGAATAATCCTTGATTTGTGCTGGTTCAAGAGGGTCAAGCAGTTACCCAAATTTCTTAGTCCAGCCCTCTCATTTCCTTTTGCCATAATCTAACCTCTTCCTTCCCAAAGCTGCCGGTGCCGAAGCCCGTGGGGCTCCTGCTCCGACAGCTCCGGTGCTGCGGGACTGGCTGCCTGCGGGAAGGTCCTCCTGCACTACGTGAGCATCCCTGAGAAAGGAGCCAGACCCCGCGTGTGGTTGTCAGCATCCCATTTGCAAAATTCTTGTTCAAAGGCAATGTGTGTAATGCTGAATATAATGCTGCGGTCCATGGAAACCTAAGCGAAGGAAGCGTTACAGTGGAAGGGAGATGTCTTACCTGTTGTTCACCATTCCTCACTTTTCTTGCTCCGATTTCCTCTCATTCTCACTCCTTTGGCCAAAGTATGGACCTAAATATCACCCTTGAATTTGGGTATATTATAATTTGGCTTATGACTTTTACTTCTCCAAGCGCACCTTGGTAAAGGAAAGCTCCTGGGTGGGAGGAGGTTAATGCAGAGAGGATAATGGAGCAGGAAAAGCAAACACAGGCATCTGTGCTTGGATAACATGGCAAAACCACAGAATAAAATAAAGAGGTGGTGAAATCATTGGAAAGGCCTGGTTTTATTACTGTCATTGTTGGAGTCTGTACCACAGCCTGTAACGCCCAAAACCACAGAAGCAGCTGGTCCACTTCTAGCGAGAGAGCTCCCTGCATCCAGTGTGGTGGGCTTGTGCTCCGCAACGGATGGAGACATTGTACCCCCACCCAGCACAGAATCGCTGAGGCGCTGAGGCTGGAAGGTGCCTCTGGAGACCACCTCGCCCACCCCCCCTGCTCAGAGCAGGGTCAGCAAGAGCAGGTTGCCCAGGACCTATTCTAGCTGGGTTTTTAATAACGCTGAAGGAGATGCCACAAACTCTCCGGGAAACGTGTTTCAGTGTTTGACCACCTTCACTGTAAAAAAGATTTTTTTGAGTTTAAATGGAATTACCTGTATTTCAATTTATGCCCATTGCTTCTTGTCCTGTCACTGGATAGTTCTGAGAAGAATGTGGCTCCACCTTCTTTACACTCCCTGTCAGGTATTTCTGCACATTGATAAGTTCGCCTGAACCTTCTTTTCTTCAGTCTGAACAGTCCAGGCTCTCACAGCCTCTCCTCTTATGTCGTATGCTCCAATCCCTTAATCGTCTTTGTGCCCCTTCAGGGAGCTCACTCCAGTATGTCCATGTCCTTTTGTACTGGGGAGCCCAGAACTGGACCCAGCACTCCAGATGTGTCTCAGGGGTGCTAAGCAGAGAGCAAGGATCAAATCCCTCAACGCGCTGGTGATGCTCCTCCTAATGCAGCTCAGGCGGCGGTTGACTTTCTTTGCTGTAATGGCACGTTGCTGGCTCATGTTCGACTTGGACACCCAGGCCTTTTCTGCTGTATTGGGTCTGGCTGAGGTGGAGTTAATCTTCCCCACAGCAGCCCTCATAGTGCTGTGCTTCGTATTGGTAGCGAGGAAGGTGTGGATAACACACCGGTGTTTTGGCTACTGCTGAGCAGTGCTTGTACAGCATCAAGGTTTCTCTCCAACATTCCCCCCTCCCCAGCAGGCCAGGGGTGGGCAAGAGCTTGGGAGGGGACATCGCCAGGACAGCTGACCTAAACTGACCAGAGGGATATTCCACACCATGCGACGTCTGCTCAGCAAGAAAAGCTAAGAGAAAGGAGGAGGACGGAGGGCATTCGTTATGATGATGTTTGCCTTACGGAGCAACCGCTACATGTACTGAAGCCCTACTTCCCGGGAAGTGGCTGGACCTTGTCTACTGATGGGAAGTAGAGAATAAATCATTTGTTTTCCTTTGCTTCCGCACATGGCCTTTGCTTTTACTTTTGTTAAACTGCCTTTATCTTGACCCACAAGTTTTTTCCATCTTATTTTCTCCCCCCTACTCCATCCTGCTGAGGAGGGGAGTGATAGAGTGGCTTGGTGGGCACTAGTGTCCGGCCAAGGTCAACCCACCACATCTGCAAAGATGCTTTCCAGATGGTTGGCCCTCAGTATGTACTGGTGCATGAGGTTGTCCCTCCCTAGGCACAGGAGCTGGCTTTTACCCCTGTTGAACTTCATGAGATTCCTGTTGGGCTACTTCTTCAGCCTGTTGAGGTGCCTTTAAATGGCAGCACGACTGTCAGCTGCTCCTCCCAGTTCTCCATCATCTGCAAACTTGCTTCGAGTGTCACTCTGTCTAGGCAATTAATATAGAAGTTGAAGAGTATCAGCCCCAGTATTGACCCCTGGGGTACACCACTGGTGACTGTCCTCCAGCTGCATGTTGTGCTGCTGCTCACCCTTTGAGCTCAGCAGCTCAGTCAGTTTTCAGTCCACCTCACTGTCCACTTATCTAGCCTGTATGGCATTCCTTTGTTGTGCCTTTGTTTTATGGCATTCCATAAACCTTGTTAAAATGAAGATAAACAACATCCACAGCTCTCCCCTCATCCACTGCTCTCTCCTCATCCACCAAACCAGTCACCTCATTGTCAAAGGCTATCAGGTTGGTCAGGCATGATTTCCCCTTCAGAATTCCATGCTGACTACTCCAAATCACCTTCTTGTCCTTCATGTGTTTGGAAAAGGCTTCCAGGAGTATTTGCTCCGTCATCATCTCAAGGATCAAGGTAAGGCTGACTGGCCTGTGGTTCCCCAGATTCTCCTTGCCCTTCTTGAAGACCATAGTAGCATTTGCTTTCTTCCAGTTCTCAGGAACCACTCCCAGTTGCCATGATCTTTCAAAAGTAATTGGGAGTGGCTTCACAGTGCCATCAGCCAGGTCCTTCAGCACTCACGGGTGCATCCCATGAGGTCCCATTGACTTCTGTACATTCAGCTTTTTTAAATGTTCCTTAAACTGATCCTACTGTACCAAGGGCAAGTCTCCTTGCTCCATACTTTGATACAGGACTCAGGGTCCTGGGATTCCTGAAGGCAAGATTTATCAGTAAAGACAAGTAAAAACCAGCACAACATCCAGCAACAAATAACAAAGCAGCCTCCCATCTTTTTTTCCTTGTCAATCATTACCAGAAATGGTGTATAAACTGAGGTGAAACTCGGTAGCATGTAGAGGTTAATCTGAAGAAGATACTAATGCAGCTCAGTCCTTCCCAGTGTTCATGTGATTGCCAAATAAATGCTTTTTTACTAGAATAACAGCCTCTTTGACCTATCAAGAATGTTACAACACTAATGTCACAGTTTAGTCTTGTGCATTTTCCTTAGAAGCCTACAAATGCTGTAGAGTCTTGCCTATAAATACTGTAGTGCCTTGCCTATAAATACTGTAGAGTCTTACTTACACAGAAGGCAACTGGGGTCTTCAAATGGCTTCCCTTTAACCATACCTCACCGTAGTATTTGGGGTGCTTCTCAGCGTGTGATAGTAAGTGAAGCAACCAGAAAGGAAAAGATGCAATCTGGATGGTGTTGGATCTATTTCAACATTTTTTTGGTGTGTGTTATATGTAAGAGATCATTTGCATCTGCTCCATCTTTGGCTTTTCTTTTTAAAAAAAGGCTTTTTTTTTTTTTTTTTTTTGGTAGAGGGAGGGTGAGAGGGGAAAGAATTGTTTCTGAATCTTATCAAGAAATAAAATAACACAAAGTACATCTTACGAAAGAAGAGGCATACTGTGCCTTTTTTTCCACTGGCCTACTGCCTAAGGGAAACATTCACTGGCAAATCTAAAACTTGTTCAAAACCCTTTGGAGAAGCAGACTATTATTAAATTATTTATTTTATCTTTGAAGTGTTTCCATTTTTATACTGTTAAGGATTTCTCTGTAAAAGCCGGGGTGCCTGAGAATATTTGGCCTGTAGTGATCTTTGAAACATAAGCCTCTTTTTTTCGTCTCTGTCTTTTCTTCTCCCCCACTCTCTCCCTCCCAGTTTCTTCCCAAAATGAATGAGGATCTGTCTGATGCAGAGAGGCTCTACTCATTGGGGAAATTTAAGGAGATCTTTAGTAGCTGGAAACAACTACAGCCTGGTTTGCACTGTGTTTGCTTAATTATTTTTTTTAAGAGAAACAAACCTGGCAGAATCAGAAAGGGTGGGAGACACATTCAAATGCTCTCAAGCGCTTATTAAAATGTTATGTAATTAAATGTTAAGATCATGCCTGTAGCAGTGTCTTCTGAAAGAACTGTAGTAGCTAGGACTTCTGAAACCAGCACAGGAGAGTAATTCATTTGCAGGATTATCGGCCATTGAGGCGTATGCCATGGGGACCTAATTTAACGGGAGAACTCCCATTGACTTGCGTGGGCTTGGGCAGGGCCTGAGGAGGGCCCTGCTGTTGTTTCCCAATGTGGTCCTTGCAGACTCGGAGGATAAAAATTTGCGTAGCCATATGATGAGCGCAGCGCTTCGTGTTGGGGCGAGGTGTTGGCGTGACCCCGAGGGAGGTAGCAGCAGAGCTGAGCCCTCTGCGGGTGGCGGGTACAGGGCTCGGGAAGGATGCTCTGTTGGATGCTGGATGCGGCACTGCTGCCGGCGGGAGCTGCGCTACTTGAAGACACAGGGACCATCACTGTCTCTGCAGGATTTCTTACTGGATAGAAGAAATAGGGGACACAATATACAGGCTAGTGTGTGAGCCTGGTAGAAATGTGCCTTTTAAAATAGCATTATGGGGCTTTCCTTTCCAGTGGTGGCTTCCCAGTTACCATGAGGAGGGTACCTCTATTAATGCTGCTTCAGGCTCGGGGAGCAGAAAGGGTCTGAGGGTTGGGTGAAATGGATGTAGAGGTGCAGCCTGGGCACCGCGAGCATCTGTGCGTCAGCGGCTCCATCCCTTGGTGTGGGAGGTCCCACGCTGAGAGGGTGGGTTGTGTGGAATTACACTTGTGGAGGAGTTAGGCAGCAAAAAGGATGGGTTCTCCCATCGGTGGGATGAGGATCATGTGTGTAAGGGAGCGTTTCTGTGCAGCTGGGCTAAAGCTGAACTCAGCAGTGAAGAGCTAGCACAGCGGCAACGGGGGGGCTAGGGCAGGTCCCAGTGCAAAGGGGCTGATGAGGCTGCTGGTGCTGCTTTCTGCAGTGGATAACGTGCCAGCTAGTACTAACCCATAACGCTCGATGATCATCGTGGGGGATTCCTAGCTCCCAAGATTACTGGTAGTGAGATGTTTTCCCTTTTAGCTAGCTCTCTGATTGAAGGGCAGAGCTAAAATGCACTGAAAGCCTGTACACAACGCTCCATTTATATTGCTGAACTTTATTCCACAAGGGAGGGCTTCTGTGTTGGTCTGTTTTGTCTTGTGCAACCTCCTTCTTGCTGTCTTAACTGCATATGATGATTAGGTAAATGAGTCTGTTCTTTCCGGTAAGCAACGGGTGTCTTCACTCCTTAGTGCAGTCTGGGTCGCAGTGGATCATCTCACACTTTTTCACTCAGCATATTGCCTGTCATTAGAAATCTGCTCATCTTTCCTTCATTCCTAAGGCCAGTTAAGCGCACATGGCTGCAAATGCCTTCAGGTGCTGCCTCTGCTCCCACACCTCTCCTTTTAGGAAATATTTGAAACTTAACATGCTGAAAGTGCATCTGGTGAAGGGGGACTCTGCTGCCGCAAATTTAAAACCACACTTCCATGATCGCTAGCGTCAGATGTCTGCAATGCCAGACCAGCCACCTCGACAGACCTGAGTCTGAGCAACCACGTATCTGCCCTTCCATGAACTGGCAGGAGTGGGACCGGTTAGAAATTATGCTCCCAGTTGTGGGAAGACCGAACACTTGATCTGGCAAGACAATTCCTGATATGGAATGAATCTGTGACTAGTCCTGAACAACTAGTCAGCCCCTCCCTGACCGATGCTGTACGCCACGTGGTCTTTTAGATCCAGCCCTTTGACCTCAAAGCCAGAAGTGGTGTGTCATCAAACTGGGGCTTAAGCTTGCTGCAGGATCCATATTATGATGGGAAAGCACAAGGCTGTAATGCCAGGCTGTCCACTTTATAATTTTTGCAAAATAACTTAAGTGAGTGCAAATAATGATTGTGGGACCCAGAAGCAATATAAAAATATTAATAATTGAGACGTTTGTGTTATTCTGGGTAGCCAGAACAACAGGCCAGCTTGTGGTTCCAGGGAAATCAGTGGAAGCCAGTGAAGCCACATTTCAGCCCTCAAAAATGCCAAGTTTGGAAGGGCCCCACTAAAATCAAGGGAATTGTGTGTGCCTGGGAGTGTCCCTGAGGCAACTGCTTCTGCTAGACTGAAGGGTTTGCAGAACAGGGTACAAGGAGAGAAGGAAAGCCATTTTCCTTGTGTACAACATAAAAATCAGATCCAATAAACATTATTTTTATGTCCCCTGAATAGCATTAGGGTTTTTTTCAGGCTTTTAACATTTTAATCTACTACTTGCAAAGCCCTACACTCTAGCTCCCTCTTAGCAGATGGAAATTGGAGGAAAAAAAAAAAAAAGACTGTATGTGCTGGCATATCCATATGGCATTCAAGTGAGAAATCACTTGGAACACGGGGCCTCGTGTGGGGTCACAGCCTCCATACGTTCTTTGATGGGTGCAAAGGGTCCTGAAACTTGTTGCTGCTGTAACAGCGGGGGAATGGGGTTGGTATAGCACAGGCTGAAAATCCCTGACAGAGAAGGAGGGGAAGACAAGAGATATGAACAACCCCCCAGGTGTTTAGTTACCTGTCTGCCCCTGAAATCTCAGGCACAGTTGAGAAGCCAGGCCTGAGTGCTTTTGAATGATTTGCAGCCTCTTGCTATAAAACGATAATTACATCAGAGCAAATATATGCCAGCTTTATCATGCATAATAAACTCCATCTGAGCAAAACCCTCTCCGGCATGGAGGATCTGCAGAGGATGCTGCGTGCCATGCGGGGAGGGTTTAAGGGATATAGGAGCCTCGTGTGGGCTTTCTGCCTTACTAGAAGGACATGTGAGGACTGCACATGCTACAGCAGGAGCACGAGTGGATAAAATGGATGTCCGTGCGCTGTTCTGAGTGGCTCAGTAGTCTGCTCGAGTCGTCTGAGCAGCTACTCGAATGCCAAAGACTGACTTTGAGCAGGGTCTTTTCTCTTATCCCCTGCATTATCTAAACCTGTTCTGGAGTCATCTGGTACATCCATCTTTGGCTTCTTATTGACTTCAGCAGGTTTGGCATCAGCTCTGTGTACACGTGTATCTGTCTCTGTAATTCTCCTAGCTGTTTACATATCTGTCTTATGTATTTATTTTCCCTAGTACCCACCACTGCAATATATAAGGCAGGAATCATCCTCCACAATGCCAATTTCTTTTGGCTTCTTTCCTGTGTGTGTTTGGCTTTGCACTTTTCCTCTAAAGTTACGGCTGGGATTCTCAGTTATTCTACAATGTTGCTCTAACTCTGCTCACATGAAGGGTCTACCGCCAGCTTCAATGGGAGCAGGCTCAGAGCCGAGCTGCGTTTCTCTGGGTATCCTGCCCTATGTGTACAACAGAAATACCCTGGAGTTGCAGCGTATCCTCTGACAAAAAAAAAGGTAGTGGACCATGACTTTCCCAGAAAATCAGAAGGGCTTCAGTGACCCTGCAGATCCTTTCCCACCTGGCCAGGCTTAAATGTCAGTTCTTGCATCTCTAATTAGGAGTTAAAATAGCTGAGATGGATATATTTTTTGGGGAACAGAATATCATGTACAAAAGGGAAACTAGCTGTATTCCAAACTTCATTCAGAATCATATCCACAGCCCCAAATTCCCATCTATATAAGTGAAGGGACCAATCCACGTGTTCATGTTCAGAGTGCCAAGAGGAGCCTGCAGAGAAGTCACAGGACTGCAGCACTCACAGACCTCAGGATCCTCCGAGGCCAGCTCTGGTTAGCCCGTGTTCAGCCTCTTGCCAGCCGGTTGCTGTGATCCTTCCCAAGCTCCTTTGCCGGGAAAACCAGACAACCGATGCTCCAAAAGCCACTGAAGCAATGGGGAGTCTTGGGCTGAAATCCAACTCTGCGCAACACTTTCATCTAACCAGTGCTAGTGATTCAGCTCCAGGATGACAGATAGAGATTAGCTTTGTGCCCCTCGGAGCTCTTTCCCGAAAAGCTGCTAGTTTATATATGCCCTTATATTAAAGACTAATCTTAGTTACAAGCTCTGACACGGACTTCTCATTAGTAACCACCTATGAACTTGAACTGCTTCAGGTCAAGTTGGTTGTTACTTCTAATTTTTCAAAAGGAAAGAGCTTTGTGGAATATCACCCTTCTCTTCATTTCTTTGCTTGTGCCTGCCCGGCCCTTGGAGAGCCTTACAAGAGGTGTGCACCTGTGAGGATGTGTTCTTGTAGCAACGAAACAAAAGGCAACCGAATCCAAATGCAGCTAACGCTTGTTAATCTATTGGAAGTCCAAAGAGCCGGTCATTACGTATGGACAGCTTTATATCAGACATAAGTATTGCTTGGCATGGGTCCTTCTTTAATTGCATTATACAAACATAACAGAAAATTGACCCAAAGGGGGAAAACAATTTTATCCTTAGAACACTCTTCTGACTAAGTACAGAGCTTTTAATTAAATTCCCTATACAAAGTGACTGCCTGTCTCTCATGTTGAGCCTAATTGATATCAAAGCCATCCTTAAAATCAATACTTTTTTCTGGAAAAAAGAGCAAATACCCTCTCCACCCCAACTGAATTCAATAAATAATTTGATAGTACTTGACTCCTAACTGTAATCTTTGTCTCATTTGAGCAGAATATAAAGTGAAAATTTGTCCCCACCGCCCCCCAGCATTCCCATTGCATCACAAATCAGGCGCCACAAAATGTCAGTATTCCTCCTCAGCAGGTCTGCTGTTTCCATTTATTTCAGCGAACCACGCTGAGCAAGGCAGGAATTCGAAATCTTCAAGTGGCAACACATTTATGCGCCTTTTGTTACCTATTTTATATTTTTCACTTATTTATGATTACGGTTGCAATTGGATCCCATTAGAAGTCTCAGTAAGATCAAAGGCTTGTTAGAGCAGGCAGTAGACAAACCCATGCTCTTTCAAGCCTGCTCAGGAGGGTTTGCAGCGTACCGTACCCCTGCTGCAAACCCGTAAGCAGGCGCTTAACTCTGCTCCTAGGAAAAAAGGCATGCAGGTCCCTGCAAGACGGGGCCCCGCTTTGATAAGACAAACACACAAATCAAAGGAGCAGGCCTCGTTCGTTACCTTTGCTTTCTAAACAGTCTCCTTCATCCGTCCTTCTTGCTTTGTTCAGGAACCCTGTCAATCTATCTCGTCGGAGCTGGCAAGAGAGTTGGTCCTCTTTGCCAGGAGCAGCTTAGAAAACTGAAGGAAAAGAGCAAGAAAAAAAAAATGAAGATAAACATTAGGGTGGTTGTGTTTTGGTTTGGGTTTTTTTTTCAGTTATTCAGCCACATTTAGTGAGGCAGCGAGCTGAAAGTCTGGCATTGGTTACTGCCCCACCAAAAAGCTGGTCTGACCGTAAGTCAAAGCAGAGTTAGCGTGTGCAGTCCTTTTGCATCGCCTGCTCCTGATAAAAGCAGGAATAATCTCTGCAGAGACCACTGCCTGGCGAGGGAGCACGGACTTGAAAGCTTCAGTTTCTGCTCTGTAATGTCTCTCTGTTGATATTGGCCCTTGGGGACTCTTGCTACAAGCACAATTTTCTTTCAAGAGCATATGCTAACTGTGGCATTAGGAGTGTATTTATGATCTCTCGCTGACTGTGGCAGGTGAGATTGGGAGGGAAGCGATACTGAATCTGCAGACAGACCACACTCATAAAGCATGATTTTGTGCTTCCCGGGCACTGTGACACCCTGAAGCACGAGGGATTAGCATAAAGAGAAACCTGCCTCGGCACCACTGGAATAAAAATTCATCCGCGATTTAGGTAGCTGAGCCAGCTCCGTGGATCTCGCAACGTGCTTGTGCACTGGGATAACGACCCGAGACCTGTTTTTTGTAGGCAACCAGCAAAGCCGTCTGCTGTCCTGGGCTTTGGGAAAGAGGAGAGGCTGGGGGAAGGCTGGGGGCATGGAAGGATGATGCTGTTTTACCACATTATGCCTGGTCCTTTATTCCAAAAAGCATCATTCATTTAGTCCTGAAAATTATTTAGCTGCCAGAGTACTCCTGTGCCTTCACAGCTTCTATGCGGTCCAAAAATCTAGTGGTTGCAGAAAGAGGTACCAGCCAATTAGCCCTCCTAGAAGGTCACCTTTTGGGGGATTTCTCATCGGGGTCTGCATCCCACAGTCCTTTTAAAGTTCTGTTGCTGGCTTCGGCAGATGGATGTGGCCGGATCACCGTGCACACCGTGCGTTTGCGCACGCCGAAGTCGCATCCTCAGCTGGGACTGCGGCTGGCGGCGGGGAGCTGCGCCAGCGCCCGCCGCGGAGCACAGAAGGCCCTTGTAGACGGCGTGCGTTCAAGTACACCACCGTTTCTCACCTAACATAAACCTGTTTCAGCTACACGCAATGCAAATAAAATATTTAGCAGAGGCTGGCCGTACATCTGAATGCCAGAGGAAAGTGAGAAGGGCTGGAAATAAATACTGACGTGAAGGTGCCAAGGCTCAGGGTAAGTCAGGTGTATGTGTCGCTGTTTTATAGGCTCTGCTAAGCGATCAGAGCCTGACTCTGCTCCCAGCTGCCGTGATGTAAATCTGGAATATCTCTGCCGATGTCAGAGTTACACCACCCCAAAACTGGTGCGTGTGAGCCTCTGTCCAGTGGGGCTGAGCATTTCAGTGCAGCCAGGAAGACCCAGACCTCCCTTCCTATTAATATTTACGCAGGACTCCTTAGGCGTCTTTGGAAGAGTCACCATAAATTTCTGTCGCTGTAGGGAGGGCCCTGAAACAACCATTTGCAGACAGTTATTATCATTATTAGAGATGGTAATTGAATTAGTAGTTATTTCATTATTATTATTATTATTATTATTGTAATAAATAGTTCTTGCCCTCCTTGGTCCTGCAAAATGCAGCCTGAGGAAATCCCAGTAAAAGGAAAGAGCTCCATTTGGAGACAGCTATTAGAAAAGCACTGCAGTGAAGGAGGAACCGGAGGAAATGTCCGTACCCACCCAGAAGGCAACTTCTGCACACTCTAAAATATTGCAGAAGATGCCACTTCCAGGGCTGTGTTTTGGTTCAGGGAGGGGTTACACTGGGAGCGGAAATTGTTGATTTATATATATGTATATGTATTGGATTTTGCTTCATTAAATGTATGGCATAGAGGCCCCCAGTGTAACTGATTAACTTCACCATGGGTAAGTTGCTTTGAGTTATGAGAAACATTTATTTACTGATGGAGGCTGTGTGGTGACAACACAGCCTGTGAGGCAAAGCAGGTGGAAGGAAGGGTCCGCCTTGGCCAGTCTTTAACGCGAGCCCAAGAGATAAGTGTTTCCAACACAGCATGCCAAAGCGATGCAGGGAGATTTGTCTCCTACCCAAGCTAATGATGGAGCCATGTCACCATATGTGTGGTTAGTTTCCAGCAGCTCCTCACTTTTTCAGCGCGAATGGAGGATGACAGATTGTATATTAGACAAATTACTCTTCTCTCGAAAGCAGCAGTCACAGTGATATCCAAGAGCCTTCTTCACTCTCTCTTCACTGAACAATTTCTGCACCATCATTCAAAGCTCTTTGCAATAAAAAGGTGGTTGGTAAGCAAGAATTACAGCGCAGCTCCTTAGCTCCCAGCCAGCGCTTCCCGAGGCTATGCCCGTACCAGCGACCGCAGCCGGCTGCCGTCCATCCTCTGATCTTCCTGCCAACTGGCATGGCCCTGCTGGCACCCACATGGACAAACCCTCTTCTTCTGAAAAAACAGGGTGGCCACATCCCAGCTGCCCACTGAGAGCAGCCCTGCCGGCTCCAGCCAAATCCGCGCCGGGGAGGATGCTGGCGGGGACAGTGCCGACGTCGCCTGGCTGGGGCTCGAGCCAGGCTGTGGACCTGTGTCCACCCTGGGATGGGTGGCAGGGGGGTCTCCAGGCATAGCAGGGTGGATTGATTCCCTGACCTTGGGGCTGCTCCCAGGAAAGTCTCCGAAGAAGCAGATCCATCAGCATTGTGGGAAGGAGATGGGGAATTGACGTCCTCAGGGGAAGCTTTAGGGGTTGCCTCAAACAATTAATTCAGTAGTTGCCTTGAGGGCAAAAACTGGAAGGCAAATATGCCCTTAAAAACATCATGTCCCTGGGCACACTTCGGTAGAGATGAACTTTTTTTCACCGTGTTTGCAGCTTTCAGAGACAGATGGCGATTCCCCTTGCAAGCTCAAACTTTTAAGGCATTTCTGATATTAAAGACTCATCTCAGTTACCAGTTGAACCCCGAGTTCCCACTGGTCATTGCCTAAGGATACTGCGTGTAGGGCCACCCAGCTGGTGATGACAACTGGTCTGTAAAGAAGTACCCTCTTGGCCTACCTTCCTTTGAGGACAAACCTGTAGATCCCATCAGCCACACGTTGTCAGGGCTCCGGTGCCCCACGTTACCCTCCGTTTGTCTGCGTTCGCTTTTGCCTCGCATCACCCACCTTCTGGCACATCTTCCAGGCACGACCCGAATCACAGGCCTAATTCTTGGGTTTGTTCTTTGACTATCACTTCTGCCCTTCTCTTTGCCCGCTCCTCAAACCCCTGCTGCTGCTCTCTGCCTCCAGGACATCACGGTGGATAGTGCATTGCCCTCTGATGGATAGATTTCACACTGAGCTGCTCCACCGACCAGAACTGTTGGTAGGATCCTTTGACCCACTAACGAGGCAGGAGACTTGTTATCCACATCCAGGCCACTTTCTATCCCCTGCTTCCCTTGAATCAAAATAAAATACTTTTTTTTTTTTAATAGCACAGACATTGGACTGAATGTTGCAGCTATTTTTAAGAAGAGGCAGAGGAAATCTGCGCCAGTATGAACCTTGGTTCCTTCATGTCCATGAATGCTTTAATTGGCTTCAGAGTTAGGAAAGCATTAACAAAGCTGATTCCTGTGATTCCACGCATCTGGATTTCAGGGTGGTTTTTTTTTTAGCTTGCCTAATCCTGCTTAAAGTCTTAAGATTTATTTGTATGTTTATAAGATGCTGCTTTTCTCATTATATGTACATTATAGTCACCACTAAAATAACACAAACAAAAGGAAAAACAGAATGGACTTGCAAGCGGCTGATAATTAATTACGGAGAACTTTTGAAAGGGTGGCTTAGCATCTTAAGCAATTCCTTTTGCTGCCAGATACATGGGCTTGTTTTATAAACTACAATCAATCTGCCATTGGGGGGAAAACTGCAAAATGAACTTAGTCATCTGAGCTCTTTTTCAGTTTCAAAAACTGAAAGGCTTTGGAGTATAAAGTACCCTCTTCTTTTAATGTCAGTAAATAAGTTGATCTGTTTATATGGTTTTCGATACAAGTAAACTGCTTGCCATTTAAACAAGTTCAATCAGCTGTGAAAATTGACATTTTTAACCATAAAATCGGACTTCATCCTACCATGATATTAAATATTAAGGAATCATTTAAAGGACAGTATACATTTCAGAAACCTGCCTGGAGAGATGAATGCCAATTTCTGCCATTCACAAATAACGTACAAAAAAACGGCCCCTTGGCTTGAGCCCTGCTGCTCTGTAAAAGCCGCTTTACAGACTTATTCCAACATGGTAAATCGTTGCTCTGAGAAGACATTCAAGCTTCACATTCAGCCCTCGCGTGGCAAAAACACATCCTCAAAGAGGAATGGCCAGTGGGGACGGATGGAAAAAGGGCATCGTCCGCTGGTGCTCTCCCCGGTGATGGCATGCCCGGGTCTGCGGGAGGCTGCGGCAGGGCTCAGCATCCTCCGGCCCCTGGAGCCTGGGGCTTTGCGAGCCTGGGAGGCATCTGCCCGGCCGTACCCTGCCCGTGGAGGCGAGCAGAGGGATTTCCAGCTCCCCGCGCTCATACGCATGGCCGCGCTCACAAGCGGCACCTGGGAATGGGACATTCCTACTATCATCGAGACTTCAGGAGGTCTGCACATACTCCTCTGGCCCCTGCCGCCTTCTTTTTCTTTTCCTTCCTTTTTTCTCCTGCTTCTATCCAATTCTGGGGACAAAATAACCCGCGCTGCTTCTGACCGGGCTTACAACGGATGCGGCTCTTCACAGCTCAACACCCCTGATGTTCTGCCTGTGCCAAAGGGGTCTCATTGTGTAAGGGGTTTCCTTCTGAATAGGACAAAGCAAAACAGCGAAGCAGTGGGATTACTGGGCTGCTGAAGGGAGACAATGGGGAAACAAAACTCAGGCCGGAGAGACATTTATTTTTCGGAGGGGCATGGCTGCCCTTACACAATCCCTTTCAAAGCGCTGTGAAGTTTCTCTAACACAATCCAGTCCTGCAGCCAGGCAGAAATCCAGCGCGTTCAAAACCTTTTCATTCCATCTTTAATTTAAAAAATGTGCACCCATTTACTGCCACGAACTGCAGGGGTATTAAGGTATAGCAAGATCTAACAACAGGCTTTGGGGTTTCTCTGCTTGAGCACCTCTGGACATTTCAAGCACTGAATGATGACAGTCCTTTCCGTGCTGACTAGTCGATGTGCAAATCCAAGTGGGTGCAGGTTTCGGTGATCTGCTGCCTGCTGACCGAGCGTATCCCTGTCGTTCCCTGTCCCATACCGGCTCGCTTTTGGCTTCCATCCTGAATTTTAGCTCTAAGTCCCCCAAACGGCCTGAGGCTTTTCTGCTTGGGGGCAAGGAGAAGGGGCAGCCCTCTCTTTGTGGCCACGGTAGTGATCTGCATCCGCGGTGGGGTGCGACTGAAAAGGAGGTGTTAATTCTGGGGGTGCTGGGGGTGCTGGTAGGGTCAGGGTTTGCTCCTTGTTGGGGATTCAGGCCGTGACTGTGGAACTTTCCCTTGTAGAAATTTTCTCTGGAGCCCTTCCAATGCTGGAAGTTGACCTTACCCATACAGGACCACTCAATGCTGTCTCACTTCTCACAGGTGCTGGGTATGAGCCCCCCAGATCAGCCTAAGGAATTAATTTCCTCTCAGCTTCCTACATGCCAAGCTGCGACTCTCTCCATGCCCTGGGAATACTGGGAAAAATGCTGGAGAGAGAGCACTAACGCATCCCACGGGGCCTCTTGCTATAGGGCTAGCTCTTGGTACTCCTTTGTTCCCCTACAAAAGCATGTGGGATGGGGAGAAACCAGTCCCATCGTAAGTAAACAAATGCGCTGAGTTAAATTTTTTAAATGGAGTCATAAATAAAGAACTATCATTGGAGAAGTCCCTAAAGACACTGTTTTTGCTATTTTTTTTAATGTTGGCAGCTTCAGCAACTTTTACAGAGATGTCAGAGTAAATAGCCTGCGATCCTACAGCATCTTATAAAAGTCTTTAACAACAAGAAGATTTTTATGCTTTCATATTAGATGAGTTCCTAATAGACATTCTGTTCATGTCTCCTTATTTTATGTTGTGTAGAAAAAAATAATAATCCCTGTCTGCAGCATATCTTAAAATGTACATCTTTAGCAATTTCTGACTTAAGGAAGAAAGAACTAGACGCCTTTTGGACAGAAGATGATCAGAGTTTTCTGGGATTTGGAACATCCCGTAGCTTCTGCACCAGCCATAAAGGGGGAGGGAGAGGAAGAAATGTTTATTCTGTTTAACTTAACAAACAGAAATTTAAGTGAGACTTAATCACACTGTGCAGGAAAATTTCCTGATACACTATTAGAAGGCTCTTTCATCTTGCAGATTAAAGGCTACCTGGGGAAGCTGTTGCACAGTGAAGTAAAGGGTGCATTAACTCTCCTGGCTCAGTAAGTACAAGGTGGGCCATTTCACTTTCAAAGTGGAGCAAATTTTCTCTCATGAGGAGAGTTACTACAAGGAGCATTAGTACACTGTGCTATATGTTTACAACTTGCATTTGGGATAGGATTGATTTCCCCCCCTAGAAGAGATCAAAACCATGATGAGACGCAGTAGCTGAAAGCTGAATCTCTCAAATTTCAACCTAAAAATGAGCATACACTCTTATCCATAGGCATATTTAGCTCCTGGAACAACTTACCTAAATTCCCCGTCATCTGACAGCTTTAAATCAAGTCTGGATATGTTCCTAGAAAATATACTCTAAGTGAGCTGAAAGTCTAGAGCCTGATGCACGATTCCCGGAGGGAGGGTCTACAGCCTACATTAGGAAGGAGGTGAGACCAAGTGAGCAGAATGGTCTTAGAGCTGCTGAAGCCAATGAACAACATGTCCCACACCACTCTGAACCAACTGCATCTGCCTGCAGCGTGAGCACCTTTAATAAATCATGGTTTTTTCCTTTCTGTATCAATCACTTGTTTCAACTCTGGAGCTTTCTCAAAGGGAATGTTATAGGGGCCCCAAACCTCTACCCATGCCTGAAGTGCAAACATGATGACAGGGTTTTAAAACATGGAGCTGGTTTTATTAAAGTCTCCTTTCTTCCTCATGCCTGGAACTCATCCCTAAAACCTTCAGGATCCATCCTTTTCTAAATATACTTCCAAGGTGACAGATAGGGTGAAGCCCACCCAAACTACCTTTGGAGTTGTCTACATTGCTGATGTCCACCCAACCCAGTCATTATGTACAGTGGAAGGAGAGAAAAAAGCCTTTGGAAAGAGTGACTCTTCTGGCCAACATTAGGGTGAGGTGAAGAGTGCCCTGGACTTCCTCGGCTCTGCCAACCAGATTGGTGATAAGCTTGGATAGATTTAGAGCCGAGATGGTGTTGCTTGTATCTTGAAACAGTTTTCAAAGCAGAATTTCGGGCAGCCAACTTGGAAGGGGGAGGTGGTGGTGACAATTTTTTATTAGACCTACTGATACCTCTAGGGGAAACCTCAGATAAGCTTCTCAGAGCTGTGTTCCTTCACCAGGCCTGGCAAGAAACAGTAGGCTCCAAGGTAAATACATGTTAGCTGCAGCTGCTAATCCAGTTCTCTGCACAGGTCCAGCTTGAAGGCTCGGTGCTGAGGGCTGTCAAGAGGCACCCACCTCCTAGGAGCACAGTGCCCTGCAACTGCAGGAGCTGTGCTGGCTGTGTATGGGCAACTCGAGCCTTGCCTGTAGTACCAGCTACCTCCAGTCCTCTCTGAAAACTGGCTTTCTCTTTTTCCTTTCCACGTGTAAACCATCATCAGAAGCTCAGTGTTTCCTTTCATGCTGTAAATAGCCAGCCTGCTAGTGCCATGACTGTGTTTGGCCTATATACTTTTTAAACATTGCTCTCGTTATTCTCTTTATTTCAGGCTATTATCAAATCACCGCGAACTCACGACGGAGATAGACACAACACTTTACAATGAGGTAGGAATCATTCAAGCTACAATTGCATCTAGTTTTGCTGCAAAGGTATGCCCTTTGTACTGTCTGGACGCGGATAACCTTGGAGATTTTGTTAAGGCAGAGTGGAAGTTTGGAAGGATAAAGAGTGTCTGTACCAAATCTGGAGATGTGACTGTAACTGAGACGGAGGCCTAACTAGCGTGGGCAGACCACCACGCTCCTGTGGGTACTGTAAACTTGATTCAAGCTACTGCACCGATGTGGTGCTGCACAGTGCTGTACAGTGAAGCCAGACTATTCAGGAGTAGATCGGGCACCTCACATTACATCATACGTCCATACTATAGTGTTTATAAGACTACCTAAAGAGGACTAAGACCGAGCCAAAGGAATGGCATCCCACAAGTCAGGATAATTTCTTAACAAGCAAATCTCTTACACTATGGAATGATTTCCAGTGGCAGCTCTATTGCTTGGGATATTTAAATTTAAATCTAGAAACAAAAAAAATCAGCAATAGGATACGACCAGCCAAAAGGCATCCTCCGGCTCCACTTCCATTGAAACCATGAACGGAAAAATGGGAATGGATTTACCATCCTGAGCAATTCTGAGGCCATTCCTGGCAGATGGCACTGGACCCGATCTGCAAGACTCTACCCAGACATCACCCTCCCTACTCCACTACGGGACGTTAGCTTATGACTGCTACCAGCTGGTAAGTGAGCCACTTTTCTCAAGCAAGGTGAATGAAGTTGTTCAAATCTTCTGCTGAGCCAAGAGGAAGTCATTGTTCCAGCAGGATGCAACAAGGGATGCTTTAGATTATTCCGTGCATATATCTGTGTTGGCCCTGCTACTACGGCATCCAAGGGCGCTTCAGCATTACGAGGGTTTTTTAGGCAAACAGCAGGGTAATAGGTAGGTTTTATTAAGTGCTTCTAAAATCTCTGCAGACAAATTTAATTCTTTAGTGCACAGAGCTTCAAGAATTATCTTGGTGGTTATTGTGTCTTTGAAGTGCGGAACAGCCTGGATACCAAATGCAAAAAGGCAAGTACCAACTGGAAGTAGATGGAATTAGGGTTGCTTAGTTGTGTGGAGATGTGAAGTGAGGCTGGGTTCAGACAAGGATCTTGTTGTCGGATTGTGTTTTTCTTGTTTACACGGTTCTGCATTACCTCTTTCTGATCCAGCAAATCTCTTGTAGCTAAGCCACATGTGCACGTGCTTATAATAATCGGTAAAAACAGAATTGAGAGAGTTCAGCAGTAACTGAGGGCACCGATATCGCTTGACCACTCCTAGAACTGCTGTATCTGAGGAATATGCAGCTGGAGCAATACACTGGGGACCCATCTTACATTCCTTGGACAAAGCAATTGTTATATATCTTAAGCCTAGAAGTTACAGTCTGCCGATCATGGCAACTCCAGTGGGTCTATAAAATCACAGATCTTCTTAAAACAGAGGAGGGCCTTTGAAGAAAGCAGAAGCAAATAGCCTGAACATGAGTTGACTTCCTGATGTGTCTCCCTCCTGTTTATCAGGGCCCACACCCTGTCTCATTCCCTTTATGCTCTTTATAGATCAAATGGCTGAATAGCTACTGTGAGTAAATCTGTCATTACGGCCTTACTTAGCATTCAGACCAACTTTCCTGTTGGATGCAACTTGTGGAATCCTAACTTTGCAGGCCTAAGACATCTTGCGTAATTTGTGTTCATATGAACAGAAGCTTGTGCATTTTGAAATGTTACAATCAAATAATCCCATCTGTACTTGGGAGTCTGTAGCAGGCTGACTTACAGTTGCCTTTTTGCGGTGATTATGGAACTTCCTTGGTAGGAGGCATTTCGGCTGAGCTAAACCTCAGTCCTCGCAGCTTTCGCTTTTCTCGCAAGATGAGATTTGTAAACCCAGTGGAAAATTCTGCATTTTGCATTTTAACGATCTCTAGGAAGATTGACCACTTCGTGACAGTATCTCCTACCTTCTTCAAAACATCTCCAATCTCCTATACTTCAAAATCCCTGTGAGCTTCCAAGGTGACAGGAAGATATTTTTATCTCTAGCCTTCCCCTGACTTTGGGGCATTGCAATTTTTTCATTAAGTACAGTGAAGACCCGGAGAAGATTGCTCTCATCTTCCAGTTCGAGCTTTGCCCATTCTCCTGATAACGAAATACACTGTTGCCTGGTTTCTCCCTGCACAGCATTTTTGGCCGTAGCAGGACACAACGAAGTCTTCATCAACATGAGCAATTAAAATAACATTTCCCTGCTGCTTATTTGTACTGTATTTTGAAAGTATAGGCAAAGATTTTTTTACAAACTGGATTTCCAAGGATCTGGGTTTGAGGTCTGAGTACAGGTAAATACGGGTTTCCTAAATGCCAGTCTCCTCCTCCTGTCACTGGTGAGGGTTGCTTAGCATTTCTGAAAAATCAGATCCACTGCTAAAATGTGCTGCCAGACAGAATTTGATATCTATTGTTAAAGTTCATTAGACTGAAGCCAAAAAAAAAATCCCCGTCTGGTTTGGTGCAAAGCTCTTTTTCCCCTGAGTGCCTTTGGCTACGAATTCTGCATATTCTAATTTTAAAGTATCATTCATTTTCTATTTGGTGATAAATGCTTTCCTGCGTAAGAGTCTTTTGATTGCTCTGCTAATTAAAGTGGATAGTTTCCTTTTATGTTAGGTGACTGGGCTGCTGGGTAACTGCAGTTTGCAGGGAACAGCCAAGGTTACGTGGCAATGTTTATTACCTTCACTCTCATCACCAACGGGTACATGTTCCGGAGCTCCAAATTCTCAATAAGAAAATGAATTAAGAAAATGAGGAATTTGTCATTTTGGATGCTTTTTGGTCCCCCTTTCCTAGGAATGGCTTTTTATGCATTTACTCTCCCAGATTCATTACACTGTGAAAAAGTTTTGATGACTTAAAGGGCACCGAGACAGAAGTAGGAATGGAACTTCCATATTGTTCCTTTTTTTCCCCTCTGAGCCTGTTTTGGTCAGCATAGATATTTGTGATAGTGGCACATGAATGTGTGCTGGGCAACTCTCTCTTTTTGTGGATGTTTTTTTAATTGCCAAATGACGCTGTGCCTTCACTTCTGCAAAAATGATCTGAACTGCTCTGGCAAGAGCAGGGGACTTGATCTGAAATATTAGAGAAAACCATGGCCAGTCAGGGCAATCTTTTCAGAGGAAAGCCCCTGCGGGTGGAGATCTAGCTACCACCCCGGGGACCGTTGTTCCTCCAGGCTGGACTTCTCCTGTGATGGATACCAGTGACAAGCTACCAAAGAAGGGCCTCCACATACCTCAAGTGAGTATCTGACAAAGGGCACTACTATAAGCAAAGAGAACTGCTATATAAGCAAAACTCTTTGAGTGAACGGGACTTACAGAAGCATAACAGAAGCTCAAGGGGAAGATGTGGAAGTTTTGGGGTGTCTCTGGAAGGATGCTACTCACATCTTCAGGATGCTTCTGCCTGTAGGCACGTGTTCCTGCAGGTCTGTAACTATCATGGTGCATCTGTGTCAAGGGCGCACATGGCTTACAAGTGCTGTTAAAACGTGACATTAGGATCTTTAGCTCTTTTCACACTGTCAAGGTGACCAGGAGCTCTGCTGATTGTATGTAAGTTTTTTTGGTGAGGGGGAATCATAGAATCATAGAATCGTTTTGGTTGGAAGAGACATCCAAGATCATCGGGTCCAACCATTAACCTATCACTACCAAGTCCACCACTAAATCATGTCCCTTAGCGCCACATCTACACGTCTTTTAAATCCCTCCAGGGATGGGGACTCCACCACCTCCCTGGGCAGCCTGTTCCAGTGCCCGATAACCCTTTTGGTGAAGAAATGTTTCCGAATATCCAATCTAAACCTCCCCTGGAGCAACTTGAGGCCATTTCCCCTTGTCCTGTCATCTGTTGCTTGGGAGAAGAGACCGACCTCACCTCCCTCCAACCTCCTTTCAGGGAGTTGTAGATAGCGATAAGGTCTCTCCTCAGCCTCCTTTTCTCCAGGCTAAACAACCCCGGTTCCCTCAGCCAGTCCTCACAGGACTTGTGCTCTAGACCCTTCACCATCTTTGTTGACCTTCTCTGGACACGTTCCAGCACCTCAATGTCTTTCTTGGAGTGAGGGCCCAAAACTGAACACAGCACTCAAAGGTTTCTGTTGTTTCTGAAGTCTACGGAAGCTGATCTTCAGAGCTCACATGGAGCAAGAAGGGGTACAAGCCTTAAAGGCCACCTTCAGAGGTAGTGTCTAAAGGGACCTTAAACTCAACAGGATCAAAACTCATGGACCACAGTCTGGGTTTAATATAACATCATGATGACAGTTCTCAGGGAAGCTCTGCCAACTGTCTTACTTCAAGTGAAATTTGGAGATATCTGGAGACCTAGTCTGACTGCTCTTCTCTGAATGCTAAATATCCCTTTCAGACCCCAGTTTCCCCTGTCCTGAGTAGTGGCAGAAATCGTGAGCCTTGCAGGTCACATCAGCGAGGGAAAGCAACCATGGATGCACCATCTGTGTACAGGGTAACTTGTTTCAGTCAGACCCCTGAAGCAGCAGGAACCATAAACTGAAACCCGTATAACACCATTTTCAGACTCCACAGGAACAGAGCAAACCCAAACTGAAACTCTTCAATCTTGAATGCTTTGATCCTCACAGGACTCTACATAACCTGAGCTGGGAGCATTTAAATCATCCTCCCAAACAGAACAGACATTTGAGGTTAAGAAGAGCTTCGAAGGCAACATGTGCTGAGACCTCCTTAAGCGTGTCTGCTGGGTATCATGTGAGGGGAAAAAAAGTGAAAAAAAAAAAAAAAAAGCCCTGTTATTGGAGACTTAGGTCTCTGACTGTCCTGGTTAAGGTGCTGGGGTGCAAGCTGAGATCAGTCCTACCCCACGTGCAACCTTCCCCTTTGTACCTACAGCAGCAGCCTCCATGGCACGCTGCATTAGTTACACAGATACACTGTGCACACTACTTTTACTCATCTATAGTAACCAGGATTTTCCTTTTATAACCCAGACAGTACATATTGTCTATATGATTTCCCCAGAACCGTCCCTCCTGTTGTCTCTGAGGCAGAGCCACTGGGTGAATCACCAGCAAGATTAAAGAAGCAAGATTCTTCATTTCCGCAGATGTGCCCCTTCCTTATAAACAGTAACAGGAACGAAGAGCCCAGACCTTAGGAAGCCGCGCAGCGCAGCCTCCCGGGTCTTGTTTACACAGCATTTCCCATTTCTGGGAGCTGGTGACCTGTAAGAAAGCCATCACCTCCACCTGCAGAGATGCTCCTGTCTGGAAAGCAGAGCACGCTTAAACAAGGGGAATCATGGCTTTCTTAGTCCATGTTTTGTATTTGCATTTGCAGTGACAGATGGGCATTGTCACATCTTCAAAGCCGGGGCAGTCTCAGGTGGGCGCCTTTGAAACTCCCCTCCTTACACTTCAGCGGCTGGATCCCAGGATTTTGCCTTTGGACCATCTCTACCCAGCAGCCGCGTTGCCGTTGCTGAACAGTGACTCTGACTTTTGCTACCCTGTTCTGAAACCTCCCTCAAAACGTGGAGGGAACCAGGGGAAAAAAGACACCGCAACAGACGGGCGAGTCTAACACTCGGCCGCTCCGGCGGTAATGGCTGTAACAAGTTGTCATTCATTACCAGGCAGCCTTACATGTGAAACAAATGTTGTTCACCTTCCAGGTATCCTCTTGCGGGCACGATGCTGACTGCCCTGCGGAGGTTAATTGGCTATTTAGAAGTGCCGCTTTAGGGTAACGCGCTGCTAATAGGTAGCCAGCAGGTCCTGAAAAATAAATATTCAGCCAAATAATTCTAGAAAGCAGAATTTCTCTGGATGTTATGGAGTCATCATGAATCCTCCTAATAATGCATTTTAAGCCTGGCTGCATTGGCTCACTGCAATCATAATTCCAGAGCACCCGTAGAGCTGATGTGGATCTGGGGAGTTGTTTAACAGATGGTTTCTTTCAGAAGCTGGATAAGAAGAGCTGCCGTTTAGATACAGGAGAAGCAGCTGTGCGAGGATTTTTTGAGTGTTCAGGTAGCCTTCCAGCTCAGCACATCTCTGGATTTAGTCGCTAAGCCTGACTGAGTGAAGGTAATGGTTAAGATGGAATTATATAGGTCCAGGAACAGTACAACTTGTCTTAGGCAGAAGATCTCTGACTTTAGGAAGAGGATAGGCTACAGTAACAGGGTATGGAGGGCTCCTTTAAGTCTGAGGCAGCAAGGTTAGGCACGGGAGAAGAGACTCGGGCCAAAAGTCTGCCACAGAGATGTAGATTAGAGGCAGCTGCAGACTCTGGGGACAGTGCTGTTCGCAGTCCTCAGTCAGGGTTAGAAGAAAGTTCCTTTCCCTGATCTTATCACGGCATGATTATTGTAAAGTCTAGAAGACACACTGTATCATTCCCTATTTCTTTTTAGTATAGCAAATGTCTGCATCCTGGTATGTTTATTCTGACTGATTGAGTATTGAGGTCATTGGGGGAGAGCCATTACAATCATCTGCAGTTCTGCTAAAGCCAGAAAAGTTGGACTTGCTCAAACCAGGTTCAAGATTTCTTGGTCTTGTAATGACTGAGAGGATGTAAGTCCCCATGGGAATTGTACCATCCATCACTGAGATTTTCAGCAGAAGCTGCATGAAGACTTTTGGTCTATTCCTGCCTTGTGAAGTTGAACTTACCTTCATACAGCTGTGCCCTTATCTCCTCCAGTTCTTGTAACGACACCTCATTGGCAATGAAAGCCTTGTGCCGTGGTGGGCTTTCTGCCTTCTCTGTGAGAAGATAAACTCATGGCAAGAACCACAGCTGGGTGGTTGTGACTAAGGGGAAAGAGTTCTCATCGGCTTTGGTAGACATTAGTTTGTGTTTCATATCATGCAGCTCAAGAGGGGAAAAGCTAGTTCTGGAAGAAATAATATTTGCTGTTCTGATCGCATCAATCATTTCTCATTATGGCACGCATAACCAAGCCAGCTGGATGCCTTTCCTTGATGTGGACACTTTTTCTATAGGATGTTTAGTGACACCCTCATCAAAGATCAGATAGACCTCTTAAATCCATTGCTAGCACTGTGAACAGCATCATGATGAGCAGGTAAGTTTGCTGTACTAGGAGTGTAATTGTAAAGAAATTCAAATCAATATAGGTCTAATCTAAGTTAAACTGAGCTTTAGGGATTAATCAAATCTTAATTACAGACCAAACCACACAGCCACAGTTATTTCTAAATTCACTGGCTGAGCATTCATGCGGGTGCTAGAAACTAAATATCACCTTTTTGCATCACTGTTATTAAACATTACACATTCATAACCGTTTCATTTGTAAATTATTAATGTGTGTAGTTAAACTTTTAATTAAAACAAACTCTTAGGGATAGATTCTACTACTGTTATTTATCTTGTGCTTTTTCCTACCAGGAGTTCCCTTAACTTCAGTGGGATAGTTCGTGTGATAAGATACTATTAATTCGTATTTATTTTTGGAAGAGTGAATAGCATGTTAGACTGTATATTCAACGAGGGAACATTCATGTCCAAAACAACTTGAAATCTAAGACCAACAGGCAAGAAGACACAAACTAAAAGAGAAGAAAGAGCAATACAGAAAAAAGATGGACAAGCAAGGTGGTAAAATTTATAGCTAATATCACTCCAGTGTCCAGAATAGGTGATAAAGGATTTCTGAAGGTCATAACTGAATTAGATGAGTGGACAGCGTGAAGGTACATGACAAGTTAGTATTAGCAGTAGTATTATTTTGTGGGCTTAGATGTGGATCAAGGTCTTACTTTGTTAGGCACCATATAAACCCAGATCAAGGTGAGAGTCCTTGCCCTGTTATCCTTCAGTTAAACCATTGCTGGTGGATGTAAAATAATCCATATAAAAAGAGTGGAAAGGAATTTGAGTACACTTAGTCACAGATGCAGCACTATCGTACGGCTGCTGCAATGATAGACGGCAGGGGATCTCAGGATAATTCAAAGCATCTTCAAAAGGTTTACAAAAATCTTCTATTAATTAAAAATATTAATTAGGGCAAAATAAACTGAGTTATGTTGACTTACATCGGCTCAATACAAGTTCTCTGTGGGGGCTAGTGAGTGTTTATCTCTGCAGCCACTAATTACAGGCGCCTCTTCCACCCTGGAGGACCTGAGCTGCTGTCAGCAATGAAAGGTAGTTAGCAGCTCCCTGTTTGGAGCATTGCCCAAGGAAAGATGAGCTCAAAAGGGGAACGCACTTGCAGAAAGCTTGAGAAACAATGAAGCACCTTAGTAACAGCACTGACCAGCCGAAAATATCTTTGAATCATTAT
Organism: Phoenicopterus ruber ruber; assembly: GCA_009819775.1. NCBI lineage: Eukaryota > Metazoa > Chordata > Aves > Phoenicopteriformes > Phoenicopteridae > Phoenicopterus > Phoenicopterus ruber. The sequence goes on along the minus strand of CM020216.1, from coordinate 7,382,521 downwards.
TGCACCCTTCTCACTTAAGTTTTCAGCTCAGGGTACAGCTTCTGTCAAACAGGCAAACAAAAGGTTAGGATGTGTAAGAAATGGGATGGAGTAAATTTCAGCATGGTATAAAACCAAGGCTTCTCTCTCATCTGGAATGCTATATGTCACTGCCAAGGGAATTAAAGGATGTTCAGATAAGGATGACAAGAATAATTTGAGACCTGGGAAAAAAAAATCTTATATGGAGAGAGATTGAAAAGATAAGTGATGTTTACGGTGGAAGGGAGCTAAATAAGAAGGGCTGAGATAAAAGCTCGTGCTACCAGGGCTGTGGCAAGGGAAAGAGGGGGAACGGTGAAAAGGTACCTGGGAGGTGTGAGCATGCTGAGCCCGCTCGGGAAGACATCAGGCAGGGTGGTGGGAGAGCCGGGGGCATCGGGACGAAGCCAGAAATCCTGCTAGGGCTGAGGACGTGACTTGGGCTGGAAAGGGAAGGGACGCACGCTGGTTGCCAAAACTTCCCGCCCTAACTCTATGCACTATCAGAAACAGTGAAAAGGATGCTGGCTCTGCATTTTTTTCATGTCTCCAAACACAAAGCATAAAATAAAAGAGTAGAAGGCAGGAAATTCAAGATTAGTAAGAATTGCCACTGTGGAAAACATGATGGGTTTGTGGAGCCCAGTTCCACTGGATGTTGTAGTGGCTGAGGACTGAATGAGATTCAAAGAGTGACTGACCATTCCTGTAAGGAATTAAAACCCAGTACTGCCATAATGAACCTGAGCAAACAGGCATCCTCCAGCTCCAAGGGTTACACCATCTCCCAGCTCTCAGGAGGTGAGATGAGGCCTTCATGCAGAATGTGGTGTTCAGAGGGTTTCCTTGCACACAGCCTGACATAGCCTGAGACAAAGTCCAGGGCAGGAGGGATGCAGGTTGGCTTTGCTGTTGCCAGTCTCCTGTTCCTGAGATACAGCATGTATGAGAAGGGCTGTCCTCTGAGAAGGTCAGCTCTCATGCGATTACAGTTTTCCCCATGGCTTGGGGAAAGCAAGGTGGGTTGGCACCGCAGCTCTGACTGAAGAACAGGAGCTCCGAGCTGTGCTCACAGCTTCACCGCTGGTTCCTTAGGTGCTCTTCTCCACACCACGGTTTCCTCACATGTAATATGGTGTCAATGACACCAACCACACTCAAAAGTTTGATGATCTACTACTAAAAGGTGCCACACAAGTGCTAATAACCTACATTTTTTGGTCACATAATGTGCGCTTAGCTCCATGGGAGAAACTTGTTCCCAGCAAGGAGCTCCAGCTGCCCTCAGTGTCACCATCCTTGCTGCAGAAAGGAGTTCAGCATTTCCTCGCCCTCACTTCATTCAGGAAACTGTTCCAGTAAGAGACTCAATTAAGTTTACCCAAAAGCATTTAATTTAGCTTCACTAAGACAGTTATCCTATATTAGATAAATACCCACTGGATTTTAAGAGTGTATTTATTTGAAGATTAACTACAAGGCAGTTGTTTATCCAGTGGGGCAACTGGATTAATGAGGTGAAAACTGAAGCACCTATCCTATTATACTACAACTGATGACTTAGTTTTGATACTTTGGTGTTTCAATTTATTCTAAGTCACTGTTCACCTTGTGCTTCTCGGGCTCCTCCTGTCTAGGCAAAGCTGCTGACCTCAGTCTGTCCAGCTTCAGAACAGGGAACTCGGTTAAAAATGGGTCAGTAGGGTCAGTGCTATTAAAGGAGTCTTTGGGATGCAGTTTGGTGTCTTTCTCATTCTTCCTCCTTCTTGCCCTGCTCCCAGGATCCCATCCTCCTACCATCTTTCTGCATTACAGGCTCTCCACAGACCTCAAATCTTTAATCTTTAGCTTCTTCTGAAATGTCAGTCTTTCTTTTGCAGTAGGTTTGCATTATTTGTCCGATAATGTTCCTCCCAAATAAAGTCTTTCCATTAGCCAGAGGAAGCAAGTGATTCATGGCTGTGCTGGGCATGCTTCAGTTGCCTGAAGATAGGTGTCTAGTGCCATCTGAGACGGCCTAGCGTCTCCCACTTGCTGCTGCAGAGGAGCATAAGCAGCTTTTATATTGTATCTACCTGCCCCAGATGTCCTGGATATCCCTACATCCCTTTACCACATACCTATTTTTTGGCAACTGAGTCATGTATTTTTGTGCTTAATTGCATGCCTCCTCCTTCACTTTGGGATATGAGAAAAAGAAACGGGGATGTGAAAGCATTACGGCTGTAAATTTAGACTTTCAAAGCAAAGGAGCTAAGTGTCAGCTCCTGTTGACTTCCAGCATATTCTCTGGGTTTGTTTGAAACTACCAGCCATGCTCCTCACAAGGCCATGGGTATCAGCGCTACACACGGCATCAACAGCGTGGCCACCCAAACTAGCCATGACAGTTTTGCCTGAGCCAGTCTCAAAGAGCTGCTTTAATCACAAATCCAGCAAAAAAGTTCACCTCTCCAAATCAGTGATAAGGAAATCAAAATCCCTACCTCTAATCAGGGAGACGTGAGTTTTGTTGCTGTTGTTTTCACAGAAAAGACAACTGATACTCTAGACCAAGGATTTGCAGCAGACTAGTCCTTATGGGCATTTGTAAAATGGATCTAACTCCAAATTTGGTGCTAGTTTCAGTGGAGTTTTGATGAGAGGGCTTCCAGTGTTCCCCACCAACCTCAACAGTCCTCTCATCTTGTTTTTTATGCAATGACAGATGGGAAATGTTGAGTTGATTGGAGAAAACAAGAATGAGCAGTAGACTATAAGAAGGGCAAGGAACTAGCTTGAGGAGAAATGACCATCAGTTGTACTGAGCAGTGACCTCTTCCAGGGGGCAAAAGATACAGATAGAGCTTGGCACCAAAGGTAGAAGGGAGGGAAAGAAAATGTGCTGGTGACATCAAGTTGAGACGCATTCTCAGTACTGAAGAGGCTCCAGATTTCCTACAGGAAAGCCTGGATGACCTCACAGATTGAAATATTGGACAGGGGATGAAACCGTAAAATCCTGAATGCATGACCTTGCCCTTTGCATTAATTCCTGCCATAATCAGAAATTCTGTGGATTCACTGAGATTGCAGAGGAGAAAGACCCAGATGTACTGGTTAATCACGAGACGTCGGAGCTACCAACGTCATGTCACGTCATACCAGACTAATGCAATGCTGAGATGCACCAAGAGACACATTTCTAGCAAAGATACAGCTGTATTAATGCCATCATGCAGGCAGCTGACGAGGCCTCTTCTGGAACGGCATGTACAATTCCTGTCGCTGGTGTTCAAAACCGATGAATTCAGATGGAAACAGGAAGGACCACCGATCCGGGAAACGAACAAATGCTCTGCAAAAGGAGATTACAAATTCGACTCCTTCAGCTTGGGAAAGACAAAGGTATATAATGACTGCTTATAAACGTATCAGGGAGGTAAACATCAAGGGGTGATAGACCTATTAGCCTGAAGGACAACATTGGCACAAGAATAAACAAGAATGAACTGGCCATAAATTTAAGCTAGTAAGTAGGAGTAAGTGCGCAAGTGACAGGAGAAGCGAGTCTGTAGCAGCCTCTTCTCTGAACCATGGAGGGGAAAAACCTGGTTAGCTTTAAGTTGGAGCATGATCATTTCTGAAAGGGGAAATATGGAATCTGCTGCTGTCAGAAGTTGTTAAAAAAAAACCCTAACAAAACCCCACAACACAAAACAGAGGCACCTTTTAACCTGGAATAACCTTTTGTTTTTGCGAGTCCGCTGCCCACAATAATGTTGCATGGACATGAAAGGGGGAGATGTCAGCTGCAGGATGCCTTCTAGGCAGAACTCCAGCATCCAACTAAAAGAAAGTCCTCACCGACACGTAGTGTTGCTGTTGCTTAACTGTTCTTCATATGCTAAACCCAAGAGCCCCATTTCTCCAGGCATTCCGCAAGTGCATAGGTGCAGTCCCTGCCCCAAAAGCTTACAAACTAATGCAGGACTTCTTGTTTTGTTAAAGATATTTTATGGCGTCTCAGGATACTTTCCAAACAGGGCCAAACCATTGAAATAAATTCAGAATATGCTTTTAGTGTTCAACTGATATATTAAACTGGATTATAGACTTGTATCATAGGAAATTATACTTGCGCTTTAGTTCCATTAGCCTACTTTAAACATTGGTATTAAAAGCGGATACTTACTTAAATACCAAACTGTGCCTGGGTTATAATCTGTTTCTCTGATATCATAGATCATTTGCAAACCACAAGGCCCCTTTGATCTCGCAGAATGCTCAACTGAACTTAAAAGGAAATTAAATGCAGAGCTCAATTTTTCATTAAATTGTCACCCACTGTTTTAGAGTTATGACTCTTCAGATCTGTTTCTTCTAACAGGTGGACAAACAGAATGTTAATACCATGGTATCTGCGGAGTTATAAAATCTGCACTGAGCAAGAGATTTTCTAATTATTACCGCTTCTTTATTAGCAAGACTAAAATCTCATTTTTCCAAAAAAGTCTCAGGACACTCTAAAACACAACTGAAAAATCAGGGCTTTAAAAAAATGGGGACAATTCTGTAGCCTCGGATGGTTTAAGGTAATAAGAGCTGAACAGATTTTATAAAATTGGAGCTGCAAACATCAGGCCTTATGTGCAATTAAAGAAGTCCTTGATGGGTGTTTTGCCTTTATAAAACCACGTATACTCCTTCAGAGCTGCAACACAGACGCAGACTTCGATTATGAACCTAAAACTGCACCATTAAATCCTGCAGGTGCTTTTGCCAGGGACATAAATGGGTGCAGAACCAACCTCCATGAGAAATTCCCAACTGGTTGTATCTCACTGAGCAGGATCGCAGCCATCGTTTTCCACCCTAGAACTGCATCTCCAGCTCCAGCTCCCCGAAACACCGGCTGTGCAATGCCTCTAGGAGGCTGAATCACGAAGCTGGGTGATAGAAGCCATAGGTGTGTGTTGCATGACTTGCTATCTCATTCTCAGAGAAAAGATCTATTCCAGCTCCTTCCAGACAGCCTTTGGTGTCTAATCCAAACCGTGGCAGCTCACCATTTGAGGCCTGAAAGCCCCCAGGTTTGGCAAAGATTATGGTCGTAATAGATCGACTTATCAAGCTGCCTATTAAGGTCACAGTCTGATGCTGCAGATACGGCAAAGACTGGCTGGGGGGGAAAGAAGGAGATTAGGAAGCTGCCTGTTGAATGCATCCAGTAGTAACATCCATTCTTTGGGACCAGGGTTAGGGTCGAGTTGTGCTAAGAGCTAAGCAGAATTAAAAGCTGACTTGGGTCTGTGAATTACTTGTGCTCCAAACTCCAGTTTTTTCATTCCAGAAAGATGCTGGTGAAGGGGAAGGACTGCGGTGAGCGAGGCTGCTCTGTGTTTGTAGTGCTTCGTCTGAATTGGGCAGAATCTGCTTCTCATTTCTTTGTTTCGTAGCTGGACTTTGCTTACAACTGGGATTTTTTTTTTTTTTTACTTTTTAATTACATCAATTTTTTAATTGGAGGAATTTTGGGTGGGTTCTGTCAGGTCCAACAAGTCCTGTTCTTGGAAATCTGGGTTTTTTTTGGCAGGGTTTTGGATAAATCACACTCTGGTTTCAGAAAACTTTCTCTTTTGAGAAGTTGGCTGAGCTTTTGTTTGTTCGCACAGTCATCCCTCTCTCCCAGGAAATGCATTTGGATGTAACGTCTTCTTCTGCGAACAGCCTGGTTGCCTCACCGGGCTGTTAGGAACAGCGTGCTGGCTGCGTCTACTGCTTTTATACTAGAGCCTTAATGCTCTGACAAGTTGAGAAATGAAGAGCAGGAGATGTTTTCGAACTGTGGAAGGAAAGAAATGGTGAGGGTGTCTGAGCCTAGGTGGGGAGACAGACACCCCTTTTCATCCTGAATTTCAATGAGACTGTGAAAGCACAGCTATTATTTCCCAGAAGAGGAGTTTGGAAATACTGGGCAGATGCTTTTATTATAGTAATACAGTCAATGCTAGTACAATAAAAATTAAAGGCAACCGTTTCTTCTGAGCCAGGGAGCGAGAAGATGCTATTTGCGTATCCTCTTTCCACAAACACCGGTGGAAGGAGCAGTATTTTAGGATGCTTTGAAAAGTAATGGATTAAGACAAAAGGGTATGAATTTCCATGAGCAACACCCATTGCAAAGCACTGTTAATGAGTATTGTAAAAGATTGCAACTGAGGTCTGTCAGCCAGGCTTGTTTTATTTGAGCACTGCAGAAACCAGGGGTTTTAACTACAGCCTAGTGGAAGAAGGCTGAAAGAGGTGGCTTTTCTAGGTATATATCTTCAAGATCATGGCTGTCCTGAAAAAATTTTCCAAATCAAAGAGTTGGAAGTGGATCACCTCTGAGAAACATCGTCTCCACACTCTCAGCACCTGAGTGAGAGCAATTCTACTGACATAGACTTGGTTGAGCCGGAACGATTTCTCTCTCTGATTGGTTTGAAAATCGTTCCTAAATCAGTGCATAAAGGAATAATGGCTCCAAACTCCTTTTGAGATTACTATGGCTTGGGTCAGGCTCCCATTGACATTCTTCTCCAGTAGTGGTAAAGATGGGGCAAGACTAGGAGTTTCTGTTGAGATCTTGCTCATCGACCACCCATTGAGCCTCATGACGCCATGTGCAAAGAGAACATCCCTGGCTATAAGGCAACTATAGGAGAAGGCTAAAAAATCCCAGATGGGTGCAAACATAGCAGGGAAGCATGAGGCAACAGCAAGATAGTTAAAACTATCTTGAAAATATCTTGGACCTCTTGACCTCTACCACATCCCCACTGTGGTGTCTTAGTTATTGTGTGCAAACAAAGAGCAGGGAGGAGAAGCTTTAAAAATGGCACTGCAGCCAAAGAACTTTTTAAAAATTCTTTACGCTTAGCCTCCATTAGTCTTGTAATGTTAATTAGATCTCCTGGGAAGTAAATGTTCTTTCAGGACAGCCTTTTGCTGGGAGGCAGAGTATGGATTGGAGAGAAGATGATCATTCTTTGGGAACAGAAGGCTCAGAAATCCCCTTTGATAATTGGCAGGTCTGGCTTCCTTGCAGATTCCCCGCAATAATACCTGTCTACCTGGGTGGGAGAACCAAAATCCAGGAAAACCAATAGAGAGGGTTAAGTCTTCCTTTGTGTATGGATTATTCTTTAACTTCAGAAAATGATGGGCCCTTACAAACCAACCCTTAGCCTCTAGCAGTTTGTTGTTGAGGGCTCCTTAGGGCTCTGACTATCATTGATGATGCATTTGATATGTTTAATGCTTAGATTCAACTAGCTAACTACCAATAATTAGCCCTTAACCAGCAATACTCAGCCTTTGAAAGTGAGAGAAGAGGCGGTACATAGTACACAGGGATGCTGCAAGCTTCCCAGCGTGATTCTGTCTAGGTACTCCAAAATGTGTGATAGCAGGAAAGGCTCCATCCAAGGGGATGACCATTTGCACCATGGCGCTTAGAGCGTCTTGATCCATTAAGCATTTCCAAGGAACAGCTTACCAACAAGTAAAAAACTTTACCCCACCTGCCAGGCTCAGGAGAGCAAGGCTACCAGTATATTGTATGACTACATCACATAACCTCCAGACAGAATATGTTATTAGGATTTATTAGGTTATAATCCTTTTTTGATTAAAAATTATAAATCAGCTCATGTTTGATGTTAACCCATAAATGCAGAGCACATGTCAAGCAAAGCGTAGTATACATGGCCCCTGGGCATGTACGGAGGAGCCCACCCTGCTGCTTCCATCACTTTGCAGAAAATAATGGACCCGATCAAAGGAGTGTAGCCCGTGCTGTGTCGGGGACATGGCTTTCAAGAGGTTAACTCTCGGAGATGGAGCATGCTAAGCTGTTGCATTTGATTTATTGTCCCTCCTTTCTTCTTGTTTCTCCTTGAAACATAAAAGCTTGCAGCCCACAGACTCTTGACATTTCTTTTAAATGCTCTTATCATTCAGGAATTGCCACAGTCATCTCCCGTAACTTTGCACTTAGTGTTCCCAGCCTGTTTGGGGTTACTTGCAGAAGTTGAAAAGGAAATACAAATAGATTAGAGGGCTCAATCCTGCAAGGTGGAGAGTCTTCTAGCTCTGAACCAATAAAGCACTTAACCATTTACTTAACTTCAAGGGTGGGAGTAGTCTGACAGAACTGTGTTACCACTAACTGAATTAAAATCTTGAGAATGAAATTGTGAAGATGTCTGCAAAATAAACAGCCACTCTAGCTACTGAGGGCAGGTGACACTGTGTGGGATTTTTAAAGGATCTTCTTGATTTATGAGCACAATGATGGCTTGCACTGGAACCTGCCACTTCAACGCTTTTCTAAAGATCTGCCTCCCTATGATTTGGGGTTAGGTCCCCGGGCTCCTAAAATTCTCTTTTGCAGAGCAGGACTGTTTTTCTGCTCATCCTGACCGTACCACGCAGGCCTCCCTCTCTGTAATGCATGCTAACGAAGGATGCAGAGTCTTTCAACACGCAAGACAGTTTAAGAGGTTTGCAACGTATTATCCCAGACGCAAACAGCTCCGTGGGAAACTCAGACTCTGGCCTTTGTAGCTTTCTAGGGTTCAGAATAGAAGTTGAGGGTTAAGAATAAAAAAGTTAAGAAAACCCCGGGCTTTTGGGAAAGCACCTTTGTTTACTTGAACACAATGCAGGAATGCCAGGTGGAGCTTTCATCCATTTATGAGCCACTGAACTAACAGCACATTTTTTAGCTCTATTAGCTACGGACATGAACAGGGATAATCAGCTTGTAAATGGCACTACATTCAATATGAAAACAAGCATAATACCACCTCCAATATTGCCTTCTGAAAGCCAGCCAAACAGAGTGAAGACACCTACCAGGACCTTCACCGATCTCTGATTGACAGGAGAAGTCCTACGGTTCTGACCTGGGTGGTGCTGTTGATCACAGATAGTGCTTAGGTTTGGTTTCTTACCTGCTGTGAACCTTATCCTCCATCCAGTGCTCATCTCCAGGAAGTTTTCACGGTGACCTAGTCCCTGTATACATTTTTTTTTCTTTTCTTGGAAATTTTCTTGATTTATCTTTTTTGGTGGAATTTATTTTTTTGTGACTAATGCTTCCAAAATCCTTTCCTTTCAGCCCTGAGCACTGGGGAACCTGAATACCAGCCAGCTCTTCCAAGGACACATGGAACTCGTGTTTCCTAGCTGAATCCTGACAGTTCACTGGGAAAGAAATCTTTTTTTTTTGTCTTACACGCATCATAAATTGGAATCAAAATCTTAACTTTTTCAAGTTGCTTGTGGCTGAACGTGGCAGTTGTTTCAATGAAAAGACCATGCAAGAAAAGCGTGACAGGGTGGTGGCAGACCGGGGTTTCAGGCCTCCTCAGACTGAGGAAGGGAATGGACCCCAAGTTTTCAACTTCTTGAGTAAGTGCTTGAAGATGAGGTTACTATGGAAAACATGGTCCCTTCTCGTTTCACTGTACCCTTTCAAATTCAGCGCTTCTGGCTTCCAGAGAGCACCTTGCCTTCTGGCTAGGGCATCCCGGGCATTTCAGACAGCACCAGTGCTTGCCGACACCAGAGTGTGGGTATGGGACCTGGACTGGCTTCGTGAAGACAGGGACATCCCCAGGCATGGGCAACAGCAAAACTTCAGAGAGCCTCCTCAGAAGCCTTTGCCAGGGAAAGGGAGAGACGTACAACTTTGCAGGCACCCAAGTGGGAAGGCATTGTTTTTTTCACAGATCTCTCAGTTCAGCTGAGGTGTCTGTATTCTGTGCAACTCCTGTTTTAAATGTTGCCCTCTGTGATTTGCAAGATGAGGCCTCAGGTGGCTTCAGGAAGCCGTGCAGCACTGAAGAGGCACGGCTTTCTCTCAGTCACCCTGGGTAAGATAGCAGTGACAAGTGACATGAAAGGTGTGTTTTGCATGACGTACTTGGAAAAGCCAATTACATGTAATTAATATTGGTTAAATGCTTTGAGGATGAAAAGCTTTTATATAAGTGTGATTAACATCTATTCTGTCAAAATGATTGTCTTTCTAATGTTTTAAGAAGCTTAGTAGCATGCTTCAGCTTTCCAGTGTTTATCTCTGAGATGTGATGACCCCATGTAAAGCATTTGCTGGAAAACTATATAAGAAAGGCCTTCAGTGGGAGTTGATGTTGGCCACAAACCAAGAGTAAAGACTGAGACACTGTGGGACAGAGATGATTCACCTGTCAACAGCTCAATCTCTTACAAAGGTTCCTAATCAGCAAACCAGTTGAGCGATGCTAAAGTATTGTCTTCGTACAAGGTCTTAAATTGTGAGCGCTCACTGCCGGATGGCTTATGGAGCCTATGAAAAGATAGTCTGCATGCTGGATCCGGTTTTAGAAGGTACATGGGAAGGCGTACCAGCTTACACTTAGCGGGAGCCCAGGATCTGGCACAGGACCGAACAGACACCTCCAAATGGGAATTTTGCCACCGATTTCAATGAACGCAAGAAATGACTACATTTTAGCATGCACAAAAATAAGCTGTTATTGACTGAAGGCTTATAGTCAATTGTCTTGCTCCGACATATTTTGCTTTCCACTGTAAATAAAGTGGATTTCATTGTAAACCACTCACAGGAGATGAGAAACAATAAGGGTCGGACACTGAACAATAGGCGTTCTGAGAAAATAGTGAGTTCATACATTGGCAGTTGTTATTTTCTGAAAATGAGTGCAGATGTTTTAGTATGCTGAAATCACTCAAGACTTTTATGGCAGAAAGAGGCCACAGAGTAAATAAACTGGTGACAGGTATAATGAAAGGCATTCCGTTTATTTGCTTGTTCAGAGTTATTTTATTCAAGGGAGCCCTGTTTTGCCTACCACAGGCAAATCCTCGAGACCATCTTGAAGAAGTATCTCCCTGGAAAAAAGAATCGTGCAAGAACATGTAGCAAGTCCAGGGCTTCTGGAGGACAATCAAATGGGTTACTTAATTCTTCGTAAGCAATTCCTAGAAAGCATCGGTTCCCAGAAGAGACATATATGGAGGCTCCGCTCTTTATTTGCTGGTGGGGAAACACAAGGGCTGGACCTCCAGTAGAGCGGGGAATGCCATTTGAATCGTTTGTGGTGCTGTTGCCAAGAAAAGCGTCCAGATATCACTGAGCATCATGCTATTAAATCAGCCAGATAAAGGTCAGGGAGGTTTGCAGGGCTATAGGAATGGGCAGAGATCATGCTCTTTCTCTCCATCAGTTATCTTCCCGGATGAGCTGATCCACTGGTGGGTTAGGGCTAGTCCCTGCAGGTTTTCCCTGTATGGTGGAGGTTGGAAGATAGCTCTGACGGGTTGCTGGGATCACCTTTTTCTCCACTGTTCAGCCAACCTAGCAAAACCCTTCCCTGCACTGTCCTCCTGGCAGTGGTGGGGGAGCGGGTGCTGGGGTCAGTATTAGCATCACCTGCAGCCGTGTTTGCTATCCAGCGCTGGGGCAGGGCCACTCTGAGCCGTGGTCCTTCAGGACTCCTCTCTTGAGGGTCAACACACCCCCAGAAGTACCAGTGATGTGGCGGGGGGGGGGCATTCAGGACTCATAAGGTGCCACCTTTACCCAGCCACCAGGTCTGTGCTTACCGTGTCAGTCTACAATGTCAAACCAGGGGAGACAACCCGAGCTTCACTTGGACCTGCTAACACACACGGAAGATGGATGAGGTCCTCGGGGCTTATCTCTGTCAGTTCACGTGTATTAATACTCTGGCTGCTTTGCCTTCACTGGGATTTTACCTCAGGTTAATTACTCTGTATTTGCTAATGCCGTGTAAGAACATGCATTTTTTCCCCCCGGTGAAGAGCAGCTGGATCCAGAGAAGCGCTCACCTTCCGTGCCCACCTTTACCCAGAGCATTGGCAGCTTTGTCTTTCAAAAACTGTGATTGGTAAAAATGGCCAAACCATTTCCGTGAGGCTGTTGCTGCGGGTGGGGATTCACGTGCTCTCCCACCAGGCACCAAGGTGCGCTGCTGGAAAAGGGGCATTGCTCGGGCTGTACCTCTCCCTGGCATTTACCGTGCATCAGGTTTTCAAGTCCACCACCTTTCATAAACACTAAATGCCCTGAAAAAGAGTTTTAGAGGAGAGAGCTGCAAGACAACCAACCTTTCCCTCAAAGGGAGGCGTATGATAACTTCAGCTTTTGTTCCTGTGACCTGCCCTTGCAGGGCTGAAAAGAGCTTTGAGCACACACCCAGGAGAGCAGGAAATCTCTCCTACGGATCACTTGTAAAATGGCCTGGTTTGAAAAACACACTGCAGAAAGAATGAAGCCTGACTGCAAAGGAGACTGGGGTTTTTTTTTGCCTGTGAATAGGATTTCAAACTAGCAGCCAAAGTGAATCATTATACATCCTTGCCATATGCCACTTTCAATCAATAAGGCCTTATGCTCTGCTAACAATCATCCTAAACTATACCTATTAACAAGAATGCACATTTTCATAGTAATATTCCATGCACGTCACTGCACACAGACTGCAAACAGTCGAGAGTGATCACAGCCGAAGGGAGACGGAGTTTCTGAAACAACGGGCTAAGTGTGTGGACGTACACCACACTGTAGAGGCTGCCACTCTTACACGTGTAGGCTGGTTTTTGCTTTTAATGGCATACGCTCCTACAGACTGAGGCGTGTTTTTTCTCTCTTTCAAGCGTACGCTTTCTTGATGACCCAGCCGGTTTCTCACCTGATGACCCAAGACTTTCTCAGAAGGGGCTGATGCACTGAGGGTAAAGTGCAGCAATAGCCACGGGGGGATCAGATACGGCTTCAGCAGGACCTTCAGTTTGGAGGGAAAGAGATGACAGCAATTATCACGAACTAATCATCAGTATGATTAGTTCATACCTGAACTAATCTCTCTGTGAAGACAGGGAAACCTGCTACAAAAGAGACGCAGGGTTTGAGGGACGTGGTGCAGGAGCAGGAGGTGCAGACGTTATTTCCTATGGATCACAGGGCACCTCTGTTTCCCACCTGCTATTTCTTTTGTCTGCTTACATTGCAAACTCCTCCTGATGGGTGTCGCTTATCCAAAAATACTGCGCTTGCCGCAGAAGTTATTGACTGAAATGCCACAGTCTGAGCTGCTCAGAGCAGCCAAGTCTTACACTATGGGCACGAAGCACTCGGTAGATTCACCCAACTAAAGCAGAAATCTGCACTTGAGCCAGTCACCCGTGGCTCCCTTGCTAGTCAATGGAGAGCCAGTCAATACAGTCGATGGAGTCTACGGTGATTCATCTCTTCCTAAAGTAGATGGTTAAAACAGAGCAGATGAATTGCATAATAAAACCACTTATTTCTTCTTGCTGCTTGGAAAGCCTAGTGTGACAGCTCGCATTTAGAAGCCTGCTCTGTAAATATCTGAAACGAGGTGAGCCTAATCCCACCGCTGCCCTCACGACCTTCCCCTGCCCTGATGCTCTCTGTGCATCTCAGGCATTTGCTGGTGCACCTCGCTCCGCATCCCATAGTGCAACGAGAGTTACGGTTGGGTTGAGGGATGCCAGAGCGGAGCGGCAGTCCCACACTTGGGTAGCTAAAACGTACCACCCCTGACCGACAGCCCACAGCCCCAGGCCCTCCCACGTGTCCCCAGACCCCTACTCCCCGGTCCTGCTCATGAGTCACGGCCACGTAAGTCAAAATGCAGTATGTGAGCTGTGCCTTGGGACTGCATCAGCCCTGGGAGCCTGGCTGTGCAGGAGCTCAGGCTAGACTATACAAAGTTCGTATGTCTACAGATCCTGGATTAGTAGAGCATGTACAGGATGGCACGGTCCCAATACAATGGCCTTCAGATGCTACCACATAAAAACCCCTTCTTTCTCTCAAAGGGTGAATTTAGTCTTTGCTTATTTCTAGGTTTTATAACTAAAGGCTGCTTCTGCAACCCTTGTGTAGATATCTTACGCATGGTCTATATGATACCCTCCTCGAGTAATCTTTGTGTGTTTTGCAAGATTCACCATAAAAATTCTTCGCTAATCAAAAGGCATTACTGCTGAGATGCTTCTGTGCTGCAAAATAACCCCCAGCCAATCAACCCCCCCTTCAAACAATCCCTGCCTATGCTTATTGCTTTGCAACCTTGCTTTCTGCGAGTGAAGGTGGGAAAGGAGAACACGCTTACCTTTGAGCAAAGAGCTGTGCAACTCTGAGTGTCAGTAATGCCACCAAAATATACCCGAGGTGGCGCAGTGCCCTTTTGCCGGCTTTCTGCGCAAGCACATACCCATAATAGCATCATTTGTTGCAAAGATTTCACTTAGTTTCTTCCTCTCTGGCACGGTATGCACTCATTGAATCTTGAAGTCCTTATTCCTCTTGCCTTTGATGAAGATTTGTAATCCTGGAAGGGCTCTTGAAAATTTATACTACTAATTTTTCATATTTGGAGATATTAATGATGCACAAGTTACTGGATTCAGTACAAGATAACTGGCCAAATTGCTATAGTCTATTTTACATGTGAAGTAAATAGAAGTGATCAAAGGATAACTTCTGGCTTGAAAAGGCATTAATACTGCTAATATCAGCTGAAGTAATTAAACTGCATGTATTTGTTTAAACACTTAGTGCAGCTGTTGACCCTATGGCATCCTCTCCCTTCTTTTTAACATCCATAGACATTTCGACATCGGTGGGATCTTTAGGAATGAGGGCAGTACAGCTGGGCAGAAAATACGTTTTCCCATCACAAGAATGCTCAAGATCATGAAATAAACACACTCTTTTTCCAAATTGGGATGAAAGCTCAAAATCACAGCCCCAGAATCCAGTCCCGGCAATGACAAAACCACACACGGTCCCATCTAGTTTCACATCTGGAAAAAATAGTCAAACACCTCCTAACATTTTTGGCCGCTGTTTCTGGCCGATACAAGATGCACCTGCTCCCAAAGCAGCGCTGCATCCCTGGGGATCCCGTGAAGGCACGCGATGGGGGTACAGGTGCTCCCTTACGGCAGCTACATGGGGATAAAGTCAAAAGATGACCTTAGCTGGGTCTGAGCAAACAAGGGGGTGGATATTTCATACAGAAAGGGTGTTTTTTGCGTTACTTTAAAGGGCTGCGGCTAGTTGAAAGGCAGGTTCGCATCTGCCCATGGCAATTCACCCCTACGGTGTCCCCAGGCATGACGTATTGCATGGTTCGGGACACAGGACTGCTTTCTTACACGTGTCCCCCGTGACTTTTTAGGAAGGACGGCAGCTATCGAGACAATTATTTTGTTACCCGTACTATTTGCAGAAATGCGGCGCAATCTCGTGCCCTTAGTCTGTCGTTTCAGACACGGCCAGTGGGGCCGGCTCTGAGTGGACACGTTGAGCCGAATTCAGAGCAAACTCAACTCCCCGTGCTGCAGCTAATTAGAAGGTGCTTCCAGTGGGTGAGATACTGGAGAAGAGCTTTAGCCACGGCAAACCGTGATCTCCAGGCAGATTCAAATCCACACCCCCCAGCAACTGCAGAAGTGTGTTTTCTACCCTGCGCAGAGCACATTTATTAATATTTGTGTGTCTTCCGTTTTTTCATCCTTCATTTCGCTTTACATAGTTTTATTTTTCCCAGTCAATAAGAATGATTTTATTCTTCTTAATTAGATTTTTTTTTTAGGCTTCCCATAGTAATTAATGCACTTTTCTTCAGCAGTGTAACCTATTACAGTAGTTAAAATATTAAATCATGACTGCTGCCAGATCTAAGGGACCAAGAAACATAGGTTTTTCAATAGCCACTTTGTCTTCATCTTTTGAATTAGTTTGCAGCCTGCTTTACATTTTTGGGTAAGTAATAAGATTTGTTTATTTGAATGAAGAACAATATAAAAATAAATTGCATGGTACTTTTAATTACATAGTCTTAATTTCTGTGATGACACTCCAGGCTCTCATATAATGTTGTTTAATGTTTACTTCTCTTTATTGATTTGATAATTTAAATACAAAAATGTTGTTTAATTTGCAAATTTCTACATTCATCGTCGGGGTGCTGTGCTCATTAAGGAATCAGGGGAATTCTGTCGTTTCCCCCATCCCTTTCATGCACACGCAGGCACGTATGTTCCATATTTGCTGCTTCTTAGGCACCAAATCCCAGCTACAGAGATGTTTTTCTTCTCCACCACTGTGAGACCGTGATCTTCTCTATGCTCGACATTTCGAACCAGGGAACTTGGTGTGAAATGGGCTGCTGCTCCAGGGAGCCCTTTTTCTGGGACTCCTTGGAGGTGGCTGAAGATAGCAGCGGGTAAGTCAAGAGCCACTGTTGGACATGCTAGCCTTGGTGGGCTCTCTTCACCTGGGAAGGCAAACACCCTCACAGCACTGAGAGTGGTTTGAGTCCACCCATCCCCTGCAGAGGACATGGTGGAAGCAGATCTTGCAAAAGTCCACAGAAACTGCAGGATGAGCCCAGTTTGGCCTCCTTTGGTTTAGGGCGAGGATGATGTCCTTATTGCTCTCCAGATGCCATTCAGAAATAGCTATGAGAACGCAACCAACCACCAGCAAACCTTCAAACCTTCCTTCCTCCGTCAAAACCAACATCTCTAACCTACCTTCCTTCCTCCATCAAAATCAACATCTCTAACCTACCTTCCTTCCTCCATCAAAATCAACATCTCTAACCTACCTCTTCCACTCACCTCAGCTCTCTCGGAGAGGATCCACGGACATTGCTCCATCCTACCCCAGGCAGTGTTAGCCACTCGGCTAAATCCCATCTTTGTGGACTGGTTTTGAGGTGTTTGTCTTTTAGTTTTAGAGCTCCAGGCATACTTCAGAGTTTCTAGAAGTTAAGCAAAATTAAACTTTTCTTTCAAAAATCCATCACCATAAAACTGTTTTCCCCCCCTCTTCATTAATGATTTACTTTCTGTGGAATAAATGCACCAACTGAGGACAGAATCATTATTAAAATCTCAGTTAACAACACAATATTACTTTGGTCCTTTCATTTCCTCCACTATTATAAAATTCAAGATTCATTTCATCTATTAATATTAGCAATCTATTTTTTTTTAATTTTGACCAGGCACAAATTAAAGGGGGAATGATATTATGGAAGCAGCACTAGAACTTATTCCTTTTTTTGTAAAATCTATTTTTTCCCTTCCATCAGTTCTTTCTTTGCATCTAATATTGGCTTCTTTTGCATCGATATTCCCAGTGACTTCGTTTGATACCTGGCATTACTCCCATGGAAGTCAATTGGAAGAGGCCAACAGACTTCCTTGGCAGGTGATTAAAATTAAGGGTCAATGAAGAGCTGAAGGCTGGCACACGGGTTGGGAGCAAGGGAGCTGGGTTCTGGTCCTAGCCCTGCCACAAAATTGCTCTGTGACCCTGTGCAAGTCATTTTATTTCTCCGTACTGCAGTTTCAGTGCGTTTAAAATAGGAATAAGAGTGTTTGCTGCTCATTGTTCAAGTCTCCTAGCAAATAAAACGTGATGTATAAGAGCTAACTGAGCAAGGCGGCACAGATCCTTCTCTCAAGAAATCCGTGTCCTAGAGTAGCAGCAGACGGTGAGGACAGGGGCAGAACAGAGATGCATTCTAGTTTTCTGAGAGCTCACAAATTACTTCTGTTCCCTTTATAACAGGTCATTGTCGGTGGGTTCTAATGAGACTTCCTTTGTGCCTCTCTAACAATAAACGTAACTGAGATTTCTTTACAGTATTTCACACGGAAAAGCTCCGCTCATGTGCAGCATTTGCTTGTCAAAAAAGGCTGGATTTTTAACGTTGTAGAATAACCAACTTCTACAGTTATGGCATACTTATTTGTTAGCTTGTTTCTGTACCCCTACAATCCTAGGAGATGCACATCAGCTAACTATGCACGGGATTGCTCTGGCAATCTCCTTGATTGCAAACAGGGGATTGCTATCGTGGCAGGTCTTCCCGAATGCTGAAGTGCTGAATTCCAATGATTTCAGTGGCAACTGGAGGAAAGAGGAAAAGAAAGTTGGATAAAGCCTTCTAAGAGGCCCCCGGTACAATCAACAATACCTCAACCATCCCTCCAAGATCTTGGTCTAGCACCTTCCTGCAGTGACAATTCCACAACAGCCTGTGGGAATATATCCCTGTGCTGAACTATCCATAGCCCTGGAAATTTCTCCTGCTCCATTACCTATGTCTGTCCTGCTGGAGCTGCAGCCTGTTACTCTCTCTACGTGCAGAAGGTACAAGGAGACATTGTGCCACTTCTCTTTGCATCTGCCTTGCATGTATTTGGCAACTTGCTTTGTCTCACCTTGGTCCTCTCTTCAGACCACACACCTCTCTCTCAGCTTTTCCTCAAAGGCAGGTTTTCTACACCTCCAATCTTTCTTTTTGCACCTCTTTGGGCTTTTCCCAGCTGAGCCATAACTTTCCCAAGGTGTGGAAATTGTTCTTGAGCCAAGACCCCGCCACTGCCAAGCTGAATGGAAAGATTGTCCCACGCCTTCTGCAGTGTGCCCCTCTGAACTGGCATCTTGGGAGCACTGTTGGATTTTGGCAGCACTGGATTTCTGCTGTGCTCCCAAGCATCACAGCCCCAGATCTTTTTCCGCACGGCAGCAGCCTGGCCAATTGCTCGTCGTCTCGTATTTGAGAAATTGATTTTAACTCCCCTGCCAAGGAGTGCAACATTTTAATTACTTCTGTGGATAAAGCCCGTTGTTCCCATTCTGATCAGGACTTAAGAGATAAGTAAAGCAAAGCCTATCAGAGATCCTGCAGAAGCTTGAGCTGGAACCCAGGCCACCGGAATCCCCCCAACCAGTGCCTCTGCCATACGTCCTTCACCATTCTCATCCTTGTCCCATGCCATCCTTGGGTTTTTTTAAATCTTCCTTTCCTCCACTATGGAATTCTTTTCAAATCTGGTGTTAGTAGCCACTTGCAACCATTTAAACTATGGTAGGTGAATAATTAAGGGTCTGTGCATTATCCCACAGCATAGATAGATAGATAGGCCACAAAAAGTGGGAAATAGATTGGGTGCTTGCTGGATTATTGATAATTTCTCTGCTGCCAGTTCCTGCTTCTCAACACAAATGAGTGGCATTTGGTGGCAAAAAAAAAAGGAGGAGATCAGTGGCCTTTGGGAGCAAGAGGCTGGGTGGGTACGGGGCCAGGAAAGTCAAGACATGAAGTGCAGTCTTCTTTCCAAAGGACCTAATCCCAATTTAGGGGACACCAAGACACCTATAAATAGATAAAACCTTGAGGCTGGCTACAAAAACATTTCCATCTCATTCTTCTAAAATCCACAGAGAGACACTGCCCATGCCAGGAACCCACAACACCCTGGCATCCCAGCCTGCAGGGCTGGCTGCTCTCACTTGTGAGTACATTTGTCACTGATAATATGCCAAAATGTCCAAGAATTGAACACCGGGGAGTGCTGAGAAGGAAAGCAGGCTCTTCTCACAGGCACGATGGACTGCAGCAGTACTTTACCTGCATCTGTATTGGCTACGTGTCACTCCTGTCTCTCTACAAAATTGATGGGCCAGTGGCTGGATTCTTAACAGAATAGTTTTTATACTTTGTACTTTTTATGACATGTGGTATGTTCTATGCTATGAAGCTAAAGAAACAGTCTGAGAAAGGGCGTTGGGGCAGCTAGTCAAGAAGCAGTTGATAGGAGGGTAAAGAGGTAAGACCAAGGTGGAAGCCCATAAAAGCCAGAAATTGCTTGGACGAGCCCATGAGGGAGCCATTCAGCATCCCACAGACCTGCAGTGTAACTGGGAGCGCTGAACGAAGAGAAGTCCCCCAGGGCTGCATGCCCCAGAGATGCCAGACCGCATGCCAGAGATGGGGCACAGGGATTCCAGGACTTCAGCAAGGGAACTCAGCCCCTGAGATACAGCTAAGCAGCCCAAGGGATGGAGCAAGGGTCATGCTGTGCAGCCAGAAATACGAGGAAGGGACAAATGAATTGGCCTGTTTTGGCTTTGGTAGACTGAAGAGAGACAATCTTCCAACGGGTAAAAGCTGGAGCAGACACAAAAGGAGCAATCCATCCCCCGTGTGCTCAGGAGGGACCAAAATGCAGCAGGGAAGGCTGAGGTTACGCAGGAGGGAAAATGTTCTGCAGGCAACGCTTGTGAAGTCCTGGGAGCCTGGAGCACCGTGCAGTGCCCATCACTGCAGAAAGAGGTTGGACGAGCACTTCCCAGGAATGACACAGGCCGAATAAACACTGCCAAAGGGAGGAGGATGGACTGGATGACACCTGAAGATCCCTTCCAACATTAGCTCCCCGCTTGCACATTGCCAGCTGCCAGCGTGTGGGATGAGTTTCCTCCAGGCAATTTGTACCAGCATTTCCCCACGGTGAGCAGCAGAGACAGACACTTTATGCTGTAAAAACAATCTCTGGTCCCAATAAAGACAAAAGGAAAACTACCTTGCTAGTGATGCCCAATTCATTACTCAATACCATGTAACACAATAATGTTGCAATTTAAAGCTTAGTGCATCTGCCTTGCTCTATTTATACTGTGGTCTCGAGTGTTTATCACCTCCTGCTAATAGCAGTAGAGTATTTGCCACAAAAACTTAATTATTTGCCTTCTTTGAGAGGGTATTTTTCCTGATTAAAGCCTTCCTGAGAGCAATGCAGGAAGCACTCAGCCCCACCGGGCATTCTTCTACCCTAACCACTGAAATCTGGGACAAAGGCCAATAATCTGGGACAAGCTCTAAAAATACACCAAACACTCCAGGACATTTTTTATTGGTCCTTCCATACATGCCTTGAGTGTGTCGGGAGGCACAAGGCCACAGGTAAGAGGAGCAAAGTAAACCCTCCAGCGCGGTCCAGCTGGCTGCAGGAGGGATACAGATGCTTTTCTTAGGCAGAGCCATTCCAAAGAGACACAGCACCTCCATATGAACCTTCCCATTGTTAAAGCTTAATTGCAACCAGTTTAAAAATCCCAAGTCTAGCTTTTTAAATAAAAAGTTGGAATTTGAAATGTGTTCTTCTGCCAACCAAACACCTGGGGAGAGAGGAAGGTGAGAGAGCTGGAGAGATGACAGACCTTGGCTCTATGTGGCTATAGCCACCATATGTACTTTGAAACACCTGCACTGCATTTTCAGGTAAAACATCAACAGCTGAAGACAATGTTGGTAAATACATACTATCTTCTTTTACAGAGGATGGTAACTTAAGTGGGTAGGGTTAGGGAGCAGTCTAAGGGTGGTGACTGAACACGCTGTTCTCACTCTGCACGTTCAAGGGTTGTTGTATTCCCAGGCTCTTTTTTAGGTGTTGTAAAACCCTGTGGGATCTCCCACCCAGAAGAGTGCAGCACTGAAGGCTGCCCTAACCTGGTCCAAGCACGCTCCAAGCACGAAGAAGGTTTACACCTTGCCCTTTGCCTGCCCCCCCCAGCCGGTGTCAGCAACGTTGGCTGTTGGGCAAAGCAAAGCGGAATGACCAGGGCGCCTCGGCAGCTCCCGAGCTCGCAGCGGTGCACCCTGGGTTGCCTACACTGAGGATGGGAAGATTTTCTTTTGCTCTTCTGCTTGTCCATCTCACATAGAGGCTTTGAGATAACCTCTATGCAAGCAAAATGATCTGACGATGGGACCTGTGTTTATTTACCTTCAGCTTTTAATGGAAGGAGGACAGAGCGCTTTACGGGCACAGAGCAAGAGATTAACAGATTCCCATTACTGGAGGCTGTCACAGTCACCAGGATTGTCACCAAGAAGCGATTCCGGTGTTGCTACCACCAATTTGGGAGCACGTTTTCCTGACAGGCATCCAGGCAGTCTTAAACATTTCAAGCAGAAGGGATTTTGCTGCCGTGGCACTTGGTAATCTCTTTGAGTGGTTAAGTACCATCGGCTGGTAGAAACATCTTCCTATCACCGAATTTAAGACGCATTGACTTCAACTCGCTGCAACATGAGCTCTTGGAAGTTAGAGGAATACTTAGTTTTTTAGGAGCTAAGCATCACCAATAGTGAAATGACTGTATTTGTATTTTACAGGGAAACGGAGGCAGAGAGCTTGAAAGCAGGACATTAAAATGAATGTCTACAGTTTGGTACCGTAGTCCGCTTACATAAATACTCTGCTTTTCCTGACTCCTGGCCACCGGCTTTTGCAACAGTCAGAGCTTTTGTACCTGAGGTTGAGGGAAGTCCCTCTGCGAGCTGCAAGAGCAGCACAGCTTGGTGTTTCAGGGGAATTTGAATGCTGGTTTCTCATCACTAAAAAGCATAGTAGTGCTCAAGGGCATAAGAAAAAGCCGGCGGCCACAGTAACCGTAAGTACAGTGAATCTCGATGAAAAAAATACTTGAAAGGAACCTCAAACATCAGGCAGACCTTTGACGCTATGTCCTGGGTTAAAAAAAGATAGAAAATGCAATCCTTTACCAATTAAGCATATACCGTCATTGCAGAATTAGTCATATGATGTCCATAATCCTCCTTGTCTGAGCACAGAAGTCTCCAACTCGAGCGTGGGCGTGCTTTGGTTCCCGGCGACCTGGCATGACTTGGGGGTATGGATTAGAGCCTGGATTCTCCTTTTTGGGGAGGGGTAACATGCTAACAGTACAGCTACCATCCAGCGCCGACCGTCCTCCGGAGCCTTCTTGCAATTAAGTTCCCCACCCAATAGGCCAGACAAGTTCTCCCGGATTTAAAGGGAAATAATTATACGACAACTCTGCTGGTTACAGCGGTAAAAATAATGAGCTATGCCCCAGAGGTCCTAACAAAATTCATGGACAAGTAAAGCGACGCTAAAGATCCAACCTGAACAAAGCTTTGGCAAGCGGCTCTGACACCGGCTGACACGTGCCGGTTGCTGTTATTTACACTTTAATCAACGTACAGCCACAAAAACATGGAAGAGTTCAAATTCTGGAGGATGGCAAAACTGCCGGTTTATGGGCATCTCGGTAACGGATCCCTTCGCTTGGTATATTCCCCACTAATGTGTCAACATCTGATGCCTTGCTCTTTAGTCTGGAGCTAAGAAAAGCTATCAAAAATACCTTCATATAGTTTAGGGCCCATTCTGTCTGCCGTATCACTCGCTATTTTTACCGGCCGCACTGAAGCCAGACCGCAAAGGGCAAATTTGTCAACGTGGGTGGGCTTTTTTAGTGCGAAAACCAAGGGCTCGTACAGACAGTAGCAAAGACCATCTGCATACACGTCTGGAAGTTCAGGCTCTAATTTAAAGCTGCTTCAAATATAGAAATTCCAGCAAAGTTAATTGTAGCTGCGTTATGGAGAGGTGACAGCAGCGAGTCCTTAGAAAGCTGGGGAAGGTTTAAATCTGCCTCAGCTCTGCTCCCTTTAGAGTTAGGCTAATACTGGGTATAAATCCTACCGGGAAATTCTGCAGGTGAGAGACTGACCACGCAGCAACGGCATTTCTTGAAAATAAGGATAAAGCTCTTCAGCAAACCCACCTTTTCTCCACATGTTGAGAACCGTGCAACGCCGCCCTGCTGTATTAATTGGTCTGTACTTTTAAAAGCTTCCTAATTCTGCTCACAACCGAGAACTTTGCTTACCATTATATTAAGAAACCGCTTCATAGTGCGGGTTGGTTATTAGTGGGAAGCGCTTAATTACAATAAAATGTGTAGTTAAAGTGACAATTTATTTACCCAAGGTTATGAATATAAATTGTTTTTTCTTACCCATGCATTTTGAAATGGGAAGGTAGAGGTTGGGATCCCGGGAGTTTCTTTAGGCTGAGTGATTTCCTACGAGCAGCTTTAGGAACCGACACGGAAGCGGCAGCCTGTGAACCAGTCTGCTGTCTCGGGGGCTCAGCCCACGTTTCTCACCTGTTGCAAGTAATGCAAGTTTTGCTTAAGAAGACTGGAAACGGGTCCCTTTAATTGCATCAGAGCTCCGTAATCCGCAACGAACCAACGCCGAGCTGAAAAATAAATCCCCATTAGTGAATACATGAAGAGATAAAGGCAACGTTGGGTCCCCTTCCCCCCAGTATTTTCCATGTTTTATAACACCTCTGTCAGTATAAATTTCCATTCACTGAAGAAATTACATTTCACGAGAGCTACAATAGGATTTTAAGATAAATGACATGCGAGCACTGCAGTTTTGTACAGGCTTAAGTGATCCAAGTATCTTTATCACGTGCGGGGTATCAAAATACATGAATTTGACTTGTTACAACAGTCACACGAGAAAGATTGAGTGTCATACGAGGCTGCAAAGCATAAAACCATCTCAGCTAAAATTTATTTTAGCGCGGGAGGGTTTTTTAACTGTTAAGTATAATTATTTAAAAATGGTCTGAGCTGTGCAGCTCTAGTGATAACTGGAAACAGAAAAAAGCTCTTGAAAACGCCGCTTTTAAGGGCACTTCTGGCAAGCACTGCCTGCTCTTAACACTTGCTACCTTCGTTCATCGCTATTTCCGAAATTCTTGGAGGCTGACGAAGTTTTTAAGTGTCATCTTGCTAAGGCTGTAACATTATCTCCAGTGACAATACTCACTCCTGGGCTTTTATGTTGCAAGTGGAGAAAACATTTTAGCTTTTCAGGAGGGTAAACATCTCCCTGTGAAACAATGTAAGCAAGACAGACTGCAACCCTGGTGTTTAATAAATGAAAAATCAGGGTATCGTTTATCCCTGGGCAAAAATTGCCCGGGGTCGGTCTCTCCGTCGGTTTGCTCTTTGCGGCATCGCCCGCGGCAGCGCGCTGTGCAAGCGCGAAAGGCCGCGCTGCGCCCGCCCGATCCGGTGCCTTTCGGACAACGTCCGAAGCGCTCCGGGCCCGTTCCCTCCAAAGCGACGACAGCCGCATGACAGACGCGCTCCCCGGTCTCCGCCTGCAAAGCACAAGTTCGGGTGCTGTGCAACGGGGGCTCCCCACAGCGCAGCGATTAAAAATAGGAGCAGCGTTGGCCGGGGAGCGTTTCAGCCTGGGCAGGGACGCAGCCCAAGCCATCGCCACGTGGGCCACGCTGCCTGCTCCCGAGGGCTGGTGTTTTCGTGGTACGAACTAAATGTCTCGGTTTAGCTAATCGCGGGGATGCCGGCACAGCGAAACACTGGGTCGTATTTTATCGCCCCACACGTTTCTCCGTACTTCAGGCACTTGGTAGCTGTTTAAGAACTTATTCCTTGAATGAAATAAGCGGAAATACTGACCCGTTATTTGCTTTCAAATGAAATTAGCAGCTTTACAGGAAATATTGACCCATTATTTGTCTCTCCTCTTGAGGCTCCGAATGGATCCTGAGCTGCTGCAGCCCATGGCCAGGACATTTACTTCTCCTCTGACCACGGTTTTGCGCTCCCTTTTGCACCCTGCGTGGCCTTCTCGGCGGTTCGTCCCGCAAGTGTCCAGTGACAAAATGAGCCCTCGCTGCCTCCAGATTAAAAAACCCTCAAACCCTACTTGTGAGCGCTTGTTTCTGAATAAATAAGGATCAATCCCTGACCCCTCCCTTTGACAGACACGTCTCCTTCTTATTTTCCATCCTTGGTTCGACTAGCTGGGTGACATTACCCACCTTGCTTTTTCCGTGCCACAGACCTGCCCAGCGGCAGCTCTTTGTGGGCCTGTTTTTGCCGCTTTTTGCTCCAAAAATTATTTTCTTGAGCGTTTTTTGTAGCATTACCGATTGCATTGCCCGTCGGCGCACACGTTAGCTGTAACTTTCCCCCAAGACTCTCGTATTTAAAGTCGCAACCACTATATGCCTGCCGATGAATTCCTCTTTACTTATAGCAAATGTATGAATGAGCTATGATACCATGAATGATACTATTAATCAGTTTATTGCAACTCCACTTAGGAATCCCATTCACAGTTAAGACCTTGTTACGCAAGTGCTATATGTATATAAAAAAAAGTTTCCAGCTTCAAAGAGGTTACAAGCTCCTATAAAAGCCTCCTGAAGTTTCCCGCGGGCTTCTTACTGTACAAAAACATACATAGTTCTTCTTGGAACAAAACGCTTCTCAAACTTTTAGAAGAATGATTCACATTTACTCTTATCTCCCTCCAGAGGAAAAAGCAAATGGTTTTAGAAATATTTTCAGCCTTACTCCCCATCAGACAAATTAGCGAGAGCTGACCTGCGCTCCACCGCCGCGCGCGCGAGCTCTGCCGAGGCGCAGCGTCCCTGCCGCAGCCCTCTCTCCCGATGAGTCAGTGGACCTCGCAGACCCAAAGTCTTGGGAATGACCCAACTTCGGCATCTTCCCTTCCTCTTCCTTCCCCTTCAGATTCCTTCGGTGCTCCCTAATGCCGTATTATTTAGTTATAATTAAAATAAATTAGGGAGAGAGTTCAGTTCCTGTAACCCTGGCAATAGAGAAAACCTTATTAACCCTGAAACGGCCTGAAAATTGATTCTGCTGAGGTGCCTCTTCAGCCCTGGCACCCCCGGACACTGTCCCTCAGCCATCGCTCCTGCAAGATCTTGGGGTCAAGGGACTTTTTCGGGTGCGGGGGGCTCTGGGGCAGCTGGGACACGAGCAGGGAAAACGTATTCTCACCAGCTCGGAAAAAGAGGATTATTTTTTTTTTTTGCAAGGAGCGGGTTTATTCCCAGCGCCGGGGGGGCCGCGCTGCCCTCTCCCCCGGGAAGGCGGCGGGCGCGGGGGGGTTCCCCACGGCCACCCCCCCCCTTTCCTCGGGAGGCCGCGGTGGCTTCGCCCTGCGCCCCTCCATCCCCCCCCACCCCCCCCGGGCCTCCCCGCGGGCGGTGCGCGGCGCTCCGCGGGGCGCGGCCGTGACGGGCAGCGCCGCTCCCCACTCAGCGGCCGCGGAGCCCCCGCGCCGCTCCGCCCCCTCCAGCCTCTTTGTATCAAACATCCGGGTTTCCCCCGCTGGCTCCGCTTTGGCTTCTCCCTTTTTTTAGAAGCCATTTTGGACTCGGTTCAGGTTTTTTTTTTTTTTTTTTAATTATTAAAAAAACAAAACAAAACAAAACAAACCAACAAACCTCCCCTTCCCCCCCTCCGCTTTTTTTTTCCGCCTTTTTTTTTTTCCCCCCTCCCCTGTACACGGCACCTCCCGCCCCAGCCTCTGCTCCCGCCGCCCCCTCGCTCCGCGCCCCGCGCAGCCCGCGATGCCGCGGCGCGGCCCGCCGCCGCCAGCCCCCCGCCGCCGCTCCGCGCCCGCTCCGCGCCCCCTCCGCGGGCCCTTGCCTGCCGCTCAGCAGCCGCCCTGGACGCGGGGTCGGTAACCTTGCAAAGTTTCGCTGCCGGCGCTGGGAACGCGTGTGCGTTGCACGGGGAAGGGGCGAGTGTGTGTGTGTGGGGGGGGGGGGTGCGCGCCTTGCACATGGCTGCGCGTGCATTGCACGGGGCTGCGCGTGCATTGCGCGGGGAGGGGAGGGGGGGGGTGCGCGCACGCGGGCGTGTGCGCTCGCCCCTGCTGCTGGGGGAGCCGGAGGGGCTGGGTTGGGAGGAGGAGGAGGAGGAGGAGGAGGAGGGGGAGTCGGTGTGTGGTGCACGCCGCGCTCCCAGCACAAAAGCCCAGGGAAAGAAACTCTTGGAAAGCTCGGAGCAAACGCCGGGGCCGGGCAGGAGCAGGTCGAACCGTCCGGGCGCTGCGGGGCTGTTCCTCTCCACTGGATACGTTTTGCAGCTGCGAAGGAATTAAATCCGATTTTTTTTTCCAGGATTTTTTTCTTCTTTTTTCTTTTTAAGAGCGAGAGAGAGGGCAGAGCCTCGCTTCTCCCCCCTTCTTTCACTCTCTCGATCTTTTTATTTTTATTTTTGTTTCCCTTCGGGATAGAGGGGCACACGAGGGAAAAAAAGTAAAGGAATATGATCGCTTCGTGGCTGACTTTCGCCTTGCTTTGTGGAACTTTCTGTGCAGGTAAGTGCATTTCTGCGTGTTTACCTCCCGCCCGGGCTTACGGTCGCCTCTCCAAATGCAGAATTGAATGGGCCGTGCAATTATTTGCAGCCACCCTCCAGAGCAGAGCAACCAGCGAGCCTGCAAACTGGGGAATAACCCCACCGCTGCGATCTGCTTAATTTTCTTTATTATTTTCTTTTTTTTTTTTCTTCTCCCCTCCTTTTCACCCCCTCACCCCCCCCCCCCCCCCCTCCGTTTTCTCCCTGCTCGCAGGACGAGCCTTCCCGTGCTGCTTTTTGTTCCCTTCAGGCAGCCTGTGGGAATTAATGGCAATGTAAACACGGCGCGATATCGAGGAAACTTTACAAAAATGGGCATTTACTTCTGGGCGGGTGCTGCCGGAGTGTGTGTGTGGGGGGGAAGGAGCCGGGGAGGTTGTGGGGCGGCGGGGGGGGGGAGGGAGAAGTTGGGAGCAGCGGGAGGAGACCTGGGGGTTGCTCCCAAATGGTGCGGAGCCGCTCAGGTAGTGGCCATGTGTGCGCCCCGCTCCTGCCGGGCTGCCGTTGTGTAACCCGGGGGGGTGGAGGGGAGCCCCTCTCCGCCCCGAGGGGGACCCTCCCGGTCCCCCCCTCAGCCCCCCGGGACGCCGTGGTCCCGCCGGGCTTCGCCTGTTAGCACGAAACGAGCCGTTTGGGGCTGGCTGGCGCTGCGGGGAGCTGGGAGAAAGTTGGGAAAAAGGGGGTGTGCGGGGCGGGGGGGTGCCTGGGGGAGCATCCCCCGGGAGGAGGCTTTTGTGGCGGGGGGATGTTTATTTTGTATGTTCTTCATCCCGTTTATTTTACGGAACTGCGCTGGCCCCCAAACTTAAGCTCCAACCTGCGGGGTGCGCGTTTTGCCGAGGGACGCGGGGTGGAAGTTGGCCGAGACCCCGGGCACGGCCGGGGGAGCAGGAGGGGGCACCCGGGCAGCGCTCCGGGGGGCGGGGGGGTTCTCCATGGGGTGCCCCATCCCGCAGCCCTCGGTGGGGCGGGGGGGGTCAGCTCCCCGTGCCCCCCCCCCCCCCCCCAGCGCTGAAAACGCGGGCACACTTGAATTCCCCACGCTCCCCACTTTCCCTCCTTCTTTTTATTTTTAAATTATTATTATTTTTCCTTCCCATTCGTTTTTATTATTGCTGCATATTCCCCAGAAGAAACCGGGGCGGCAGCAATTTTACACCCCCCCCCCCCCCCAGCCCCTTTGCCTGGTCACCACGACC
The DNA here is from genome assembly GCA_009819775.1 of Phoenicopterus ruber ruber. Lineage (NCBI taxonomy): Eukaryota > Metazoa > Chordata > Aves > Phoenicopteriformes > Phoenicopteridae > Phoenicopterus > Phoenicopterus ruber. The sequence continues at coordinate 7,353,337 of CM020216.1, read as the reverse complement.
CCCCCGGGGGCTGAGCCTGCCGCCCCCCGCCCCGGCGCTGGGCAGTAACTTGTTACGTTGCCTCCATTCCCCAGGCCGGAGGGGGGGGGGGGGTCGGGGGTCGGGGGGGGCTGTTTGTGGCCGAGGGTGCCCGGGGGCAGGGTGTGGGAGGCAGCGATGCTGCAGCCGTGCCCCCTCCCCGCTCCGCGGTGGGCAGCGGGGAGTTCCCGTCGGGGCTTCATTGTATTGCAAAGCGGGTGGGAGTGGGAGCGGGGGGGGGGGGGGGGGGGGGGGGGGGGGGGATGTCCCCGCGTGTGTGTCCCCTCCCCGCCCCGGGGAAGGGGCTGCCGGCGGGGCCGGGCGCGGGGGGAGCGGGCGGCGGAGCCGGCCCCGGGGCGCTCCTGCAGCCGGGCTTCCTTTGTTCCGAGTGCCCATTAAATATGCGCTGCCACCGCCTGCCTTTGGCATTAGAAACAGTGCCATCGCTTAATTATTTTTTAAGTCACACCGAAAGTGTGTGTGTGTGTTTGGGGGGGGCAGGCAATAAAAAGGGAGCGGGCAATAAAAATAAAATAAAATAAAAAATGAATTGGATGGTGAGCAAAGCCAGCTTGGGCTTTTTATCTGATCGCTGGGACACTTGTATGCAGCTTTGTTTCCATGTGTTAGGAAGGGGGTTGTGCGGGCTTGTATTTACATAGCAGTGCTGAGGGAGAGCAGGTATTTTGGAAGAAGCAGGCGGGGTGTGTGTGTGCCATGAGCGTTCGTGGTGCTCGGCGTTGCTATCATCACAACAGCTCTCTTGGCTGGAAAATTCTATTATGTGCATAAAGGAGATTTATGGTCAATGTATTTTCTTTCCATATATCTTGGAATCCTTTTATCTCGGGTGATTCAATAAAAGAGATGGCTTCCGGGGTTTTTGTTTTTGTTTTGGGTATGGGGTTGGGTTTTTTGTTTGATTTGGTTTTGTTTTTTAACCTGATCCTATGGCTGTGTGCATATAGTGGCAGAAATCTAAGTTGGAGGAAAAAAGCAGTTGCTTTGAAAAAAAAAATTAACCCTGAAAGCTTCTTAAATGTATCATGTTATGAAAAGGATAATCTGATAGGGCATACCTATGCTGACTTTTTCTCCCCCCCTGAAAATACAATAAAGAAACCCCGGAAAATGAATATAATTCTGTTTATTTGGAAAGATCCTCTTGAATCATTAAATCAGTGCATTAGCAATTCTGTAAATCCCTCCCTCTCTCTTAAAGCCTTTTCTGCCTTTCTTGTGATATTTATGAGTATTTATCAACGCGATCTTTATTGTCCAGTTTTTCCTAAAGCTGTTCAGTCAAAAAAAAAAACCCAAACCCAACCTCAAATACCCAAAGTTGCAATGTGTTGCTGGGCTGCATAGCACTGGGCTTTGCTTGAAGTATGTCTTTTGTGTGTGTACATGTTAGGACTGTGCGAAAGTGGTGGGCTTTTCGAAAATCGCTTGACCTCCATTGTTGATGCTTCTCATCACTACCTTGGCTGGCTGTAACAAAGCAAGCCCGGGCTGCTATTCTTTTTTTAAAAAAAAAAAAAAAAAAAAAATCTGTTATGCTTAATTTTTGGAATACTGAAGATTCATTGAGGAAAACATTATGTTCATTTTTAGCCCTTTGTTTGCAAATTTTCTGCAGCCCAAATGTTCAGAAATCATGTTTTAATCTATGAGCTTTAGAAAATACAGAAGGTGTAAAAGGATTTGTCTTGCAGAATGCATTGCTAACGCGTTTTCCCGAGCCATTCCATTACTTTTATTTTGGTGCAAGTTTAAGTGATGCCATCCAGCAATGAACTGTGCTGCAAATGGATCTGGTCTCCTCTTTCACTGTCTTATATTTATCCTCTTGTGCTTGAGGAAGGGAATAAAACTGGCTTCATTAGCTTGCTAATTAAACACAATGAAGTGCATGGCCCAAGGTTAATGGCAATGGCCTTTAAAAACACAAACCTCTTGAACAGGTGTTTGGGATATATATATTTTTTAAATCTGCCATCAAACCTAGGTAATTATACCACTGAGATAACCATTGTCACAGTTCTGTGGAGAAGAAAATGCTATGTTAGAGATGCGAGTGCACGGTGTATTATTTTTAGTGGCATTATTTATAAACACCTCCCCAGGTCCTGCACAGCCTGTGGTTTAACTCCCCCCTTCTCCCCGCTCCGTTTCAGAGCATCTTCTGCACCTCCCCTTTGGTGTAGGTTTTCGTGGACCAGGCAGGGTTAAAAACTCAGCATCCCTGGACCGGAGTGAGAGTCTAACCTGAGCCTGGGTAGTTAGCTAAAGTATTTACGCGCTGAAATTTCTGCCATTTCTTGTGTCTTTGAGCAGCCCATCCAGGCTGTAACGCTCCTGCTCGCTTGATGAGATAGTAAGAAACGGCCAATTAAAGCGGAGGTCTCTTACTCCCCGCGTTCGAGCTGTCACCAGCCTCCTGTCCACTCTGGTCTCCATCAGCTAAAACACGCTTGTCAGGTTTTTTTTGTGCTTTATGTGACGCAACAGTTGTAGACCTCCCCTGCTGCCACTGAATAGATGGTAGAGAAGAAAGAAACAGGCCAGCCCCACTTTTTTCCTTCCTTTTTTTGGGTGTTTTTGTTCTCTCCCTCCCTCCCACCATTTTCTCCCCTTCCCCACCACGCACGCACTCCTTGCATCGCAGATCAACCTAGAGAGGTTTCCTGGTCTCGCCAGTTCTGGGAAGCAGGACACGGGTTCAGATGGAAGAGGAGCGGCTTTTGGAGCGTGGGTAGTGGGATTGCCATTAGGATCACCCCAGGAATCCAGCTGCTGTGACTTGCATCGTGCCTGTCCATGGGATGGGTTCCTCTGCAGAAGTGTTGCAGGTATAAAAGGAACCATGGGATGTTTGTCTTAATTTATCAAGTGCGAAGGAGATGGATGGACGAGATGGTTTGAGGCTGGGCACCCAGCAAAGGTGTACTTGTGTGCTCTGTCCACGTGGTGCCTCTTCCTAGAAAGCCAGGACACCCTTAAAATAAAATAAATAGAAGTCAAAGTTACTCCACTTTTGGGCCTTGCAGTGGAAGGTGTTTTGGCTGTCATGCTTCAGGGCCTACTTTTAGAAGCATTTCTAAAATTTAATGTTAATAGTATTTGACCATGTAGAGCTGTGCTAGATTAGTCAGAATTAAATGGGACTTTAGTAGCACTGCATCTTTCAAGCCCCATAAAATATAACACCTTTCTACCAAACACACCTAGGGCAGTTATTGCGAGCTTAATGCAGTAGCTGTAGTCTAAAAGTTGGAGGAACGACTGATAACCCCCCTGCTTCTGGCTGTGCGTGGCCAAGGCACGGTACGGACACCCCTTCTCCAGGGAGTACCGCACCCAGCGCTGGGGGCACGGCCTCTCCTTACGGTGCCTCCTGTCCCTTGCCTGGAAATCCCTGTGTCCGGCCCCGTCAGCTGGCGCTGAAGCAGCGTGCTGTAATTCGGGAAGGGTGGACGCAGGGGGGAGAACCTGGTTGAGTTCAGCAGTAATCCAGACCCAAGTGAAAGCCCTGATGGGGTCTTACCCTCAGCTTCGGCAACCAAAGAACTGCTGCTGCAACCGAAGAAATACTTCTGCGCTGAAAAAGTCTTGCGAAGGCAACTCTTATGAAGTCGGGGTTGATCAGTACCTGCTTCAGAGTTGGCTTTCTCTTGCTGTCCGACTGAAGGAGTGGTGTCAAAAAGGCGGCAGAGTTTTCCAGGTCCCTTGGTCAGCTGCGGGCAGCGGCGCGGGCAGCACGGTGCCATGCCTTGGCGCTGCCACAGTACCCCGGCTCCGGTGCTCTCCCTGTAACAAAACATTGTGGGAAGTTGGGAAATGGGAACCGCAGAGCGTAATCTCTGCTTTAAAGAGGTGTTGTCTTTCCCTTTTATCCCTCCTTGGCCTTTGATTTTAAAACTAGCAGGGGGGTGTGATTTTCTTGCCTGGCCAATAGCGCTGCCTGGATCTGAATTATTCAGTGTAGCACTTGGCATTCTGCACCCTGTTCCCACTTAAGCTCTTTTTCGCCTGTTCCTTCATGTGGAGATTTTCACATCAGTGAAATTGGATGTGTTTAAGAGAGGTGTTTGTGGCCGCAGCATTCACCAGTATAAGCTCTCCTCTCCCCTGCCTTTCCCCTCCATTAACCATTGAGGATCAACTAATGTCTAATCTCTTCTCTTCATTATTACTTCATTCTGAAATAATTTTGTATCTCTTTAGTCATTTGTTCCTTTAAGGTATATTAAAAAAAAAAAACAAACATTGCCCTCCCCCCCCCCCCCCCCCTTAAATCTTCCTTGTAAGTTTTGTTGGAGCCGCTGAAGTCAAAGGGGCAGAGAAGTAAATTAAAGATGAAACACTCTGCCTGCATTCTGCAGACCCAGCACATTTTATGCTTAGATTTGAATATAACTGTTGGTCTTTTTCACCAATTTCATGTTCTTTTCTCTCTGTCATCTTCCTCCTTTACTACAGCATAGCTTCAATTCAAACTAAAAGTTAAGAGCAGCAATTGTCAGTGTACACTGTAAAATAATAACATGCTTCCCTCCAACACACAAGTGCCTCTTATTTTGCCAGTATTCGAGTCTTGTCGCTCTGATTATGTTATTGCATGTGGCATCGGTCCATCGTGCTACTTAAGAAAAAAATATGTTGCTGATGTCTCGGTGCCTTGGAAAAATACGACTTCTCTTTTGCGAAGTGGTGGTTGTGTAGAGAGAAAGTCCCTGCCCCAAACACACTGAGCAGAGGGGCCAAGCACGGGAGAACGTGACTATCTGCAAGTGCTCCCTGCTGCATCGTGAAGCGGCTCACCCAAGGTCACACCAAATATTTTGTACCTATACTAAAAAAAAAGCTGCGTGAGGAAGTGTTTCTGTACCAGGTAGAATCAGGCTTTAACCTGGTAGTGTGCTCTGGCCGCCTTATGTGGTTTTTTTCTTTTTTCTTTTCTTTTGGTGACTTTACTGGAGATGGTTGGTGTGTTTTTGCTCTTGGAGAAGGTCCTTCCCGTTTGGGTTGGGTTGACCGTAAGCAAGGACTGGCTCATGCGTACAGGTTTGTAAACTTAAATATAAAAGAAACACAGCGGAAGGCGCGAGCCTGTTTGTGCTCGGCTGGAGGAAGATGCGAATTACCCGTTTCTCGTTAATAATTCTGTGATTTCCAGCTTGGTGTGCCGTTTCATCGCAGGTTCGGTTTCGGGTCTTAGGGGAGCTCTGCGGGCAGGAGGAGGCGCGGGGCTGGGTGCAGGCAGGGCCACCTCGCAGGCGCTGGGTGGGAGGCGGCCCCCCCCCGACGCACCATTTTTTGGCTCGCTGATGGGTTTGGGAAGCAGGAGTGTGTTAAGGAGCTGAAATGAGCCTGTTAAAATGTTTGCACAGGACCTGTTAGAAGTAAAACTTCTATCTGTGGATGTTTGCATCCTGTTCCTATAGTGCATAATTTATGGGACGTAACAAAAGTTTACGAGGTTTTCCCACCTCTTCTAGGGCAGGAGTGACTTCTCTCAGATCTTGGGAGTGTGGGGCAAGGCAAGAGTGTTGCTCCCCATCCTCTTGGGTCTGCGGCTGGTCCTCTGACCACCCTATTATCCTTTTTTTGTCCACCTGGAATTAAGTTTACTGAGAAAAATGGAATGGTCTGTTAATTTTATGAAACCAGAGGTATCATTTTGTTTTCTTTCTTTCTCATGCTAATAGACCCATATATGAGTTCCTCCTCTTTCTTTAAAGAGAATAAAGCACGCTCACGAAAAGATGCAGCGCTTTACAGTCTGAGCTACATTAATTTTCCATCTAAGTGGATACTCATGCAAATTAAGACATGGATTTTGAACTCGACTCTTCATGTCTAATATCTACCCTTGTGTGACGATGGAAGAAGAAAAAGGGGCTCCCGGGAGCAGAGGGAGTGCGTTAATCCTCCTCCAGTAAAGCTGGAAACGGAATGTATTGCTGTCACTTTTGTAGAGAAAGAAACAAAAACTAGGAGAGATGAACGTGTCTCTGGCACTTTCCAGACCGATACAAAATCCCAGGCCCGTGCTGAATGATCCCCAAAGGTTCATTGGCAAAGGTTGTCGTTTTAAAAAGTCCGCGGTAGCTGACACTGCCCTGTAGTGTCTTGGGTGCTGTGACTGTCTCTACCTTTTCTTATTTAAAGCTTCTCCCATTGTAGAACTTGTTTTCTAACTGGTAGCAGAAGTTTAAATTTTCTGTGTGGTGCCAGTAGTGCTAATGTAATGCTTCTTCCTCATTTATTGCTCCAAGGTGTGAGATTATAAACCTTTGAGTGGATGAGAGGGATAGAGGTAGCTCCATTTGTGCCTGGTCTATCAAATGGTCCATCTAGGTGGCTGACCCTTCTTTCCTCCAACATTATCTATTTAAAATGCTGTGTGTAATCTGTGCAACTTTTAAAATTTGGCTTTTAGGAATATTTTGCTTATACATAATTTACCTCTGCAGACAGTTTTGAATTCCTGGGGAGGGAGGAAGGCAACTGCGCATCTGAAGTGAAGAAATGTTCAATCAAGCTCTGTCTCCTTTTTGTGACTTTTTAAAAGCATTTCATAAAATGAGAGTATTTTAGGCTTTTTAAGCCCTTTTACTGCTATTCTCATGTTTTGCAGTCTCCGGCTTGGTTCTGTGGACTGCTGGCTGTTGCTGCAGTTTGGCTGAGCTGTTTGCAAACTCCCCGCTCCAGTGGCTCTATTTGCCATCGATACTTTCTTTATTTTTTTTTGGGGAAATGAGGGCATTTAAGCTTTGCACATTTGATGTCCAGGCCTTTCTCTGAGGCAGCAAGCTGAGCTTTACGCTACTAAAGTTGTAAGAAGAGTATGGTACCGGTCTTGGAAGAGCCTGTGAGCTTTGTAGGCACTCCAGTGCGAGGAGGCATTTGGTTTGTTTGGGACCCATACGCTACTGCGGAGATTTGCAGAAGCCCCTGTCCTCAGCAGAGGGAAACTACAGTTTTGACTTGAGATGCAGCTGCTGAGCAAAGTGCAGGTTTGTGGTTATCTTGGTGGTAGCCTTGTCCTGGCAGGTTCACTCTTGGGACAACTGAGACACGGCAACGCGACCTGCGGGCGCGCGGCTCACTTGTTTCTCCAAGTCTTTATTTTTCTTTCTCCAGTAAGACAACTGAAACACCGCGGGCTTTTGTGTTGCCGCTTTAGTTCCCGAGAGTAGTTAATGGGTTAAGAATGCTAATTCCCTTATATATGTGCAGGCTGAGAAATTCGGTTGTCCTTGGGTTTTTGTGGTGGGAGTATCCCGTTACAGCTCGGCGACTATTGGGTAGCTCTCAGGTGCCCGAAAGTTTGAACCCTGTATCCCTTGCTTTCACATGCACCCGCAACTTATCAGGCACTTTTATTTTTATAGGAAAGTCTCTGCTAAAGCACATTCTTACGCCTGGGGCAAGGCATTTTCCCACATACCTATTGCCGTTGCACTGGATAACACTCACCTGCTTGGCTCCTAAAAAGCGAGTTTGGGGTGGTGGCGATAAGCACCGTTGCTGACGTACCTGAAGCAGTTCCCTGCTGTGAAATTCCCGTTCACGGCAGGTGCCTGGGATGCACGGGAGATAAAGCTTAGCACAGCCCGAAGGAGAAGAGGAGGACGGTGCATTTGATACTGGGTGCTGCCTTACTGGGACGTCAGCTCTGGCTGCCGGCAGGCATGGTGTGGTGGTGCGAGTGCCCGACTCCGGGGATGACACCGGAGCCGTAGCATCTCCGGCTGAAATGTGCGTGTGGCCCCTCCGGTGGGGATGCTCTCAAGCCCTGTCGTAGAGCTGCCTCATCCATGCTCCCTTGGCTTCCTTCGAAATATTCCAAAGACACATACCTTTTTTTAAACAAAAAAACTCTAATGGAGATGAACGTTTTTATCTGATCGCTGTTGTTCTACTGTCTCGCTGTTACAACAGACCATAGTCCCTTCCTCAGGGTCCTGGAGCATCTTTTTAAAGTGAAAGCGTGAAGCAGGGGCCTGCAGAAAGGACAGGCTCGACACGCTTAGTTATAGCAAGAAATTCCCGTGTAGATTTTAATCACCTTTTGGTGTCTTGGAAGCAACGCGGTGGCCCTTCGTTCTCAATTTCCAGGCTTCTTTGCACAGATGATGAGGAGAAGCAAAGCTGGATGGAGCATTTCTGATGAGCACGCTTGCTGTTGCTGGGCAGTTCCCCTCGTGGGTGCAGCTTGGTGGCACAAAGCTCATTCAGCCTGAATTTTGAAGGTGATGGATGCAAAAAAAAAAAAACCCAAACCCCACTGAACGTAGCATCCCTGCAAGTGCGTGTCCCTGCGCTGTCGCCTGGCTGAAGCCCTGGCACTGTGCCTGTTTGCATCGGCAGGGAGTTTGGCCCGATGCATCCGTTCCTAGGGGCGTATTTTAACATTTATATTGTACCTGAGATAAGTGGGGAAGTCTTTTACAGATAATTTTTATGGCTATAGATAATTTTCTGTAGATAGCTTCTGCTATCGTCTAATGGGACAGAGTTAGTGCTGCTAAAAGCAAACATGAGAAACCTTTTTTTTTTTTTTAATTGGTAATAGAATTTCCTTTCCCATGCAATCCTGTACAGATTGGCTATTTATTATGTAAATAACAGCTAAAAGAAGCCCTTCCAAGGTAACTGTAAGCCCCAAAGGTAAATGAGATCACTCCTGCCCTGTGAGATAAGTGAGATGCAAGTGTATCTGGCTGTGTAACTGTGTCTATAGGCTCCTTCTCAATGAATTGCTGATGAAAGAAGAAACCCCGAGCGAGGGATGCAAGTTCTCGCAGCCTGCGCTCGAGAATCACCCCGTTGACATCCCCGATGCTTTTTGTGCGTGGAAATGATTTCGAACCAGCTAACGCGCAAAACTTTGAAGTGCGGTACGACGAGAAAAAGCCGGCTAAAAATAGGTCTGGATATGAAAGGCAGGCGAAAACTCGGAGAGAGGGGAGCGGAGGGTCGTTTTACAGGCATTGTTGATAGAGTTTCAGGGTCCCAAGAAGGGAAGACGAATGTCTTTCTGTTATAGTAACAGCTGCTCTCTGTCCATCGGGATCTAGTGTTTGCCCATCCAACTCATAATAATTAAACAAAAGAGTTATTTCATAGCAGCCTTGGTGGAGGATTTATGTTGGAATTTTATCTTTCTCCATTTAGACTTTTCTTCCATCTATTAAAGAAAAATACTAAGTTAACCTCTCACCTGGGTCTGGCCTCTTGTCAGATCCAGCTAATTACCACGGAGAGGAAGCTAGCCGTTAACTGAGCATTCGGAGTTATATTTAAAAAAAAAAACCTCCAAGTTTCACTAATGCACTTGTCCTTAAAGAGCTCTTCAGGGTTTTTGTGTCCTGAACCTCTGAGCGGTTGGGTGACTCTGCAGGGTTGTTAGTAGCTCCCTAGTATGGCCATGTAATACAACATGCAGACTGCTTTTCTTCTCGCCCCTTATTTTTTAGGGATTTTTTTTTTTCCTCCCCCATTTTGAGAGCTAACGGCTAGTGTGAACAAGCAAACAGCCCCACAGGAGTCCCAGATGCAAAGTGTAGCAGCGTTTTGGGAACGGATCTACATTGTGGGACGTTATTCCGATGCAGTTAACTCTGCAAAACCCCCTGGTGTGGGTCAGTCTTAGAGGAGTCGCAGAGGTCCAGAGCAAGGCAAAGCTTAGTTACTCGGTACCTTCTCGTGCATTCAGCCATGACTTTTAAGACAATTTGGGGTTACATCTGTACTCCAGAATAAAACAGTCCCTGGCCAAGTGGCGTGGCATGGCACGACTGGTGCCACGTGCTTCAGTTCTCCTCCTGCCCGAGCCATGTCCCTGTCCTGTCCCGTCCCCTGGGCATGGGTTGGGAGAGGCACCGTCCGGAGCCACGTCAACTGTTCCTCCTCTTTGCAAATCTCTCTTACCGTTTTCTATCGCTGGGCTCTGTCCCCGCAGAGGGTTTCCAGAAGATTGCACCTAGAAGTAGCTGGTTTGCAACTATTTTTCATCACAGTAGCACAGCTTTTTTTAAAATGCATTGAAGCTGCCATTCCTTGAAGATCACAGGCTTGAATTTATCCAGTGCTGAAGCACCACGAGAAGCTACCTGTAGCCCAGGGCTTCCGTCGCAGGATCCTCTCCCAAGTCTTAATGGCATACATGCCTCCGTGTAGCTGCCTTTTGAACCCAGTCTGTTAATTGAATACCATTTACCCTTCTCCGAAGGAGAACAGGCCCAGTTGGATGGTAAGGTTAAAACCCGAGCTGTGCTATGTTTATATGAATAATTTCCACTGGTGAAATATGGATCTGAGACTTTCCTCATTCATTTAAACCTCATAGTTAATAGGCAATAGTGGAAATGTACCATGTACATGATTATTGCAGTGACCTGATTTCACATGCATTTCTGATCTAACTTCTGTTTCAAAAAAAAAAAAAAAAAAAAAAAGAGTTATATATAAAATTGATTTTGGGAGCTCTGGGAAGGAGAAGGAAACCATTTATTTCAACCCCCAAATTCCTTTGAGCTGTAGAAACATTGTCAAAGTAATTGTAGCCTTTTCAATTTTTTCTGTGTAGTCTCAGAAAAACTGTGCTCTGTTGATGGATGTCACTGTTTTTTTACTTGTGACAAATATCTCCCAAGGTATTGTTTGAGTGATGTAAAATTGCTTCATGTGTAAAATTCTAGCTTTTCATGAATACTTTATCATGGATCTGTGTATGCCAGCTTCTTCTGGATTAAGGTGTTATACCTTTAGTGGTTTGCTGTGGGATATCATCTTAATCATTTTTGCTGTAATTTAATCATCTTAATTAAAACTGCATTGAATTGTGGAAAGTAATTTGGGTCTGGAGAGCAGTGGGTTTTGTATTTGTGATGGTGGTTTTTTTTTTTTTTTGTCTTGTTAGAAGATGGTAATGGTCTTGGCAAGATTCTGCTAAAAATTAGCACAGTGTACAAAAACTCATGTTGCCAAGTTAGTACAGTATTTCTCCAGCTAATTGTGGCCTTGAAGGGTATAATATAAAAGGTCATCTTTGTTAGTGAACTGCAGGCTTCTCCTGCGAGACAGAAATCCATGTCCTTATCAAGGATGAAATCTTGGCTCCTTGGTTACACAATTGAGCTTTGCTATAATTTGGACATCATTAGGCTCTTTATTAAAGCAGCGGAACACTCTAATCAATCTTGGTGCTTTGCTTTCTTGAACATACTTCTATATGCGAACCACTGTTACGGCTTCCCTTTCTTCTCCTGCTCCATGAACCCCGTGAAGAGGAAAGGTCTGAAGATGAGGTGGGATGAAAAGTTGTTGGTTTCTCCCTTTTGGGGTGTTCTTTGCCCAGAAGGTTCCCATTTGTGACAGTGATTTTGAGAGCTGGGATGTTCCTCATCTTCTTGTGTTGAGAAGAACCAGGAGGAGACCATTCAGGAAAGAGCAGCCACTCGTTTTGGTTTGTGCTGTTAAACTTTAAAAAAAACAAACATACACAAAACGTCATGAAACCAAAATGTAATTTAGAAAGTGGTTAGCATTACTTTTCTCCTTCTTTAAACCCAAACAAAAGGGTTTAATTTTTTTGAGGGGAACCAACCCGAAACAGAACTCTGTTTCTGCAGCGTAGGGTCATAGGGCAGAATTGTAGGGGGAAAGAAAGGAGGATTTGTGCTTTTGTCCTTTTTTTGTGTTCCGGGTCTTGTCTTCTTTAGGGTGTTGGCACTCCCAGGAACGTAGTTCTGTGGCTCTGACTTGTGCATTGTAAGACATAGCCGGCGCTTACCATCTCTTTGATTGTTGTTTCTCTAACTGACAGATATTTTTCTAGTTGGATAGATAAATGGATCTTTCCCACTGGACAGTTAGATCTGATTTTGCACAGCCATAAAAGTTAGACTTGTGCTTTGGCAGAGCTTCATTTGCAAAGTTTTGGAGACTCTAAATCTTGGTGCCTTCCATCACGTATATTTGGTTGCATGATGTGCTGGAAGTGCCTGTGTCCTTGAGACGCTCACCAGTGTTAGAGAACGGTTGCAGAGGCAGGAACAGCAGTATTGGATCATCTCTGTAAAGGACTGTCCTCTGCAATATATGTGCCAACTTCGCTTTCATTCATCTTGAAGATGATAATCCGAGAGTACCATCCCAGTGGGACGCGGAAGCGCTGTTATTCGCGCGCACGGATGAGGACCGGAGTGGAGAGATGTGTTCTGTGGGAGCAATGCTCGGACCCTTGGTGGTGTTTGGGCAAGTTGAAGTCTGTGGTCCCTGATCCCCAAAGACAGGGGTTTGTATGTGGACCTCTAGATCATCACAACATTCCCATCCCATGTTATCCAGGGAAAGCGCTGGGAGGTAGATACCTACAGTTGTTATTATTTTAATAGTTTACCGTATAGATGGCTTCACCTCAAGCACGGATGCTGTGACCAATGCCTAGTTTTGCAGTTGGTTGGGGTACGTGCTGTGGCTCTGCTCAGGGTAACATGTTATGCCTTTAAAAACAATTAAAAACTGGAAAAGAGACTGTGTTGTGCTTGCAGGTGAAGAAGGCTCTGTCCAGAGACTTGACATCCAGCAGCTTCTTTTCAGGAATTCTGCTTTTCCTTGAATCCACTTACTGCGGGCTCCTGACCTCGTGCTGGTACCACCGTTAGCAGCTCCGTGCTGCGCGGATGCACGCCAAAGTGCTCAGTGGCATTTGAAATGGGCTGTGCACCACCTCATTTACAACCCCCCGGTGGGTACTTGCCCAGTTTGTGTCTTACAGATACGTGTGCTCTTCAGGAGCTCTCCCCAGGTTTCGCTGGTTCGTGCAAAAATTTGCTCTTTGAGCAGTTACGAGAACCAAACGTTTCTGCTCTGAAGGGGCGAGCTTTCTTGGGCTCCAAGTTTTTAATGAAAGCTTTAGGTTATGAATGTGTCATCATCTCGTTACTGTTCCTTACCGCTTGGCATCCTGTTGGTCTAAGCTAGTTTAACTGTCTCCAGCCTAAATTGAGTGCTGCTTTCAGTATTTATAAACTCTACAACTGTTAAAACAAACCAAGCCTCCAGTTGCAGGAATGGCAGCGGGGTTGAAGACAAGGAGTTGTCTCTAAGGAATATAGTCTATTATATGTTGGGTATAAATCAACCTCTTGACTTGTGGGTGTTGGGAGGAAAATTTCCTTGGGGACTTGTAATCCAGACTCAACCTCCTATAAATCTGCTTGGATCTTCTCCTGAAGCGTGTGGCGGTGCTGGAGAGCTGATTATGGATGTAGACCGTGGACCTGGGAGTGTGAAATACTACTGCTCCTTCCCTTCCATCACCACGCTGGACAGATGGGTCCGAGCAGCAGGTTATTTTCAGTATATTAGAAGTGATGAGTTCATTGTCCTGTTCTTTCCCTCCCTCCCAGTAAAACCTGCAGACTCAGCTTTAGATACTGGGAATGGAAAGCAAACAATAAGTATAACTGTGTTGGTTTTATTTGCTTTCTGGGGTTTCAGGTGTGAGAATGCACGTTGGTTGCAGTTTTGTGCTTTTTATATTTCTTTTCCCGTTCCTTGAGGGCTGGAAAATGTTTTTCTTTAAATGGAAGGTGATGTTTTACATCTTCTAAATGTTTCTGAGGGATGAGTTTGTAGCAGACAGAAATCCAGCTCTTCACTGGGTAGCAAGAAATCCTGGGAAGGAAGAGCAGGGCAGGGACTGATGCCACCATATCTGCAGGGAGAGGTTGGCTCTTGCCAGCTGGACATGACGGTGTGTGAAGTTTGTCATTGCACGCTTTCTTCAAACAAAGGGGTGTTTTGTCTTTTTGTGGTGCCGCCCAGTTGCTCGCAGCTCTCTTAGCGCTGCAGGTTAAGGAGCCGCTCGAAGGACGGGTTATGTGAGCAGCTCTGGTCCTGTGGGCCTTTCCATGAAGAGCAGAATATGGTTAATGTCCCTGAGCTCTTTGTAGTTGGTGAAATTTTCCCCAGAAAAGTAAACCATTCTTACGGCAACTCTAAAATGTCATCTCTACTCAGGCACCTCCTACAAGATGTAGGACTTTTCCATAGCTCATGTTGGTTACCTCCTTTTCATCCCTGTGTCCCTCCTGGTTTGCACACCGCTCGGATGTGGTGTTTACAGGAGGTTTCTCCTAACGGGAACTATGGCCAGTACCAAGTGATGTATGGGCTTGGTTTGTGTTTTTTTATTAACCTTTTTCTTTTATCACTTCTCATGGAACTTACCTACTTCTCTTCTTGCCCCCCTTTTTTTTTTGGTTGTGCTCTTTCTCTCTCTTTAGAAGAAATTGTCTGTTCCGACTTCAGTAAATGTTTTCTCACTTGTCAGAACAAAAGCGGCTGAGCCCAGTGGGTTGTGTGTGTGTGTGTGTGCGTGCAGGGAATGTGTCGGGGTGTTTTTACGGGCACTGCTGCCGAGCTTGTCAGCAGCGGCTGGGCCAGGAAAGCCAAGCTCCTTTATAGATTACATATCTTTACAGATTTTTATCTCCAGTTTGCAGGGAAGGGTAGCCTGAAGTCAGTCTTGACAGCTCAGTAGAGGAGAAGGCTGTAACCACCACTCATGCAGTGCCTTTGCCAACTGACCCGTCCTCCTGCCTGCTGGGAGAGGAGAGGGGTGACTGGCGCTGTGGACAGGGACCGTCTCGCAGCGTCTCCATCACCGGAGACGTTGTCCTGTGGTGATGGTCGTATTGATCCTTCTGCGTTTGGAATGCACTCTGCTCCCTTCCCCTCCCCACGTGCTTGTTGCTCCTCACCGCTGGAGGAGCCTAACTGGAAATCCAGAAACGTGTCCCTGCCCTTTTCCCATCGAGGGGACGGCCCTCTCCGACTCGCTCTTTGGACTCCTAGTGACGAATGATTTGCCATTAGTCAGGAGTCCTTAAAACCGTGCCCGATAAAGGCTCTTTATTTATCTTTCTCCCAAGTGGCTGTTTGGGGGTGGATGCTTGTAATTCTTCGTGCATATTTCTTCTCCTGCTCCTTGTGTTCAAAAGGCCCTGGAGAGGAGCTGAATCAAACCCTCTGGGCTGGAGCATCCCCCACCCCGGGGTGAGCTCTCAATCCCAGCATGACCACGTTTATCACATTTTTTTGCAAAGTCTGGGCAGTGCCTGCTATGATACAATGCGTTTTGGCTGCAATTTGAAGGTGTTACAGGGTCCTCTTGCAGGTACAGGCATTGACACTCATCCCTCTCCCTCTTCCCTTATGGTATCTGGGACGCCGTTACCTACAGCAGCTCTGTTGGGTGGAGGATGAGCTGTCAGGAGTTAAATCCAAACAGGCAGCAGGTAACTGGACTGAATTAAACCGGTAATGCCCTACTAAACCCATTCTCCCTCCCCTCACGTCTTTGGAAATGCCATTTATCAGGACTGTAAATTAAATTATTGTTGTTGATGTCGCTTCAAAGAAGCTGCAAGAATGAGTTAATGTGAGCTCCTGAGAGAGGTCTCCCAAGAAAGGCTCCTCTGAGTAAAATGTTAAGGCATCTTTCTTCCTCTCTTCTATTCTAACTTTGGAAAATCAGGGAAATAGTAATTCTGTCTTTTTCACTTCAGATTTCATGATACATTTACAAAGAAAAAAAAGCCCTATAAATGTCTTAAGTATTGTCTTTTCTTGCAAGCGTCATCGCAAAAATATTCATTGAGGCCTCACTGGCTTAAAGTGTGGTCAGCATCATGAAAGTAGTGTTTTTGTTTGTTTTGGGGTTTTTTTAAATGATACTTCAAAAAAAACTACCTAAGAAAACCCTCATAGCCTGGAAATAGTTATTTCCCTGGCTTTTTGGTATTTCTTTACCAGATATGAACCTGAAAAGGAGCAGTTCCTTTCTGTTGTCAAAGCTGAGCTAGCGGCAGAAAATGAACGTTTAAAATAATGCTACCGTTTAGAGTATACAAAGGTTCTTTAGAAAAGATAAGGCGTAAAAGGTGAACTTTTTTGGTGGATTGGTTTTTTTTGGGGGGGGGGGGGGGGGGAGTGGGATTTTGTTTGATTGGTTTTGTTTGTGGGATTTTTTGTTTTGTTTAATAATCCTGGTTTGGGAGCTGTGGAGGGCCCAGTTCCCAGGGAAGAGAAGGAAAGGGAACATCGACCATTAACACGATTTGGAGAGGAAGGAGTGGGGTGATGCGAAGATTTGCGGGAAGAGAGACAAGGCGGCATGTCGGTCCTTCCCTTCCCCGCTTCCGTTACCTTTTTGTTTCTCCACCTCTTCTGTCTCCGGATCTTGGTGTCACGCGACTTAATGCTTTTGATATCCGCATCTCCGACGCGTCTATTTGTCCTTTTGCTAACCCCCTTCCGTCGAAAACACGCTGGCTTTCGTCCGCCGGGGCTGGACAAGTGGCACTTGGGCGTGCGGGGGTGCCGGAGGGGGGTGACACGCGCTGGGGTGCGAGCGTGCCTGGGGGCTGGCACGCACAGCGCTTATTGCGGGTTCCCTGGGACGTGAATTAGGGATTATAAAGTAACGAGGAGATGTTCCCGAGCTTTCTCAGCACTGATGCCGCCTTTGAATTTCTCATGGAGAAATTAATGTTTGATTGTCAGATGCGTAGTTGAAAACGTAAACTGGCCGTGGGGCATTTGTGGGTCCCAGAGCACCGCTTGGAAATCCCTGGAGTCAGCAAAATACAGGGGAAAAAAATAGCTTGGAAGGTATTTAGGAGTCTCAGGCTGGTATCTTCTTATGAGATGTAGCTACCTGAATTTTTCTTACTATTTCCATCTCTGTAAAGACATGGGGCTCGCTCCTGTCGTGAGCTGTGGTGACACTTAGCCAGGGCTGGAAGCTGCGGCTGATGCTGACTGTAACTGAGATCAGATTTTAGTGCAAGAGATGGACTTTCTGGAAGTGACTGACAAACTAATTCCCCTCATTTATCAGTGAAAGTACAAACTTTGGAAATCGTGCCCCCATGCTGGCCAAGAAAAGACAAAAAACAGTCGGGGAGAGTTTCTGTAACGGGGATATTGCTCCAAAACCCAGCAGCAGTTTCTTGCCTGCCAGAGCGCACTGCGATCTCTCCTCCTCGAGTGGTCGTGGTGGCTGACACAAACCTATTTTTCAAGTAAGAAATCATCTTTTCCGTAAAACACAAAGGTCGACATGTATGTGCAAGCCTTCCATCTGTGAAGGGAATAACGTAACCTCTGTTCTTTCGGGCTTCACCTCAGTTGATCTGTACCACATGTCCTTCAAGGTAAGCTGGGTAAGTGGCTAGCAGTCAAGGCAGGGAAAGAGAAATCCCATTTGAGGCTGACCTGATGCCATCTGACATTTTGCTTATTTGAAAAGAGGAGGTTTGGTATGGAAATGGCGGGGCTAGTTCTGAGTTGCTGCAGCACCTTAATCTTCAGGGTGAATGACAGCCTTATAAAACAAGGTTTTTTACTCTGTGGTAAAGACTTTTCCTTCCGCGGGCCGCCTAAGTTTGCTTGGATCCTTGTCGTGTTTGTGTGCCTCACTTGAAGCATGTTGAGAAGCTGTTGTGTACCTAGTTAAACATGTGCATTAATTCTGTAAAATTAAAGCCTCCTTAATTATACCTCTGCTTAGGTTTTATGGATGATGTGGTGCATGTTTCCTACTTGTAAGTGGGGCCAATATATTCTTACTCTCTCTTTAGCCCTCCTTCTTGCAGAAGTTGAAAGTTTGCAGCATGCTTTGAAGATGGAGTTACCACTGGAGCCTGTTTGCTCTCCGGCAGATGCAATCCCCTCCCTTAGGAAGCATTCAGCTAGAGGTTACAGAAAATAAAGCACCTCTCTGTACTGTAATATGTTTGTTTTAAATGGGGTTTAGAATTTATAAGCACAGGTAGGAAACTGAAACTGCTGCTCTGCTTGCTTTTTTGGTCTTTGTGAAACGGCGTTAGCTTTGACGCATCTTGATACTTTCTGTTGACCTCGTGCCAGGGCGAGGGTTTCGCAAGTCTGCCCTCCAGCTTTCCGTGACCGTGCGGTTTGGAGTGTGCCATCAGCACGCAGCAGATACGAGTGGTCCTGCCTTGGCACGGGAGCCCTTACGTGCCCTGCCCTTTATTCCAGCTCCTGGGACTCGGACTGGCGGAGAAGTTTAAGGCAATGAAAAGCCTGTTGTTGGGAATAGAAGTTACTTAAAAGTTTGTGTTTTTCTCACTTCTGACTGGCACATGTGATGTCTCCGGGAGGAAAGGCAGCATCTTTTCTGTTCGTCCCCTCTCTCCCAACATCCAGCAGCTGGCTGGTGAGGTGGCTGCTCCTCTGTCCCATCCACATCCCGCTTGGTGCACCAGCGTGCTGGGCTGGGGTTGCATTTCTCATCGTGCTCTCCGCTGGGTGCAACCAAAGAGTGGGAAGAGCCAGAAGAAAGATCTGATGGTCCCCGTCCCACGAGGACATAGGGAGGGGAGCACTGCGGCTGCTCTGCTGTTAAGCTTTCTGCCCACGTCCCCTTCTACAGTTGCATCTCATCCAACATTCCTGATTTTCCTTGGCCCAGCACTCATCTCCATGATACCCTGCTGGGTGCTCTTTAAAATGTACTGTAATCCGGACATTGGCTCCACGTAGTCTACGGGTCACCAGCCAGGCTGTGGCATGGAAGCCGCTCTCTGAGGCGAGGTCCAGCCTGGCCGCTGTGGGAGCAGGTGGACCACTGCCGTGGCCTTGGGGACACCCGCACAGCCGTCCTGCCCCAGGTTGATGTCGGGATGGACCATGGGATGATGAGGACGCGCAGTTGGTGGGATGTGGGGTGCAGCGGGGAGGTGAAGGACATCTGGGGATCCTCAGCGGAGCCATCCCAGGAGAGCGAGGGTCACTAGCTTCCACACACTTGGAGGGTGCACGTGGTGGCTCTCCCGTACCCCTCATTTCTAGGCAGCAGTGTGTATTTCGGAGAGCTATTCAGGATTTTCCTTCTTGGAAGGAACTGCATTGGGTGGAAATCCCCCCGTGGAAAAGCTGGTGTTGTCCTGGTAGGATCATGTTTGAGAGTGCCCTCTAATTCGAAATCACAGCTGAACCAAGACTTGCATCTATTTTTTTTTGTTTGTTTGTTTTGTTTGCATTTCTAAAAATCATCCAGACTTTTCCTCCTCTTTAAAAGCAGCAGTGCTGCAAACTTCTCCAGCTGCTGTTACGAAATGAGTGAGTTATTCTAGCTAAATTGAGTAGATTGGACTGGAAACACTTCTGGAAATACTGTGCAGGTTGTGGACCAGCTGTTGGCAAAACTAGCTGGGTTTCATACACAGTGGGCCCCAAAAAAGAAACAGTATTTTGCCGTAGTGATTCTTCCTCCCCCCCGCCCCTTATTCTGCTACAAGCACAATCCTGCACTTTTTAATTAAAATTTGAGCTGTCTCAGCACTGGGAGAGGGCTGTAAGTCTGCAGCACAAAAGGGCAGTCGTTTCCTTCATGGTAGCTGGTTTCTCTGCCTCCGTCGGGTGGTTGCTGACCTGAGACAACAGCACGTGTGAGGGGACGGAGTGGAGGGAGCTGCTTTTTCCTCCGATAGCAGAGTTTTCCTTGCCTTTCCAACCCCCTTCACGAGCTCACTCTTCCTCTGCCGCACTCAACGGGCGGCCCAGCGGCAGAGGGAGTAAAGGAGGAGTTTGCAATAATTGAGAGAACTCAGCAGAGCATCCAGCGGGGAGCAGGAGGGGTCCGGCAGGGACAGGTAGACCCACGCTGATCTTAATCCAGGCTGGCACTTGTGAACGTCTCTGTTTCCTCTAGTGATCTCTCCACGTCTGCCTCAGTCTAGTGCTCTCGGGCCCAATCCAGTTTGTCACAAACTTTCTGCCTTCCCAAGAGTATATCCTAACTCTTTAGTTTAGGGCTATGGTTGTGCACGAAGGCTCGTGAGCCTCCTTCCCTGCCCGAGCAGCCGGGGCTGGAGGGGGACCGAGCACAGAGCAGCCTCAGTGGCTCTTGTTTTTCTTTTGGATGCATAGTCAAAAATTCTCCCAGCAGCATCTCCGCTCCTTCACAGGGAGGAATATTACCATTAAGCAAAATGGAGAGAGTCAAATTCTTCAGCCTGCTGCTACTCCTCTTGTTTGTGAAGCGTATGTCCTTTTTGACTCCTTTCTTAAATGTTTCCCCTTTCCAGTTTGGCTCACCTCTTAATCCATCAGGTTTTCAATCAGGAATTTTGTTCTTGTTTTCTTGCTACACTTGCTTGTTGTCTGCTGTCAGGTATCTGGCCAGGTCAGCCGGAGCCAGCTACTCCGTCCTGCCTGCGCAGGAGCAGCAAAGCCCAGACTCAGCCTTGCCACCGCTGGCTAGGGCAAGCTACCATTAGTTTCTGAAGGAATCCGGCTTTAATGCCTTGCTGTCAGGGATATTTGAAGGTAAGAGGGACCTTTTCCCCAGCCTCCCAAAGGAAAAACACCTAAGTGCTTTAAAGCATTGTATTCAAGAGTCTGCACCTTTCTCCAACCAGTTGACCAAGAGGTTGACAGAACTGGTGAGACGCTGCTGGTTACGTCCCATCTGCTGCTGAGATACTAAAGAAGTTTTGACTCCCTTAGAACAACTTGAATTAGCCTTTTCAGATGGAGATGTTCCTACTCTGCATTGAACATAGCATTTAAAAACAAAAGAGGAGGTGGATCCTAGCCCTTCTGTCACTCTTTCTACAGAAAACCTTGGAAGTGCTACTGGAAGTGCTGCCGCTTCCTCCAGGTCCTTGCAGTCTGCCTCGGCCAAAGACTTGCTTCCATTTTGATGCATTTTAGCAAAAGCACGATACTTGGGAGCGTTGGCAATTCGTTTCTTGTTGCAGAGTAGCAGCGGTACGGTGCAAACTCCCACAGCTAACTTCGCAGCACCAAACTAAGGTTTTGAAATGTTGCTTGTGGTCCAACAACATGTGGCTTTAAACAACAGCTTTAAACTAGGCCACGCTCTGATTTTGGGGAAGATAAGGCAATGGGGAGCTGTGAGTCTGCGGCTGAGTGGGCGTGTTGTAGCAGGGAGATAAGCGACTGCATCTTCCCTCCTCTGCTGTAAATTTTACTGGAGATGACACACACGTAGTGTTGATGGTGACATGGTTAGGTGACCTCCCAGGACCTTGCTTAACTGTGGGTGAGAACTTCCCTGCTTTGTGACGATTTTTAGAGTGGTGTAACTACCGTGCAGTTGTTACCTTATGGTAAAAAAACAGTTTTGGGGAGAATTTTAGTCTTTAGCTGCTCTATCTTAACTTGCGTTGTAGTTTGAATGAAAACACCCGTTTCATCCTACTGTGCATGGGGTCAGAGACCCTGCATACCTCGTCTGAAACCCAAAAGCACTCGGCGAACTCCATGGATAGCTTTACTAGGTGTACTTGAGATTGCCGTATGCTGATACACTGCTTTAAAATGCTATGTGAACTATTTGGCTGGGACTTCTTTGGTTGTGGACTCCACGTGCTTTGAAAAGCACTGTTCTCCTCTAGGCAGGAAAAAGGAGGATCTGAGGGGGCTCAAATTGCTGTGATCGGCCTCGGAAATCCTCCGCTGGACCGTGCTGAGCAAGAGCCTCGCTCCTGGCGTTGGTGGGGAGGGATATCGCCCTTTGGAAGCGTTTCAGTAGCGTGAAATGCTGTCCCTCCCAGTGTGCCGACCCCGTGAGGCTGAATTTTTCCCCTGCCCCCTCTCACCGGTGTAATTTTTATACGTGCAAAAATTTTGCCTTGAATTTTTCACATTTGCGTTATCAGCGCAAATTACTTTCTCTTCTCTCTTAGGTGTAAAAAAACCATTTTGAATGGCCGATCTGCTTTCCGAGGAGTTATTTAAGCGCAGTAGGTCATCAATGTATTGCACATATTACGGCCATGCCTTGGCATTTGTTTTGCGTTTGTAATCCAACACCCAGCTGCTTCAGCCTCAAACTCCAGGCAGCTACTTAGTGGTTCAGCTAGTGTTGAGGAATGCATTGTGGTGCTGTTTACTTCGTTACGTGCAAGGCTTACATGGAGTACAGTGAGGTTCAATTAAAAAACCAAACCAAACCCAAAAGCTGAAAACCCGGGCTAGGAAATGAAAACTTAAGGTAGATGTTAACCCAAGTCAGGGTAGAGGGACCCAACAGAGAAAATTTGGGTTCTATTCTGCAGTCATTGCAAGCATTCTTGATGATGAGAGCAGAGATTACTTACAGTGTGATAGGGAACTGGACCAAGAAAAAAAAAAAGTATCCATCTACTCCTCTGCTGCAGCTGTTCTGTTGCTTCTCCATCTCTGGCTGAGCAAAAAGCACTGAAAAACCCCACCCAGAGCAGTAAATGGGGCTTTCCTCTGGGTATACTTAGTTTTTGCTGGTCCTGATGTAGGTTAATGTTTCATCTGTAGACTTGGCAGATGGTTTCACTCAGTGTTTCCACATCCTCAAACTCTCTGTTTTTACTGAAGTGCTATGGGGTGAGTTGCCCTGTGCCTTAATTTATATTTAGGGTGGTAGTGAAAGTGCATAAAGTCAAGGCAAATAGAATTCATTCCGTTTAGCTGGATAATTAGGATGCTGCTGGCTGGTTACGTAAAGGGTGGTAGTAAGCAAAGCTTTTGATCAGCTGATGGGGATTTTGCGCGTATTCCTGCTGAGGCTCTCTAAGTCTCCTGGGGGTGAGGAGCAGCGGTGGCTCTTAAGAGGATATAAGGTACTGAAATCTTGCTGCTCCGGGAGAAGGGGGAGAGGGTAAAGCTCTTCTCACTCCTTAGCAGGTGGAGGTTGTCATGACTCTGTCTTCTCGGTCGCAGAATAGCTTCTCATGACAGACGAATATGTTGTCTCTGAAATGAGGAGTGATTAATAGGGGTCTATTCCCGTCCCCATGCTGCAACAGCTGGCGTTGGAGGAGGGATCCGAGGATGCAGAAAAATTCAGGGAGCTCAGCCCTTGTTCCTGGCCATCACTCTTGTGGATGAATTTGGTGGGGTCAGGGTGAGGGTGGTTAGCTGGGCTCCCAGTTTGGGCTGACCACAGCAGGGGACACATAGAATAGAATCATAGAATCATTGGCACAACTTCAGGCTGTTTCCTCTCGTCTTATTTTCTGTTACTTGGGAGAAGAGACCGACCCCCACCTTGCTCCAACCTCCTTTCAGGGAGTTGTAGAAAGCGATACGGTCTCCCCTCAGCCTCCTTTTCTCCAGGCTAAACGACCCCAGTCCCTCAGCCGCTCCTTACAGGACTTGTGCTCTAGACCCTTCCCCAGCCTCGTTGCCCGTCTCTGGACACGCTCCAGCACCTCAGTGTCTGTCTTGGAGTGAGGGGCCCAAAACTGAACACAGTACTCGAGATGCGGCCTCACCAGGGCCGAGTACAGGAGGACAATCCCTTCCCTACTCCTGCTGGCCACACTATTGCTGATACAGGCCAGGATGCCGTTGGCCTTCTTGGCCACCTGGGCACACTGCTGGCTCATATTCAGCCGGCTGTTGACCAACCCCCCAGGTCCTTTCCCACCGGGCACTTTCCAGCCACTCGCCCCCAAGCCTGTAGCGCTGCCTGGGGTTGTTGTGTCCCAAGTGCAGGACCCGGCACTTGGCCTTGTTGAACCTCCTACAACTGGCCTCGGCCCATCAATCCAGCCTGTCCAGATCCCTCTGTAGCACCTGCCTGTCCTCAGGCAGATCAACACTCCCTCCCAATTTGGTGTCATCTGCAAACTTACTGAGGGTGCACTCGATCCCCTCGTCCAGATCATTGACAAAGATATTGAACAGAACTGGCCCCAGTACTGAGCCCTGGGGAACACCACTTGTGACCGGCCGCCAACCGGATTTAACTCCATTCACCCCAACTCTTTGGGCCCGGCCATCCAGCCAGTTTCCCACCCAGCGCAGAGTATGCCCATCCAAGCCATGGGTAGCCAGTTTCTCCAGGAGGATGCTGTGGGAGACGGTGTCAAAGGCTTTACTAAAGTCCAGGTACACAAAGTCAACGGCCTTCCCCTCATCCACTAAGCGGGTCACCTTGTCATAGAAGGAGATCAGGTTAGTCAGGCAGGACCTGCCTTTCATAAACCCGTGCTGACTGGGCCCGATCACCCGGTTGTCCCGTACATGCTGCGTGATGGCACTCGAGATGATCTGCTCCATAACCTTCCCGGGCACTGAGGTCAGGCTGACAGGCCTGTAGTTCCCCAGATCCTCCTTACTGCCCTTCTTGTAGATGGGCGTCACATTTGCCAGCCTCCAGTCAACTGGGACCTCCCCAGTTAGCCAGGACTGCTGGTAAATGATGGAGAGTGGCTTGGTGAGCACTGCCGCCAGCTCCCTCAGTGCCCTTGGGTGGATCCCCTCCAGCCCCATGGATTTGTGTGTGTCTAGGTGGTGTAGCAGGTCACTGACCTTTTTCCCTTGGATTATGGGGGCTTCATTCTGCTCCCTGTCCCCGTCTTCCAGCTCAGGGGGCTGGGTACCCAGAGAACAACTGGTCTTACTATTAAAGACAGAGGCAAAGAAGCAGCAAAGAACATACTGGGTGTTGCCAAAAAGAAGTGAAAAATGTGCTTTTCTGAACTGGAAGTTCAGCGTACGTGTGTGTGGTCTCTTGGAAGAGCCACTGTGCTGCAGTGGTGCCTGCAAATGCTCCAGCGACCAGGGCGTGATGCTCAGTCATAGGGCTTTGCTGGTCCAACGTGTGAGTACCTGGCCAGGTCACTTCGTGGTTTTGCTGGAAGAAGAGAGCGATAACCTTCTCCTCGTGCTTTTTAAAGCATAGACCCATGGAACTCAGATTTCTTTAAAAAATAATGTATGGCCTGAAAAGAATAAAGGTGGGATGAGGATATAAATCTCAAGGCAGCTTGGCTGTGTGACCTGGGCACCCTGCACAGCAGGTTGTTTTTTTTTTTTAAATATTGGGCTGGAGAACAGTCATTCTAGTTTTAGGCTTGGGTTTTGTTTGGGGTTTTTTCGGTTTACCCATTTGTCACTGGGCTTTCTAAAGATGATACCATCCTTTTTAGCTTCTCACCATTCTTGTGTGGAAGAAACAAGTGACGTTCCCTGTAACGGTACAAGAATACATCCAGGTAGGCAGTGAGGAGGTCTGGAGTGCTGGATGGACACAGTTATCCAACAGAGCAGGTTTAAAATGCATTTGGGTTTATTTGAGCAAAAAGTCCCTTGGCATATGTAGCTGCATCTGACTTGGCATTTATTTTTTAGGTTCAGAGTTCTGCTTTAAAGCTCGCGTATCACTGACGTGTTTTTGGGGGATGCTGTTATATCCAGTAAGGAAACTGTGCCGGGCTGTAGGAAGGGTTTAATGAGTAAAGGTTGGAGCACTGACCTTTTCCACGTGTGTTGTTTTGGATGCGATCCTGCTGTAGAGCCTGGTGTCTGGCTGCCCTACGTTTGTGGCTGGAGTCAGGGCTTTATCAGCCTAACCCAGCTTATCAAATCCCAGGACAGGAGTTCGGTTTCGGTGCCAAAAGGAGACACCCCCCACCCCCACCCCCCCTTTTTTTTTTTGGCAGAGGAATGGAATTTGAGAGAAATGAGAGAGACTGTGGTCTTCTCCTGCTCCCGTTCCCAGGGTGTTGAACTGATGGAGGCTGGGGAGCAAGGTGGGACTCCTCCCCATGGGTCTCTTAAAATGAGTGTAGAGGCAGCATCCTTTAGAAACAGAGCTCTGCACCATGCTCCCACGTTGAAAAGAGAGGGGAAAAAAAGAAATCTCAGCCTATTTGTAACAAAGCAAATAAGAAGAACTGGTATTTTATTGAGAAGGGACTGAGACATCCCTTAATTCCAATAAGCTCTTTGTCCTTTACAGCGGCAGTAAAGAAGGATCTTCCTGCCTCGAAGCTGATGCTTCCAGAAGGGTTTCCTCTGTACAGCAGCATTCTTTAGATTCAGAGAGGTGTTGGATCCTGCAAACGTCTTCAGCTGCGAAATGGTTATTATCCAGCTATTTCTGTAGCAGAGGGCATGTAGAAGTGGCTGTGTGGATTTGATTTGCCTGTTTTCCCTGTCAGCGTAGGTTAGGTATCTTGTCATACTCTGCAGTGGCTTTCATTAAAGTGGTTTCCAAGCAATAGCACTTCAGTGGTTTTGTTTTCTTTCTTTCTCTCCCTACTTTTCTGTCGGCACGTTTCAGGCTTGAGAAGAGCCGAGGAAGGCCGGGCGCGTTTTTCGGTGCTTTCTCACCTAGCCTGCAAATCCTTCCCTGCAACCTGGGACCAACTCCTACCTGTGCCCCATTTTTCCAGACTCCCAAACCTTTGTGGTACCAGGCTCCAAAAAGCCCCAGCTGATGCTTTCTTATATGTTATGGGATAGTCTAAAAATAGTGTGCTGCCCTTTTTAACAGAAGCATGTATTATTAAAGAAAGACTGAATAGGTGATGGAACCAGAATAAAATCCCCCTTCTCGCAGAAGACAAGCTTTAAAAACATCTAACCCAAAATATTTGACCCTTTTGAAAACGGGAGCAACTCCTCGGGAACTGCAGTGTAAACTTTGAATTTCTCAGCAAGGGGCGAGGTGGTTGTTGGCCTTTGCAAATTTAGTTCCCAGGTGATGGGTGTTGGTTTTTTTTTTTCCTCCAAGAGGAGCAGCAGCAAGGATGGAGCTGGAACCAGCATTTTCCTAACCATTCTCTGCCCTTGCATTTCTGCCAGGCGCTTGTGGGTGGGTTATATATAGTGATAACGGGGCTGATTGTATTTATCTCGCCTGGGATGTAGCGGTATAAAATACTCCTAAATTGGGCCGGTAGCGTCTGACACTGCACAGTCATTCGCGCGGGTGCTGCGGTGTGTAAAACGATCCCGTGCTGCTGCGGTAGCATCTTCTATTCGCTGCTGGCGCAAATGAAGCGAACAAGATGCCCTGTGCCTTTTCTTGTCTGAATGACCGGTTGGGACAAATTATTGCAGGGTGTTTATAAGCAGCAGGCTCTTCTCTTTGGCTCGGTTTTCTGTGTGTTGCTGGTTGAATAACAGTGTGTATAATAAGCAATTAATGTCTATACATTTAATTTTAAAGGACACTGTAAATAACAGGTTTTACTTTCCTCCCTCCCCCAACTGTTGCATTGAATTTCATTCCCTTTAATTATACTAACAAATGTGGAAAAAATTATAAATATTTATACTGGACTGTGTGGCTTTATTCCATGAGTGAGTGAATGTCCCAAGGTTGATTATAATCTTCCATTCAATCACAAATCAAAAGTATCTATTATACAACTTCAAGAATGAAACTCCAAACTTCTGCCAAAGGCAGAATGAAACGACATCGGATGTCGGGAATGTTGTTAGCGCGCACTGTGGTGTGGCTGGCCAATACGTTTTTGTTAGCCCTGTTTCTGAGCAGCTAAAAAGTGAATTATATGGCTATTAATTCTGCTGTGACAGTGCATTTTAGATGCTGCCAGTAACTAATTTTTGGAAAACAAATGTCAAGCATTGTGCTTTGACATTGACTTTGATTCAGCATGTCTTTTAGAGTTTTAATTTGTTAAAGGATATTTAGGCAGGCATATGAAATGATGGGTACGCAAGTATTTTTTCCCACATCTTTTTTACATTTAGCGTAAACCCTCTAGTTTCAATATCGCATTTATATTCCAGGTTTCTCTCTGACAGTCTGAGTTTCTTCCCCACATCCTTTCCATGCGTGCTGGTCACAGGAGAAGCAGACCGGGGTGTTACTGGGAACGCTGTATATCCATTTATCTTGAAGAGTATTAGCAGGATAACCTTTCGTATGTCCTCAGATTTTTTTTTTAGTTTTCTGCCTTTTTTCCTCACTTGAGAAGTGCTGTGCCATTACAGAGATGGGCCTTCTCTTCCTGCAGTAAGAATAGTTTATAGTTTTAAGTGGAGCTGTGGAAGGGTTGAGCGTTGATTCTTAGGAAAATAAGAGCTAAAGGTTTGATATTGCTTACAACTGGTCAGTTTGCACCAGCGTATGCCTACTTTTGCTTTATGACTGTACGGCTGAGAATAAAGGAAAAAAAAATCTCAGCTTTCACCACTGAACATTTGATTGTCACTTTTGTGTTAGTTCTGTGACCAGCTCTTGGCGGATGAATTCCTCAGTCCGTGTGCTTCATCTCTGCTAAACTGCTGGGACTGGTTCTGTGGGCTCCGGTTGCGTATCTGCACCAAACCGCTCCAAACAGGACCTGCCTGAGCTTTCTACAAGTGAGGGGAAAAAAAATTTTTGGTTGGCTGTGGCACATGCAACCTTTATATATATATAAAAGTGTGTGTGTATGTGTGTGTATATATATATTTAAAATAATATAGCACACATATATATAAAAGCATTGCATCTATAACCACGGAGTAATGTTCTGTTTGATTAAAATTTTCTTTAAAAGAAAATAAAGAGAAGACTTCCAAACCTTCTTTCAGTTCTTTATTAGCTGTTCCTCTTTGTATCATCCAGCTGCTGTAAGCCAGCCAGGTAGACTTTTAATGGTACGGATTGTATTTTATAAAGAGACCAGCATAATAGAGTCCTAACTGGAGCCCATAATAGAGACAGTGATCATTATTGGCAATAAAAACCAGCAAATTCGCTGGAAGTGTCTTGTGATTTTATAACTTCAGATGTCTTTCTTACATTATGCTTAAATAAACGGATCTCAAATTAGGAATCTAAGGCTCAAATTAGACTAATGTTCCCACAAGTTCCATGAGTTTTGTTTTGACTTTGAAGAGCTGAAATGAAATCACTTCAGTTCATCACTCTTCCCCTTCCCTTTTTATTATTGAAGAGGACTGAAGCGACAACTTCAAAATATTTTAAATGTGGTCGGATGAAATGTCATGTAACTTTTTAATAGGCGCTTTCAACTGCACATAGCAGGTTTGAGTTGAGGCTTCAGTAGAAGGTATGTTCGACATAAATTTCCATCCTCTTTGTTATTTTTTATTTTGCTTTTTTAAAGTAAGTTGCAGTGATGGGCAAATGCTGTATACTCTCCCATGTCTAGGCTCCTGGCATTTGCTGCTCCAGCCACCAACACTCCAGCTACCCCTGCTGCATCACCTCCATGAACGTCCCCCAGCCCTTCCTTCCCCCTTTCAGCATTTCCTCCATCCCCAGTATCACACGATCTTTTTTTTAAGCTTCTTTTCCTCATCTTTAAAGATTCTTCGTGGCTCCCTCTCCAGTCACTTAGGTGATGTGGTGCTTTGCCACGTCACTCAGACGATGCCAGCCCTAATCATCCGTTTGTCTGGCTCTCCTGTGATTGTCCTCAGCTGCTCTTTCATGTGCTCCTTAAGCAGGTCCCCGAAGATGCTTCTTTTTCCTCCAAATTGTTCTTTAGGACTCCAGGGATCCTACAGAGAGTTGGTATTCACACATGCTAGGAGAAAGGCCCTTTTCATTTGCTCAGATAGATTATTTAGGGAGTCCTGGAGATATAGTTCCATAGGAGGCTGAGGGTTTTAACTTTCCAAACGCTATGAATTTTAGATGGTGCCTGTATAAAATCACATTATCGGTGTGTCTTGTTGTAGATTTCTGGTTTTATCTCTATTGCTCTCCCTTTCCATTGTTTTTTCTCAAATTAAATTGCAAATGACGAGGTGGCAGCACAGAGAAGGAGGAAGGGCAGGAACCTTTCCTTACATGCTTAAATGGTTCCTACCACAGTGAGAGCTTGGTCCTATTTCATACCTTTGGATACTACTTTAATGTAGATCTTTTCATTGAGTGGCATGTGTAATCCCCCAACAGCACTGTCCATTGGGACCTTCCTGGGGCTAGTTTGTGCTGCCTGCATGGGCAGGCAGCTTTCATACGTCTTTTATATAGACCACAGTGACCATGAGATACTCAACAACAACCCATTTTGTTTTCTTCTGGCCTCTTTCTAAAGTTAGAGGAAATTACTTATGTGGTATGGATGCTGGTAAGGCTCCTCGTAGTCCAGCTCCCTAAGTCAAACGAAATTGGTTATGAAATGCTTCCCCTGTATTTTTGGAACAGGCTGCCCAGGGAGGTGGTGGAGTCCCCATCCCTGGAGGTATTCAAAAGACATTTAGATGAGGCCCTAAGGGATATGATTTAGTGGGAGACTTGGTAATGCTAGGTTAACGGTTGGACACGATGATCTCGGAGGTCTCTTCCAACCAGAACAATTCTATGATTCTATGATTTTAACCTCAAGTTGTGCCATGCTGGGTCTCAGTGGCCATGTGGTGGGAAAGAGGCCTCGTGCTCACCACACCGGCAAGACTCGGCGCGCTCTGCTGCGGGCATTTGCCATGTAGCTTTTGTCGTGTGTAATAAAAGTCATATTTACGGATCAGTAGCACACACTGTCCCGTTCCTGAATAGCACTGATTTGTACTTCACAGCCCAGGAGGCACCCAAGTGTGCGCCGAGGGTGAGAGCGGTTGAAGCTAACCGGGAGCCAAGTGCAAGAAGGAGGGGGAGAAAGCAAGGTCCTAATTTTTCTAAAGGGAAGCATGGCTGAACACCTGCTGTTCCCCAACAGAATAATATGAATTTGCATCAAAAAGGGGTCCCAATCAGTTGTGCTGGCTGCTTTTGAGGAGAGCAGTTGTGTCTGGAGGCATTCTGTTGGGGGAGATGTCTTCCAGTGAAAGCATTTTCCACACAACGGCCGTGGGGCCCACCCTGCGGCTGGCATTTAGAGAGGGGTGGAAATGCTATTTAAATTTCAAATGGACTCAAGTTTTCACAGTTGCCATGTCAATAGATCAAGTTCCTTGAAATACATTTTAAGCGGAGTTTACACAGAGCCGCAGGAGCCCGCATTGACTCCAAGGCCTGCCTTTATTGTGCCTCCAGCAGCGGTAAGTCAATATGGCATATTGAAAGCAGCTCCGCTCCACCGCCGAGTGAAAGTTAGCAAATTCCCCCCGTCTCCTTCCAGCTCTTTTCTTGGGTAGCAGCATGTTTAACTAACTGAAATGGTCTTTTTTTTTTTTGTTCTTTCTTCTTCTTTTTGACTTGTTTTGGGAAGGCGGTAATTAGATCAGGCTATCAAACTCATCACATCTTCCAAAACGCCTGTCCCGGCAAGGCTGAAAAAGCAGCGTGATACAAGGGAAGGTAACAGGAAAACAAGCGGGACCGGGCAGTGCTGATAAGGGCTGACAGTTGCTTAGTACAGAACAATAGAAAATAAAACTCGGAAAACAAGACCGGCCAGAAGAGTGGTCGTATTTCATTGCCGGAGCTGATAAAGTTTGCAAACCGTAACTCCGGCGGTTCCAGGAACAGCATCCTCTGGGAGTGACCTGGTCTGACCCTCCCTCCAACTGTTACCCTTGCCTAAGTGTGGTTCTCACTCATTTATCTTCCCTCCCTATCCAAACCAGCTCCAAACCTCCTAGGTCTAGGGCTTGCAGCAGGTGTGGGTCGTGGGCAGAGACTGCTGGAGACGGGGTTGTCTCCAAATTGAGGTGGCATGGGAGCTCCCAGCGTGGCTGGAGGTGGCTGCTCCTGGGAACGGCTCTGGACCTTGTCATTAACTTCCCCAACTGATCCATCAGGTTACGAATGTATCTGACATAAATGTCATGGGTTAAAACCACTTGATTTCTTTTTTTCCCTCCTTTTTTTTTTTCCTGGGGGAGCGGCGCATGGAGCAACACATTGTGCTTCTGCGTGCTGTTGTTCATGGCCGACGCTGGAATCAAATATTGTCTCTGGTCTTCTGGCGCGTGTCTGCTTTCGGTGCGTGGGTGCCTGCAGCGAGTCTGCAGCACTGGAAACTGTCGTCTTTGATTTCTACAAGACATGGTTGAAATGCTTCTGGAGATGTTGTGTGCACTTTCTTCTCCATCATCTGCTCATGCATGAAAAATACTCATTTCTCCTTGGTGTGACTACCATACAGGCTGTCCTTATTAAAGAAGCTTGTTAACTATTTCTTGCTGGGCATTCCCAATGGAGACATGAATCTGAACATCCCCATCCGTGGTGGGTGAATGCCAGCAGGTACTTCTGATTGTGAGTTTGACCTGCTTCAGTATTTTAAGATGTGGGACATTGCTAGCTATCTGCGATCCTCCTCTTTGCGCTGGTGTAGCGTGTGGGGAAGCCGGAGCAGTATGCAAGCTGGAGTCTAGACTTTGAATTTTAAATGCTCTGGTATGAGTTGTTTTGTGTCTGTTTGGATTGCGCCTACCAGTTTTATACCCTAGTGCTACCCTGCCAGGATAAATCACTCTTGAGGTGACCACGCATTTCCTGAGAAATACTGTTAACTTAAGCAAGCGAATGAACGACCTGGCAAATCGCCGTGTTATGTTGGGCACTGATGATGGAGCCTTTGATTCTGCAACCCAGTGAATGTTCCTCTCCCTTTTCCAGGGCTCTGGTAAAGCTCAGTGATTGTGGTACCCAAAAAAGGATGGTTAGATTTACATTCTACCAGAAATAGAGGGTGGCATGGGAGAAACATATGCCTCGATTCCTAAATGGGCAAAAAGAAAATATTTAGGAAGGAAAAACAGTTCTGTGACTAATTATTTTTAATTGTTTTCTGTATAAAAAAAGATCAAGATTGTTAGAGTGCTTCTTCCCCTCCAAAACATCTACAAGTGATCAGGCTACCAAACAGACTAATTAGATGTCAAATAGACTTCAGTTCTTAAATTGGTTTAGTTACACAATGCAAAACATCACATTGGGAAGCAGATGGCGTGTCATTTTTAATATGTCTTGTAACTTGCCTGAAACCACTTCAAAGTTTCCTTAAAGAAAATGTTGCTGCTACTGACCAAAAGAGATGCCACTGAGTATCTCTCGGCATAACAGCAAGGTGTTGGGCCAGTGACTTGCAAATATTGTCGGTGCCTTCAGAGGCTTCGAAGTAGAGGTATCTTTTTAAAGGGGTTTATATTCAGTGGATAAAGAGCTGGTGCTCTCTTAGAAAATTGGGACCCTTTAAGGCTGGGCAAATTGGACACCAAAAAAAAAAAAAAAATGAAGGCTATAATATAATTAGTTTTGAAAAATCTTTGTCTGTGCCTAGACTGTGTAGTTCAGTTGGCAAGCCTTTTGGGCCGTGCCTTCCTTAGAAATGCCTGTGTGGCACTGGAATCTAAAAGATACGTTGAATAGGAATATGGAGAACCAGAAACCCCGCAGCAGCGGGGGGAACTGTTAGCCTTGTTTGCAAAAACATGAAAATGGCTCAATATCTTGTAACTCGAGTCATTACGGCTTTAATAAAAACAGCATTAAGTGCTGCCAGGCTGTTCCTTTGCAACCTTAATTACTGAAAGAGTAGGAAATGAGCGTTTGGGTGAAAAACAGGTTTAGGATTGTGGTGGAGATTAAGTAATGCCAAAGTGGAGGGAGTGCTTGAGTGGTGAAAACCAGGCGATAACCTCAGTTGTATTTTGAGTCCATACCCAGATACGCTTCAGTGGCTTTGGAGGGTGTATTTGTTG
Organism: Phoenicopterus ruber ruber; assembly: GCA_009819775.1. Classification (NCBI taxonomy): domain Eukaryota; kingdom Metazoa; phylum Chordata; class Aves; order Phoenicopteriformes; family Phoenicopteridae; genus Phoenicopterus; species Phoenicopterus ruber. The sequence goes on along the minus strand of CM020216.1, from coordinate 7,319,893 downwards.
CATAGGTGGAAAAGTCCATGAGATGCTGACAATAGCAGTGAAAATGAAGTCGGTAGTAGGTGAAAAGATGAGATCTTCTTGATAGGCTCTAGTATATATAAAAGGCCAGTTTAAGTATCCTCAGATGATTTAATGCTTGAAGAAACACGTCTTCCCATTATAGGTTTCATTAAATATTATTAGAAGAGTATCGGTTTGAGTTGGGGTGAAAATCAGAAAATAAATCAGTATAGGCAAAATAAGGCAGAGAGTTTAATTTCTCTCTAATATTCTTCATTCATACACAGCATTAGTTTCATTACTTAAAATTCGTATTTCTGAAGGAAAGTGATAAATGCAAAGGATTAGTTCCAAATTAATACCTTAACCTGTTGTGCAAACTTTAGAAATATCTTCTTCTTTTATCACAAAATAACCAGAAATAGTGGAGTTTCCTCCCTCCGTTCATTCCTCCCTTCCTGAGCTCATAAGTGTCAGGAGGAGCAGGGTAAGCTTTGCCATGGGGCATCCTCTTGTCAAAGATGCTTAATTGCCTCCGAGCCTACTAATCTAATATATGAACAAATACCGAAGCAATTAATTGTGTTGATTTAAAACCCATTTCCCCTCTTTTCTTTCCGCTTCCCCCTCTCCAAATCTCTTTCCCTATTCATCCTGTTGGTGACAGACCATTGGTTGTGAAATCGGGTGATGTATTGACCTTTTTGGGCTGGAAAGCTGCGGCTTGGAGGGTGAGCGCTATTTTAGGAGGGAGGCAGGAGATGGAGGAGTTGGTTCGGACGCGTTGGTGACAGGGGATGCTGTCTGCTGGGATGAGGTGTGATCCAAAACCGCTGTTGGATGTGGGACCTTTGGTCATCTCCATGGGGAAAGAGGAAAACCAAGCTGGATTACACCTTCCCTCCCACTTCCCTGGGCAGGGTAGAGGGGAGCTGTCCCTTTTGAGTTGTTTTCACACCCGTTAGTCTCCCTGCTGGTAACAGAGTTTATAATTAACCTCATTAATACGGTATACAGGGCCTCAATCAATCTCTGGGCGATTGTTCCCAAGGATATCTTGCTAAAGGACTATACGATAAGTGCATTTGGCACCAGAACGTGCTGAAGATCTTTGTCCGTGGCGCTAATTGCTTGTGTCATCCTTCTCCCCGCTGCCAGCTACACACGGTTCTGGAGATTTTCCTGAACGGCAAAGAGTTTCCTTGGAAAGAAAACAACCTTGACTGTATTTTGTGGTCCTTTTATACAGCAGCAGTTGTTTTCCAGCGCTGCTCTGGGGGATTTGAGGAGGTGAAGGCAGTTTGGAGGGGACCCCATGTGATCCCGTTGGATAGCTGGGTAGTTTTGAAGGGTGCTACTCACCTTTGGGTGCTTTAGAAAAATCTGATTCTAAAAGAAAAAAAACACCCCAAACTGAAAGCATAAAACAAAAGAAGCAAGGAGCAGGATTGCTTGTCCTTTTTTTTTTCTTGCTTCCCCAAAACGGGAGTGCATGATAGAGTGGAGCTGCATCAAGGTCATGAAGTTTGCAGAATAGCAGACAGGTAGAGGATAAGGCAAAAGTGAATGCAAAAAGACTGGGATTAGTTTGGGATTTTGGGGGAAAATGGTTGTCCGGGTTGCTTTTGCTTCTGTGGTAGGCTGCTTTCTGTTGAGTGCAAATCGAGTCATCTCATTTTATTCGTCTCTTGGCATAACTTTGGGGTTTGGTACCCAGTGGGTTCCTCCTGCATGGGTTTGTGGACCCTTCCACATTTTTACTGAGGATTTACAGATCTCGGGGAGCACCTTTTAATAATACTGGCAATAGAGTTCCTTTTATTTGCTTCTTTCCTGGACCCTTCACAAATAGTCCTGGAATCCTTAAGGGTCTGTTCATCAGTAGCTTAAGACTTCTAGTCCCTTGAATTATGGTAGTGCTTCAGCTGATGGACTGGGACCTGTTCAACTCTTTTTTTTCTCTGAAAGGCAGAGCAAGACTGGAAACTTTATTTTGTTGCAAAGGAGATACGGAAACTTTCAGCACAACCACACTTTTTATCTTGTGGTGGGAGTAAAGATGCTGGAGCATTTAAGAGAAATCTGGGGGGGAGGTGGGTTCTGGGGTGCCTTTGCTGATGGGTGGTTGTGGGTGTTTGCTCGCCTTCCTGGTGGTGCCGGAGTATTGGCTTTGTGTGATCCTGGTGTGGGAAAAGGTGTCAGAGGAAGAAGTGAGGAGCAGCTCTTTTGCCCATCTTGGACATTGAATCCTGCCTTGCTCGTTATTTTAATTACAAACGTTTTACTCATCCTTTTGTTTACGTGGGGGCTGGGCTCTAGCAGTAGCCCCTTGACCATACACTTAAATGAACAAGAATGACCCGAGAAATCTGACCTACCGTTGTCTTTCATTCTCAAAGCTATTTTCAGTAACTGTAGTTTTTGTTTGTGCTACAGCTAAAGAAAAAAAGCTTTAGCAGCCTCAATTGACGGGCTGCAGGAGGATGGGAAGGACCTGTAACCGTTTCCCCCATTTTATTTTCCATAAAGTGCAAGCATTTTAAACAGAAAACCTGACAAGTCGTTTCCTATCATGCATTGTAATTATCTATTATAATAGGGAATAAAGGATTAATTAGTTTTCAAGCTGCAGATATGATTTAATTAGTTTTCAAGCTGTATCTGAAACACCTGTCTAGGCAAAATCAAAGTGCTTTCATTTAGGGGGGAAAAAACAGGGGAGGGAGAGAGCGAGTTCAAGGTCGCTGATGTTTGCTGACCCGCTGGGTCACTCCCCCATTTTACACCCTCAGCGAGGTGTGATGCTGTTTTTTCATTTTAACTGTGCAATTTATGGCAAGTGTCTAATGGCACTGATGTGTGCACGCGTGCTCAAGGCATGTCATTGCCAGTTCATGCCACTGCTCCCCAGAATTTAAGCATTTTTGAGTGTCCTCTGTAGGATGCATGTGCTGACCCCGGGGAGGTCAGGGCAGAGAGGAAAGGACCAAAACCCACTGGTTTTTTTGTGAAAATCTCAGCTCTGGTCACTTTGTTGGGAGAGGGCAAAGTGGTGGCCGTGAAACTCTCCTCTGGCCATTGATTTGGGGACAGTTCAGTGCTTAGTGGTCAATTTAGGTGAAACGATGTTTTTGCTGTATGTGAGCGGCAGCTGAAGTCTCCGTCGTGAGCAGCAGCGTCTTTCCATTGGGATTAAATGTGGCTTGGGAGGAAAATGGGTGTAAACCAGGAGGACTGAGGGGTGGGTTTAACGTGCACTTGCGGGACGGTGTGGGAAGAATAACCCCCCGGCTTGGGAGCAAACTCTGCCTGTGAAACTGCAACCTCTCTACTATCTTTTACTTCCAAAATAATAATAAATCATCATCATCTGCAAGAAACTGAGCTGCTTACTCCTCTCCCCCCAAACCCACATTTCAGAGTCACTCCCTGGGAAGAGGTTTCCGAAGGAACATGAGTTTTGCTTTTTGGAGCTGGGAAAAATGGACCATTCCTGAAAAAAGCATTTTTTTTTTTTTTTTCCCTAGTATCTAAAGATTTTTCTTGGTGCATATGTTTGTCCCTCCATCTCCCTCTCTCCCCGCCACTTTCAGTTTGAATTCTGCCTTCCAGCGCAGCAGCACCTACCCAGGCAGGCGCAGGGTGCAGCGTGCTTTCTTCCTGTAGTAGTAGTAAAGGTCACGCTTCCCTGCGGTGGCTTTTTTGGCTGCGTTATTTTTAACTCGGAACAGCCCATCCGCGCTTCTCCTCTCCCTTGCCACCGCGTTCGCACGCGACGGGGTCTGCGGGAGCAGAACAACAAACTGATTGCGCTTGAGTTTATTTTCATGTTGTTATTATTTTGGGGTTTTTTGGGGGTTGGTGGTGGTTTGTTTTTTTTTTTTTTGGAACCGCTGGGGCTCTGCGGTTGGGTTGTGCCTGGTTGCTCGCCAGCAGCTATAAATAGCGTTGTGTACAAGCAAGAAGTGCCTGAATGAGGTTGAGCGGCAGGAAAGGAAAAGCCCCTTTTGGCTTCCAGCTGGCTGCCGGCCAAGCAGCGCATTGCTTCAGCAGATGAGTGTTTTGAGGTAGCGTGGGAAGGAGAGAGCAGTGAGTAAGATGGTCTTTCTCCGGTTAGAGGTGTGTGTGGATGTCTGCGTGTGTGTCTTTTGTTGGGGTTTTATTTTATGAATGACTGCCTGCGGGCAGGGCGGGGATGCCGGCGGGGATGCTGCGAGCGGCTTGCTACCGAGGTTTGCTCCCTCGAGGTGTTGATGAGCGAGCCTTGGGATGGACACAGCAGTGAGGATGCTCTGGAGGATCCCTGGCGAGGTGGTGCCGGGTTGGGCATCAGGTAGGTTTTGGTTGTGATTCTGCCTCCGCTGCTGATGCGTTTAACGTCGGTCAAGTTTCTTCTCCCTTTTTTCTGGTCTGGGAACGCGCCGTCACGTTGGAACTGGGGTGTTGTGTGTGTTCACGGGTGCCCCATCTCCAGCGCTTCTCATGACAGGTCGTGATCCTGGTGGGTTTTGGACTTTTGAGCTCGGAAAGTGGGAATGGTCCCTCTGCAACGGGAAGGATGGGACTGTCGCGCATCGCTCCCTTCGGCCCCATCATCTCTGGGGCCGAGCTGCCAGTTGGGCACCCCGAAGGGTGCCCATAACCCCAAACCTGCTTCCGTGCAGCCAGGCTCTTCCTTCCCGGGGGGTGGTGATGAGTTCTTGCGTTACTCTAGCACTGAGCAGACCCCGGTGCAAACGGGACTGTGCAAATAGACTAGAAGGAAACACTCAAAATTGACCCTTGGTATATATATTTTTTCCCTTCAATGCACAGATAACTTAATTTTAATCAAAGACTTTGCTTGAGAAGTCTTTTGTCTATACATATATTTAAAAAAAAAAGTGCCTTTAAGTGCTATATATAGAAGCACGGATTAAATGGCATGGTTACTGTTGAATTAAATGAGTTTTTATCAGAACACTTAGAGACACTTTTTCAATAAAACTTGAATTGGCCTGGGGAAAACCTGACTTTTCTCTGTCCAGTTTTTTCAGCTCCACTGAAAGGCTTTCTAGGAAGAGCCGCAGCTCAGCCTGGAGAGCCTGCCAGGTTTGTGGGAAGGAAGGAGGATGAGGGGAGAGTTTGCTGTCTTTGGCTTTCAGTTCTAAAAAGAAAAACAATAAAAAACCCCACCAGATTTCCTTTTTGAGTATAGTTTGAATTCCCCAAATTTTAGCCTGAAACTCGAGTATTTCAGTGAGTTACGAGAAACTAAAAACGGGGGAGAGAAATAGAAATATTTAGGGAATTTATTCCCTCTTCTGTCTCCCTATTATAATTTGTTTGCAAACTAGTGAGAAACATTTATGCTAAAAACCCCACATTATATTCTTTAAGAGATGAAATTAATGGTTTACTTAACCAGGTAAGATTTCTTAAAACTTCAAAACTGATGAATTAGATCTACAAGAAAGTAAGCAGGACATTAGGGTTCGGCTAATATGCTGATGAAGGCAGCATTAGTTTTTAATAGCAATGGTAATGAGTGAATGATTGCTTATATGGCAAACAATATATTCAAATGTTTATGGTTGTCTATGCTGTGTCGTGCTATGAGTTTTGGGGACTTTCCTTTTTTTGAAGCTTCCTGCTAATTGTGTTGACCATCCTGCGATACCAATAATGCAGCATTAATTTAATAAACAAACCGATCTCCCTCTTTTTGGTTTCACAGCTATGGAAATGCTATAGCTGCATTATATTGCTGGATAATTTTTTTTTCTTCTGTAATTGAATAGTCTCAAAATGCAGAAACCGCACTCTATTTATTTGAACTGTTTAGATGAAAATTAATTGGGCTATTTTTATGATTGGTCTTTTGTGTCACGGTCTTATTTTTCACTTTCTGATTTATGTAGCTGGAGTAAAAGGACCAAAAAAAAAAATCTGCCTCATCTGAATTGCTGATGTATCTTTTACAGAGGTTTAAGTTGGGATTTTGTAATACCTGCTTTAGGAGCAGGAGACAGAGAGCTTGTGCAGGAGAATCCGAAATACGAAGTTTCTTTTGTGCTGTTGTGATATTGGGGCTGCTTTGATCTCCCAGGATGAAATGTAAGATGCTGCAAAGCGAAGGGTTGCTCAAGAGACCGAAGTGGGATTTTTTTCCCCCCTTAAATTCTTCAGGCGGCTGGATCAGAGCGGGACCCTCCGGAGGGAGCGGAACGGGGTGGGGGACTCAGGCTGGAAATGCCATTAGGGGAATTTGAGCGACGACGGTCGGCAGAGCCCTTCCTTAAACCCAAGCGAAGGTTGCGACCCCCAGGTCCTGGTGGGGTACCATCCCCTTTGAGGCTGCAGGATCACTCCTGGGTGAAACTGAGACGCGGAGGGCTGGCTTTTCCCTTTTCCAGAGCAGACAATTTGTTCTGCTGGGTGGTGTTTGCTAAGCCAGGTCAGAGATCAAACGCCAGGCTGAGCCGGGAGTTTCTAAGCGATAGTTTGGGAAGTCTGTAAAGAAGCGGGCATGGGAGCACCACCTTCAGTCCCAGGTTTGAAGCCTCCTCCCGAGCTGTGCTTTCTCCCTCTGGTGCTGGCCCTGTGCGTGGATGCGGGAGGTTTCTAGTGATGCTGCTCTGGTTACTCAAGCAAACCCAAATTTAAGGTGGGGGTTTGGTAGCTGGCAGTTAATAACTGCCTGGCCACGTGCGTCTGTCCCTGGTTACCTGCAGTGCCAAGAAAACAAGGTGGCTTGAACCCCTGGAAGGAGACATGGGGCTGATGGCTCTGCCTGTGCTAAGGAGCAGGCGACTCCTCAAACCCAGCCCTTGCCCGGCTGCACCCAGCTTATTTTCTCATCCCCCTTTTTTTGACTTAGCGGAGGAGTTAAACCATAAAGTCTTGTACTTTGTTTTGCCTGTAGTGAGCAGCTCTGGTTTGATATAATCCATTCAAAATGTTGAAAGTTTCTTTTTTTTTTTTTTCCCCTTTGCGGTTGTCACATAGATTATTTGAAGCAGATAATTATCACCAACTTGTGGTTCTGCCCCTTTCCTCCCCTCTCGTTGTGTGAAGCTCTGTCAGGACTTGCGCTGGGGGGCGAAGGGACCGGCTGCCCCTCCAGCCGCTCTCCGGCATCTCTGTGATGCTGAGCCGCATCGGGAGGTCACCGGAGGAGCCTTTTCTGACAGCAAGACCTCGCTATCCAGGGAAACACTGTTATCTCTGTGATAAAATGCTGTTTATGTTTTTTTTGGCGAGCAGCCCTCTCCCCTTACAGTCACAACTACTGGAGGAGTTGAATCGTCCAGCTTTAAGGAGACTGAACCAAGGGAGGCACTTGGAGCGCTGCTGCCCGGTCCCTGTGAACTCCCTCCCCTTCGTGGCCTTTGCTCGTTTGTGGCAGCGTAGCTTGTTGATAGGGAAGTGTTGTCCTCTAATAAAGGAGAGATAGCGGATAAGGACACGTTAATGGTGGAAGGTGCTGCATGAGAAACAAACACCAAAAGCACTTTGGGGGCCATTGGTGGTGTTTCCCTTCCCGTGTGGAGTTTGATGCGCTCCTGGGCTGCACAGTTCATGGACAGAGTAAGGGTTGTGAGCTCTGAGGCTAAAGTCTGCTTTGGCTAATTATGGTACAATACATTGACATTTTATACTGATTTTTCTTTTTTTTTACCGTATTCAGTTTATTTTCTAGTTAAAACATCCCCTGGCACGATATAGTTTTTTGTTCTCTCAGCACCTAATGCTCATAGTTAGCGAAGGGAGCTAGAAGACCTTCTGCTTGGGGTGATGCCATGTACCCAAGTTTCATTGCTCCAGAAGGGATTCGCATCTCCCGGTGCAGCTGAGAAGGTCATGCATCAATGGAGAGAGACCGATCGAAACCACACTGCTTGTTTGAACTGCAGGCAAAACAAAGTATGAGACTTCGTGCTTTAACTCCTCTGCTAAGTCAGAAAAAAAGGAAGATGAGAAGATAAGCTTGTTCCCATTAAAAAAAACCTATAGCCATATTGGTTTTATAGCCATTATAGCCATAGTTGAGGGCCACCTCTGCTTCGTCCCGTTGATGAGAGGAAGGATGAAGCAGTCATCAGAGCTGTGGGCACGTGGGAAATCCTGGGTTGATCCCTTGTTCTCTCCCAGGCTGTGGTCCTTGGTAGGTCGCTTTCCCTTTTGGTGTCCCAGCTCCCAGACTGTAAGCACAGAAAATGCCGGGAGGTTGAAAATAACGTATCAGGGTTTGTTGGATACTCAGACTATCAAGTGGAGGTTACGTATGCACCCAGGACGTGCATGCTGAAATTGTCTCCTGGTTATGTGTACAAGAAATTGCAGTTGTGATAAACCCACATGTGTGTAAGGTACTCGTTTTCCTAGGCCATCGGGCTGCATCCGTTTGGGTTGGGTTGAAGGACTACCAGGTCATGACAAGTGCATTCAGTATGTGAAGAACAAGATGCGTCATCCCCGACCAGCAAATCTCTTCTTTGTTGCTACTGTTATGTACTTCTTGTGTTTACTTATACGTGCATTGAAATTATGGAGAGGGTTTTGCAGGGTTATTTCAGGAGCGAAACGCCGTAAGCGATCTGGATGCCTGTAGTCACTGGAGAGAGTGTGTTGCAAGCATTGCTGGATCACGTTTTCTTTCTCTGTATGAAACTTTGGAGTATGAGGTTGTACGGAGTTATGTTTTTGAGACATGCAAAGCAAGGTATTTGTATGTACAGTGCAATTAGCAGTGTAATTAGCCTTCTAATTAGTGAAAGCCTTGATTTTGACATCGAAAATAGTGTCCTGGTGGTTGGGAAGAATACATATTGATGTGATGGGGTTGCATGGTGTCCCTAATGACTGCGCTGAGCGCTGCTGGTCCAGGGCGCTCCGGCAGAGCTGCCATAGGGATCCCAATGAAATATGTAGGGCAGGGACGCATGCTATTAGGAGAATGATGTAGGCATACTGCCACGGAGATAGAGGTTAAATCACTGTGGCCTAATGCAGATTGGCACTAAACCTTGCCAAATGAAATGTTCAACCTTTCCTCTGTCAGAGGTTGCATTAACCAATGGTGTAATTAAGAAAAAAACAGTAATTTTACTCCGAGAGAGAGTTGAGAGGGGTCTTGTACCTTCAGTTGCAAGAGTGAATAATGCGAATGTCTGTTGAATTCAAGTGTTCACGCTAACACGTTTCTACCAAAAATGAGTCAGTAGGGAGAATTAATTCTAGTGCCAAGCAGAAGTTCCTGCTGCAAAATACCATGGCCTCAAGAAGTGGAGAAGATGAAGTATGGTTCAAAGGAATAGTAAAAATGCTCTTTTTGTTAGCGAGGTGTCGATGATAATCGGCTGTTCAGTGGTTGCGTTAGCTGTATCAAATGGGCATAGGGCCAGACCCCACTGGTTTCTGCTTTTCCCCATCAAAGGAGATCCTTGGGAAGGTAGTTTTTCTGCTGGGTCTTCCCTTTCTTCTGCCTCCCTCTTTCTAGCAGTTTGGAGCCCTGCTAGTTGTAAACTTGGCCCTAAATTAGCTAGGTTTTAATTTTGTGCTATGTTTTTATGTTCTCTCCACTGAAAGGGGAGATGTCATTCTCTAACCCTGTGCTTAAAAGCAAGCGAAATGCAGGTCTCCCCTGAGCTGAGACGGTAAAGGGAGTCGGAGAAGGAGGATAAAAATCAAGCACCTTCTTTCTCTGTCCTGTTTCTCTTTTGTTTTAACATGGAGGGAACCGGAAGGATTGATTGCTCATGGTAAAAATGATTTTAAGCAGTTGAGCTGTTTAAACTAGATTTCACTTTTGCTTGTTTCTTTGGCCCTGCATCATTCATTCACCCCGGTGAAGTCTGCTGGTCTGGAGAGGGCAGGTAGCCCAGACCTTCATGGGATTTTATATTCCTCCTGATGATGCTATTTTTTTATTGTTTTGAAAGCTCCTTTCTGCGGTAGCTATTTGGTGTCATCTCAGCAAACTGCGCAAAACCGAGTGCCTTGGCTGCGGTGACTTTGCAATGCTGGAAGGAAATGGTTTGGTTTTTGTGTTGGGATGAGCTGTTGCGTACCTGACCCTTTCTCTGCCTGGTGAGAAAACAGAGCTGTCCCATTGCAACCGGTACTTTCCATGGTGGAAATAACACAAGTGGGTGCGTGGGGACATGGAGGAGGAGAATATCCATTTTCTTGGGCTGGAGGACCAGCGTCAGGGGGAGAAAACCCATTTTCTTGGGCTGGAAGACCAGTGTGAGGGGGAGAGAACCTATTTTCTTGGGCTGGAGGAGCAGTGCAGACTCGGCGGAGGAGGCAATCTGCTAGTGAGGTTACAGTCAGCCCGTCTGCCAGAAATCTTCCAGTGGAGTGAGACTCCCAGGAGCCACGTAGTTACTGATAATCAAGCCCAGGCCCCGTGAAGATGGTCTCAGCAGCTGTGCTGGTCCTTTCATCTTTCCAAGATGACCCCAGCGCTGTCACGGTTGTTCAGGTATCACGAAAAATTCCCGATTTAACGGCATGGCCCTGACGGCTGCAGCATCAACCCGAGCTCTGCCAGGAACAGCCCCTGTGGGTGTTGTTTGACTTGACAGATTGAAGGTGCTCGTTCAATTAATGCTGCATCATGGTTCGCTTTCAGTAATGCGGGAGATGTCAGCGGTTTTGTTTACGAGCCTCTGTGCTCTCCCGGTTTAAGTCATTCCTGACAAAAGGAAGTTTAAATGCTTGCATTGATTCCTGGCTCCGCGGCGCAAAATATCCGCACGTGGCAAAGACACAGAGATTTTTCAAAGCAGCCTAAAGGATTTAAAGTGCTTTTAACATCTCAGGCACTGAGCTCCCAGGCCTTGGACCACTGCTTTTAAGCATCTGTAAGTCACAAATAGATTTAGAAGATAAAATGCTGGAGGCTATTAGTTCTCTCAGTGCATACTTTACTTATTATTTCTTTTGAGGAAAGCATGCTTACTAAATTTACCCTTTGTAATGTTTAGAGATTGATATTCACAGATTTGGCCTTTCTAAAAAGCATGTTGGTTTTTGTAAAGAATATTATGGCTTAGAAGCAAGATTTCTGGAGACTTTTTCGTAAGTCTGCTCCCTGTCACTGAATAAACTACCCCAAAATATAGTCCTTAACAATTTAGTATGTGATACAGGTGAAAAACTAAGATGCTTTCTAGTTTTCAAGTAAAAGCTTGAAAATGGGGGCGGGGGGGGGGGGGGTTTGCGTTTGTGTTTTTTTTAAATCTTTTTTTTTTCTTCCTAGGAAACCCAAGTTTTTTTAAAAAAAAAGTAGTTATTTTTTTTCACTTTTTTATGGACTTAAAATGTTCCATACTTGAATGCTTCCTTTGAAATTTTATTGAAAAAGGCTAATTCTGTGTTTGCTGAAAAAATTCAGAATATCATATATTAAGAAGTCTCAATATTTGGGGGAAAAATGTGGAAGGGGAAAAGAAAAAATTTCAATTTGAAACTATTTTACATGTCAGATATATTGGAGTTAATTGGCTTTTGTATCATGTTCATCTGCAGTGGATCTACCAAAATAGCCTAGATGATTGCTCTGCTCCATCTGGTTATTATCTTTCTGCTTTTAATATCCTTGTGCCACGCTGTTGTGGCCGGCCGTGGCTGAGAAAAAGCTTGCTGGAGATTCCTGAAGATCTGCTCTGTTATACGTTACCAACTTGTCAGGGACTCACTTGACAAATTGAAAATTAGCCAAATGCTTTTCCAAGCCAAAAGTAGCCTGAGATGATGTCTATGCATCATACCAAAGAGCTCTTTTTAGTTCCTTAAGGTGACTGACTCCAAATACTCCTCAGATTATTAATAGTGCCCTAATAAACCTGGAGAGCAATCCTATAAATTTCTACATGTTCGGGGGTCGAGCAGTGAAGTCAATATTAATTAATAGTCAAATGCAGTGTTTTATTTCATGTAATCAGCCTCCTGACAGTCTGAGCAGTCTTGGAGGTTAGTTACGCTCGAAGAGTGGGAGCGATGCCAGAGCATCCGATGCTCCGTTGTTATAAAATAGCAAATAATGTCGAGCTGTTGCATGTAATAGCTGCAGATTTAATACATCGCCTGAAATGCTCCCTGCCCTTTCATAAGGGGCGGTAGGAGCCATGTTCTGGTGGACCTCGTGGGGATTTCTCCTTGCCCTCTCCACCAGCTCTCGAGGCAGGAGTGTTGCAAAGCAACAGACAAAGTTGGCTTTGTCATGAAGGCAGGAGAGAGGTGCAAAGACCCGGGTGTCGGGGCGACCTAGGGTGCTCGGTAGCTTCCGTGGCTTCATGGTGGCAGCTCCAAGGCAGAAGGTTGCAGGGAGAAAGGAAGGACGCGTGGAGAAGCTCCGTGCTCGTAGCATAGGTGGAAAAGGAGAGGGGCTCCAGAGAGAGGGAAGAGGATGCCCCTGAGGATGCCCCTGAGGATGCCCCTGAGGATGCCCCTGAGGATGCCCCTGGTGTCAGCTCTAGTATAAACTGAATGACGTCAGAATTGTTTAACGTGCGCTACTGGGAATATTTAAAGGATTAAAATTCTTTTTTGAGGGGGAGTTGTGTTTGTGTACCTGGGCTGTCAGCTTACCGTGCTCAAAAGCAAATCCATTTATTTGAAGGAGTGATTTATAGATTATTCTGCCTTTCAATAGCTGATCTGCAGCTCCTGGAAATTCGTCGTAAACTCTTCTCCTTTGCCTGGCTGGCAGCTGGCATCTCACCCGGATTTGGCTGTGGTTTAGAGACACCCTTGGTGGACAAGGGTGGGCAATAACCAAAACTCATGGCAGGATGTTTGATAATAGAAAGCCCATCTTGTCCACAAGTTCTGCATTCACTCATTTTCACGCTAGCTTGAAGCTGTAACGTGCCCTAAATGCCACCCTTCACTCCCAAAGAGGGCTGAGGGGGGAGAAAGGAAAAAAAAAAAAAAAAAAGAATATATTCCAGGCAGATGCAGAGTCCTCTTAGCTGAGGATACTTGGCAAAGGATGGATGCTTCATCCAGGTATTTTGTATTTTCTCTCCAATCCGTTATTAGAGTGAATTAGGATACCCTTTGGCTACCATTTCTTCTCCAAGCAGCAGGCTTCTTATAAGTTATTTATGTGGGATATGTCACCTTATTAATTATATTCCTATATAACCTTACGGGGCTGATGCAAAGTGTTCCCCAGCATGAGGAGGATTCACCTGTGATGATGCCAGGCTGGATCCACAGTGCTCATCTCTGAACCTGCGCCATACTTCATTCTTGGGGAAGAAAAATAAAAAAAAATCACAGAGATTTGTGGCCAGTTAACCCAGGCAATACTTCATTTTTGTAGAAGAAAAAAAGAGATTTGTTGCCAGTGAAAGGTTTACTATTGAATTTTTAAAATATCATGTATGTACACATGCACGCATAAATACAATACGTGAATATAAAATAAACATATATTCCCTGCCAGTGTTACTGATGGTACATTAGTGTTTTAATTCAGTTTAAATACATTTCACCTGCCGTCCTGGTGCAGCTGGAGTTGCAGTCTCCAGGTTGCAGAGTCCTCAGTGAAGTCCCTCACCGCAGGGCAGCCAGGTGGTGGCCCTGCAGGGTAGAGCCAAGCGCGTTGATGTTTCCAAAGCAAAACTTTTCTCTCTTTTCATTTTTTTCCACTGTTGACGCCGATCAATTCGCTCAAAGAACGTGAAATTTTGATTGAAATCTTCCTGTGTCCCAGTTTTGGTCCCTGTTCAGCGGAGCACATCTTGTGATTCTAGTTTAGACCCTTATATTTATATATATTGTCTTAATGTCATGGTTAAGGCCTTTGCTGAAAGATACGGACTAAAGCGTGTTGTCTGAATGCTCTCTGAATGGAGGTTTTAATAACATTAACCAGATGTTAGGCAGCCTGTTTCTGGGGGGACGTATGCAGATGGAGGGTAGGAGTAGCAGCTCTTTCTACCATGCTCTGCTTTTCTAACACTTAAGGACACGGTTGTTCATCATCCACATTTTTATATCCAGATGCAGGTGAAAATAAATGTTCCTGGTTTTAACCGTTTTTCAACAAAATTGTTTAAAACCTTTCTCAAAGCTTGGAATTTCCATCCGTGAGCTCTTCTTATCCCGAGTGTTTCCTAAAGGAGATGTTAGGCGACAGCGTTACGTGTCTGCCCGCTCTGCTCCCGCTCAGCCTTTTGACGTTGGTGCCGTCTCGATGGATGAAGTTTTCAAAGGCGCCGCCTATTTCTACACCTATCCCAGGAAGGGGCTGCTGGATGCAGGGAGTTGTGCTTCTGCTGTCTTCTTGGCCAGATGTTTTCTCCCATCTGGACTGTTTGGGGTTTTGGGGTGCGACGCCCAGCTGCAGATGGAGCTGCAGAAGGGATTGCCCCATGGTTCAGCAAACCTCTGGCCGATGGGGCATCCCAGCGCGGGTGCAACCCTGCATACTTTTACAGTCGCTGCCTTTTTCCGCGGGGTTTTTTTCTTTTTTAATAGTGTTTTGACTTCATCTCTGGCTGTAATGGATTTTGTGCAGTTGAGGAGATAAACTGAGAAGCTCCGCTCGAAGGTGCCTCGTTGACAGCCTCTCCTCCGCTGCAGGAGTGCTTTCTCTTTCTGGCCACGTGTGGTTTTTAGCTGTAGCGGTTGAGTTTCGAGTGCGTATCGTTGGGCACGTCGCAAGGCTTTTCGGTCGGCAAAGCGCGTGTGCACGCAGCGCCGAATTCCCCGGCATTACGGTGGGTTTTCTTTTAGTGCCAGCAACATCAAAAAAATTTAGCTAGATCCCGTCTGTCTACACTGGTGCAAAAGCAGGATAAGTAACTGGAGATTGATTAATTTGGGAGATGGGCTTTTTGGGGGAGGTTTTTTTCTTCTAATCCATGGGGCTGAAAATTGGTCTTGGCTTCAGTGGGGATGAAGACATGTTCCTGTGGTGTGGATTTAGATTTAGCTGCAATCTGGTATGTCTTCTCCTTAATGAGAAAGCTGGCTGCCTCCTCTCCCTCGTAGCATTTCTTGCTCGTTTTTTGTCTTTTTTTGTTGAAGTGTGCACCTTCCACAAAGCCTAGCAGCTTGAGCATCTTTTAGTCTCAGTTTAAGCACGTGCTTATGCACTGTCTTGGATAGGGGAGAGGATTTAAGTCCTGAACTGCCACTTTCTACATTGCCTGTTCCCCGAGAATGTGTCTAAAAATTAACACAAACCTCCAGCTTTTTTCAGATACGCTTGTGACATGAGTAAATAAACAGCTCAGTGTTTTCCTAAAGGACCAAATACATTCCATAACTCTACCAAATAACTTCTGTTGTGCAGACAGAGGTATTTTGGATGAGACCATCCAACGAGTTGGTATTTTTTTCACTGATATTGCTGTGCCTAAACTCGAGCTTTTATTCCGTAGCTACACGAGCCAGGGATCAGGTGGCCGCAATGCTGAGGGAAGCATCACATCAGATGTTTAAATAGCTGCTTTTTGAACTAATTCCTCTGTCGTGAGATAGATCTGAGTGGATGGAGGCTGATTAATGCTTGTCATTGAGTTTGGGCATTTGTGCCTGAAATCCAAATATAATTTTTATGATAGGGGAGGCAAAAAAGCAGCAGTGTGAGCTGGTTTAACTGGTGAAGTGTTGGTGTTGTGTGGGAATAGGGGGCATGGTGGCCAGGAGACCAGGGTGCCTGCCTTGGCTGCGCATTGTTCTCCGGGATGGGAAAGATGCTGTAGACCACAGCCATTAAAAAAAAAAAACCCAACAATTTAAGCATCTTGATATCTTGGCAGGTCTAAGCCTTAGAGCTGGTTTTCCAGAGGCTGTCGGACCCCATGCGTGATTGTTGGGTTTAGGTGATATCTGCCCAGGCACCTCCAAGTTTGCCAGCAGGTGTTGGAGCTCAGTCCTCCGTCTTCATGCTTGTTTATTTGCCAAGTGCTAAGAGGCTTTGGATGGGATGCTGAGACACCCTTTCTCCAAACGGGTCCCTCCTGTATTTGCAGGGGAGCTTGAGTGTACGTGCAGAGACAGAATTTAATGTGAATGCATCCTTCATCAAAATCTGTTTTAAAAGGAAACAGGGCTCACTGGACTCCCCTAATCTCTGGTTTGTGTGGCTGAGCGATGGAGAGAGTCTTGGCCTACTTTGAAGCGAGAGGAAGGGAATGTGTAAGGAGAAGCAGGAGCTGGAGTTGCTAGGGAAACACGAGCGCGGATGCTTGCATGGCTCTCACCTGATCCCTGCCGCAGCAGCTCCGCGCCGCAGGTTCCCTTTCATACAAGTGTCATGTAGCCTCCTGGGTGAATTCACGGTCACAAAAATCTGCTTAAATTGTCCCCTCCAGGAGCATTTCTCCCCCGAGGCTCAAAGGGCAGCAGCGGTGCCCAGCAGGACCCCAAGGAGATGGGGACACGCAGTCAGCCCCTGGGCTGCTCCGGGGACGCGCTGCCCATCGGCATCGCGGCCGGTCCCCGAGGGTTGTGCTGGGGAATGAGGCGAACGGGGATTTTCTCCTTCTGGGATTACTTTTGGGGAATTGCCAGCTCTCCTTTGCTAGGAAGAAACGCAGCAGGTTCGATGGTTTCTCCACTCGTGCCCATATTGTGGGACATGGGGATGCTGCTGGACCCGTTCGGGTTGTCCCCATTTTCATTGCTCTTAACATTGTCATTCCCATTTGTCCCTCTGGACTACAAGTCCCAGACTACTTTGCTATTTGGATAATTTGTGCCAGGCCGTGTACCTCGTGCTTAGCACACCCCGTACCAGGAAAGATGACTTTCATCAAATTTATGATTATGCAGGTATTTTCTTTCATGTTTTATTTATTGCAATGGTTATTGATAGCTGCACTTACCAATTCTGTTGAGGCAAAACAACCTTCTACAACTGCCTTTTTTTTTTTTTTTTTTGGGTGCATGTGATAAAAATCAATCCTGGCAAAAATCTGAATACCTGGATTCCTCTTGGCTTCCCCCCCCTTGTAAGATTTAATAATATCTTGTAAATGTTTTCATCAGCTGCTCTTGTGTTCTTTAATTGAGCACAGATGAATCTTGAATGAATAGGTTTTGTATGACTGGTTGGGTTTTTTCATGTTTAAGCAGCGATCCGTTCAGTTTAAGTGGTGAGCACTTTTGGGGGATAGACGCGGGACTGTTTGTAGTGTGATTATTTTCTTAAGTTTAGAATTAAACAGTTGAGGAGGAAAGCAATTGAAACTTTCCTGTGCCGGCTGGTTCCTTGGGAAGCAGCCTGTACCGTGCAGGAATTGGAAGCAGCTGGCTTTGCTTTATAATTAATCAAGGGAGCGATTATCTTGCGATAATCTTGCCCCCTTCATCTCCTATTGCATAAGTAAACACAATTTCAGCTTGTATAAATTGCATTTTGGCCTTCCACCTTTTGCTACCAGAGGTGAAAATTCAGGCGTGCCGCGATGAGCTGCTCCTGCATCAGCTCTGCCCGGCGCGTCGTCCCCGTCGCCCCGGGACGGTGCAAGAAGGGGCTGAGCCAGGCTGGCTCTGCCAGGAGCAGCGATGGAGCCTGGTGCCGGCTCATGCTGGCCATGGGCGAGCTGTCCCCAGTTTGGTCCAGTAGCGACCACGTCTTACAGCCGTACAACTGCGTGAGGAGAAGGTGCACGTGGGCGCTGCGGGGCTCCGGCTGCGCTCTGGCAACTGCTTTGTGTTTTGTGGTTTTTTTAATTTAAAAGAAGCATTTTGGACAGGGGCTGCTGCTTTGAGCTTCAAATAGCAGAAAGGGACTAATTAAAAGCTGAAAGGCACCGGCTAAGGGGTGAATGTGGGGCTTGCGCTGTGGTGCAGCGGAGTCAGCATCTCGAGTTCAGTAGGGTGGCGCTGGGCGAGATGAGCTCAGATTAGCTGAACTCCTGTCCTTAAGAGCCTTGGTTACATCCAAGCTCGCGATGGACTTGAGAGGCGGTTGGCATGCACATGGATGGCTTTGGGGCAAAGCCTCAAATCCCTTTTGCCTATCTCACCCAAGTGCTGCTGGGGGGTCCACGTTGCCACTTCTGCAGATCCCAGCACCCCAGGTTAGGGCTTTGCCTTTCCAGGCTGCTTTCAGGTCCTGTTGAAGGAGAAGGCACATCTGAATAGCAGACTCTGCATTTGTCTCTGAGTTTATTCCTTACGATTCCCCTGCAATATCTTCCTGCTGAGAAGGTGAAACCATGAGCTGGAAGGAACCGGCTCCTTGCTTGTCAGTGGCGCCGGTGTGGCCCGTTTGCTCGCCCGGAGGCGGGGGATGCTCAGTGCCAGCTCCTGGTCAAAATACATTTGGTTTCTAAATTGAGACGGGGATTCTGCAGAAACACTTGGCATAGGTGAGTTGGAAAAAGGTTTTAAGGGTAAGCAGGTTATTTATACTCTGCCTTGCGTGTCCAGCCTGTGTTTGTGCTGCTAAGTCGTTCGTGTTTATTTTATGGAGAAAGACCTCTGCCATAAATACTCCTCTAACCATCAGTCAGCAGCAAGCGCAGGGTGGCCATAGGGCACAGTGTCCAGCTTGGATGGAGGAGTCTGGCTGGGGAGAGGGGTTTAAATGGGAGACAACCTCTTCCCAAGGACCGTATCCTGCACCGTACGGCAACTAAGAGGGAGCAGCGGGCTGGTGGTGCGGAGGCGAGTGGTCCTGCCCTGGGTTAGAGGTTAGGGCATGCACGTGCACATGCGTATGGGTGCCCCCAGCCTCCTTCCTCCGTCCCTGGGCAACTTAAACACTGGAAAGATTTTCAGGCTCCTTGGGCTGGGAGAAATCACAGGTTCATGCGTATGATAGATTTTTAGCAGGGATTGGTGTGTTTATATGAGCCCTGCTGTGCTATGGCTATGATCCCACTTGTGAAGTCCCTGGAAAGTACTGTTTAATATAAGTTTTCCTCCTCTGGACACAGGTATGAACTGGCCGTTGGGCACTCAGACTAGTAAAAGGGGTTTGGAGGTGCCTCTTGGTTCAGGCATGGAGGAAAAGGGTTTGGCAGGAGCTGAAACCCACGGGGTATAAAAATCCCCATCTTCCCATAAAATGTCTGCAGGGACATTTATCCTCACATTGGTCTCATGAACTCTCTAGTGGGAAAGAGTTAAATGTCTACTTGCATGCGTTCATCGCCACAGCCTCGAGGAGGTTTCTCTTCTTCAAGAAATAAACGTAGCACGTGTTCAGCTAAAAATACTGCAGGAGGAATCCTTGCTTGGCCACAGCCCCGATACGGGAGAGCAGCTGTGAGTCGTGGGGATTTTGTTTGTTTTTAAACTTTATCTGTCTTCAAAGTGATGCTGTGGCAGTTGTGGGGCATTAGAAGAGCCCAAGTCCCCATTGACCTTCTTTTGCCTCCGAGGGTGGATGTGGACTAGGACTCCTTGGCAGCTCTTTGCAATGTGGGTTGGAGGAGGCTGTTGGTTTTGCCTGCAGCTGTCTGCAAAAGCAGAAAACCTGGAGGTTACTGGTTGCACTTGGGTGGCTGCAGGATGGAACATCTTTGAGGTTGCTCATCAGCGTGACGATCGGCTGCTGCAGAGGTGGAGGGCGAGGAGAGGCGTCTCAGCCTAACTTTTTGCAGGAATCAATCCCTGACACTGAATCTTCCTCATCGAGCAAGGCACCTGGTTTGCTGTGTTAATGGGTAGAATGGATATTGACCCCGCGAATCGACTGTCTTCCTCTAACCGCGCGTGCCTTTGATCAGTTCACGGCTTTTGAAAAGTCAAACCGCTCCTGTGCGTCTCTCAGTGGGGTGGGATTTCTTACGTTTGGCTTAACCTTCTTCTTTAGGGCCTTTTCCCCCTGCAGGTAATTTCAGCTTGGTGTTTCCATTCTGAAACGCGTAGCGTGGGGTTATTGCTGCCTCCATAGATACACGGTGTGGGACGGGTCTTCCTTCCCAGCTGTGTTAACACTGCAGGTGGGTGCTGCTGCTCATCATCGTGAAGGTGCTGGGGGGCTGCGCTGGAGGACCGGCATGCCCTGTGCTAGCTGCTCCCGCTCCCAGACAGATCACTTTAAATTGTGCCTTACTTTGCATTGTAAAAGTAACCCTCCCCACTTTTTTTTTTTTTTTTCTTTTTTTCCTTTTTTGTACCTTTTTTTCTTTCTTTTTTTTTTTTTTTTTTTTGCATTGCTGGCCAGTCATTCGCCCACCACCCCAAATCCCAATTGAGACCTGATGCTGAGGGGCAGATGAGGCAGCGAATGTATTCAGCCCGATGATTTCCACATGAGCAGGGCTCTGTGCCGGTGAAAGACGTGAACTCATTGCAGAAACCTCCCAAGAACAAAGCTTTGGAGAAAGGATCAACCTTATTAGCACATTTAAGGAGAAAGGGGGTTTGTCACTGTATCAGTTTATGCTTCAGCACATTAGTGTTGTAAATCTCTTTGTGGAAGGATTGATTAAAAAACTGTATTTACTTTCCCCCCTAAAAACCCAGAAAGAAAAAATTAAATCCCCAGCACACTAGTTTGCTGTAAATCTTTTAAACAAAGTTTATGGGATTTGATGGTTTGAAGCCTCCTGCAGTTAAAATGATTTTTTTTTTCAAGCAATCTTTTGGTTTCCCAAGTATTCTTCTGGCCTTTTCACTTGAAAAGGAAAGGCAAACTTTCATGAATTGAGCAGGGGCACTCTTTGAATGAAGTGAGGGTCAGTGCTTCTCCGGGCTTTTCTTCCCATTGTTTGAAGAATACACTGAGGATGGTAGGAGCAGATGTGCTGCTTCTACCCGGGCTTATTCTGCCCCTGGTATGGATATGAGCTGCCTTTGCATTAATTCCTCCAATGGTTACTGCAGTTTAGTCTACGCTACCTAAAGTGTTGAGGCTGTGAGCATAGGGCAGGGCTCTTCGGATAAAGAGTTGGTGCTTTACATTGACACCATCCCATTTAAAACCAACAACAAAAAGATGAAACATATCAGTAGAAGGAAAAATCAGCGGAAATCTTTCGGTTTTGTGATTTATGTTGCGGGATGTATACCCTGCACTGGTGACCGCACGTAGAGGTGTATCTGCCATACAGTCCTGCCGCTGCTGGGATCGGCAAACTTAGCCAGCGTTGATTGCTGGATGTGAAATATTGTTTGTAGTAGTACCTGCTGCTGGGATTTAATTCCAGGCCCCCCTCCCCCCCAAAAAAAAAGTGGAAGGTGAAGAAGATTGCATTTAAAATAAGTTTATGTGAATGATTTATCTGTGTTTCATAATACACAGAAATATTAGCCATGCTTTGAGCACTAGACTACTAATGGCTTTTGTTTGGCCAGTGACTCTCACTTTAACTATGCTATAAATGAAATGGAGAATGGGGGCTCGAGATCACGAATGTTTTAATGTTAACAAAAAAAAAAAACACTATGTTTTTTTATTAGGGCAGAGGTTAAGCAGAGTCTGGCTTTGGAGCAGAGATGCTGCATCCATTAAAGGCAGCCAGAAACCTGGCAGATTTTTTGCTCTTGGGAAGAAATCCTGCAAACAGTGAGTTTGCTTCTGACTATCCAAATTGATGTGAAAATCTCTGCCTTGTGTTAGTTGCAGACGTGGCATCCTTGGTTGGGCTCTGTCCCATCATGGAAATACTGTTCTGTCACTGCATGTTACTAGCTGAGGTACCGCTGCTACGATACCTCTTCAGGTAGGTTTTGTCTCGTGGGCACGCATCACTGCAACCGCCATTTCAAGGACAGTATCTCTTGCACGAGGACTGTATCTCTTTCGCCTTCTGAATCTCTCATCCTCTTGAAACAGAGCAATTGTTCAGTGGAGAATGTAAAGTACATCCTCATCCCTACCCGCCACTAATGATGGAGGCGGTTTGTTTTGATTGGGGGAAAAAATAATATAAAATACATATAATTACTCATCTATTCATCTCCCTTTCTGTCCCGTTCTCTTACCTTGTTCACGCACGTGTGTGGGATGCGGTTTGCCCAGAGGAGAGGGCAGGGATGGGCTCGGGTCTGTGCAACACGCGGCAGCCGTGGGAAATCCCCACGCTCGCCTGAGCGATGGCTCTAAAGAGAGGGTCATGGTCCCCTTGTAGTGGGCAAGGAATGATCTTTACCCCATGAAATACCCACGTGGAAAGTCTGTGACATGTGTCCCCCTTCCCCAGAGGGGGATACACCAGGAAGAAATCCTGGTCTGCTCCGCTGGAGCTGCCTTTGCCGCAGGAAATTCAGCCTCGTCTGGAGGAAATTCCTGGTTTGCACCTGATGCATTATCAAAAAATATCCACTTGCGATGAGGCTGGATTAACTGTGACATTTTACAAGGCCAGGCGGGAGAAATGCTTCATGATTAAGTGAAGTGAGTTTCTACCCAAGCCATGTGCTTTACTCTCCAAAATGTTTCATTTTTGGAGGGCAGGATGCATATTTCTCACTTTCTTTCTGACAAGTACATTTTAAAACCAGGGCTAAACTGTAACTAGTCAAACTTACTCCATCCCCTGGTCAAACAGAGTTGGAGAGATGCCATCTTCAGCAGGATTTACGATGCGTTTGTGTGCTTGGAAGATGCTATGTGATACCCAGCTGTAGGTTGACCATTCAGTGAAGCAGTCGGATGACAAAAGGAGTCACCCAGCAGAAGCTTAGTGCAATGGACTCGAGATTTTGTAGACGTTAAGGTTGTTGAAGAGGACTGTGATGAACTAATTTAACCTTCTACATAGCATGGGCAGAAGGACTTTATCTTCTGATACCCACAGCCTGTATCTTTTCTACTGGGTGCTCTTCAGGCTTAAAATCCATTCCAAGATAACAGGCTACTTAAGCCTCTAGGATTGCTTAGCAGTCAGTAGGGCTGGAAACAGCACGGTCAGCTGAGGAGCAAAGTGATACCGGGTATATCGGTTCCAAATCCTGCGGGGATACCCATGATGTGGCAGAGGCTGTTGCTACCGACAGAAAGCTCTGCTGAAGGAATGGGACCAAGAAATCTGACTGTAATGAAACCTAATATCCACACTGGTGTTTGAGTTGAAAACCATCTGCTTGAGCTCTCCTGCTATTCCAGCATGAGAAGTTTGTGTGCTTCCAAGAGGAACTGTGCGGAAGTTGTGTCCTTCATCTACAAATGGAAATAAGAATCAGGAGATAGAAATCTTCCATCCTAGGATAATGGGCAGAAGATAAGAGAATATTGCATCAGGAGAACATACCTGGAAGGCACATCTGGCTGCTGCAGATGACTTCTCGGAAGAAAAACCTGTCAATCCCTAATCTCCTACTGAGGATGTCCTGAGTTTGGGATTCCTGTTGTGCCCCAGAAAACATCTTGTGGATTCACTGGGCTTCCCTGTGCATTGAAATGCATGAGAAAGAGTCGCTTGCTTTCTAGCAGTGCTGTGATGTGCTCTGTTCTTGCCATCCCTTAGGCAGACAGTTTGCAAGATGGGATTTCCCAAAGCACTTAGTATTGACTCAGCCCTACTTGGCAGAAGCCAAGGGAAGTATCTGCTGAGGCACTTGGAAGCCCCTGCTGGAGTTGCTGAGGTCTGTGGGGACTTCCATGTGTGCTTTGATCTTGCTGTCTGCTGCTCTTTGAAACAAAGATTTTGTAGATAGCAGATAGTTGGGATTCCTGAAGACTTCTAACTTCTGTTTTGCAGCAGCTCTCAGTACGTCTTGCCTTTCCGGTGATGATCATTAGAAGGGAAAGACCCCCATCCAACGCAACTTCGACACGGGAAGACACGGAGGGCAACCCTGGAGCTGCAAGTGGGGGTTTCGGTACAGATAAACTCAAGGCAACGGCTTTCTGGTTTGCAAACTCTCCTACTTGATGAGCAAGAGGACGGCCTGCAGAAGGGGAGGGGGCAGGAATATCGGGGAAGTTGGATGGACCAGCAAGTCTTGGCACTAAACCACTGTGTGCGGTGGGGGGGGTGTCCTTCCTCTGAGCACTGCACTCTTTGAGTCCTTGAGTGACTTTGAGTCCCTGGGAAGGTGAGTTGCTCCGTCCTTCACCTGTGAAATCGCATCCACGTGAGGCTTTTCTCCAGTGGCACAAACCTGCCTCGCGCTGCTGCCAACAACTCCTTGGATGCTGCGTTGGGAAGAGCTCTTTGGACTGCTGTTGTAACGCTCTCGCTCAACATAGCCCGTGTTTGCCTACCCGGTTTAAAGTGTTACTAGTTCCTGAATACAAAAGCTATTTGCAGGAACTCAGTAGCTTCCCTGCTCTTGAGCGCTACAGCTTTTACGAAGTGGCTGCTAAAGATGTGGTCAGATGTGCTATTGAAATTAAAACACGATATGAATCTAATGTGAAATAGCTGCTCCTAAATGGCTGCATGCATGTAGATATTCCTAATCTGGAGCGCATATTAATTTTTAATCGTTTATTTCACTGCAATACATCCGTGAGGCTAAATTGAAACAAACCAGTGTTATTCCAGGATAAACATGCTCGCCTGCAGGTATTCGGGAGGAACGGGAGCCTGAACAGCTCTGCTGGAATAGCTCCGTGTGTGCACAAGCTGCAAACCGATTGCAGGCAGCAATCGTCTGCTGCGATTTTAAGAGGAAACCCATGATGTGGAAAATCCTTTGCAGCTGATATGTCAGTCATACCTGAGGATCAGCCAGGAGGGAGGGATAACAGCACGTTTGCTTCCCAGTTGAGGGCGAGCACGCTTGCAAAAAACTCGAGCAAAGCTGGAAACAAGCTGCTGGGACTTAATGGGAAATTGCAGTGCGGTGTACAAGCAGTTCTAATGCTGGAGAATAAGAAGTAGAAACACAGGGCGCTCCTGATCTTCATCAGTGTCTTAAAAGCAGTAAGATTGATGAAAATTTCTTGCAAACCACCATTTTCTGGGGCGTTCCCGCGAGGCCCGCTGTCAGCTATCTGGCTCTGCGGGAGCCATTTGCACCGAGGGTCGTGTGAGGGGATGGGGGAATTTTCAAGGTGGTTCTGGGAACTCATTAGGCTAAAAAAAAAAAAAAAATCTGTGGTGGGTGTAAGTGGTCGCTGTATTTTCCCCTTTTAACATGCCTGAGCCAGGCTCCCCCACCCCTCCATCACCCTCTCCTCTCTCGGGGCTTGCCTGCGTGTGCGGCTCCGGCCGTGCCGAACCAGAGATGCTCCTCCCCGACCCCTTCAGCCAGGTTTTGGGGCAGGGAGAGAAGTTCCCAGATCACAGGGGCTGAGATGCGTTCGGGATGCCTTCGCACTGGCAGAGGTTTCCACACCGGGCTGTCTCCTCGTCCTGCCCCCCGCCGGCGCCGCTGGCGTTGTGCTGGTGGTCCCAGGCGAGTTGGTTGGCCCCGGTGCCGGTGTCCCCGCAGCCGGCGCGGTTGTTCCTGGGCAGGGTGGGGGGGTGACAGGCGCTGGCAGCACCCACAGTGTGCGGGTGGGTGGCCACGGGGCTCCTCCGGCCACCGCGCTCCCCTGGGTCCGCTGGTTGGAAGTAGTGCAGGATGCCACATTTTCCTTGATAGAGTTAAATAATGCTTTTTTACTTCTTTTTTTTTGTTTGTTTTTCTTTTGTTTTCTTTATTTTCTGATCTTTTCATGGGGGATTCTGATGCTTTTCTGCTTCAGCTATTTATACATCCAGACAACCCTGCCCACTAGTGCCGGTCCCTATTTTAGCACAGCCCAGCTCCTTCCTTTGAGGTTGCCCTCACCTGGTTTATTTTGTGATAAAATGAGCCCATCTTCACCCTGGCTTCACCTTCAGGGCTGTGAGTTGTCTGAGTTAAGAGCCATGGTATTTTTCTCTTAGTCGTATAGAGATGCTCAAAGCCCTGGTGCTAGACCAGCGTCGATGGAAAGACTGGCTGCCTGGGGTCACGGGCGCCTGCGGGAACTGGGTGAAACACGTCTTTGCTTTTTGGGATTTTGTATAAATTGGTTTTGCAAATTGGAAGAAGCTTTCAAAAGTTAATTCCCTGTTTTGTTGCTAAAACCCCTGAAATCCCTCCATCTCTTCAAAAGGGTGAAGAGGACAGGGACGGGGCTGCAGCTGAGATTGAGGGGGGTGGTAGCAAAGCAGTGAAATGCAGTGGGATCCTGGACTGCCGAGAGTCATCACACCCCTGTGGTATCTCCTCCCTTGCTGTAGGGAAACACTTGATTTCGTCTTAGCAAAACCCACCGGGTGGTTTGTGCTGGAACACCAGGCGTATTCCGTGTATTTGATACTGTGCTGTTTCACCTCCGATAGAAATCGGATGCTTTTCATCTAGGTCCAACATCATCTGTGCTAAAATGATTGATGATCAATGTGATTTTTCCCCTAAATTCAGAGAAGGTTGGAGCAGAACAAGAAGCAGCAGCAAACGCCATCTCTCCCCGATGGGGAAAGATCCTCCTCCTTCTCTATTAAAAAATTACCAATAATGAAATAATTCCTTTATACTCATAGCTGGTCAGAAATAACTTGCCCATCTCAGGAGTCTCCTCGTGTGTTTGCTGAAAGCCTTTTTCAGGGCACAGGGCTCACTTTTTTTCTAGTTCAAGAAAATTGCATCCTCGCTGGGAGTGATGCTGTAATAGCGTGTTGATGGGAAAGCGATCCAGGTGCTTTGGTTTCCTCTCGTATTAAACCTTACAGTGAGTTTACCTGCTGGAATTGAGAGGATTTATAATGAAAGCAGAGACGTTCAAATGAAGATAGTGCGCCGAGTATGGCGGTGATGGGAAACGGCTGTAAAACATTAGGGAGGGTAGCCTGAAATCTCAGGCAGGCAGAAGGCAAATGAAAAGTAAAGATAAAAAGTTCCTCAGTGTTGTTTGCTTAAAAATAAAATAAAATAAAATAAAAAAATCTTGTGGAAGCAGTTTGGTGCTAATGTGCACCCAAAAGATTTGGCAATTCAAAGAAAGAAAATGCTAAAAAAAGAAATGAAAATTCCTTATATTGTTTGAAAGGCAAGAGACTGCTGCCTTAGAACAAGCGCTATTGGCACGTGCGGTATGTTCTGAAATTGCTTGGGAGAGAATATTGAACTGGGAAGGGGGGGAATGGAGGGAAAGACTAATTATATATAATCTTAAAATGAATTAGGTGATATAAATGTAATGAAAGCAAATCCTGTTCCTGGAGAGACTTTTCAGTTTGCATTTTGATATCCTAGGGCAATGGCATGTTGCTCTCTGACAGACAACCATTTGATTTGGAAATATGTGAATAATTGGGAAGTGGAACCTCTGAATTTGTTACTTTCCCCTCTAGCGTTTGAAGGACTAATTATAGGGAGAGGTGCAGAATGCCCTATGCGGGCATGCATGCAGCCAATTTTATACTTTGCTGGTTGCATGAGTCACTGCGCTGCATCCTGGGCTCTTTGATATGTGTCCTTGCTTAAAAAATTATATATTTATTTTATAGATGGAGAGATAAGTGTGTTATACTCCGTGTTGTTGAGCCCTTGCTAAAGATACCTATAGCAAAAAAAATGCGCAGCAGCTCTGCGGTCGAGGCTGGGGATGGGCTGGGACGTGCAGGTAGGAATAAACACACGCGTGGCCGCTGTGAAAAGTGAGCGGCTGAATGCTTAAGCATCTTGGCAAGGCTTGTGCTGCCTGCTCGATGGAGAGGCATCGCCCTATTTTAAGATGATTTTAAAATGGGTCTGAGGATCCTCCTGTCTGCAGTTCTCTGCTTACCGGCAGCCGGAGGCTGAGCCCGCGCTGGGCACGAGGGACCGTCTCCCTGTGCTGAACGTGGCCACTGCTAATCCACCGGATGGCACGAGCAAAATCGATGTGACCGATCCAAGCTCTCCCAGGAGGAGAGAGGGTTAATCAGCTGCGTGGCTGGTCTGGGGCACTTGGTCTCATTTATCATCTCTGCCTGTGCCCAGCCCCAGGATGGTGGGTTTGAAGGGAGGGGATTAGGGCCAGCGTCAGGGTGGGAGACGCTGAGAGTGTGAGTAAAAATACTTCTCAGTCTGGAAAAAAACAGTATTTTGCTACTTGGAATAGCTCACAAATCTTAAATAATAATACTGTGTAAATGTATGAATGTCTTAAAAATATATGAAGTCCTTCTCTCCCACCGAAGGTAACATTCACGATGGGAGCAAAGCCACTGCTGGGTTGAGCTGTGCAGGGGGAGGAGAGAGGGGCACTTACAGCAGGGTGATGGATAAACAGCCACGAGCCTGCGTGTGAGATCTGCAGTGCCCAAGCTGTGCTCTGCAGACCCAGTGTCTTACGTTAAGCTTTTGTTGTTTAGGTGACATGGAAAGTTTGAGATCTTCTGACATTGATGAGTCAAATATTCCTAGTGTCTCGTTCCTGACCTGATGTATAACTCTGGGCTTGGAGCTGTGCCTCCTCCTCCGGCTCTCCCCACCTGCGATAACTGGGATAACAACATTTGCTGCTGTTTGTAAAGCAGCGCTGGCATGGAGAGCTGCAAAGTAAACCAGGATGCTTTGTAGGGCTGGGATGCAGGAGGCTCTGCTTGCGGTTTCAGCCGAGAGCCGGTGCGTGAGGTTGCACAAGATTCGGCGCATCCTTTGTCTCGCCTTCTTTAGGCGATATCCTCTTTGGGAAGAGACTAATGCAGTGAGGACCAGATGTATGTTAAGCCCTTAGGGCCATATTGAAATGCAAATGGAAATGAAATAGTGTATTACTTCCAAGAGCGGTAATGGTGGTGTAAAGACAAAAATGCTGCATTTGTAGACTGTGTGCATCAAAAGGGGATAGCTGGGTATCAGCCCTGACAATGCTTTATCCCGTTGGGAAACCTGCATGCAATGCAATGTTGTATTTGGGGTTTTGAGGTCATTGTTACGCAGATTATTTAAGCCTGGATGCATTTTTAGCTGGACTTTGTCTAAAGAATAAACAGAGCCAGGGCTGTTTTCCAGTCATCAGCTAAACAGCCAGATCAAGGGCTTGAGTCAGCGATCCTTGCAAAACGTTACTGGCTGTCTTCAAAAAAATTTCCGAACACTTTTTGCTTTTGAAAATGTAATCGTGCGTAAAGTGATGCACGTTATTTTTACTTCACAAACGATTCTGATGCCTGGACCGTGTGTGTGTCTTGGCTCTGCTGCTCACTTCTGTGTATGGTGCTCTGCTTCCGACACGCATCCCTGTATGCCTGAGATGGCAACCTAAGATGGGACTAGGCCTCTTCCAGGAATAAAAGAGCTTAATTATCTCCTTCTGAAAAACCAGTGGCACAGGGACAGGAGTTATATTTTTGCTACGCTAGGGACATGTGGCTTTCATCAGCATAACTAACATGTAGTCCCTTTCCCACTAGAAAAGCCTGCTGTAAACAAGCGACTCCAGCTCTTGCTGCAAGGCTTGTAGTTCTGCCCTTGCCTCTGATTCAACCCGTAGAACTGCTTTTCAGTAGAAACACCAGTATCGTTCGGATTTCGCTGTGAAATAGCTAATCCCCATTAGCTATCCCGTGCTAGAAATGCACCTTTTATGGCAAGGAAGACAATATGTTAATTCACTGCTATGCCGAGATCAAAGGTGGTTGTGAGACGCCAGCTTGGACTGAGCATTATGGTGACTTCTCCTCTCTGCTTAGATTTTTCAAAACTGTGTAGTGGCTTGTGGATATCTAATTTTGAGACATTTTAAACATTTTTTGTCCCCTCAAGAATCAGGCACCTTTTCAAGATAGCTTAGGCTGGCTATTCTGCATGAAAATCTTTACTCCCTTTGAAACTCTTGGCCCACATCTTCTTCCAGAATACAGCTGGGCAGGCACGGCGGCTTGCTCTGCTTCAGCGTAAAGGTCACTTATGATGTGTTGTTAATGAATAATTACTACTGCCTGCTTCCCTCTTTAAATGGCAGGGGCATCCTTGCTACATAAGACATTAAAAAGTTGGTAAGATGGAAAATACCAATGAACAGATGAAAACCCCGTGCAAAATCTCTGCCCATTGGGAAACGGTTGCAGGGGTTGATCTGAAGGGGAGCAGGGATGGGCTATGGCAGGGAGGAGCTTGTGGAGGCATCGTGTCCTTCTCCCAGCAGCTGTTGGCTCCAAATGGCACTTCTGGGCTCGGGGCAGTTGTTCGAAGGGATTGGGTTCCTCGAATCCCAACAGGAAAGGAAACGCAGACTGTCTGGGTAGGTCAAACGGAAATCAAGAGCGACGTCGCAGTCAGTAACATACTGCGTTTGGTTTACCGGTAGCTGCTTGGGTCTTGCAAAATTTGAAGTATTTTTAAATGATGTTTTTTTAGTTTGAAGACATTTGGTGTAGGAAGGAGACAGTGGCCAGACTGAGCCAGAACAAAAGCCCACCCAGCCCGCTGGCCTGACCCCGTCTATAGCCAAAAGATGCCTGGGGAGGAATGGCAGAACAAGCAAGTGCACGTGGTTCTTCTTAAAACATTATAGGGCATCTTCTGAGAAGGCATTCCCCATGTCACTTGCCCTTTGCATGAAGAACCGCCTTCTCCAGGTTTGTTTTGAACCTGAATCCCAGCAGCTGTGATTGTTTCACCCTTCATCACTTGTTTCACTCTTCATCAGTTGTCTCCCCCTTGCAAAGTAGGGACCGTCTTAGAGATGGAGATTGATCAGCAGTATTATTCTCCAGTCGTAATTCAGCATTAAGGAGAACGCACCTCTTAGTGTTCACCAGAGGTCCCAGGATAGCTAGAATAGTAGGTTATGTTTTGCTGGGGTTATTATATTAGAGAAAGTGACTCCTGTACTAGAGTATTTATTTTGAAAAGCTTGATGTGTGACATGATACCCAGGGGAAATGTGTACACGTAGCGGTGGGCTAAAACCCTCCTATAGTCTCACCTTTGCTCTGACCTTAAAAAGAAAGATCTAAAAGGTGGAGAGTTTCCCGTCCTTGTTGCTGCCTTGCCTGGGGCAGGTGGACTCACCTGCTTGTCGGTGTGGAAGCAGATGGACGGTCCTGCGCTCTCTGAAAAGTTATCGAAAGCTTTGTTTGCTCTTCTCAGATAGCTGCAACGCCTTACCAAAGTTCAGGAAAATTGGCTGAAGAGCACTGAGACCCGTGTGTTCGA
The DNA here is from genome assembly GCA_009819775.1 of Phoenicopterus ruber ruber. Classification (NCBI taxonomy): domain Eukaryota; kingdom Metazoa; phylum Chordata; class Aves; order Phoenicopteriformes; family Phoenicopteridae; genus Phoenicopterus; species Phoenicopterus ruber. Next base: position 7,288,912 of record CM020216.1, on the reverse strand, counting down.
ACCTAGTGGGTAGCTTGGTGGTTTTATTGCTCAACCGGCTGCTGTCACAGTGAAACTTCTCACATTGCCTTGGGATTTTTTATTATTTTATTTAGCGAAAAATGGAATTTATTGGTCGTATATCTTCCATTTCTGTTCCTGCTGATTAACAGGAGTGTACAGCAATGTCTCATACAGGACCTTTTTATTAGAGAGGTGGGAGTAGTTTGCAAGCCTGTGTCCCTGGGTATGTCTGAGCAGGGGGAGGCAGTGAGAAGATGTGTTCAGGGTTGCGGTTCGCTCATCTCTGTGTAGCTGCCAGACCTCTGTGTGTGTATGTTCCTGCAGGCACCTCTCTCATCTTACAACTCACACACACAGAGGTAAACAAGTGATTATCGCATCTTGCTGATGAAGCTCTTGAGAAGAAAGCAAAGGGTTTGACTGCAGCCTAAAATGATCGTGTTGCAGGTTATGGAGGGAGTATTTTGAAAGATTTTTTGCAAGGCAGTTTAAACAAGGATGAATTGATCCTTGGTTGCCCTCTTACTGAAATCTGGAGAAGAAGGAACAGAAAGAAATGTAAAGTATCTTCAAGTTTTAAAATGGTTTGCTCTGTCAAGGTCAAGGTCTGACTTACTCTCTGATATCAGGAAAGGTCTCTCCACTGAGTGTTCAGGTTAGTAGAGGGAGGTTTTATATGAAATGATTGCTTAGAAATTCAGCTAGAACTTACGTAGTGCTTCAGACATTGGTGCCTGTTGATAGTCCTTTTTATCTACAGGGAAGCCAAGGCATGGCAAGTCGGGGGGGGCTTGGGGCAGGTAGTGGCCTTGTGGTGGACTCAGGATGGTGACTTTGGCAGCAAAGCAGTGCTGTGTGCTCTGGGTCACCGCTGGTAACACTCAACATGATAAGAATCACCAGGGATCAAACGACCTCTTGCCACCCCAACAGTTGTGTAAACGAGGCTGACAACCACATACTGTTGTTTTTCTTTCAGAGGCCCAACTGTCTCCATTATAGAATCACGGAATGGTTTGGGTTGGAAGGGATCTTTAAAGATCATCTAGTCAACCCTCCCTGCCATGGGCAGGGACACCTGCCACTAGACCACGTTGCTCAAAGCCCCATCCAACCTGGCCTTGAACACTTCCAGGGATGGGGCATCTGCAACTTCTCTGGGCAACCTGTTCCAGTGTCTCACCACCATCATCATAAAAAATTTCTTCCTTATGTCCAATCTAAACCTATCCTCTTTCAGTTTAAAAGCATTGCTCCTTGTCCTGCCACTACAGGCCTTGGTAAAAAGCCTCTCTCCATCTTTCTTGTAAGCCCCCTTTATACATTGAAAGGCTGCAGTAATGTTGCCCCAGAGCTTTCTCTTCTCTTGGGTTCTCATTGCATTTCCAGTGATAAATCCCTCTAAATACTTGTGGTGGCCCTGAAAGTGGCCAGACAAGGGCACCTCCATCTCCTTAGAATCATAGAATCATTCTGATTGGAAGAGACCTCCAAGATCATCGAGTCCAACCATTAACCTATCACTACCAAGTCCCCCACTAAATCATATCCCTTAGGGCCACATCTAAACGTCTTTTGAATACCTCCAGTGATGGTGACTCCACCACCTCCCTGGGCAGCCTGTTCCAATGCCCGACAACCCTTTCGGTGAAGAAATTTTTACGAATATCCAATCTAAACCTCCCCTGGTGCAACTTGAGGCCATTTCCTCTCGTCCTGTCGTCTGTTACTAGGGAGAAGAGACCGACCCCCATCTCTCTACAACCTCCTTTCAGGGAGTTGTAGAGAGCAATAAGGTCTCCCCTCAGCCTCCTTTTCTCCAGACTAAACATCCCCAGTTCCCTCAGCCGCTCCTCATAGGACTTGTGTTCCAGACCCTTCACCAGCCTCGTTGCCCGTCTCTGGACTCCTTGTTCTCATACATCAGCATCTGAATACGTGGGAGCAGCATTAGAGATGGGGCTTGTGGAGATTCCCACCTATCTGAGGTTAGGAGATTGTCTGTGAGTACAGTACTGAATCTTAGAATATTACTTTATGTTGTTTTATGTAATATTGGAGCCTGGTCACCATGGGAACGGGCATCTAAATAGAAAGTTGAAGTGGAAGGAGATGTACCCAGCTTCTGGGGTGGAGCTGTTGAGCTCGTGTCATCCAGAAAGTTCAGACACGGATGGAGGGTAAGTGCTTCTCCTTCCATGCCATGTGCGCGCTGCGGTCCAAAGTGTTTTAGTCTTCCTTATGGCTTGAGAAAACCATAAAACCCTGGGAAGGAGAAGACCTGCCCAAGAGTACACAATTATTTTATTGCTTTCCGCCTGTGAAACAGGCAGAGTTTCAGCTTTCTGGGACAATCTGCTCGGAAACATTTTTATTTCAAAGTGGAATCTGGACGCTGGTGAGTGCATGTAGTCAAGATGAAAGCTAATAGGTGACTTTATTTTCCCCTCCCTCTTTACATAATATCTCTTCAGCATCTCTTTTATAACTTGTCTTTAGAGAATCACTGCAGTTATCCAGCCGTTTCTTCCGTGCCTTTCATTATTGTAACAGAAACAATCGCTGGAAATTGCATGATGGTATTGGATTGTGCTACATTCCTTCCTCAGGTCATTTGACGGGAGCTTTTTTCAATAGACCCAAAGGAGAAAGGTACATTTCTGTAAACATGAGACAAGTCCTAGATGTGCGGTAGCCACTTGGGAGAAAACTCCATTGTAAAAGAGGCTTTTAAAATTGCTCATGTGGGATTTGCCATTAAGAGCGTAAAGACGGGAGAAATGGACTTCTGATTCAGCTGACAACTTGCTTCTCATCCTCCGAAGAATTTTAGGAATGTCTTTACTTCCTTTTGGAGAGCTTAAGGCTAGTGTGTGATTGCGAGGGCTAGAGAGTTGCTTTTCTTCCTGCCTCCCTGTTCTTTCATGCTAGGTTCAGCCGCCTTCGCATGCTTTGACTGAAGCTTGTTAACTCTTGAAATACCAGCGTACGCTGGGAAAGAGGCTTTTAAAAGTCAGTGGTTTCTTCTTTTGCAAAACTTGAACGATCTGAAGATCTTGGATGTAATGTAAAATATGTCGCTTGCTTCAAGGAGTTGTCAAGTATTTCCATACATACTGCCGTGGGCTGAACTGAGGAAACCGATTGGGATGTGGTCACGCATGCTTGTCCTTCATCAGTGGGACACTGGCTCTGAATTGTGCTAGTGCTTGCTTGTGCGCTGTACTTTGACCCTATCCTTACTCTTTGAGCTAAAATGCACCAGGGTGTCAGAGCATCAGCGATTGCTCACGCGCTGGGGAATGCAGGTCGGACTGGCAGCTAAAATTTGTGCATTTTATTCTCTAGAACATAGGGAAATACGGGTATTTTTTCATACTCTATTTTGATGAGAATGGTCTTTGCCCAAAAGGACTTAATCGCCCACCAAAACATTGGACCCTCAAGCATGCTGTAGGGAGCCATGGGCTTTGCTGCAGCTCAGGGCTCTATGTAAAGACCTGGGCAAGCATCCCCTGCAGTGTTTCTTCTTACCGAAGCCCTTGGTTCCTCTGAAGGAGAAGTTTGGTTTTCTCAGCTGACTGCGGTAGAGACCCCAGTTGGGATCAACCAACAAACGTCCATCATCACACTGGAACTGAGGTTTGAATTTGTACGCCTGGTAAGATTTGCTCTCTGCCACTGCCTCCCCTTCAGCTGTCTGGCAAAGAGAAATTCAGTGTCTGTAAAGCCACGGAGTAGCAGAAGGGTAATCGTAGAAATCTGATTTCTAGAGAGAGAGAATCTTCTACTGACAGAGAGTTATCAAATGAATTCTTCCCTGAGTTTCCCACTTGCTCATGTAATCAGCTGATTAAGTGAGTCATCTCTGTGGTGTATTTGAATTTTGGTCAATGATGGAGTTTAAAACAGTGATTTTTGAACCCTGTCCCACAGTTTGGAGGGAGTGTGCTCTTTTATTTCCTTTCTTCTTCCATCCTGCTGAGAAAACTGCCCAACTCCGAGCTTTGATTATTCAAGTGGAACAGGGTGACAAGAAGACAAACAAACATCATTTAGTTCTTGGGGGCACGCTTTCCTGATGCTTGACCTTTTGGACTTCCAACATCATCTTGTCCATTTACATGCATTACAGTTTTTCCAATTACCAGTGAATTAAATTTGGAATTGTGGTATTTGGAAATGTCAAGCAGAATCAATAGAAAAGCACTTGGGGCCCAATCTTAGTAGACTCAGCACATTTTAAAGCATGTTTGAAATGTCCCTGCTGATAAATCTCGGAGGACCATGTGTAGATTATGAATTGAGGTGCTGCTGTTTGGGTACTGAAGCTCTCTGTCGCTTGCCAGATGGGCTGTGGTGTGTTAGACACATCAGTCTCTCCCTGGAGAAGACCTTAGAAATCAGGAGCTCTGAAAGGCGTTTCTGCTGGTGACACCGGCACGGGAGGATGAGGATGGTGGGATGGAGCAGGCACATGTGAAAGAGCTGGGAAAGGTATTGCCACGTGGTTATTGCTGTTCCTTAAATCTCTGCACTCCGCAAGGAGATGCTCCCGTATCCTCATCCCTTTGCCTGGAAGGAAATTTATTTGCAGGCTTGCTTTGAAAGCTTTTCAAAACTTCGCTGTGTGGGGGGAAAATATTTACGAACATACGTGATTTCACTTCCTCCTCCCATGCTCTTTGGAGACCTCATGCTGGCTCCCGAGGAGAATGGGAGAGAACAAATGATTATGTTTTAAATGTCATTTCAGAATTTGCTGCATATTTTACTTAGTGATTTGTGGCATCTGGTCAAAATCTGCCCTTTATTTGATTTTTAGGAGTGTAGTTGGAAATATCTTAATCTTGTAATTAAATTCTAATATTTTCTGTCACTGAGGCTGCAAAGTTTGGGGGCTGAGACAACCTTCTCGGTAGCTTATTTGCACGGTGCTTAGCCCACAAGGGTCCATTTTTCATGCCAGAGAGTAGTCATTGCTGTTACAAGCCAAATAAATGGTCTGCTTAATGCTTTTATAAATCCACACCTCAAATTTAAGAAAAAAAAAAAAATCTAAATAATTACATGCTTGTTTGAAAACGCGTGGTCTGGGGGAAGACACCACCTCTCCTCGACGGAAATCCTATATGGAGCAAGGCATTTTCTTGGTGTAGCGGTGCAAAGGATGCCAGGAGGTGTCTCCTAATGAGCAAGGGTGGATGGAGGAGCGGTTGGCAGCCGCCTGTGATGCTTGTGGCAGAGGTCCTGCCCGGGGTGGCATCCCTGGGGACAGTCACGCGTGGCCAGACGGCAGCTCAGCATCTCGGGAGGTTTGGATGGGCCGTCTGCAGCTTCACGCTTTCTCCTCCACCCCGCACCGCGTGCGGGCAGGCGGTCGGTGGCAGTGCCCTTTTTGGATGCGTAACTTTGTGTTCGTCGAGGCTGACTTGATTTTGTTTTTATCCTCTTGGGTGTAGCGGAGGAGTGTGTATCTGTATTTAAAAAAAAAAAAATAGGCCTTTTTTGTGTGTTATTACTAATCCGATTTGAGCTCTGCTGTCCAAATTGCCTCGTTTGTGACCCGAAGTGCATTTAAACATGAACTGCAGAAGCACCACGGCATTAAATGCTTTTGATTGATCTCCCTGATGTTTTTATTAAAGAACTAAAACCTTTTTTGGGGAGACAGATACAGTTAGCGATGCGACAGGAGAAATCTAATTACATTTTGGCTTTGTCCTTAACTGAAATGCTACAAAATAGGATTTTTCTAATGGATAACTAAAATGATCTCTTCTTTAAATAAAATATAGAAATGACCAGCTGAGTTCAAGTCAAAAATGCACTGCTTCCAAAAATTGATTAACTGCTGGCAACTTTTCTGTCCTGCCGCACACCAGTCCAGCCGGTGACCTGGCCGAGCCTCCTTGGATCGCTCTGCCTGGCCAGAGGAATGATTTACTAAACCTTTTCCTGAGTGATCCTCCCCTTTGGGCCAAGAGATTAATCTCTTCAGCTCTGCGTGTGCGTGTGTACGCTCAGTATTTCACTAAATCGAATAACGCTGTCATCTCACTCAGTTCCGACTTCCCTAAACAGGAATCTGCGTGGTTTTATGGACTTGTGAGGAGCCGGGATGCTGCATGTCCTTCTCTGGATCCTTTTTCTATCCACCCTATTCGACTTAGCATACCAGGGAAATTATTCAGAAGAATTAAACCTTTATTGCATCCGTTCCCTGAGCTGGTAGTAATGACTCTTAAAACATGCTCCCTATATTTTACAAAACAGGTTTTAGTAGCAGTTTTGGGGAAAATTCTAATAAAGATCTAATTCTTTTGAATAATTTCCTTGTTATCTTTTACTGACTTAAGCCCAAGTTAAAAAAGAGATGTATGGGGGGGGGGGATTGCTACACAGATGTCCGTGGAAGCTGTGAAGCGTGAGTCATGGTGTGAATATAGAAGCCCTGAGTTGTCATCCCTGGTGAGCAGGGAGGATGTATTTCTTAATATTAAAGTTCCTTTTTTAATTTTAAAAGAAAATGACTTAAAGCCTCCTGTCCTTTTGAGACTGGTTGTCAATGGCATCATTGCAGGTTACCATGGCAATATATGCTGAGATAATAGATTAACAGCCATTGATTGACTAGAAAACTTAGAGCTCTTTTATCGTGGGATATGCCAAATGTATTGACAGAAAACAAAATTCAAAGTAATATCCTCCCTTGGCGTTAACACCGTTGCCGTTCTCACTGCTGCACGGGCCCGGTTTTACCTGATCTGGCTTAAGAACCAAAACATTTTGCAATAGTTGATGCTTTACCAGTTTTGTTTAATTGGCCAGGGCACTGCCATCCCTGCACCCAACCGGCGGGAGCAGGCAAGCCCTGGGTATTTGATCGCTCTGTGCCTGCGCGTACGTTGGCCACAGGGGTCCCCAAAGGTGGGGTGAAGTTTTGGGTTGGGAAAGGGGGTCATTTCTGTTACATGGGGCTCGTTTCTGTTACGTGGCACTGACGTTTCAAGGCTTTTGTGAAAGAATGGGGGATACAAGCGACGAGTCTTTAAATCCTCATGTACAGTTATGTACTTAACCACAGATGTCATCGCTAGTTTGATGCTTTGCCTAAAAACGTATTTAGACACTGTTATTTAAGTACAACAGGAATGAAATCACTCCGCTTGGGGAATAAGTGCTGGAGCAACACTTACTAATTGCGGATTCATTATCGGCTCTGTAGAGATGCGACTGGGTGGTCTCTCTAGAGCAACGTTTTCCAAACTTTCCCAATTCCAAGCCTTCCCCTGGCTTGATTTTGGGATTCAAAATGCTAGCAATAACTATTTGCGTTTCTTTAATTTGCAGTTCTGCACATAACTTCTGGGCAGGTGTCTGGGAGAGGGAGAGCTGGGGGGCAGCAGCCCCCTTTCCCTGCCTTTCCCTCCCCACCAGTGCCTCCCAGTGTGCGCTACGCGTGCTTAGATCGTGGTCCACCCCCCCCAGAAGGATGTGCCGAAATGCAGCCCCGGGTTCGGAGGCGGCTGGTTTGGCATCCTCGCAGGCACTGAGCAATGGGAAGGGGCGGGCGTCAGCCGGCGCTGAAGTGGCTCATCCCAGCAGATCTGGGCTGCAAGGTGAGCGCCCGGCAGCCTTTTATTTCCAAGCTCTGCTCAACCGTGCTGCGGTTTGAGGGATAGCTCTTGAAAACAAACCCAAACCTCAAACAAAGGGCCCGACTTTCATAATCACACATGCAAGAATGCATCCGCAGTTGCTTAATTGCTACATGCAATTACCCTCCAAATTAGAGGGCAATTACCCCAATTCAGTGTACAATCTCTGTCGTTTTATATTATAAAATTACATGTACAAATAGCTATATAGGGACATAACTAAGTGTTTGCAAATAACTTCAGTTGCATACACAGTTTCATGTATAAAGCCCGGTGGTTTTGACAGTCAGGCAAACAGACTGTCTGGTAAATCACTCAGTGTTTATGCAGACTATTTTGACACATCCCATCTTTTCGTATATACTTTCATTTTAGGTTTTAAAAAGGGGACAGGCAGAGATAAAGAGCTGAGATTTATAGCAGCCTTCAGCCTTGGGGAAGATATTCCCTATGTATCTAATTATGAGTTAGGAGCCCAGCAACTGCTAACACCTAGACCCGGAGTTGCTACACTGGATCTTGGCTATAATTTAGCAGCTGTTGGATAATGACACAGCCTCAGTGACTGGTCGGCAGCTCCAAATTAGGAGAGCAGAGTTTAGTCTCAGATCAGCAGCAAGGTCCCATGCCTCAGCAGGCTGAAGTCCTTCAGTTCAAGAGGACCCTTTTTAATGAGCTCCCTCTGTGCCTTGCAACTCCCAAGTAGAGGACAGAGGTCTTCCCACGTCGCATGGTGTTTCCACTGCTCTTCCCATCATTACGTGCCTCAGATAGGTGCTGGGGGTCTTGCTCGGCAAAAACCTAGTGATGCTTCAGTCATTTGGAGCAGAAAATTGACCCAAGGGAATCGGCGTAATGATAGTTTCTCAGGACTGAGGTCAAAAAGTTGATTTCCACCCCAAAAATGGGTGGTGGTGGGTAGCCTCCCTCTGCCTTCGTGTTGTTGGGAGTTTTTTGGGCTTGGTGGTATTTTGTCTAAAGGTATTTGTGTGCGGCTTTTGTTTGAGGAAGGTGTTGGGAGAAGCCACTCTGCGTCATCCCCAAAGCGTTGGGTGGATGCAGTGGGCTGCCAGAAACCCATCTGCTCCTGCAAAGCCTAATTCTTCCTCAGACTTCAATTTCAAACAGGACTTCAGACTTTATTCCTTAAATGACTGTTTGTGGATCGCGGTATTAAAATGTTCACCATTTTGCCCGGCTGCTGACACAAGGCTGTTTTCCGTGGAGAGAACTGGGGCTGACAGCGGGCTGTGCTGCTGGAGATGCCGTGCTCCTGCCCGACGGCCGCCCCGCACGTGCTCCTGGTGTTCTGCAAAGTGCTGCCTGCGCAGCGAGGCGGTTCTGCCTGCGGTAGCGTCTACAGGCAACTGCCCAGCCGTGGTTGAAACATCTCCCCTGCGAAATGCATACATGTGGCAGGGGCCAGCAGAGCCCACCTGCGTTTGTACCTCTTGCCGGTACCTAATGGGTAGGAAACAGCTTTTTTTCCAACTTTGGCTTTGTGACTGGCAGAATAGGGTTAGGCAGGAGGGGAACGGGGGCCCAATGAATTAAACCAAGTTCCGACAGCGATCTTCAAACACTTGCTTAACAAATGTTTTATATCTCATTGCGCCCAAGTCCTGTTGACTTTCTGCCAAAAGCTAAGCAGTTCCCCGGTCCGTTTATTTTCTACCCCGCATGAGCAGGGTGTCCTTAGCAGGCAATGCCAGCAAATGAAGGAGGTCAGGAGCTTTCCTACCACGTACCAATGCTGGTATGAGGGAGACGGCAAGAGCTTTGTGGAGAGGGGAGGGCAGGACTGGGGGGACACAGCCCCACTAGTCCATCTCAAACTGTGGTTTGTGACTGCACCCAAAGGCTTTTGTTTCAGGAAAGCCTTTTTGTGGCCAAAATTAATCCTGTCCCTTCCCTCAGCTGCTCAGGTTTGGTTCAACACCTCCCTTGAGCCAGGTTGTGCTGCTGGGCGTTGAGGGAAGCCCACTCAAGTCCAACTCAACCCTTCTTGCGCTGATGCATCAGCTGTGTCTGGTGGAAGGAGACAAGCGCTTCCTGCACCCCTTTTGGGGCAATACCCTCCAATTTTTCTTGCAACTTGAAAGAGAAGCAGGATGTGGTTGATCTGTGCCTCTTCCCACCTGTGTTGCTCTGCAGAAGGGTCCAGCTTGGTTTTTCTTACAGACGTCCAGTGGCCTTGGGGGAACAGGCGCTTCCCTACCCACTGCCCAAGGAGGGAAGAGGAGGCAGGAAAAATGACATGGCTTCTCGGAGATGCAGGAGCAGAGCTCAGACTTCCTCCTCGTAGTCACCACCACCCCACCTTTCTCCCTCAAAGGGACAAAACCCTGTTTCAATTCCCCCTCCCTCCATTCAGTTGGGGGTTTGAATGCAGGGAATGCAGATAAGGCAGTTAGCTACAAACTTTGGTCTCTGCGTGATCCATTACAGAGGAAGGTGTGAGTGTTTCTGGATGAGCTAAAGCAGCAGGTAAATTAACACCCAGTCCTGGAGCTGTGCCCCTTCCTGCTGGGACCGTCTTGGGCACAAACAAAAGGGTTTCTTGGAGTCCTGAGCACCCAGTGGGATGAGGATCCCTACCAAAGGGCTTTTTAAAAAGATCAGAAAACAGGTAGCAAACACGCAGGTTTTTAAAGCGTCTCCTTAATGCAAGCATCCTTAGGAGCTGTTTTAAGGAAAAGATGCATGTATTTAGTCATCCAAAACTTTATACATGCTTTTATTCAATTCATCTAAACTTTGACAGCGGGGGAAAAGCTGTGAAAGGCCTTTTTCCTGGCGCAGTTGCTGTTTGCAGAGTTGGGTTTGCGTGTTTGCAAGCAGATCTTAGTCTTCAGCTGAAACTTGTTCCAGAAAAGACAACTGTCTTGGGGGAGGGGAGCCTGGGCTCAGCACAGGATTTAGCAGCCTTGGTTTGCCGGTCCCAGAGCCGATACAGTTCCCGCTTCACATCTTTTTAACATTCCCTTTTCAAAGCACAGTGGAAAACATCAAATCTCACCGCAGCTTTGTGCATTGCATTGGCCCTTGTTGCGGGTGGAGAAAACAGAGGCTACACAATATTGCTCGAGGTTATGGACAGAGGTGGCTGAGCCAGGATTAGATTTTGGGGCTGCTTCCCAGGCAATTGGTTCATTAAACCTTCCTGCTTTCTGGGGGCTGGGGTTGGGGAGGGAGAGGAAATTTCCATCTAGAGCAGAAGCAAGATTTGGTTTGGGATGATGGAAATGATATTACAAAATGTATTTCAAGGACTGGACCAGAAGGTGATAGTGAGTATTAGCTATCAGCTGGAAGCCGTGTGAAGTATTACAATGAAGCTAAGATATTTACTCATTCCTTTATAAATAAAAAGATATCGCCCTCCCCGCACACAAGGCAACGCTCCGTTGCTTTCTTGCTGATTTAACCAGTATTTAGCAAAAATGCTTAATCTGCCCTGACAAAGCATGGTGTAGGTATCAAGAGAACAAATATCAAGGCTTTAACAAGGAGTGTCAATATTGACACTGTTCTGTGTTGAGGGATATTGGTAGGTTGTTTTTATTATAGTAAGCAACTTGTCAGAGGAAAACTCAGATGGAGCTTTGCAAGTGCCGATAAAACCTGCAGGTGCTATTGAAATTGAGCTCTTGTTCGTGTGTGCTTTGAATATAATTTCCAGTTTCAGAAGTCAGCTTTATGACTTTCTCATACCCCTCCTCCCTTTCAGTCTCTCCCACGATGCAGATTAAACATTCTTCACAAAAAAGAGTTACTGAAGGATTGAACACCTCTTCGGCTTGCAAAGAGATCTTCCTAGTCTGATGAGTTTGCGCCGTACCGTGAAAATTATCCATTGCAGAGACCAAGTGTTGGTATCAGGAGCAGGCTGGACACATCACCCCCAGCGCATGCAGAAACCGTGGTTTTCTCTTGCAGCCTTCTTGCGCTTTCACTTCTGGTCCACACTGCGTCATCTGCGCTCCTTACTTGGTGCCTGTTGGCAGCAGAAGGTTGATTCCCTGCAGCAGATCAGGCTACCTTCAATAGCTTGGATACGATCTCTAGCTCAAGCGCCATCTCTGAAGTGCTCTACATGCACTGCAAAATTGGAGGTGAATCCTGCCACCAGGTAACAGCTTGGAGACTTGGCAGCTTGAGAAGTTGCAGGCTGTGGAAAGGCAGTTCAGGCTTCCCCTGGCATCCTGCTCACTTGGGACAAGTCATTTGATCGTGGTGTGTTGGATCTTCAGCTGGGAGTAATACTTCCTTCTCTGGCTGGATGTTGTGAGGGTACTTACATCAGTGGTGGATGGGTGGTCAGGTGTGGAAACGGTGAAGCTACGGAAGGTATCCTGGGCCGGGAGCTGGTGCCGGTGCCCAGGCTGGGTGTTTTCTCTGCTGGCTGTGAGCCACTTGCTGCTCAGTCTCTTATGAAGACTGAATTGCATCACCTTGTAGAGACCTTTCCGAAGTGGCTGGTTTGCCATGTTGAGTGGGAATCACAGTCTGGGTTGCGTTTAGATCATCCAGACATGGCCCTGACTGCTTTAACCTCAACATGAAAGGTTGCACAGCCTTTGGAGAAGATAGAGACATGAAAGCACTGAGAAATTTTCCAGCCAGAAACTTAGTTCTGTGTTTTGCAAAGGTCTGGCTATTCTGGGAGCACAGCACTTTCATTTCACCATCCTGCGGGACCCATTTATGTTTTCTACCCAGTTGTCAACACATTTTATTGGGATACCTACATTTTCCATGATTGCGATCCATCAAAATAACGGCCAGGTCTGACCTTGCCTTAGGTTGGGTGATCCCAAAGAGAGATGGCCACAGAGCATCTCAAGATTTACAAAGTCACGAGCTTCATGGTACTGTTTCTCGGTGTCTGCTTACGTCGTGTATTTGGTTCCTTTTTCTTCTCATTTTAAATAAATCCTCAAAATGTCACAAAGCAGAATATTTCCAAATGAAGAGAAGATTTCTAAGGCTTAGGACAAAACAGGTCACCTGCAGATATCAGTGTTCCCTTACTTGACTCCATTTTTGATGGATGTGTCTGTAATCGTGTTTCAGTTCTGTGCCATGGTGGCCATGTGGGAATTGTTTCACTTGGGGCAGCAGGAACTCCTCGGTCCTTTGGTACAAGGCTCTAATGGGGGAAAGACCCACGGGCTATGGAGACTTCTTGGTTTGTGGTGGCCAACCATCCATTTGGGGTGGCCAGAGTTGTTCAGGGAATGGAGTTGTTTTTTGCTGAAGGTCTCACTTGGCTGGAGAGGCGGCATGAGCTGTGTCAACCACAGCTAAAAACATGGCATTTATCATATGGAGGCTTACCCAAATAAGCCTGAACTGGGATCTAAGTGAGGAATAGGCACTGGTCTGGCCCTCCTCTGCAGGATGAATGTTATCTATTCTCAGTTACATCCTACCCATGTAAGAAACCATTTCTTTTTAGGTGATGTTTCCCAAAATAGTGGTGGAGAGGGAGGGTAACTCCATTGTATGACTTCGCAGCAAGCGGCAACTAGCACCTCAGGAGGTTGTCTTTTCTAAACAGGGTTTCTGTGGTTAGAAAATACTGGCTATAGGTTGCCTTGTACATCCTCCTGTTAGGGTCCTGTGGTTGAAGCACTGGCCGGAGGAGACCTGGGGAGTCTGTTAGGATCTTGACTTCACCATGAGCTCCTGTTGTGAGCCTAGGCAAACCTGACCTCTCTGTTCCCCACTTCACACTGGCAGAGGAGAATAACCCTCCGCACTGTGCTGAAGCTCACACCGATGAGCTGCTTAGCTCCCAAGGAGGCAAATGTATGCATCACCTAAAGCAAAGCCACGTGGAGACGCGTCTCCCGGGATCTGTTTCTGATTTTGCTTGAACGTACTTGGGGTTTGAATTTTGCTTCAGGACCAGGCCATGGGGAGGCTGAGACAAGGGAATGCATTTACTACAACGCCAACTGGGAGTTGGAGAAGACCAACCAGAGCGGCGTGGAGCGCTGCGAGGGGGAGAAGGACAAGCGGCTCCACTGCTACGCCTCGTGGAGAAACAACTCAGGCTCCATCGAGCTGGTGAAGAAAGGCTGCTGGTTAGACGACTTCAACTGTTATGACAGGTAATAGCCTAACTGGTTTTTCTGAATACAGGTTTAATTGTTCCTCTAAGTGCAAAGGCTCATGATTTTTGCATTGAGGAAAAGAAAGCAAGTCCAAGTCAATTGGCCCATTCATCCCCTGTAATTACTTCTGTTGCTAATGCATCTCTCAGAATTGTCACTTATCTGCCTTGACTTTCTAAATAGAAGCTGCAAAAGGCACTTTTAGGGTTTTTTTGTTGTGCGTTTTTTTTTTTTCCTTAGCAAAGCTTTGATAATTCTGGCATGCGTTTAGAAACGTGTCCTGTACCATTAAATGAAGAGCAATGTGTTCTTCCAAGAGCATTTGGCGATACAAAGGAAAACTTGGAATCATTTGGAGCTCTCTAGAAAAGCACAGATATCTGGGGGTGTTTAGAGGTTGAGATATTCTGGCATTTGTGATGTTGCAAAAAGTTTCGCTGTTCTTCGGCTGAGTTAAGGGATGGGCCAGGAGAAAGAGTGGGGCAGCAAAAGCAATAGTGTGTGTTTGTGTCGCTGCCTATAGCGAGCTGAAAAGGAGAGAGGTTTTGTAGTACGAAGGCTCCAGCCCCATTAAATAGCTGAGAAAAACATAGAATAGTTTGGGTTGGAAGGGACCTTTAAAGCTCATCTAGTCCAACCCCCTGCCATGAGCAGGGACATCCTCAACTAGATCAGGTTGCCCAGAGCCCCGTCCAGCCTGACCTGGAATGTTTCCAGGGATGGGGCATCTCCCACCTCTCTGGGCAACCTGTTCCAGTGCTTCACCACCCTCATTGTGAAAAACTTCTTCCTTATGTCTAGTCTGAATCTCCCCTCCTTTAGTTTAAAACCATCACCCCTTGTCCTATCGCAGCAGGCCCTACTAAAAAGTCTGTCCCCATCTTTCTTATAAGCCCCCTTTAAGCAGTGAAAGGCTGCAATATCTCCTTGGAGCCTTCTCTTCTCCAGGCTGAACAACCCCAGCTCTCTCAGCCTGTCTTCATAGGAGAGGTGCTCCAGCCCTCTGATCATTTTTGTGGCCTCCTCTGGACCTGCTCCATCAGGTCCTTGTCCTCTTGAGTTGGGGCTCCAGAGGTGGACGCAGCACTGCAGGTAGGGTCTCACGAGAGGGGAGTAGAGGGGCAGAATCCCCTCCCTCGACCTGCTGGCCACGCTGCTGGTGATGCAGCCCAGGATACGGTTGGCTTTCTGGGCTGTGAGCGCACATAGTCTTTTCTCATTTCCCTTGATGCAATTCTACAGAGGGGAAGGGAATTACGGCTAAAGAAAATAGCCCTCTGAAGTTTCACAGTTCAAAAGGACAATGCTCAGTAGCTCTGGACTCACTCAGCGTTTCTGTTAAAAAAACCCCAATGACCAACCAACCAACCCAAACCCATCCCTTTCAATAAGGATTAACAGAACATAAAATTCAAGGCTTTCCCTTGATGTAACATCAGTGTAGGTTGATCTCACCTTTGTGCAATTCCCAGCTGCGCATCTTTGTAGCTTCTCATTCCAAAAGTTTTAGGACATCAGGTCCTAAGCTGTGGGGCTTAAGCTGGGACTAGATTTGTCCCATGGCTGGGGAGTTTTCTCCCTTCGGCGCTGTACACTATCCCTCCTTTTGTGCCCGTTGTCTTAGCTTATCCCGACTGTGAGTTGTTCCTCATCTTCCTTCTATTATTAGCGCTGGGGTTACTTTCCCACCACACCTATTCCCTTGCCAGTTGCGTAGCCAAGCTCTATATATAGTTAAATTTTTGTTCTTTCCTGGTAAATCAATCCTTCTTGGCCCATTAGTCATCTTAATGCCGATCCTTCTGAGAACAGAAGGTCACTCTAGTTTCCTACTTCCAAGCAGAAGTGTTTACTGTAAACAGATTTCTCCTTTCAGTGCCTGCTCTCGTATACAGTGACACTTGTATTGTCACTGAGTGTCTCTGTGCAGGCATGTAGTGGTTCTTAAACTTTGTCATAATGTGTTGCTCTGTTACAACGGTAAAAAGTTTCCAGGGCTCCTCACAAGCCTTTTTGCAGCCCCGGGGTTGAGCATCCATTATCCTGCAGCCTGATTCTTCAAAGCCGCAGTTTCAGGGCAAAGCTAAAAGATCTTCTGAGAATTAACAAACAGTACAAGTGTTGAAAGCAACATTTGAAATAAAGGTTAGCTTTAATTAAATAAAGGCTGTTTAAATGGAGTCTGTCTTTTTTTTTTCTCCTTCCCTTGAGTGCCCTCGGCAGTCTTTCATGCAGGTAGCGTTGCATTCCATGGCAAAAACGGCTAAAAAGCTCTTTTTTGGATCGACGGTGCTGTGCCGATGCCCTTTCTGTCTCTGTCTCCAGCACCTTTGGATGCCGAGCTCCTGGGCATCCTGTGCCTGTATCTGCAAGGGCCCCCGCGTGCAGGGCACGGTCCTACTCTGCCAGGCTCCAGCTCCTCTCGTAGCGCAGGCAGCACGGGCCGGTCCGTGCCAAGCGCTGCCTCCTTGTCGCTGGATGGTGAAACATTCAGGGGTGCGAGGGGTTGGGACGTTGAGGGTGACGGCTTCTTACTCTGTTCTTTATCTTAAGGAAAAAGAACGTGGCACATGTACATTTAAGGCTATAGGAAAAAGGTAGTGTTTAAAAATCGACTTGTGCGCTCTTCGTTTATTTACACAGCCCCACCGGAGAGGTCGTGTTCGCATTCCCTTGAAGAGCACGTGAACCGCTACGAAACGTGCCCTCGCTGCCACAGAAAAATGTGTCATTCTCTCCCACCGTCTCATTTGTAATATTTGCTAAGTATAACATGTCATACGTACCTGGATGGCTGCCCTGGGCGCACACCAGCTCAAAGACAGGGATAATGAATTGCAGATGTGGAGCAGGCTGTTTTCACTCATTAGCTTGATTTCTTAACCAACAGATTTAGCAAAGGATGTGTTTTCTATTGAAGACTCCAATACTGATGCTGTTAAATCCAAACGGCTTGTTATCTGATTTCACGAAAAAGCATCTGGAAACATTGCTTAACTTGTTGAAACATCTTTGTTCATTTGAATAAGTCAAATAGCTGCTTTTTTTTCTTTGAAGTTTAAAAATTAAAAGCCTGAAAAACAAACCAAGTGCTTCCCAGCTGAGACCTTGAAGGAGACATTTCGGCTAAAGCCACTTTCTTTTCCTCGAAAGGAATAAAGCACCTAAAACTACCCGACTACCCTGCGTTATGATTGAAGAGAGCCCTTTCCGTTCTTCTCGTGGCAGTATGTCAGTGATACCACAGAAAGGGAGGCTTGGCATGGGTTCATAAATGAGTAATAATGTCAAACGCATATGATTGTTTCGCTACTTCCTCCGAGTGGTCGAAGGAAGGAAGTTATGCATATAATTTAGCTGGGCTTCAGGAAATAGTTTGATACAGTTCTCTGCGGAGAGCAGCTCTGCAACCCTAATAACTAAAAGCAGAGGGCAACGGAGCAAAAGGTGGCAGGGAAGGGAAGCAGGCATTTAAGAAAGACAAAGAAATGACTGCTAGAGCACTGCAAAAATCACTGCACGCCTCTTTTGGCATTGATCTGTGGGAGAGGGAGGATGTGTGGAAGTGGAGTTGGTCTGATCCGTGGAAGTCCCCTAACGCCTTGCACAGTGTGGAAGGAAACCTCAGTGCTGA
This sequence comes from Phoenicopterus ruber ruber, assembly GCA_009819775.1. Taxonomy (NCBI): domain Eukaryota; kingdom Metazoa; phylum Chordata; class Aves; order Phoenicopteriformes; family Phoenicopteridae; genus Phoenicopterus; species Phoenicopterus ruber. The sequence goes on along the minus strand of CM020216.1, from coordinate 7,271,492 downwards.
GAAGGCTGTAGCGCTACCTGGATAAGAGGCAAATACGAAAAATGAGAGCTGCAACCTGATTTTCTTAACGGCTTTTGTGCAGGAATAAGTTTTTCAAAGGAGAAGGAGATGGCACTTGAAAATTAAACTTTAAAAAAAACAACCCAAAACCCAAACCTACAGCCTTCCTCCTGCCTGCAGCAGGACTGTCGTTGCTGCTGGTGTCTGGTGCCTTTCTAGTGCGTATAGTGATGCTCAAGGCTGTGAGAGCAGTCTTAGCTCAGCCCTCGTCATACGTGCTTTACGGCACAATCTTTAATTGCACGATCAAATACTCCTCTCCCCTGACAGCGTACATACGGGCTGCAGGAACGACACTGTTCAGGGAAGGAGGCATCTCTTCAGCGTTTTTCTGCTTCTCATTCAGTTAGCGGTGGCGGCGGCTGTTATTTATTACTCACCATCTAATGCCTTTGGTACATATGGAAGCATTTGTTTCCTTTATGGTCTTTTCAAGGATCTTTGCTATCCACGGGGGTATTTGAGCGCCAAGTTGTTTTCTGTAAGTGGAGACTGCCGATCTGTGCGGTGCAACAGCAGGAGAAGGCGCGTGAGAAGACGATTCGGGGCAGGTCGGCTCCCAAAGACAAGAGGCAGAGTTGGCTGACGTTCTTTTTTCTCTTCCCTTCATTGCCGTGTCTGTCCGTCCCGGACGCAGGCAGGAGTGCGTAGCCACAGAAGAAAACCCTCAAGTGTTTTTCTGCTGCTGCGAGGGCAACTATTGCAATGAGAAATTTACCCATTTGCCTGAAGTCACCGGCCCAGAAGGTGAGTGACTGGGTGGACGGGGAGTTGGGGTTTCTTCCTCTAGACCCAGTTTGTGATGACTTTGAGTTGTTGGATGTTGAGCAAAAAACCACATCCGACAGGACACAAAGTACCATTTTGGTTACAAAGTCCAGAAATCCTTCTGCTGGGATTCTTCAAGAATAGTTTTTTAATGTTGTTTCACGCTGTGGGTGAAGTGTGTTGTACCAACACCTCGTGTGCCATCAGTAAGGATTAGATTTTCTTTATGGTGGACGTTCACAGTGGGCTCTTAGAAAACAAAATCCCACACTAGGGGAAGAGGGCGGTGTGATCTGTACAATATGGATCAACTCAAACTCTGCAAAGGTATTTGACACCTTCTTCATTAATTTTCATAGGTCATAGGTCTCCAAATATCTTGGGCATCAAGGATTTTTGCATTTGGTTGGTCTTTCCTTGGTCTGGGGATTGAAAGGGAATGGGTATGTGTGTCAGCTTTCAGAGTTTGTGGATATACTTCAAGGAAGAAAAGTAATAGCAGGTCCCTCTTCAGAGGCTAATAGAAAAATGATGATTCTGTTAGCTGTAGGCTTGCTAAAGTATCATTCAGTAAAAATTATTAAAGCAGGTGGATCTTTTCCTTATGATGATTTCTTTTGCTATCAACTACCTGCATTTACTGAGATGTTCCAGTAGACCATTACCAGATTTTCCTGGGCTTTCCTGTTTGGTTTTTAATTGTTTACATGGGTTTTATTATCTCCTGTTATTAATGTACCCGTGGCAACCTAGTAGCAAATATTCTTTCTCTCACAGTTTTTTGTTTAATTTGGCAAGTCTTGCTATTTTTTCCTTCCCTGTCTCCAACATAGCAACATGGCTCCATTTAGTATTCCCATTGTTTGTGTCTCAACTGCACTGATGTAATTTGGAACAAGAACTACTGTGGGAATAGTGCATTTGATTGTGGCTCCGGCAGCATTTTACTAAAAACTGACATCTTGTCAATCACTGTGAAAGGCAAAGCAACGCTGCAAGGGATTTCGTGCTCGCTTGATGCATTTGCAAGGGTTAAGAGGAGGGAATTTTCTGCTTTTACGTATCCCAGCAAGAAATGCCCATCTTAAATAAAGGTCAGACGGAAGCTCAGCTTGCAAAATGTGGTTTCGACCATTGTAACTCCATTAGTAACAGCCATATGGAAAAGAGTAAACCACCGAGCCTTATGAATACTGTTGGACGTGACGGGACATGCCACTAAGCATTGTCAGCTTTGGAGTAGAAGGCAGGACAGGCTTTGGTTGCATCTGGCCGTGTAGCTGACAGTGCTGTTGCATGCCCGAGGGGTCCTTTCCCTCGTTTACCCTGCTCTTTTCTTGCAGTCATATATGAGCCGCCACCACCAACGCCCTCCCTGCTCAACATCCTGGTGTACTCGCTGCTCCCCATCGCTGTCCTCTCCATGGCCATCCTCTTGGCCTTCTGGATGTACCGTCACCGCAAGCCTCCCTACGGGCACGTCGACATTAATGAGGTGAGGGAGAACCTGTGGGCTTTTCCAAGTCGCTCCCCTGTATTTGGACCCCTGTATTATGACAGGCACAGAGGCTGCTCAGTATATGTTCACATCCACTTTTGCGTCACTCATTTCAGATGGCCTAACTTTTCTTCTCTATTTTTTTGAAGCTGGTGGTACAGTTGGCCTCCGTGGCAATGTTGGCATCCCCTGTGAGGCTGATTGGTTTAGACAGGCTTATCACCATGTCTGAGATTCCTAAGGGATCATATAATCATAGAATTGTTCTGGTTGGAAGAGACCTCCAAGATCATCGGGTCCAACCATTAACCTATCACTACCAAGTCCCCCACTAAATCATATCCCTTAGGGCCTCATCTAAACATCTTTTGAACACCTCCAGTGATGGTGACTCCACCACCTCCCTGGGCAGCCTGTTCCAATGCCTGACAACCCTTTCGGTGAAGAAATTTTTACGAATATCCAACCTAAACCTCCCCTGGTGCAACTTGAGGCTGTTTCCTCTTGTCCTGTCATCTGTTACTAGGGAGAAGAGACTGACCCCCATCTCTCTACAACCTCCTTTCAGGTAGTTGTAGCGAGCAATAAGGTCTCCCCTCAGCCTCCTTTTCTCCAGGCTAAAGAGCCCCAGTTCCCTCAGCCGCTCCTCACAGGACTTGGTCTCTAGACCCCTCACCAGCTTCGTTGCCCGTCTCTGGACATGCTCCAGCACCTTTCAATGTCTTGCCCAAAACTGAACCCAGCACTCAAGGTGCGGCCTCACCAGGGCCGAGTACAGGGGGATGGAGTTACACAGCCCTGCTTGCTTGGTGGCTGCCCGTCCCCCCACACACTCAAACCCCTCGCCTGATTTCAGCCAGCTTTGCAGAGGAGCAGAGATCACAGAGATGATCAAGTTCCTACCTGTGGGGTGAGGGGAGATGCTTTCCCTGTTGAAGCTCAGTTTTTACGAGCCGTCAGAGAATGCATGCGGGAGGTCATCCTCGTGGCCCAAAGCCATCGGGAACTGGTCCTTGCTGGCTCTGCTGTGCCCTGAGCCTTCTGGTTTCTTCTGAAGGGCCGAGCAGCTACCTCTCCCTCCCTCCTCTGCCCATTACAGCCCTTACTGTGAACCTTTCCCATCTGAAAGCCGATAGGACAGAGCTCCAACCCCACGCGTCCCGCGGGATTGCGTTGTTCTCCTGGACGAACGTAGAGTTGAAACAGATACGATCTTTATGATGCTGACAGACCTGTTTACTGCCCATTGCTAGGGTTATGTGAAACACTCCTAACGAAGCGCAAAGCAGTGGGAGGTTGTAGGTGTAGCTGGCTGTTGGGTCACAAAGATCAAAAAGTTCCTACTTTTGGCAGGAGGTAGCCTTGAGGTCTTCGGTGTTTTACAGCCTAAAATAGCCCTTGCTTTGAAAACATAGGAGAATTCAGGTTTTGCCAGAGGATGGCAGGCAGTAGTTCGACACACAAAGTGACACTCGGAGGCGTAGATTGTTATATATGTTCTATACAAATACCCTGCAAAGCAAGATAGGGAATTTTGGGCTGTTCTTGCTGCAAACAGTACATCTAAATAATCTGTATTAAATAAAATGTCACTTCTTTACATCTCTCTCCCCGTAGGCAGTCTCTCCGTCCCTCCCCTCCCTTTGTTTTACAGTCCAGCGTCAGCTTGTGACCGTGTTTTTCTCTCGTGCAGGACCCTGGCCCGCCACCCCCTTCTCCCCTGGTTGGCCTAAAGCCTCTGCAGCTCTTGGAGATCAAGGCGAGGGGACGCTTTGGCTGCGTGTGGAAGGCTCAGCTGATGAATGACTACGTAGCAGTGAAAATCTTCCCTATTCAGGTGAGGAGGGCATTGCATTAGGTTCTCACTCGTCGGGCTTCCTCACCGGTGCTGAGATGCTCTAAGTGCCTATGGAGATGTTTTTAAGACCGTAACAAAGATGCATTTGGACTCTTCTGCTGGGGGAAAAAGTTCAAGGACTCTCCCTTCCTACACTTTTCTCTGTGTTATCTCATTACCAAATGCTTCCTGCAGTAGTAGTTGTTGCAAGAAGGGCAAAACCGAGCACATTTTCAAATCTACAGGGTATTTTAACTTTGCTGCAAATGTCCGTGTTGTTGAAGTCCAGTGAGCCAGCTTGCAGCTGCGATGCCCGAAGTGCACAGAAAACACCAAAGCCCCGGCTTTGCGTGTCCTGCCTGGGTAGATTGTAAATCCAGACCCGAACCCAGCAAACAGTTTGCAGCTTAGAAAGGCACAGCCCCGGTGCTGTGAAAGCTAATTGTGCTGCCGCGTTTCTGTCAGCTCACATCTTCTGCTCTAGGAAACCTTTGAACGCTTCTGACTTGACTCTCTAGGAATTGCAGATGGAAAGAGTAAAGCAATCAAAAGTCAAATGAAAGAATGACTGAAACATCTTTGTGCTCCTCTGCTATCTCCTTCTTCGTTAATTTTTCGCTTCGTATTTGTTGTCATAGCGTTGCTAAAGGAGACTTGCACATCTTCTGTCCGAGCCAGCTGTGACCTACTAGTAAATATTCAATAGAGCCTAGATTAGATTTTGCAATTGTAACAATTACAGCTACGATGCAGATCTGGGTGCTGTATGCACAGGCTTTATTCTTGCAAGCATCCTTAGGAAATCTTGACAAATCTTATTTCTCAGTGAGGTTGGGTTTGGGTTCCTCCCCCCTCCCCACACATGTGCTTTAGGAATAGTTGAGGATAATTTTGGAGAAGGGAGACTGAGCACAGCAACTTCCAGTCTTTCTCCGGCATCTACCTTTTAGGAAAACAGCCTCATTTTGAAGGGATACAGCACATCCGAACGCCGGAGGATGATATTAAGAGGAATGTGAGCAGCTCTGACTGAGCTGAAGGAGCTGTTTGCTTTAAAGGGAAGTGTGATCTGTGATGGTGCATTTCTCCCTGCTTTAGGATAAGCAATCTTGGCAGAGCGAGAGGGAGATTTTCAATACTCCTGGCATGAAGCATGAAAACCTTTTGCAATTTATCGCAGCAGAGAAAAGAGGGACAAACCTAGAGACAGAGCTCTGGCTGATCACAGCTTTCCACGACAAGGTAATGTATCATTGCACGTACGTTTTGGGAAGGCAGAGAGGCGATGGTTGTGAAGCAGGAGGATTTGGTGTCTAATATTCTCCCAGAAGCTCCCCTGTAACCTGTCCAGGCTGTCCCTGGTGAGCCATGGCTCAGTGGTAGTGGAGAACTGCTCTCACTCTCCTCATTCAAAGGCTCTTCCTTTAGCTTTCAAGGCTTTCCTACACAAATGTAGGATTAATAAAGGTGGGACCTGTGGAGAGAGAGAGGCACAAAAGGCCACAGCTCACGTATGTGGTGGTCACCATCTCTCAACCTGCGTGGATGAGCACGTGGGAGCTGGGGGTCGCAGTCCGTCGCAGTCCCAACTCACCCCTTGCAGACGAGCTCTGTGTTTGCTTTTGAAGCTCAGGGCATATCTCCCATTTCATGGATTGCCTTAGTTATCAAACATGACTAACACTTAAAACAAAACAAACACGCACAAATCCGGGGTTGAGCCAGCAGCATTATTCCTCTGTTTAATCCAAGGTCTACTGAGTCAATCATTGCCACAACCAGCTGATACGATGCATCATCTTCTTGCATGGAAGGCTTTCGCCTTTCTTAGGTTAGACGAATTGCTCTGTTTTGGGGTGATTTTGTCCCTTCCTTATCTCCCTCCCCTTCCCTGGCAGATTAGTAGACTCCTTTTGGACGTCCAGCTACTTCCTGTGCTTTCAAAGGCTGAGGACTCATGAACACTTCTGGGTTTTATTTCTTCTTTTTTGCTTTCACTACTGATTTTTTCCCTCCTGTTAAATCAAGGTTCGGATTTCTCAAGCACTCATTAAAACCATTTTCTAAACTGATGAGTTGGCACATGTGTCACGTAGCAGGGTCTGCGATTAAGAACGTACGATGTCCTGTTTTGCAGGGCTCTCTGACGGATTACCTGAAGGGCAATATTATCAGCTGGAATGAGCTCTGCCATGTTGCAGAAACAATGGCCCGTGGCTTGTCCTACCTTCATGAAGATGTCCCTTGGTGCAAAGGTGAAGGACACAAACCTGCTATAGCACACAGGTACGGCCTCTTTCGTTGACGCCATTCAAGTGCTGTGTTCAAATGTTCGGAACCTCTTTGAAATGATGCTGTTGAACGGAGGAGGAGATTGTGCTTTTAGGAAGTAAATGCCTTTTAACCCAACAAATCCTATGCTAAGACAAGAATTTTTTTCACCCGCATATGAAATGGCGAAGGGCAAGTAATCAGCGTCTTCGCTATGAAATAGTCAGCGTGGTTGGTAGTGGTTTATGGCTGGTAGTGGTTTATGGCAATGTCTGAAGGGTAGGTGCTTCCCTCTGCCATCAACTCTTCTCTCAACATGTAGTGGGAAGGGAAATCTGGTTGCTGCAGAACTGCTCTTTGAAAGGACTGTACTTGATAAATCACATTATCATCTGTGTATTTCTATGGCCGTACCAAGACTTGGACCCTATTTTTTCCCTAAGTGTTTTAGACTGATAACTCCACTGCATGTCTTCCACAGAGCTTTTGATCGTTAGGTAAGAAATGGACAAACTGTAGAGATGCGGAAAATGGCTGCTATTTATTTTTCACCGTAGTTCTATAGTGCCCAAATCCTGCCTGGGTGCTTCTGAGAGACACCAGAGCAGGCACCAAGGTCCCTCCAAGACCTCTTGGCACACGCTTCATCCCACCTGGGTGGCAGCATCGTGGGGACAGCAGGAATCCAGAAGGCAGTGGGTTAAACCATCCTCATTGCAACAATACTTGTTTTTGCCCTTCTCCGCAGTCCCACATTGCTTGGCCTGGACTGAAGCATTGCTACCGAGCGGTTTGCCAGTGGCATGGCAGGAGGGGGGAGTTTTCCAGAAGGGATTTACGCGGGCTACACGCAGTAATCCGCGGCCGTACTCCCCCGCCACCCACCGCATTTCATCTAGGAGGGACTTAAACCCCACGTCCAGCTGCAGCAATTTGTACCCGATCTAGCACGGCCGTCTTCATGTACGGCAAGATAATCCCTGGTTTTGCAAGGGTGTCCCTGCCCCCAAAACAACCCCCCTCCCCGAACGTGAAGGTTTCTGAGAGCTGGGGGCTGTTGAAAGAGCCTGCAGCTGCCTTTGTGCTGCTCCTGGAGCTGACCCCTGTGTCCCTGACATTTGTCCCTGTGGAATAAAGGCAGTGGTTTATACATGAAAATTCCTGAGGGTGGGGAACAGAGAAAGGCTATAGAAAGGCTTTAAAGCAACAGATCGTGCTCACTAGTGTCCCCATCCATTTAGCCAATGATAAAAGATGGAGAATGCACCATTTGTGTGAATTTAGCACATACCTAGGGAAGAGGGATTTCAGGACACAGGGGATTTCCCTTGGATTACCCCACTCCTTTTAGTTTGATTTTTGTTTTAAAAGAAAACACCAAGTATGTTTTTTAAATCGGGGGGGGTGGTGGTGTATTTTTGAATGGCTTCACCCAATGCATGCGAAGGTGCTGGAGTTGCCAGGTGGGACTCCCCGAGTCACTGCTGGGCAGGGGTTCAGCTAACTCCTTACCGGCCCCGGCACTACAAGAAGGATTAAGGTTATGGGATCACTTGTTGGTGCGAAAGTGCCCCCACGTGGAAGCTGAAAATAAAATCTCCGGTGTCTGAATCGAGTTAACGCACCCGTCGTTCATAGTCCGCTCGCTGTCTTATTCCCTAGTTTAAAGCATTACATGGAAAAGGATATTTTCTTCTTTTCAGGCCACTTTCCTTTATCAGTGACCATTTTAGGATGGTCTAATGCATACAGTGTTAGTGGGAATTCTGCTTGGCATCAGGTCCTTCTCTCTGTCCTGGATATGTTTGCATTGCAGCTCATGCTTGCTGGTTCAAGGTGGTTTGTGGAAGGAAGGAAAGCATGGAAAAATGGGGAAATGTATGGAAATAGGGGAAAAAAAGGAAGCGCAAAGGGAAATCCCTCCATCACGTATCAAGATGTAGTAGTTAACTGTTGCATGCTCAAAGGGCAGTGCGGGTGAACAACAGCAGCAAACGCCCATACAATAATCCTGGTTTACATCCCGCTTCACTTTGGAAACATATCGTTCAGGCAGACTGTCTGGTAATTTCTGTGTGGTCCTTGTTGAGCCACTGTTTTGCAAAAATCTCGCGCACAATCTGTACCATCCTGGAGGGCATAATCCCCTAATGCTGACCGAGCAAAGGCGTTTATCTGTGTCATTAGATGATGGCTGTTTCCTAAGCCTGTGTGGAAACCGCTGTAGCATGGAAGCAGTCAGTCTCTAAGACAGCAGGTATTAGGTAAATGGTGTTTTTCTGTGTAACGGAGGGGTACAAATGTTCTGCAGGCTCTGCAAAACTGTACTGTGTCCCTAGAAACCCCGGGTGTCCCCTTGAGGTGATGGAGGCTGGTTTCTGCTGGGGTTCCCTGGCTGTACAATGCTCTCCAATTTCACACCCACTTCCCCTGTCTTAATCCTCGAGACAGAAATGCCCATCACGCTGTGTTTAGCTTAGAAAGGAAAAATCCTTTCTTCTGATTTTTTAAGCTCAGAATCAGGGGCTGGATGGTACAGGATGATTTTTGCTCGTGGTGCTTTGAGCTGGTGCTCTGGCATCCGAGGCCGCAGCGAGCAGCCCTTCTCTATGGTCCAGCAGTTTCTCTCTTCGCAAAGAATTTTGACAGGTCTCTCTAGTGCGGAACAATTGTATCTGCCCTCATTAATTATTTTGTGCAGGCCTGCAATGTCCTGCAATCAGCAGGGTCACCGAGTGAATTGATGATAGGGAAATTATAATGCTGAGCATACAGGACAATTGCCATCTGCTGTCTAAGGTCTGTAATTTAATTAGATTGCCAAACATTCCTTTTCAGATGAAAATGCGGGAAGCCCAGGGAACAGGGCTCGACTGGCTAGGCATCTCCTCCACCCCGCTCTTTCCAGCCCCTGCAAATTCACCTGAGCTGCCCTGGAACGATCCCGCTGCAGCACAGGACTGACACAAACGTCCCCTTAAAGTCACCTTCAAGCACAGCCCCACCATCTCTCCTGCAAATGCTTCCACCTGCCCGTCAGCTGCCCCGTCTGATCCTGACAGCTCATCTGTCTGTGGGCTCGCCCCCTTCCCTGCTTGCTTTCCAACCCTCCGAATTTTCCGGGGAAGATCGATCCAGCACTTAAAACATAAGTGTAGTAGACGACTATGGCAAAAGTCTGTTGAAGCGTGTAGTCAGGGTGAAGAGAGTCCCACCAGCATCTGCTAATTTCCAGGAAGATCTAATTTTGTAGATAGGAGAAAACCTCCTTCCTAGGATACAGAGTGAACGCACCCCCTTAATCTGTCTTGCTTTTGTTGGGAGTGAGAAATATAAGAAGTGCCCAGAGGTGGGGGGGGCACAGCTGGCGCTCAGAGCAAGAAATGGTGCCTGCGCTAATGAAAACACCCCCTTTGTATCACTCCTTGCTTTTATTTTGAGGTTAATTCACGGTAGAGTTTGGCTGACTCTGCCAGGCCGCACAGGGCTGCTTGGTTGTATTTTAGGGACACGGGCAGCGAGGAGCAGCCGAATTTGCCAGCGCTGGCCGTGCCGGGCAGCCGGGGAAGGAGGGAAGGAGCTGATTTACTGGGGGCTGCTGAGCCTATAGACTTACAACGTGGTGTGTTGCAATGTGATTTAGATGCGTGCCGTAATAAACCCTTCCTAAACTTGCTTCTTGGCTTGTCCGTAGGGACTTCAAGAGTAAAAATGTCTTGCTGAAGAACGACTTGACGGCAGTGCTAGCTGATTTTGGACTAGCTGTACGGTTTGAACCTGGAAAACCTCCAGGGGACACTCATGGACAGGTAATCATTATCTTTAACAATAACATTTTAAAAAGTTGAGCTTGCCATAGCTCCTCAGGAGTGGGGGGTAGTTTGTATAGATACATTTAATTCTCTTCAAGATATGTATTTTCCATAAAAGCTTGTGCTCAAACATAAATTCCAGGGGCTGCTTTGATCTGGGTGAGCGGGGAGAGTGTTCGAACCCTCGTGATCGCTGTGCCGGTGGGGTCCCCCCGGCCCCCGGGGCAGGCAGCTTCTTCCTTCAAACAGGGGACTTGCTGACTCTTTATTGTCTCAGTATTAAATATTAATACTCCTAAAATTATTCATTTAGTTTTAACAATTCAGCCAGGCTGGCTGCCTGGGTGACCTTTAGCAATGGCAGATCTTGCGAGCTGGCTGTTCGCTGCGTAAACAATTTACTACGTTTTTATGGGTTCTTAATTTTCTGCCTTTGCGTTGCAGCGAGTGGCCCCTCGTTCTGCTCTCGTGCCGGGGCACAGCAAGGCCAGCATCCCCTCCGCGTGCCTCCAGGGTTTTTCGAATGCCCGTCTCCAGCACAGGCTCCCTTTTGACCTTTATCTCGGAAGGAGTGAACACTTTTCTGGGTTAGCCCCCCCCAGCTTTCCTCATTTTTGCCCTCTTTTTTTGGACTTTTCCAATATTTTCCATGCCTTTTCACTTCTAGGCTTCCCCCTGTCCCTACTGTCTCAGGTAACAGCAAGAACAGATGAGAATTTCCTAAAGGAAAATATTAAAGGCATTTCAATTCCCAAGTTAAAAAGGTGCTTTTTTCCCTTGCTCTCCTCTCCACTCTTCTACATTATGGGCTGTAATTCTGCCCCGTATATAACCACAACTATATGAGGAGCTCAGTGTGGCTCTACCTGGACTAAACACGACAAGACAGGCGCTATAACGAGGACTGAATCCCCTCAAAGCGAGAGGGCATCTTTTCCAAACCAGGTCACGGCAAGCCAGGGCAGGGTAGGCTTTGCAGGGTTCATGCTTTACTACTCCTGTGGATGCAGGAGACTTCTTGTATCCAGGGCTGTCAAACCAACACCTTGTCCTGCCATTTCAGGATATATTAATTTTACTCTTCTCTTTTTTTTATATCTTTAATTTTTTTTTAGTGAAAGGGGATTGAACTTTCAATGACTACGATAACCACGTTTGACTTGACCTCAGGGTGTTTTGCGTGTCTCCAAAGACAGCATTTTCTCATCCAGCCTGTGCTGCTGGAGCAAGATGCGGTGGGATGCAGGGAAGGCAGGATTTCATCCGTACTCACCGTGCCACGCTGCATTTAAATTAGACCTGTAGCATACGCTGAATGAATATCACACACGTAGCTGTGCGCTTCGTCTTTTTCTTTCAGGTAGCTTATCTAGACTTGAGTGATCTTAATGAGAATCGGTGTCAGAGAAAACAGGCCCCTTCTGCTTGTTTTTTGAGCGAGGTGCAACTTTAGCAGAAGTAGCCTTAAGGCTAATGAAACCAGCTGTCACTCATCTCCAACCAGCGGAGGCTGACGGCCCCAACCGGAATGTAACTTGAGTTGTTTCTTTCTCTGCAGGTGGGAACAAGGAGGTATATGGCTCCCGAAGTGTTAGAGGGAGCAATCAACTTCCAACGAGACGCCTTCCTGAGAATAGACATGTATGCCATGGGACTGGTGTTGTGGGAGCTAGTCTCCAGATGTAGAGCAGTTGATGGTAAGAATAAAGATCTTCTCTTCCCCCGGGGAGGGCTCTGTTTCAGCGTGGTTTAATGGTCCAGAGAATGGGCCTAGCTTTGTTTAAAAAAAATAATAATCGATGGCGTATTTTTATTAAGCAGCTAACCTGTTTTTCACTTGCTTGTTTTTTAACGTAAGCTGTCATTCTCTGTGGATAATAACCTTAGTAGCGTTGAAGTCTCAAAGTGCTTTTAACTGTGAGCTGGTTACATTGCAAATTGGCTGAGAACACAGAGGGAGAAGGAGAAGGTGATTCTCCCATCGGTGGTGGGTGTCCTCTAGTCCTGAGCCCGCCCTGTGCTGTTCTCCGTGGCGCTCTGCGTTTCTGCCTGTGACCCAGGCAGGCTTTGAGCTCCGGAGAAGAGCCACGTTCAGCTCGGGCTTGGCTGTCACACCTCGCTTCTGCAGGGCAGTGTGGTAGCCTGAATGGAAAGCCCAGCAGTGAAGCACCTCGGTGGAACAGCAGGAACACAGGGCTGGAAGGACCTTCCTGGATCAGCAAGCCCATTTCCCCGCTATCACAAGTCGTTAGGTATTAATCTTTGACTTTTGCTGATCAAGCCCTCTCTCAGCAGTGGGCCGAGTTTGTTGTTCCATCTACAACTTGGGAGGATCTCACTTTCTCCTGGGTGATCCAAAAGAATGAACTTTCATGGTATCCTCTTTCTCAGAGTTTTAATCCTAAAATGTTGCTGCAAAATGGGGCATCATTTCTGTCCAAATAGCATATCTGCTCTTTGGTGACACCCTTGCGATTTGCAGGACCCTGCCCCTGGTCAGGGAAGCAATCACGTTGTTGTAGTAGCTCTAAGGCTGCTTGCTCCACCTTCTTTCTTCTTGTGTAGATAGGAGTGCTGTGGACTGAATATCGAGTTCATACATTAATAGTACCTCACCTGGACTTCAAATGTTTTTGTTAGTATTACAGTAGGACCGAGGAGCTTGGTTATAATTAGGATGTCTGCATAGGTGTGTGGTAAGAGAAGGTCTTTTCTTCAAAATTCACTATCTAACCAGACAAAATGCTGAAGGGGCAGGGAGCTAGGAGCACAGTGGGGTGAAACGGTGGTACTCAGATCACTCATGTAGGAATAACCCTTCTCTGTTGAGGCCCTCCAAATATCCACTTGGATTTTTGCCTGTCATGTTTGTGATCTCCTTCCAACTCTTCTCAGGCAGCAGCTGGCCAAGATACTCCAGGTGCCATACACAGCACTGTTAAATCAGAGGGAAGGCTTCCTTTGGGATGAGGAGGAGTATGCTGAACTTCATCTGTACTTTTAGCTCAGAAGTGATGTGTAAATTGCATCACCTTATTTAACAGATCTGCTCCATCTTTGTCATCAAAATCTTGTCTGCTGGCTTCTGTGACTGGTAGCCCTAGTCCTGTTGCGTGGAGCTGAAAGGCAATGAATGTAACTTCAGAAACAGAGCTTTGACTCGGTTCCAGTTGTGGGATAGTTGGTGAGCATGGTTTGGCTTGGAGATCACCAGTGCAGCTCTTCATAGCCTTGATTCCTCTTGGAGGAAGATGAAGGGAAGGTTGTGAGCGTTACTGTGCCATCCGTTGGAACAAGTGTTTCAGTTTGGTTTAGTGACTGGCATTGTGTCAACAGGAATAATGATAAGCTGGTTTAGTGATCTCATTTTTTTTAGAGTACCTAAACGTCATGTTCTTGGTGTCACAGTTCATGACCAGCTAAAGCAGTCAGCTCTTTTATTTTAGTCTGGAAAGGCCCTCTTGAAATATCTCCGCTCTTTCAAGAGATCACTCTTTGCTACTGAGAAACCATAAGTGATGCCGCAGAGCACCCTAAGAAAGCCCATCAGTTAGGCTGGGCTGCTGTTTGTGAGAGAGCATCTACGCATTGCCAAAGGCCAAATGACGTTTCAATAAGCAGAAGTTATTGCTACTGGCCGGCGTCTGCACTGATACTCCTAACAGTTGTCTCATTCCCATGGCCCAGGGCAGTTCACAGCCATAACTGGTATAACTAAAGCATTCCGAAATCATTTTGCACTTAGGAGCTGGTACTTGGGACAAGTGAATCTGTCTCCACCGTGTCAGGGCTGACTCAAACCTATGAACAAGCCAGATCACAAAGCAAGGAATTCTAAGTGTTGTATATGCTTGTCCTTGCTAGTCAGTGCCTAAAATGAAATTATGCTCATGCTGAAACCTTTCTCTAGGTTATTGTGTGTTGAATTGCTATGCTAAGCTGTGAGGAGGATGGGCTGATTTGCTTTTTCTGTCAAAATAAATCACGGACTGCCCAGCAGGCCTCCTCAAGGAGAGCGGTGGGATCGGGAGGCTCAGCTAAGGGTTCAGATTCGTAACTCGACGAGGTGGAAAATGTGTGGCCAGACAAACAGTGGGGACAGCAAAGTCCGTTGTGCAGGAGGAATGTAAATCACATTTGTCTGCAATGACACGTGAACTTCAGGCTTTGCGGCGGTGGGTTGAGGTTGCTCTGGAGCCACAGCTCGCTCATGCGTGGGGAGGCTGTGGCTCTGCGGAGGGCATTTCTGTACTAACCCAGTTCTCCACGTGCACCTTAGGTCCGGTGGATGAATACATGCTGCCTTTCGAAGAAGAAATAGGTCAGCACCCATCCCTTGAGGACCTGCAAGAAGTGGTGGTTCACAAGAAGATGCGCCCTGTGTTCAAGGATCACTGGCTGAAACACCCTGTACGTCCCTCCTGGTTAACGGTGGAAAACGTTTTCCTGCATGATGGGAACAAGGGATGCTTTTATGCATCACTCATTAGCTCCAAAGGGAAGCTAACGAGTCCACCTCGGTGCACAGACCTGCTCCCTGGTGCTGGAGAGAGTCAGCGCCCAGGAATGAGGGGTTGCTCAACACCTTCACGCTCCCCTTTCCGCTTGTCCCTTGTATTTAGGGAGTAAACCAGCTAAAGGCAGCCAGTGCTGAACGTGGAGCGTGTGGTGCTGTAGTAGGACTCATTTAAAATGGGGAAAGAATGGAAAATAAAGTCCCTTTCATTAAGAGAAAGAAAACGCTCCATACCATGGGAGACGCGTTGCTCACAAGCTAGATAGCAAGACTTGAACATTTTTTTGAGGGAAAATTAATTAGATGTGAAGGCAAGCAGACGATGAAGTGAAATGCAGCTTGGGTGTCCCAGAGGTAGATCATTTCAGGCTCATGTTTTTAATAAAAGAGATGATTTTTGTCGGACTGGGAAACTGAGCAGATGATGAAATCTCACAGGGCTTCAGTAAGAAGCTAAATACCTCTATTTTGACCCAAACTGCCGTGGTTTTGGCTAGACTCAGGTGTCCTAACTCCTTGCTTAGAAGTCAAGGAGAGCTGTGGGTTGTAGATAAAGATGACTGTTCCAGCTGCTGGGTGAGCGGGGTTCAAATAAGAGCTGCGCTCTTCCAGCAGCGTTGAATTCGGTGATTTTGGGGATATCTACAGAAGCGATGGCAAACAAAGCAACGGTTTCGTAGTAACTGATGCGGTGCTGCCAGCTCTCATGGTTTTATCATGGGAATCATAATACTTGATGTCTTGTCTTATAAACTGTAAACTGCTGAATCTTGCGATTTACTTTGATATTAAAAAAAGTACTTTTGAGGCTGTGACAAAAAGCTGGATGAGACCAAACCCTACAGCCTTAGAAAGTGGAAGCTTAAAAAAAAAAAAATGAAACCACATATTTAAAGTACTTTTTAAAGCTAATCTCATGATAATTTGCATACCATGGAGAAAATATTCTTAGTTTTTCTCTACGGCATTAAGGTGTGTTAAGTGGACGTCCCAGCCTGCCGCAAGGACGGTCCCCAGAGCAGAGTTTGTTGCTGAAGGTGCTTTCTCCCCCTTGTTGTCCGCAGGGCTTGGCGCAGCTCTGCGTGACCATCGAAGAGTGCTGGGACCACGATGCGGAGGCTCGGCTCTCGGCGGGCTGTGTCGAGGAGCGCATTGCGCAGATCCGCAAATCCGTAAACGGCACTACCTCGGACTGCCTCGTCTCCATCGTGACGTCCGTCACCAACGTGGACTTGCCGCCCAAAGAGTCTAGTATCTAAGTCCTGGTTCACTTTTGTCTTTCCAGACTCAGTGGATTTAAAACAAAAAAAAGAAAAAAAGTTTTAAAAAAAAAACCCACACAAAAAAACAAAAACACAAAAATCCAACAAACACATGAATGCAGCTGCTATTTTATCTTGACTTTTTATTATTATTGTTATTATTATTATTATTATTTTTTTGGATTGGATCAATTTTACCAGCACATTGCTCTACTGTATTAAAAAATGGACATTTCAGCAAGCATTCAGGTGCCGACTAATGAATGCAGAAAAGGTGCAGGTACCTCAGAACCTCAACAAACTCACTTCAGTTGTTTTTATTTTATTCAGTTTTCTGGGTTTCTCTTTATCGGTCTGTCTTCTGAGCGGAGCATCTGTGACATAAAGGAAAACCACCGACCATCTTAGAAAACGCAATGCTGCAAACTGTGGAGGAAACTTAAGACTGTTATATAAAGAATACACCTTCCTCAAAAGGATTTTTTTCCCCATTTTGTTTTGGTTTTGGGTTCAGTTTCTTTTTTTTTTTTTTTTTGTTGGAAGTGAGCTTCAAAAAAAAACAGCAGATGTGTCTTTTACGGATCTAACGGGTGTCATTGTAACATGGAAAAAAAAAAAGTAACTGGGCGGAGAATGTTAATTCTTGATGGTAGAATTGAAGGGGGGAGCGTAGAATAGGGGTGGGGAGAGTGACGTTGGACTTGGCAGCATTTGGGGAAACATCATTTGCTATGGAGTTACTTCTCAGGTAACCATTAGAGGAGGGGAAGGACATTTCTGGGCAGAGTATTAACGGCTGCAGCGTATGGAGAAAGCCGAGCAAAAGAGCCAGTGGTTGTAAGCAAGGCGCTAGTTCTTTCTTCCTCCAGCATCTCGGGCTTGGGTGGTAAAAGAACAAAGCAGAACTGTAATTACCTTTTATTTCTGACTCCGGATAGTAACGGGAAGGACGCTTCTAAGCAGTGTAATTGGAAGAGGTGGGAAAGTGTGTTTTCAGAAGCACTTTGGTAAAATGCTGGAAAATGGGAAAATTTTTGCATCTCGCTTTAAGCGCGAGTCGGTTCAGGAAATTCGGCCTTGGGGTTGATTACCTGTCAGCCCAAGCTACCGGGGCGAGATGGCGAAAAGAGCAAAAGCGTGAAAACTGGCTTTCTATTATTTTTTATTATTATTTTTAATTGGGGTTGGGGGTGGAAATACCTGGACTGGTGGCAGATGGCTCCCGTAGCACCCGAGAAGCCTGCGTGCCGCCCGGCCGTGGCGCAGCAGCAGCGATTATCGCAGCAGCTCTCCGGCTGGTTTCTTTGACGCTGCTTTCTCCTTACTCTGTGACGAAACTCTTTTTGTCTTAAAGTGGTGCATATTCTAAAATACCGTTACTCTTATTATGCCATAAACTCGCTCTAGTCAGTGAATGTTCCTAATGCTGCTGATTCAACATTGAAATATTTTTTTAATTTGCAAAACATGCAATGTTAAAAAAAAAAAAACCTAAAAAAAAAAAAAAATACCACAAAACACACACACACACACACACGTTACGTGGCTTCCGAGGTTTAAACTGAAAAAAAAAAATTAAAAACTTCATGACCACAGACCACCTCAAACCAGAAATACCTCAGAATTTTCTACTTGTATGAGTTTTATTATATATTTTGTTAGTTGTGTTGTCTTGTAGTAAGTATATTTTAATGTAAGTTGGCTTTTATGACAAGGGAGTTTTAAAAAAAGAAAAAAAAGAAAAAAAGTTCCAAAATCTTTTAGGAAGTGCTACCATTTTTTTTTTGTTTTATAAAGCACCATTGTAAATAACTGTATACAGTTGTAGAATAACTGCCTATATAAGGTACCTGGGCATTATTCACTCTTATTTGTGAAGGCTGTTTCCATTCTGTGTTATTTTTTTGGTCTGTTTTAGTGAAAGGACAGTACATCTTTTTTTTTCTTTTTTTTTTTTTCTTCAATTATTTTTTTTACTTTTTTGACTTTGACTATAACATGAATTCTGTGTCTTGCTAGACTGGCAAAGTTATGTCCATTGGATGGCCAGAACTTCTAAATTTTTCTTTGCGTTAAGCCAAAATGCAGTCCTAAGCTGATCACCCTGTAATGAAAATGTAAAAAGTCTGTATTATATAAACGAATTGGACTTCTTGCCACTGCCAAATTGTCAGCGTGCACCCTTGCACAGATATAATTTATTAAGCAAACAAAATCGCTAATTGGAGAAAATATAAAGAAAATTGAAATATATTTCTTGAAAAATATAGCTTTAAAACCTAGAGGTCACAAATGAGGACACGGTCCTTTATCTTGAAGAGACATTAAGATAATTGCCTTAATTTGTCTATCTGAATAAAGTCTTAACCTATTCTTTCAAGTTACTGAATGTATATTGCATATTAGTCCGTACACACACGTAACTGTATTTCCGTGCGTAGGTTTGGAAGTTTCTGTTTCTTAATGTGCTTCTGTTGCGAACACCTTGACAAAACCCGACCGAACGATCCCGGTTCGGCCCGGCCGACGTCCCCGGTGGGGGTTGGCGTCCGTGGGCCTGATGCCGCCCCGTGCCTATGCTTAGCATTGAGCCTGCGGGCAGCTCTTCTGCTGTCCTGACGCGCGGCGCTCGCTTAACGCTAAGCATAGTCGTAAAGGTTTGCAGGATCGGTGTTTTTCATGTTTAATGCGTTTCTGCACTGAGATTTATATAAAAATGTGACGATGTTTTAGAAGTGAAGTGATGTAAGGGTTGGGGTGGAGCGTAGAGCAGTTCAGATTGCGTGAATACTTGTTTCGAGGTGGGCTGGCTCCCGTTCCCCCGGGAGCGGGAGCCGGTTCGTATTGCTGCAGAAAGAAAAAAGCTGTACTGTCTTTTAACTGTCAATATCTGTTTGCTGTTCTGGATTTTTTCCTTCAGCATTATGTATTATGGCTAAAACAGGCTTATTACAGCAGTTGCTTTTTTATCCTGATTTCTTTAAGAAGCTTTAAAGTATTTATTGAAAGTGCCATATGATTTTAATAGCCTATTAGACAGTCTCTTAAATCTT
Source organism: Phoenicopterus ruber ruber (assembly GCA_009819775.1). Taxonomy (NCBI): domain Eukaryota; kingdom Metazoa; phylum Chordata; class Aves; order Phoenicopteriformes; family Phoenicopteridae; genus Phoenicopterus; species Phoenicopterus ruber. Next base: position 7,252,415 of record CM020216.1, on the reverse strand, counting down.
CTCTTTTGAGAAAGCGTAAACAAAAATTCTCACGTGGAGCTTATCTCACTGCGGGGAACTGCGCGACCGTACAAACTTTGACCAAATGTTGATTGTAAAGTATTACATCTTCCCTGGTGTAACGGTTCCTTATAGATCATCTTGTCGACAGGATTCAGAAACTGATTTTAAAAAGAATTTCCAAATTGCATGTGTGCTCAGTTACAAATTTTAAATGTCTGTAGGTATGTGTGTCTTGCTACCGCAGCAGAGAAGGAAATCCTGAACTTTTGCGTATTTACAAATTTGTACCAGTTTAGCTAAAGCTGTTCTTTTAAACTGGTATTTATTTATTTTATTAACGAAGACAAGCTCTGATGAACTTACTGGTCTTTCAACACTTGAGCTGTCAAACAAGCAGCTTCCTCACCGCTGATCCAGCATTTGAACTCTCATTGACAACATGATTTTGGTTCTGTTCAGTACTGCAGAGGCTTTTTCCAAGTCGGCCATGAGGCACGTCCATAGGTGTAGCTGTAATAAGCCATTGTGGCTCTTTTCCTCTTAACACTCCCTTGAATTTGACGGGCACAACATCTCTGCGTTACTTCCCAAGCACTAAATTTCACTTCCCATTCAGACTTAGAGGAATTAGCCCTTCAGAAACTTTGCTGCAGAATTTTATTGTTGACCTTCCTCTCTTGTCTGGCAGTTCTTAGGTAAATATTTACCTTGAATATCCTGGGTAAAAATTCTCCTTGACTTTAGGAGCCAGGATTCCCCATCTCCCTTTATGAATTTATTGCACTGGCTGGGCTGGTTTCCTAGGTGGAGAAAGTTTGAGTTCACGTTTTGAAACTGGAAATACCACAGGAACTAAAATTGCTTTTTTTGAGATGACAGAGCTGTGACTTGCTAATGAAATTGCGTTAGTACGGCAAGGCTGGAAATTGTATGTGGCTCATGTTAAAATATACGTGCATAAGAGAGGGCTATAAACCAGTGTAACCATCAGTTAAGTAGTACCAGGCTTATTCATTACGATTAAGGATTTTAGCTAGTCCTGATCATACAGTTTTCTCTATTTAAGATAAAAGAAAACCACTTTTTATTCTGCCTCGTTCTGCAGCTGAAATTCTCTCACTGAATATACTATGCTAGATAAAGTTACACCTATGGAAATGCCAAGATCTTTGTGTATGTTTGTTTCGAAGAGAAGGTCCCTGAGTGCCCCCCAGTAACTCCACTGCTTTTCACTTGGGTCTCCTGGCTCGCTGCTCTTTCCTCTGGAAGTTGTTGGCTTCGGCAGAAGCAGCAGCAGCTTTGGGTCCGCTCGGTGCGACGTTGCTGGGGGCTGTTCCCAGGCACCGTTCGGAATCCTGATCCCCCTTAATAGCACAGCACAGAACCCGGAGAACACACGTTTTACTCCTCTTGTGCTGCTTTCTAGGCAGAAGTTACCCTGTTTTGCAGGCGAGAGATCTGGTTTCACTTGGTAGGGAAGGAACTTGTACTGCAGAGGAAGGTGCTGGTTGCTAACGTTGTGCCAGTGCTGTTGTTGCAGTCCTCTTCAAGCCACACTCCGCTTAAGAAGTTGCTAAGCAGGAGGTGTCCCGCAAACTATTATCACTTTTACATACAGAATATTGTTTGGTAACATTGTAAATAAAATAGACTATATAATAGAGGAAGATAAGGACATTTTGACTTTTTTACTTTTGGAAAAATATATATATATTTTAGTTACATATACAAACAAAAATTCTACATTGTGTGAGAATTCTTTTATACCACAAATTATTTTTGTAATGTCTAATATGTTTCTGCAGGGAAAAGGGAGAAAGGTCTGTGTACGCACAGCAAATAAATAAATAAATATATATATATAATGTTTAAGTTAAGTGTGCACTACATCAAAGTCTAGAGGATAGAACAAGTTTAGCATGAAACCAGTTTGAGGAGGAAGTTTGGATGTACTTGGACATGCTTTGAGGACGGCACTGAGTGTATGTTTAGGTTATCTTGCATGTCACATCCCTTCTGCTAAAGACACTTATTGCTTTTCTGTGACCATCTTCAGTTTAACCGGGAAGAGTCTTTTCACGTATTCTTGCGAGTATCCGTGTGTGAGCAGTGTGTCTTTTGGCGCATGCCGTGATGCTGCCGTGAGTTGTGAAGTCAGGGTGTTAAGAATTTACCGAGACCAAATAGCCGGGCTGATCTCGCTCGCTGCCGTATCCGCTTATAGCAGCTGCGCCTGCTGCATTGACAATATGATCTGTAAGGAGCTGTTGCCAGTAGAGTCCTGATAAAACCAATTCCTAGAAGTTCCTTCTCTCTGAAGTGACACAACTAATCAGGCTTCACCAGAACACGCAGAGACGTGCTTTGTGTTCCCAACGTCAGATTTTACGGCCTTGGTCGGAGGCACTAAAGAAAAGGAGCGCTGTCATGTTCAAAGTCCTGCTTAGAAAAAGAGCATTCCAAATTTGTGTCACCAATCCAAGGTATTCTAAAAGTATGAAAGAAAAAAACTTAAAAATGTATTCTTTTCACTTAAGCTAACTTTTCCCATTGGACCGAAAATTCACTCCGGTCTTTTTGGTTCCCTTAACCTTGACAGCACGATGTCACGGGGTAGGAGTTCCTGAAGAAAGCTTTAACCCAAACAACACGTTGCGATACCTTGGAGCCCGTTTGGCGGTGTGCCTTTCGAAATGCGTGCTGAGACGACCCGGGCAGGCTCCTGCCGTTGCCGGCTCCTCCGCCCGTGTTCTCGGTGCAGTCCTGGCCCCGTGGAAGCCGGGCGAGACTCGCCATCCAGGCCTGCGGGACCGTGAGCGTGCGCGTGTTCCGGAGCACTTTCTCAGCGCGCCTGGTCCCTTGCTTACGTGGAACTTCTTTAAAACTCTAGTTCTAGGGCGACGCTCGGTCCCCTGACTGAAGCAGTAACCTGTCGAGTCAGCAGTAATCCTTTTTGTCGGGACACTTCCACAGAACGAGGTCATACTTGTGTTACGTCCATCCAGCTGTTCCGAAACGTAATGCTATTCTGTTGTGCCTTTATTTTTCCATGTAAAAGCAACTGCTGTAAGCTTTTTTTTTTCCTTTTACTAGTTTTTTTCTGTCTGAAAAAAACACTTTTCATTGCCCAGCTGTTATTTCTGGATGCAGTCTGTGATCCAGGTATTTCAAGAACCAATTACCTCAAACCTCATGTTAAACAGTGTTGCTATCTGGATTCTCCTTGATACTACAATATTGTAACATACACAAACAGGAACCTTGCTGATATGGGTCTTTATATATATGTATCATATACATATCTGCACGTATATATATGATATATGTATGTAAATGGAAAGTGATCCCCAAGGACTGAAGGAAAAAAGCAAAACTTTTTTGTGTTCCAACATTGAAACCAAAAGGGCTTCTCTGAAGCTCTGTAATGGCATTGTGCTGGATATATATCAAGAAAGTGTTTTCTGAAAAGTGCTTCCTTTGTTAGCCTTTATTTCAGTATTTTAATGGGGCAAATGATGTGATTAAAACACTATTTCTGCATTTTTGGGCCCATTTGAAGCAGAGGCCTCTTAATCTTTCCAGTTGTTAAAAAACAAAAAAAACCCCTCAGTGTACAACATTCCAGTAAGGTTAGTATTGCAAAACTAAAACATGTTCTGGGAAGACTTCATAGCTTCTGTTTTTGTGAAAAGGAAGGCATTGGCCATGCTTTATTCAACTTTTCCACTGTTTTGAGGAACTGAAGTTTAACCAGTAACCATCCTAGTCAATTAAAATCCCAATTCAGTAGCCACTGGCATCTCTGCGCTGCCAGCCCTGTTAAAAACAAAACACCCCAAAAACCAACCCAAAATCCAAGCATGACAGAGGAGGAGGAGGTTGGGGCATTTCATAGCTCCTGAAGGTGGAGTTGGCACCAGAGCAACTTTGTGGACAGCAAAAAACGTGTTGGCAAGACCTAGAACCTGTCTGGCCCTTTCCTTTTTCCCCACTACCTTCTCCCAAGAACCTTCTCATAAAAGCAGACCTTCAACCACAGTGACTTCTCCTTAATGGTACTTTGCTGAGGAGAATTCCGTTCAGGATATATTTTCTGGGGAAAACCAAAAAGTTAGACCATTCTTTCCATTAACATTTTACTGTACACGTTCCCCTCCCAAATGTCTGTTTTTACAAAATGTATCCATGTAGCTGATGTAACATTACAGTCTGCGTTTTACTTGGACAAAATAGTAGCTTTCCAATCCAAATCGTAATGAATTTACTATTACTAGTAGTTAATTAATTAATTACTAGTAATGGCTTGCTAGTAATTAATTTACTATCACTAAAGGAGGAAAAGGAGATGTTTCTGTTTCCCCATTTTTTCCTCGACCGTCAGATGTTTCTATGGCTATTGATGATTTATTATTATCTTTGGTAAATCATTTACAAAAGTACTAAGATCTCCCAGAAGGAGGCATTTTGCAATGCTGCTGGCCTTCCAATGGAATAACTACGATGCAAAAGTCGACCTGTTGGTGGATGAGAATTGAAGGAGGTGGTTACTGCAAACTAAGTAACATTCTTGACCTCAATTCTATGCCATAAGTCCGCACAATGCCATTGTCAATCTGCTCAAACGATCTGCTTATGAATTCTGCATGATCCTCATGATAGAGTTGAAAGCCTGATCTTTCACCTGTTAATATTTTCACAGTCGTCCTTAAGTTTGACAAATTTTATACTGTAAAGTTGACTTAAGTACAGTTTGATGTCAATTCTTGTGGAAAGAGCTTTCTGCACGTAACAGTAGACACATACAGTTAAACAACACAGCATAGTACAAAACTCACGAGAAAATGTTTTGGCACCAGCAGAAAGAAATCTCACCCTAACCATTTGTCATTTTAAACCATCTTATTGTAAGTTTTACCAGCTACTTCTAAATTTGTGCTTTATTTAAAGAAATAAAATAAAAATCCTAAGACTTGTCTAGCGTAGTGAAATATGTGTATATCAGTTTTAGGATAAATAGCTAAGTCTTATTACGCTGTGTTACTTAACTTGTATATATAGAGTATACATAAGAGTTTGCAGTAACCTGTTTCTCCAGGATTTCCAGTTTGAATGGATTTAAACTCAAACTATGAGATTAAGTAAATGATTTAGAAGATTGCAGAATAAACTGAGTGTAAATTACAGGAAGCTCTATCAGATGGTGAAATAATTTTTAAAGAGTCTTTTGGTCCTTGGCTCAAATTCAATAAGTACTGTTTGTATACCAAGATATGTGAAATGTAAATGTTGTAGGTTATATTTCACTCTTGTAGCTATAAAAATGTAGAACAGAGATAGCTTGTACTACTGAGTTAACAAAAGTTATACTAAAGTATCCTGTTAAAGAAAAAAGTATACAGAGAGTTAAGCTCGTTGCTGTAACCCCTTTTGGATTGAAGTGTGCTGATTTTTTATATATGTATATTTTATATATATATTCTGCAAAAATATATATATAAAATGTATATATAAAATGGCCTAATGCAGACATCCATTGTATTGCAGTTATGAAATGAAGACATTTTGGAAAGAACATTGTATCATAGTTCATGAATTTGCAGTGGATCTTTGTTCCTTTTTACTGTGGTATTTTAGAAATGAGTCTCAAGTTTGAAATTAGATCTGCCAAGTTGGAGTTTTGCTGCTTCAGCTTTGCACTGGGTGTCTGAATAAACCAGTATGAATGTAGTATTTGCCCTGTGTGAAGCAGCTACACCCCAACAGATAGGAGGAAAAAAACTAGAAAGAACTATTTCAAGTTTATCTTTTTGTATATGAAAATAAACAGTAAATTACAAATAATTGCTTCTCTTGTTGGTGCGACGTTAAAAATCATTGTTATTTATTGTCTTTGGCATCTAAATGGGGTATTTCCTTTTTTGTACAAGAAGGTTTTGGTGTTTTAACGGCATCTCTGCTATCCAAAATCCCTAACAAAATCCCTGCAGAGGCATAGCTGAGGCCTCTACAACCCATCATTTGCAAACTTCTCCAAAGGGAAGAGGGAATTCGCTCGAATTGCTGCATCCTTTTGAGGGGGTTGCCTCTTGTAGCACTGTGGTAACACTGCTTATCGTTCCCAGCGAAGAACTGTTTGCACAGAGCATTACATGCGTGTTAAGCTGTATCAATACAAAGTCCAGCAACGTAGCTGCAGCTGCAGTGGTGGGGCGTTTAAGCTAAATCCTAGGGCCTTGCAGTGAGGTGTCTGCCCTGCCCTGCCACCAGCTCTAGCAGAGGAGCAGAGCAGACAGCAAGGGACAGTGATCACCTAAATGGTTCCAACCTGATTTACAAAAACTTGCCTGCTAATACCTTAACAGTTGCTGGAGGTGAATGTACGGCTGCTGTTAGAGCCATGAGCAGCATGGACCAGCGTGCCCCTGTTCGTGGTGTGCCCACTGCAAGTGCACAGCCAGGTCCCTGACGAGGGCGGCTGGGTGTCTCCTCGGGCAGGGGAGGCTGTCGGCAAACACGCAGCCTGCACGAGTGCTGCAGGGTTCCCAGTCAGGGGAACAGCTTGGACGTGAGGTACCTGCCGTCAGGGCGAGCTTTGGACCTGGGACTGAGATGCACTTCCATTCACCATGGGGAAAAATGTTTTAGCAGGGCCAGTTGTGATAGGACAAGGGGTAATGGTTTTAAACTAAAAGAGGGGAGATTTAGTCTAGATGTAAGGAAGAAGTTTTTCACAATGAGGGTGGTGAGGCGCTGGCACAGGTTGCCCAGAGAGGTGGGAGATGCCCCATCCCTGGAAACATTCCAGGTCAGGCTGGATGGGGCTCTGGGCAACCTGATCTAGTTGAGGATGTCCCTGCTCATTGCAGGGGGGTTGGACTAGATGGCCTTTAAAGGTCCCTTCCAACCCAAACTATTCTATGATTCTATGATTAGTTTTGGGTTTTTTTTTTCCCCTCTTCAGCTTCAGCTGAGCACTGAACAAGATTCAGTGAGGCGGGGGACTGGACCTGGAAAAAGATTAAAAAAAAAAAAAAAAAAAAAGCCCGACCTCCCCGTACTCATAGCAAGGCAGTGAGCTCTGTAACCCCCACAACAGGAGGCGAGAACATGCCCTCAGCCACAAACTGAAGGATGGCCGGACCTCTCCAGGCAAGCTGCCCGCAGTGAGGTGATGGCGTGGCTACGCTGCCCTCATGTTTTGGTGTTTTCCTTTGCTAAACTGGTCCTTTTTTTTTCAGAAAAAAAAGCCTCTCGCTTGGTGCTGGATTGGAAGGGCTTACAGTGGACACACATGAGGCCAATATGAACATTAACAGGCACCTGTGAGGAAAAACAGCTACAATAATCGGGCAGGCGGTTTTCCTGTCAAAGAGCCTGATGTCAAACCACCAAACGGTGACTAAACCCGACCCCGCGCCCTCCTCTGGGGCTGGGGGCCAGCGCCGCTGCCCCCGGCCTCGCTGGCTGGGGGCTACTCTAGGCGCCCCTCTCGGAGCGGTCCCTGCGGTCCCCGGGAGGCCGAGCCCCACGCCTTCGCTCTCCCTTGGTCGCAGCGCTCGGGCAAATCCCGCTCCGCTCTTCCCTCGCGTGTCCTTTCCCCGCCGCGCCGCCGCCGCGCTGAGGCGACGCCGCCACGGCAGCCGGGCGCCCGCGCCGCCGCCGGCGGGCCGGCAGGGGGCGCTGGGGGGCAGCGCGGCGCCGCGTTCCGCCCGCCCGCCCGCCGGCCGCCATGGCGGCCTTCCCCCGCCACCGCCGCTTTCTGGGCGGCTTCGTCTGCGGGGCCGCGGCGGGCGCCGCCGCGTCGTGCTGGGCTGCGTGGCGGCTCCTCCGCAGCCAGAGCCAGCCGGAGCCGGTCCCCGGGCGAGCCCTGCCGGAAGGTAAGAGCCGCGGGCAGAAGGGAGGCCGGGCGCGGCGGCCCCGTGGCTCCGCGGGGCGGGAACGGCGGCGCCTCAGCGCGGCCCCGATCCCCACAGACCCCCGCCCTCCCCCCGCTCCCCGCCCCAGCCCCTAAGCCCGCTCCCTCCCCTCAGAACAGCCGTCTCCCCGCTGCCTCCATCCTGAGGTGCCCAAAGCGGGCCGGGAGGGCGGGAGCTCCCCGAGTACGCGCGCCGGGTGGAGGGGGAGGAGGTTATTTGGGGATGCTGGGCTGCAACCGGCGTTAGAAACGCCGCTTCCCGTGCTGCACCTGCTCGCACCGAAGTATTGGTGACACGCGAGGAAAGTGGTTTCCTGTGGCTACCACGATGGCTGCAAATGTCCCGTCTTGCAGTGGGGAGTGGAGAGCAGTTGCCCTGTGTGATCTGGTAACACAGGCATATATGTGTGTATATATATACACGTTTACTTTTAAACACACAGTTCAGGTCAGGCCATAACTAAATTTCAGCTGTTGCTTCCCTGGCAAGACGAGGCCAGCACGAGTGGTGCCTGTTCGCTTGGGAAGGCCTTTGCCTTCCCCCCCTTGCAGTGGGGGCTGGCAGGGGTGCGAGGCGTGGGGAGGGGCCCGTGGGGGCTGGCAGGGTGCGAGGCGTGGGGAGGGGCCCGTGGGGGCTGGCAGGGTGCGAGGCATGGGGAGGGGGCTGCTGGGGGATACCAGGGCGCGGTGGGAGTGAATGGTTTTCTCTGCATCCTGAAGGCTTTAAAAGTGTCGGTGTTGGAAAGCACAGGGAGAGGGGCTCTAAAAACGTGAGTTGCTGTCGAGCAGATGGCTGGAGGACAAGGAAGTCAGTAATACGGATGTAAATATTTCTCCATGAGAGAAAAATGTTCCTTGCAAAAAAAAATAATCTCAAAGTGAAGCTTTCATTCATTCAGCAGAGTACAAGCGTTCCCGGTGAGGGCAGGACTCGTGCTTGTGCTCAACTGGTACATCTCAGTTTGTGAAGAGGAGTGTGATTTCCATATCTGAAGGGCGAAATGTGTGTGTTGATCTCCTTCTTGCCTGATTTGTCCCTAAATATCTGATAGCTTTTCTTCTGAAGGCCGGCCCAGAGCGATTGCTAGGTAGATGTGCGTAGGCATTAGAGTGGATGAATTAGTCCTACAGCTGAGATCCTCATGTGAGGGCACGATGAAAAGCACAGCTTTTTTGGTAGAAGGGAGTTTCACTGGAATGCCGTCTTAATATCTTTTTAGGTCTTAATTGTGGCAGTAGCCTCAAGTAGTTCCCTATACAGTATGTTTACATCCACTGAGATGCTTTTCTTACTGTCTTGTTTCTGGTCATGTTTCATCTTTGGATGTCTTTCTGTTTATTTTTCTCCTTAGAACCAGTAGAAGAGTCTATGCTGGAAAAATATGGATTCCCTGAAGCTGGAACAGAGACCAGATGTTACACAAATCATGCGCTGTCTTATGACCAGGCAAAACGGGTGCCTAGATGGGTGATTGAACATATTTCAAAACAGAAGACACTGGGTATGTAGATATTTATTTTCTTACGTTATTGTGCCCAGAATGGGCTTTGCAGTTCACAGAAGGTGGACCCAGGAGGAGACAGGAAAATCCTATAGTGGTCTCTAGGTATGGATTTTTCCACCCATTCACAACCCCACTGGAGGCAGCAGGCCTCTGGGTGGATGTCAGCTTCGTGACAGTATTAAGGCTGATGTTGCCAGTGATTTAGAAGAGATCTGTCGCTGCCGGTTGGCAGGCTTCTTCAGTATTCTTTCTCTTGTTGGGACTAGTCTGGTATTGAATGTACAACGTCCTGAAGCCTGCAAGACACACTTGGCCCAAGGGCTGAGTATGAAAGGGAGGAATGAAGAAGAACTAGAGCTACCTTCCATGAGGAATTTCTGCTATGAATTTATGAAGCGGTCTGTAAGCACCAGATCAATATAGTTGTGTCAGTGTAAACACTCTAAGTCATGTTGCAGGAGGGAAACTTAACTTACCTCTTTTAAACATGGATGGAGAGAAGATGAAAACGGAAAATTGAACTTTTCTTACCTGATTCAGACCTGCAAAGTTCAGTGTTATTGCTTGAGTGCATGAAATTGCTCTTGCTTCCTTAGCTAATGTAGTTAGTTTTGTGGTCCAATTTATGCGAGTTTAGGTACTGCCCCGTATGTGTGAATGCTTGTGGAGTCACTGCCTTTAGTGGCCAGACTGTTTCATCTACAGATCTTAGAGGTTTGCTCAGAATGGGAAGAAAAGATGAATGTCCATTTGTGAGATAAAAATGGAGCAAAGGGCATCAACAGTTGTAATTGTTCAAAGCTAGATAGGGCATTAGCTGCTCACTGCAGCCATTACTTACTTTGATGCAGTTCTGTTGTATTTTCTGATGTGCATTATCTAATACTCTCTCCCCTGTTCTTTATGCAAGACAGAGGCTCAGTGATTTTTTGCTGTCAGTGGTGAATGAAATATGAGTGGTATACAGTCATTGTAAATTAAGTTTATAGCATTAATTCAGTTTTTATAAGGCAAATTATTAGTAATGGAGGTAACTGTATAATTGTAAAATGTTTTATGAACGCAGTAGCCCTCTAAATATATCTTAATCACTGTCTTCAAATTACCTTTCAAAATTAAAAGCGTGATCCTGAAAATATTTATAACCAACCCGTAAGTAGCATCATTGATTCCACTTCTTTCTGAGAAGAAAGCAGTAATTCCAGGCTTACTTTCAAGTGGGCCTTAACAGCTGAATTGTTAAAATGTTTTCCAAGTGATCAGATACAACTAACGTACAAGTTGAGATTAAGCATCTAGAGGCATTCAGCTCTGATTTATGTCTGATAGCTACTCTAATTGGGATTTGAGGTGGAACTGTGTTGTTCAGGGAAGGTCACAAAAACCTTCCACATCCAGGAGTTTTGAAAGGATGTGATGTAAAAAAAAAGTATTTTATTGATAAGTAAGAACTTAAAATATTTAAAACACATGGTGGAAAGAAATTAGCTTTACATGTAAATGAGATCTACAAAACTGGTTACAGAAGAAATTAGCTGTTTTTATCAAAGCGGTGAACAGAGAATAAATGAGGATCTATTTTTCCAGTTTTGAAGTTTAATTGATAAATTACACTTTGTCTCAAATACTGAGATTAAATATGGGTTTTTTAAAATAAGAATTCTGTTGTTTTGCACGCTGATAAACTTGTCAGTGTTGCTTCCTAAGCATCAGTCCTGTGTTGAAGTATCATGTCACATGCTTTACCAAAAAAGAGAAGAAGTGAAGCTCCTTCCTTCTACCTGCACTGCATAAAGATGCTCTGACCACCTCTCTGTTTTGACATCACCTCCATGGACGTCTGCGCAGATGGTCAGCAAAGAAGAGGAAGTTGCTTACAGGCACTGGTTTCCAAGAGATGCGTTATCCACATGCATGCTCATTTTCCACCCCTTCCCTTCTTCCTTGTGGTCCTTGCATATTCTTGGGTTCTTTGGAGAGCTGCCAAGTGGAGAGCGTGTACCACACTTTGTTCTCAGTACGGAGCGCAGGGAAGCGTAGGGTGCGTATGCGCTCGGTGATAACATCGACGTTATCATTGACGTGCAAGCCAGAGCGCCTGCAGTTTGGGTGTACATGCACAGTCAGCGATGGAAGAAAGAAGAATTTGTACAGCTAGCAGCGATCACTATTGAACGTTGCCCCTCGCATCGTATTGCGACAGGAAGTGCTTTATAAAGTGCCAAGTTTGAGGAAAATTCTCGCTGGTGTGTACAGGCCCTGATTCATGCTTAAATGAAAAGAGACTATATGATGGTCCTGTGTATTGCATCTGTGAAATTATGCCTAAGATGACGCCCTGAATTTTTTGAAGAAAATTCGGTATGTTGTAGATACTTTGAATTACATTGTCATTTGGGAAAAAAAATTGTGGACAACAGTGATGGTGCTCCAAGCCAGTTATTTTCCAGCTTTTTTGACCCATTGCATAGGCACAGCTGAGTCAGCCCTTGCATGTGCCTCTTCTGCTTTTCTGGAGCACCTTCCTTAACTGTGGATGTTCTTGAGTCCCAGGCCATTCCCTAAGAAAGATGGTGTGTTATTGGAGGCTGTCAGTGCCAGAATAATTCATGCAAATCTCTTCTGGCCATTGCTTTTCAAAGGAAGTGGTCCGTGTTTGGGATGAAGCGGTCTCAAAGTTGCAGCCCACTCAAGAGTAACTTTTTTTTCCAAGGAGTTCACTGGGACTCTACACAGTGCAAGGACACAAATACAGGTGTGTGGCCAGTAAATCTGGGAAGAAGTCACCATCTCCCTAGCAAAGACAGCAGCTTAGACTGGGCTGCCGTCTCTGCAACAATTAAGTTGGCTCCCCCCACAACCCTCCCCCCCAAAAGCTTTTGTCTTCCAGAAGACTTAGGCCTAGTTATTTTTGTGCATAATTCCCAAACGTTTGGAAAGACAGAAGGGGAATCTTGGAAAGGAACAGGAAAGCTCTACGCTTATTTCTGTGCCCATGAAGAGCAAAACACCTAAGACTTTCTCTTGAGTGGGTTTATTATTTTACCAAGTGTAACTTTATCAAGATACACCCATTCTACTTGCAGGCTAGACTTGGAAAAAGAAGGAATGCTTATAGTGGATCAAACATAAAAATGGAACTGCAGCTGATGAAGATTCTGTCTATCTTCATTGTCCTAAAAAGTGAATCTATACTGGTTTATATCTTTAGCAATCTTGCCTTTAATATTAATCTGCATTTATAATAAGGCTATTGAATTCTTCTCTTGTATGGTTAAGGAGAAAAATACTCAATTTAGATTAATGTGTTGAATCCTTAAGCATGGGTCATTTGGCAAGATGTGACAGAACCAGTTCTTTTTGTCTTGTTATTATGATGGTTTAATGATGACGTAACCATTTAGTGTGTTATTTCTCAGGCAATGCAGACCGAAGGCACTGTAAATTCCGACCAGATCCTAACATCCCTCTAATGTTTAGTGCTGTCAATGAAGACTACCTTGGGAGCGGGTGGTCACGAGGACACATGGCACCAGCGGGAGATAACAAATTTTCAACAGTAGGATTTTTTTCTTTCTTTTTAATTTGTGTTTATCAGTCAGAAAGGGTCAAAAGACCCTTAAAAGTAATGCATAATGTTCCTTTTGCAGTTTATTTTGAGATGGAACTTGATCTCGTTATTGATGCACAGACCTGGATTCGGAGTTACAAGGTCTGTTCCTGACTGAGCGCTGTAGGATGCTCTCACAGTCTGCTTCAGGCGTCTAAATCAGGTGCATCCTCTGGTGACATACCTCTCTTCATTAAATCACACCTATATTAACTTGTTTGGCAGAGGTGGTGTGAGTATATCTTGTACTGTGTAGCGTTAAGCAAGTCTTCTCAACCTCTTGTATGTCACGTTGTGTGCCTGTAAAATGAAGATGATAACCTTCACCAAACAAACCTCGAAAGTGTCTTCCGAAGCTCAGTTAAAGGGAGACAGGGAAGGATGACTTCATTCTGGCCAACGGGTGCTGAGATGTTTAAGGCTGGATTGGGCAAAGCAAAGATGCTGTTAAGTACTGTTCTGTATTGGCAAGGGGATTGCCTGGATGATTTAAAAGGCTTTTTCCTTTCTGGCAATGTGTATGAGGTAAATTAGAACCTTCTTTTGCCATAGTTCTTTCAGTCTATAAAATGTCTTCACCTGCCATTTATCTGAGCTGTAAGAAAAGCATGCCCTAATGCCTTGGCTGACTAACAAAGCAGCCTTGGATTTATTGGATCCTCTTGTGAAATGTGCCTAATGCAGCAATTTGTCAATTAAGCAGCAGTTTGAATTTGTATTTCTGCCAGGCAGAATAGCGTGCAGTGGGGCAGAGTGACAGTGCAGTGGCATGTGGTGGATGAAGGAACCAGTCATTTTATTTCTACTGGAAGTGTCTTTGTGGTTGTTTATTTGTGATATCTGGGGAGTTTTTGCTGGTGAGCTACCTGTGCAGAGAGATCCTGGACCTGGCTTGAAATGCAGCGAGATGATACAAGCTTTCCAATACAGGATTATAAAAATTTAATTTCACAGTTTAATTAGTGCAGGTAGTGACATAGTAATTCCTGTGCCTCTAGAATTGGACTTTCTTGTGCTAAGTTTCTGTAAAAAAAAAAAAAAAAAAGATACATTTGTAAGGTCTGCACGTCAGTTATGCACCTCTTAATCCAAAATAATTTTGTAGATGTTCTGACTTAGGTTTTATCTGACCTTTTATATTGATAATGTTAAGACTAAACTAGAAATGGATTCTGATGCAAAAACTTCTAAAATATATTTTCAGCTCTTAAATGTTTCAATGAAATTATATTATTTTCTTTCTCTATGCAGAGAGCTATGGCCGAAACATTTTATCTGTCTAACATCGTGCCTCAGAATTATGAAAATAATGCTGGATTTTGGAACAGGTGAGAAATTACTTGTAAGTAAACTAAGTGAAAAGTATCAGGCAGTGGCACAAATCAAAAACGTAGTTATAGAGCTGCTTCACATCTAAGTATTCTAGAGCACTTTATAGGCGATCTGTAGAGATCATAGCAACTTTCTCTGAAATGAAAGGCAGTTCAGTCGTCACAGTGCAAGAACAGTATAACGACTACTTTATTTCTTTATTCAGTCAAACTGTAGAGGACATTTATTTACAATAGATAAAATTTCTTCTTCTGGCTGATGTGGGTAAAGGTACCAGGCTTAACATTCCTGTCCTTAAGGAAAACCAGTAGAAGAAAGGGTTTAGATCTTGCTTTGACATGTCTTCCTCAAAAAAGCACTTCCAGTGTGAGAGTGTTCACATCTCTGTACGTGGACATTGGCTCGCTTTGAATTGGAGAACTGAGCGCTCCCCACTGAGTCATGACTACTTCAGGTCTTAGGTGTTCGAGTCCTGGCTTCCAAGTAGCAGTCAGGCAGGTTCTCTGTCACTTGTGAACGCAGGCTGGATCGGCTTTGAGGTGAAGTGAGTGGCTGATAAATTTAAACTTTCTTCACGTAGGATTTTTATTCTTTCCTTCCTTTGAGCAGAGAAAAACATTAACAAAAGTAGTGTTCATCCGGAATGTTAAGACTCCAGAAACAGGAGGGGAAAATGATGAATTTCACCAGGGTCGCTCCAGGGAAGGTTAGCAAAATTATGTACAGTATTGTACTAAAAGTTTATTGAAAATGCATCATCGTTCAACTACACACTGCTTTCCAGTTTTACAGGAATGCATATAAAATCATATGAGGCATTCAATAAAGTTATACTGGTTTATAGACAAATAAAATGCTGTCATATTTTAAGAGATTTTTTTTTTGTGTTGTTTTAATACCTCAAGTATTTTAGCATAAAATTTCTTTATAGCAAAGCTAGGCATTTGCACCAGTTCAAGGTTGGAAACCCTCTTTATTTTCCTTGAGCAGGATCTCTCCCTA
The DNA here is from genome assembly GCA_009819775.1 of Phoenicopterus ruber ruber. Lineage (NCBI taxonomy): Eukaryota > Metazoa > Chordata > Aves > Phoenicopteriformes > Phoenicopteridae > Phoenicopterus > Phoenicopterus ruber. Next base: position 7,237,048 of record CM020216.1, on the reverse strand, counting down.
ATCAGGAAATCATGGGGAGTGTTTGAAAATTTCCCCTGGCACTATCAGCCCTGCAATTTAAGCAGCTATTATCGCTTTCTCCCAACCCCAGCACCCTATCCCCACAGTTTAAATACATGAACGAGGTATTTGTGCCACTTGTTTTGTAAGTCACTTGTTTAATGATAAATAGTTGTAAGGATGCTGTGTTTCATGTGTGTTGTATCCCTTCCTGGCTTAAGTACTCTCTTCTTTTCTCTTTTTTTAATTGCTTGCTTCTTGAGTTGTCCTTTGAGGTGCAGGTAGACAATACAGCTTAGTCAGTTTAACAATCTGTTGCTTTTTAAAGTGGTATTCACCCTCCAGCCGTGTGTTTTTGCCTCTTTCCCAGTTCCAGCTCTGGTGCCTGACTGCGGCGAGTCAATTCCACTTGCTAACACAGTTAAACTGATTGGCATTTTGTTTTGCTTGGTTATGTTTCTGCCAGATTAGAAAATTGGATCGACTGGTGAGATGAGTGCCAGAGCCAACACGGAAGATGGAGTAGGACTGTTCAGCTGGGGCAGACAAGGGGAGCAGTAGGAAAGGGGAGAGCAGGACTGCGTCTTTCAGCAAGCTATTAGATAGTAAGCTATTAGATTGGTTCAGTGGTGTGGTCTAACTGCACCTTAGTATTTACTCCTCATTCTCTTCCCACCAACAGCATGCTTCTTTCTTTCCTGATGTTTAACTGTCGTTTTCTGTCTTGTTTTGAGTGCGATTTCATGGTCACTGTCATCTGATCTCTGTCCCTGCTGCCACCAAAAGCGGTTTGCTCCCTAGCTGCATTTATTCCCATTCTTTCCTTGTGCCAGGTAGTGTTTGTATTGCCATGCCGTGAGACAGCCCGAGGAGCTGAGCTGCTTGGAAGCAAAGCTGACGAAAGCAGGAAAAAAATTAGCTTGTGGTCAATGCTTTGGCATATCACATGGCAGCTCACTATTAGCAAAGAAGAAAGGGCTCATTCCTGCTAATTCTGATTTGTGTGAGCTGATTTAACTCACTAACCCAGCACAAGAAAAAAGACTGGTTTTGTTCAGGGTTATTGACAGATGAAGAGTGCTAAAGGTGGCCCAAGTGAGAGGTGTGAGGAACAGGGATGAGACAGAGCAGGAGGTGAAACCTCCCCCTTTCAGAGGCAGCCAGATTAGCTGGGCTCATCTGTCTCATGTTCTGGTCTGTCCATTTGAGTGAAGTGCAACTCTGTCTTTAGTAAAGGACCAGTAGGTGCTCGCTGTATGTGATTTCTGTAACACTTGGGGTGTTAGATCAAAGACGGGCTATAATCTTTTGTTTTAGGTAAAATAGGCGTGATCCAGAAACTTTCTTATTTGGAGAGATATTTTATACTGTAAACTGAATCAATTAGTTTAAAAAGCAAAAATAATGTTAGTATTTCTGGAGTTACTACTTTATTTTTAAACAGCTTTATATAAAAAACCAATAAGTAGACCTGGTGGGAATGGCACATAGAAGCTTTCCTAAGTACTTTGAGCTGCGGAAAGAGCTGTCTGTTGCAGGACATTGATTCCTTGGGGAGGAACATACAAATCCAGTAATGTGGTAAAACCTTTCGAAATAAGAACGCCACAACCTGCTGTTTAAAACAAATATTTTACTAGTCCCAAGTGACCATCAACAGTATCTTGCTAGTGTCAAGTGTTGGGAGTAAGTAGAGAACTCAGATTTTCAGGACAGGTGGTAAGGCTGCAGAAACCGTTTTCAAATGTGTGCGATAACGCATGCCTATCTGTAAATAAGGGAACCTGGGACAAGTGGGAAGTATGGCTTGGGCCCGCGTTTTACCTTCTTTGGTTTGCGAGTCACTCACATTAGGGAAAAATATTCCCAAACTGTCAGTAGTTCATCTTGCCCTTCCCAGTACGTTTCAAAGATTATTATGTTAAGTTTTCCCAGCTGACTTTACCCTACCTGACTAATATGTTCCAGAATGGAAATGTATTGTCGGGAGTTGACCGAGAGATTTGAGGATGTTTGGGTAGTTTCTGGACCTCTGACCTTGCCTGAAACAAATGATGACGGAAAGAAGACTGTTACTTATCGGGTATGTATATATGTTGCTGGGTTAATAGTGCAGTGGTAATACTTTATTTATTTAAAATTGATATTGTAGCTTGATAAAACAAAGTTAAACATCCTAGTACATGCCAAATGTCCAATACGAGTTGGGACAAGTTCAGTAGAGATGTTGTACCTTGCCTACGTGTGAAAAAGTATAATTTTAAAATAACTAGATGATCTTTAAGGTCCTGTCCAACCCAAACCGTTCTAAGATTTGTTTTATTTACAAAGAAAGTTCTATTAAATGTCTGTTCACAGTCTGCAGTAAAACTGTTTTCTGATTTCTATAATATATGACAGTATCTAGGCAGAGCATTAGTGGGTTTTGCTGGTGTGTATGCATCTATTCAGTCATTTATTGATATTTTTTAGAAACAGTGCAATACAAAGGTAGTGTGGGCTTGTCAAAACTATGTAGGGTATTGGAATACCTATGCTCCAATAATTTCAAAAGCAGTTGTTTGCTGTTATGCCATATGCATCACTTAGGTGAGGCCTTGCAACAGAGATTCTGAGTATACCAAGTCAATTGAAATACTTCATTCAAGTTCAGTAGGTTTTAGGTGAATGCAGCGTAATCACTGGTCCAGGGTACTGGTACCCTGCCCCCTTCTTCTTTTGGTCCCCCATTTTTATTACCTGCTGAAAATACTCTGAAGATTTAGAATTGAGCATGCACAGTGTCTAGAAACAGTCACTGATAGACAGATAGGAAAGGCTATCAAGTTGAGAGGCAAATTTATTATTGCTTATCCTGACTTACTCTTTGTAAGCATGTGTTTAGACATCTGTGGGATCTGAGCGTAGTAAGGTATTCAAGGGAGAGAATATTACCTTCTGCCCCTACTGTAATGAGATATTATTGCTGTTTTCAGTTGCTAGATGAAAGCTAGCATAATGCAAATAACAAATGCTGTATTTTGTACCTCTTGAAAAAACATTTTTCCTTGAAAATAAGTACTTGGATCAACTGCAGCTTCAGCTTGTAAGTGATTCAGCTGTCCAACTAGTTCTCTGAGGAGCAATGAATGAGCTTGCTATAAACAAGCCCCTGTTTCAGAGGGATATGAGAGACACAAAGAGATACTCAGCTTTCATAACTGGCTTGTTCAGTGGTAAGATTTAGGCAATATTTCTCCATTATAAATAAACAGCTGATTTCCGTTTGATTGAACTGGGAACTCAGTCATGATAGAATGTAATTTCTCCTGTTTGCTTTTACCTTTTTACTTCTTTAAAAACTGCCCCTTATGTCCCCACCTGCACATGTCTATAACCTTGACTGCGATGAAATCACAGCTTTGGTTTTGGGTTTGTTATTTTTTTCTCCAGACAGTCACGTTATGCACGTGAAAATGCAGTAATAATAATTTATCTTTTTCATGTTCAGTGGCAGTTCCCAACTTCAGCTCTCACTCCGTATTTGTGAGGAAGGTGACAACTGTGCGTATTTTCAAGTGGATAAATAAGCCTTGGTTAGGGGATACGACCAATGCCACAGGATAAGTTAGTGGCAAAGCCAGCTTTAGACTGGCAATGGTTCCTTGCCACCCAAAGGGAGAGTGCTGACTTTGCCGTTGCCCATTATACTTTCCAGTCCTTCCCCTCCTCTTCCAGCACTGACAACTGTCACATCCTTCCACGAGATGTTTAATTACCCAATGCAATAGAAAACCATCCATACTGGACTCTTTATTTGCTTACTGGGCTTGTTTTCTACTGCCGTAGAAAGATAGAGCAGCACACAGAGGAGTCCAGCGCTTACTGGTGACAGCATGAGGTACGTCCAGAAGCACATAGCTGGGAGCAAGCGGGAGATGTTCCCTTTCCACAGTGTCAAGCTGAGCGTTTGCCTTACTGTCATACAGAATGGTGCCGTAAGAGTTCTCCAGGCTTGCGCATAGCTTGCTGGAATTAGTCTCCTTGTAGCTGTCAGGATATTGCATTTATTTTTTATCCCTAAAAATACAGATTCATCTTACATAGCAAAGAATTAAAAATCCCAAGCTGACTTGAACATTTTATAACTGGAAATGATTTTCCAGGAAGCAGTTCAATCATCTTTCAACTGCATCTATCAACTGCTTCAAGGTCTCGATCATCATTTTCTAGTTTTTCCTCTAGAGAAAGTATTTACTTAGAAGAGAAAGATCACATGTTCTGAAAAATGATTGTGGCTCTCCATTTTGGTTTTGAAATGTAAATTTTAGTATTCCACAGGTAAAAATAAGAGCGAGCACTGCATCTTACTGCCTTTATTCAAAGTAACTTGATACCAGGATACGGTGATGGAATAATAGTGGCACAAAATGTCCATGCCTCTTTGGTTATCATATCGTTCTGTTCTTGTCTGTTGCCAAGATGTCTTCATCATCTTTGGGTTTGATGGCAACTCTGGTCTTTTATGAATGTTTTATCAATTTTGGTCTCAATATAAACTATGAAGTGAAGTTCAGCGTGAGACTGAAATTTGTGGAATGGTGGTATTCATGTTTTCATTTCACCATTTGGCCACATCCATAAATCCTTAACTCAGCTTCCTAGGGTGCATTCATTGTGTAAATTGATTTGTATTTAAGTATAGATAATGCTGTCTACAGGTGGGAAAAGTAAAATGTTAATTTGGGGGTTTTTTTTGTTTAATTTTAAATATTAAATTACTTGATTTGGGTCCTCTTTAGGTACATACCTAAGTGTAAATAAATACAGGCTGAGAATTGTTTTGTTGTTTTGAAATCTCTCTATGGCCTAAGTTCTTGTGCTTGCCATTGAAGTTGACCTTTGGGGAGAGAGACTTCAGAGTGGAGTGGTGTGTTTGCTTTTTATTTTTATTTTTTTTTCTTACATCAACACATACACTTAGAAGAGGGAACACAACCTGTCAAAGCACTGGAGAGAAGTTCTTTTCAAACAGATACCTTGGATATAATTGCAGTCATTGCCGTCGATTTTGGTAGTCTGGGATTCTGTCTCTAAACCAAGAACACTAAGAGTTGGCAGTGGAGCGAGAAGGGGAGGTACCTCTTAGCTGTCTTTCAGAGTGAACTCTGCTAGGTTCAAACAGGTGACTTAAAAATGAAAGGCTTTTAGTCCTCATTGTTTGGGCTTACGAAGCTGATGTGAGAAGGTGTCCTTTCCCTTTGTATGTGCTGTTTAAGGAGAAGTGCTGTAGTGTACACAATAGTGCTGAAACTCACAACCTATAATCCGGCAATGTGACTGTTAAGGCTGAGCTCCTTTCTAATGTTTTTCTTCTCCTCTGAGACTAGAACTGTGGAAAAAAGAAAACACAGAAGCACTACAGTGAATGTGTCTGCATTGATTTGTTTCAGATCCTCTCTTCAATCTTAGTTTCCTTGTTTTTGGCTAAAGGAGTGGTGAAATATGTATCCATGGCTTTACAGGCTGGTGTTTTTCTCATCAGACATCCAAAAAGGTTATTTTTAGATCACTATAGAGGAAAAACAGAGCATCGGTCATGGCATTGTTCCCAGTTCCTGCTTGGACTCTGGTACCATTTGCTGTTTAATTCCAGAAAGGGAATTAACCTTGAACTCCTTAGATGCCAGTGTTGTTCTATCTATTGGCTGAACTTGCTGTATCCTCAGATACGTTCTGTCATTTCATCTGTCTCCAGCCTCCGCTCTTTTATTGCAAAGAGTAGATTGATGACCGTGCTTGGTAGCTGAAAAACATATTTTGAGAATATATGTAAAATAGAATGCCAACAGGAAAAATGTGTTCTGTGTCATTGGAGAGGCAGATGCAGGTTTTCCATCTTTGTCCAGATCAAATCAAAATGACATTGTCTTGTTTCATACATTACTGTTCTCCAGTGACTGTCACTTCAGTGATTTTCCTCTGTCAGCAGATACAGAGTTTGAAATACAAATTTTGCGGTAATTCTACTGCGTCATGTTCAGTGCTCCACCCTTCTTATTCCCAATGCCATCATAGTAAATACTAATTTAAGAAGATTTGGCTATGGTTGGCAAATGAAAGTACAGTTTAGATAACATTTTGTTTGTTGTTTGAAGAAGACATTTTTCTGTACTTTTTAGTGATATACTGGGTTCATCCTGGAATCATGTCTGCTGTTTAATTTTCAAAATTGAATGACTAGGCTGGGCCAGAGGTGCACAATAACTGTACCAGAAGAAATACTTACTTGTCATCTATTTCTGTGGCAAATAAGTCCCTGGGAAACAAATTGCACCTCTCAAATATAAGATGGTGCTTTATGGTTTTCCCTGCTCAACTTTCAGAAGTAGTAGAGATTCTCTCCTAGCCAAGATACTATAGGGGAGGGAATCCTTATTAAAGGAGGAAATAAACCTGGGGACTGTTACTCGTTGGCTGCTCCAAACGAGCTCAAGGCTGCACAGGCAACTAATGGATTTAGGTCCTTTATACATGTCCCATAAAACTCATGTTCAAAGGGCTAGATCTTAGATCAGCTGGTGTAAACGACTAGAGCTCTGTCAGCCCTAAATTTAGACATGATGTACGAATGAAAATAATAGACACTGGGTTAAGATTGGAGGAGAAGAGACACCAAAGGTGCAGGATAGATTTATGGGGTTGCTTTTATTTAGCACTGTACCCATCCTGAAGGTTCTTTTATTATAGGAAGAGTGGTGATAGGGACTGTAGTGCATTCACTGTTAAGTAACCTAAATGGATTCTGTGGAAGTAGTAGTTGTCATCATGTAAATGCAGTATCGTAATGCATATCCACACCCTCTTTATTAAAAAAAAAAAAAAAGAAGCTGGAGTGTTTATCTTTTAATGCCATAACAATATATTTAGGCACAGATTTTTCTTTTACCATCTCTTCTGTTGTTTTTTCTCTTTCTTTCTTTTTTAGGATTGCCGAATAATTTGGCAATAGCAATCAGACCATGCATAACAGATTAAATTTTCCTGAAGTACATACATTTGCATTTTGGAGTACTTGGCTGTGCAGTGTTGTTGCAGATTGTTACTATGATTTTTATCTGTAGTAGTTTCTGTTTTCTGTATTGCTAGGTCTGCCTTCACGCCCCTCTTCACACAATGCTATCTGACAGAGTTCTGCCAAATATTGGGGAAAACCCACTATCAACAGAATCAGTGCTGGCTAACACAAATCCGGAAGGAACTGGAGTGAAGGCAGTTAATCCTGTCACAATGATCAAGTAGATAAAAATCATACTGGTAGCAAAGGGAATTTTTTACACTGCTGGAAAGTCTGTTTCTATACAGAATTTAGTATCACATGATAATAAAGCTCTGAATTGTCAAACCTGGGGTCATATCAGCAGGAATGATATTATCTACAGTAAAACATCTGATGGGCCTGGTCAGTATCATGCCTCAAGTTACAGCTAAAACAAAACAAATCCCTATTCAGAGAAAGCTACAGGCTTCCTTTGGGCGACAGGAATGATATCCTTGCATTCTGTCCATCAAGAAATGTGACAGAAGTCTTAGTTTTGTTATGTCCAGACATAGATGGAAGTACTGTTACACAGAGAATTGTGTGTATGCTTGTTTTCAGTCAGTTCTGGTTTGCGGTATGGCTTTGTTCTAAACTCTGGTTATTATACAGAGGAAGAGAGGGAAGAAACAGTTACTGGAGTGGAGAGGGAATTTCTGGAGCTGTCATTTTAATGTATTTGATGATGGTACCCTCCGATGCAAGGACTTTCCAGTGTGTGCTGGTAGTTAAGGCGTGATTGAGTGTGATTTCTGTTTACCAGATCGAAGAGAATCTCAGATAATTGCCAATCCAGAGCTGGCTCTCACTGATGAAAGGCTAGTCCGTTCTGCTGATTCTCTTCACGGTTGATTTCCACTTTCTAGTCACTAGGTGGCAAAATACTACTTTTAGATTCATGAGTGCTTTCTTTTAAAAATTATTCCTACCCTTTCAGAAGAAGACAGGTTTCTTACCACTCTGGGAGGCTGTAACAAGTCCAGTATAAAATGAAAATATGATAACATTTGTGTATGTTTTAAAATTTCTAGTAAGAGTAACGCTTCTGTTTTCTTCTAATATAATCTCTCAGGCGTTCTGCCATTACACCTTATGTATTCCTTTTCTCCTGTTTATGTAAGAATGGAGTTGTCTTTGTCATAAACTCCAAACTGTCATTTTTAGGGACTGCTTTGCCCTGTATTTATCTGACTACCACTGTGAAGGTGACATTAGTTAATGCCATATGCTTAAACTTACCCTAGATGCCATTAGAAAAGGTCTTCATTATTTACTGTGATACTTAAGCACTCCACAAATATTGCCAAATTTGTCCTTCCTCCAATTTTAAAAACTACGACCAAGAACATTTTAATGATTTGGCCAAAATTGTGAGGAAAGCCAAGCTTAAGACAAATCCCCGTCCAGTGACTTAGCTATGAGACCGAATTTATCAAACCTCACTGAGTTCTCTCTAGTTTAAGAAATCCCGTTGCTTCTGTCCTTATCTTTATCTGTCCCTGTGAGCTCTTTAAGTTTGTATAACTGCTTACCAACACGTTTGTTGTTTTAGCAATATGTAAACATCTCTAAATGTCAGGAATTGCACACATTTTAATGGCCTGTCCTCATGACAGCTGTCCATGTTTAATTGGGCATCAAGGAGTATAACAAATTTATACGTACTTGTGGAATGTCAACAATAATAAAAACCAATAAACACTAGGCTGAAAATGACATTATTATAATGTTGCGTTATTAGACGACACCGGTTCAGTCATAGGGCTTCAGCCAGCACCAGATCACCAAAGAAAAGAGCAAAGCAAAAATGAAAGGAATGAGCAGGTCCAAAAAGTTAGGGCAACGAACGTTTTTACGTTGAACTGATACAAACAGCAAAGAGAAATAGTATCTGAAATGTCACATTGATTTCCCAAGTAATGATGGGAAAGGAATATTTTTAATGCTATAAAAAGAAGGCTTTTAGCTTGAGTGCTTTTTTTTTTTCTGTTATGAGGCTGTTGAAAATTTGAAAGATTAAGCAAAATTTTATAGGAATAGCAAAACGAAAATTTTCAAAGGATGACACAAAAATTTACCTTGTGGCCTGTTATCAACATGGTGTGAAAGCATGTGGGACAGCAGTGATTTTCAACAGGCTATTGCTGTATTTTCTTGCTTGTATTAGCGCATGAGATTTTTTTTGAATCACAGATACTATTAAAAACTGTTGCTCTTTTCCAGCTGGGACAGAGAGCTGTTTCAGGCATTGATTGCTGAAAGATCATCTGCTGCCTGTCGACAGACTAGCACAAATCAAAGTCAACATCTGTGCGTGGATCATCTTAACCCATTTTCTATCCTGTTACAATAGGAGCATATGCTATCTGCCTCTGTTAGGCATGCATTGAGATAAATGGAGTGGTGCAGACCGGAGTAGTGATTCAAACCGCTGTAGTTAGGGAGGAAAATCCTCTAGGTGGCAATAGGAAATGAATTGTTGAGTTTGTTTTTCCTACGTATTGCTTCTTTGCAAACTTCACTTCTGCAGAATCATGCTTTACCTCTTTCCCTGGCTGTTGAGCTGTGTGGGGGGGGACAACTCTACGGAAACATTAATCTGCAGCTTCTGTATCTACTCCCATAAAAAAGCAAATTGTGGTACATTACGGAGCATCATGGTGGAAATATTATGGTGTGCTCCAGAACTGCATTTCCTTTTTCTAACAGAAATCATTGGGTCACGCTGGCTGCAGAAATTATTGGTGATGCATCCTGTGTATGGTCCACATAAGCGTTAAACTGCAGAAAAAAACATATATATTCTTTGTCATGCATATTTACTCTGTCAGAGAAATCAGGCGCCCTCCTTTGATGGGATTCTTCTCCAGCAGAATGAGCTGGGAATAGAACTTTTATGCCCCGTTTTGTGTAAGGAAAGGACGCTTGTGGACGCTGGCCATTTGGCAGGCTGAAGTTTGTTTTAATCACTTTCACGGTATTAGAACTTGGTGAAGTAATTACAGAAGTAGTTTACTGCTGTTCAGGGGACTAGTATAAAGCCTGTGCACTACCTAAATTTTATTTAGATCCTCAGAAGAGAGTTACGTGAAACGGAAGTGGTACATAAATTACATGTATGGCCATTGCCTGTATAGAGTTGGGTTGTACTTAGAACGGCATTTCTCAAAAGGCCAACCCTTCCTTCATGTTGAACTAGTCCTCTCTTTCCTTCTTTCCTTGCCTCCTTCATAGGGGCATATACTATGCATAAATGTGCATTATTTTGCATAGAATATATATATTTGCATAATATTACATAAGCACAGGATCTGTTTTCCCTTAACACCCACTTCAGGCATTCAGCATTTCCATTTCATACCTAACTATTCTACGTGCAGCTCTATTCATTCCCCAGCCTTTCTATCCACCCACTCAGTCCTCAGACTCAATCCCCTGTTCCCTCTGCTAGCTCACTCAACACGCATTCACCTGTTTGTTTTACATATGTCATATACCCCCTAATTGGAGATACTTGTGGCAGCTCCATCTGCGCGTTCACCCTTCCTCTAGTCTTTTTATACAACACACAGAGGATGCTGGTACGTGTATGTGTGTGGGAGGTGTTGAGAAGGGGAGGAAGCCAAGCTAAGGAGGACCTAGTACGTATACGTGTATTTACAGTGGAAAAAAGTACGTGAAGAGGCCTGGAAAAGGCAGCACAGGCCATACTGTGCAGGAATGCTGCAGGCCAGGACATCGTTGGCCCAGGGAGAATCTGGGAATGCTGCAGGTCGGGAGATTGTTGACTCAGGGAGAATCTGGGGAACAGGGATTAGTCTCACTCCTGCCTTCCCTCAGGAGGCTCCAGCAGCCTCAGGGTGCAGTGGAGCTGTGTACGGCCTCTTCCTTCTCTCCCGCCTGGCCAAGGAGCGTGGGATTGCAGTGCCGGCTCTGTAAGCTCCCGGCTCCAGGGGGAGAAAAGGAACTCCAGCCTTCTGCCTTCAACGCTGTCAGTCACTGCCTGCACTTGGGTGAATGTGAAAACATGAACCCCCTTTGCTCCCCCTCAGGGCTTTTCATGCTTCTTGGCTCCCTCCCTCGCACCACCAATACTTGCATGTGCTCCCCAGTTCGAGTGCCACCTGTCTCACATAGGTTAAACTCCCAGCACCGTTCATTTTGTAATTCAGTTTTAACCCACCAGATATAACAGTGTGTTGATGCGTAGTTTTTAGTATATTTTAAAATTACCTCTGCATCAGTGAGTTTTGATTATTTATGCGGTTGATCCTGAGGAGCTGTAACTCTGGTTTCACCCACACTGAATGCTAAATGCAAAGTGCTTTGACACTCGGGAGCTCTAATTTCCCTATCAAGACATCTGTCGTCGTCGAAAGGGAAAGTAGATTTGGCATAAGGCATTTATTTGTCGCTTACCAGTTTCAATGACTGTTAGATGTCTACGCAGAGCTTTATTTAGGAGAAGGTTGGTGGCATAAGCAAGATCATTTTTGTAAAAAAAACACAAACGAAAAAACCCCAACAAAACAAAAAAGTTTAAACTACAGCAAAGCCATTATATAGCTTAGTTTAGGGACGAGGTGGAAAATATTCTGTAACAGACTAAAGAAATCTAGAAGCACATGTTTGCCAGAGATAGCAGTAGTGTTACTACTACATTATTATACAAAACATGGAAAAACCTTTCTTTATCAGAGGTTTCCCTTTTTCCTAAAGGTACTTTCTCTGGTTTTGGTAAGACTTAAAGACCGGTCACTTAAAAACTGGCAACAGAGGTAGAAGACGCACTTCAAGCACTGAAAGAATTCATAACTGAAATTAGTTAACTATTGGAATAGAGCGATGTGAACCTTGGTTCAGTAGCCACAGGCAAAGTTTAGTTTTTAAAACGTGTTTTCTTTTGCAGAAGTGCTGAATACTCTCAGAATAAAGCATACATAGGAAGTGTTTCTTTTGTGATTGAGTTCTGCTGAATATATGAATGGACAGAGCGTGTCTGAACTGATATACTGGATTAGTTTGCAAAATACTTGCGATTAATGTGATCGGTTGTGGCAGTGAAATAAATACCTGCTGTCTCAGAAATTGTATTTTAACCATACCTAACAAAAGCTCTCAAAAAATCAAAACAAGCAGTCTTTGCTTTTGCAGGTATTGCAAATACTGGAAATAGTACAAAATTACTGGATTTTATTTATAAAACAAGATGCCTTTGTAGTTTTTGTAGGGCGTCTGCATCTTTTTCTTTTGTTGCCATTAGAATAAAAGTTCAAATTGTAGAAGGGTAGTTGTACAGAAGGGATATGCCAAACTCGGATTTTCCATGTGTGAGCCTGTTACACTTCAGTGGCAGGGCAGATTCAGTTCAGCAATACTAAGGAAAAAAAAAAAAAGCCTAATACAGTGCTTTCTGAATACTGGCGAGATTACATTTATCATCAATAGGTATATGTCCTTGGACTTATTCCTGACACAGGGTGGGGTCTCTACTGTGTGCATATGTCTGAGCTTTTAACAGATTTCACGTGAATTCAGAGTCTTGATCCTCCCCTCCTGGTGCTTCAGTTAAATTCCTGGATCCTGGTCTGAGTGACACAGCAGGAAACCTAACATGTACAAGCTCTTAAGTTGAATCATAGTGAATTTATGGAAGAAATAGGTGCATTTTCTTTGGATAGACTTCTCTTCCAAGATACTGAGTCACTGAATGTATTTCTTTATATCCAGGTCTCCTCAAAAAAATGCTTACTTAGGTAACGTAGCTTTTAAATACAGCCTATGTATGGGTAATAGAGATACAAAAAGTAACTGACAGAAGGTAAGTTAGAGTTGATTTGAAATGCATATTAAAACCTACATGATTTGGAACCGTCAGGTCAGGAACTTAGTGTAGAGCCACTGTTACTGAAAACAGCTTTCCAAGCATTAACAGTGTGATGCAGTATGAGAAAGGAGCTCTGCCCTCCCTTCAAGTAGGCTACACTTACAGATCTGCCCCAGGAGTAGGGAGCTGGGGTCTTGGCTGGCTCCCTGTTTCGAAACCTGTTTTTCAGATTTGGTTCCAGTTCGGTTTCAGCTGTAACTGAACTTGCATCTGCTTGGGAGGTTTAAGTTGAGTTCGTTCTTCTACCAGAGCTCCTTGTCGCAGATCTTTACAAATATTTAGGCAATTACTGATTAATCTTCTGACCTTTTGTCTGCATCATTGTTCTTAAGAGTATAATATAAAGTCAGTGGTGTTACAGGAGAAAGGCAGAGAACCTTCTGGGGAAGCCTCCTACCAACAGTGGCCGAATAACCCTGCAGTGAAGTGTTCTTTGCCCTGCTTTTCCTGTTTGAGAGAGGAATTCAGGCATCAAATAACTCGCTCCTTCCTGACCAACTGTATCAGGACCTGCAACGAAATGGTGCTTTCCACCTCAGCTTCTAGTCTGATAACATTGCACGTGATTTTGATGTGTACTTACATGCTGTGACTCCTTTTTAGAGGTAGTAGGATTAGTCTCACATCTTTCCCCTCCGCCCCCTCAACTGTTAAGATCTGTATCTGTAACACAACTTTCCTTTTGACAGGTAATCGGAAAGGATGATGTAGCTGTGCCATCCCACCTGTACAAGGTGATCCTTGCCAGACGGAGCAGAACGTCTACAGAGCCCTTGGTACTGGGGGCTTTTGTGGTGCCAAACAATCCCATAGGCTTCAGTCACCAGCTGACTGAGTTCCAAGTAAATATTGAAGATCTGGAAAAAATGTCAGGTTTAGTTTTTTTTCCCCAGGTGGACAAAACCAGAGATGTTAAAAATATCTGTGAGGTGGATACCTGTAAACTGATGGGCTTCAAGGAATTTACGTTGTACATCACTGCTCGAAAAGTGCAGAGTGCCCGTACGTTGCACCGGCTGGAGAAAGCCATGTCGGAGTTAAGGGAGGCAGGGATTGAGCCTGATGAATATCTGCTAAAGCTTCACAAGAAGAAGGAAGAAGAACTACTGCAGGAAAAACAAGAAGCAGCTAGAGAGGGGAAAGCTGGCTGAGTACTTGTTCCCGAAGATGTTTGGGGTTCTGTACTCTGAAAGGGGAGCTGAAGACAAACACAAAGACAAGGGCTCTATGAATTATCCTTTTTTGAATTGTGAAAACAATAAAGAAACATTTGGAAGCTGATGGGTTTGGAATAACGTTCGTTCTCGTGTAACATGATGCACACACATGGTTTGCTGCAGTACTTAGATGTGGGAAATGAAAATGACCCCTTTCTGGCATGAATAGATTACTGGACCTCCACAAAAGGCTTTGTGCTATTTTCCAAACGAGACGTCAGACTTGGGGTTTGTATGGAATCCCTTCTAGGAATATTATAAAAATAGACAGTAGACACCTTGGGAGTATAACTGGAACATGTTTAAATGTAATTCTGCCTGCAAGTGTCTTTCAGTATGATGCTGTAGAAGCAATGGTGCTTTCTGGGATTTTTTTAAAATTAAATTAATTTAGAAATATTTCATTTAACGCTCTTTTATTAGAGACCTGTAAGACATAATCTGAATCTCTTACAGTCTTTACTTAGCCGTGTTAACCAAACCAGCTTGTCTCTTGCTTCTCCTGACCTTGTGTGCTTCGAATACTTTAGCGTGTCGGTAGCTGTCAGCTGTTGTCATTTGCAGCGGACTTCTTCCATTCATGTATAATTCTGCAGGTTTTTAAAAAAAAAGGTAGAAGCAGAGTTTGGACAAGTTGCTACCAGTGTAGATTGAATCTTCATAAATTAACGTAAGCTTCATATTTCACTTTCACCACTAAGTTTGGATAAACATGTTTTCTTGCATATTGTTTGGTTCGAGAGGTGAGCACTGCTTGCTTTTTGTTTACGGTAGTCACTCGCTGCCTTTTTTCCCAGCATCAGTCTTTGGTCCATAAACTTCGCAACAAAACTTCGATGTGAAAGCAGAAGATAGACTAAAAATGCATTTCCAGTTCTGGTTTAGCAGCAACTGAAGTTGCTCAGATTTGCATCTGCTTGGGAGATTTAATGAAATTATTTTTTTTCATTAGTTCTGTACTTTATTTGTGTATACGTCTTGAATTTCAGACATAAATCAGTGTGACTTGTATCCTCTGAGATTTTTCATCTGGAAAGAAAGAGTGAAAACTGGAAATAATTAGATTGGTTTGTAATGGTAAGAATCTGTATAAATTTGGAGTTGTGCCATGAAAACACCTTCAGTAGTTTTAATGTGAGAGTTAATAGTTTCTGAGAAGGGTCATGTAGTGCCAGGCTGAATTGGGCTGTTTTCATAAAGGATGAATCAGGAGCATTATTTGGATGTGAATCATCAACTGGATGTTCTAAAAACTGTATAGTTTCCTTCAACTCAGTTCGGTTGCGGTATCCAAAAGTAGATCTCTTTATAAAGCAGTTACGGTTCCCATGACACCTTTGTGTTTGCCAAGAACACATTTACAAAATCCAGACATTTAAAACCAGAGAAATGTGACTAGCTAAGGACATCGTAAAAGCTTACTGCCCACATAAATTAGAGAGAAATTGGGTGAAATCCTGACAAAACGTTTGCTCATTTCAATTTCAGCCCAGAATTTTGGTTGTTAATCCTATCAAATGTAACAAAAACAGTAAATGGCAAAACAAGCCACCTCTCCCTTTGCAGAACGTGGG
Organism: Phoenicopterus ruber ruber; assembly: GCA_009819775.1. Taxonomy (NCBI): domain Eukaryota; kingdom Metazoa; phylum Chordata; class Aves; order Phoenicopteriformes; family Phoenicopteridae; genus Phoenicopterus; species Phoenicopterus ruber. Next base: position 7,221,292 of record CM020216.1, on the reverse strand, counting down.
AGATGTCAGCGTGTGTTGCCTGGAATAACAAAGTGCCAGATACTTCATGTGCCTCGTGGTGGTCTCGCCTGTGCTTCACTGGAGCCTGGGCACCCGTTTGGCACTGCGGTGGTGTCCCGCTTTGGAAAAGGCGCCTGGTTGTTGCGCTTGGCATTGTCTTTCTCTTTTCCCTATTATTTGAATCATTTATGTTTTTGAATTCAGCCTTCTACCTTCCTTTTCCTCTTGATCCTCCCAGCTGAGAGGTTACAGATCCCTCCTGCAGTGCTCACACCTTCTCCGGACAGCTGAAACAGATCTCAGTGCTACAGATACGTGTCCATCAGTAGCAAAAAACCCTGTGTTGGGACAGCACCAGCTGTACGCGAGGAACTCCCAGTATCTTCCCCGTCTGCTGACGGCTTCCCGCTCCGACCGCAGCAGAAGTGCGGAGTGTGACTGTCCAGTGGAGGCCTGCTATGGAGACCGGCTGCTCCCTAACTCAGTGCTTCCTTGGGCCTTATGTGCCCCCTTGAATTCCTGCAAGCCCCAATTACCATAATTTTCATGCCTCATGGCTTACTGCGGAGACGAGACTCCCTATGTGATTTTCAGCTCTGTTTGAGCACGGTTGGTGTTCCTCGGCTCCCCTTGGAGGGTGGCAGCAGGTGGTGAGTGGTGAAACCACTTCCAGCGCTGGTCTCTGCCAAAGAGTACGTTCACCTGCTCGTCTTCTGCTGGTTTCCTCCTCTGAAGCAACTGTGGAGTCAAGCATGTAGCAAAAAAATGTGTTTTCTTTATGACAGAACATATAAGACAAGTAATAGCAAGGGGGTGAGGCTTTGCGCTCTTGTTTGAGCCACCTCTGTAAGTAATTGCTTCAGGATCCTTCGGGAAACCTGTGCTCATGTCCGTGTCCGTCTGTCATTCCTGTTGCACACTTAATCACTTCCCTGCACGCATCTGTAGAGACAACACGGACCTCTGTGGTACAGCTAAGCAGCAGGAGTCCTGGAAATGGAGAAGTCTCTCCTTTATTCCTCCGCTGTTTTGATATGTTTGTTTTTAAAGCTAAATAACCCAGTCTCGAGGGAAGTTGATAACTAGGCTGTCTGCAGCCTCATACAGTGATTTTCTGATGTTCCCTTGACTGTCTACTCTTGATTGTTACTGCCAGGCTTGCATCAGGGTGAGAGCGATGATGGACAGGAGGCAGAGGGGCAGGGAGGGCCGGGGAGAGCTGCCGCTGTGCTCGAGGGCTTCGGCCGCAGCCCACCGCCTCCGCTCGGTGCACTTTGGGTCTTTGGCCTTTTGAGGGCAGACTGTTGCCGCAGTGTCAGCCTCGGTGGCCAAAAATGATGGGGAATATGACTCGAGTGTCTCTGGCCCGTAGTAACTGTCTTTCTGCTTGTGATACACAGGTACCCATTTAAAACGAATTGTTTCGAGTGTTGTATTGACAGCAGTGCAGTATGAAGCTAATGATTTTTCCTAGATAAGGGTTTTGACAATAATGTTTGTAAGTGCCTTTAGATTGACCACCCAAGGTGTGTGACTGCTCCAAAGACAATTTTGACTCCAACTTCTTCATGAGTCTCCTTCTAGGTGAGGATTTAACCCTGCACTGTTGTCTTGCAATGCTTTTTTGCATCTGTAAACACAATTGGGGGGGGTGGAATTTAAAGTTCTGCGTTTTGTTTTGTGTGGTTGGTTCACTTCGGAGCACCATTTTGCAATTTTCAGTTTGTCCTGTAGCAGTAAAGATGGGTCTCATTAGGTAGTTGTGCTAAGTGCTGCACTAACCTGTGGAGAAACAGTCCCTGTCCTGAAGAAGTAACACATGCTAGATACAGCAGGCAAGGACTGGGAGGGGAGAAGCTGCACGCCCAGAAATTGGAGGATTTCTTTCATCAAAGGGCTTCAAAGGTGCTGCAACACCCAACTTTGAGTGTCCTTTCCATCACTGGAATCGTCTCCCTGACAGAGACACTCGGGTATCCTGTAAAATAAATGGAGGCAAGTAGGCAACAAAGCCCAGAGTTTGCAGGAGCTGGGCGATCGGGCCAGCAGGGATTGCTGGAGGAGTCGGGCACTGGGTTTCTCAGGGGGTTTTCAGTCATGAGCCTTTTCTTGGAATTGGCTAGAGAAGCTAAACCTCTGTCATGGAAAACCATTAAATAGAGATCCTTCTGCCAGTCCACCACCTGGTTTAGCGAGACGTCCAAGCAGCCGTGCTGCCACAGCCTGCTTTGGTTTGGTTCATGGACTTGAAGCCGCTGATCTTTCTAGTGGCAGCTTCCAGTTTGTACAAACCCTGCCACACTGTCCAGCTCGGGCCACGCCGTCCCTGGGACTGCTCGCCGGAGAAGCAGCTGTGTGAGTCCCGAGGGACGTGAAGAAGGTCTCCTGCCTGCCAGGTGGCCTCGTCATCTGTGCCGGTGGGTGGAATGGGCTGTTGAAAGATGGCAGCCTTGCTTCGGCTGGTTTTGGTGGGAGGTCTCCACGGTGAGGGAGCTCCGGAGAGGCATCCCAGGTAGGGCCAGGCAGGTGGGTAAACCAGAGCTGCTTAAAGACGGGATGGCAGAGGAACAGGGAGGGGGTTTTTGGTGGCAACCTGCAGAGAAGCGGGCACCTCTGGTACTGTAATGCCTGGGGCTCTTTATGTCTGTAACCTGTGCCGGCCTGCGTGAAGGACACCCCAAACCCTCCTGTGCCCGTCCCGGTCCCGTGTGTTTGTTGCCCGGCAGTGAAGCTGTGGAGGAATTATATATAAATCCCAAAGTGCTCTTGCTAGTAACCTGGCTCAGTGGGGAAGTGAGGAGCAATTTTGCTGTTATTTTTGAATTGTCTTCTCCTGCAGTCACACGGGAAAAGCTTTTCTCACCAGGCAGCAAAGGAAATGTAGGAAATGTTCCATTTTCTTTTTTTTTTTTGCCTTGATTCAGGTCCATCTAATCAGCTCCACCTACACAGTGGTGGTGTAGCCAGTTCTCACATGCTTCCTAATAGCCATCTGCCTGTGCAATTAATGGCTCGTCTGCTTTTGCCGTAGCTTGGAGGAAAAGACCGAACCAGAGCTTTGAGTATTTGCTTAAAATACCTGAAGTGTCTGTGTGGACGCTCCGGGACGGACACTTGGCGCTGGCTGCAAACAACCCCCACTTTCCCGTGTTGTAAAATATTACAGAGCAACTGGCCTTTTCCACCGTGCCCTTCAAACAGGGCAGGTTTCCCACCTGCCATGTGAAAAATTAACAGCTGTGGCAACATAATATTCCCAAAATACTCTTCCAAGAGCTGAACGCGAGGCTTTTGATGTCGGTTTGAGAGGTACCATGGCTGGCATCCCGGCTTCCCCGCCGGCACGCTCGGTCAGTGGGGAGAGATGCAGAAAACAGAGCGTGCAGGTATTTAGCAGATCGCAGAAGTAAATTTGGGTTGTGTCAAGAATAAATATTTCCCAAGACTACAAATAAAGACCCGTGCAAGCTTTCCCCAGCGGCTCTCAGCAACCCATGGGGCAGGGCTCGGCATCGAGCAGGATGGAGCCGGGGAGCATATGGGAGCACCCACGAACCTGCTGGTGCTCAACAGCCCTGAGTCCTGTCCCGTCTTTGTGTGGATGCGTCCATCTGGAGGAAGACCAGCCCGTCGCCCTGCCAGCCTCCTTTTGCTCCCGTGCGTTATGAAAAATACGTGTTTCTCCCCCCACGGCTGTTTTGTGGCCCGGGTGATGCCTCCGAAAGTGGGGTGGCCGTGCCTGAGCACCTGGGGAGCCACAGCGGGACACAAAGCTGAAGGGGACAGCCTGGCTGTCAACGTGGGCTTGAGCTTGGATTTGTTTACCAGAGCGTTGCAAGGTGCAAGGTAAGCAAAACTAAAGGGCGAGAAAGCTGGCCTAAGCGGTGGCAGTGCCAAACCGCGTCCCTCAGCCATCAGCGAGTCCCTTGGGTTGAACCTGAGCTGCTTCAGTGGCAGCAGAAGGACCTTCTGGAGAACGTCAGCCCTGTGATACCGCTCTGTGAGGTGGGTGGGTAGGGATATTACCCTATGCCTGTGTATGTATGTACATATGCTGGTCCCAAAAGGAGCCGGGCAAGAAACAAGGCTTGCTGCAAGCACTGCGCCTGTGATACACGCAGTCTTTCCTTTCGTCACGAGTGGCTTCATTTTTCAGTCTCCTCCCGCTCTGGGTGCTGAGGCTTCAGCCTTTGCCCGTCTTTATCTTTGCCTACACCTCCACAAGCTGAATCTCATCATCTGCAAGGAGGGAACGGGAGAACACATAACCACTATCCTCCTTATTTACTTGGGACATAGCTGAGCTCACCTCAAGCTGTGATGTGCAGCAGCTGGAGCTCCAGAAAAAGGTGCTGGGATTCCCTAACTTGATTTAGCTGAAGACAACTGTATTGCTGTTCCTGTTGCTATACTGTTACTAACTGTACGGTTACATTATTAGTACGGCAGACTGACTGTCCTTTTCAGTCGAGGGAACTCTAACCAGAGAGTCCAGTTGTGCTCACTGAGAGCTCAGGACCTCACGGCAGGAGTCGTGCTGGCGACGGGGCTGCCTTTCCCCACTGCCACCCCCTGCCTGGGGGACGTCGGAGCCCTGCAAAGACCCATCAGGGTTAAACAGCAAATGAGCGATTGCTTAGCGTGTCTTAGCCTGGGTGACGGCGTCTCAGTCTTTCCTTTTTATTGTTGTCACAGACATCCTGCAATGTCGAGCAAGTGTAACAGGGAAAAGCTGTGCTGGGAGAAGCTGTGAAGGAGCAGCGAAAGGTTGCGGCGAAATTTCCCCATCCTCCCTTGTCCCAGCTCCAGTCTTCAGGTGTTTTCATGTGCGGGGAGATTCCCATGGGTGGGAACGCAAGATGTATGTTCACGTGGAGTTAGGATCGGTGTGTGGCTGTGTGAGAGGAGTTTTGGCTCCAGGATTAATTTCATTACATGAGATTTGTGCTGTAGCGAGTAGGAGATTTCAGGAAAGAAATCGATGTTCCTGCCATCAGGATAAGTCCCTCGGCAGCAGGGCAGCACCCGTGCCATCTCTGGGCTTGCCTGTCCCGAGCCCTTGGCAGGAGTGAGGTGTCCTTCAGGCCATGTGCTTCTTGCAAAAGCCCGGTGTGTAAAAAGCAGAGACACACATTGGAGATGGAGGCCAATACTCAAGCACCCCTGCACCCAGTTTTCACCGGGGATCTGAACTCCAGGTTCCCACTCCCAGGGGACACGCGCTCGCCATGGGGGTGTCGGAAGAAGTGGGACGTGAACTCTCCTTCTAAAGCGTTTCTGCTGTCCCTAAATTGCTCAGAAGCTTTGGCTGTCAGGCCAAGGAGGGAGGATGCAGCCCTCACTGCAGAGCTTACCGGTGGTGCGAGGCACGAGTCTCTGCCCCGCGGAGGCTTTAAGTGCCGCGAAGAAGTGGGTGAGACTCTGCAGGAGCGTGTTGGGGGGCTCCCACAGAGCAGCACCCCCAGGACTGCAAGCGTGAACAGGAGCCCCAGGGAGGTCTGGGGTTTCCCATGGCCGTGGGAGTCCTGCATTAAAACCAGAGATGCTCCCATTACACATGCTAAGACTTCAGGGACCTGAAGATTAAAGCCAGGTGATACTTTTTTTAATGCAAGATGTGCTAAGCACATAAAATACCAAGTCCAGCCATTCCCACACTCTTTTGTATGCTGGACTCTCCCCTGAGCATGACCTTCCTCACCCCCACGGCCCTCCTCATCCCCGCAGCCCTCCTCACCCCCACCTACTCTTTCAAAGCAGCAACTTCGCTTTGTTCTCGCCCCTTTGTACTCCTCCTCCGTCGGAAGCTGCCATCACCAAAGCGAGCGCGTTGCTCTTACTAATAGCAAAGTAATCAATTTGAGTCACTGTATACATTAGTAATGGCCATGTAATTCTAGTGCAAATTAGGTTTGGGCAGGCTGCGAAGCCCAAGACATCTCGTCTTCCTGAGCAGAGCTTGGATTTACCGTCCTCTGGGGAAGGCCACGGCGAAACGCCCCCCTACCCCCCTCGCAAATCCTCCCTTGATTGGATACAGTGTGGTCGTCTGATTAAAATTGTGCAGTGGTTCAGAAAATGATTTTCAGCCAGTGCTTCACAGTAAATTACTTTGTTTTTTTTTTTTTTCCCCAAGACAAGAAATTTTTACCTCAAGTACAGCTGGACACTGAAACGAGAAGCTCAGGAAAAGCAAGATGCCAGCAAGGCGAAGACGGAGAGGGGTCAGGGGAGCACCCGGCAGTGGTGACACCCCGCCACGGGCCATCTCCGGTGTGCAGACCTGCGTCTCCCACGAGCCCCAAGCCTGGCACCCACTCCCACGGTGATACTGCCCACTTCGCACCCAGATCCCTTTTCCCACCGAGTCAGGCCCCGGGCAGGCTTTGCCAGTGCCATGGGTAGGCAAGGATCATCTCCTGTGGGGAAATATCCCGGTCCCCACCTCTGTACCCTGCGTGGGATGTCCCCTTCCCGATGCGCCTCTTCTGTGCCTGTCACCAAGCCGCTGAGGGAGGCGGGTGGCAGGAGCAGAGTGTGTGTCCCTCCTGCCACCCTCCCCTCCACCCATGGCCACTGCTGCCTCTGGGGCGAGGAAAGCCCCAGAGCTACGTGCCCACCAGTGCCAGCCACGCAGCGTTTTCCAGGCCTGGGTGCTAAAACAACTTCACATTGAACGATCACTGAAGGAAATGCAGTTTTTCCTCAATCCGTGGAACAAGGTCTCCCGTTTTCCGTGTGAGCATCCCAATGACACTTGGAGACCTGTCTGTCCCTGATGCCTGATCCTGTGCTAGCTCATGCATCCAAAGCACTGCTGATGCTCTTCAGCACAGGAACAGCTGCCCACTCCCTTCCATCCTGTGGCGAGGGCTTGGCAGGGAAGGATGCACCTTCCGAGACGAATCTCCCGTGTCTTGGGTTGCCCAAAGGAGGGTCAGGAGGTGCCCCACCCTGCCAGGGTTTCTAAAAAAGCATCTTAAGCATCTGCCTGCAGGAACGTGTCTTCGGTTGTGACTGGCGGTGGCAATACTGTCCCAATTTCAGCATGCTCAAGCCTCGAGGAGTGAGATTTAAGCACGCAGCAATCGGCCCTTCCTGGTGGCCTCTCATGGACCTTGTGCCCACCTAATCGGTGCCCATCCCGCGCATCGGGTGCTGGGCTGGGTTGCCAGGCGTTGGTCACCCAGTGGTGGGCACATCTGGATTGAGCCTCGCTCCAGGCAGCTCCCACCCCGCGGCAGGGGGCTGTGTCTGGGTAAGGAGGCAGGATAAGGAATTATAAACAACAACAACAAAAAAATTCCATGTAAACACTGCAGCAAATGTATGCCTGGGAAGGAGTGGTTGGTGGTGGGGAAAAGGGAGATGGGATTTTTTCAGTTAGAGCTGGATAATTTATTGACTGTGGGCTCATGTGTCAAGGTGTCATTTGAAGTGTCTTTCAACAAGTGGTGTGGCACTGCTTACAGGTGGCTGTACTGAGCTGAAGATCTGATTTTACCATCTTTTTTTTTTGTTTTCCTGGAGGGACTGTGACAGCCTGGGGGAGTGGACAACTGCAGGCAGTAAACCAGCAAATAGCGAGCTTTATGTACACTATATTTAACATATGTCTGCATTCCAATAAATGTAAAACTGATTTCCTCCCTTTTGAGAAACAAAAAATGAAAAGCTAACTAGAAGTCTATCGATGGCAATGCACCACCTGACTCTTTAACAACCCTGGAAGGAGAACAAAATTTGCGCGTGGTGCAAAAGAGCGGAGAATCTTTGTCACAACCGATACCAACTTTCCACCCTTGCTGCCACGCGGGCTCTCTCTGCTTCGGATTTGCTCCAGGAGAAGTGGGTAGTGTGGGGGAGGGAAGGGCTGTTTATTAAATTAAGAAAATACGTTTCGCAGCACATATTGGCACTGAGACTGGAAAGGAGCAGCTCGGTTGCCCACTCCCTCTCTCGGTCCCCGCAGGATCGTTCCTCACCGGGGATGATTAGTGCCTTCATCCATCCAGCTTGAAATGTCACATTTCCTGCTGCAATTAGAAGGAGCTTTTATCCGCGGGATGTATGTGTGTGTGTCTGAGGGGGGGTTTCATTCCCTCCAGGTGAATGTTTTAGTAACCAACGTCCAACACATCATAACACAAATACTTGAAAAGAAACATTTTACTATTACTGAAGACTGTTATTGCAGCTTTAACAACCTTTCAGAGATCCCTGGGAACCTGAAAGAAGGAGTGGGCTTATAAAAGGAAGTGTGATCTTGGCTTTGAGCTCGGGCACAGGAGAGAGGTGGTTTCAGTGTGCTCAGTTCCCAAAAGGAGCTGCTCTTGCCCTTGCAGGGCTTGCCAACGCCAGCCCGCTGGGACCCAGCAGCTCAGCCCCTCCTGAGACCACCTCCAGGCAGCTGGCAGCGAAGGTCCACCACTTTCTGGTGGAGATAGGGCAAGAGATGCAAAAGGGCACATCAAATCATAGAATCGTTTTCGTTGGAAGAGACCTCCAAGATCATCGAGTCCAACCATTAACCTATCACTGCCAAGTCCACCACTAAACCATGTCCCTTAGCACCACATCTACACGTCTTTTGAATCCCTCCAGGAATGGGGACTCCACCACCTCCCTGGGCAGCCTGTTCCAGTGCCTGACAGCCCTTTCAGTGAAGACATATTTCCGAATATCCAACCTAAACCTCCCCTGGCGCAACTTGAGGCCATTTCCTCTTGTTCTGCCATCTGTTACTAGGGAGAAGAGACCGACCCCCATCTCTCTACAGCCTCCCCCTGGTAACCCACCAGCTCTGTGCCCTGCTCTGAGCGTGCGCAGCATCCCCTCGCTGGAGGGGGTTGAGCCCAGGCAGTGGGGCCGCTTGAGCTGGGCAGGGGGCTGGAGAACCTGCTTCTGGGGACTCCAAGGCAGCAGAAAGCACGCTAGGAAAACGCCTGGGCCAAGGACGGGGCTTGGGGATGGGGCTGGCAGCACCCAGGCTGTGCCACATCGGGCACAGTTTCTGTCACAGACTTGGCCCACGCCATCTAGCTGTCTACTCTTCTGTAAGGCACCTGGGCACAGGTAGGGTGATGACATGGGCTGGCGACTTTTCTCCTTGAGAAATCTGGATAAAAACAGCCAGTCTGGGGGTGGAAGAGACACATTAATGTAAGCCACTCTGCATTGTTTGTAGTAAGCAGACCTCACACTACTTAATTTACTAGTACAGACATATGTAAACATACCTGGAAGGTCATGAAAGAACAGTCTTGCTTGAGGATTTCATCCTGAAGATGAAGTCCCTCTGGTTCTGATTTGACAATGTATCTGCAAACGTAGGTTTTCAGGTATGATCCCACAAACCCTTATTCACACAAGTAGCCTCAGTTACCTCAAAGAGGCTTCATAAAAAGGAAATTCGCCTCTTTAGAGTTGAGAAGGTAGAAAATGAAAACATTGAGTCAGTCACGGTGCACCACCTATGTAATTCAGTGTATACATTTAACAATATAAGCATTAATATATTTGGCTTGGTGGCCAAGACTTTGAAAATTAGAGCACTAATTTTAGCTCCTTTCAGCTACATTTGGGATGCAAAAAGCGCTGAGGCATCAGGATACAGAAGGAGATACCTAACTTTAAGTATATGAAGGGCTTGTTGGCCTTCAGAACATTATTTGGGGTGAAAGTTCGGTATTCTGTGGAAGGGAGGTCTGAGAAAGTGCTCTTGTTTGTACAGTTACAGAACTCCAGGCTGCTGTTGTTCTTTGGGCATTTGCACATTGAAGCACTTTTTACAGGGTAAAGTAGATCTGCACTCATGGTCAATCGTGCTGGCTCCTTGGCCCACCTTACCTTCTTCGTGGCTTTTTGTCTCCCTCTGCGGCCAATGGTCCTACATCTCTCCCAAGCTGGCTTTCAGCTGCTGGCACCATCCTGGCTTTGGCCCCTGGTAGCGCCGGCTTTAGCAGGCACTACAAAACAGGAGTGTAGGAACGGAGCAGGACCGACACGTGGAGCCCCAGCTTAGGATGTTGTCCTGATGTTTGAGTCCTCAAAGCTCTTATCATCAAACATCTAATGTCAAAATGATGTCTTGCCGATAAAACGTCTTTGTATTCTGTTGTGTCATACGTCGCAGGGTTGCCTAAACAGCCCGGTTCTTGGGAATAATTTGGCAATTACTCCTGCTCATCTGAGGCCTTTCTGTAGCATCAGCTGCATCATGAAGGTCAGGAACCATGTACAGCAAAAACCTATTCTGTGCTTGGGTTAGATGCTGTTGGGCAAGCGGGAAGAGGTGCCGTTGCTGTAGGAGTGTCCGTGCTGCTGTTGCACGTGGCCTGAGGACGGTGCTGCAGCCTCTACTCGGTGGTCCCCAGCTTGGTAAAAGCCAAAATTTAAAGCCTCTCAAGAAGTCTGAAAAGCCACCTGTACACTGAAATAAACACCCTGCTTTATCTGACTTCCAGGAGGCACCCTGGGAGATCAGGTCCTCGCTCTCCTACCTCAGCCACAAAATAATTAGAAGCCGCCTTACGCGGACTGCATTAGTTCGTCATTGGTCTTAGTGGTAATGGAGACTGAAGTGATTCTGCTATTGACCTGGTATTTATTTTAAAATGTGCTTACGACCTAATTTTAAGCATTGACATACGAAAATCCTGCCCTCGGTTTTCAAAAGAAAGTCAAAGAAAGAGAGGATGAGGAAGAACACAATGAGAAAGGAAATTTGTGGGGAGGACTCTTGCCAAAGGGTGCAGATGTCAGGGGTCTACCAGCGATTGTAACTCTTTTGCCTTAGAGCCACTTCAGAGCACGGGAAGGAAGCTCAAAACTCAAAAGAAAATACTTTGTGTACAGATTAGTGTCTTTTCTAAATCACTGTTATTCCACGTTACCTGTGTCCATGTGTCCTTATACATGTGTTCTGTGTGTCCTACTACATGTTTCCTTGCACCATGGGGGTGTGTGTTGCCATTTCACCTTTGGGGTGACTTTGCACAGGTCTCGAGGCACCGGGCAATGGCCCAGGGCGCTTGGGGCTTGCAGGGAGTCCCCCTCCCACTTGTCCCTCTACCTTACTGGTTTTCATATACTTTTTCTTCTTTTGCTCTCATTTCACATGTTCTTCCCCCGTCCCTCGGTGTTCTGGCACTGCCTGTGCCGTGCAGCTCGCAAGGGTTCGTCCAGTTCAGACAGGGCCGATCTGCAGGGAAAAACGACCAGATTTTGAATATACAAAAGAAAAGGCACAAAGCCCAACATGTGAGTAAGGGGCAGGCTTTAATTACCTAGCCATTATTGGATTACTCCCGAGTACAGGAAATATGACTAATGCTGTGTCTGTGCTTCTGGCGTACGACTGCTGTCAAATTCAATTATTAAACATCACGGAGGTGTGACTAAAGAAAACGATGAGCAAAACGTGGAAAATAGCAATCATGGTCCTATTGTGTGCGCTAGGAATTTCTAATCCGGGATGGTGGGGAATGTCTTCTGGGGAAGAGCAAGAAGAAATTGCCGTATTTTGCCATCAAAGAAAATCAAAGTTAGGCTTCAGGGAAAGCTATCCTGAAGTGACGGGTGAGCCTCTGGCCCAGGTGACCCTGGGGTGCTGCTGAGTCTTCTCTCATGGCCTTCCTGGGTGCTAATCCCTGCTTCAGGCATGGCTTATTCCCTTTACAGGAGCTGACTGAAAAACTCGGGAACGGTCCTGAGAGGAGAGACCAGAGCGCAGGTCTGTCCTCCGGTGTGTGGCCAGCACCGCGGGGTGATAGTCTCATTTGCCCTCTTTCTGGCCTAGGTGTGGTGCATCTTTGGCATCCCAGCTCCAACTCTAGGGCTGGACACGGAGAAAGTCTGACTCCTGGAATACCCACAGCCTGTGGGAGGGCTAGAACAGAGGAGCTGTTGGTTGGAGCCTGTTCTTGCTGCTTAGAAACTCAAGTCTCCCATCTGTCAGCCTTCCAGTGTACCCAGTCCCCAAATACACCCATCCTGCACGGGCTGCACGGTGGCTTACTGGTGGTGTTTTGGAGAGCAGGAGCTCTACTTTGATGACCCAAGAGAGTGCAAAGTGGCTGAAGATGTCCGATGGGAGATCCAAGCTCCAGAAGAGGCAGGAATTCAGGTACACGTCTCTGCCTGGTCCCACCTACCAGCTCATGACTCCTGTTGGCTCCCCCCCAGCTTTCTGGCCTCACCCTTCAGAGGTTTGTCTCCTCCCACTGAGGGCACAGGGAGGTCCCCAAGTTAGGCAGAGTGGATCATCCTGGCATAGCAAGGCGCCTCGTATTTTTGCTGTCACTGTGCATCTGCGAATCACCTAAGCAGGTCATCCAAATCGTGCCGGCAGCATCCTGGATCAAACTCCTCCGAGATGCACTTTTATTTAGGAGTCAGCACTGAAGACTGCTCTGGAGAGGCAGGGCCTGACATGAAACATGCAATTATCTCCTTGGAAGAGGTATAATTGTAGAGCCAGATTTACTGCTAATGTAAAACTTACCAAAACTGTGGTGACCCCGTCGGGCCTGTGCCAGCCCATGCCAGCGACTGTCGACCCCGTCCTTCCCGCGTCTCCCCTCGCATTACTGGCTCTGTCTTTAAAACAAAGACGTAATCGACAAGCGTTTGCCTGTTTTCGTGCATTAAGCAGTTAGAACAGCAAACACAGAGGATTTGCATCACTTCTCCTTTCAATACCTGACATCAGTGTCTTCCTCCTGAACGAGTTTTTAACAGCTGTGTTGTTTTGAAACGTGGCACAGCACCATTAACAGCTTTCCCGAAGAACTGCATTACTTTTAAGTAGAGCATCACAGGGCCGAGTACCATTTCTTTCAGGGATGCCATTAGGTAGGTGATGGAGTGTGATGCCTGGCCAGGAAAGAGATCAAGTGCTGGTCAGCTACTGCCCCATATTAATGGAACGATCAATGGTGATGACACAAGTTTACTAAAAGAAATGGCAATGAAGGAACAGCAGGGTCTGAACTGGGTGCTCGCTGGGTTTAAGAGGCGTTGCTGTGTGCTAATGAAGCCTGAGAGACAGAAAATCAAAGCTCGAGCTTAGCTCTCTGGTTACCCGCTTACCCCACCTCTGCTGCGGAGCTGCCTTACCCAAACCTGCTGGGTGCAGGGACCACCTGGGAGAGAGCGGCGTTGCGTATCTCAGCGGGAGGGTGTCCTGGTGGGCTGTCCACCCTGGATCCTCTGCAAGCTCTTCCAGAGAGGGAAGAAACCCTGACCTCTGCTGAGCGAGCCACGCTGAACTCAATTTATAAGCAATGGAGAGATGTGTGCACGTCTGGTCCTTTACGCACCCATTTTAGGGTGGGATGAGTAGCATTTTATGCTCCACTGTCTCTGCTGAGAAGATTTCCCTGTAAGCAATGCTACAGACTCTATTTGTGATGTGCAGGGAGGTACCGCTCGTCACATGCTCTTCGTGAACTTCCTAGGCAGGACACCTGTAACGCAGGTTAAATTTTGAAAGCAAATGACCAGATAGACACAACTGTCTCAAGGTCAAACGTGGAGTCAATGAAACCCAGAAGTCCTGGCCCCGTTGTGCAGGCTCAGCCACTTGATTAAATTATTGCACTGATTTTTTTCCTTCTTTTCCTGTTGTAATGCTATTATTGCCTGCTTCGTAAACTGACATATTAATGATCCATGAACATCTTCTAGAGAAATGAAATGAATTGGGAATTTCAATCTGTCGAAACTTTAACCAAAAACCTTAAAGACACAAATTTAAACAACCAAGGTTCTCAAAGCCATAACTCAGCTGCTGTCTAATCTGTAGGTGCCCAAAGGATCTACATTTCTTTTGGTCTACATTTATCCCCTCTTTTTATAATGAACAAGTTCTATTGTTCTAGCCTATCAAAAAAAAAAGCTACATAGCAAAATATTGTGTTTCAGATGGTTGTGTGCACAGCAGCACAATTGATCTGGAACTGTCCTCATCAGCATATGAACGACTGAGATGTGAAGAAGCCCACCAAGACCCTCTTTATCTGTATTATCAGTGCTGATCAGTGACAGGTCACATCAGAAGAACCTGATGGTGGGCTTCAAAGCTGTTGTAAAAGATCCAAGAATCAGAAAAAAACCCCGAAATTTCTTTCAGCTAAACCCTGGCAGTGCATTACAACCTGCTGTAAGGATTGCATTGGCTGAAGCATGAACATCCCAGTGTCCACAGCAGGACTCTTATTTTAGATACTAAACTTTTCTGCCAACCATATACCATATGTCAGAGAAAGGGAGAACAAGAGCACAGACCTCAGCTCTGGAAAGTCTTTTCTTGTATGGCAGCAACTGTGTTTCTGTGATATTGCATGCGTTTAGCTGAATTTTATGGGTGTGAAAGAGATGAATCAGGCACGTGTAACATGAGGAAAAAGAGAGCTACATTAAACCATAGCTGGAATTTGTGGCTGAGTCATGGGAACAGTTTATAGATCAGCAAGACAAATTCCAGAGGTACAAGAGGCATTCATCCAAACACTGTGCTTCCCTCTAAAAGTGGCCTGCTTGCAACCGTTACAAATGGGATTATTTCTGATCAGGAAAAAATGAGAGGACATCTTCCCATCTTATTTATTTTGTACAGTTGGAGAGAAATCTGAGCCTCTCACTGTAGTTGTCCTGTGCTCGTTGTGGGGAACCAACATGACTTTACACCCCTTTTCTTGTTTCTAGGCCTGAGTTTCATTTATGACCAATTTAAGGGTTTTTAACATTGATGGAGTATTAAAAAAGAGATCTTAGCATCAGGCTAAGTGATTAAAAGTCCCTTATATGGTGTCTGCTTAAGAGATCTTAAGGTTCCAGGATCTGACGTGTTCAGGCAAAGAGTGAAGCAGAGTAGTTTCAACATTCATGTTATAAATCAAGAGCCGTTAATGGAGGTGGGTACATTAGGAAGCCAATACATTCGCAGAGATTCACAAAGCTTGAACTATTCAGGGCTCCAGCCATGGACGCTTCACTGCGGTCTCTTCCCACAAAGCTGCCCAGGGGAAGTGGTTGGGATGGAGAGGTTTCCTCCAGCTCAGTGAGAGTCTCACACGGCTCCGGTCCAAACCAAAGCAGATATCCCCGATTTTGGTGCAGAGGACATGTCTGGAGGAACAAGGGAACATCTTTATCTGCTGTTATCTGTGGCTTTGGCCATGGCCTCTAGGAAATTCTGGCAACATGTTTGAAGGAACATGCCCACGACAGAGAGACAGACAAAGACTCGCTGGGCTTTTCCAGCGTGTGTCTGCACGTGCTGCTGATGGCTGGCTCAATCATAGAATTGTTCTGGTTGGAAGAGACCTCCAAGATCATTGGGTCCAACCATTAACCTAGCATTGCCAAGTCCCCCACTAAATCGTATCCCTTAGGGCCTCGTCTAAACGTCTTTTGAATCCCTCCAGGGATGGGGACTCCACCACCTCCCTGGGCAGCCTGTGCCAGGGCCTGACAGCCCTTTCAGTGAAGAAATTTTTCCGAATGTCCAATCTAAACCTCCCCTGGCGCAACTTGAGGCCATTTCCTCTTGTTCTGTCATCTGTTACTAGGGAGAAGAGACCGACCCCCATCTCTCTACAACCTCCTTTCAGGGAGTTGTAGAGAGCAATAAGGTCTCCCCTCAGCCTCCTTTTCTCCAGGCTGAACATCCCCAGTTCCCTCAGCTGCTCCTCATAGGACATGCTCTAGCATGGAGGCAGCCTGGTACTCTTTTTCTTTCTCCTGCTTTTCCTAACTGTTTCCCAACATTTTTCATGCTTATCTGTATGCTTTTGAATACAGTTCTGTCATTTGACAAGCAGGGGGACTCTTGTGGCTTGCTATGAGGTTTTTAGCAATTGGGACTTTCTTTGGAGGTCCTCTTGATGGCGCACTGGAAAATTAACGGTTCAAATCCCTCACAATGAAATGTGAGATGAAAGGGTCAGTGCCCTGTGTTTTTCCATCTTATAAATACCCCCCGACTTCCAGCTTTGCAGAGAGACACAAAACAGGGTACTTGCTGGCCTGACCCCCCCTTCAGACAGCAGTTGACAGTCTTTCTCCTGACTTGAGGAGTAGCCTGAGAAGGGACGAGAGATTTCTGAAGTGAAAAGTGCCCTGTGATGAGATATGGGAGCCAAAGAGACACAAACTGCTCCTGGACTCCCAGCCTGTGGATAAGAAACTCTAACTGACACTTATGAGTGAGTGGGGAAAAAATGCCTTAAACCCATGTGACACTTATGTAACTTCAGGCCCGGGATGTTTTTCTTACAAAGGAAGGACGAGTATTGCCAGGGGCAGCTTTCATGATAAGAGCAAGCCAATACCCTCTGAAAATGGAAAGTTGCTAAAAAATAAGCCTTCAGGAGAAGCCAGGACATTCCACATCAGGCTTGTGCCCCTCTTGACTGTAGCAGGGCAGGGAGTTTGGGCAGCTGCTGGTGGCTTCCCAAACTGGCATAAGTCAAAGACCTGAGATGAACAAGGGTTTTGGGTGATACAAGCAGGAGTTCTTGGGGCGGGGGATGCTGAAGAGTGGCAGTACACAAAAAGAAGGGGAGGAAGGTGCTGTGTTGGGAAGAGGGGCTGACACTCCATCTTTGGAGGAAAGGAGACCTCACTTTGCTTGGTGAGGTGGGCCCAAGGCAGTCATTTTTTCTGGGAGCTTCCTAAAACCAGCAGGTCCTCCTTCCTCCTTGCAACTCTTTCACTCCCTTCCAAGAAGCAGACTGGGAGAGCACAGGAGGACTGGAGCAGACGACCTCCTGAGGTCCCTTCCAACCTGAGTTTTCCTCTGAACCTATTGGGATGGTGTAAAGCAGTAGGTGCTTAGAAGCGACCATTAATAGTTCACCTTTGTAGTTATGGAGTATATAGAATCATAGAATTGTTTAGGTTGGAAAAGACCTTTAAGATCATGACAGAGACAAGGAAAATGGGGACAATGATCACCGTGGGCCACTTTTGAATGTAGGCCTGTACATAGGTCTTTTGCCAGGTGATCCTTAAGAAGCTGTCATTTGGTGGCCCGTTAGCTGATGCTGGTGGGGTAAGTCTGGCATGCTGCACTCGGGAGGTAACTGCCAGGCTGAGCCCAACCTTGTCTGGCCAAATTTAGGCCCTTTGGGACAGGTATCGACAATGGAGGGAGTTCAGACCAATCGCCTACTTTAAATGTTTGCTCTCCTCCTGGTTTTGGAAGAGCAGTAGATGCCTCCAGATGCTTGGCACATCTTACCCAGGTGTAGGCAGATTCGCTCTGGAGTTTGTCTCCCCTCAGGGCTTTGCCTTCCCGCTCCATCAAAGCACAAATATTAGCACCACATTTGGCTTTTGCGTTTCTCATCAAACCATGGGCTGCAGCCCCTCATGCTTCTCTAGGAGCGGCGGGTGCACAGTTCCTCTACAAGCAACCTGAACAGGAACCGGTCTTCAGACCCACCTGCCCGACTGCTCGGGCGATGGCTAAATTACTATTTACGTGCACTAGAGAGGTGTCTGGAGGCAAAACATGTCGCTGCAAAAGCTAACGGACAGGCTGAAAAGGGGTGGGCCTTCATGCTTTCAAAAAGTGTGTCCCCCACCGATACTTCTCCGCAGTCCCATCTAGTGATATTTAATACTAGTGTGTCCCAGCTTGCTCCAGGGAAAGAAGACACTCCAGCACTGAGACTATACAGGACTTGAGTGAGTCTCGTACAACTCATAGGTCTTACCTCCAAGATATGTTTCAATCTCAGCATCAGGGGCCCATGTACACGCTTTTTGCTGCCTTGCAGTTGCTTTCCTGCCCTCTCTCTTTACACGTGGTCCTCTTTGCAGAGCGACAGAAGGCGGCAGGAGAGCGCGTACCATGAGCGTCTCCTGCGCAGTGACAGCTCTCTTCCTTCGTGAGCTACCCCCTGAAAAGCCGAAGCTGCCTGACCCTGGCATCTGCATTTGAATCACTCTCCTGTTCCTCCTCTAAATCCCCACCTGAGGTCAAGCTTTGAAAGAAAGGTCAGTTCTATTTGAAGGCTTGTTCAGAGAGAGACTGAATCACTTAATGATGAGTCATGTGAAAATTAAATTGATGCAAATGTTCATTTGACAACCTGAAAGTCTGGAGAGAGTTCCAACCAGACCGCAGGCTTCGCGCTACCGCAGCTGTGCTTCCGCTGGCCCGGAGGAGGTTTTGCGGCAGGTAAACACGGGGTGGGAGACACCCCGCTACGCCAAAATTGTCTTCTCTTCCCAGAGTCTGACTCATCGCAGGTATCTCACGGGAGGGGAATCTCTGCAAAGAGCCTCTGTCGTCGCCGTGCCGCCGCCTGGCAGCACTCCTGATTAGTGGCCCTGATTCTGGGCTGTTGAATTTTTTGTTATCAGCATGAAAGGCGCTGGACACAGCACTGCTGGCTGACGGGCAGAGCGGCTGAACGCTTCCAGCGCTCCTAATAAATCGTTAACTACTCCAGAACGATCACTGAAGTGTACAAGGAAATAAGCAATTACGTCCTGCCCTAGAGGAGCAGATCCCGCCGAAAACAAGAAAGTGTCTGGGGATAACAGTGTAGCTAGAATAATTAAATGCTCTTTTATGTTTGTTAAATTCAGGATTATATTCATAATTTTACCCTCCTCCCCCCCTCACCTTTGAGGCATCATTACTGGCACCGACCGACCTTCGCATCGTTTGCGTGAGCAGCGTCGTGACGTTTTGCACCTGCTTTGCACGGACGTGAATGACTAGAGCAAACGTAAGGAAAAGGCGAAAGAGGATCTGTACTTGCCACGTACAAAGAAAGGTCTGAAGGTCACGCAGCCAAGCTCACGCAAGTGTGGAAATGCCAGAACTAAGGTTGTCTCTGTGGTGCTTGCAGCAGAACGGCAAATGGGTGCTGAGTCCTGTACAAACTTTTAAGAGAAATCTAGCTAAAGATGGGTTTCTGGCCAAAATATAGCCGTGTCAGAGCACTACATCAAGTGACATTTGAAATGCCCTTTATTTTCAGATCATGATTGAATGCAGAAACAGGATGACTTGCTTTGTCAAAAGCAGAGTCCACTCGGAAAGCCTGAATTCCTTCTGTCTTTGGCAGTGACTGCTAAACCTTGGGAGCTTTGTTTGCCCTTTGTCAAAAAGAAAAGTTCTGGCTTGCTACGTTTTGAGTGGATTTTTCATTCTTTTTTTTTTATTTTTTTAATTGTCAGCTCAGGAATCAGTCAGAAAGTACTTTCAAATAAGATTTATTACATCACTTATTAGCCTAACTAGGCAATTGCTATACTTTTCTTAATCATGTACATTTTTTTATTTATTTCAACACCAGTTCGCTTTAAATACCGTTTCTGGGCATCACGTTAGGCCTCCAGTTAGGAAACCAGAATTTAGAAGAACTTTAATCGGTAACATTTGTAATTAAATATTAAGTGAAACACAACCCCAGCTTCCTTAAAGATGATAAAACCACATCTTCTTTAAATATGTCTTTATACCTATGAATAAATATAGAGGGTTTCATAAAAGCTCTATAGATTTCTTACCTCCTAATTTTCTACCTTTTCTGACTGATCTGGACTATACCTGACTGTGTTATTATTTCATTGGGGAACTGATAAACCAGTGCAGGTTAAACACAAGCAGTTCTAAACTTTGGGCCAGGAGGTGACCAATGTTTCTGGAGTCTCTCCTGCCTTTTTTCCTCGTGGAAGCTGATTTATTTGCTCCGGAGCAGGCTGCGCTCGCAGTATTTTCTGGCTGGAACAAAGTCCTGGGATTCCCATGGGGGGAGACTGAACTTGAGACAGTTTCAAGCCAAGAAATGTTCAAGACAAATAGTTTGGACAGAAATGGAAGGAAGTGCTAAGATAGAACTGACATCTTTGATAATCAGCCAAGGGGATGGGAAGTGTAAAATACCGAGGGACAAGTTCTGCTCTTTCAACGTGTTTTCAGCATCATCTCTCTGCAAATAGCAGCAGTAACACTCCTGCAGGGCAGGCATGCTGGAGACGACTAAAATTTCAAACGTTTAATTTGCTTAAGCGGGAAAACAGGAAGGAACAAAGTTTCTCAGCATAAGCAGAGATTGCATGTTTGTCAGGCTGATTTTGTCCCAGCGAAAAAAAAAATCAAACAGAACCTATGGGATAAAATATCAAAACCAGAGAAGTAAAATTTTCCAGGCTCAACCACTTTATTGAATTCCTTTCAGCAACATGTAGCTCATTTGCCACATTGCCGGCTACTATGGATTTACTGTATGTTGCAAAGTAACGTGATGTTTGACTTGGTGCTCCCAGTGCCAGAGAGAAGACAGAGCAGAGTTTGGCTTTCCTTATGAGGTCTCACCTCAGATAAAGTCCAGCTGCCGTGACTGAGGTGAAAGTATGAGAAAGTCCGGCTCTCCTGAAACCTAAATTCTCATCAACTAGGGAACAAGGAACTAAAAATGAATTAGAAAAGAAAAAAAATGAAACACATGCAGTCCCAGCAAGGAAATTTTGGTTCTTCAGGGTCCTTCTGGGTGAGGTTTGGAGGGGTGGGATGGGGTGGCTGGTGTTGGTGGTGGGGTCGGGAGCATCAGCCCTGGGAAGATCACCGGGGGAACACGCGACTGCTATGGGCAGTGTACATCATCCCAAATCTGTCAGGCAGCAGGCGTACCTCTCCCCTGGGACTCCGATTTATTTACACAGATGAAGGCTTAGCTGGCTCGCACGGGCTGAGGACGAGGATGAAGGAAAGGTCAACGGCAGCGGGCAGCACCGCCGTCCTCGCAACACCCACACGGCCCACGGTGGGGGGCCCTGCCGGCAGCCTCCCCAGGGATGCAGCACAGCCCGGGTCGCGTAGCAACACGCAAAGCATCCCCCATCCAGCGCCGCGGCCGCTTGTTTGTCGGTTATTGTCGTTGCCACTTTCTTCTTTTTAACTGAAGGGTGTTTTTTTAAATTTATTTTATTTTATTGGATCTCGCTGAGCCTTTGTAATAGAAGGGAAATGTATGTGGGAGGAGCTCGGGGGAGGTTATGGCATGGCTGTTGTTAGAGACAGGGCTAATGGCCCAGAGATTTGATAAATAATTCTGTTTAATTTAAGCCTCGGGAGCTTCTAATCGAATTGCATCACCTGTGGTTCTGCTGCTTTCTTCCAGGCCAGAGAGAGGGGAAAAAAAAAAAAGCCCGACAGAAAACCCCGACCTTTGCTACAACCAGCTGTGAATGGAGGCTTTCCAAGCCCGAGCGAGGCGGGTGAAGTTGGGAAGTGTGTTCTCTCTAATAGCCCTTTCCCCTGGAGAGCCGAGGGGATGGATGCTGCAGCCAAGGCGCCGCTTGAAGAAGCCCGGGCAGCTGGCGAGGTTATCGCGGGTACCGAGTCAGCCAAGTACACCGGAGGGGATGCAGAGCGGCAGCTTCGCCTCGCTCCGTGGCAAAGCAGCTACCACGCGGCCCCCCAAAAGCCTCACCCCAACGTCAAACACCAGCTTTTGCATTTCCTTCCACCACGTCACGAGTAAAATAAGCCTGGGGGTGAAAGGGAGAGAATACGCCTCGATGCTGCTGACATCGATGTGTTGTAACATGGACAGGGCAATAATAGCCCATCCTGGAGCGATGACGGCTACAGAATATCTGATTTTAGTAGTTACTGCTCTTTTAAAGGGAACAGAAGAATTTTCAACCAAAACACTGACTTTTTAGAGGTTTTCTTCTTTACGTAGTTTAAAACTGGGATCTGCGTCCCAGAAGCTGCATCTGCCTTGCTGCAGTATTTTGAAAATATCTGGGGCCTCAGGCTTGGGAAGCAAAGCTTGGAGAAGGCCGCTAGTGACCTGGAAGATGACTGATGTTTATCCTCACTGAATTGGCAGTAAATCTGAAAGGGATAACTGTGTCTTGATTTTAGTACAAATTCTTCAGATTTCCAGCTCCACGGCCGCAGGGTTAGATTCCTGCCGCGCAGACTCTCCTGGGCACTCGTCTTTTTTAGCTCTCAGTCCTCCAGGCACAGCTCCGCTCAGGTGAGAAGGGGCGAGAGGGACACGGAGTGGTCCCAGAAGCAGATGCTGCTGCAGAGCAGCCTTTGTCTCTTCTGCTCACGCCGGTCAGCGTACTTCTCTCTCTGTTACTACTGAGAAGGGGCTCAGATGCAGCCGGGAGCAAAGCAGGCTGCAAGCAGTATAAGCTAAACTAGAAAAAGGCATTCTTGTTTTGGGTTAAAAAAAAAAAAAGAAAGAAAAGTCTGCAGAGGGATTTAACTCTAGAGGGATCACACAGCTAAAAAATGTCCCTGTTTGAGCCCGAGCTTCAAAATCAGGTGAAACTGGACTCAGCGAAGGGAATGATGTGGGAAATGCAGATAAGGACATGTAGGAAAGAGGACAGATTTGCAGAGCCAAGAGGGCACGGTGGAGGGACAAGGAAACCCCGTGAGGAGCTGAGAGTATGCGCGGCAAAGCGAATTCAGTGTGGCTGGGGGAACAGCACACGATGTACGGCTTTCGGGGCACAGGAAGGAAAACCAGCAGGAATTACAGCATCAGCACCGTTTTCTGAGCTCAGATTTTGGTGAGCACCAGTGGGCTCAGAATCAGCCCTGGGAATTACTGAGGGGGGGGTGGGCGCAGGGACATGGGACATGGGACATGGGCACGAGAAGGGGCAGAAGGACGGAGTAACAGACCCGTGGCTGCAGATGCCTGCTGTGAAGCACCGGCAGAAGCTGAGCTGGAAATAACCCATTCCATCCATGGAGATACGATGGAGCAGAAGTAATTCTGGTGGGTCATCTAAGTCGCCCCGAGAGCACGCTGTCATGAAACTACTGTTCAGGTGACCATAACTAATGCTCTCCTGTTTGGGGAGGGCTGTCACCGGGAGGGAAAGGGTGCCCGAAGCCAAGACTGAGGCACAGTTGTGTATGTGCATGGGTGAAGCTCGCACCGAATCAGCCAAGGGCTCACAACGAGTCCCATCACCTCAGACTCATTTTGAGAGATGTTTTTTTCTCTGTTTAGACCAAAGACCAGGCCAGCCCTTAAAAACAACCCTACCCCATGCAGCTCCACAGACGGCTGTCTCCTGCAATCAGATCAGGACAGGCAAAAGCCTGTGTCCAAACTGCGACGCATGGGCTTTTTAAGATGCCATGTGAGAGCAGGCACTTGCCTTTGGGAACCAGTCGCGGCGTGAGGAACAGGGTGACTTTTATTTTAGCAAGGACGGGGATAAGAAGAGACCACAGTCATCATCTGATTCGCCTTTCTGCACAGAGAAGGAAGGTCATGAGAACGTGCCCGGCGATTCCTGCAGCCATCCCAGGCTTCGGGGGTGAGGTGATGGGCACCAGCCGCAACATTTATAATTACGTGCTCCCTCTCCGAGTCCGCATCTACCTATACCCCAAGGAAACAAGAGCTGAATGCAGATTTCAGAAGAATACTATAATAACACCGCTCACACTAGAGCTGTTTTGTGTATATGGATGTGCTTGGGGGGGGTGTGTGTCATAATTTGGGGGAATTGAGCACGTGCTCATGCAATATTGAGCATTTCGTTTCCTGACATTGACTTTTTAAAGGAAACGTTTGATTAAAATCCCATTTAGTCTGGCTAAGCAGGAGCCTGTATTATTCAACTGATGATAAACAGAACATAAGGCTTCAGAAGCTTCACACGTGCTGTGGGACTAACTGCTGAAGTTTACGCTAGGACATAAATCCTCCTGGAAATCTGACTGACTTGGATTAAACGCTTTGATATTCAGCCTGGCTCTTTATTTCCCTGGCACCTCACAGACCCCGCAGCCTGGCGCGGGGCGCTGGGGAGCTGCACGCAGAAGCTGGAGAGGTTTGGTGCCTTCGTGTGGGACCGAGGAAGCTGATGGGCAGAAAGCTCCCCGGGTGGCTTGGAGGGAGCGGGGAAAAAAGCCCCATGTCGTCAATTCTGCCCTTCGCCAAGAATTACGGGTCTTCCAGCGGGTGTTCCCGTGCACTCAGGCTTTGTAAACTATAATTAAGGAACTGCTGAATGGCAATTTTAAATAACCACATTTTCAGGGTAGCTCTCTGAAGTTGGAATTAGCGGTAATTCTTGTGTGGATCTAACCGTTTCTAAAAATTTTATGCTCCCTGTGTAAGGAAGCCCTGGGTCAGACGTTTTCAAGTGTTTGGACCCATGTTATCAGAGGATCTCCAGGCTGGACTATCATAAGCACGGACCGTTTATTTTGGTGTCTTTTAAAAAAATTCAGTCGTAGTCATACCTGCTGAAGTTCCCCAAGAATAATCTGCTTATGAATGTCCCCTGAAGTCAAATATGCCAATCATACGTAGCCTTCAATTTGAAGCTAAATTTACTTTCCTTTCTTGCATGTCAGACTATTTGAATTACTGAAACAATCATGGAGCTGGGTGATTAGTGCAGCACGTATGCCCGTATTTTAGTTGCGGTTAAGCTAGTTTTCATAAAGAAAGTCACTCTTTCTGAAGCAAAGTCCCTAGTTTATTTAATGAAACCAAACACTTTATTTCCAAAAAAATGACACTGTGCAAATACGATCATTATAATCCAGTTCCAGAAGAACTAAGACAAAGATCAATCCAGGAATTCATTAAATGCCTTATGTGTCAAGATGACCTTTAAGGCTTGCTCGTAATCTACATTTTCAAATTTTTAGGCCTTTTTTTACAGGCTCTCAGAGTGAATAAAGACGCACTGATCCTACTTGTTGCTTAGGAAATGGGGAATTTTCTGACCATTTTATGTCTACATATTTTATTGTGCATCAAGTTAACATCTTCTCCCTCTTCCGCCCAGAGAGAGAGGCTTTTTCTAACCAGAGAAACAACTTGCCCCAAACCTGGCATCATCCTTGGGGTTGCTCCTGAATGGAGTCTGGCCTCATGTCCTCTTTCCCCAAAAAGATAAACCATGTTGAAAATTAGTTGGAGTTTACTGAGAAGGACTGTGCTCGAGTCTTTATTACATTCCTGTAGCTTCCAGGAGAGTTAGTTATCGTAAAATTGAGTATTTTAGGTGTCTGGATTCTGGGTTAAATACAGGAACACAAGTTAGGGGAGCAAGCCAGGGACAGGATTTACAGAAAGAATGCTGTTGCACAGGGCAGCCACCCACCAGGAGAGAGAAAATCACCATGCTCCTGCCTACTTTGTCCGGGTAAAAGCTCTGAAACCTGCTGATACTAGTGACCAAAATGCTGTTTTACGGCGTGGTAGCACCTGTGATGTGAGACACTCAGCCCAAAGCAGGAGATGCTGCTGGATCTCATGCCTGCTGGGGACAGTGGAAGTCCGTTTCTTCAGAGCAGACCAACTCTACCCCATAGCAGGTCCCATCCCTGCATTTTTGGGGGTAAGAAAATAGGATTTTGCCCACGCAGCTGAGAAGTCATGAGAGCGCATTAAGCATGACCCGATGCTCCTGGGGTCCTTGATAACCACCTCAGCTCATGATTCCCATGTGCCTCCCCATGCCAATGCTTGGCCACCAGAAAAGGAGAGACTATTGTTATTTGCTTATCAGGGATGGGAAATGGGATGGCATGGGGTGGCTTTGCCCACGGTTACACGGGAAGGCTGGGGCAGAGCAGGAGACTCGTCCAACCTACCCCTCTTACCCACTCCCGTTGTATTTTTCCTGTGATCAAGACTTTTACTGTCGGAGAGAAAGGGTCTGATTGATTGACAGCACCAAGGGGTGAGAGCTTGCCTTCCCTACAAAACAGGTACAGCCCTCTTATGAAAGGACCATCTGCTAAGTCCTCAGCCTCTCTGCTATGGCTATTAATAATCACTTCCCGTGATTTTCATAGCTTTCTGATGCGGACACTTGACCTCTTGTAATTGTGTTCAGATTCCCCACTCGTGTTACACAGGATATCCAGCAGCCGTGGCGCTGGGGACGGGCTGAACCTCTCTTAATCGCCGCTCAGCCCCGGAGCCCCTGTGCCGGTATCCCCACTTTCATCTCAATAGGCATCCGATTTTCTCGTCGCCGCGCTGGCAGCTCTCCATTATCCGTATTCAGATTTAAACACCAGGCTGCACCTGTTAGTTTAGCTGTTGATTGGGAGGAACCGAAGCGGAAAGTGACCCTGCGTGTCCGGCTAAGCAATCCCTCTCCGCTAATGGAAAAGAGCCGGCTGCACTAAAGCCGCCAACGTGTTCCTCCGGGCTATTTGTATCGCCGGTGTTTCTGCCTTATTGACTGCCTCCTTGGAAAATAATTCTGTTGCTTAATTGATTGTAACATTTCTTTCTTTTCTTTTTTTCCCTCTGTCAGTCCATCAGCCTCGGGACTTTATTTCTCACTTTTACTCGGTTGCTGTTAAGCAGCAGGAGCTGATTTTAGGATGGTAGGCAGCACACACGTGTTCTTCCAGACCACGCATTAGGGAGTTTGATATCGTCCCAGCACAATGTTTTTCTTCAATGAAAAACAAGTGATTTTTATGCAGCTCTGGCTTTCCAGGCCAACCCAATTCTCCTCGATCCTCTGCTTTGCACAAAGACTTGCGTTTTCCAAAGCTGTTTCCCGATTGTGTGGTTTCCTGTGTGTCTATGGGTGGGCCCCAGAAACGGGAGCTTCAGAATGAAAGGGTATGAAAGAAATGTTGGCTGGGGACCTTCACTCAAGCAACGCAAACCTCAAAAGTCCCTCAAAATGCCATATCAACACAGCAAGCCGGGTCCTCCCTGGTGAGAATAACCATCAACCGGGAGAACCACCAACCCGGGCCCTTGCGGCAGCCCAGGACACACACTGGGGGGATGTAGGGACAATGCATTTTCCTTTCTTTCTGCTGTTAGAAACTCTGAAAGTCACATATTAAGCTAGCCCTTGGATCATCCTGTTGCAACCCATATCTGGATACCTCACAACAGGCCCTAAGGAGCTTTCAGAGGTCCCTCAAGCAAGCCTCTTCCTATCTCCCATCAGCCAGCACCTTCTCAGGGTAGCTCAGCCCAGATAAGAGATGTTCTTATTTTCTTCGGGTTCACAGTGTGACATACGTATTCCTCCCAGTCCTGCTGAGGAGGGATGATATCACGAGTATTAGGCAACGAGGAGAGTGGAGAGGGAGGGCAAAACAGCTTGACAGCTGCTTCTCAAGTAGAACATCGACGGGTATCTGCCAGCAAATTTAAAATAAATCAGGGAAGAGTTCTCATTTACAGCTTTTCCCTTTCTCGCTGGCTAGCAGGCAGGCTTTTGCATCCAACAAAATAACAAGCATTTCCGTGAGCTGTTTATTTGACAGGGCATTGGACGAAGGTGAATGATTAGGTCTTGGGGGTGTTAATGGGGTCATTTCATGCTGTGGTTATTGGTGGACCGATAGAATGGATTATGTGCCTATAATTATAATTTTTTGCTGCTGGGTGGTCACCATTTCCCATTGTAAATCTGCTTGTCAGGGCACCAAGACATTTTTCCGTGGGTGTTTCTTATTGTTATTTAAAGGTAAGGAAATAATTTCAAAAGCGCAAATAAAGCTTGGTTGCCAACAAGAAGGAGATAAAGTTGACTGAAGGAAAAAAAGAAAAAGGCCGCTAGGAATCTGAGAGTCCTTCCCACACGCAACCACACTCCTGCGGGATGGGGGGATGCGTGGGCTGCTGCCGGCCCCCGTGTTCGGCTCTGACGTGGGGAGCTGGGAATCAATCACTTTGATGTCTTATCTTATCCCTGAAGACAGATAGCAGCGGCTTGTTTGGTGACTGCCGCAGCGCTACTTTAACAGATCCTTTTGAAGTACTAGAGCAGCACTTCAGTGGCTGTTGTGAGAGCGGAGAAGCTGACACCGACGCTGCTTTGGGAAATGGCCACCAGGGACGCGGGGAGGATGATGAGTTTGTGCTGAATGGCATCTTTCCTCGTCACCCGTGGGTGTCACGGCTGTGACTGTCGGTGGGTGGCTTTGTGCATACATGTCCCATCCACGTGTGCCTCTGCCCTGGGCGCGTTTATGGCTCTGACAGCTTTTGCTGTAGCAGAGATGCACTCGCTGAACGTGAAGACGGAAGCAAAAGGCAGTGAGGTGTTCAGATGTGTTCCTTTGTTTTGCAGGGCTTCGATATCTCACTCACATTTTGGGTATCCAAACTGAGCTGCTGATTCCGTCCCTGGCAAGTCTCTGTAGACAACATGAACTGGGTTCCTATCAATGCCCTTAATGAGAGTCATCTCCGTCCCCTCCAACCTCTCCCAACGCAGGTTATTTCTTGTTCTTTCTGATTTGTTCTTCCTACCATCCAGGAGATACAATCTCTGCTATGCTCCCACAGAGCTAAAAGTCAAAAGTTTGCTCCAAGTTTACGTTACCCGAATTTGCAGCAACCTTTTCCCTAGCCTTGGCCAGCGCAGTCCTGCTGGGCGCATACCCGTTCGCAGCATTTCCCCGTCCCTTTGCTCTGGCTGGCACGCCTCTGCTTTTGCCTTTCCCCTGGTTTGCCTTGCCTTTTGCACCAGGCACAGCAATCTGGTTGTGTTTTCAAGACCTCTGTTGCCTGTTCTTGCTGCCGCTAACTCCCGGCTCTAACCTGCCCCACACCAGCCTCTGCTTCTCACTCGTAGGATTTTCGAACAAACACCTTTGTGTTTTCCTGCGGACACCTAGAAACTATCTGCAAAGTGCTCTCATTGCCCTCCTTTGAACTTGCCTTTGCTGCAAGAGAGCCCTCGGTAGTAATTAAGTTGCTGATGGACAAGTATCACGGCCATCATGCTGACAGATACCACTTCAGCATTTCCCAGGAATCTATTGCACCTGTTGTTAAATGTTATCTTTTCTTTAGGTTGGAAGCTCTTAGGATGGTTTTTTATTCAGCATTTTTACAGTCCCCAGAACAAAGATATCGTAGACTCTCTTGAGCGCTGTAGGAACTCAGGTGACAAAAGAATAGTAATTTAGAGCTGACCACTTCTATCTAGTTCAGTGCTGAGGATAAAGATCAGCTGAGTTACTTTCAAAATTTTCTAGTTTATGCATCAGTTGAATGAAATCCAAAGGCTCTGTTCTTCATCAGCTTGGCTAGTTCGTTTACAGTGCCACTGTGAAATTTCCTTCCATTAATGAAGTATTTCTTCATTTTTTCTTTTTTCCTTCTTTTGGCAAAGAGTTGAAGCCTTGCGTTTTTAACCAAAAACATTTCCCTGCTTACACCCCAAAGTGCCTCCATGGTGCATCATGGTTTTCCCTCTCCTTGTGTTATCATGCAGAATAAATCAAATCCTGGAACCAGTATGACGAGATGTGACCAAGCCCGATTCACAAGGTATCGACTCCTGCCATCTGCCACCAGAGACTTTTGAATGACTTTTTTGTCATTCAAAAAAATGAACGACCTTTTTTTCCTTGCTTTAAGTAATCAGTCCAAATGGAAAGGACTGATTTCCATAGTAATGGAAAGCAGATACTCTTTGGTTTAAAAGAAAAAGCGTTTGGTCAAAACCCCAAGACTCAGTTGCCGAATGGATTTCACAGAAGGTCCCTCATCAGCCTGACTCATAGGCAATACACAAGCCGCTCTTTGCAGAACTGATCTGACAGTGATTCCCGGTGCTGACACAAACCCTTTGTGTCCGGAGGAGCTCTTCCCAGGTCTCTGACCCATTTCAACATCCTCCTTCCTCACATTGGGTTTTTAAGTTCTCCTTCCATGTCACCCACTATGCTCTCCTCTCAGCATCTCCTTTGGCTCCCATGAGTTTTAGAAGAAAAACCCACAAACCCCAGCAGTTCTTGCAGACCTTGGTGGATCACCATGCACGTTTATCTAGCCTGGACCTCCTTTCAAGCATCATCTCTGGTGATCACCAGTAGCAACGGTACAAAAGTGACACACTGGATTAAAGGTCTGCCTCCAGTACCACTGCTTGCAGTATAACGTCTAAAATGTAAGTATACAGGCAATATCTGGGTAGTGCATCCACAAAGCTTCCTGCGTTGGGCCAGCTACACTTGATTATTCTCTTCTTCAGTCCTCCTGGAAACTGTGCTCAGGCACGTGGAAAATAAGGAGATGATTGATGACAGCCAACATGGCTTCAGTAAGGGCAAATCGTGTCTGACAATTTGGTGACTGTCTACGACAGGGTTACAGCATTGGTGGATAAGGGAAGAGCAACTGACTTCATCTACCTGGACTTGTGCAAAGCATTTGACACTGTCCCGCATGACATTCTTGTCTTTAAATTGGAGAGACATGGATTTGACAGATGGACCACTCGGTGGATTAGGAATTGGCTGGATGGTCGCACTCCAAGAGTTGCAGTCAACGGCTTGATGTCCAAGTGGAGATCAGTGACAAGTGGTGTTTCACAGGGGTCGATATTGGGACCAGTGCTGTTTAACATCTTTGTCGGTGACATGGACAGTGGGATGGAGCGCACCCTCAGTACCCTCAGTTTGCTGACAACACCAAGCTGTGTGGTGTGGTCAACACGCTGGAGGGAAGGGATGTCATCCAGAGGGACCTTGACAGGCTTGAGAGGTGGGCCCGTGAGAACCTCACGAGGTTCATCAAGGCCAAGTGCAAGGTCCTGCACATGGGTCAGGGCAATCCCAAGCGCAAATACAGGCTGGACAGAGAAAGGATTGAGAGCAGTCCTGCGGAGAAGGACTTGGGGGTGTTCGTTGATGAGAAGTTCAATATGAGCCAGCAATGTGCGCTCGCAGCCCAGAAAGCCAACTGTACCCTGGGTGGCATCAAAAGAAGCGTGGCCAGCAGGTCGAGGGAGGTGATTCTGCCCCTCTCCTCTGCTCTGGTGAGACCCCACCTGGAGTACTGCATCCAGCTCTGGAGCCCTCAGCACAGGAAAGACATGGACCTGCTGGAGCGAGTTCAGAGGAGGGTCACAAAGATGATCAGAGGGCTGGAGCACCTCTCCTATGAAGACAGGCTGAGAGAGTTGGGGCTGTTCAGCCTGGAGAAGAGAAGGCTCCAGGGAGACCTTCCAGCAGCCTTCCAGTACCTAAAGGGGCTTATGGGAAACCTGGAGAGGGACTCTTGACAAGGGCATGGAGTGATAGGACAAGGGGTAATGGGTTCAAACTGAAGGAGGGTAGGTTGAGATGAGCTGTAAGGAAGAAATTCTTCACCCTGAGGGTGGTGAGGCACTGGAAGAGGTTGCCCGGAGAAGCTGTGGCTGCCCCATCCCTGGAAGTGTTCAAGGCCAGGTTGGATGGGGCTTTGAGCAACCTGGTCTAGTGTCAGGTGTCCCTGCCCATGGCAGGGGGGTTGGACCTAGATGACCTTTAAGGTCCTTTCCAATCCAAACCATTCTATGATTCTATGATTTTAAAGTGTCACATTTTCCTGACCTTACATGAGAGACCTCATTACATTTTATTCCTTTTTTTTTTTAATCCTGTGGATTCAGAAGTGAAATTGTTTAATATACAAGATCCCAGTTCTTCAATTTATATAGCAAAATATTAAAATATAATGCTGTGAGACAGATTCACCCAGATCCCAATTTTCATCTGGCAATAGTATTTGCTAGTGAATCATTGCTGAAAATGATTTTTCTCAGTTATTTTACATTGTGGAGAAAAAGTGACTTGGTGACAGGATCCCTTCAGTTGCCTGGACAAAAATGATTGTATTTTTTTCTGTATTACTGTTTAGAAATCTGAAGACGTTCCCTGCTATTTGCTGGCATGTGAAAAGGCACACTAAATGGCACTTGGGGGTTAATTTTCATGACCCTGACTCTACCTCTCAACAAGATAGATTACATTTTCAATTCTGTTCCTTGGTGTATAAGAGAGAATCATTTTGTAGAAAATGAGAATTGATCCAAATCTTCACCCTAAAGTCAAACTGCAGCTTTATTGACCAGAAAGGAAAAAAAAAAAAGGATGCATTTCTTTAGAATATAGTGTTCCCCATGGTATCCCCCATGCCAAACCAGCATGAAACAGGAGCAGAGCTACCACCTCAACGGGGAAACCAAAGTCTGGAGAAGGGCAGGCCACGCCCGGGAGACCCAGCTCGCTCCTGTGGGCTCATTTGCAGCTTGCATGCAACCTTTACGCCTTTTCTTCTCTTCCCACGATTTGGATCGCTTCCTCCCCGCCCTCCGTGCCTCCTCGAGCCTGACACCGCAGCTGTCGGGGACCATATATGGCCCGATGCAGATAAAAGGCCGAGGGGGTTTTCCAAGGTGTGAACGGGAGCTAGGCGCCTCCCTCCTGTTGAAAGTCCCTGGGAGCCGGTGTTCGTGCTGCCCTTCAGGAGTCAGGGGGCAAAGGGGAGCGCTGGTGGTTGAACGATGGACACCCCGCAGGAGAGTTGTCCGGGGGCACGGGCAATTGGGCGCAGCTCAGGTGTACCCCACCGGAGCCCGGCTGGGGAGACCTCGCCTGCAAGGCAAGCAGGCTTTGGGACTTCATCCCGCTGTCCTGGCCGGGCAGAGGCACAGATTTTACTTCTGGCCATGCCCCTGGCTGGTTCTCACTTTGGGAAAGGTTGTTTTATTGCTCCGCTCCCACGTCTCCTCACTCACCTTTGGCTTTGCTCCACGTACGTGCACGGCCAGCGCTCCGGGGACACACTGGGAGTCAGCCCTGCTGAAGCAGCACGGCCAGGCGTCTCGGGGTGGGTATAACGTCTGATGTCACTTTATCTTCCCCTTCCCTTGCAAGATTCAACATAGTTAAAAATGTTCCTATCCTTTACCCTGGGAGAAAAATGCTTGAAAATGTGAGCCTAAAGGGTGAAACAAGCCCAAACTCCTCCCTTCCTTAAGACATATATGAAAAGCCTCAAGTTTTAATTATTGTAGGGCTGAAGACTTTTACAGCCCACTTATCCCACAGCTCTGAATATTTGGGCTGGCTCTACCAGCACCGAGCCAGGGGTGCCGGCGTTTCGCTCTCAGCACCCTGTGTGCTGGCGTGCGGTCAGGCTGGGGAATGCTGTTTTATCATCCTGCTCCATAGGAGAGGACAATAAAAACCCCTGACAGGTCCCCAACGCAACAACAAAGCCTTTCTGCAGGAGGCAGAGGGCAGTGTTTGCACACACATAGTAATTCTGAGCGCAAGCGGGTCAAGTTCGTCCCCGACGTTCTCCCCGCTGTCCTCTTTGGGGTGACGGCTGAGGCCCACTGGGTTTTGGCGAGATGAGAGACGGATTTATGCCTGGACGCGTTTAGGCTCAGATGTGTTTGGAGGACCTCGTGGGAGTGGTTGCAGTGCTCACCTCTTCTGAAAAACTGCCACAAGTGCCCACGTGAGCCCCTTGAGACAGGGGGAGCCCAGCTCCTCCCTGGGGGGACACCCGCGGCTGGGAGCCCCGATGGTTTTTTCCCCAGCTGGGGGAATTGCCCTGCACCAAGCAAGGTCAGAAGCCAGGTCACAAATGTTATAGGCTTCACAGGAGGCAGCTGCTCACAGGTCCAGCTCTTTGGTTCTATCCCCAGGGCACTCGTGGGTGTGGAGAGAGGGAAAAAGTGCCCACTACCCTATCCTGCTTGTTGCACGTAGCATGGCTCTCTTAATACCAGCTGTATGGGGGCAGCTGGTTTTACACCCCTCCGTGATAGACAGAAGAGGGGCAATGTGCCCGGGTGCACCTTCTCCCTGTGGACATGCCTACAAGGCTAATTTGGTCTCCTCCCTGCCTCCCCCCACACCACCTCAAAACAAACCTCCAGCGCTGCGCTGTGCCTCGCGGATCAGCAAGGGGAGACTGCGGGAGACTCTCCCTTCTGGGAAATGACACCAGCTAATAGCACGACACAGGGCGCTCGCAGCCGTGGAGCCGACCCTTTGGCAGGAGTCTGTAGGTATGAAATCAATACCCCCTCCGCTTCCCGTGCCCCCCTGCTCCTGGTCGTCCCCTCCAGGGATGAGCTTCCCAGGGTCACAGCCCAGCTTGGAAAAGACCTGCCTCATCCAGATGCCCCCTGTGGCAAAACAGTCTCTAAAGGTAAATGTTGAAAAATGGAATGAAAACTTTTTCCAAGCCAAACTCAGTTTACGTTTACAAATGGGCTTGCTTTAGAAAACTACTAAATTTCACACTTTCCTGCTGGTACCCTCAGGGGAAAAATATCGCAGCTCTGAAGCCCTGTTCCTACAGAAACAGTCAGTGTGTGCCTGTGGAGCCCATTGTAGTTTGTATTCATTTGAACAGGGAGTACGTAAAATTTTCCTTAGCATCTCTTCGATGTCACCTGCAACCTGCATTGCAAGAGGCAGCTTCCCCTCTCCAGCACCAGCTGCATTTCACACCACGGTAAAGATGCAAAGGGAGATTCTTCTGCCACTCGATAGGAACCGTTCTGTGATTAAAGTCATCCTTACTTTAGCTTCATTGTGCCACTGGAGCTGAGTAAAGGATTAATTTATCCCATATAGTTTACGAGGTCCTCGTGAGTTTATGGCAGAAGAGAAACGCACTACATGCCGGCGGTACACGCAAACAGCTATGCGAAAGTCCCGGCTCTGACCTGAGAGGCTCTAGAAGGAGACTGTTGCAGCAGGTGGTATTTAAAGAGATGTATAACACAGTATGTCTAACTAGTTGTTAAACCGTATGCCTGAGAAACGCAAAATTAGCTCTGAGAGAGCATTTCATATCCATCAGAGACGTGGCACTGCTCTCATTGAACTGTGGGAATTAATGTTCCCCTTTTTGAGCCAAGCAGCTATTGAATGCTGAGGGATCCCCAGGCTGTTTCCAGTAGGGATGGGAACTGGCTGTAATCAGGTGTTTCTCTGATGTAGTCTCTGATGCACATGTTTGGTCCAGCAGCGCTGCAGGAACCAAACAAGAGCACGTATCTCCTCTTCCAGGCTCTCTCCTCCAGTCAGCACCTCAACCTTTCTCTATTATTTTTTCTAGGGGTCATCCTGTAAATGCCTTCTCTCTCTGCTTAGCAACCTGCTTGCTTGATTTCTGCCAGTCCCATCTAGCCAAACACACGCACACAGCACTCTGCCAACACCAGTGCACAGGATTCTGCTCTGGCATTCTGTCCCAAGGCCAGGCTCTTCTTACATGGTTTAATTTTGATCAGCCTCGTATGTTCTTCTGATGATATAGCTTTGCATTGCGAAAAGCTTATCTACCATCTCCATCTATCCTGAATAAAGAATGACCATCCCACCTACATGGCACATAGTTGGGACCAGGTCCCCAAACTATTAAACCCCCAAGGATCTCCCCGGTGGGAGGGTGATGCACTCTTAGGTTCACCTCAAATGGGATTCATTTTGTTAAAGATTTAAAAAATTATAGAAAAGCAACTAATTTTATAGTGAGTTTCTGTTGGGACATTTTGTCAACACAGGCTGATTTTAGTCCTGCCCAAATATCGTCAGAGCCCCTGTGCCACTCCAAGTCCATCCCAGCTGGCCAGGAGGGCTCTCTGCACAAGCCCACTGCTGCCCTCGTGCAGGGTGATGGCTGCCTGGAGCTCCAGCCTTTTTGTTGGAGAGGAACCTCATTGCCCTCACACCTGCTCCAGCCTTTGCTATCATAGAATCATAGAAGAATTTGGGCTGGAAGGGACCTTTAAAGGCCACCTAGTCCAACCCCCCTGCAATGAGCAGGGACATCCTCAACTAGATCAGGTTGCCCAGAGCCCCGTCCAGCCTGACCTGGAATGTTTCCAGGGATGGGGCATTTACCACCTCTCTGGGCAACCTGTGCCAGTGTTTCACCACCCTCATTGTAAAAACTTTTTCCTTATATCTAGTCTGAATCTACCCCTTTTTAGCTTAAAACCATCACCCCTTGTCCTATTGCAGCAGGCCCTACTAAAAAGTCTGTCCCCATCTTTCTTATAAGCCCCCTTTAAGTACTGAAAGGCTTCAATAATCATAATTGTATTCTCAGTTTTGGAGGCTCCTACTTTGAAATTCCATCCAAATCCCTGTCCCCTTCACACCTTTCTGTGTGATCCGTAGGGATAACTTGGAAGGCAGACCTGAGCCCAGCGACCCCCTGTGCAGACACTCACTCTTTCGGCTGAGCGCAGGGGAGCTGGCGAGAGCCGCCTGCCCAGCAGTGCCTCAGCAGCGCTTTGGGCATCAGCCTGGCGAGAAAGCCGGTTAGGCAAGCGTGGGGTTCAGAGAAGAGCTGGTTCCTCTTTGGTTCAAGGAGGATAATGTCCTCAAAGCTTCCAAATCTATTTTTTTAAATTTATTTTTATTTTTTTTCCCCCGAGGGAGGCTTCTGCTCCACTGTCAGGGCTCTGATGTAAGCTCCGCATGGCTCTCCTTCATGGGACGCCAGAGAGCGGTCTCTGCAGCTCTGCAAAGCAGCACACTGATGTGACAGCTGGTTTGGCGCTGCAGTCGCCTGGTGGCAGAGCCTCAGGGCAGGACCAGACTAAACTTCCTACGTGGCAGGAGACACCTCTGCCTACGTGCTCCAGGACTCAGCAACGTGCTGCCCTCAGGCACCGAACAGCAAAGGCAGCAAGTGGGGTTATGGCATGTTGCTGCTGTAGGGGTTCAAGTTTACGCTGCATTTCTTTTCTGACATCAGAAGTCTCTTTAATACACATTCAGAGCTTGTATACGAAGATTTGCTCCTTAGGAAAAACGCCTGGTAGGAACCCACTTGTTCCCAAAAGTCACGAAGGGGGACTGTTGTTTGTTTAGGAGGCGTCCCGCTCTCCCTGAGCACTCTTCACCTCGCAGAAGTGCTGCATAAGTAATCACAAAACCAGCCTACTGCTTCTGGCTTTGTGGAAAGTCACATCTGGGAAGAATATCATTCCCTACTTACTTTAACAGAAGTTTTTATCGTCTGGCTCGGTGCTCAAACCAGGAAACATCCACTTTGAACCAGTCTGTCTCCAGAGATGTTGTTGGTGTACCCTGGCATGTCTGACCTCCGCGCCTCAGAGATGCTCCACGCCAACATGTACATTGTATATATATTGGGAGTTGGTAAAGACAATAGATTTAATCCTCGGTGACACTGTGTAAATAAAACAGATTTTAACATCTGGTCTTCTGTCTTTAAAACGCAATGGCACTTCATACATAATATAGCATTATAGTTCCCAGAAGGCATTTACAAGTACTTTATTAGGTGTCACGTCAGTGCTCCGTTTTGCAGCAACTGCCCAGAACTAGACATCCTATAATTCAGTTACACTGTAAGTAGCCACTAATGAGGCATATTATTATAAAGAGCCAATGCTGCACAGCTACACTGCAGTAAAGCTGGAGTAATTCCAGGGAAATCAGTGCTAAAGCACGGATTTGCGCCTATGAAATGAAAAGCAAAGTCTCACTCAAAGTTTTGAAGAATGATTGTGAGACTTTGAGGAGAGGTTTGTGGAAACCTCTTAATTCTTATTTTCTGCCCTTCTCTATTCTCTTTTACACTCCGTTCTCATCTGTCACTCATGTAATGTGTATCCTGACAAGTCTGCCTGACGATTATGCTCCTATTTTGTGGGTTTGCATAGTGCCTCCTGAGTACTTAACAGGTCTTAGAGAGTTCAGTTCACTAAGCTCTCAGATTGTCTGGCAGTCCCCAATGGCTTAATAATGTAAAATCATAAACCGGACCGCAACTGATTCCTCTCTCCTGTCTATCCTTTTATCAGGGACTGCTAGGTGGGATCTGGAAGACAGAAACATAATTAGGTGTGTGCTGAGTGGGATTTCCCTTTAGCAAGCACAGTTCTGACCTTCAGCTCCAGATACAAGCAGGGATTTTGGGGAGACGGATTTTCTGGTGATAGCAACACTTCCTTCGCTATAGGATGAAGAAGTTCATAAAGCAGCTTTTTGTGCATAGAAAGATTTCTAGCCTCTTTCCTGAGATTGCTTACTCAAATATACTCTTGTGGCAAAGCTGAAATTGCTATATGCTCTTGTAGTAAATAAATTGGGATGCAACGTGGCTGCATGATGTAATCTAAAAATGACCTCATCCTCCTTAAAATCAGTCTTATTCATCCAGTTTCCAGCTGATATAGATTTATTCTTCACCCAGAATGACATTCTCTCCCATAGTAGTCCAAGAGGCTTGTTTCTGATCTCTGCTGATTAATAGAAAGCGCGTTTCCAGAGACAAGCCCTGGTGCGTATGTAAGGATAGGGCACTCCGTGGGCATGTGCATGTATACGTGTGCGTGCGCTTGCTGACAGCACGCCGATCCTGCTAGTAAGTCACAATCGAATTTACTGTTTCCTTTCGATCCGAACAACGTCATTACCTCCCACTAATGCGGTTAGGAGGGAGCAGGAGATGCTCTGGGATGTCGGCTGGTGGTAGTGAAGCCGGCACCAGAGCACGTGTGTGAACCGTGGGCTTTGGGGGCAATTGCTACTTGCCAGGCAGAGGGATGCTATATCCCAGTCATAAAATTGGAACAATATTCGAATCGGATCACTGAAGCACAAATGTCCCACGTTAAGACTGCTTTGAGCAGCGGCAGTCAGCACCAGGAAGCCCATCGAAACTTACCTTTGCGTTGTGGTTTCTGCAGTTTAAGACAAGTCAACCCTGATTCAGCAAAATACATGTGAAATTTGAACTGGGCTTCCCTGGGGCTGCCCATGGGCTGGTGACAGGCAGGTGCGTCCATGCACACCTCAGAGACAGGAGCGGTCGGCACTGTGCAAGTCAGCACCCAGCTGGGATTGCAACGCTTCTGCTCTCCCATGCTGGAACACCAACTGACAGCAAAGCTGGATGAAAGGGTTGAGGTGGAAGATCTGTGTATCTCTGGAGGCACTCAGGGAACAGCACAGAGCAAAGCATTTTCTTTAACATTAAGCAGTAGAATATTAAGTGGACTGGAATTCAGCTACCCTCCCTCCTAGGGGAGCACCCTAGTCATGGAGCTGTAGAGTTGCACTTCTCCCTTCTCCCCAGCCCAGCTCAATTATCATTTAATCGTTTCAAGAGACCAGCATAGCATCAGCATCAGGGAATGAAGCACACATCACTGCTCCAACATCTCCTATGCTTTTGTGACCATGGTGCCCAGAAAATGCGTTGAACTGCCCATGGGCAGAGATAGAACCATATTTTAGTCTTTCATAACTGTAGACCTACAGGAGAAGAGCAGGGAACCACTGAATTTTGGAGGGGGCAAAGCCTGGTCTTGCAAGCATGCTCAGAGCATGTCTGCAGCTCAAACTCCACCAGGTAGCTCCTAATTGTGCAATGTCATAAGCCTGAGGAATGAGCTGGGTGCTGGGACACTTGGTCCTCTGAAGACTGGGGCATGTTGGGGAGCGCTACCAGCAGACCTTTAACTACCTGGAAATGTTAATGTAAAAAGACACGAGCAGCTCTGAACTTCAAGGATGTCCTGAGCCCTGCCTCTGCAGAACAAGAGTTTTTCACCTTGGAGC
Organism: Phoenicopterus ruber ruber; assembly: GCA_009819775.1. NCBI lineage: Eukaryota > Metazoa > Chordata > Aves > Phoenicopteriformes > Phoenicopteridae > Phoenicopterus > Phoenicopterus ruber. The sequence goes on along the minus strand of CM020216.1, from coordinate 7,181,931 downwards.
CCCAAGCAGCGTTTGGGCAGTCGGGACCCCTGTGTGGAGGTAGGGCTGTGCATTTCCATCTGCAAAACAGCTGTGATGGGGTGAAAAATGCTATGAGTGTGAAGTGCTTGGCTGTTGCGGCAGTAGGAGTAACCAAATAATGTAGACAAGCAGAAATAGAAAGGGAAAAGTGTTTGTGCTGTGTTCCAGTGGCAGAGAAAGAATAAAACCCCAGATATCTGGTATCCCAGTTCCCTACTCAGGATATAAAATCAGACTCCTTTCCCTTTAGTGCAGAGATGTACACAATTTCCACTTATTCTACAGAAGAGTTTGATACACTTGCATTTTAAAAGCACCACCATGTTTTCGCACAGGTCTTTGTTATGCAGCTGATCTTTATTCTTTGTATAAAATATCTTTTTTTCCTCAGATACCTTGTACAAGGTCTATTTGCTACCTATCATCTCCTCTTGCTTGGCATAGTGAATGACTCTTCACACACTGCTGAATGAAGACACTAATTAAATATGTGATTTTTATTAGGCTCTACACAGGCTATACTTACAAGACTCTGTGACTTGTTTGTACTATTCTTTAACTTATCTCCTGCCCCTATCCAACTGCTTTGAGTGCAAACAAGTCCATGCTCGCAAGGTATGATGGCCAATTCTCTCTGGACTCATGCTTTTCTACACAGATCCAAATTCATAGGTAAGGAAGCTACTCAGATACAAATTCACAAGTAAGAAACTGGCTGCTCATGGCTTGGACGGGCGTACTCTTCACCGGGTAAAAAACTGGCTGGATGGCCGGGCCCAAGGAGTGGTGGTGAATGGAGTTAAATCCAGTTGGTGGCTGGTCACAAGTGGTGTTCCCCAGGGCTCAGTACTGGGGCCAGTTCTGTTTAACATCTTTATCAATGATCTGGACGAGGGGATCAAGTAAACCTTCAGTCAGTTTGCAGATGACACCAAGTTGGGAAGGAGTGTTGATCTGCTGGAGGGCAGGCAGGCGCTACAGCGGGACCTGGACAGGCTGGATCGATGGGCAGAGGCCAATTGCGTGAGGTTCAATAAGGCTCAGGGCCGGGTCCTGCACTTGGGTCACACCAACCCCAGGCAACGCTACAGGCTTGGGGGGGAGTGGCTGGAAAGTGCCCGGTGGGAAAGGACCTGGGGGGTTGGTCAACAGCCGGCTGAATATGAGCCAGCAGTGTGCCCAGGTGGCCAAGAAGGCCAACGGCATCCTGGCCTGTATCAGAAATAGTGTGGCCAGCAGGAGTAGGGAAGGGATCGTCCCCCTGTACTCGGCCCTGGTGAGGCCGCACCTCGAGTACTGTGTTCAGTTTTGGGCCCCTCACTACAAGAAAGACTTTGAGGTGCTGGAGCGTGTCCGGAGACGGGCAACGGAGCTGGTGAAGGGTCTGGAGCACAAGTGCTGTGAGGAGCGGCTGAGGGAACTGGGGTTGTTTAGCCTGGAGAAAAGGAGGCTGAGGGGAGACCTTATTCCTCTCTACAGCTCCCTGAAAGGAGGTTGTAGGAGGTGGGGGTCAGTCTCTTCTCCCTAGTAACAGGTGATAGGACAAGAGGAAAAGGCCTCAAGTTACACCAGGGAGGGTTTAGATTGGATATTAGGAAAAACTTCCTCACTGACACGGTTGTCAAGCACTGGGACAGGCTGCCCAGGGAAGTGGTGGAGTCACCATCCCTGGAGTTATTTGAAAGACGTGTAGATGTGGCACTTAGGGACGTGGTTTAGTGGTGGGCTTGGCAGTGCTGGGTTAACGGTTGGACTTGATGATCTTAAAGGTGTCTTCCAACCTAAACAATTTTATGTTTCTATTCTATTCTATAAGCCTGGGAAAGTAATTACTTGGCTGCTTGTGACTCATTTGCTTACCCTGAAGTAGCTCTGAGGCTTGGGAGGGCTCTCTGTGCTCATGCTGAGCTTTTTGCTGACTTTGCAAGGAGTTCATTGAAGTGAATGGTGCATACCCACTCCTGTAGTCACACATGTCGGGCAGAAAAAATTTGGAGCGAAAACATGCCTAGGAACACAATCTTATGCAGGTCTTCATCATACAGATGAGGTGCTCAGTATCCCTTCTTTCCCTTAAGCAGGAGCAACTTGGAGATTTATGGCAAAGCGCTAGTCAGTAATAAATCATATTCCTCTGCCAGCCCTACTCATGCGTGTGAAACAGCCCGGGTGGATTCAGCCACCTCTCCCAAATGCTCTGCACTGCTGACGTGCCGTATCGTACACGGAGCTGAGCAGTAGCTGGGTGCACCCAAAGCTTGACCTCCCTTTAAAACAGATCGGTTATCGTGATACCTCAAGGGGGTCTGTGCAGCAGGAGGAAAATGGGTGGAAGTAGGCAAAGAAAAACATCACTTTTCAGTCGCTCTGCCTATGACTGAACAGATAAAAAGCAAATATGCAAGAAGACACAGCATCCCAAATCCCAGCATAAGATTTTTTTTTTTAAACAAAAAAACATACAGCCTTACAAAGATAAGAAAGATGATGTTTGTGGAAAAAAAGAAGCTGTTTCTCAGACAAATGCTCTTTTATAGTGCGGATGTGTGCTATTTTCTTATGGTTTTTAAATTGGTTCCTTGATTTGTTTCTTTATCTGCTCCCTAAGACTTTCCTGATTAGTTGAGATTTTTGCACTCACTAGTTGATTAAATAATGAATACATTTGTTTGATTTGCAGTTGCTTACTTAATTAAAATTTCTTTTCAGTGCCCCAATTTTCATTATGATTTCAATTTTGCATTTAATCACTGTGTTGTTCTTTGCTGCCACCTCTCTTAATAGAGGTCTACTCTCCTGTCAGCCTTATTGCAAAACTTGGCTCCGAGCTGCACATGGGCACACAGCGGAGAGAAACCTCCATTTCTGCAGTTAATTTAGACAGCAACTAGAAACTTGGGGCAGGGGAAGAGGAGGGGAGGTTGAGTTTGCAGGAATATCCAAAGAGTATAGATGCATTTTAGGCTGGAAAATTAAGGTAAACTATTTCTAACGTTGGCTGGCCAAGGAGCATCACATTCGCCAGTGGAAGAAGATCAGATTTTACATTTAACAGCCTGTAAGCCAAGTATAAAGGCGGGTTTCTTCATCCCACAGTGCAGAGAGAACAATCACCAGTAACAGGAGGCGGTTTGTAGCAGTGGAATAATATTTCCTTCAGCAGAAGTTGTGTGATGAGATATGTGTTCAATGCTTCACTGCTGCTTCGTTTTAGAATATTGCAATTTCTTCTCCTTTTATTCTCCCGTCTCTTTCTTCTCACTTCTTTCCCTCATCCAATCCTGCTCTTTCTTCTATATTTGCTTTGCTGCAGTAGATCCCAAATTTCTATGTCCTGGACTTCTTTCTTGGTCTGAACCTTTTTCTGTTCACCAATGGGATCAGCTATGAAATGGTTGAGGTTGTCCCATCACGAGATTTAATGCCAGTGTCCCAATCTGATTAATAAGAGCGAGGGAAATCCCATTTTGATGCTGGTGCAGGCTGCAGAGGTGGGCACATGCCCCTGCGTTGGTTCACAGTTGAAGGGACCCCTGAGTCAGAAGTCTGTTACTGGTGCTTCAAAAGCAAAAGGCATCTGTCATCCATGTACAGCAAGCTCAGCAGATATTTTATTGCCAGGCAAGGCAGAAACACTGCACGATGAACCCATCTCCAGGCACACAATAATACTCTTATGATGGGGTTCTTGGAGAATAAATTATTTATGATGTATTTTGTCATCTGCACGAGTATTACAGTAAGAGTCATCAAAATATCTAGCTGGAAAAACCGATCACCAGATCAGAGGAGAAGAGGATGCAACACAGAGGCGTTCGAGGAGACAGGCACTGAGGACAACTGATACTTTGGGAAGCTGGGAGGAGGGAATGACCAGGGTTAATGGCTTAAATCCTTATCCATCCAGGAAATCCCTTTAACTCTGCTGAAGTGAATATATGTCAGCTTAGAAATCACCAGAACATCTGGTTTATGTATTTGCAGAACTAAGTTTTTTTAAGGACTCAAACTTTGCTGTGCTTCCATGCCTGCAGTTCTTAATTCAGGAAGAAATACAAAAGCATCCTTTAAAGCTGTCCCCAAATAACAATGGCTCCTCTGGAGTCATGAATTATTTGTGCTAGCACCAAAAACAGTAGGAACAGATCTTGTAATCTTGACAACTGTGCGCGATAAGTCTATGACAAATGTGCCTTTTCATAGAAATTAGAAATCAGCTATTCATAAAAAATGGAGCTGGAACAAACCTTGAAAACTCGTCTTCCCCAAGCGTAAGGCTTCTGGGAGCCAGAATGAGAGCAAAAGCCTCCCTTCCCCTAGAAGAACGTCCAACCATTACAGCTGCACACTCGTGCCCCTAAAAGCTGTCTTGTTTTTGGACTCGTGCCCCTAAAAGCTGTCTTGTTTTTAGAGTAAAAGAGATGCAGAATAAATGAGTGGAAGAAAGTATCTCATCTGTCACCTGGGCAAGAAGGGACTAAAGTGTACTGACTCTGAAGCAACCTCATGAGGATGTTTTCAGAAGGTACATGCTGTAATGTGGATCTTTAAAATAAATATGTGACATCAAGCACATTAGTCTAATGCAAACAGTTATATTCCCTCATTCTGGATGTTTCGACACCTCCTTGCTCAAGGATCCGCAGCCCAAAGCCTTCCTGTTCTGGTCTGTGACGTGGATTTCTGCTAGTCACCAGTTACGATGACTACAGAAGTGGGTTACACCTGCTTAAACATCTTACACCACTGAAAACACCCATGTCTGAACTATTCACTTGTTTTTTATAGACCATGGAGTCTGGCAGTTGGAAGAGTCCATGGCATCAGAGGCACCATTCACCTTGTCCTCTAAAGCGGGTCAGATGAATCATGCCTTCAGAGTGCCTGTTTCTCTCCGCTGACTATGACGAGAGCTATGCCAGCGGAGACGCAGGAGCCTGCATGGCAAGTCTCCGTAGTTGGAAGGATATTAATCTTGCACATCGTGTGCCTCTATTTTTTCCACTATCTGTACTGATGGACCAGGCAATACACACCCGGGTCTTATCACTAGGAGAAAGATATACGTGCGCAGGGTGGAAGATAGGAGCAATGACCAGTCACACAAACTGAACAAGAGGTTATCTCTTGTCTCGGTCAGTCTTTCCAGGTGGGATTTCCTTTAATATCATTTCTCACAAATTTAGGTGCTAAAAGGTCCATTTGCAGTCTGTGGTGAGAGACAGGTGCCTCGCAAAGGACAAGTCATCCCCTCTTAAATTAGATATCTCGGATAAGTGGGATGAATCAGACTCTGGAAGAATTTATTCCTCTCCACTAACTATTTATTAGGTTCAATTAATAATGTAGTTTGAAGGTTCAGCCTTTGCTGAGCAGTAACAATGGCAGCAAACTTGCTATGAAAGAGCACTTGGCATCTAAAGCTTCGAGTTAAGTTGCTGGTAGGCACTTTGTTAAAACTGCCTCCATAAATCTGAGAGATAAAATGTAAGGAAAGAAAATCAATCTGATGCAGGATTTGATTGTTTTTTTATTCTCTCACCATTCAGCAACCTTCCCATTGTAACGTGTAGCAGCTTGTACTTGTTTTACTTGTGGAATAACCATCCCTAAAAAGATAAATCCCATTTTGCCAATAAAAGACTTGTCTCACTATAAAGCATACGCCTATGGAGCAGTTGAGCATCTCTTGATGCCGGCATCCCTGAGGAAGACTTTTTGGACTTTGTATTTATCACAATCCGAAGCACTGGCAGCCTTAACATCTCAAATTTAATTACCTCTTCTTCACGCAGTTCATAATTCAGATGGTTTTGTTGTAAATCAACCGCAACATAATAACCTAAGTCACTTTTAAGCACCCACTGGACAAGTGTATGTTCTGTGCTCCAGTAAGTATTGATAGCAGCTTCAAGTTTTAGAACAAAGATTCAATTATATCTAGGACTAGCAAGGACTCAAGTATTTCTGATCAATGCATTCATTACAGCGTGAGTGCTAGAGAAGTTCATAAATAAATTATTTAAACGAAAAGGGGATGCTGTGATCCTCTGGTCTGATGACTGAAAACAAGATTTAGAAAACATAATCCTCGTTGGAGATGTTTCATTGGGAAGGTAGCTGGAGATTTAGGTGCGGCAGAATCCCTGTCCTGTACGGAATAAGTGTAGCATAACCCCGCTGAATATCTGGATGCGCAGCCCATCACTCAGCTGTTTGAGTCAAGCTGGAATCAGGGGAAATATTTGTGGAATAAGGAGATCTCTAACAAATGCATGACTGACATAATTTGGACCTTCGGTAATACTGACTGCCCCAAAACCTGCTCGGTAAAGCCTGCGGTTCCTTGCACCGCATCGGCAGCACGAGGTCCGGCGGCACCATGGTGAAGACCGGCTCCGGGAGGAAGCTGATGGCTTTTGGTGGTGGTTTCTGAGGAGGCGGACTGAGAAACTGAAGTATGAAAGAGAGACACGTTGTTACAGACCCCCACAGGCTGAAACGTGGAGAAATACGGAGGGAAAGCCCAACTGCTGTGAAGGAAAGAAAGAACAGCTTTTGGCGAGAACAGGCATCTAGAAAGTGCTTGAAAATTATGTGTGACTGAGCATCTCAATCCTTCAAATAGACATTTTGGCTTATGTTTACCCACGATGGTTAACGATGAAGGAAACAGAGACTAGCACTCTAATGAGCTTTCATTCCCTGAGGCACACATTGCCTTTTTTCAGGTAACAGTACCCTTTCCAGTGCTAATGATTTTCTTCTGTGTACCAAGGCAGATTTTTTTTTTACCGTTTACCCTCCACCTATGCACGACAGATGGTGCGATGTGCAGTTTTGGGAGCTAGTCTAGGGCGCATGAACTGATATGCATTAGGCTCACAAATTCAATTGTGTCTTACCTGTCTGCCCAAGGAATCCGTCTACTAGAAGAAGTGAAAAGCCAGAGAAAGGCAGCAGCTTATGTTTGTTTATTGTGTTTTTCTTTGCAAAAAAAAAAAAAGTTTTGTGTTTCTGCCAGAACTTTAAATCACATTTCAACCGAATATGTCAAGGACTTAAGGTCATCTTCTTATGAAAGCACAGGCAGAAGGTCTGGGAAGCTTCAAGCTGAAATAAGGGTTTCTGGTCTAGATAAATTCAGGGCATGCGGTAAGATGCTTTGCTCTTAGGGATTTAGGCCCAAAGCCTGCAAGCTCTGAAGTACTTAACTTTACTCACACGAGTAGATCAGCTGAAGCCTGTGCATCCGTTTCTGGGAGACAGGCTAGGCCTGTGCATAAACAACAATAAATCAGGTGAAAATCAATGCTTTCCAGCCTCTTCAGAGGGCTGTGCCTGCTCATTCGGTCAGGGTAAGGACAACTCCAATTGGCGCCCATCTTCCCCCAGTTTTACTGCTGATGGAGGACGCATGGCTGAGGCTTGGGGCAGTCTGTGTTGACCCACACATGATCCATGACGAGACTGACTAAAGTAGCGTTGTGGGGCTCAGCATAATATAATCCTTGAAAAGGGCAAATATGGTAAAATACAGTACTAATCTCAGGAACGTTGCTGGTGCACGGCCCTTGGCTTGCCAGGTGCAATAAATTTTTTTTACCCCAGATTAGGCAGGGCTGTATTGCCAACAAGATCACACTGTGTGTGCCCTAGACAAACCTCTGCTCCTGGGGGATTATTACTTTCCTTTTGCTGAATTAGAAGATGAGTGGATAGAGAGAGTGGCGAGACGTGGTGGGTCCCTAAAGAACAGAGTGGGATAATTTGTGCCATCAGCCACACTTGATTCAGGGTTGAGCCAGACTGTTTTGCCAAAGCAAGAGCCAGACGAGGACACTCTGATCTCCTCTTGTGCCAGCACAAGATTTTTTTTTGCACTGGGAGAAGAGGAGTTGCATTATTGCAGTATACCCCTGCAATAATACTGCAAACAAGTTACGGGAGGTCAGACCTAGAGCATCTGTTGACCAACGGACAAATTAATTTGCAGGACAAATTCCCCCTGTAAGCAAAAGTTTTAAAAACATCTCTGGCACGGTGGCTTGGGTGGAGGAGGGCTCATAAATTGACGTACATATAGTAAATACTTAACATTACTGACCGTTTTCAATGAGCAATGAGATCTGGCAAAGGAAAACAGGTCAGCTGTGTTGTTTTATTTATTTGTCTATTTAAGCTATAACTCTCACTGGTTTTTGGCCCCACTCGCCCCTTCCTAGCTGTCCAGCCTTACGGCCTGTGATGAGACTTGAGACAGCTCTAACTCAGATACTCATATGCTCTTCCTTCGTCCTCCCTTCGGCTGGCTCCTTGCAATACGTCACCTAGACCGGCACTGGCAGCTCTCGCTTTGCAAGCGTTTAACACCAGCAAATGTTGGTTTGAAAGCGTGTATGAAAGCAGTTCACCTGCAGAAGGAAGAGTGGTAAACGGGAGTGCAATGGAAATGTAAAAGGTAAAAATCCCTGAACCGGTCTTGCAATCTCAAGTTGCACTGTTTCTAAGGTCACTTTTTTACTTTGACCTGATGTGGAGGTATTGATCAAAGTCAAGGATGCTCTTTGCTGCAGTGTAAAATATAGAGGAAAAAAAGTAAGCTTGTTCCTCCTGCTGCCCTCTCCCCTCTACCTTGCAACAGGTTTCTCAACACGTCCTACCCAGAGACTCAGTCCTCTGTGGAGTACAGGGCTGTAAGCAAGAGGACAGTGAAGGAAAAAATTCTGGTAAGCCCTTTTTAAGGAAAAAATGATAAAAGATGTTAAACAATCGTTGCTTTAGATGGAATTTACAAATTAAGCTGCCTGGTTAACGTTCATTGACAGCTAAACAAAAATGTAGATTTCTCCTTCTCCCAGCCTCTCCCAGCCCAGAGAAGCACAGACACCATTCCAAAGGCACCATTTTTTCCAGTTTTCAAAAACTGTGTTTTCCAGGATTTTGTAAAAAAAAGACATGTCAGCTAGATTAAAATTTCCTACGGAGAGTTTTAGTCAAAAGCTAGAGAGGAATTGCCAGTTCATCCATAATTGACGGGGTTCCTGGTGACTCAGACCCAAGGTGATATCAAGCACGACTCATGTCCAACCCAGTAATCAGAAACGTAATACAAGTGCAGACTTTAGCTCAGGATTTCCTAGGAGTACAAGGTTTAATGTATTAGTCACTATGGTGTAAAGAACTGAGATTGTGTGCAACAGAAATTTATCATAAGATAGAGAAGCACAACAGTGATGTCCAGATGATTTCTTTCTCCATGACCTTCTGAGGTCTCTCATGCCCTACCATAGAGACCAGACCACACACGTTAGTTCTTTTTTGATCAACCCTTGTATTGGGGTCATTCTGCATATAGCATTTCTTAAATTTCCTTCTCAATTCTGTGCCAAGAAGAATGAAAAGATTTGGTACACCCTGAAGCTTTGAACAGGGTTGAACTTGCATTTGGGTCATTCCTTTCTCAGTGCTGGCATAGGACGCAGCATTCCCCCAAATCCTGATCCATTTATCTAATTGCAGTGAAGAAGGTGACACTACTGAAAGTTCACCAGAGGAAATGCACTATTGAAATAATAAATATGCTGACCTTTTCTGCCTTCCCTGATCCGATGTGACAGCAGAGGTCTAAGACAGAAAACCTTTTTCATTTTCCCTCATCCTTCACTATTTTGATGTTCTTGTTCTCTTCTCCACTTTGCGAGCATGAGGCTCTTTACTTGCTTTCTCCCACCAGCACACACAGAAAAACCACTTTGGAATCAGGTGCTGGCATTTGGGCTGGGGAGGTGAAACCTGGCCTTTGAGCAGCCATGGCTCCACGCTGCAGGGTGATGGGGACCAGGAGCTGAATGTAGGCGCAGTCCTTTGTACCCACTTTGCACGGAGCAGTGCAGCAAGGCTGGAGAGACCCTGGCTCACAGGGAGGGGGATGAGCCCAAGGAAGCCAGGAGCAATGCCAATTTTGAGAAGCTGGCCTCTCTACAGCATCTACTTTGCCTTATTGCGCATCTTAACCCATTTTTCTTATCACATGGTCTTGTGGGAACGGGCCGGTAATTCAAGCCATATTTGTTTTAATTGCCTCTGGCTTTCCTCGCCATTTGGCATATGTACAAAAGGAGGATAGAAGAGCTTTTATGGGAGTAAAATTCTATAATGAATCACTTATATACAAAACAGACCACATACTAATGGGAGGGATGAGAAAGTTGCTTTGACCATGGGTTGTTTTGTGCCATTAACTTCTTATTATGCATCCCAGAAATGAGTAGAAAACTCTTCTGCTTCGCAAAGTCTCTCCTTTGCTGCGGTACAGCAATCTTACCTATAGCTACTGAATCGTAGTATGTACAAAGGAGATTAGACAGTGCATTTGCCATATGTAAAATTTAATAGTAGCATTTCCACGACAACAAAACTGACCATACCCTTTCCTGGATGCTGACACGAGGTTTGAGTGTTGACTTCTCCCAGTTATAACATACTCCAGAGCTGATTTCATACTCTGCGCCCAGCCTTTTGGCATCACCTACCTGTCACAAAAGACCATTATCTGGCCAAACTACCCATTTTCTGAAGAACTTTCATGGGGAAGGGCTGGAGGATAGCAAATCACAGGGATAATGAGCTCCCATGCCAACTGCTCCAGCCATCTCGGCATGGGGATGTTTTGGGGCTGGAGCCAACTCCTCGCAGGCGCACGGTCCTTTCGCCACTCCAAGGCACGAGCAGATTGAGAAGCACAGCCCTTTCCCAGCCCCTTATATGGAGCAGATTTCAGTAAAGGAGATAATCCGGCCCAAAGGGGTTATACAGATAATACCCAACAGGCACGATGGAGGCACGCTCTGCTGAAATCCCCTTATATGGCACAGCTGAATAGACTCCCATCTCCCAAATATCTGATGCATAAGACAACTCCACATGAGGTCATACAGCAGACGGAAAGCCACGGTGCAGTGACAGAGCACATCTTCCGACCTCTCTCCCCCGCCGGTTCCCCGGGCACCGAAGGCAGCTGCCCCCGCACCCCGCGTGGCTGCGGCACTGCGGAGCGGCAAATGCACCGCGTACGTCTGCTATAGGGCAGCGCGAGAGGGTTGCGTTTGGGAGGGATTCATCTCATTTCACTTTAGGTGTCTACTGCGCAGGCATCTGCAGAAGAGCTACTCACCCGAAACTCCCGTTGAAGTCACTGGAGAGTCATTTTTTTTTTAAAGTGTGTTCTTTATTCTTCAAATAAATTGATGAAAAGCATTTAGTGTAGGTGCTACCAGAACAAAATGACATGTTGTTAAGGCATTTTCAGAATGTTGTTTCTATCTACAAAACTGTTTCTCGAAAGATTTTTTAAATTTTTTTTTTGAATAAATATGAAGTATTCCTTCCAAGTCCAGAACTTGCAAATTTATGACAAAACTCCAGTCCTGTCAGGCTCAGCTCAACACAGCTATTTTACATTTCAAAACAAAAAAATATGAAATGACTGGTTGCTACATTTTCTGACATACATCTCTTTTTGAACTTCATTATAATCACTGTGCAGCTGAAGGACAATTCTGAATAAATCCACCTTCGTAAAGCCCCTGGTGCTCCAGCAAAGGATGCTGTTCGCAAGCCAGACCCAGAGAGCCCAGGGTCAAGTCACCTCCCAGGAGGGAAATTCTGCTTTTCCCAGGAGAGCAATGCACCTTCCTCCACGATCCCCATTCCTTCGCCAATATAACCTCTGCCTCGTTTCTCACGCATTGACGTAAAGTATGCCAGAGTACGCTGTGGAGAGGTATCTTAACAACTGGTGATTTTGGGGCAGGATCGTGACTTGTATGGTCAGCCACATGTTTTGCAAAAAAAAGTATCAAAAATAATACCAGCCTGGCGTATTGCTAAACCCAAATCTCCTCTGACACTACTCTGCTCTCAAGCCTTTGCAAAACTTATGCCAGTACTAAGGATTTTACATTTTTTTTTCCATTTAATTGATAATTACCAGTATGGTTCGCTTTGTAAGATGATAAACCAGAGCTGTTCTGAAACTTCTAAAATTCCCAGACTGAAATTCTTCTTCTGGAGAGTGTCATGTAAAAGAAAAGGAGCTGGTCTCTTGCAGCTCTGCTCCTTAGGGGAGAGTGGGAGGGAGCTGGGTAGCAGCTTGTCTCCATCTGAGATTTCTGAAAGGGAAAAAAATGCTGAAACGTTTCAGAACAGCATTGTAAGTGGTGTATTTTATTGCTCACTAATTGCATAATTTAATGCTCTGAAACTGTGTGGTTTGTACACCCTTGTAGGAGTAGGGTCTCCTCTGCTGCGGCTCGTTCTTCAAGCTGTTTATTTGCTATTGCATTAAGCAGGCAATAGACTAAACCTGACTTAATCCAAGGAGCACAGCAGCCCATTTTGTATAAAAGAGGTGGACGGTTCTCCGGCTTCCTCCCTTCTAGCAGTTCCAGTGCCTAAACCTGCCTAAATGACATTTAGATGCTTAATCCTTTATTGGGACCAGTCCTAAGTAACGTCCCAGGAGGTGCCCGGCGTGCCAGGGTGGGAGACCCACTGTGCCACAACACACTGCATTCCTCCAAGCACTGCTCTGCATTAATTTTTAAAAGCTTAAGGATTATATGTGCTTGCAGCTGAATAAACATGCATGGAAATCACAGACAACACTTGCTTGTCCATGCAACGGACACTTAGGTACCGCATGTGAACAATTGCGTGTTTGAAGTACACGTAGTTGCCTATTTACACGGTACAAAAGCATGCGTGCTAAGCAGGTGCCTGGCTTAAAATGTATCTACTCAGTTTTGTTCTTTTTATTTACTCTTTCTTCGATAATTTCACCTGCTAACAGACACATCAGAAATGCATGATGCTCTGTAATGGCTGCCTAGCAACTCAGCGGGATGAACAAACTCCATTTCATTTAGGTGTTAAATAATCTGAAGTGCAGCGAATTTATCTTACGCAAACATCGGAGGGCTTAATAACAGCAGCAGCAAAACACAGCATTGGTGTAACGGTGAAGATGTCCTAATATAATGGAACAAACTGATATTTGGTATTTTTGAAACTGCGGTTTGAGAGGTTTCGTAAAAGCATGTTTCTACTAAAATGAGTGAATTGCTTTATGAGTTTTGCCTTGGTAAAGAAGGACAGATAAAGCAGTGATCAGATCACTGCACACACTCCAGATGTGCTTATCTGGGGCTTCATGATATACATCTATCTAAATATCTGCAAATTTTGAAGTTCAGCAGACCTGAAGTTGCTGCTTACCAAAACAGCAATTCTTACTTCAAAATATTTGGCTTCAACTTGTTAAACAGCTGATTTCAGATTGTTAATTTTATCTTGTAAGCAGAATAAAAATTTACTTAGGGAGATCGAGTGCACCCTCAGCAAGTTTGCGGATGACACCAAGCTCAGTGGTGCAGTGGACATGCCCGAGGGACGGGATGCCATCCAGAGGGACCTGGACAAGCTCAAGAGGTGGGCCTGGGCGAACCTCATGAGGTTCAACAAGGCCAAGTGCAGGGTCCTGCACCTGGGTCGGGGCAACCCCCGGTATCAATACAGGCTGGGGGATGGAGGGATTGAGAGCAGCCCTGCCGAGAAGGACTTGGGGGTACTGGGGGATGAAAAGCCGGACGTGACCCGGCAATGAGTGCTCGCAGCCCAGGAGGCCAACCGTATCCTGGGCTGCATCAAAAGCAGCGTGGCCAGCAGGTCGAGGGAGGGGATTCTGCCCCTCTGCTCTGCTCTGGTGAGACCCCACCTGGAGTCCTGCGTCCAGCTCTGGGGCCCCCAACACAAGAAGGATGTGGGCCTGTTGGAGCGGGGCCAGAGGAGGCCACAAAAACAATCAGAGGGCTGGAGCACCTCTCCTATGAAGACAGGCTGAGAAAGTTGGGGTTGTTCAGCCTGGAGAAGAGAAGGCTCCAGGGAGATCTTATTGCAGCCTTTCAGTACTTAAAGAGGGCTTATAAGAAAGATGGGGACAGGCTTTTTAGCAGGGCCTGCTGCAATAGGACAAGGGGTGATGGTTTTAAACTAAAAGAGGGGAGATTTAGACTAGACATAAGGAAGAAGTTTTTCACAATGCGGGTGGTGAAGCACTGGAACAGGTTGCCCAGAGAGGTGGGAGATGCCCCATCCCTGGAAACATTCGAGGTCAGGCTGGACGGGGCTCTGGGCAACCTGATCTAGTTGAGGATGTCCCTGGTCATTGCAGGGGGGTTGGACTAGCTGGCCTTTAAAGGTCCCTTCCAACCCAAACTATTCTATGATTCTATGAAAAAAAAGGGAAAAAACCCCAACATTGTTTCTGTACAGGAGGTGTTTGTGCTGCAGAGTCCTACCTGGGATGGACAGAATCTGCCAGGTAGAGATGAGGGACAGGAATGTATGAAAATGGTATAGAAAAACTAAACCCACTGCAGCCCATAAGCATTTCGTGCTGCTGGATAATTTAGTAATGTTGATTAAAACGACAGTTCAGACGGTGCTAGGAAGGAGTCAAGACTGAGCTTTTCTATAATATGTATGCAATGGAGACAGCAAATTCACAGCTTGTGAGGCTCGTGGGTGGTTGCTTCTGCTCCCACTGAGAAAAGCAATAATTTGCTCGGAGGTTGCGGTTGTGCCAGGCAGTGTGGAATGCAAACTTAGGTGGCTGCTATCTTGGGACATAATCAGCTCAATTCAGGTTGAACTTAATGAAGTTGCTACAGCAACCTGAGATGGCTACTGCGTGGTCCTGTGGCGGCCAAGTTGTTTCAGAGATGTGGAGAACCAGGAGTGCTGCTGGGGAAATGCCATTTCCCAGTGTCGTGGTTTCACCCCAGTGGGCAGCTCAGCCCCACGCAGCCGCTCGCTCACTCCCCACAGTGGGGTGGGGGAGGGACTCGGGAGAGTAAGAGTGAGAAAACTCGTGGGCTGAGATAAAGACAGTTTAACAGGTAAAGCAAAAGCCGCGCACACAAGCAAAGCAAAACAAGGGATTCATTCCCTGCTTCCCATGGGCAGGCAGGTGTGCAGCCATCTCCAGGACAGCAGGGCTCCGTCACACGTAACGGTTACTTGGGAAGACAAACACCATCACTCCGAACGTCCCCCCCTTCCTTCTTCCCCAGCTCTATATGCTGAGCATGACACCATATGGTGTGGAATATCCCTTTGGTCAGTTGGGGTCAGCTGTCCTGGCTGTGTCCCCTCCCAACTCCTTGTGCCCCCCCAGCCTCCTCGCTGGTGGGGTGGGGTGAGGAGCAGCAAAGGCCTTGGCTCTGTGTCAGCCCTGCTCAGCAGTAACTAAAACGTCCCTGTGTTATCGACACTGTTTTGGTCACAAATCCAAAGCACAGCCCCATACGAGGTACTATGAAGAAAATCAGCTCCTTCCCAGCTAAAACCTACACCCAGGTACCGGTGACACTCTGGATAAAACGAGATGTTGTGCATTAAAGTGACTCCCCCCAAAGCACTGCACAATTATTAACACAGAGGATTTGCTGTGGAGTTACATTGATGGGAAAATGAGAACAAAACAAAGCACAGCACAGCTTTGAATTAGAAAAAAACTGAAAATTAGTTTTTATTTAATATTCTGCTTCCCCCTCGAATTTTTCTCCTTTGGCAATAGTGGAGCAAAATCAATTATTCACATAGATCTACTGGAAATCAACAGTAAAGAATCTATTTCAGACCAGTGGGGCAGATCTCAGTCTCTGATTATCACGGAAAGCAAAAAAGCAAGTCAGCACGTGTGTGTGAGAGGTAGATTTTCAACAATAGTTTTTAGATTACCCAAATAAAGAACAGGTCCTAATTGCAGAATATCTGCTCTATAGGTGGAGATCTTTGTACCAAACTGCTTGCTAATCCTCTTCCCCTGTAAATGTGTTGGCAGAGAACACAAGTCCATTAAGACTTACATTTAATATTTACGAATCCCTGTTTATCTATAAATGCCCTCCCATCTCTTTCTCCGTCACTCTAGCATCACCTCCCTGCATAATATGTCGTGTTGGAATATGATTTGGCTTGGGAGAACCTGCTGCTTTGGCTTTTTGCAGAGCCTCTACAACAGTTTTTATTACTTTAAAAGTGCGGTAAAGTACTGCATCCTCTCACTTAAGCTTCTATTTTTCCAAAGGAAATTCAATTAGCTTTAACGTATTTCCAACCAAATGGAAACCTGGACTGTGTAACCTGTACAGGTCTCCTCTGGGAATAGTCCTGGCCTTTCCTTTCCACTCGCTACTGAAATGACAGCAAAATCTGCTGGCCAGGCCTCCCCTTTTATCAGAGGCAAAATTAACTTATCCCTCATGTGTTTTGGATTCCAGTCTAAATCTGGACACGGGGAGCTTTTCTAGTTGATTTTGACCTTGAAATAGGACACGTGGGTGTAGCTGAGCACACCTGGCCGTAGGGTCTGAGCAGCTGAAAGACCTTCAGGAACAAAAGTGCTAATCAAGGCTGTCCCCAACCTCTTTTACTTCCCTTTATCTCATCCAGCAAGTCCCTGTTTCTTTTGTCTGAGACCTTCCTCTTCTAGTTTGTATCCTAATAAAATCCATTTTTTTGGGGGGTGTGTTCAGTTTAATGACGAGATGCAGGCGTTTGGACTTCACCCCTGCCTTGGGCTCCCGTTGCGAGGACAGACACTCCGTCGAACGTTTTGCCGGCTGCATCTAAAAGGCCTGTTACAGAGCACCTTGCTGTCGTGTCGGCAGGACAGGGGCTGCCGCCCAGGTGAAGCGTTTTCTGAGTAACACATTGCTCAGAAACGGGGAGATGGGCAGCAAAGACCATGTAGGGTGCGAGCGAGAGGTGGGGTGCACGTCTGCGTTCAGTCGTGAGCTCTGGCTGTCAATACCCGTGCTGCCTCACTGCCCGCTTGAAGCTGCAACCTGATGCTCTTGTCCCCTTCATCCTACTCCCTTTTCTGTGCTCTCCAAAGGCCCATAATTTATCGGAAAAAAAAGATGCTTTTGTCCTGGAGTTCTTTGTCTCCTCCTCCTCAAATTCCTGCCGCAGCTTGGGACTCCAACCCTTTCCGCAGCGAGAGCTGGTGATATCAGAGGTAGAGGACTGTGACCTTTAAGTGTGAACAAGTCAGAGGAGGAGATAAGTTATAAGAAAGTTCCTGCATGAAATAATTCAGTGACAAGGTGTTTTGAGGGACAAAATAGCTGCAAATGTATAGGCTGTAATTTCAAAGCTGAGGGGGAGCTCTAAATGGTCTCCGAATAAGAAAGTGAGAAACTAAAAAGTGGCTTCAAAACCCAAGGATTTATTTTGTTACCCGAGCCTTGTGCTATCCCAGTGTATACGGGGCTGGAACAATACCGGATTAGAAGCAATGCTGGCACTGTAATCTCTGAAATATATCTCTCTATGCTACGAAAGAGTGAAAATACAGTCAGTGAAGGAGAGAGGACAGAATATATACCATCAAAACCATAACAAGGAGATCAAGTGAATTTGTTTTGTTGCATTTTGCCTACACTAAAAGCAGAGCATTAGATGGCTCCAAATTTCACTAACACTGAGGACACACGTGGACCCGCACATGATCGTCTCTAGCGAGCCAGAAGACTAAGACAGTCTGTGGATAACTTTGGATTTGGAGCTATATCAGCTTTTCATTTTTTGGCTATATCCCCTGTCCATACTTCAGAGCCAGATTCTTCATGCTGGCAACCTGGATGAAAGGCAGAGGAGATTTTTCAAATTTATATAGACTTAGCTGAGAGCAAGATCAGAGTCATCTCATGACTACATTTTAGAAGTCCAGCAAAAGAGACCTGTAGCTGAAGGAAATGGCAACTGGTCACCATTAAGAAGAATGGTGACCCCAAGTTTTGGAAGTGATTTTAGAAGGAATAGAGTCATGCAGCAGGTCAGTAAGGTTTTTTTAATGTACTTATACCAAGGATGAAGGATGAGCCTTGATTTAATCATAAAATCAAAAGCAGGGAGACGGTCTTCTTTTAGGTAAGAAAATAGGATACAGAAAATCAATGTTCAGCTCCTGCCTTTGGCCAGGTCTCAATGGGTGCTCATGAGTAAGTCATAGAGGTTTTGTGTTGCAAATGTATTTTAAGACTGTTCTTATGGCTAAATTGTCTGGTCATCTACACAGTTTGAATAGGAGAAACCTTAACATGGGCTGATGCTGAACTTGGGGCTCTCCCTGCAACTGGAAGAGGTCTTGTTTCCGCACCCATGCCCATAACATGGAGGGAACAGCATCTCCCAGGGCTGCAGAGCTAAAGCAATGCTGTCTGCAAAAGGCTTAAATAATATTTTGTGGCTGAACCCCTTTGCAGAAAGCCTTACCGAGAAAATAGGGAAGAAGCACTGAAAGCGTAGCTGGAGTTACGCTGCCTGCCCATGCGAAGGAGGCCCATTACGTGGCTGGGTGAGCACCGTCACAGAGGAGCTGCTCCAGCAGGCAGAGATCACTCCCAGCGTCGTGTCTTGGGCTCACTCCTGATGTGTAAAAACAGAGCTGCCGTCTTGAGATACTAACAGGAAACTCCTCATTTTTGGCAAATAAGTGTTGCACAACAGAAACCTAAAAATCCCTACGCTGCGCCAAACCAGAGATCTGTCTTGCTCAGCATCCCACCCCCGCCCGTGAGGAAGAGCAGGATGAGCAGATAGGGGCAGGGCCCTGCGGCACCCCAGCAAACTCGCTGTGCTTAGCAATCCTTGGAGGGCTTTTCAGCCATCATTTTGCACCGTCGCTTTTTGAACTCACGTAAAAACCGTAATATCTACAGTGTCCTGTGGTCCAAGCTCCAACGTGCACCGAGGGTACAGAATATCTCATTTTATTTCTTTCCCACCCGCCGCTTGCTGGTTTATTTGACACCTCCCTAGTCCTTGGATCAGAAGAGTCAGCGTCTCCTTCCCTATTCATTTTTTCCAGGCCAGTCATGATTTTATACCCCTCTATCACATCCTCCTTCAGCTTATCTGCCCCGCAGGCAGAAGAGTCCCAGTCTATTAAATCCTTCCCCACATGGGAGCTGTTTCATACCTTTGATCCTGCCTGTCACCCTTCTCTGCACCAACTCGGCAGCGTCTTTTGGGCAAGAGGGAGATGGGAACCACGCACGACGGAGACCCACCCCACATTTATGGAGCAGCACATTGATAGCTCTCCCACTAATGCCTAAGAGTTTGTTTTTCCGCCTGCGACCACCCTTCAAGCTGACATTTTCTTAGAATATCAGTTCCAGCTCCAGGATTTCTTTCCTGAGGAGCGGCAGCTATTTCTCTAAAATAGAGGCTTTTTGCCCACCTCTGCCTGAAATTGGCCGTGTGGTGGTGGCACAAGCCAGATTCCCGGCTCAGCCGGGAAGAGGATTAGAGACTTCAGCGGTAAGTGCAAAGCTACACACGTGGGGGGAAATTGATGTCTCCGTGTTTACTCTGGACCCAAAAAGCACGTAAATCACCGATTAAAACCGCTGCTACTGATGGACATCAGACACACGAATGAAAACAAAGCAAATAACTCCATGTAGACCTTTACTCTAGAGCTGGGTGTGTGTAGGTGGGAACTAGATCTGACGGGCCCTGGTTGGTACCCCTCTAGCAAAGGACGTGGGGCATTTATTGCTATTTTTAGCTTGTTTGATGAGGAGGACTTCCAGAAATAGTGCCTAACTCCAGAGTCTCCACGCGGTTTCTCTAGTGCTACTAGTGTCTGGAATTCAAACTGCGGGGCTCTGCGGGCAGCCCCTGTGCCAAGCATGTTTCACCACCCTGCAGATTGCGTAGGACTGAAAAACACCCGCTTCTTGTAGAAAATACTTTCCCTTCCTGTAGGCCACGGGTTACCAGAAACCTCCAGGACTGTCAGCAGTTGGTAGCTGGAGCAGCAGCCAGTCTGATTTCTTCTTTGAGTTTTTGCAAGCTCTGGAAGGGTTATAACATGCTTAAGTTATGTAAATAAATCTCTTTCTTATAGGTTGCTTGATCTTAACTGGGTAGTGAAAATACTGTAAGTTTGTGCTTCTACAGCATCTTTCATGCAAGGATATCAGAAGTGCTTTATAAACATTAACTAATTTAGCCATTAAACCATCCAACACCCCACTGAGTATGTAAGGATTTATAGGGATGTATACAGTAAGAAGAGTAAGTTTTACTCTTAGTAGAATTTTTTTTTTTTTGGCTGAAAAATGGAAAAACAAATCCAGAAATTATTTTTCCATATAAATGACTTAAACATCTAATAAATCAGGATAATGTCAGCAAATCAGAGACAGGCAGGCTGTGGGTGGGTGGTCTTGGGAGCACAGCAGCAAACACCCTGCCGGGAGGTTGCTCAGCATTTCCCTCATCCTGAGCATCGATGGAAAGTAGGCACAGCTCGATGTCAATCCCCTCGGCTTTAAAATAACCCCTGCCCACTGGCACTTCAAAGTGCCTACTCTTTGAAGAACACTGATGTCCACACTGAAGGCCTCTGGCATCTTTCCCACATCCATCACATTAAACACATCTGTGCTGGAGCAATATACGTGCTCATAAGCTGACGCTGTATATATGCACGCATAAGTTGCGTCCGACAGCCTGGAAGAGAAGAGAGGGGAGGGTGGGTTTGACCACTGGCTGCAGGAGGACGAGATGTGCCCCGGGTCTCGGGAGGGGACAAATCCCACGCTTTTCCCAGGATGCCACAAGAGCAGCAGTGGCGGGTTCCAACAGCCACCACCATGTCAGCAGACCCGACTCAACAGCTCGCTCGAAGATTTTGGGTTCTCAGCCACTTTGGTATCGCCCCGAGGCACGAAAGCTGTTCGGTATCGCATCTGCCTGTCATCTGGTCTGAATCAGGGTGTCAGGGCTGATGGCCGGGAAACTTCGGAAAGTTTTTCAGCTCACAGATAAACAGCAGCAAGCGTTCTCAGGACAACACATTCTGGAGCCCCAATCTTATCAGGGCACTTAGGACGCAGCCTGTATACACGTTTCAGGCCAGACAGCCAGAGCGCGCAAACAGCTATGAAGACCATATTGATGGCTGCAGGTTTTGCTTGCTTTTTTTGCCATCCTGATATAACAGGGAATGCTCTGCAGGACTGGCAGGAGAGTGCTGATTGAAGCCAGCTTTGCGGAGATGGATGCAAAACCTAATAGCCCTGAGTGCCTTTACAGCTATCAGGCTCACCGTTGTCTCATGGGGACGGTGGTAGAGAAAAGCAACCCAGGTCATCCTTTCAGATGTGAGGAGGGAACGTGAGACAGTTTGGGGTCCTGTGTTCCCTGCACAGAGCTTAAAGGGAGCATTGCACAGCATTTGGGGAAGAAGCTTGCTGCGTTGCTGGTGTGCACCCCCCGTTCACCCTGCGTTGCCCCGACGAGGGTAAGCCAGGTTGCCAGTGCGAGAGTGGCCATGGGGCTTCTGTCACTGTTCGGCTCAGCTTTGTCAAAGCAAGCTCAAATCTTCCTACAATGTGTGTTATAAACTTAGCCTCAGTCCTCACTTCGCATTCACAAGTGGGTGGTTGTGTAGTTTGTAAAAACTCATCCCACTGCTGTGACTCTGAGAGCTCAAACCCACAAGAAACAGAAATAAGCTCCTATTTTAAAAAAAATATTTCAACAAGAACAAGTCTCTCTTCATGGCTTTTGTTTGGGTAAGGTCAGGGAGTTAGAACTGAAACATGTGCATTACAATTTGGGGTTTGAAAAATCAATGTGTTTCACACCTACGTGTACGGTGTTACCTAAAACACCTCCTCCTCCTTCCTGCCTGGAGACTTCCCTGCTGCTCAGTTCCTGCTAGCAGATCTCTCTGATCTTCCTCCATCAAAACGAGCTCCCCCGCTAAATTCATTACAGCCAGAGGATGAGATGGATGTGAGCCCACACATCAGCTCCAACTTCACGTTGAAGTCAGACGTGAACTTCAGGTGAACTCCCACATATGGTGGGAGAGAGGCAACATGATGCCTGATCCCAGGCTCTTCTTTTCTACCCTCTCTTCTGCAGTTTGGACAGGGCGCTGCCACAACCAGGTCTGTCTAACCATGCCCCCACCTCCTCTTCCCTGCTGCTTCAGGATGGAGTTGTGGCCAAGATCAGGTTGAGCAAGGGACATGACGGGCTTTAGACAGCTTGCCAGCAACCAACCTTAGACATTCAAAGGGGCAACAATACAGTCAAAGCCTACTCGTTTTGCAAGCAGAAGGGACAAGGTTGCAAGGGTAAAGGCTCCATCCTCCCATTGCTCCTTTTTCTCTGCATTGTTCCCGCTAAAGGCAAATAGAATTTTTGGTGCATGTCTGTACTTTTGGTGCTGCAAACACTTGCCCTGATCCTGCTTCGCTGCTGTGGGTAATCAGCGTTTGCCGAGCTCTTCTTGGGGCATCCGTGTGATGGGGGAATGGGCCAGCTGCTGAGTGAAAGCTGAGAGTCAAATAAAGAGTCATCAGAGCTAAAACATTGCGTTTTCAGGTGATGTTTGTGTTATTCTGAGTCGGGTGTAGGCACGACAGCACAGTCCCTCCAGCAGGGCTGTACTGTTTCTGGGCGTTAAAAGTGCTGCTGGGGATGCGTCTTTGTAACCAGGAAACCGAGCATGAAACCCCACTGACTTTTAGTGGCAGCTCTTGATTTAGCCATGATGTTCTTATGTTTTTCCCTTATTACTTATATTAAGGCATTCTAAAATTTCCAGGTCCTTTTATCCTAACCAAAGCAATCCCCTTGCCTACCAGCCTTTACAAGCTAAGAATCAGATGCTGCCAAAGCCCGCGCCTCAGTCCCTAACATAAGGACAGATGTGGGTAGAAAAGGACATAACACAACTCACTTTTTCCTGCAGTTGCCTGTTCTCTTCGCAGCATACCTACATAAGCCTAGCCCATAAGCGTCAGTTTAATCCTGATTTTTTTTTAACCCTTCTGTCTCCTACTTCTTCATACTTGTCTCTCCTTCCCTTCCTACTAACCGTTTGCAGAAATCAATACATGCCAGGGAGTCTCCAAGGTCACAAGGACTCGCTCTCGCTATGGCCACGGCCACCTCAGGGTGTCTCGTGGTCCGCAGCCTCCCCTGCCCGGTGGTGGAAGGGTTATGGGATGTTGCAGTCAGACCTTGGATGGCTCAAGGGCTTCCAGTTTCCTTTCATCATCAGAGAGATGGGTATGCTCTTGCAGTGGGCTCTTCGTAGCATTTTCTATGGCTTATTTTTGATCTTTATCCCACCAAGGATCCTGCACTAGGAGCAGAGAGCTGAGTACCCACACTGAGGCTTTTTTTATAAGGTCACTTGACGTCTTCATCCCAAGTTTCCAGTATTATCTGGTATGAGAACGCGCTTAAGATAAACATCTGTCTGAGGCTTATCTGGGGGAAGATTATGTTCACAGAGAGCAAGTGAAGAATACAGGGATTTAAAACTTTTGCTTCTGTTAAAAATTAGTTTAAACTTTACATAATCTGAAAAAGCAGAATGACAAACTTAATTCAACATTCAATGAAATTGTTTAAAAAATTTCTTCCTGGGGTATGAGCCGACCTTTTTCCAAATAACAAATTGCCAGTGGCTTCTGTCAGAGGCAGTCTCGGAAATGGCAGTTAGGTGGTTTTGTGCCATCTCTCCCCACAGCTCCTACAGGAGCTGGTTTTCTCAAGGTCTGACTGTACGTACCCTTACAAAAACCCTGAAGGGAGCAGAGATGCAATCATTCCTACTTTACCTGTTGGGAACCGCGACCTAGAAGAATAAATCTTGAATTTTGAAGCCACTATGGAGCAGTTTAGCTGGGCAGATAACAAACCGCAGGCATGAGTGCAGGCATGGAGCACACAGGTGCAGACCCTCGTGTCTTTGGACATGAACATATGGACGAGCTGTCCATAGGGTGGCCGTGGTGAATTATCACATCTCAAGGACACAGTACAGATGTTGAGTCTGTGACTGTGTCTGTGGCTGCTCTAGGAGCACAACGGGGCGAACAGAGCCAGGATGAGATTCTTCAGCCGAGGGACCCCAGCTGAACTATTGCTCCAGGCTGTCTTTGAGTTAATGGAGAGAAATAGGTGCCTCTACAGAGTGATTTGTCTTCTCCTAATGCGGCTGTCTATGGGGAATTGCTCTCTGAAATTGCCTGTTTCTATTGACTCCCACTGGAGCTGAGGGTTTCTATCGCAGACTGAGACATGCAGTTTTAGGTGAGAAACTCAGAGCAAGGAATTGAACCGGATTCTGCCCAGTGCCACCTAACCCCTGGAGCAACCTTTCCTATGGCTTTGCATTACCCAGGGCACATCACCCCCATATCTAAAGCAGCTGGTAAACTTTGGGTGCTCTAAACCCCACTTCTATGGCTAAACCAAATTATTCTCTGCAGGGGAGACACCAAGCAGGTCCACAAAGGGTTTACCTGCCTTCCAGAGGGTTTGCTCCAACAATTAGACCTTGCTGCCAAGCAAGCTGGCAGAGTTAGAGGGAAAACTGCCCCATATAAAATCTTCTGGGTTTACATTTACAAGAATCTCAGTCATGAATAAAACACAGAAGGAGAAAAGACTATACTGCAGTGACATAATCCACGGGCAGCATAACAGCGAGCATCCCTGAAAGCGAGCACTCAGCTGTTCAGCCTTAAAACCAGCAGTAAAGAGAAACACGATCCATGTCTGAATTTTCTAATTCCATTAAAGTTTAGATTTTCCATAATTTAATTTCGTGAAGGCAGTTAAGCACTTTCCAGCAGGAGTTGTGACGAGGAGGCAAAAACTTCCAGCTTACAAACACTGGCGTAAACATTCATTGTAGGATTAAATAAAAAACAAGTCCCAGACTTCACCGGCGCAGCTCGACTCCCCGTTCTGTGCCCAAGGACGAGCATTACATGCCACATTTGCAGAACTTAGTTCACCCCCCTCCCTGTCTAGTAGTCCTGTACATCACAAACATAGTCAAAGCAAGATACGGCCTCACTCAGCACGGCTTTACTTGCCATAATTTACCCTTCCCTCAATAAATAACACCCGGCGATATTTCTTGGGTAGACAGCTGTGTGCAGATGCTGCGAGGAGCACCAGCTCTGGGATGCCTGCAGATGAGCTGCCGGGTCAGTCCGCAGCAGCTACACCCTGCAGAGAGCAGATCGTCTGGGCACCGAGAGAATTTTTGGGGTTGGAAGGGCTCATTCCCCCCCGCTCATGGGTGGGCAGGGCAGTGCAGCTGGGAGCCGGGGGGCACATCCCCGGGGCTGGAGTGGGGAGGACGGGAAGAGCTGCAGGTCCACATAGGAAAGAACCCTCTCTTGGCAGCTGTCATCTAGTGAGGTTCCATCAGACAAAATGGCAACGAGAGGTGCTGTGTCCCCGTCGTCTTGGTAGCCAGCAGGAGCTTGTAATGCTTGCTCACACTAATGAGGATCTAAATCAGTGTTCCCATAATTACGGATTCTGCAAGAGGCAATACTCATCTCTTTTGAGGTTGTCCGAATTCTGGACACCCTATCTTATACACAAGCATTTAAATGGTGCTCTGGAGACAGGGTATGGAGAGAGGGATCCAAGAGGTTACCGCCTGTATCTGCTTTTCTGTTACCAACATGAAAAAGGCTGTTATAATATTCCCAAACAGCAGCTCCTTTGAGTACACATTACTGTCCAAGTAATATTATTCTATAGTGCCTCTTCCTTGTGCTGTCACCTCTGTTCCTTTGAGAATTGTTTTATTTTTAGCAGGAAAATAGTCACACAGTTGAAATGAGCCAGCCGGAACACCCTCTCCAAAGTGATAGTCCCAATACCAGAATCAGTAGCCACTGGCCCTGAGAGGAATGACGTGAATGGGATGGGAAGTCCTTCATCTTTTTTTTATATGGGGTAGATGGTAGGTTTCTAGATGAAGAGAGCCTGACTCGCATCCTGCAGTGAATTTTCTCACACTAAGTAGCTAACAACTCCTTCGTGTCTGGTAGGCAGGACACTTTTCCTGACCCTGTGGCCTTCAATTCTGCTAAATACAACAAATATGGGTCAATGGCTTCTGGAGAGGTAAAACTCCAGAGTAATCCTGTACTGACGCTGAAATAATTCTAGTGCATGAAAAGTGAGAGCAGCTGTGGCTGCTTCCACATCCACCAGCAATGCGGCTTGCTCGGTGCCAGTGATCCTTAATCCTCTTTGAACTCCTGACTTTACATATCGGATGGTTGCTCCATGGAGTAATATCTGTGTATTATGGCCCATTCACTGTAAGTATTTTACAAGGTGATACAAAGTCGGGAAATGTATTCTCAGGAGCCACGGGCACAAAGGTTACCGAATGCAAATCATATTTGCGTTGGCACCGGTATCTGACATGTTTGTAAAACCAGGAGCAGGGTATCAAGTGTTAAAATGGGAAAAATTCTTTCTGCATCCTGTGAAAATGCCGGCAGCCCAAGGGCAGAGAGCGCCCGCGGGTGTGGTAATTCAGCATGGGCCCTGCTTGCTAAACAAAGTAATCGGTTCAGCCACCAAATAAAGGGATAAAATTATTTCAGTGGGCAAAATGGAGTCTCTCTTAATCTGGGGAGAAGCAATAGAAGCCTTTAGGTCTGCGTGAGAGCCGTGGATGAAGGAGCACGCTCTGTTAGTGCTTGCTCTTCAGATCACCTATTTTGCAGTAGTCTGTGCTTTCCTTGAAGCCCTGGCTTTGGGACGCTAGTGATTAGGTGTTTTAAACATTTTTTTTAGGAATGATTTTTAAAAAGCAAGTTTTTTGTCTTACAGTGGAGAAAATGCCTGTAGTGTCACAGCCTGAAAATATGACCTGCAGATACTGAAACATCAGGAGCAAAAAGAAAAAAGAGGGAGGTTGAACATTTTCTTGATTTTTTTGAAATACTGTTTCCTTCTCCTACCCTGCTGTTGGGGGCAGGAAGGGAGAAAAAAGAAGTAGCTAGTTTGATTTGGGAGCATTTATGTTAGTGATCACAGCAGCAAGGGGATTGTGCTCCCACGGAGATGGACGCTCCCTCGGACTGGAGTCACTCACTGCTGGGCAGAAGGGCATTCCTGCACGTATATATTACACAGAGGTTAAGAACAATTTATTTTTCCAGAAGATATTTACTGTTATTTTTCCCTTTCAAAAAGTTTAATTTGGTTTGGGTTGGGTTTTTTGTTTGGTTGTTTTGTTTGTGTTTTTTTTTTTTTTATTTTTTTTTTTAAATAAAAAGATTTGGTTTCCTTACAAGATTGAGATTTGTTAAGCACAAGCAAACACTTCTCACAACAGATGGCTTCACCGTGGAGTCAATTTCTTGGTAAAAAGGGATTTTGACAGAGGAACCGTGCTCAGGTCTCCTTTCCCCCGATCCCCCTCTTTTGCAGGGGGGCACTGGCACCAGGGCTACGTGGTCAGAAACGCGTCAGCCACGTGAGCTGCGCCCCAAGGCAAACCTGCCTTGGAGGGGGTGCTGGCCTTGGGTGCAAGCTGATTTCAGTCTAGTGGAAGTAAATATGGTAAAATTAATTTCCGTGCTTTAGGCTGCCAGTGCTTTTAGGGGTGCTGTGCTGTAGGGTGTCCATCAGGACCCATAACCAGTCCTTGCCAGGCAATGTCTCCATGAGCCTCCCTTCAAGCCTGCTTGCAGCGGTCTGCACCTTCAGTTGCAGAAGGAAGGCCATTGATCACCAGCTTTCTCATGGAAAGCCATTTGCCTTATTTGCTTGTATTTGTGTCAGCCTGTTGCATAATACCAAGGTTGAGTCTTCCACAGAGAGGCTGAGGGCTCCAACCCCCTCCTGTCCAGTCTGTCCTAGGGAAAAGAGTGGGAAGAAAGAAGAAAGTCTGTTTTCCCCACCAAATCTGCTACAGAAAAAAAATGAAAAAGGGTTACGAGAGCCAAGACGATCCTGTCTGGAAGCCACTTGTCCTATCAGCTGAACAATATATCACCATCAAAACCTTTCCACAACCCTATTGCTAACGGCTCTTGCATTAGGTGCATGCAGCACCAGCATCCAAAAGTCCTCTCTGGACTGAGCCCATACTTGGGAGGCCTGGTGACAGATCACACCAAGGACCAGCTCCACATCCACATCTCACAGAAGACATTTGCTTTAGTGGCTGGTGGAGCACGTGGGGTCCAGTCCGTGTCCTGAAGCCCTCTCACTGCAGCAGACTTGGCTGGAATGGAGATGACCCCTGGAGTCAGAGGCAGAATAAGCTCTGCCCTCAGTTGCACGAGTCGGAATCCAAATGCAGGATGCTTCCTTGAGTTCTACCCATGAATCTGAGCCCTTTACATAAAAAACTGGCAGAGCCTTGGGAGAAGCAACCTGAAGGACTTGATAAATTTTATTTAGGGAGGAGAAACAAGAGGGATTTCACTAGCTAGGTACCAAGTATACGCCAGAAGAATATAATCCCTGTACTTCAACACAGATTTAGAAATACTGTTTTGCCCTCAACTCCGCTTAGTCCTATTTTCCCCAAATAATAGAAAAATATAAGGTTTACAAAAGAATAAGGCAGTTTCCTGGAATACGTTAGCTCCTGTCCTCATTTTCTATGCAGTCATGGTGTCAGTCACTGAGCATCACCTTAAGGCAGGTATGACCTAGCAGCAAGAAAAATGATGATTTTTCTACACTTTTAAAGTCCATTTCTGAAGTTTACAATCCATGCTGGGGCAGGAGACAAAATTAAAATGTGAATTTACTATTCAGATACCAGGGATGTTCATTCAGCTTAACAGAAGTTAAATGTCAGGGAGAGGCAATAAAGGGGTACAAAGCCAGAAGCAGTAAAACTGTAACTCGTTAACATCATTATTCCCCAACAGTGTATCCCACTGATGTCCTTGCAGAGCAGGCCACATACAGAGTACAAGAGAGTTCTTTCATTAATGGAGCAGATACTAAAAAATGAAGAGATACTGGAAGTGCCAGGGCAAAGGTAGCTCGAGGCTGCTTCACGTTGTGGTACATCCTAGGGATACTCGTGTTTGTGAAAGAGGCAGGTTGGTGTCTATTCTCATAAGAGCACGTGTCTGTCTTTCTTACCAGATAAATGACAGGAAAAGGCATTTATGGATAACATACATGGAGAAAGGAATACTTTTCCAATATGTGGAAGCCATAGGCATGGGCTTCTTGCGAAGGGGTAAGTTGAAAAGATGCGCTGTGATCTGCCCCAGCTACGATTTATGTCTGTGCCAGGGTCTAAATCAGCCTCACGCAGCATCTT
The DNA here is from genome assembly GCA_009819775.1 of Phoenicopterus ruber ruber. Classification (NCBI taxonomy): domain Eukaryota; kingdom Metazoa; phylum Chordata; class Aves; order Phoenicopteriformes; family Phoenicopteridae; genus Phoenicopterus; species Phoenicopterus ruber. The sequence continues at coordinate 7,152,680 of CM020216.1, read as the reverse complement.
CCCTGCAACAGCTTTCCCAATATTGTTAGGATTTTTTTCCAAATAGGAAAAAACCATATATTGCAGACCTTTCTTAAATTGCGTTTGGGCATACCCTGTTCCCTGGGTTCTCTGACAGGGCTGATACTGTAATTACGGCATGTGTTGTGCGGTAGCTCTTCCCAGTCATTCCTAACACGCCGGGCTGGAGGGGTAGGGAGAAGCTGTCAGTGGTGGTGTGCAGCAGCATAACCCAGCTCCCTGGCTGCCAGCCAGGGTGGATAATAGACATTTATTTGGTAGGTGTTCCTCTGACAGACCCCAGAGAAACTTCCCAGCGCATTTGTGGCACTGGAGCAGCACTTTGCACCACCTCCACTGTCTATAGGTATTGCCAAACCCCTCTTGCAACACCCTGCTGCCACCTCACTTTGGAGGACAGACATCCAGGTCTCACACGCTGGGTAGCAAGGCTCTCACCGCCCACTCCTCTCCTCCAGCGATGGCTGTCCTTCTTGCATCTACTCAAGTGACCCTTACCTGAAGATAAGGACTCCAGCCAGAGCAAGGATGAGTTTCCCTAGCACTGCAGATTTATTGCTTGAACAGGTTGCACGCCAAAACCCGTTCCTGCTGCAATTAACAGGCATTGGTGTAAAAGGACTAAAATTTGGCCTTGCTCGCTCTTTGCTGAATTTCAATAGGAAACTTCAGCTGATAGTAGGTTATAGCACATCTTCTCTGCAAGGTTTGCTCCCACACAGGGAAAAATCCCTCTTCCACAGGATTCCCAAGGAGCACCAAATCACACCAAGCTCTCAGACCTTATCTCCAAGGTGCCAGCAGGTCCCTTCTCCTCTCAGAGGTCCAAGGGTCGGATGTTGACAGCTGTGCTCTCAAGGCATTGCAGAGCTGTCTGTGATAAGGGTGATGTTCACACGTGCATGAGGAAGAGCTGCAGTGGAGGCCAAGTGCAGGTTCAGCAATGGTGTAACCCAGGAGCCGATGGCCACCTCGAACCTCAGTGCCTTCTGCTCAGAGCAGGGCATACATCCTTCACCTTGCCTTTTCCATAGCAGCAGGTACCCAAACCCTGCATGTAGCGTCTTCAAAACACACTTGAGAAAGCCTGATGCCGGTGTTGTCGTGGCAGCTTTGTGTGGGTGAGAGCTACCGTGCTGATAACGGCTAATGAGTTTGCAGAGTATCTCCAGCACGATAGCAGCAGCTGCAGCCTATCCCAGGGACATTCCCCAGCCACTCCGTGAGTCGGCAGAATTGTTAATCCTGGGGCACTGGTGATCTGAGGAGGAAACCATGGAAGAGACACAGGCTGCTGCTTGGCCAGAATTACGGGGGAGTGTCTCCCCTCAACATAAAACTCAAATACCGGAGCTGCAGAGGCTCTGCATGTGGCAAGCTTGGGAGGAGTGACTGCAAGCACCACACTTACTGCTTTGTCTTGGCTTCTTAAGCTTCTGGCAGATTTCAGAGAGGATTTTGTGAGGCAAAGGACTGATCCAGGCAGGTGGGTTGTCCAGGGAATGCCCAGACCCAAAGTCTAGGGAAGGTAGATGTGGATGTTGGCCATCACTGGGGTCTTGACCACAGGTCTTGTGATACCTTCTGCTGTTCCCTGACTTCATCTGCAGTTTCAAAAGCAACTAAAATACCAACATTGCAATTCCTAACCTCTCCTCTAACATCCAGGGCTCTGTTTCTGCATGTCAGTGACTGCCTTAGACCCCACCATAAGCTTTGAATTCTTAAACACGTTCTCCTTTCAGGAAGCCGATACACGTGGAAATGTCAGACCAGGCACTCTTTTCCCAGAGGCCATGCTAATGAGCATCGCTGAAACATCCTCATCCCCGAGCCACCCCAGAAGGCGACTTGCCGTGTTAAGTAGTATCATGTTCCTGAGTAGAGACAGATGAGAGCCAGGCCAGCACGTAACATTCAAGTTAATGGCTTCGATCTTCAGCTGAGCTTCAGGACGCTCCTAATAACCCATGGAGCAGCGCTCTGTGATGCATGCTTCAAAGATGCTGTAGCCTCTGCTGTAATCCAAAATATTCCCAGGGTACTTCTTAGGTAAAGCTTAACACTTTAGGGGATGCCTGCATGGTGCGGCTCTACCACAGCTTTCACTTTCACCAGGTGTGACATCTATTTGACAATTTATTTTCTGAAAAGCCTCAATCATTTCAAATCCTAGGGCGCTGCAGAAAATAACTAGGTGGTTTTTTTTTTTCTTTTTTCTTTTCTATGGATAATTAAACTTTGCTTTATTCAAAGCCTTTCAGAGAACAGCTGGCAGAAAATAAACCCTCAAACTCCAAGGAATGAAGGAAGGGTTGCTCTTACAGAGACATCCAAATTACACACGCTTCAAAAACAGAGCACTGGAACCAGCAAAACGGAGGCATTTAAATAAGAGTCTCTTGTTTTGTGGTTGCCAACAAAGACATTACTGTTACTGGACAGTGCTGCAAAGCCCTTTTTTAGCTCAATATAAATAGCCCTTTAAAATCCAAAGAAGTCTTTAAAAGGCCATCAAATTAGGGTAAGAGAAAAATTGTAGCTACATTACATTGAAAGCTGCTCTACAAGCCAAGGGGAATGTCTCGTGGTTTTGGCTGTATTTGCTTCTGCAATCCTTACTCTTTGTTTCTGGCTTACAGTTTGTGGCACTGGGATGCTGTTCATACCAGATGTATCTGCTGAGAAGAAACAAATGGGAAAGGGTTCCCCACCAGCAGAGTGCCCTAAGGATACCTTGTCTTCTTGCTACGTAAAAGGCAACATCACCATTTTCAGCTAAAATTCCTGCATTTTTTAAACTCTGATGGTGTTCACATCGAGCTGGAGGAAGAGAAGGTGGATTAGACACAGGCTTTTGTTTGTAGAAAGGATCCTCCAACCTCATGAGCCTCTCACCCTTTCCATAGTTGTGTCCCACAGCCGACTCATTACAGCGGGTAAGGAGCACGGAATAGATGTTCAGTCACACAGCCCAGCTTGATTTAATTAGTGGCATTTTTAATTAAACTTTACCATTAAAGTTGTAGCAGGAGCATGCTTATATAAAAACCATTTAATGAAGATTTCCTTGGCATCAAAGAAGAGAGGTGTGACTCCAGCTTAATTACTTAGACCAATAGAGGTAGAATGCGGATGTATCTGAGAATTGGTTGCACGCAGTGTTCATAATTCAACCACCAAATTAAGGCTGCAAACAAAGGCATTTGCCGCACACCCCGTGGCTGCCGCGCAGTGTTTACTAGCATGGCGGCTGTACAATTTGATGACAGCTGAAATACAGCTCTGGGGACATTTTTACTGTTTACATTAAACAATTGATTAGACCCACAATTACACTGCGATAATTGCTGGCCAGGAAGAGAGACTTCTGCACTAAGCGGGCAGGTAATAGGACACACTGTAATGTTCGGTTCCCTGGAAATTCTCAACCCAAGAGCCACATTTATGAGTTGTCCTTGCTCATTTGGAGCTGGGAAATTTGAACCTCGTGGATTCTACCATGACCAGGGTCCATTATCTCTGTCGGAGGGCCCTGTTGCAGAGAAGGAGGAGTTGCTGAAGTTCCCTCTTCCTAGTTCTGCTTCCAGAAGGGGACACTTGTCTGATTTGTGAGTCATTGCACGCTTGGAAGTAATGTCTAATTTGCCTGCTCATTGCCAGACACATCCCCAAGCTCATCATTTTCTACCAGGAGGCAGAGAGAGCAGCCATTAAACCCAGCAGTGAAAGAAGAAAATCACATGCGCAATTTGCTGCCTGTGCCTCTCCCCTGGGACTCCAGGGTTTAATGCAATTTGGTGTATCCCAGCCAGTGGTGCTTGGCTGCTTTTAATTAAAAAAAAATTAAAGGATTTATGTTGGGATTAAATGGGATAATTATTGATTGATCTCTGCCTTCTAAATTGAAAAGCATTTGGATTAATCAGCTTTTAAGTAGGAAATCACTCGGCTCTGGACAGGATGCCAGCGTCAGGCCCTGCACTTTGCCTCTAGCAGGGCTTTATTTTGTCCTCTCCCCCCAAACCCAGTGGGAAATCTTTTCCTTTATTCTCTTCTTCTCGATTCATACTCACAGCTCAGAAGAAAACTGCTTACGTTGAGACAGGCTCTAGGTCACAAATGTTAAGATCACCCTACCTTTGCAAGTTACCTTGCACTGCCCACAGAGAACATCTGCCAGCCTCTGTAGCATCCTGATGCATCTGGCGAGGAGGTCTGCCATCCTCCGAAATCCTTGTGCTGGGAACTGGGCAACCCACCTCCCAGGCAGGTCGAGTCAGCATGAAATATTCCATGGATGGAAAGAGCATGTTTGTACCAAGAGCGACGCTGGTAGATCTGTCTTGGAGATCAAGCAAAGCAGACGGCCAAATAGTCAGCTCAACGCTCAGAAGATGGTGTACATTTTACATGGTGTAAAGCTTGCTCTTGGTTCAGTTCTGGGACTGTATATATCACCCCATCTATACAAGCAGTTGGAAATGATGTTAAGCAGGTGAGGAGGGTGGTAGGGCAGTATGAACTAAAAATAATAATGGCACACTCAAAATAATAATATTCTCCATCCCCAGCTGCAGAAGTAGGCTGCTGACCTAAGCGCTGTGTGTTCAGGTTTCTGCATTTATGCTGGAGCAGAAACAGCGTAGATGTGTGACCTTCATCTCTACTTGGATTATTCCACCTGCATGAAAACAAAAGTCCTGTTAACTCCCAGGAAACCCCAAATGGAGAATTTGGAAGAAAAGATCTGCTATTTCAGGAGAAATATTATTTTAAAAACCAGGGAGTTTCAACGAGATTTTTCAGCCTCTGGATAAAATTCCCAGTTCCAATGAGTTATGTTTCCAATGCTAGAACTTAGAAGCAAGTTTTAACTTTACCCTTTGTGAATGAGGAGAGTAATGTCCACATCACAGTCTTTGTCTTCTAATTTATCCAGTGTTGGGAAATTTTCCCATTTTAATTTAAAAAGTTCCACCGTCCTCTAAAAAAAGAATCCCCTTTCAAAACATTTTTTTAAGGTTCCCCAGCAGACGAAAGGAGGATACACATCCAGAGAGACTACATTTTTCTAGGAAGCATTTCTGCCGAAGTACTCCCATCACTGCGATGCCGATCCAACACTGACTCACTCGTGAACCTCGCCTACAGCTAATCTGCCGGAGGTGGGTGACCTGGCAGCATGGTGGCAGATTACATCCCTCCGCAGATGTAAAGTAATTCATACTTGAAAGGATGATTTGAGTTCCTCACGCGGTAGTCAGATCTATATTAATTGGAACAAAAGACCTTTCCTCAGCTCAGTTAAAGTCTCTCCTCCACGGACAGCCAAACTCAGAGACCAAAGCACCCATGTTGTTTCAGCCCCACTCTCTGAGCACCCTGAAATTACAACCACCCTGGCCATAACCCCTGAACGATCCCTTCTGCACAGCTTCGTTAGGAAGAGCATACTCAGAGCTGATCAGCCTAGCTCACGAGTGAGTCAAGTACTACTGATGAGATTAGGTAATGACGATATAAAAATAGGTGAACTGTTATTTGGACTCTGGAGTTACTTGTCTCACCTCCGTTAGAGGGAACAGCTAGTACATTTTCTAAAGTGGCCTGATCCTCAGACTTCACATTGCTTGGGTACAGGACTCCCATCGGATGCCTTCCAAAGGACATCAAGAAATGAATGAGCTCCACCAAATGTTGACCAACTCCAGTGAAGCCATTCAAGCCTCTCTGCACCATAGTGCTGGTGCGTGTACTGATCTGCATTGGGAGATGAGCACGAGGGAGAGCAGTTTTGTCTACATGTGTATGCAGTTATATATGTACAAGTCTATGTGCAGAAGTCTATGCAAGTGCATGAGTGTCATGAGAAGGGGCAGGTCCATGCATCCCTGTGCGTGGCCAGCATGTGTCTCCACCATGTCCTCTAGCTATTTCCAGAGCTGATTTGGTCAGTACTCAGATGCAAAGCTACACAGGTCTCTGTGTCCCCAAAGTGCTGTTCTCCCCTGGGCCTGGTCCTGCAGAGCATGTGACATGGGATGCAGACTCAAGGGGGTCTGCAGAAATCACTCCAGACCTAGGAGGACTTGTTGTGCCGTGTCATACCCCATCTCCCTCTGGACAAGGTGGCTCAGGTATTTTCAATACTTTCTGTTTATCCCAGGCCTACATGATGATGGAAAACAAAGGGAGTTTGGTTGTCTTATTAAGAAGACACTAAGTAAAACAATGAGGCACAATAGAATGGTTAGAGAAGATAACTGAACATGCTTTTCTGCATAAGAGTCATTACATTAAAAATATATAAGAGCCAGTGACATAAAAAATCAAAGGCTAGACATGCTACTTTGAATGCAGGCAAGAAAGTGTAAAATTGACTCCTCTTCTTGTCCTTTTCCCAAAGTAAACAAGTGGAGCAAGACTAAGGAATGGGGATCAGAAGAGTACAGAACCAACATGGCCACCAGCTCAAGGGAAATAATCTTACTCAAGATCTCTTCAAACTACTGCGTTGTGCCATTCCCCATGGTGAAACTTAAACCCACTCTCAGATCTGTCAGTCAAAAGTCACTGTCCTTACATAACACCTGACAACCACTTGTCTAATGACCTCCTGGGTTGACCAGAGGGAGGCAGCACATTGAAGCCTTAGGCCCAGATCAGCTCTTGCACCTAAGAATAAGTCCTCTGCTCCTTTAGGGGACATTAAAGTCACTTGGACCACTAATGTAGCTCTTCAGCTCGCAGACCACACGTGGCAAGGAGAAGCTGAAGTGCTCCTTAAAATCTTGGTTGGACCTGCCCCAAGACATAGGAGATTGGGACTGAGTTTTACTGTACCAGACAATGTGTAGCAGAGTATTTTCCTTAACAGTGTCTTACGACGTATTTTGTCCTCCTCCTTTAGTTAATGTGCTTACTGAGAGTCTGGTGTGGTCACCTCAAAAAGAAGAGGCACAATCCTACCAGTCAATCAATGACCTTTTTGAATTTCCTGCTTTCCGATCTCAGAAGCCACACATACCAGGCATCAAGTGCCATTTAAAAGCCTGCTCATGTGCCAGCTATGAGCACTTTCCCTGGAAACCGAGGGGAGCAGACCACATGCTGGAGGTCAGCGCTGCCATTCAGCCACAGAAATGGGCAGACGGGAACCTCACAGATTGCAGCAAGCACAAACGCTCTTGTAATTCGCTCAGCAAGAGCAAATGCCCCAGTCCTACACCTGGGGCAGAATAATCCCACACAATCGGACCGGCTGGGGACTGACCAGCTGGGAGAAGCTTTGCAGAAAGGGTCCTGGTGGATAATGGGTTGAACAAGAGTCTACAGGGGTCCCTTGTGAAGGTCTACCACATATTGGGCTGTATGACACAAGTAGAGCCAACATGTCCAGGGATGTAATTGTTTCCTTCTCTTGAGCCTCATAAGATTATCTGGATTACTGTGTCCGGTTTCAGGCTTCCCAATTCAAGGGGAATATGACAAACTGGAGCTTGTCCAATGGAGGGACAACGTGATGGTTAGGGTGCTGCAGGGCGCAGTGTGTGAGAAGAGGGGGGGGAAGCAGATTTTCCTCAGCCTGGATGAAATAAAGGACTAAGGGGGGACCACACTGCTGTTATCACCTACCTGATGGGGGATCAATGAGAAAACAGAGCCATATTTTTTTCTCAAGGAGCACAGCAAAACAATAAGAGACAATGGCACAGTTTGCAGCAATGGAAAATTCTATTGTTTATAATCAGGGAAAAAGTCCCCAAAAGAGTGATGCAGCCTGGAAGAGGGACCCAGGGAGGCGGTGCCACCTCTGTCCTTGCTGATATTCAAAACCCGAGTAGAGAGGGCTCTGAACAACCTGATTTAGCATCAAACGCTGGAAGCGGACTCTGCTTTGAGCAGGGCATTGGACCTCCAGAGGTCCTTTCCAGCCTAAATCATCCTATGATTTTATGGCACATTACTGACCTCCACTGCAGAAATCAAAGTTATAAACCGTGGATTTTATTCTAAGAGCTCCAGGCAATCTTTCAGATCCCTTCACTCCATGCTTTTAAATGCTTGCACGGTAGGGACTAGAGACCGTGAATCTCATCTGATATTCCCCAGGCAGCGTGGGAAGCAGAGGAGACCGAACGTGTGTGCAGGAGCCGGCGTCACCAGGGAGACACGCAGCACACCGCGGTCTGGGATTTCCCGAGCGCCGGAGCCTGTGTGCCAGGCACCTTGCACTGCGCTGGCTGACAGGTAACACGAAGCGTTAGCAGACGAGCTGTGTCGCTGGTCAGTAGAATAGGATATTTGGGCAGGGGACAACAGAAAGACTGAATTTCTGGGTAGTGCTCATTGTAGGTTTAGCAGGTGTTGCCCGTGGTAGGAGGACACTGTGCCTCATGCCTGAGGAGCCTTTAAGGCAGCGACTGAGCTGCCCCTGCCAGAGGCTGCAGCATCGATAACCCCGTAGCACCTCCTTGCAGGCAGAAATTGGGGCAGGCAGCAGCTACTAACGTCTCTCCTGCCCACATCACCGAAACCTGCTTAAGCAACTGCCTTTGCATTTAGAGCCAGCCCCGGTACAGGATGTCTGCGCAAAGAAGCTAAACCTTCACCCATCTCCTAGGAGCTTCGCAATGCATTTCTTTCTTCTCCTCCCCCATCACTTTTCCACGACCTCAAACTCCCCCTGGGGACTGTCAGAGTTTTGAATGATTTATTCTATGATTCCAGTAATGGCAAAAGCCCTGCAGAGCCCAACCCCTTCTTCTCAGCAACTGCCGGCTGTTTGGGACGGCTCAGGTCACCAGAGGGTGCTGCTGGGGCCCTCCGAGAGCCAGCCTGGCAGATTGAAAGCAAAATAAAGGTGCTCTTCTGCCCCCGCTCCTTTTTTTCTGTGCTGTGACCCGTGTATTTTCAGGCAGGGTGGCCTTTTCTCCTGCGCACTGCCCGTTCCTGTGAAAGCAGGCTGTGTAAAGCGGCCTTTCGGTGCAATCTCGGGGTTGCAGCATCCTGAAGAGAAACGGTGTGTGCTCTCCTGGGATTTTGCTCGTGCTCGTTCCAAAAGTCATCTGGCAGCCCCTTGGTGAAGGAGGGTCTGTAAGGCTGAGTGCTTGACCACGGTTACACATTAAGAGGGTCTTCCACCACCCCAGAGAGGAAAGGAGAGGATGTGTGTGTATCTGTGCTCACGTGCTGTGCCCAAGCACACACAGAATCACTTAAAGCCAGTAAAAGCCAACGCATCAGTTTCATGGAGCGGCAGCGAAGTCTGTCTGGATCTTTTGGCTTCTGGTGCCTAAAGCTGCTGTTGCGACAGATTATCCCAGCAGTTTCTGAGGCATCCTTGAATTTAGTCTTACATGTTTCTATACTGTTTGGTTTCGGCCAAGTTAATCCTGGCCATCGCTTGCGTGCAGTTAGTGATGTTCTACTCAGAGATTTGCAGTTGTGCATAATGGGGCTAAAGTCCCTCCCTGCGCTCTTCGCGCTGCTTTCGGACAGTTTCTGTCGGGCACACAGGAGTCACCGAGCATTTTGCAAAGGAGTGCCTGAAAATGAATTCTGCAGTCCTAAATGAGCTGCTTTATAATCCTTCTATCTGCTTCAGGCTGTCTCAGATTAATACTATTTGCCAGTCGCTTCCCCCTCTCTCTAAAAAAGGCACATATTTTTAGCCTCTCAACAAATCTGGCACACTGGAGTTTCCCTTGCGTGTAATCCCACTGTCACCATTTCTAAGTATTTTTTTTAAAAACTCTTCTTAACTTCACGTGGTCCAGGACTGGGAATTTAAGATGAGTAGTTCAAGCAGCTAGCGCCTCTGGATACAGGGGCATTTATAATACTTGCAAGAGACACCGCCTCCAAATTGCACCAGGGAAAAAAAACCCCAACACAGATTTGTAGAGTCAGAGAAAGGCTCTTACTGAAGACCAGCTCTGCGGTGGAGTCAATGGCTCTCTCCTGCCCACGGTTTTAACGTGCCCCGCGCAGGCCAATTGTGGTTATATAATACTGGCCCCGGAGCAGATGCTGCCGTGTTCGGGCCGGGAGATTATAGCTGGCATGCACGACTCATGGAAGCTTTCTGACAAATGCAGCCACCCCTGCCAGGCGGGGGATCGCGGCGAGGCGGCCGCTCTCCAGCCTCTCCCTCGGTGGCTCTTCCCCGCGATCCCGCGCAGCTGGGACAGGGACGGGGAGCGGAGCGGAGGCTGCAACGCGACCTGGTGCTCCCCCGGGAGCAGGCAGCCTTCCAAAGCAACAACCCCCAAACCCCCCCAAATTCAGCGAACGCTCTCCTGCAGCGCGTCGGCTCAGCCCGTGTGCTGGAGGTGTACTGCGGGCTGCAGTTTTGTGACTGACGGACTGTAACAGTTGTCAGGCACGGGTGTCTCGTTCGGAGGAAGATGATATACCGCGTCCAGGATGGTTAGTGTGTTCCTGCGGTTGAGTATCTGATCGAATATTTCTTCGTGTTCCTTTGTGATTCGCCACATGTTTGCTGTATCGAGTGTCTCATTACCTTTTTCAGTGCTGTGACTTGGCTTTGTGGCATGTGCAGCATAATGCCACCACGAAAATGGAACGGGCCCTTATCGCAGTGTGCTGGGTACAGCTCCGAGATAGGCTGTAACACTTAGGTATCGAAAGGCTATCTTAACAATCCCAAATCTGCTCTGACTCTGCTTCAGAAAACCTTGCACGTGATCTTTTGGTGGCACGGGCTTTTTCTAGGCAGGTAGGAGACAGGAGGGAAGCAGAAGCAAAATCTCCAGCTGCTGTTCACACCAGCGTTGCTCCCGTCCCCACCCTTGAGAGTCTTTCTGTGTCTGACTGATCAATGCCAATCCCTGCTATCCCCAAGGGGCTGCACACGCAGCCTCCCAAGCGTCCCGCAGTTTGACAGACACGGCCGTTGCAGTCTGCTGACTCCCAGCACATCCCTCCGAAACCCCGGGCTGCTACATCGCGTTAAAGTGATGGATGAGGAAGAGCCCTACCCAGCGGATCCAAACCACTCCTTGTTAGTGCTTAAAGGTTGCTTCACACCTGGATCCCATTAAAAAAACCTATCCGGTTTGGTTACCAAATAAAACTCATCCAGGCATAAGACTAAACGAGCAACCATTTCTAGTAAGACGGGTATTGTCTGATTTGAGGTATGTGCCACCACTGATGCCCTTACGCTACCTTTACAGAAAAAGGTAAGCCACACTAGGGGTAGGATTCAACCGGATCCTTTTCCTCCTGAAATAAAATAATCAACAGGCCACCTCCTACTCATCCTCATTTGGCCATTTCCAGCTTCACCCCTTCTGTTGTTTTCTGATGTCTGGCAAAACAGGCCTTTTGCTACCACCGCCTGCCTCTGAGTCAAACTGGGAGGTGAGAGTGGGTGGTACATTCGCACGGCTTACGCTGTGGGACATCCCCCCTGTCCATATGGAGCTGTGGGAGAACTCCCAACTCACCTCAGCCACTCTGAGAAGGGGTATTTCTGAGAAGAAAAGAAAAAGGAGCTCTGAAAGGATGCAAATGCCTTAAATTTGCCTAATAATGTCCCTTGGGAAGGTCTACCTAGGAAATTCTTCCTACCTTCCAGTCTCAGCTGAGTAGCCACCTCTCCATTTACGTTCCTGAACAGTGACAGCTCAGATGTGTTGGAGCCTCAACCAGGGGAGGATTGGATCTTGCTGGGCTACAGACACATGTATTAACTTCTAATTAACACTTTAATTATTCCTTTTTTTGCCTTTCCACCACCTTCATGCACACGCACTCCATCCATCCGTTTCACAGAGGGCAGAGAAAGCAGACAGGTTCCTCAAGGGGTTAATCAGCAACGTGACTCCTTGGTTGCACTTCAGGATCTGCTAGGGCTGGGTACCGGTGGTACCTGAGCTCCTTTTAAGCGTGCTGGCTTGCAGCAATCTAGTTAAAAGAGCACAGAGGTCAGAACAGGCTGCATAATTTACCCAAGAAAGCAGATGAATCAATTCACAGAGGGCTCTGTGCTCATTTCTGTGGTTACATTGCCACCAGCACCTGAGCTATGTAATGCCCATCTTCCAAAGGCACGTCTACATGATGCTGCAGCTCCCAGCAGTGGTGTTACCAGAATAAAATCTTGGGCTCCAGCCACTGCCCAAACCACAAAGCCTCCCTTCCCTCAGTAAACAGCAGCTGCTTCTCTTCCCAGAAGTGACCACATTTCAGCAATGGCTGTCGCAATGTAAATATTTTCTAACGCACCAGAAACATGTGGGCAGACTGTACTTAAGGGTTTGCGTTCTTAAAGTGAGACATGCAAGTGTGGAGCTGGATGGTCTTACTGGGCAGACTTTAGCCCTGGTTTTATTTGTTCCTAGGGAGTGAAAGAGCAAAAGATCAAGTATTTTCTGTTTAAGAGCAGTGCTGTCAGCTGAATCCAGCTACAAACGGTTCGGCCAGTTACTTAAGGAACAATATTAGAAGCATTGAACCACAGGAGGAAGAGCAGCGATCGTTTTCATGAACCTAATTGCAGCAGAAGAGTGGCAGCTCTATGGTGCCATGTGCACACAGGGACACTGGCACTGGGGGGCCCTTGGCACGTGTTTGCACCCCAGCTCTTCTGCTTCATTTGGAAAGCAACAAGAGATGGGATTGCAAGTCATCATGACTGCGCAGGCTCTGGCAGTCCCACAGGCACAGCAATATCCAGAGAGGCAATATTTCACCGTGTAGCTGGGAAAGATTATTAACATGACCACTACTACCAAAATTCTCTAGGACTCTGGTCGCTTACTTGGGCTGTTCTAGAGAAAGCAAACATGACAGAGTGGCCAAAAAACGTTATGGTAGATCAATCAGTCTTCAGGTAACAGCTTTTAGTCACCGCTTCACAGCAGGGTACTTCTTAATTCCCCTTTGCAAATTTGCATGAGGTTTTAAATAGTTCAATTGTTAATCATAGAATCATAGAACAGTTTGGGTTGGAAGGGACCTTTAAAGGTCATCTAGTCCAACCCCCCTGCAATGAGCAGGGACGTCCTCAACTAGATCAGGTTGCCCAGAGCCCCATCCAGCCTGACCTGGAATGTTTCCAGGGATGGGGTTTCTACCACCTCTCTGGGCAACCTGTGCCAGGGCTTCACCACCCTCATGGTGAAAAACTTCTTCCTAATGCCTAGCCTGTATCTCCTCTACTTTAGCTTAAAACCATCACCCCTTGTCCTATTGCAGCAGGCCCTACTAAAAAGTTTGTCCCCATCTTTCTTATAGGCCCTCTTTAAGTACTGAAAGGCTGCAATAAGGTCTCCCTGGATCCTTCTCTTCTGCAGGCTGAACAACCCCAACTCTCTCAGCCTGTCTTCATAGCAGATGTCCTCCAGCCCTTGGATCATTTTTGTGGCCCTCCTCAGTAACAGCATATAAAGAGTACCTCCAGTCATTTGAAGAGATATTAGGTGACCTTGGTTCTTTACAGCATCAGCCACCTAGGGCAAAGGTGTCTTTATTCATGGCCAGGGCTGGGCGTGACGTGCGGAGTCCCGCAGTGCGTTTCCAGAGGAGCAGGCTGGATCTGGGCAGAGCTGGGGCAGCCCGTCTGTCTCTGCAACCAAGTCCGCGCAGTGCCGTGCTGCAGCAGCTCGCAGCTCTCTGCTCACTGCTGCATTAAGCAATGTAGGGATGCTTTCAGGTGCTGCAAAACCCCCGATGGGCAATGGAGGCTTTTACCTCCAGGACATGGTACAGCTTCAGGCTGGAGTGCTGCTAGAGAGGAATTAAATTTTTTGGCCCATAGCACTGAGAGTAGCGCCAGGGACATCTGACGTGAGCTGGGTGCCCAAGCTTGACCAAGGCTTGACATTCTTTTAGCCTGAATCTTAATGAAATAAAAGGCAAATAAGGAAACAGCATATACAGAGAGAAAACTGCAGAGTCCAAGTATTTGAGCATGATATTTCAATATGATGTCTTCAGCCAAAGCTGCCTTTAATAAATCTACATGTAGTTTTGGTTCAATCAAAATGTTTAATATAAAGTTGACCAAAACATTTGAATTTGGGACTTTGTTCAACCACTGAAAGAAAAACATCTGCTGGCTGCACTGCTCTCACTGAAAGTCAGGGAAAGTCCTGGCAGAGAATCATTATTAACCAGCAATGAGCTGGAGATCTCCATGCTGAGAGCCTGGGGGAGGGAAAGAGAAGAGGGGCTATGGTGTTTCTGGAGAGCACGTCAGCATGGATGATACCCCTGGACTGCCATGCGGCCTCCCATGAAACATCCCACGGCCCGCTGGGCCTTGAACACCAGCCATGAGCAAGGCAGGACAGACTGCAACTGCCCCGTGGCTAGACGACATCAGTTATCAGTGCTCTTTGGAAAGCATCTTGCAAAGAAAAGGGGAATCCTTGACTTATTTCCCCCTCTCAGAGACCTGGGTCTTGCCAAGCATGCAATCTTTATAGAGACTCCAAGCGTCAGCAGAAAGCTAACTCCTGGAGCTTGCCCACTGCTTCTCACGCTGATTTGTGGCAGAAGATTACATTTGCTCTACATAAAAGCCTTTGCTTGTGCACAGCTGAATGATTACCCATTTTTAATGTGCTATGACAAGGACGGCTGGGTCTTGAACCTTTTGGCCCTGCTGCAAGATCACTTTTAGCCTGCAGTGCAGTTTGAGTTTTCCTGCTGAGTGTGGCAGGAGACATACCAAGATTTCTCAGATGCCTCTTTGCTCTGAACAGAGGGACAGCTGCTGTTACGAGAGATGCCCAGAGCATCCTTTATGGATCAGCAGTAGTCATGCTGCACGCAGGGAGAGAAGGAAAGCTGATTTACTGCTGAGTCAGAAGCATTTGTCTCACTCTGGCCTTGGGTCCTGTGATGATGTTGCCATCGCTAGCGAGATGAGTGGTCTCTAGCACAAGGAGCCTCCCGCCTCCCTCCGTGACCCCCTGTAAACAAAAAGAAAAGAGATTTAGCTGGCAGGAAGCAACAACAGCAGCAAACTGCACTTACATCTTGGGTCGACGGCTGCTTGGGGCAGGTTTCTAGCCCAGTAGATTTTCTCCCCAGGAGTGGCGACAGCAGTAGCCAGATCGTGCTTTGCATTCCTTGTGGTCATCTTCTTGCAAGCCAGCAGACATTTGAACTCCACCAATATTAGATTTTGTGGTCACTTGGTAATGCAAGTGTAATTGAGCCCTTTTGTGGTTTTGGCTTCATTAGTACTGCACTCATTTTTAGAGTATAAAATAGCCTACCTTATCCATCCTCTAGACATGAAGAGCATGTTTTGGCTCAGATAAATATCCTCAGAAGCCCCGGATGGAGACATGGAGTCCTCTCCAGGTAAATCGCTCTCAGAAATTCCTCCTGCAGCCGTGTATTTCCGTGTATACACACACATGCACGCAGAGCTTTGCTTTTCTGGTTTTATTTTTTACAGTATGATGAGATCGGTTAGGCTTGTGGGAAAAAAAAAAATCATCAGATATCCATGCCCTAAAGTCCTCAATTCCTAGGAGCCTACCAAGGAGAACTCTCAAACCAGAATATACCACACTTTTTGGTGACTTGACAAATTGGCCAGGTTTCTCATCGAGACTGAACAGATGGAGCAGCAGCCTGACTGGGGAACTTCCCGGGTTGCTCCCCAGGAGTGTGAGCCCCTTGTCAAAGTGATTATTCCTGTACCACTGAACGAGGCATGGCCAGGTGCAGACCTCAGTGCTGGCAAACTATCCTCTGGACTACAATATTGCTCTGAGCACTGCACCACTTGCTCCCTGTGTGCTTTCTGGTAGTGGTAACAGCTTTGTGGTGTCCCCAGGTCATCCCATGCCACCCATATTTAATTCCCCTGTACCCTCACACCCCGTCTCATTTCTCATTGATGGTCTCCCATCATCAGCTGCCTATTCTACCTACATTTCTTTTCCCAGCAGCTGTTTTACCCTATTGAAAGGTCTTGAAGCTTTCATGGAGGCTGGTCTAGCAGCAAGCCCTGACAGGTGAACAGTGAAAGATCCCTGGGACGGTTCTGATCTAGGTCAGTCTGCATCTCCCAAACATGTTTTTCAGGGTTTGGATTGGCTAAGGACTGCTCCAGCTAAGCGGGTTGGAAGGTAAGACCCTGCTCAGGGAGATCAGAGTTTAGTCCTGCCATCCTATTTAGCCTCCAGGCAAGCAGAACAACCTGTGACTCGTTTTGGTTACCAGCACGGGTGTAACCTGTATGAGTCAGAAACACAGCCCAAAATGTGGTCCACGCAGGTCAACAGACCTGCCCGGCTCACTGCTCCAAAACTACTGATGTCTGAGGTTAACGGGGAGCATGCTTTCACTGTGCTCACCTAAGTGAGCCAAAGTAAAATACATCCCAATAGTCAGAAGTTAATGTATATCCTTACAAACAGGGAAATCAGCAGAAAACTAGCGCTTGGAACCAGTGTAGGGAACCTCAACCGTTTTGGAGGGGGTGGGGAATGCAGCATCTCACACTGGATGTGAGGCATTGCCTTGTGCACAGTTGTATGGCCAGTGCCGTAAGCCCAGGAACGCTTGATTCGTATTGAAGGGACCACCTTCTCGTAGCTTTTGTCAGTGACATGACGCCCTGAAGAAAACCTGCGTCTTGCAGGCAGACCTGTCTGACCCCATTAGCTCGGGAGGGAGATGAGTGTTTGGAATGGAAACTGTCATCCTGACTCTTTCGGAGACCAATAAGACAGAGCACCAAGGTGCAAACATCAGAGTGACTCACAGCAAGCCGAGCTGAAATAGAGATGATATCGAAGCATTAATAACAGCATCTTCGCACCGCGGCGTTTAGAAAACCAGCTTTAGTGATGGCAAAGCAGAGTAGAAAGCAGACTTAGAGCATAAAGAAGCTGTTTGTGGGCCTGACTGGAGAGCATGAAGTCTCCCTCCTTCAATAAATGGATTTATTTGCTGAGTAGGTAATAACATTCAAACTGACACCCCTGGAGAGAGAGCATCCCAATTTAGGATAGCATCACGAGTATGTTTTGCCAGTCGCTACGAAGGTATTTACATGCATTTAATCCATGCAGTCAGCTGGTGTGAGAGTCAAAGCTCTCAAATTAGAGCTGGGTAAGGACCTTAAGCTTCAGGCTTCGGGGATTTGGACACAGCTCTGGGACCAGAACCGTAATACTTGCAACCATCAACCACCTACACCAAGAATGGAGAGGATTACAAAAGCTCAGATTGCTAATTGCAAACATCATCAGATAAAAAGAATCCTACAGGATCATGTTTTATCTCATTCTTTACTCTGGGAAGCTCCCTTTAACTCTATTTGGAGTTTGCTCCAGGACGGATCGCTAAGGAAGTCACACCCCGGTTGCCTTCATGGAGGTGATCATATGGTTTTACTGAAAATCCCCTGTTTTGCCCCGCACAGGTTCTGAGCACGTGAACTAAATTCTTTTCAGAGGAAACGAAGGAGGATGGCCTACCTCGAGCAGGAAGGGGCGTGCTTGGTCCACCCTCCCCAATACACGTTGCGGCACTGGACTGACTTGAGAGGTGTAAGCCAGCAAGTCACCCCCCGCTCCCCATGTCACATACAGCCTTATAAAGCAACAGCCCTACTGCCCCTGTTAGATTTGGACAGAGGCCACGTTTACCACCTTCTGGAGCCTGAGTAGCCCTTCACCTTCCCCCTGTCAGTGTCCAGGAGTGTTTCTATGCCAAACACTCCAAGAATGTGAAGGCCGACTAATCTTCAGGCTGATCTTCCCACCCTTCCCAGGGAGGCTGAGGTGTGAGGAGATCGCAGCTGCCGGGTAGCAGGTTCACGCTCTGGCCCCCGAAGCTGTTAAGTCCTTGAGACCCTACCCAAAAATAAGCTCTGCAGCCTTTGTGGATTACGGTTCCCAGCATATGTGCACCACATGTGAAACGCAAGGCCTTCTCGTGGTGGACCCCAAGAGCATGGGTCAACAGCGGGGTGACAAACTGGGGCTCTATCCCTGGTGGTCACACCGGACCTGCGGACACCTGACAGGCTTCCCCTTGCACCATGCACTCCTGTTCTCACGGGGGACAACTTCTCTTCAGCTACACTAAGGCAGCCCAAAGCCAGGCTCAGAATTGGATCAGAAACCCCACTTCACCCAGCTGAGCGTTTCTTTTTCTGGTTAACCACTAAAACCTTGCAGCAAAATGAAGATGACCTCCCTGGAGTCTCGCAAGCCTCCCTGTGAGAGAAGTTAGGTGGCTTCTCTGCTGGCCTCTGTTGTCTTCTCAGTGAAGAAAGTGGGATCACTCGTGTAGCCCGGCTCTATTGCAAATGCAAGGAGCTGCTTTCTTGCCAGGCACACACTCCTGGCGAAAGGAATTCTGCTGTGGCTTGAATGGCAAAAAAATTAGGCCTTAAAACAGGGCATTTTAATTGTGGTTTTTCTTTCTTATCCTATACCAACATCCAGCTGCGCAGTGTGCCCCGTTATATGGAAAGGAGAGAAACAGCTTGACTTATAACTAACAGCGTGTGCTGGTTTGGGCTGGGATTTTCTACACAGTAGCTACTATGGGGCTGTGGTTTGGGTTTGTGCTGGAAACAGTGTAGATAACACAGGGATGTTTTCGTTACTGCTGAGCAGGGCTGACACAGAGCCAAGGCCTTTGCTGCTCCTCACCCCACCCCACCAGCGAGGAGGCTGGGGGGGCACAAGGAGTTGGGAGGGGACACAGCCGGGACAGCTGACCCCAACTGACCCAAGGGATATTCCACACCATATGACGTCATGCTCAGCATATAGAGCTGGGGGGAGAAGAAAGAAGGGGTGGACATTCGGAGTGATGGTGTTTGTCTTCCCAAGTAACCATTACACGTGACGGATCCCTGCTGTCCTGGAGATGGCGGCACACCTGCCTGCCCATGGGAAGCAGGGAATGAATTCCTTGTTCTGCTTTGCTTGTGTGCGCGGCTTTTGCTTTCCCTATTAAACTGTCTTTATCTCAACCCACGAGTTTTCTCACTTTACCTTTCCCATTCTCTCCCCCATCCCACATCGGGGGCGGGGGGGGAAGAGTGAGCAAGCGACTGCTCAGTTGCCGGCCGGGGTTAAACCACGACACAGAGGTAGCGGCGCTGGGCTGAATATTACAGGATTTCAGAGCTGTGACAATGAGGAGAAAGAGGACTTGAATCCAAGTACCCCAACACAGCCCTGAGTTTAAAAAAAAATAATGAAAGGGGATCTTATTTCCCATGGACATATTTTCTAGCCCACCTCACCTTCTTTTTTGACTTACTGTGTCACAGTGCTTTGTGACACACTTTCTGGGAGGTGAATCCAATCGTTGGAGCCCCACTTGCAGGAGCACATCCAGGTTGCTGCCGTCTGCACCTCCCCGCTGCCTGGAGAGGATACTCAGGGCAGCCTTTTGTGCAGCGAAACCCCGAGCCTGCCCAGCTAAACCCTGCAACATTTCTATGGGGATAGATGAATACGGGAGCACCAGCCATGCAGATAAGCAGTTATCTGTGCTGCGCACACACGCAGGCATCCGTCGCAGCACAGCACGCAACCCTGAGCTGCTTACAAGCCTGCATCACTGCTGATGCTATCGAGACGAGCGTCACCTACTACAAGTGATTTATGCCAATGTCATCACCACCGAGCTTACCCCCTCACCTGCCCACCGCTCCATTCAACAACTGCTCATACCAAAGCAAATCAAGGTACTTGTATACTCCTACCCCCCACCTTGCTTCTTCCCATATTTTCTCGACTCCTCAAACTTTTGATGAGAAGCACTTCACAGAAGTGCGGCGAGGGAGAGAGGTACAGGGGCTGATCTTACTCCTAAGGTGCATAGCCATCCTCCCAGCTCCTCATGGAAAGCAACAAGTACAACAGGCTCTGCCTTGAGTATCTTCCCATTCGATAGCGAAGGCAATCCAAACAAATCTCGAAGTATCGGAACTAACAGCGTGTCATTTCCTGTGTTTCAGGCCATGGAATTGACGGTCCCTGGTGGTTAACAAGTGCAAATTAATTGTTCCCCCTACAAATTGATGCAATTATAAGATCTGCCCTATCTGTGAAATGTTTTGTCTTTCCTTAAGACCTGAGCTCTTTCATAACCTCTCCTGTGTGCTGAAGCTTCACAGTGGATATCTCCACAGCTGCTTATTTTCACAAAACTCGTAGGAATTTACTGATCTTTGAGACTCCCACCCCTCCACCAAACCAGACTGAAACAGGCCAGGGGGAGAGACACCGGCAGATGGACATGAACCCTGTGAGCATGTAGCTTGTCTCCACAGAAAGCCAGACAGGTCCTCAGAGGCACCTGCCCTCCTTTGAGAGATGGTATCACCATCAGTCTTCCCCTTCTGGGTAAGGGGCTCCCTTCTCCATCCGCACAAGGGAAGGGGCTATCTTCACCCCAGTTCAACTGCGGGCTTTAGAGAACACCCTGCACATCTGCAGCACCTCGGCACAGTGCTGCTGAAGCACTTGTCACACCTACAAGCCTCCCCCTGCAACATCAGGAGCAGCCAACCTTCAAACAACAGCCCCCTACTTTGTCACAGGCTCAGGAGGACCTTCTTCTCTTCTGCTTCCCTCAAAGTCTTTCCAGCAAACCTCACACCAACTCCAGGCCCCACAACAAACCCGGCTAAGCCCCAGAGCATCCTTTCAGTCCCCACTCCCATAATAAGAGAAAGGAGCTTCTTTAAAGCCGCCTAGCTCTGTCTCTGCCTTGCTTTGCCTGGGGGCTAAGGCAAGCACGGGTGGAAGTGATGCCCACTCCTCTTTGAGGTTTAACACGGACTGCAAGTTGCGGTCTGCAGTCTTCAACTCAATACAAAAAAGAACATTAAATTCCTTCCAGATCAACAAAACACCCTTCAGAAATACTAGGTGTGCCTTCCAAGCATTGCCACGCTCTGTTGTGAGAAAACGCGGCCCTTTTTGCACCAGTCTGTGAAGGAAAGCAGCCCCGGAGGTGCGCTGGGGATTTATCCCTCCCCGCAGACCTTGCCCCACTCAGGTGCAAAGGGAAGCAGCTGCAGGACGGAGAGCTTCCTCCGTGATGCAGAGGTGCAGAGCAGGCATGGGGATGTGTAGCTTCTTGGGAGGGTATCTGCTCTAGAGCCCAAAGCATAAATACAAACTTTGCCTAACCTGAAGCTCTGTAGCTCAGCCTGCGGCATTTCTGTGTTTGCTGGGAGGGGGCTCGGAGCAGGACCTGCAGTTCACCCAGCAGGTCTGCGGCTCCTGCAAAGAACGGGTGAGAACAGATCCGCAGCGGGCATGTGGTTTCATCTAGAAAAGGGCCTGTATAAAGGAGAGCTTTGGGCTTAGGGTCAACTTTTCCTTGTGCCTGGGCTGCAACTGCACAAATGTTTTCTAAAAAGCCAGCCTTGCGTGATGCAGTGAGCTTCTCTCCTTCTCAGGCATCACCAAGACAAACCACGCTCCTGGTTTCCTCCTAGTAGGACTTAGCTGATCCTCAAAAAGCCAAAAAGTCCTTGGTACTCCAAGGTGTCACCAAGGCCACCAAGGGCTGAATTGTCCCACATTGCATCGGGCCCCGTGACTCCAGGTTTATGCCCTCTGTATAAATCCTTGTCACCGTCACTGCTTGACCCTGAGCTAAAAATGAAAATTATCTTATTTGTGCTTGGTCTGAAGGTTTGGGAAGATTAACAATTAAGACAAATGTAAGCAACTGGGATAGTCTATTTAAAAAAAAAAGTGTTGGAAACCTGGCTTCCCTAAGGGCAATTGCTAAATTCCCTTTGGCTTTAGAGTAACTGGGATTTCACAGAAAATACAAATGTTTTAAAGTACAGGTACGTAGTTCAAATCACCTTCTAGCAGAAGACAGCATTGTAACTCCTTTTAGGGCTACTTTGCATAGTTTTATCATAACTGTCTCAGTCTTTGACGTTTTTCTCTTGAAGCCCAGTTTTCTTCCTAACATAGTTGTTAGAAAAACAGAAAGCTTGAAAATATGACCAGGACATACTCTTGAAGTTTTGGGGAAATAAAAATAAAATAGTAATAATTAAAAAAAAAAAAACCCAAACCAAAACAAGATACATTCCTTTTGAACTAAAATCTTGCTTTTTAATTCACTCTGGTGATGTTTGAGCACTCAATTGTGGTTTCTGGGACTGTGCAGTACTCAATATAGTTATTTTCTAGGGGAAAAAGCCCCCCTGATGCCCTGGACCGGCAGGAACTCACTGCCCCACATAAAGCAACAAGGCTCCAGGGACAACCACCGCAGCAGCGGTCTCAGAAACTTCGCTGCGGCAAAAGCTCACGGGCCGGGAGCCGCTCAGAGCCCTGTTTGTCAGCTGGCTAAAATAGCTCGGGCGGAGGTGCTGACAAACCCGTGCCCACACCGCAGCCCAACACCTCCGGCCCTCGCGGGGTTATCGGTGACGTTTGACTCCGAAGCATTTTTTTGCTCGCTGCCAATAGCTATTCCCCTCAGACTATTTGCTTTCGCATGCTTTCCCTTTGACACGGCTGCTATTTCTTTGCAATATGTAAACACTCAGAAGGATTTCCATGTTTGTTCTTCACCCGGCGCGGCCGGTCTTTCACGGCTCGCTGGGGGAATTGACATGAAGAAGCAGCCGTTTCTCAGGCGTTTGCTATTTCTTTTTTTTTGTGCTGTGCTCTTGTCTGTTTTCTCGTGTTTTAAATCCGGTTCTGCTCTTGTCTCAGCACCCCGGCACACAGCAGAAAAATGCATCGCTGTTGTCAGAAACACGACACTTACTGTCATCCTACACGGGCGTCCTTTAATGCTAGAGCCCAGCAGAGGCTTCGCACTGCGAAGCATTTATTTTTTATTTCTGCTCTTCCTACAGCAACTTTTATTGATCATAAAAACTCTCTCTACATCTAAAGCAAGCTGTAGTGTGTGGCTTTTTCTGAGAGAACTGCCTGAGCTTGCTCGCACTGCTGTAACCGTCTATCTTAACGCAGACTTATTTCCAAGATCATCCTGGTATTAGGTAAGACAATTTGCATCAAAAGTAAAAAGGAACCGAAACCACTAAAAAAGTCTTAAGATGCATCTGGAAATTGCAGGCCCTGACTCTAATCTCACGGACTTCACGCAGGTTTGATTTAGTAGATCTGTGGCCTTGTAAAACCAACATAATTTGACTGATTTTAGAAAAACCTATAAAAATTGGCGTCAGCTGAGGAACCAGTCCTCCAGGTTCCTTGCCAAGGGCTGGAAAACAAGAAATCCCTTTGGCAAAAATGGTCAATATTTTTTGAAATGTCATCCTGAAAAATGGAAAATCTGAAAGCCTTTAGAAACTTCCCCGAGATCTGCAGGAAAATAAGGAGAGCCCTGTAACCCAAAGCAGCCCCTAGCACAGTGATGGGGACGCACGTATAGGAGTTGGGTTATTCTGGCAAAAATCTAGGCATGGAAATTTTCATAGTGGGGATTATGACCCTGAATTTCCTTCCCATGGGAATTTTGACCACAAGGTCTAACCAGGAATTTCCTTAACTAACCTGACATGTCTCCACGGAGAGTTCTCATTTCAGCAAACTGCTCCTTCCAACCAAATATATCTTGCTGAAAATTATTCAGACAGATTTATTCTATACACACGATTACTCAGAAGTCATATTGTTATATGACACATTTTAGCAAACGCTTATTTAAAAAAAGAAGTCTTTTCCACAAGTCAGACTGCCCCAGGTTAATGTAAAACATTATTATAAACTGATTTTATTAAACCGATTCAAAGGACTGAGTGGACTTTTTCATTGCAGTTTAAACCAGCTTAATTTTGTTCTGTTTTAATAGGAACTTGCTGTGTTTAAATAGAAATCAGAGCACTGAAACCGGGTAACCACATCGGTGCAAGCCTGGCTGAAGATGAGGCTGATGCAATCGATGCTGATAACAGCTAAGGGTTCTCCGTGTCCCTTCTGAAGCTCCGTCCAGGGTTAAGGCACGCATGCGTTGGGAAAGATGTTACTCTTTGTTTAGTACGAATGTTAACCTATAACTAATATAAAAATAACCAAAATGCAAATCAATATAATTAAACTGGAAAGACATCTCTTTTACCATTAAGAAAATCTCATTTATATATTTTTTTTTAATCTCTAGGTGGGATTCCATGTTTCCAGTAAAACCCTCCCTCCTCCAGCTAATTCTACCAGGCAAGATGGGTTGAAATATCAACGCTGGGCTTATCCTATAAATCACTCTCTTTGAAGAGAAGTTTTTGGGTCTGCTTCAAATCCACCCAGAGTACCCAGAAATTCTCCATCGTTTTCAACAAGCTTTGGCTCAAGCCTTTACCGCCCTGCAGTTAGCGTTACAATGCAAGACGAACGGGAGGGGTTTTCACTGACAAGCCTTCTAACAGAAGTCACCATGCGTTTCCCAAAGAAATGTGCTGAAAAAGAGTAAAAAAAAGGCACAGGAAATATTTGTTATCCTTATTTATTTAATAAAGAAACATAATAAACTTGAATTTTTCCAGGTACAAACAGCTTAATATGTCCTATGATATTGGCTGATATTTTCCTTGCTCTTTTCGTAGCTTGAGTGATTCATATGGTAGCCTTTATTGAACAAATCAACAGAAAAAATGGTAGCACTCACCATGCTTATAGACAGTGTGGGCCAACTATTGAGTTAGTGTCTTTAACTAAATCACTGCACCGGGAGGTTGTATCATTGCTAGATTCAGATCGGCATCTCCGTTAATCAAGATCAGCAAGTGAGGTTATTTGAAGTTTCTGAGGGGAGTTCTGCATACCGTACAAGGATACCATTCCCTCTTCAGCTCTAAAGAAATGTGCCCCAAAACAATAGAAAACCCAATAGAAAACCAACCTTCCAGTTACAAAGGTTTTGAAAGTAATTTACAATTCACTTTTAGAAAGTTGCACTGTAAACATCTATAGTTAAGACCCTCTTTCAGATTTTTTTTTTGCATTGTGATTTTTTTTTTTTTTTTTAACAGGTTTTGGGTAGAAGACAGAACCGTTCGTAATTGCATCAGTACTATAGGGTCTGACAGCAACGACAGTAAAATGTTCAATGCAAGGGTGAAATGACCAGAGGAAGAGCTCGTCTCTAATGTAATCAGTGACCAGCTAATCGTCCCATTACATCCCGTTCATTACTGGGTCTGACTCTTAATAAGAATATCAGTTGAATATTTTCTAATATAAGCTGCAAATAATTAAAAGATTTTTAAAACAGCATGACCAACATCGCACTGCTGAGCGCAGGCCGGCTTTTTCCTTGGGTTTTGAATAGTTTATATTGTATGTGAAAAAAACAGATAAGAAATACCCCTTTTTCTTAGTATTTTTCCCTCCTTTTTATTCTAAAGCTTTGAAAGGAAAATAATTTTGCCAGTTGTCAGCCAATAAATGCTTGTTCAACAAGTAATGAATGTACTATTTTCTAATTAAACAGTTTCATTATAGGCAGCAGCTCATTGCTAATGATCAATAAATCCCATTGAGAAGAAAACATTTTAATCAGAAGTCGTGTCCTCTGAGTGTCAGCCACTCTATAAACTCACAAGATACATATATACGTATAGGTATATGTATGTGTGTGTATATATATATATGCATATAAATATAAAAATCGCATACTCTTTCTGGGTGATATGTACAGTCAGAATAACATTACAGCATAAATACACGGGGAATTTGTATAAAGTTTCTCTAATTTGAGAAGCCTTGAGCAATTTTTTGGGGGGAGGGGGTGCTTAGGGGTGGGGAGGGAGGAAAGAATAAAGAGTGTTTTCACTTTAAGGAAAGAAGAGTAGTTCCCTTAAGTTAGAATCTAATTACATACAAGATTTAAAGGCAACAAAATCCCCAGAGGAACAGCCCTATGTTATACACCATAGACATGGGGTTAAAAGGGCAAGAGAGCGTGATTATAATAATACTTATATAGTACGTTTCATTCCCTTATAGCACTTTGCAACCAGAAAGTCTTACAACACCCCTGTGAGGTAGGTAAGTATTATTACCCCCATTTTACAGATGGGTAAACTGAGGCACAGATAGGTTAACTTATTTGCCTAAAAATCATGTAGTAAGAATCAGGAATAGACCCCAGGAATCCTGATGGCAAATCCTCTGAATTAACTGATAGACCACTCTCAAGTGAATGCCTGAGACACCTCTCAATGAATGGAGAGAATATATTAGCCCATATTTACACAGATACATCGTCATCCTTTTGACATGTTGTCTTTACATGTTCTGACGTGTTTAGAGGACAGATAGCAATGGCCATAGATAAACTTCACTGTAACGTGTCGCTTTAATTCTTGTTGCCAACCCCATGTGGATTTTGACTCCTTTACAACCTGGGATGTAACTAAATGTCAATGACAGTACACCTTAAATACATTCTTGGTATCTTTGCTTCTCCAAGGTGAAAAGCACAATTACTCTTCCTTAAAGTGCAATGGCTCATTACAGAAATCTCAAGATTTTCCATGAAGTCCAACCAAACCCAAATACAATCAGTCTGAAGGTGAAAAAGAAAGAACTTGTCTGTAATGACGGACTTGTGTCTATATTCCATAAATACTTTCTCACATTCTATTGAGGCTGAAAGTTTAAGAATAAATAATAATCTATGTTAACAGGTAAAACCTCTAATACTTTTCTATAGCCACACATCCACCTTTCACCCCATTGTCATTTCTTTGGCCTGAAGCTGACGGATACATCAGCCATAAATATTCCTTTGCCCACAGGAATGAGGATATTTCTATTTTCTAGTAGATTCTTTTTATTGGTTCCTGTATTTCTTGTCCTTCCCCAGTAAGCTAACTGTACTGTCTGAGCAAATGAAAGATGGACACTGAGTAGAAAGGATCCAAAACCTCAGAATTTACGTACAGATCCAGAGGCAATTCCCCTCCCACATTCTTGAGCACACTGTCGCAGCCGTTCTGCACAGCCCAGTTGGCATTGTTTTTAGTAGTAGTAGTAGTAGTAGTAGTAGTAGTAGTAGTAGTAGTAGTAGTATTTTTTGAGTAATGTTGATGCACAGAGCTTCCAATAAGGCTGCTCAGCTCAGTGTTCCTGGGGAAAACGTAACCTATCCCACTACCTTAACAGAAACTTTGCCAGCGTAGATGGTGCTTCGGAGCACGACACACAAACGTGATGCACTACTTCTATGGCGAGTTTGATTGCGGTATTCAAAGCAGATTCTTGAAACATACTAAAAAATTAGTGCTTTTATTAACAGTTTTACAAACAGAATCCATTACTGTCTAGTTTCCTGAAGGATAGAACAAGCCATTTCTCTCATTATTTTGACATCATTTCCTTCTCTGTTTTTTTTTGTATTTCTGCTGACGAGCAGTTGCAAGTCCCAAGAGGGAGGGCTTAGTGTAATAAACAGTATAAGATGTTGCTAATTTGATAGTTTACTTTGCAAAAACTTTCCTCTTCAAACGATGGGGTTCCCGCAAGTTCCTATTACCTTGACTCAGAGTTCATCATGAAGAGTGTAAGGATCATTAATCTCCATGGAAAAAGAGACTTTTTTTTTTTAAGTAAAAAAATATCAAATATAATAAATTTATGAAAGACCATTCACAACATATACAGTAAGTGTTACATTTTGCTACAGCAGCTGTGATATTTTTTTTTTCTTTTTAGAATGCAAGGTCATACATCGCCATAAGTAAACACACTAATATGAGTAAGACCTTAAATGAATGTATACAGCCAGGCTTTATCTGTGGATAGATATACACTGTGTTTACTGTTTTACAGTCTAGCATATTCGTATTCACACCATTGATATAACGGCTATGACCCTGCAAAGATTCTTCCTGTGCATATATAAATATAAATATTGAGCCAAGTCAAAAAGAGCAGGGTCAAAGGTTATATGACTTATTAGACTCCTGTAGTTAAGGGTAAAAACTCCATTGTTTCTTTTGCAACTAATGTTTAATAAGAAGGCTGCTTCAATCGTTGTGTAGTTACAGCATTACATTCTGTAAACAATATTTTAAAGCATTCTAAACAAACATTTAAACAATTGATTCTTTATCCCTGTCCGGTGAGAGCAGACAATCTATAGCCTCATCGCTTTTGCTTGAGTCCGTCAGCTTCAGTTGGAGATTATCGCTCGTACCTCTGGTGACGCTGTCGTAGGATGGAGGGAAAGACGTGGAGGACAGCGTTTCCGATCTGTCTATTGGCCTGCCGTAGTTTTCGTTCATCATGAACGCAATAAGACCCTCCTTCTCGGGTGCATCGTCCTCGAGGATGCTGCCGTCAAAAGTTCTGTGCCGGTACAAGTACGATGCCTGCTTCATGGAGCGCCGAAACAAATGTCTCCTGTAGGCCCGCTGAATGACGATGGCAGAGACCTCTTCTTGTTTCCTTCTGAGAGTTGTTGTAATCGGTTCGTAAGAGATCTTAGACGGATTCGCTGCCATGAACTTCTCTTCCATCTGTATTTTAAGGGCATCCATCTCTCCGGATTCTCCTAGCACCCTTTTTGTAAAAGCAAACAAAATATCCAAACAATGGATCCTATCTCCACTGACCATGGGGAGGTCCATCGCTATGAGTTTGATTTTGTTTGGTTTCGCTATGCGCAAAGGTTCTGACAGTGCATCTGCAAAGTCTGAAAGTGCAGAATACTCAATAAACTGAGTGGCTTCAGGATCGAACTTCTCCCAGATTTCATAGAACATATCAAAATCATCCTCGCTTAGAGGCTCTGTACTTTCCTCAGTGGCTACACTGAAGTTCTCTAAAATAATGGCTATATACATGTTTACAACAATGAGAAATGATATAATGATATAAGTAACAAAGAATAAAATCCCTACGGCAGGGCTCCCGCAGTCTCCCTTTGAACCATTCGCATTCGGAAGGTTTGGGTCGCAATACGGTGGTCCGGTGTTTAAAATAGGGTTGAGAAGACCATCCCAGCCAGCTGACGTGGTGATTTGGAAGAGACAGAGCATGCTGTTAGCAAAGGTTTGGAAGTTGAACATGTCATCAATCCCATACTCCTTCTTAACATAGGCAAAGTTAGCCATGCCAAAAATGGCATAAATGAACATGACCAGAAAAAGCAAGAGGCCAATGTTGAACAAAGCAGGTAGGGACATCATTAAGGCAAACAGGAGAGTTCGAATTCCTTTGGCTCCCCGGATGAGTCTTAGGATCCGGCCAATCCGAGCCAAGCGAATGACTCTGAAGAGTGTGGGAGAGAAGAAATACTTCTGAATGATATCAGAAAGTACGGTGCCTTGAAAAGAAAAGAGACAAACGGCAAGTTAGTACATGGGAAATAATCCCAGGCTTCCCTTTAAAGCTATCAGTCAGAAGTATGGACAAAATTAATGAAAAGTTCCCCAGATTGGAAGACCCATGATAAAGGGAATGGCATTGCCGTTAGTGTTTTCATGCCCATTTAATCCATGCAAACTTCGTTGAGACTATGAGTAAAGGTGTCAATGGTAGCAGTAGTTTTATTAAGGGAAAGCTTGTCTATTGGGAATGAGAAACCAGGATCAACTCAGACAGGACACAGATATCTTCAGCTCTTGGTCATGACCCACCTGAGAAATTTATCCTGAGTGCAGCTGGTCAGAATTTTTCTGATATGGCAATATTTTTATCTGTAAAATGTTAGCGAGTCAGCACTGAAATGCTGGTGAGCTGGGCCTGTTTTTCTGAGCCACGACCAGAACAGTGCAGGTTTCTACTGGAAATTCGCTTGGATGGTTGTTTCCTTATTAATTTTTCCAGTTTCCCTGATGGGCTGAGAGGGAACTAAGGGCTAAGATTGCAGAAGCAAGGAAATGGCCTTGCACCCCTGTAGCTAAACTATTCCTGCAGAAACAGAGCAGCTTGGTTCACATTGTCCAATGCCAACAGTCCCTGGCTGCCCTGAGCTGTGCTGAGCTCACATCTCCCAGCCCAGCCTAGGAGAGGGCTTTCTGGCACGGCCCAAGCCCTCTGACACTGAAACGACCTGGTTGAGCACGAGGCAGCACTATGGCCAATGTGACAGCTCTGGTTAATTGGCTCCTACGGGCATATCCAGAGCATCCAGCATCAAGGCTCTGATCACAGCTGCATGGTAGTGATGTTCCCCGGGTGACTCAAATCTCTAAAATCCAGGTGGTCTTGGCTGATCCAAGGCCCCCAAAGCACAGGCTGCTCTCTGGGCTCCAATGATCTCCTACATTGGGACCTTGCAGGCTCCCCGGTCCACCAGAGAGAGTTTAGAGCAACAGGAGCATCAGTCAATGAGGAGATGGCTCTGTTTTCCTAATTTGACACTTTTTTATTCACCTGTTCCCTCCTTCAAAATGGAAACTTTTTTGGAAGAGTTGAATTTCTGAGTTCCATCTGCTCACTGGATCAGTTGATCATCTTCCAGTTGCTACTTTATTTCCAACTTCAATGAAAACTTTTGTCAGGATTTTGGATTCATGTTTGACCTGCGCTTCTGTAGCACCTAACACATGATCTCTGGTTGGGGCTGCAGGACAGCAAATTAACGATAAAACCGTGTCTCTCTGTTTCGTCCCTTGGGTAGATGAGGGTGTGGAGCTCCAGTGACAACAGGGCTGAGAACAGCCGGACTCACTGCAACTGCCCAAAGCTGCCCTGAAGGGCTGTTTAACACTGTTATAACAAAAAGTAAATAGCAAAACAATAGCAATCTGCATCTGCCCTTTTCATGTGGCTTTTTTACTTCTCTGTCTTTGGCTGTTGTGTAGAACTGGGGTTAAGTGTATGGTGCCAGTTTTGGACCATGTTTTATCACCATGAACCATTAAGTGTACATTGAAATCAATACTGTGGTGTGATAAACCTCCTCATTTTGCTGATCACACAAGATATTGTTAGGCAGTATTATGTTGCATTATTTAAATATCAAAAAAATATGCTTAGGATCCAATTCTCTGAGTTGAAAGTGTATTTTATTGCATGAAGCCTTCAACTTTGTCTAATTAAATTTACGTCTGCCTTTTTAACTTTGGAGTTTGGGTGGGAATCCAGGTTCACCTACCTACGATAGACAGAATCACGACGACAAAGTCAAATATGTTCCAACCGTTGGTGAAGTAGTAGTGTCGCAGAGCCAGCATTTTGATGATGCACTCCCCAGTGAAGATGGCAACAAAAAGCATGTTGATTTTATGGAGGATGTTCACTTTTTCTTGACTTTGGTCATCCGTTTCCACCATCATGGTAACCATGTTAAGGCAGATGAGAATCATGATGGAGACATCAAAGGCTTGTTTTGAGACGACATCAAAAATAAAACCTTGGTATTTGTTCTGGAGAAAAGGAGAAGATTCAGTTAGGAAATTTAAACCATGTCAAAATGATGACATCATTGTCTCCTGATTGATCAGAAAGTAGAGGAAAATAGACATATACTGCTTCTGGTTGGAACTTCATAAACTTAAAGATGATGATGAATGGTTGTATGATAGAGTTTTCAAACCCATTTATTCCTAATGCTTCTTGAAGCTATGGAAAAAAGACCCTGGACTGGGGCCATGAATTCATTCAGTGCAGGCACGTGGCCATGGCGTATGTAAATTGGACTTGTAGTCTATATTGCAGAACAGTGGGAATTTTGTACCACAGGTCAGTGGACTTGCAAATATTGTCCAAAATCAAAACATGTAAACACTAAGTGGTGTTCATCTGGGAGTGATCACCCTTCCTACACGGGGAAGTGGAATTGCATTTATTCTATTAAATAAATATTCAGCTATTACACAAAGTTCGACTGAATGATGCTATTCTTACCAGTGGCCTTGGGATTGGCTTTTGAGGTTTCTTAGATCCCAGCTTTTTCATTGCATTATAATACTTTTTCTGTTCTTCTGTCATAAAGATGTCCTGGCCACCTAAGTATAGGGTGAGAACAAAGCTATTACTTTTGATGAAAAGAGCTCCGCTGCCCCCATCCAAAGTTCAGGGCTGCATCCTCTTCTATTTTCTTATTTCCCTTTTCATGTAGCTTTCATCAAAATATCTGAGAAGGGCCTGACGAGACGCAGCGCTGGGAGCTGCTTATCGCATGGAGGCGAAGGGCAGGAGACACGGAGCAGTGCACGCAACCAAGGAGGAGCAAGACTGGGATTCTGTCTGCACTCAAGGTAGGTCCAGGGTGAGAGGGGAAAGCAGAAGAACCTTTAGAGCCTACAAAGCAGCGAGAAACACAGCTCTCAGGCCCGGCTGCTCTTCCCTGGCCCTGGCTGCACCCTGGGGCAGGGAGGCGATGGGTTGAGGAGAACCGGTTGCACTGCTCTGAGGGACGGTGGTGTTGGTGCCTGGGGGACACCAGGGTGATCTGTGCCTCTGCGGCAGAGTTTTTGCCAGAGATCCCGTCTGCATGGAGCTGCTTCACTGCTTTCTGCGGGGACTATAATCCCCCAGCCCGTATTTTCAGGATGCTCACCCTATGGGGAGATTACGGGCTGCAACAACTGTGCTCTTGTAAAAGTCTTGGAAGATGGTTTCTGCGGCTGTTCTGTCAGTGCCGGTCTCGAGGCTAAAGTGGTAAAGCCGCTGCCTATAAATCTATCCCTTGCCCTGGTCTCTGCAGCAATCACAAGGTGATGTGGAGCATATGCACTACTTATCTTTTTCTTTTGTTGGTTAAAATTGTCAATGATGACACCAATGAAGAGGTTCAATGTGAAGAAAGACCCGAAGATGATGAAAATCACAAAGTACAGGTACATGTATAAATTACATTCCCATTCAGGCTGCTCCTCACACTGCAAATGGGAAAGGGAAGAGGTGAAAATGGCTCTATTTCTGCACATATCGAAGTATTAACGCAGTTAAAAGAAAACTCTTTATCAGCAATAAAGATTATGAAATAGGAAAACCAGTGTAAGTCCCACTAGCAGAGTCAGCGCTCCTCAGTCTCTGTTTGAAGTTTACTACTGGCATCTGATGTGTCACCGTCATCGCAGCTACATTTCACACACTGTCACAGCGATCACAGTGCTTGAAAAAGTGCAACTTCAGAATAAATCCAGAATAACACTCAGAACATTTTATACGTTCTCAGTCTGAACTCAGAAGG
Organism: Phoenicopterus ruber ruber; assembly: GCA_009819775.1. Taxonomy (NCBI): domain Eukaryota; kingdom Metazoa; phylum Chordata; class Aves; order Phoenicopteriformes; family Phoenicopteridae; genus Phoenicopterus; species Phoenicopterus ruber. The sequence goes on along the minus strand of CM020216.1, from coordinate 7,119,533 downwards.
GGAAAAAGAATCAATTTTCTGATTATCCCTAATCTTATATGAACTAATGGTACTTATAAAAAGTATGATCACAGTATAATTAAATGCTACTGAAAAACACTGTAGTGAGAGTCGGTGTATTTAGAAGTACATTTTTTTCTTTTATGAAGAGTGGAAATGCATAAGATCTCTCGCTGAAGGACTGAGCAACGCAGTCCAATAGCCTCAAATCACTGGTACGACATTTGGCAAAAATGCTCAGATTTGCCCCACCAGCTCCAGGTATCTAACCGAGATGCCAGAAGTTCACCATTTCCCTGAATGCCGTATTTTCTCGTGTGTAACCCGTGCGTTTCATGCAGCAGCAGGGAGGATACACACGTGTACATGTAGTACAAGAATAAATCAATATCACGAGCCATGTTATGCAAAGGTACTTCTCTGCTCCTTTGATGGCATGAGGTTTTTCCACCCCTTATTCCTCCTTTTAGGGCTCGACTCCCTGTCACTCAGTTCAGTCTGTCAAATTCCCAGCACCAGGCACCTACCTCAAAAATTAACACTAAGTGTAATCTTGTTCCTTTAATATTATTAAGGAAGGGAAAGGAGACATACTTCAATAAAAACTAAACAAACCGCACGTGATGCAGCAAGGGAAATGCCCTTTTTTCTTTTTTCTTAAGGAAACTTGAAAGCTGACTGGGATGTAGGTAGGAACTGGTTGCCAGCCCAGGGCAGTTACCAGCACCTACAGCTCCCGCACGTCTTAAGCCAGAGCTGGAAGCTCACACCAGCCTCTTTGCCTGCCGGGAGCTCCTCCACCCTCCTGGAGCGGAGCTGCTGGTTGAAGAGAAGAAACTTGCTCAAGGTGAAGATATAGGGAGGGTTGAGTATGTGGGTTACAGGGGAATGTAATTTAAACCCAACGCTTTTAAAGAGGTTCTATTATCAAAATTTAGATCCGTGGAAAATATGGCAGTCAACGGGGAGAGCGGAAGAAACAGAGAAGACAATTTAGGTTTTTGGTAGACTCAGTCTCACCCTGGAGGTGCCTCTGTGCTGGGAGTTTTGCAGCATGAATAGATAAATCAGTTGTGTAGAACTGAGGGCTACATTTGTTTTAATCTCAGGGTCCTGATGCTTTAGTACCAGCTGCAAAATATGAAGGTCTGCAACCGTCCCAACCAGAGTAAGAAAGACAGGGACTGGCAACCTGCATGTATTTTCTTATTGTTGTTGTTAAACACCGTGAATGCTACGAAAGTCAATGGAAAAAGAAATTATTCATTTCCTTGTTGTGACCTACCTCTCGTGAATCCACTGCTGCATACATAATATCCATCCAGCCTTTAAATGTGGCCTGAAAAAAACCCCACAAAATACATAATTAAACATATTCAGTAAGTATATCTTGAAATGATGATATCATCTCTGTGATGAGTTTTCAAAATGCAATGTTGAGCACGTTCTTCGCAGTGCATGAATTGCCTCTCCTTTAAAGCAATATGTATCCATCAGTTTATGTTCATTTAGACATTTAAAATCATTCCAGAATGTTTTTCTCCTGGATTCTCTCATTCATATTTTCTGATTTTCTGCAGTTGTAGGGATAAAACAGATGTTTTTAAAAGAGATTTTAAGAAGGAGAGAAAACATGGCAATTACATCTTTGGGAGTTTAGACCTTAAGAAATGAAGAAATACAGCTACCCAGGACAACTCCGAGTGCTGTCCGGCACAAGCATCGGACCAGGTGAGACAGATCCCATCCGTATTGCTTGTTCAGACTGATTGGCAGTGACTACGTTGTAGGATCCCACTGAAGCTCGGATTCTGCCCTCTTTTAAAACGGGGTAAATCAAGGCAATATCAAAGCCCAGGAGGTCGCATAAATGGCAGCTGACTCGAAAGGAGCAAAGGCAATCAACGCCCGCTGTGAGCCTGGCCCTGGAAACTCAATCTGCTTGACTATTCAGATTGTGTTTTTCTTAAATCATGGTTTGGTGGGGTTTTTTTGTTTTTTAATTGTTTAAACGAGGAAGGGTTCCACAGAAGTCAGTATCTCTTACTGGAGCCTGCAATGGAGAAAGGGCAGTGGCAATGCTCCTAGGAGAAACACCTAGAAGTGATTTTCACTATTCTGCAGCAAACCCGTGACTCTCTGCTCTCAGTATATGCCTCTCATTAGACACAGCCCGGTGCCAAACGTACCTGGCATTAGGTCTGACTCTGGCCTGAGCCATATTGCCTTTGTATTAGTCCTCTGGGGTTGTTTCTTATTTGCCTTCTGACCCATTGAGACTTACTCTGGATTTAAAATCAGTGTGAGCAGATAATGAACCATTTTTAGATGTATTGATTTCATCGGATTTACACTACCATGCATGAAAGACCCACGCCCAACATTTTTTTGAATTCTACTGACACTCGGGTTGAATTTTCTCCTGATGTGCAGGCACGCAGCTCCAGATAACGCTAATAGGAATTTGGCCAGTGGTTCCCAGGAGGAACCCAGGCATTTGTGTTGAGCTAAGTACACCCAGCAGTTTTAGAAATGCTCCATTATACACTCTCTATTATTAAATTAAATCCTGGAGGTAACGCTGCCTTCCCATTTCCCTCTGAACGCTACTGAGCCAAAGGAAAATTCTGTGCACGAGATCAACCGTCTTTCTCATGAAAGTATATATAAAAGAGAGTTTGAAAGGTCGCATTCATTTTTATCTACTGGTTGAAAGAGATGAAACCCCCCAAATCAGAACCCGTTGGAAAATCTATTCCATGGCACCATGTGCTAAAAAACACTTTAGATGCAAAGCGTTCACAGGAATGATCAGCGGTTTTACTGAAACAAGTAATTCTTTGAACCTGTCATACTGATCCTCCTTAACTGTTCTAATATTTTCCTTTTTTGCTGTTCTCTTTCTAATCTCGTGAAAGATTTTCTGGTCTCATTGCAATCGCTTGCAGTTTCCCACTCAAAGTGCCGTTCAGGAAGGGTGGACGGGATGAAACAAGAAATCCTTTTCCCCATGGCACACAACGATATGATCTCAGCCTGCACTTTTCTCCCACTTGGGAGGAAATCTTTTCTCTTGAGTAGCTGTTTTACTCCTCGGCGTGTACCACAGACACGAGAGACTCTACTGGAAGGCACAGTGGTTTATAGTGATAACAGATGATGAAGTGATCTGACAAAAATAAATATTAAGAGAATGAAGTACTGTGATTTTCTGGGTTTCCCAGTTGTCCAGAAGTATGAGAATTAAAAATCCACGGGGCTTCTGGAAAGCTTCCCTAGACACTTCATCTGCAGAGGGTAAAAGATACTGAGAATGAAAGAAATATAACACGGGGGAAAGAAATTATTTATCTGGAATTAGTAACCACTTACACTCTGGATAAGGAAGTGACAAAATCTTCATGGGAGTGTTTGTGATATTATCCTGCCTGGAAGCTATCCAGAGAAACACCATTTTCTACTGAAACTGTCATGTGATGAGATTATCTACCGATAAACTCATCCTGGGATGGGATTACATTTTGTTATTTGACTGGTGGTTAGAGCTGCAATGCGGTAAATTAGTGGGGAGGAGGATAGGTGGGATGGCACTAGCTGCCCTCAAACCATTTATCATATAACCAAATGGTGCCTTAAAATAAAACAAGCCTTTAAATCGGTGAGGCTTTTTCTTTTTTCCTAGAAAAGGACTGCAATAGTGCAATAGAAATGGCTGCATTTGACAGCAGAAATACTGGTCTTCGCCTATCTGAAATGCTTTCTTAAGCATTACTATTGGTGAGAGAAACTTCTGAGAGCTCAAACAGAGCCACCACCAGTATAGCCAAACCGCACGTATTTGAGTTGGCTACGCCAACTCCACTATCTGCTGCCTTTTCTGTTGAATTGTTCAGTTTGTTCAATGTCATCATCATAGCAGCAATTTTATACCAAACATTTGGTTTATGTTTCTTTTGCGTTAAGACGATTTGCTGGGGAGGGCATTGCTGAGCATTGGACCCGCCAGAGCACCCCGGGGGTCTGCACCGCGCTGGGCTGGGCGGGCTCCAAGGGCGCTGCCTCTGCTCCCCTTGAACTTCCACCTGTAATTCCTCACGGAAATACCGCTTACTCCTGATCTTTGGACACGTGGAGAAATCTACCCTGGCGCACCAACTTACGGGTTGTTCAGAAGCACAGATTTTTTGCACATGTTGCATCCACAGCGAAAGTAAAATCTATCATTATAGTTTACAGAAGCGCAGGAGATCGTGTAACTCAGTAACTTTAGACACACGCCGCTGTCTCATGACCGTTTTGTAGCTGATTTACGAGCTCAGCCATGACTTTGAACCTGGCATGAGGGATTGATTTAACTCTACAGCTCCCGATTGCTGTGCTGGTGTAGGAGTGCGTCTGTTATCTTCCCATTCCTTATCTGGAGTCCCAGAGTGACAGAGAGTTGTAGGATATATTAGATGTAAGTTTGTTCCTGTCTAAGGAGAACTTTTCCAGGCAAGCCAGATGCTGCATGAGAGAGCACTTGTTTTCTTGGTGTTCTTCAATAGATTGCTGAAATTTCAAGATATGTGGCAAAAAAATATGTGAAGGTGATCATAACATGAAGGGAAGGATTCTGCAAGGAACATGCAAAACTCCTACTGGAAATGTAAGATATTTCTTTGTTCAGCTCAAATACAGATTTGTAGAACATAGGTGCTGTGATCTGCAAAGCAATTCTGGGAATGTAGAAAAAGCATTCCTGAAGCACTAGGTTGTAGCAATGATTTCTTCCTAATAGATTAGGGTGTTAAGGGTGTTAAATCCCCAGAAGAGTGAACTGTCCTTCTTGCAAAGTAAAAAGTCATGATAATAAAGATCTTTTCCTCCCTATGAATGAGGCATTTCTCTTGCTTGTAGAGCGAGCAGAGACTACCTCCTATTTTAGTAATCTGTTGTGAGACAGTGCGTGCGTTAGTTGGAGAAGCTTGAAACTTGACTGACCACTTCACATGAATGTTGTCTCAGACTCATTAATTCAAAGTGGTGTCTTCAGAACAACGTGATGGATCCTAAACGAGGTAGGAAAAGAGCAAAGGATATTTGAGGAAAGTTTCATGCAGTTCTCAACTACATTGTTAGAAGGTTTGCCTCTGGACAGTAGTTTCTATCTAGTTCTAAAATTTTCATAGTAGCAACTTGTCATTCTTTCAAGGACGCTGTAGAAGTGAAGACAGAACATTAGCCAGCCAGATTTGTTTTACATATTTCCATTTGGATTTCCAGACACATTCAGGCATCCAAAGGTAACTCAGAGTCATTTAAAGAGTGTGTTGCAGCAGCTGCAAATGTCAACAGTCAAAAGAAGTGTCCCACTTAAAAGCTCGTATTTTGGATCCCGGAGGGTTGTAACCAAAATGCTTATCTCATCGTTGCTACGCGCTGTCTCAGCGTGCACAAAGATGCATCGATGTGTCTCTCTCTTTCGGAGAGCTGAGCTGTTAACTGATCCCCTGCAGTTTCTATGGTAGTTTGCTCCCGAAATGCGACTCCATACGGAGGATATTTGGCAAGGAGCACCTGTAACCGACACTCCTCGGCTGCAGTCTGGCAAAAGAGATCCAGATGTTTGGGCTCCTTCTCTGTGGGTGTCATCTTTACACTTTAGTGCCTAAGACTGTCATTAGCAGCAGACATAAGAGCTCCAGGTGCAGGATGAAAGTTAAAATCAATCCCCTAATGGCATCTGGCTCCTGCCCTTCCTCCTGGAAGAAGGAGCCGGCACCCGCCACAGAAGCTGAGCAAGGATTTCGGGCTCCCTCGTTTCCTGCCATAATCCGTTTGTCCAGCCTGCATAGGCTGTACATTTAGGGCACTTCTTTTGTGCTTCTGCAACGGGAAAACCTGTTTCTCTGCTACTCAATACAGGGTCACAGTTTTGAAAGAAACCTGCAGGGTCATCAAGTCCGTTTTCAGCTGTAAAACAGCAGTACCAGACTGCCCCTTCATATACGTGCCGAGATCCACCTTATGACCCGTTATGCTTTTGCTGCCGTCACGGACCCCAACAGAAGGCAGTCCCACCTGCTCAACGCAACCAGCATCACCAGTGCCGAGCGCCCAGGAGCCGATACCGCAGAACAGCAGCACAGACTGCCTCAGGATACTCCTTAGGCAATGCCAATTTATGAAAAGTTGCAGATTTTCAGAAAGCTGGAGCTTGAGTCTTGTGAAAGAAATGGTGAAGGAGTAACTACTACTCTGGTGGAGTTTTTCCACCAAACTAGGCATCTGTTATGCAGTCATGGAGGAGATACGGAGCTTCAGGTGAGGCATAATATTTTAAACCTGGAAATTTTTGCTCAGCTAGACTGGATGTTCAAATAAAAGACAAAGAAAGCACTATATAGAATGGAAAATCTAATTGAAGACGTTCAAAGTGAATTAATCTACCCTGCATGGGTGAGCTGAATATCATAATTACATGCAAAAGATAAAAGCTCTTGCTCTCAGCAAGTTCAGCTTTATGTCATGGAAATAACCAAAATTGGTTGTGCCCATTCTAACCTTTGTGCTTTCCAGAGGGTATGAAAGCAAAGAAAGACTCGATGGACAGCCGTCAGAAGATCTCAAACTCAAGTGTATGTGTACCAGGAGCAGAGTATATGAGGAGAAGCATTTCTACAAGAAAGGAAAGCTACTTCATGGAGCTATTTCATGCATCTGTGACAGAGAAAAAAAGATCTGGGAGAAAGCAAATTTGCATCACGGGAAGGAGAAGGGCTGGCAGATCTGATGGGGGACCTGTGGGAAGCTCTTGGAAGGGCAGGTGGGGCCCCGGGGCAGTACCCTACTGCATTGCAAAGGGTGCATGTCTATATGTGACAACTGAATTGAGCTCCCAGCATGCAAGTTTTTATCCCAGAGGCAAAGAATGCCATCACAGACGCTTCAAGACAGTAACCTTCCTGTCCAAGGATGTAGTGAGGGACTTGTTTCACTCTGCGTACATAAAATGAAACAACAAACACTCCTAGTGCGTATCCAGCCCTTGTCATCACTAGGCTTCAGAGCAAATTAGGAATAACGGAAAGAAGCATCATTACCACTATCTCACATGAGGGCCCCGTGGAATTGAAACATAAAGCGATTTGTCTAAAATCACTCAGCAGTCCAGCGGCAGAGCCTGGACAAGAAGATGGAGTCTCCTGTGGCTCTAACCATTAGGTTGTGCTGCGTCACCACACAGTAAATCTCTGTGCATACAACCCATTTATCCACGGTTTACATTTGCTGCTGAAAAAGGTTGTGAAAGTGGCTTATTTCTGTCTTTGTAGATCAAATATTGCCACCACCTTTGCACCTCCACAGCCTCTTCTCCGATATGCTCTCACCACCTTTCCAGAGAGACGAGGCTATAGGGAGTTCCAGCAATCTGATCACCACCACGTTCCGTCGTTAGGTTCAATCTGACATGTTTAGCAGGTGGAAATGAGGCGAGGAACCAGAATGAGAAGCACCAATGTCCTTCTTGAACATCTCCGTGGAAGGTGAGCAGAGGACTGTAAATTAAGATTCCTCTGTGACTCCAGCTACATGCAGTAACTTCAGCTGAGTAACTGAAGGTACTGGAACTTCATGTTTTCCCAGCAGGACACAGTGAAGTCCCCGGCAGTTCAGGAGGGCCAGTGCACTCTGTCTGCATGAACAGTCCTTCCTAGACCATGAGTTTGTGTTTCTGGAACCGAACTTTGCTCTGGATTACAAGATTGACAAAATGGTCTTTAATTCACCTCAATAGTCCAATCACCTCCCAGAGGACTACATTAATGATGCACCAGAAACTCAAATTAAAACCAGAAGCTGCCATAAATATCTCTAGGCCAAATTAATACGCCAAATATGACTCATTTACACTTGCGGAAAGGCATTCCCCTGATAGGTAAGGCTGAAAAACCCAGAAAAGCATAGAGGTTAACCTGAGCCTTTAAGCTGGTGATTTCAGTGGGAACAAGCAACATTTGCCCATTAGTTTAGTTTCTGGTTGTCACACTTACCACTTGTAGCAGAGCCAGGTACCCAGCACCAACATTATCGAAGTTAACTTTAACTTTTGTCCAGTAAAACGTGCCTGACACGTTATAGAGTATACAGTCACTCATGTTGTTAATAATTTTGGAGTCTAAAGGCATATCTCCTTCTGTCTTATTAATGCACTTCCCAAACTTCCCGGCAAACAGGTTCACTCCCATGATGCTAAAGATGAGCCAGAAGATGAGGCAGACGAGCAGAACATTCATGATGGAAGGGATGGCTCCCACGAGGGCGTTGACCACCACCTTGGGTGAAACAGGAGAGAAAACCCAGAATTAATGTCAGCACACATACAGACACTTTGCTAACAAGCTGTTGTGCACCCTTGATTAACAAGGCTGAACCCTCACATGGTGACGGCTGGATAACTACTAACATTGCCTAAGGAGCCAGACCACCGTTAAAGGCTTCACACAGGGTTATTTTTTTCCTTTTGTAATTGAAGAGCTAATCTGTTGGCATCTCACCCATAGGATGATGTTTTTTCAATCTTTTAATTCAGGAGCAATCTGCAAAGTCATCATGATCTCTCAGATCATAGAATCATAGAATCATAGAATTGTTCTGGTTGGAAGAGACCTCCCAGATCATTGGGTCCAACCATTAACCTAGCACTGCCAAGTCCCCCACTAAATCATATCCCTTAGGGCCTCGTCTAAACGCCTTTTGAATACCTCCAGGGATGGGGACTCCACCACCTCCCTGGGCAGCCTGTTCCAATGCCCGACAACCCTTTCAGTGAAGAAATTTTTCCGAATGTCCAATCTAAACCTCCCCTGGCGCAACTTGAGGCCATTTCCTCTTGTTCTGTCGTCCTATCATTCCAGATCCTACTGGATAATACACTTCAGTCAAACCATCTCTAAGAATCATACGATTAACTGGAAAAGGCTGGGGTACATCACAGTGTCTCAAAATAGACCAAAAGAGATTTCTGGAATCTTTTACTGAACTCAGGCCTCTGTAATCCTTGGGATGTGAACTCTAGCTGTGACAAATTTTGCTTATTTAAATAAGAACTGATTGAGACATACTGAACGAAGCCAACTTCCCCTGTCTGATCAGTATTCATGATTAAAACAGTGAAACCATTCTAATTGAACAAAAAAATGCACTATTTTTTTCCATGACGTGCTGTAAAGTTCCTACACACCAACCCAGGCAGGGCTGTAAGCCCCTGCGTAAACCCAGCCATTTTCCGAGGGAAAGAAAGAACACTATCACAAAACGTAGTTTTCCCCTTCCTGCATCCGCAAGGTTTCTCCGTATTCGCAGCTTTTGGAGATGCTGCCACTGCACAGCCCAGGCAGAGCTGCCTGGCAGCAGCGCTGCAGACACGAGCCCCACTACGTGAATTTGTCTCCATCTCCGTCTCGTGCTTCGGAGATTAAAACCTGGTAGGCAGACACTAAGCTATTCCCCTTCTCCATCTACATTTCTGAAACTGAGACAAGGTGGTATCAATCCATAAAAATTAAATTTTATTCAATTGTGAATCTGGTTATGGAAAATGTCAGCTCTTGTTTTCTCTTGTATTAGTGTCCAATTTTCTGACAAGCTAATAATGGAGCATCCGTTTCCCCATCGTTTTTGCATTGCTGAGGCAGGAAAATACCCGGAAGAGTAAAACGGTTTTCATGCGTGTATAGCCGCAGCTTCAGCTACAATATACAATACAAAATTATGTAGATCTTTCAAAATCCAGATTTATATTTTGTGTATTTATGAATGAAGCTAATTTTCACACAGGAAAAGCTGCTTGACCATATTTTTTTTTTTTCTGTATAGGCCCATTCCTGATGACTTTTCAATTTCTTTCTTTTTTTTTTTTTTTTTGCTAATTTTATCTTTCAGTTTTGGATGTGAATCAGTTTCTAACTTCATTGTTTTAAGACCAAATTTACTGTGTTAACCAAAATGCGAAATGATTTCCAACTCAAGGGCTTATTTGGATATAGTCTCGGCCCTTGTCAAAGTAGCTTTCATTTGCTGCTATGCGGGACGATATTTTTGCTCAGTTTTAATCCACGCAGCACAAAGCCACTGCTCTTGTGCTCCATATGCCGCTGATCCCAGCTCCCACCCGCAAGCCCTGTGACAGGACACAGACACCCAGGTTTCGGCAGTGCAAGCGATGGCCACGCCTGCATCCTGCTTTTTGCCTTCTCCTGAATTATGTTCAATGGCTTGTAGATAACAAAACACGACAGGAGCCTGGAACAAATCCTGTAACACCTCTCTGACTGAATTATTAACAGGGAGTTTCATTCTTCTCTCGCCGCTTCTGCTCTTACACCAGCGTGATGCCATTCGGTCTGCTGGAAGCACTCCTGATTTGCACTGAGACAAGTGAGAGGACTTAAAGACCTGAATACGTAAAGGCAAGTTTTTATCATAAATTCATGTTAAAAGTTCAGCTGCAGACCTTGCCATGGAAAGGTCTGAATTTCTGCTGCATCTAGGAACAGCAACGTATATAGCCATGTATAAGGAAAGGTTTCATACCTCTTGGTTTCCATCAATGCCTTTATGGATGAAACCACCTTCCAGGTGACTTCTTTAAGCCTAGAAACTGAGCCACCCTCTGCCCTAATCCACAGTGGTGCAATTCCATAGCTGGTGGTCCAGCTGTAGCTTTGGTGGCCTAGCTCTCCTGATCTCATGGGCCGCTTTCTCAGCCAAAGCAGATTCAGGTTTGAAATCCAGAACCAGACTTGCACAGTGTGCTTGCAGATCCCACCAGACTTCCCGCAGTAATTCCAGGCCCAGGCTGTAACTCCTAGCCAAGCCTGGGCACAGCTTTTGCAAAGACATCTAATTTACAGTGTCACGATTTCAAATAATGGACAAAAAAATTCTTAGTAGATAATCTAGTCCCGGTGTCCTTTGCCCTCACTGTTAGAACCAGGTGCTGTATTTTTAGGTTGAATTTGTTGAGCTTGAGGCACTAGTCGCCTGCTGTTAGACATCTCCTATCACCCCCACCTTTACTGTGTGGGAGTTATCACTGAACATTGCTTTGGGTAATTAAAAAAGCAGAGCTTCCTTCTAACCGTCGTGGTTCCTTCAGATTTCTAATCACGCCGCAGAGACTTTCCTGGTTTTAACATCCCAGAATTCCAGAACTGAAGCGCTGCCCTCTCCCTCTGCTTGCTGGGTTATTTCCCTGCGTATTGAGGGATTGTAACAGTCATCTCATTTATGGGACATGCCCAAAAGCTTGTGTCCTGTTGAACAGTCATCTCGATCCCTAAGTCCTTCTCAGCTGCTGTTTTCCAAGAAACATCCCTCAGAGTGACCTACGTTCCCCCTCCCGAGGCGCACGATGTATGTGGTGTTATTAAAATGCATGTTGTACAATTGATCTGTTTTTCTCTGTGATCCAGATCAGTCAGTATAATTCTCTTATCCATAATATCACTTTGTGTGTTGTCAGCAAAGATTTTATATTTTCTTCCAGATACTGTTAAAGTCCAGATTAAGGACAGTTCTTATTCTGAAGAATCCCTCACCCTGAGACACTCATCGCTGAATTTACAGTGTCTTCACTGTTTACAATTACTTTTTGAGATCCATCACCCATTTTAAATTAGTTTAGAATACGTTTACTTGGCTTGGTACAAAGCTCGTGTGTTCGTCACAATGTCCCGTAGTATCAGATTCCTCTCTGAAATCTAAGGATATTATATCAGCACAGCTACCGTCATCAGCATAATTTGTAATCAAATCAAAGGACCATATCAGTTTCACAAGAACTATTCCCATGGAATCATGCTAACTAGCATTAATTATGCTATTTCTTTCCTGCACGTATCTTGTAGCAGCCTCACCATGACTTTGCCTAGTATCATTTTCACATTAAATGGTCTATAAACTATTCTATGATTCTATGATCATCATCCCACTCATCCTTTTAAAATACTCCAATAACCTCCCTTGCTGGGAAGAAACTTGCAGGGAAGCGGCACCTCTGAAATAATTCCCTGATGGACAACAGATGGGGAGCCATGGGAGGCTTCACGATTCGGGACAGGCACCCCTAAGTTAATTTACGCTGGGCTTTAACATGTCCTGGAAAGCAGCGGGCAATGCAGGGTGGTGGCACGTGCATGGCACCCCCAGGGTCTACAGTAACTGGCAGGTAGGACACTGGCCTTACTGGGGTCTTTTGGGGGACAGAGGGGCAAGATGGCAACAGTTCAGCCTTATTTTGCAGTCCTCTCATGGAATGGGAGCTGCTGAGACTTGTGTCAGGCTCCGACAGGTCTCAGCCTGCTTGAAGACAGGGAGATGACTGAAGGACTGAGGTCCTCTTGGCCATCCAAGTGCTACTCTGTGCCTTTGCCTCAGGAGCAATTATTTCCAAAATTTAGGTACAGCGTCAATGAAATAAGTCTCTTTCTTACGGCAGTTTAAACGAGAACTTTCTTGCTCCTGTTCTAGCCATGCAGAGATCTTACAGTTAGTCAGGAAAAAGACGTTATCATAGAGCAAACTATTATTATTTTCTTACTGTCAGTGTTTGCTTCTCAACATTATCATTATTTAATCCATCACTGCGCTGGCAATTTTCCTGTGCATTTTGGAGCATATGAACTCCTAATAATGAAAGGTCTAACTGTCCCTAGTCGTGTTAAGTGTGGTTAGACAAACTAAAAATAAAACGATTTGATTTTCCAATAGCACGTATTCTCAATTACACTTTATCATAGTTTACGAGCTAATTCACTACCGCCGATAGCTCAGAAAGACTGAATATATTTCAGCTGCAGCAATGGTACAGGGAAGAAAAGGGACGTTGAGTCAGGGACGAGGGGGGCCTACAAGTATGAGCATCTTAGGAAGGAAACTTGCTGGGCTGATGTATGTGTCTATGCCATGTAGGATCTCCACCAAGTCAACCTCTTGCTATTCTGATAGAGATGTGAACTTTTTCATGCTCTTTCTTTCCTATTTCAGTCTCACTTTTCTGATGCTTTGGGCTAGTCTGCCCACTGCTTTTCAGGTTTGAATCCAATTTAGGTAAACTGATGCAAAGTCACGAGTGAACATTCTTATGTCAGCTTAGGATATGTTAAAGGGGTTTCGCTTGAACTTGAAAATCCACCAGTAGAAGCTAAGCCTTCATAAGCCAGATTTAAATTGATTTGAGAGAGCCCATGCACAAATCACTCCGGTAGTTAAACTAGTGCAGCTTTTGCTGATATCAACGTTTGCTCAATTTGTGAACGTTTAATAACGACTTGGAGTGAGGTCATCAGATGACATAGGAGTGAGAGCTTTAATTAACATCAGTAGTGCAACGTCACTTTGTGCCAGCTGAAGATCTGCAGTTTGCTTTTGCTTTATTTTGTGAATAACCTTTAAAATATTGCCTGCGTTTGCTGAAAAGAGTGTGGTGAACAAAACAATTCCGGTTTGGGCGCCCAGATGAATAGAGCCTCTTGAATCTTTTTGTCTTAGTACTAACACAGAGGAGAGTGGTCTGCAACTAGATTTGTCTGATCTTCCTCCACAAAAATAATGTGATTTAGACAATCACAAGGTCTGTGGGACAGAGCCATAGACCCCCAATTCTGGTCATCCATAGGATAGGCAAAGTATGGGTACAGGGTTTTCATAAATTGCTCTATCACCGTATTTGCTGGGTTATCTTGGTCGTTAGGCTCTCTCGCCTTCAGTCTGTCTCACTGCAAGGCTGTTACAATGACAACAGTTAATTACTAGGAGCTCAGTGCATGAACTACACCTTTTAGTCACCGATGATTCAGCCCAAAATTTTGTCCACAGGAAAGCTTTACCCTCAATACACCTCAGTAAGAAAGCTGTGGCATTTTCATTGGCCTCGTAGAGAGATTTGGGATCATCAGGCAGTGGAAGTTGTTTTGTATGTAATTTTGTCACAGATTTGCTTCATCTCGCTATGCAATCTGCAAGATTAGCGCTAACCTCAGCTCATATGGAACACAGTTATCATCTGCAAATCACGGCATGGTGCAAGGAGTTCAATAAAATGCTTATCTAGACAATAATTGATTCGCGCAGCAGGTAGGCTTAACAAATAAACAGGTATGCTGCGCAGATACAGCCACACCGGCAAAGGAATGCAGAAGGGAAGGAGATGGATGCACAAGATGGAGCAACAAACACAAGCTACATGCTTTTAATGTTAATCCTGACATTCCATATTAAAACTGCAATCTGTTCAAAGGGAAGATTTTATATAATCATTCATTTGCTTTCCCTATCTTTAGCATTTCTAATTTTTGCTTTAATTATTACTGAAAAAGTCCTTAAGAACTTTCCCAGTCAGTCTCATTTCAATACATGTCAAAAGCAGGGAGCAAACTTGTAGCTTGGTTATTCCCCTGATACGCCTTATAATTGAGAGGTAATTGTTAGCCAGATGCTTCCTCGGCCAAAAAGCTGTTTTTAAAGCGCAATATGACAAGTTAGGCAGCAGGATTAGTTTATCATTAAATCCACCAGAGGATAAAGCTGTAATGATACAATTGCAATCAAGACAAAGGAGGGATTTCTGATTTCGTTGTTTTGATACAGCATTAGCATTCATTTCCTTTGGCAGACAAAATGAAGACAAACCCACGTGCAACTGGTCCCCGTTACATGCTTGATGTCACACAGTTGAGCTTTGATCGATGCTTTATCTGTTCTTACCCTCATCCCTTCGAATCGTGACAATGCTCTTAATGGTCGCAGGGCTCGGAGGGTCCTGAGGGATTTAATGGGGCCCATCTCGGAGTATCCAAGCGTATTGGCTATGAGGCTTATTAAAGAGACCTGAATGGAGACACAAAGCAAAAATCCAATCTGTTAGTGCAGTCCTGCCATTTTCCTTCTCTTCTGACTTTCCTTTCTGAAAAGAAACAGCTGGTCAGTTGGAACAGCTGGAACAGGGGGGAAAAAAACCTTAAATGGAAGCCATTAAATTAGACCACCACAGAATAAGGGAGGTTTTTACATCCACACAGATACAAAACTCTCACCAACTCACTGTCGTGGTTTAACTCCAGCTGGTAACCCAATACCACGCAGCCGCTCGCTCCCTCCCCTCCTCCCCAGTGGGGTGGGGAGGAGAATTGGAAAGAAAGGGAAACTTGTGCATTGAGAAAAATACAGTTCACCAGGACAGCAAAGAAAAAGATAATAATAATTACATTATATATTAATAATGAGAATAATAATAATAAAATAGAATGATAATAGAATATGCAAAACGAATGATGCACAATTTCTCACCGCCCGACGACTCAACGACCGATACAGCCCGTCCCGAGCTGCGATCACGGAGTGGAACCGAGAGCGATCTCGGAGCAGCAATATATATTCCCCAGCAGCGATCTCAGAACTGCAAGTTCCAGGGAATGAACAGCTGAATGAATGAATGAACAAAAGCACGGACGAACGAAAGGACCCCGGCCCACCGGCCAACCCCCACTTATCCCGGGCATGCCGTCCATGGCATGGAATACTCTTTGGCCAGTTTGGATCAACTGTACTGGCTATACCCCCCCCCAGGTTTTTGCACCTGCACATTGGCAAAACCTGGGAAGCTCAAAAACATCCTTGATCTCTTAGTGGCAACTAATAACATCAGTGTGTTATCAACATTCTTCCCATACCAAATCCCACACTAAATCCAAACCACAGTAGCTACTGGGAAGAAAATTAAGCCCATCCCGGCCAAAACTAGAACACTCACAAAACCTTGTTTCCAGTTTAATGCAAAATTTATAGAAATATAGACTTTCAAAGTTGTTGGTTTTCTTTTAACTAAGCACACAGAAATCCTCTTAATACCGGCTTGCACAAGGTGGGTGAGAAAGGAGATCACCGTTACAAACCCACCGCTCTGCGACACCCGTGCTGGAGGTTTCCTGTACACTCCTCAAGGCGTGTGTATCTTCCACGATTGAAAATAGGACGAGTCACTTAAGTGTTATAATTTAGGGCTTTCTGGATGAAAGCACCCATAACACCTAACCATTTCCAGCAGAGAGAAAAGATTTTAGCATTACCATTCAATTACCAATCTTAAACTTGCTGATTAGTAACAAGTCGTCTAAATTGCTGGTAGATGTGACTTTATACCATAGACTCTAGAAGAATGACGTGCATGACTCTTTGATTCTGTACTTTTTCACTTTTTCTTGTTTCTGCACAGCCTCTAAGGCAGAAAGAAACTTGACAGGTGCTCAGCGTTGAGGTTCATACCTCTCAAAGACTATTTCTTTGAAATAAACTATCTGTTCCCCAAACTGGAGAAAGCATGGAGGGGTTCCAATGCGCTTCATGTTCTCAGAGCTTTTGTAGTGCCCAGCTGGTCAGAAATGTGGATACTGTCAGGCACAGGACTGGAGTCTGGATGAACTGAACTCAAATCCGTGTTCACAGCCTGAATTCTTACCGAACAGGGACTGAGAAACAAACAGCTCTCCAACACCACGGGTATTACGCCAATTTGCGTGTATTTAAAAAGGAATCAAAATTAATCCCCACATATTATAAAACATTATTTTCTTAGAAGAGAGAGACCTATGCATGTTGCTCATCGCAGTTCCCTTGCTCCATCTTACTTTAGCTGTTTTCACAGCCTCAGTGGTCGTGGTATTGGATTATCTCACACTTAGTAATATGAGTGTGCAAAGTTTACCTGGAAGGAGTGTGCTTTATTGCCATTTTAAAGATAGAAGCGAAGTGTAAAAACGGGGATTCTTCTACGCTATATAAAAAATAGATGCTTAATGTAAAAGGAAACTCGAGGCTCCCCCATGCAGACAGCCAGCTCTGGTGGGAAATCTTCCTATTCATTTCAGGGTAGGATGACTTTTCCTCTGACTTTTCCCACTGCTGGCTGACCAGCCCAGCATCACCCACGAGGTCTGTGATAAAGCAGGATAAGACGAGCCTGGTCCCCTAAGTCGCAAGCCAGTGTCCTCTATGGAGCAACCGTTCTCCTGAATACGCATTCATTTATGTACCAGCGCTGCCCGCACAGCTAAGCATCTCTGTAAAACTTGCCCAGTTTGTTAAATTATTTACCTATTGATGGCTTTATTGTGGCATGTGGGTGACAGCAAGCCTCAGGGCAGGAGGTCTCAGAGACGCCAAGCCTGGGCTGGATGCAGCGGGCTGGATATCTGCCGGGATAAGACATCCCAGCTCTTCAGATGACGAAGTGGCACAGAGGCTGATTAACGTGTCACTCTTTAACAAGGTGAGACACAAACTCACCTCCCGCGTACAGACCCAGCGGCTGATGCAGAAGGAAGGTCTTAACAAACACTTCTGTGTCTTAGTGGTGAGTGTGCCATAAAAACATCCCAGTAGGCAGTCAGGACCCTTAGACACTGGGGAGGTAAGACTCACCAGTGAAGCCTTTGCTTCCATCTCTAAGAAAGCGGATCCGAACCCGTGACATGAGCATGCCTAAGAAGTTGTTTTAGAGTAAGTAATGCTATAGGTTTGACATATATTCACTAGTAATGCTTCTTTCACTTAAATCCTGATCAGTCACAGTTAAAGATGAAAATCTGGATTTGACTTCAAAACCATCTTAAACTCACTAACGCTTCCAAACTGAGGCAGCACCCATTTTCTGTCTTCCCTATTTCTTACCAGCCTTGACTATATCCTGTACTCCGAAGTCGCATTAACATGCAGTCCAAAGCCTGCTCCTTTCATTCACTCTCCCCACTGACTTAATGTTGCCTAAATTAAGAGAAAGGACTGAAAGATTGGTCTAATAGCAGTAAGAAAATGTGCAGCGTACTTATATATTAAAGCCATTCAACTAAGGCATCTTAAAACTGTAATATAATTGGCATTATTGAGATATCATGGTAGGATTAACACTGTGGCACATACTTCTGTCTTTGGTGGAAAGTTTAGTGCAGAAAACGGCCTTAACCCCACAAAGCCTTGGAGGTCCCTATCCAGAAAGGCTGGAGGTACAGGAAAAACAGCTCAGTGAGAGCATGTTCAGTGATAGAAACCAAGATCCATACACTCACACACCAAGGGAAGCTCATGCATTTGTAAAATGAATGTAGAGCTTTGAAAGAAAATTAGTCAAATACAGAGCACCCAACACCCTTCTTTGCTAGCTTCGCCCACGATGTCTGAAAGCCAGATCTTCTCAAGGTCTTCCAACTGCCTTGGTTCGTGCGTCTGCATGTTTCCTCCCTCGTGTCCTATAACTCCCCTTTCTCTCACGGCAGAAGGTGTTCTGTTCAAATCCTGCAAGAGCAGACCGGATCTGAGCGGGTTACCATTTTCTTTGGAGTGCCGTAAATGTCACCCTGAAACACATCACAGGTGCTGTTGTCCTCCTGACACAGATTTACACAGCGTTAGATATCTCTTCCGAGGATTAGGCCATGAAGCTGTGTGATATTTGGCAATGATTTACAAGGCTGGAGGCAGAACTGAGTTTGAGACAACTTGTTTAAATGCTCGGCTGTTGGTTTTGAAGGTACCTTTGTCAAATTTTGTTTATAGGAGAATTACTAATGCAGAGACTAGGCCATTTGGACTTGATTAAAAGTGACCTGGAAGGCTATTTTTAGCAAAAAAAATCAAGCAGTTTTCAAAATTGGTGCTGAGTGCCCCACATAATCACAGCAAAAGGTGAAGTCAGATGTTCCCTGTGACTTTTTTTTCCTGTTTCAAGGCTGTGCGGCCCAGAGCTGCTCTAAGGTTCTGCTTTGTGCTCTGCTGGGTATCAGAAACTTGCTGGCACCCAGAAAACACCTCCAGGCTCAACATAACCTCCAGATTCACAATATGGCACGCATTTCTAATGTTTTCTGTTTGCAAATAGTTTTGTAGGTTTTTCAGGAAAAAAATCCCCCTGAAGACCAGGCAGCACTGTAACGTCGTGGGGAGCAGGCGAATCCTAAGGAGCCACTGTTGCCTAGAACCCTTTCCCATAAAATGCACAACCTGCCCTTGGGCTTGAGCTTTCACCTCACCTTCACCTTTCGCATGGCACGTGTGCTGAGAGGTCACTACAGAGGAGTCTCTCATCCTCCTGTGCACTTCTTCAGACCAAGAAGCCTTATTATTGTTCTTATTTGCAGCTGCTCTGTGTCATGGTTTAACCCAAATGGTAACTGAATACCCCGCAGCCGCTCGCTCACTCCCCCCCTCCCCGGTGGGGTGGGCAGGAGAATCGGAGAGAAAGGAAAACTCGCGGGTTGAGGTAAAAACAGTTCACCGGGACAGCAAAGAAAAAGATAATATAATAATAATAACAATAATAAAAAATAAGGATAATAGAACATGTAAAACAAACAATGCATAATTTCTCACCACCCGATGACTGATACAGCCCGTCCCGAGCAGCAGGCAGGGAGCAGGGGTATCCCCCCCCAGCTATCCCAGAACAGTGAGTTCCAGAGAGAGCAGGCGAGGGAATGAACAGCCAAATGAACAAACAAAAAGGCCTGAACAAATGAAAAAAAAAGGAAAAAACCAGGGAAACAAAAAGCAACCAGAAGGGAAGCTTAAGGATTAAGGCAAGTTAGGGCTAGTGGCCCACTGGCCGACCCTCACTTACACTGTGCATGCCGTCTCTGGTATGGAATACTCTCTTTGGCCAGTTTGGATCAACTATTCTGGCTCTACCCCTCCCAAGTTTTGGCACCTGCACATTAGCAAAACCTGGGAAACTGCAAAATGTCCTTGGTCATTTAGCAGCAACCAACACCATCAGTGTGCTGTCACCGTTCTTCTCACACTAAATCCAAAACACAGGAGCTGCTGGAGACAAAACTAGCTCCGTCCTGGCCGAAACCAGGACACTCTGCTTCTAGCATTTCCCTTGAGGGTCTTTTCAGAACCTGCTAGACCTTACTAAGAAGCTTTCGCAGCTTTCCATCTAAACCTTCCTTCCCTTAACTTAATCAAGTAATAATATCCTCCATGTTAGCTCTAGACCATTCCTTATCCCCTTGATGTTTATTCAGCTCCTCTGAAGTGCCCAGGACGATGCTGTCACTGGAATTTGGTATCCAGCATGAACCCCGGTGCACAACCTGGCCAGCAATGAGGGTCCCTAGGCAGGGCAGTGGTCCTCATGTTCAGTATACACAATCCTGTCTCCGCAGACGTTAACGGCAAAAGCCTCACCAACGGCGTGGGTTAGGATTTCAATCACATGGCAGCTCTTCCCTTTTGCTTCCCTCAGATCATCTCAGCGCAGCCCAACAAGAGCCCAGCTTTGGTGCTGTCAGTGACTTTCCCAAATTTATTCCACCTCGAGAGCGGAAACCCTGAAAGAGTCAGCATTTACTGCCTGGCTCAACGGAAGGGTTTCCCAGCAAAGCCCAGGCTCCAGGCAAAGCCACGTTGATGCTACCTGCACACCTGGGCTTCTTCTTGCCATTGCAGGCAGGCAGGTGGTGTTGAGCTCTCTCTTATCCTGGCATTTAGGGAAGTTTGTTGCCCCTGTTCCTTACTTTCTTTGCTCAGAGACAGTTTTATCTATATATCAATACATCTATATATCATCTATATATCAATAAATCTATATAGATATCTATAAATATAGACTTTCTATAGACCTATATACCTGTATTTCTGTATTTCTATATTCCTACATGTTCCTACAAGCAAGTAGGAACCCTACATCGTAGATTCTTACATAGATTTTACAGTGGTTTGTATGGCAGCCTCCTAGAGCTGGGTAAAGGGAGAGATAAATGACCCCCACTGATTTCATTTGTGCCATTTTCAGTGTTATGCTCAAGGGAAAAATGAGAGCTTTTAAACCTTGTGACTGCATTGAACACTAGAAATACCAGCCATGGGGATTGCCAGGCCTGTGGCTGGCGTTCTGAAAGCCCCCCTCCTGTCATCTATGCGGCTTGGTGGCATTAGCAGCACGGATCTAGAGTGCCGCATTGTGTGACATTCTCACGTGTTTCCAGGGCAAAATCAAGAAGAATCAATGAATTTAGACTGCTAGAACACAGGCAATGATCTCTGAAGAGAGGCTAGCCTCACTGATAACTGTTCAAAGTTATTACTAACATGTTCTAATGAGAGTAATGTCTGAATTTCTTAATTATTTTGACAATCCCCGACTAGATTATTTGACCAAAAAAAAAGTCTTCTCCAGGAATCGGGATGTTTTTTCAGTAACTGCCATTTTTTTGTTTTACTTTCTTAGCGGAATATTGTCATCCTTGCGATGAGAAATGTGACTCATGTATTCGTACGCAGGCGGCACCCACGTGGTGTTAGGTTCCCAGTGTGCTCCCGTTGGTGCTCACAGTAATTCACCAGTTAACAGACAGGCAGCATTTTTGGACTATTAAAATTGGTCCCTATGAACACAGACATAAAGTTATACAGTAGGTATATATGTCTTCATTATCTGACAGCGACTTAAGAAATCAGTGCTGTAAACCAATGTAAACCCCAGTAAAGCTGTCAGAAGAGAATTTTAAGGCTGTAGAAAAACAATTATAAAGTAGGAAGGGCAATAATGCAGCCTCCTTTCAGCACACGCAGGGGAAACGGTCTTTAATCAAAAGATCACAGACTCTTTTTCCCGAGGAGCTATTGCATTTATAACAGTAGTGGGGTTCCTGCCTACCTGTATACGCTTTAATAGCGTATCAGCAGCATGCACAGACTCCCTAGCCATGAAATAACGCTGGTGGCAGCAATCTGAAGGGTACAGTCTTTGGGAGCGGTCTTTCACCTGAGGCTGATGGAGTTTTCTATAGCGAGGAGGTGGGTTTGAGCTGGAATAGGGGCCACTCCTCTCTTTTTCATGTTCCTTCCCACCAGCCTAAAAGCACATCATTTCAGTTAACCAGCGAGCATCCACCCGACCGAGCTGGAAGCAGACCTGAGCAGCACCACTCAAAGGCAGATGCTACGTGGCGTAAACTGCATTTTTGAATTAACCCCAGAGATGAATTAATAGCAGAGCCCAGGGAACAAGGAGTTCTGCCTAAGCAACAGTAAAAATCCTCCTTGGCTGGTCATATAAATCCTAAAACCCATGAGAACAACGAGAACCTCTACTAAATGTCTGCCTGCTGCAGCGCACAGCTGTGAGCAATACCCTGCAAGCTGCTGTCTCGGGGAGAAGAGGAGACCTCCTCCTCCTCAGTTTGGGCACCAGCATATGTTTTATGCAGCTAGGGATTTCATCAAATTAACCTGCTTGTTCAAATTAGAGGGGAGGGAGTGAGGAAAAAAAGAACATCCGAAAGGGAACACAGCAGCTGAGTTGAAAGCTCTGGCCACTTATTTAAATAAGCAGTTTCAGCTAATGCAGGCCCCCAGTGCTTTCAAATAGCTTTTTGTGTGCCCCGGGAACACCTGTCGCTCCTTCTCTAATTGTGCTTTTTAAAAAAAAAAGTAGAAGAAAGAGAGATTGGATTACTTTGGGTGCCTCTTTTCAATGCAGTCTGGTTTCTCCTGTCCGTTGCTGCCAGGGACAGCATTACCCACCGAGCAGATCATCGCAGCCCGAGCAGCAGCCCGGTGTCTTTGAAAGCCAGGCCCGTGGTCCCAAGTTGCTCCGCTTGATTTGAAAAGGAACAAAATTAGGTCCGTACCCCAAATGCAAACTGGGAAAACCACAGAGAAAGAGAATTTGCAAAGAAATTGAAATACATGGAACTTCTTATTGCCACTCTGGAATGCTGTTGGGTGAAAAGGGCTTGCAATAAGGTTGGTATTCCCTTTAGCATCTACCATTTCTGAGCAGACGTTTATTATCGCCTTATTTTTTTAAATATCTCGTTACCCTTTCACTCTGATGTTACATTTTCTGCCATAGAGATGCCTAGCTGTGATTGCACCTGCCAACCCAGAATTTGCATGTTACAAATGAAGGGCATAAAGTTAAAGGAAAGTCTTAAAATTAGGACACTAGAGAGAGACTAAGGTGACCGAAACCACATTCCCACCTCTGCTACCTGTTTCCTTGAATCACAACCCTCACGTTCAAGTAAAGACTACGAAGTCCTTCGGGCTGCTCTGGAGTTAGTCCATGGCATGGAGATGACAGTGCATCTGCAAACGCGTTAATGAACAGCTTCCCTCCCCGGCAGCGGAGTTCATTAATGCTTGTGGAGTGCTCTCGTGTATTATAATATGATGGGCTCCACGAGTGCCTAGATCAATTATAAACAAAAATTATCTCCTGGAAAGCCTGACGCTACTTCTTATAACTCAGGTTAAAAAAGGCTTTTGCATCATCCATTCATGTTTTTTTCTCCAGGACATTTCCTCTTCTTTTTGTATTTTTTTTTGTTTGCTCATCTACTACTCAAACTAAGGCTGTGAAATTCTGTTAATATTCCATCTTCTCAGCTTGTTTCCCGTTCCTCATGTCCACACTTTTCGAGGCAATGTTTCCTTTTCAGAGGGCAGCCTTGTTGCAACCAGCATGTGCCACTCCTGGTGGCTTAAATGCTTTTAAATAAATCATTCCCGCATCCTAATTGCTTCCTGGCGGTTTCCAGAAGAACCTCTTTATGTCTCGCTGTTCTCTTAATCTGTCACCTCCTTTACACCTGCTCAGGCTTTTCTAACAACTCCAGTCAATTCCCAAGGCAGATGGCGGCGAATCAAGAACTAAACCTCAGCTAATTTCCGAGGGCGAGTCGAAGGACCTGCTGCTGTGAGCTTCATCCAGCCAGAGGCAAAGGGCTCAGCTGACTTACTGGTTTGCAGTTTTCCCACCCCACCCTTTCCGAATGGACTTTCAGCCTGTCTCAATTCACCTTTTCACTGCAGACAGACACCTTTGCCAGACCTCTGGGTCCCGTTATTAGCACTGGGTAGGGATGGCAGAGGGATTGCTGTGACTTTTGGGGACCACGTGACGCTCCTGGATCAGCCAAACCTTGGCCAAGACCCAAAGTCTTTCTCCTTGTTGCAGCAGCGGTGGCTGCGCGGGTACAGCTGCCTTGAAAAGTCTGGTATTTCTATTGGGATTTAGAGCAGAAGAATTTCTTTATCATCAACGATGTTCTGCTTCTCAGCCAGACACCGTGCAGAGACAGCCTTGATTTAGGGCAGCTGAAGAGGAAAGACATTCTCCCCTTAAAAAGATCTCCAAAACCACCACACAATTCATCCCAGGGTACCCTGATGCTGAATGCTGTTGTCAGGAGTAGACGGGAATATGCTTGATTATTTATTATTTGAAGATGGCGTTATAAAGCCAGGGGTGCGCATAATGATTACTGAGAGAACAGTTCCCTGGGGGCTCAGCCCCATCGACTCTGCTCCATTTCCATAGCGGCCGGTGGGAGCTGAGGTGCTGAGCTGAAGGGATGCTTATTTCTGCGTAGGATTAGTATCAATCCTACTTACATATGACATGATGCAAAAAAAAAAAAAAAAAAAAGAAAGAGAGAGAAAAATCTGTTTGGGCTGTTTCCACAAGGTGCTATTCTGGATTTGCTCGATACCCTAAAGCGTTTATCTAATCAGATCCTCCAAATCGATATGAAAAATACCAAGTTGGTGTGGGAAATAGGACAGTCTTAGCTTGAAAATCATCTCTGTTTAGTTGGATTCTTGAACCTGAGTTGATCCTGATACTGTATTGAATATGCCAGGATGGAGAGGGACTCTGAAGAACTACAGGTTCCCTGATTTCTGCCAGGCAGGACGATGGTACACGTAGGAGTCCTACATCAAGTACAAGTCCTCATCTTCACTTGCCTTAGCACGATGCACCCCAAAGCCAGTCATACCAGGGTAGGAGGCCAGCACAAAGCCTCCACGCCACTGAGGCACAGCTTTCAAGTTTCAGCCCAATTCCTCCAATCTCTCACCCCCCCCAGTAAAGAATCCCCGACCCCTCTGCAGGCTGCATCTCTCCCTTTACGTCTTCCTCTCCCCTCCTCCTGCCACCAGTCCCTTGAGCAGCCCCTTCACCCCTGGCCATCCTGGATGGAGCCACGAGGGTGGTGGAAGACGTTTTGCAGTCTGGGGTTGCAAAGGTGCCGGTCATCACGGAGAGGAACTGTAGGACAACTCTCGTCTGTCCTCGCAGAGCATCTGGGACTCTGTCTGGACTGTTAAATACACTCTACATCTCTGTCCCAGCTCTGCTCCTCCGTGCAAGGGAGAACGTCTCTGTATAAGGAATTTGGCTGCTATACTCACAGCAACGGAAAGGGCCAAGCAAGCTGCATGCAAGAGCCCAAGGGTTTTATTCATTATTTTCTTTTTAAGCATATTCTTCTAAAAAAGGACATTGAAATGTGCTCCATCTTTAAATAACTTCAAGAAATAAAAATGGTTGGTAAGTCTAGCTCAGCACAATCTGAGTTGAGATGGGTTTTTTACACCACTTTCAAAAATTGAAATTCTCCCTCAGTAATTGAAATTCTTCAGTAATTGCAGTAATTCTTCATATTGCAACTGTTTCGCAAGGTCCAGGCAGGCAGTGAGCTACACTTACTGCTGGGCTTTTCTTCTCGCTGCAGTGGGCTTTCTCCTGCTGTGCCGTGCCTGAACCCAGGCTTGTGCTTCCACTTGGCAAAGCCCGGTTGCTCTCCTTTTAGCATCTATGTGGTAACTAACATGAGGTGCAAACCAAGATAAGACCAGACATTTGGATGTTTTTGCATGTGTTATGTTGAGATAAAGTGTGGGGAGGCAGAAGGGAGATTTACAGCGTCCGCTGACCTGCTAACACACATTAAAACCACTTATCTCATCTTCATGTGGAATTTTTTTTTCACTTATCCTGAATTAGCCAATATGTAGTCAACCAGCATTTTTTTTTCCCTTTTTTTTTTTTTCCCTTTCCCTTCAAAACCAGGCTCCCTGGCTTCTGGAGAGGTATTCTCTTTCCTCTTAGTTATCTGGGAGGTTTATGCCGTCAGCAGAGGCCCAGAAGAATGTGCACTGAGACATCTTCAGAAATCCCCCATGAGCATTTGCTTTGAGGAACTGGAAGAAAACTAGTCAAAACGAACTCTGAAGTAATAGTACTCTGTTGTAACCCGTGGATTTTTGATAACTCGCAGAGAGCACGAGTAAGTTCACTCTTAAGATGCTTCTCCAAGTGACAAGCCGTATTATTTTTACTTTGCCTCGGCTGTATTTTTGTCATTCTGTTCCTGTGTGCTTTTCTGAACAGAAACAAGACGAAATTCGCATGCTTTGAGGGTAGTTTCCCAAGAATACAAATTGGATTTCGGTGCTGTTTGGGAACAACTCATTACAGCAGATTGTGTAATTACTGGTAAAGCAAACAGAAATCACCTTGCTAATCAACAGAATACAGATGGAAAAAACAGCTAAAGTAATCAGAAGCCATCAATATTTACTTCACACAGCAAGTTTTTAATTGTCACTTAAAGACAATCCAACGCAAGGGCATAATTTAATTCAATTCAATTTTTTAACTAGGGATAGAAAGACTGTTTTAAATTGTTCATCTCCAACTCAAAGATTATTAGCTGCTTTTTAACTTGTCTGGCAGCAAAGTATCCTAACTCGAAATCTCAGAGCATGTGCTTTCCAGGAAACTACCTTGGGAAAAGCAATATCTGTATTTTTGTAAGCATTCAGTGAAAATGATGGTGCATTAATGACGGAACATCCATGAGCAGTTCTCAAACAAGCAAACAGGAAATTTTGGCAGCAAACAGGAAATTTGGAAAGCTGCTCAATGGGGAATACAGATCTCTAGGTACAAACTCAGCAGCTCCAGGCAAACACCAGAAACATGTTCTGTCATAACCATTCGCAAAATGCAGGAGGGAAACCTAGATATTATTTTACTTTCATAGAATTACCTACAAAATCCTGCCTAGTGGACCCGTTGAATAACTCATTTGAGATATCTGGCCTCAAAAATCCATTGCTGAGCCTTGCTTGAAGTATTTTGCAGACAGCAATACTGCTTAAAGCCGTAGCGAGCCCCTGCCTCCGCGGCGGCACAGCAGGCGCGCGGGGAAGAGGGAGCAGAGCAGCAATCCTGCTCGGTGGCGACTCAGCTGGAGAGACACTGGTGGGGCACCGGGGCCAAACCTGAGACCTGGAGATGATCTTCCCCTCCCCGCTGCAGGACGTGGCGTTAGAGCCCGTTGCTGGAGATGGCTGAAGGGGAAGGAGGCTGCCAGCGTCTCCAAAAAAGCAACCGCTTAAGAAAATAGCTTTCCCCAAGTATCAAATCTTGAAAGCTGGGATAATCTTAGAAAGAATTGGTGGAGAAACCCTCATCTCCCCAGTCAGTAAATGACAATCAGGGTGTTTTTTTAAACCTGGATTGGGACTAACTTTTGGTCAATTAAATTGAACCCAAAAGCTGCGATGGAGATGATGGATTTGTGATAACAGACATTTGCAGAGAGATGACATTAGTGCCCGTTTAAGAGGATTTTTCTGTGTATGCCACAGGCAATGAAACTTGGCTGTGACTTTTTTCCTGAGCATTTTTACTAATGAGTTAGGGACTTTACATCCCTTCCCCGAGAGCTTTCTCGTGACAGCTTCTGAAGGGTACCGGTCTCCCCCCTCTGCCTTCAATGCATGATCAGCGAGCGAAGCAGCTGTTGACTGCAACACCTCCAGTCTCTGAATGATGCTAAGCTCCAGACTGATGCCTTTCCAGAGCTGACCACTGCGATGGAATAATCCATCCGCTGTCAGCAGAGGCTGGGACATAGCTCAGAATTAATTGGCTGAAGCTCAAACTAGATAAGCTCAAGATAATATTTATAGGTCAGAGGAAACAATTGAAAGGAACATCAAACGTGACACCAGCATGCACAACCGGTGGACTTTTATCTCCCCCGTGTTTTAAAACCCAACTCTCTCTGCCTGTCGCGGGACATGCCTGGTTGAAAGCCGTTTTCATAAACATTGGGTTTGAATGCCACGCGCCTCCGTCTCTGGCCAAGTTCAGACTCCTTGTTTAATCTGCTTTGTATGAAGAGGTTTTGATTGCATGAACGCTTGGAAAATATCTATTCTTTGTGAAAATATTTGCCTGTGCATCCTAGCAAAGAGGATTGTGCATAAACACCATTCCTGATGGTGACATTGATGTCTGTCCACACTTCAGATACACTGCGGCCTCTGCTTTTCCCTCATGTGAAAAGGGCTGTGGACTGACTGTCCCCCACTCCAACTCATGTGCGTAGAGAAGCGACGGTTGCAGTGTAGAAGGGGGTTGCTTTTAGCAGTACACTTGTGTTTGCAGGGACGTAACCTGTGTAGTTGCACATTAACGCTTTTTGTTCAGTATATCCAAATTTCAGCAGACATCTAAGGCATTTTGCCCAGGTGCCCTAAGTTGAAATGAGCCTGTATTTTGTGGTTTGATTACTCATAAAGAAATCTGTTGCAGTGTTGCTGATAGGACTTTACTGTATTGCAATGTATTTAAAAGCACTCTCTCAGGTTTTGCTACACTAGCACACTTCTTTGAGATGCAGAGAAGCCCGTTATCAGAGATCATCCTTTAGGGATTCTACACCCAGCAAAAATAGCTCTCAGTTTGTGGATTACTGTGTGTTTTGATGTTCAGGCTTTGCAAGACAGGATTTTCTGTAGTAATCCACAATTGTGAGATGGAGCCTTTGCTGTTCCCCAGGCCCAAATCAGTGCCAAAGGTCTTTCACAAGGCAGGGTAAGTACAAAAAAAAAAAGTTAAAAAAAAAAAATCAGCAGCAATATGCTTATACCCCCTCTGGGTTCACTTCCCATTTAGAAATAGTGAATACTTGCAAATTTTGAGCTGGTTTTATGAATTATTCACAACAGAAAAAGGATTCTGAGTTGCATTTGTACAATGAGAAAACACAGATGATAGATGGCTTCACATGTCCAATGAAAAATCAACCACTGCAGCTTGAATTTTGAATACCGATACCAAACTGCTAATGAATAATTTGCAGATCAGGAATTTTTAAGTGAATAATTTTAAACAAATAAATTTGAGAAAATCAGACAAGTGGTTCATCTGCTTCTTTTGGAGCAGCTAATTCGCCCATTCACTCCCTTCTGCAGCTCAGTTGCAGTGATTTGGTTCTCAAAGGACCAAAAAGAAAATGTAAATTGAAGTAAAAAGTGTGCTGGAAAAATGATAGCATGTTACTCTGCCAATTCAGAGTGGCAGCGCATGTGAGCAATAGGGTAGGAGAAGAGCATCTGTTAAACCCGCTAAAAATATAGTACCAGGTTCTCATAATCCGCATTGGGAAATGACTGTGAAGAAAAGAATGGGGCATGGGGAAAAGCTTTATTCACTGAGAACACTAAAGGGCAAGCGATTTCCTCGAGCCAATTAATAACAAAAACAACTCCAGGGTGAGGTAACTTTTTGGCCAGATTGAGAGCCTGCAAAAACAATGTTTAAGTGTGGGTTAAGAAAATAAAAAATTCTGGGTCAGTAAGAAGGTTCTGGGGTGGATTTTCTGAGGGTAGAATCACAGAATAGTTTCGGTTGGAAGGGACCTTTCAAGGCCATCTAGTCCAACCCCCTGCAATGAGCGGGGACATCCTCAACTAGATCAGGTTGCCCAGAGCCCCGTCCAGCCTGACCTGGAATGTTTCCAGGGATGGGGCATCTCCCACCTCTCTGGGCAATAAGGGGAGTCTCGTGGTCCCCTGTGCCCCATAGCACTGTCTGATGCCCCATGTGTGCTGGATGCGTGGCAGGGGAGGTGAAGCCCTTTTCCCCAGCCCACCTGTGGCTGTCTCTACAATCTGCCATTATACTCACAAGCCCCACCATTAAAAAGCAAACATGTGCCTCAAGTTTGGGGTTACACACTGAACTTGCATTCTCGTGTAGCTTCTGTTCCATGGGGGCTTTTTGCATGGAGGAGAGGATTTAGCTTAGTTTCTGTTTTACTCTCTTTGGTATTAATTAGATATCATGCCATAAAGTATATATTTCTAACAAGTGGGAACTCATTTCAAACTGTTAATGATGCAGCAGAGCTCCAAACTGCTCCAGTGAACTCATCGTGCAAACTGTTGTTCCCAGCAGGAAGATCCCTGCTTGTAGTTGTGACAATATTGAGCCCTCGTACAGCCCTCCTAGTCTTCAGAAGTTCATTAAAACAATACTCCAATAACAAATTCCTAGATGCCTGTACAATACTTTAGGTGAGTCCTATTAGTCCCATTTTACAGATGGAGAAACCAGGAAAGAAAAGCTATGTCGCTCAACCTAAACCACAGTAAGCAGAGTTTTCAGGGCTGGGCTCTAACTTAGGAACCGGTGGTTTCCAATTTTGTGGTTAGATAATTAAACCAGGCCTTCCTCTTCTATTGAAGCTAATCTGTGAAAAATGAGTGCCTTCCCTTTAAGAGGTTTCCAAGCATGTATGCAAAGAGGAATTTATGACCTACAATTTATGTAAAGAACTTCCTTTTCATAAATCAATTTATTAAAGCTCTGGAGAAGCTTCCAAAGGCTCCGATCCAGCAGTGCACTTAGACATGTCCATAACTTCAAACAAGTAAATCGTCCCATTGAAGTGCTTTCCTGGAGTGGGGCCAAAGAAAGTGCAGTTCTCCCCTGAGTCAAGGTTCAGATGTAAAATGGGGAAAAATAATTTATCAAAAGTTTAATAAGTTACATGGTCATGGCAGAGCTCTGCCAGCCTTCCACATTAATACCTCAAGCTAATAAGAAATGGCCTCAGGGAGATAATTGCTTCCTTATTGATAGGCTGTGATGAAATGTTAAACCTCATCTGGAGGATGCGGTGGTGTTGGCTTTTCCTGAATTTGGCAGGTCCCACCTCCAGGCAATGTGAAACTTCGGAGGGGACATGCCTGGTTCTAGCAACGCTCCTGGGGCATGAGCTCCCTTTTGGTCAACTATGACTCCCTTTTAAGGATTAACCGCGTAGGACAACTAAGCATTGCGATATTTCAAGGATTTGGAGTATTTTGTGAGGTTTTGTAACAGTGAAATCACTTGGAAAAGAGCACTATTCACACCTTCTTCTGGACTCCTTCAGCGGTAAATACTTGGGAGACGGTACTGAACATACTGTTACATGCCGCTGGCAGCCTCGCCAGGAAACTACGCCAAGGACAGCTTCTCTAATCTGCTGAAAGACTTGTGTGTCGAGGTCATGTGTGGAGCCGTCGGGAGTAACCGGACCTTGTGCTAGCCGAGAGTGTGGAATGAGATGTGAAATGCTAAAAGAAAGAGCGAGTTCCTAGGGACGAGCAGGGAATGTGACTCAAATTAGCAGGGTGACACCTCTGAGTAATGACACGAAGCGATCTTCTCCGCTCTGGCACGCTGATTCCTGGGGATGCACGGTTACATATCAAGTCTGCAGACCTCCTTCGAGGTTTGCCTAGGGTTGTTACTCAGAATCGGAGTGATAGCTGTCATTTTGCAAACGCAAAGCTGCCAGACTTAACAGCCTGGTCTTACGCATTATAAAATCCAACACGAGAAGCACTGTAGTTCCAAAATGATACTTACATCTACAATTAGGAAGTCCAGCCAGCACCAGGCATTGGTGAAATACTTCTTGAATCCATAAGCCACCCACTTCAGGAGCATTTCCAAGACAAAGATGTAAGTGAATATTTTGTCAGCGTATTCCAGCATGGTTTTTATGTTTTTTCGATCTTCAAGGTAAATATCTTCAAAAGCCTGGAAGGACAAAAGATTGATTAAAACTTCTGCTCGGCTGTGTTGGAAAGCATTGGCGCTGCACTGCAAGCCTGCAGTATGATTTGTACTGTCTGCGATTTCTGATGTATTTTAATGTTACCGTCAGAATGATTGCACAGGCACAAATAGGACTGACCCTACCCTAACAGAGGTCTGTCCAGCTTTCCCTTATCATGGAGACATTAGATATCCTTTGAGTGTAAGAGGAGCCCAAGCACCCCAAATTTGGGAACGAGGATCTGTGAGCAGGGTGCCACCCCAAGCTGCTCGATGGCGTCCTGCCCCAGCTCCCGTTGGCTGTGCCCCTGCTGTTGGGGCACCTCAGGCGTCCCAGGGCATAGGATGCCTGTCTTTAGGAGGCAGAATCCAACCCCCACATTTAGTCAAATAGGTCTTCTTGCTAATGATGACAAATTGGGTTATTAACCTGCTTACGCCTGTGTTATAGAGTACTGGAGTTCCCTGGCTTCTGTTCAGCCATCCCATTTCAGGTAGCTACAACTATCTGCCTCAAGAAATGCTCATTATTATTCACTTAAAAGAACAATTATGTTTTAAAGGTCAAGGTATCTATCTACCCATCTCATCCGTCTCTCTAATCTCATGCAGGGCATCAACAAAGGACTTTCAGTATCTGTATCAAGTACAAGCAACTTAATAACCCCTTTAAAATATTTAAGATATAAACCAATAGGCCTACTAAAATAAAACAAATAAAACTGCCTCAGAATTTAGCTTTCACTTTAGAATGTATGCCAAACAGAAGGCAGGATCCTAGCGTGAGGGTCGCATATATACGGCCCGTTTTGGGGCTTCTAAGCCGAGCAGCGGCTGCGGTCTGCTTCCCCGGCTACTCTAGCGACTGTCGCTACACACGCTGCTCCCGCGTCCCCCTAACCGGGATAACCCAAGCTTCGACATATTACTCTCATCCCACCCCGGGACCCAGAGCACTTGGTAGCAAGAAACATTATTATTCGAGAGGGTCTGTGCTAATCATCTTAATTATCTATACATATTTCAAGATCTGTAGCTACTTTCTGAGGAACTTCAAAAAGTTAGCAAACCCCCGGTGCCCGGGGATACAAGAAGCGTGTCACTTGTCACTCAAGCAGTCACACTGCTCTTTCGCCTGCCAGGGAACAGTCATTAAACTGACAAGAAAGCTTTGGCAGCCCGTGCCAAAGCTTGTCCATTTGTCCCCACACTTTGGGGTGACGTTTTCACTGCAACTTGGGCTCCTATCTTGCCTTCAAAAATGATATTTCAAGGGCGTGAAAGAGCTGTTGGAGAAAGCCACAGAAAACAATACACAGAGAGATTGGAGTTTATCACTTCTTGTAGGGGCTCACGCACTTTGTCAGATGACTTGCTGTACTTTGCAATTACTGCAAAAATAACAACAAACTATTTAAAGTGGTTTCCTCCTCTCCCTCCTTCGCTCCCCCTATTTTCTACTAACTTGTCAAAAGGTACCTTGTGTTTTGCCTACTCAAAGCACACGGGGAGTCAGGAAGCCGCTTAATAAGGGATGAAAAATACACTACCTGAACGCCTCAGGTGCACTGTACTTCTGCACGAGCTATGGATATTACCCAAAATGACAAAACTCTGGTGCTTTGCATTTTTTCACGGCAACAACGGATGAAATCTTTGCAATATAAAACATCGTTAAGGGTTATTTCTTCTGCTTTGCTTTATGTGTTAAAAAAAGGGTTAAACAAGATACCTGCAGTGTTATCCACAGTTACTATTAAAACACAGGCTCCCAGTTTAGGTGTTTATGGCTTAAATGCGTAAGAAAAGGTTTTTGATCTTTTGCAGTGAGCTATAGATATATTCTGATGGTTCAACTGCCACACAAATGTATATAGGCTTTTAAACTCCCTTAAGAACTTAGTATGTCCCAGGGACGTAGCCAGATGAGCTCAGTTTTTGGAAGAGCTCACCCCAGAATAACAGAAGAAGAAAGTTTTGTGTTCCCTCCGCCATCTCCAGTCCAAATACCGAAGCGTAGTGCTGACATGTGCGGAAATGCAGCATGATTTGCCCTTACACAGAATTGCACTGTCTAAATTGAAAATCGGAAAAAAGTAAATGAATGCATGCAATGAAAATTAAATGAGATTTATATTGCAGTGTTCAGTATCTAAGGCACTTTTAATTACATATGTAAGGAAGTGTTTTCATCTAAAGTGTATTATAGCAAGCGACATGGCCCCTTTAAAATGTGTTAAAAAATTAACATGCTGATTCTCAAGCTGGTGCAAAACCTGTCAGATTCCACTGATTTCAGTAAAGCTATGACAATTGTCAGCAGCCTACTATTCACCCAAGTTTTTCAGCCTCTTACTTTTCAAAATAAAATGAAATCCCCTGGGTGAAATTTCAGCCCATCCCTGGTGGACCTGGAGAACGGTCCATTCCTTTCCTTTTTGCATCAACATTTATGTATTTCCATCTTGCCTCCCTGCAGAGACTTTCTTTAAACTACATACACCCAGTACTTCTGGGTTTTCCTCTTTTTTTAGGCCACTGATAATTTGTGTTGCTCTCCTCTGGAGTTCCTTCAATTAGCCCATGTCTTTCCCAAAGTGCAATGCCCAGAGCCGAAGCCAGTGCTCCAGCTGAGGCCTCCTTGATGCCAACTGGAGCGGAAGAACGTGCCTATTTATGCAGCCTAGTGGGGTGCTTGGCTTTTGTGCAGGGCTGTGAGGTAGTTTACTCCACCCTGTTTGTTGCCTGTTCTCTCTCCAGCTCCTTTTAGTAAATCTACTACCTTACTAGTCATCCTGCCTCACGCCTTTCTGCCCGTGATTTCTCCTGATGAGGTGAAGCAGGCACCTTTCTAAGATGATGGTCCTCTTACTATTTAAGACAGATTCATCCGTTTGGCTGAAGTTAATCCTGACCTCCAGAAAAACACTGGTAACCTGTCCAAACATGGCACTGCCTGCAAATTTCCTTCTCCATCACATGGTGTATTTCTTACTCCGTCACGGAGGAGAAGATCAGTGACCACCAGACCTGCAGAACTCTTGATATATCTCTTTGCTCTACACCTGGCTAAAGACCTGGGAGAAATCCCACCAACTTCAGTGACATTCCTGATGGATGTAAATGACCCATGTAAATATACGTGTACTGGATGGGAGCTTAAAGCAATGGCCTTAAACACGGGTGCTTAACTCTTTTATCTAAGTGAGCCTTGTGGGGACAGGAGGAGGGAAGGAAAAGGTGAGGCTGAAGGACTAGCACAGCAGGCTGGATCCAGAGCATGGAGAGGGCAAGCGGGCCTGTAAGGCCGGACTCTAAGAACCTGCATGCTGGCTGCCATCGCTACACAGAGCCCAGGGCTGAGAACACAGAGATAATCCCAGTACTCAGTGGGATCTCAGGAGAAGAGGACTCCTTGTCGGTCCTGGGCAATGACCAGCCAGCCCAACGACCATAGATAGCATTCATTTGGATGCAAGCAGGAGCTGTCTGTGCCAGGAAGGTGCAGTGGTTTAAGCTAAGGTGTACTCAAAACATGATAGGCACCCACTAGCTCTGCGTGTAGCCCTGATTCAGTGCTCCCTGCAATTTTATGGTTTTGTTTTGCTGGTTACAAAATGTGTTAAAAAAAAAAAAAAAAAGAAAAAAAAAAGGAAAAAAAAAAGCCATCCCTGGAGCAAAATACAAGCCTCCAGATGGGAACTACCACAGAGCAGTTATGGGACACTGAAGTAGTAATTCTGGGATACTTCCTCACACAGACTTCCTTACGGATTTGCTTTTCAAAATGTGTACACATCATAATTTTATGCTATAACAGAAGACAGTTCTCCCCCATATGGTAAAGGCAGGTGAACTCAGAAAAGCAGAAGACCTGTTTTAGCCCCAAACATACTTTGCTTTGAGAAGTGAGCAGTAAGGGCTCATAAGATCTTAGAGACAGCTAACTGGAGAACACCTTCTCTGAGACCCACGTCCACTTTCAACCAGCTAGGAAATCCTGTAACATTTACCAGGGCTCCACTGCTCAGCAGGATCATGAATATGATGAAAGTTTCAAACCAGTTGTGTTCGACAATTCTGTAGCAGGTTTTCCGCAGCCTCCACCAAATTTTGCCTGGAAATTTTGTGATGTCCACTGAACAGCATGGGAAGAATCGCACACAAACTGAAAAGGAGCAAAACAGAAACAAAGTGATTGTTAAAAAAGCCCATTTAATTCTTAAAGCTGCAATAAGGAGCTGCAAGACAAGATTTCTTCTAGCAATAAGCTGCTGCACAGAGTCTTTCCTCCCTTGTTTTTCTCACCAACCTCTTCTGCTCTGCCTTCCGTTTCCCCCTCTCACTCCTCTATTAAAAAACATTCAAAATCACTTAAAATGTGCCCCAGTGATTTCTCCCAATGATTTTTATGATACAGAATATATTGGCCATGAGTCACCAGTGCCCTAGGTCGATCCCATTGTGTTAGCTGAGCTCGGGCAGTGCCCCTGATCAGGACTAATGACTCCAGCAAGAGTTTCCACATCCTTTTGAATGAAGGAAGGATATTTTCTTGGTATTATTGTACCACTAGAATTATTGATTAAAAGTGGCAATCTGACGAAAGACAGATGAGGGGAGGAGGTGCTTCAGCGCAGATGGGACCAACGTGCTAAAGAGGCTCAGACAGGAAAAGCAGGAGCAGGTTCTGATCTCTTGGACTCTCATGAACTTAAGCAAATCATTAGAATAATACTTTTGGAAAAGGTGTTTAGGTGGTTAAATCGCCTTTGACGTCAGCAGAAATTTAGATATCCCGTCTTGGTCCACAGGAGGTTCCCCACTGGTACCTCATAGCACTTTCTGACCTCAGCGACAAATACTTTGGGATAGTTAGATGTTGTGGTGGTAATGGGGACCACGCATGGATTTCTGCTAGGCAAAACCACGGCCATTTTTAGTCCTCTTAGCAACATTCATGTGCTATAGCAAAAGGACATTGTCATTGGTAATGGACAGATCCGTTAAAAAACACCCTGTGCATTGCCTTGTGTTGGGTAAGAACTTAAAATTGTGTGAGAGGACACGCTGGTAGCCAGGACTTGTCCTTCTCCAGGCTGGCCATTCAGCTGTATGTCAGACAATCTGACTCAAATTTCACAACATTTGCTGATGAGAATGACCCTCAGAAACTACTTTATTTTCAAAAAGCAATGTTTTTACCCTACATTTAATCCATGTGTTGTGTAGAAAGAGACTTAGCTATGGAGCTTTCTCAAGTCCCATCATGAGAAAAAAAAATCACAGGCCAACTGCTTCCGTAGCTGAAAGGTGGCCAAGGTCGCTAACATGTCTTGAAGCATACAGCAGCTGCTCAGAAGTGACAAGAGAGGACATCTCACCGTAGTGATACAATGCAATGTTATTGCAAGTAAAAATAATATTTAGGCAAGGAAGCTGGGGAAGGAAAGAAGGGGAGTGCCAAGGTTACGCAGACAGCAGATGCTGCTAATTCAAGGTGGCATAACTGAGGCGCTTGAGCTGCATGTGATACGCAAGGAGATCAAGTGCAACTCCCGGGATGCCGGGATTCCCAAGCAGCTGGAAGTGGGGCTGTGCAGGCAGCAGGCTCTGCCAGGAGGAAGAGAGCTGCTAAGTCTGCTGTGGCCCTTCTGGCATTTTCTGTAAGTTTCTGTTATCCCAGATCCCTGCTGTGGAGCAGCAGAACTGTAGGATCTCACTATCATGTTTTGCACATGAACCACTCCCAGAGCTCCCCTTTCCCTCATTTCTGAGAGGTTTGGTGGGCTCTTGGCTCTATGAGGTTTAGGTATGGGACTAACAGGACAGTAAATCATTTATGCAAAGGTAATGGGACAGTGATGCAAGTAACTACCTGTCCTCTAAATGCCTCCATCACACAGACCCGCACCAGTTCCCAGTTTACCGCTGTATTCTGGAATTCAGACAAATTCTGGGATCAGTTGAAATACACTAATTTAATCAAACTATTTGAGAAGAACATAATACTAGGAGAAGAAAGAAGTGCAAGAGCCAGCTCTCTGCCTCTTTGTAGGTCAGGTACCACTCCAGCAAAGGAAAGTGTTATCCCTCTAAGCACTTCAATGCTGAACACCAAAGAATCATGTCAAGGGATAAGAGGATATCACGTTAGTCACTACTTTTTGCTAAAACCAGTACAGTGCCCAGAGACAGTAACGTGTGTGATTTGGGTATATTTTAGGAAGTAGGTGCATGGAAGAGACTTCAGGCATGCGATACGGCATGGTACCAGGATCCCTGAGCTAACCCATGAGTATGGCAGCTCTGCTTAGAGATGCCCATGCAGTGCGACCCCACCAGCGTGACATGACAGAGCGGCCTATTAGTAGCATCTCTTAGCGGTGCTGCCAGAAAACTCTTACACTACTTCTCACCCCACAACCTGTACGGTCATCACCGGCTTTCAGGTGTCTGGCCCACACTCTGTGCTGTTACGCAGGTACACGGGCCACCTCACAGTCAACTCAGCTTTGGATCGGGAAGACCAAAGACTTGGGCTCAGTTCCCTCATTCATCAAGCGAACAGCCTAATGAGCAGGCTGTTCACAACGTACGTATGGAGTTCTCATGTTAACCAGAAATCTCCCTTTGTACTGGAAGTAACCATTGCTTTTAGCAGAATAAACTTTCCAGGAGCCTACCTTGTTCCTGTAAACAGTTTCAATTTGGGAAAAAAATAAGCTTTTTTCTGACTTAAAACATTTGTCCAGAAACTTTCCCCTCTTTTCTCCTAGGTTACTTCCTAAGTTACTTGACTTTTTAGTCTCAGACGAATGCCTAGGCTCAGCTAGTAACAGGCATGACATGCTCTGTCATGCTCCTACGGAGTAGAAATGCTCTGTAAGTACCGTTGGAAAAGATTAGGATCTTCCAGGAAGCGGTTTCCCTGCTGTCAGACAGTGGATGAATCATTCCCTGGAGGAGTCAGCCACTGTCCTTCCACTACACAGGGAGCCTACGTGATTACCTGAGCCCAGGCATGGCCAAAATTAGGGGATCACCTTCAAATTAAATATTAAAGAGCAGGGCAGCGCGAGATCGAAAGTCTCTTCATTTGTGACGGAAAATACTTACAATATGGTAAAAAAAGGCTATTGCTGATTCAGTCAGCTTCCATCCGATAATCTACAGGTACAAAGAGGTATTTTTAAAGACAGAAAGCCAGCTAGGACCACTAAGCTTTTTTTTTTCTTTATGCTCTTTGATGGCTTTCATGCAATTGCAATCTGAAAAAAAAGTCCTAGTTACTGACAGTAATACCTTGAAAAATCCAAAATAGCTTCTCGGATGAGTCAGCCCAAAATCATAGCACTATTAAATCCCATGCTTTTGATTGGGCCCAATTCAGAAATGTTTAGACCAGATTCTGATACAATTACTAATGTCAAGTAACACTTCCATGAATAATCATGCTGGCTGCAATTCAGAGGAAATGCTATTTTTAACTATTCATAAATCAAACAGAAAAAAAAAAGAAAACTGAAAGGAAAAAGGAAAACTGATCACAAACAGGTCTTTTAATGAATTAGTAAAGTTCTATTTCCATTTCAAATTTTCTGATTTCCCTCACTGACTGTTATTTCATGCCTGTGCTTTTCTGGACTCTCTCGTAATGCTGGTAGCCTACTGTTCTGGTGACCTTGACCCAAGCTTAACTGCTGAATTAGAAGCTTCACATAATCCAACAAAAAAGTTTACCTGACCATGGTCAGCATTCTAACAGGTTGGGTTTTTCCCATTTCTGTGAAATCAAAATATCACAAACGTTCCAACATGTCTAAGGCATGACCTGGTGAGGGGCTGAGCAATCGTAACTCCAGCTGACTTCTGCAACGAGGCAGGTGGTCAGCAGACCCCAGCTTCAGGTTTTGAAAGCTATTTACTTTATCCACACAAAGATGACTATTCATTAACACCTTTTAGCACAGCAAGTGCCAAGGCAGGAATAAAACCTTTGGTATTTCTTATAACAGCATTACTCATACTGCCTTGTCTAATAGATTTGTGCTATCCGCCTGAAATCAATGCAAGCAGGGAACTGGTGGTGCAGAAGAAGCTGACCACCTTGTGATTTAGTCCAGACCTAGTTTTTCCACCCTCATTCATGTTGGGCTACATCTTTTTTTCAGAGTACACCGACTCATTTCCACCATGGCCTTTTGGGTAGTAGGTTACTGCCCAACAGAAACACAGGACAGCAGAAAAAGTTCCCCACAAAGGGTCAAGTTATTTGCTGGTAAATCAGTGAAGCTGTACTGAGATGCATCAGTGGTCAACTTGTCCAAGGACAACATCTGTTTTCAACTCACATTGGAGCATTACATACCATTTCTCATGAAACAGAGGCCTATTTGCCAAGAAACCTTTCCAAATGCATCGGTATACCATGATGTTATTTACTTTTTGTTTGTTTTTCATAAGAAGGGAACTGTTCCCTTCCGTCAGTGGCGTGTCTTATGGCACGATCACAAACTGCAGATTAAAATGTGTCCTAAACCGCAATCTCCACTGCAGGTGTGACAGAGAAAGCTCTTACTTAAGCATCTGCCACAATGATAAACAAGTTACAAAAAAATTAAAAAAAAAAAAAAAAAGGCAGGAGGAATTTAATTTACAATGCATTTTGCGTAAACATTCCTTTGGTTCCACATCCACATTTTCTAGCCTGGCGCATTATAATCATGGGGCTGTTAGACCTGATTGCATTACCTTGGCGCATTGGGAAAAAAAATCTCTTTGTAAGTGTGGGAGCTATACTGCAAAAACTTGCTCCTGCATGCATGACAGCCAAGCCTATTGAGTTCAGGCTTATAAGAAAAGACTTTACAAATCCACGGCTTGTTCACACCAATATACACATTTAAATTTACATAAAATTATTAGTTATGTTTTGGATGGATTGGGCTACTGATTCTCTTCAGTAAACCAGGAATACCCATTAATTTCTTCTATATCGTGGTCCAGTAAGTCCGGTACCTTGTGTTCAAACTGCAGTCATTTTGTAGCTACTTTTACACAGGAGTTCTCCGTTATTGGGACATTCATTTTTTAGAACAAAATAACATTTTGCTTAGCTTTGAATGCCGGGTACAGCATTGCCTGGTTTGACACAAAGGAAATACAGCTTCCTCAGCACAAACTCAAGCAAGCAGGTATGCATAACATGGTTTTAAATATATATATGTGTGTGTATATATATATATCTGCCAAGCTGGGTTTCTAATGACCAGTCTGGCTAGCTGTGTATGCTCAAGCAAGAAAGCAAGTCTGGTTGTACTGGCCCTTCGTAAGCCCCCAGCTGTCTCCCCGCGCGTGGAGGGAACGCGATCTCTGCAGCCCCTCCTTATCTAACCCCTTGCTCCTCCTCTGGCCCCACCAACCCGCTGGCATGCACGGCTGGGGTTTTAGCTCCTGGGCTAACACCGATTTGCCATCGCTGTCTCCAGCATTCGGGTACCTGGGACACACGTGGAGATTTTTCTCATGTGCTACAACCGGGTGCTGCCAAGAGAGCATCTGACAAAGCCACAGCCTGCCAGGTGTGTGCACTCTTCCAAGGGCTTTACAAGGGTACGTTTCTTGTTTATCTGCTGCTGCTCCCCTCAAAACACGTCCTCTCGGAGATCGCTACCAGTAACGGTGTGGTGCCTTGAAGCAAAGGCAGCGGGCAGCCTGGGCCACCACCGATGTCAGCCCTGCTTTGAGCGAGGGGGTGGACGAGTTGAAATCTAGAGGTCCTGCTCAACCCGAATGAATTTAATTCTGTACATGCGATAGGACTGTCAGAGTTTTCTGATGTCTGAAAACTGTATACAACAAAATAGTGGCATGCCCTTCCTGATGGAAAAATACACTGTACTTCAGGTATTATGGATAGAGGAAAGAAACACTTTAAAAGTTGTTTTTGTTCCGTGTTTTTTTCCCTAGGATGACAGTTAACACATTTTGTTGGGTTTGGTTTTACTCTGCTTTTAAACATCATCTGGTGGTAGTCCCCGTAGCTTAGTTTCGTTTTGTTCCGTTTAACCGTCTGTTTGAGTTCCTCTTAACTTTTTCATTTCTAAACCGTCGCTAACTGCGCTTGGGGAGGGCGTGACGCAGATCCCACCATTAATCAGAGTAACTTCACTTTAGCGCGTGGCATTTTCCAGCTGCGATAATTGCTCCTACATGGTCACATGCAAAACTGTTTGTGGGCGTCCTTGGTGTCACGAGTTGCGATCGACCGCGCATTGAGCAGGGTAGCTCATTCTCGCACGACCATCTGATGATACTCCTCTGAAACCTTTGCCAGCGGGCTGTGTCCGGGGAATTACGCACGAGGACTCGGCGAAAACTTTCTCCTATTAGGGTCTGGGAGAGAGGAGCGTGCTGGGGCCAGGGGGCTCTCTTTGGACGACCTTCTGTGAGACACAGAAGAGAATGTCCAAACAGATGACAGCAATTTTTGATGCAGAGAATGCATACCAATGGAGGTAGCAGGACCAGAGTGTTGCAAGGCATCTGGAGGAGAAAATACCCAAATAGCTGGCATTGCCTAGATGTTGCTTTCCCATCAACTGGCAACAAGAATGATCTCTCTCCATTTCTGTCAGGTTTTTCCCAGCAATACTTGCTAGCTGCCAGAGCTGTGACCCTACCTTGGCTTCACATTTCCTGACCCAAGAATATTCCCCGTTGACCCTAATCAAAGCTATTTTGAGATGATAACGAATTAACAAGTCTCCCCAAGAAAAACGACCTATGGCTAATCTGGGTCACCCAACTCCGGGAAAACTGTGACCTCAGCAAACTTTCAGTAACTATTTCAAGAACATGCATTATCTTCGTTGCCTTTGTTATCTGAAAAAGGGGGCTGAATCTGGAACATATTTGTTCAGGACACAACCTATGCTGGATGTATTTAGAAATGTCATAGTTTGAATTTAGATAGCTGGTGAGCTAACAAGGTAAGAACTTAACCCTTCCCCCCGCTCGTTCTCTTCATCTCACCTAATCTCCTTCTTTCACAAGTATTAGGTGGTCATTCTTCCAAATATACCCAATATTGTTGTATCTCTTTATTACAAGCCAGTAAAGGCAACGCTAGATGAATTTGCCCGGTGCTTGCCCTTCAATAATTCCATTTTAGTACTTTATAACCTTGTCATATCTTAGCTAACTAGGCTGTTGTTTGTTTGCTTGCTTGTTTTTTAACTAGACTGAAATGATAACTGCATGAGGTTTAACTGCAATGGTAAGTTTGGGTAAACATATTGGAAGATATTTAATAGAAGATTACAGGAAAGCACTTTGTTTCCCTGCATAAATAAAAGCAAATGTTAATGTCATTGCAGTAAGAATCATTTGGACTTTCAGTTTATGGCACTTTGACTTGAAATTTTATGAGCGAACATTCACATGTCAAGTGCATGCATTTTTGCCAAATCCATGAGGAACGTGATCACATTTAGCCTACGCAGCAGCCTCTGAAAACTCTGCATGGGCATGTGCTGCACGGGAAGGCAGAGCAGATGTCACCTGCAACTGCACCCCCAGTGCCCCTGGACACCCTCCACTGGGCCAAGGGCTGGGAGCAGGTTCTCCTTCAATCCCCATTCAGAGCTCCAGGCTCAGCTGGCGGTACCCAGGGAGAAGAGGAAAACACCCTGAGTTGAACAGGGACTGGTGAGGAGCTAGGAGAGATGAGGAATAAAAGGCGAAAGGCAGGAGCAGGGATGCTCAGGGGGAAGGGAGCAGGAGCCAGGAGGGTGGATGTAACCCAGGGCAAACTTGGGGTTCAGCCCACAACACCTTCGTTTCTACACTTCTCTGCTGCCAGGATGACGATTGGGCTTCAAAACTGGCTTAAAGCTTCCAATGACCCATCTAGAAGAGCACCACTTGTCACTGCTACCCCACGTCCCGCTGACAGCAGCGAAGATCTGACAAACTGGGTTGGTACTGACGTGGTCCTGCACGATGGAGTTTCAGGCAGTTCTGGTTATTTTAAGACAGAGCAAATTACAGAGTGCTACTGCTCTGGGAATGAATCAGGGCTGCGCGCTGAATGAAGTGATGGGTTGTGTAACGTCCATCTTATTTCTTTTAAAAACTGGAAGGCGATTGTGGCCAACCACAGTTTCAGACTGCGGCATCTGACTAGCTCTGGTCTTACAGCATTGGCTTGTTTAAGCAATTATAATATAAGTTCTCATGTTGCAGGGCACAACACAGAGTGTTGCTCACTGGCCTCATTAAGAAATACATTGTGAAAGAATGAACACACCAGATCTAATTTGTAAATGTTATTGTATGGGCCGGAATAGTTACAGCATAGTACCATGCTTTCTTCTGTCAGCTGCATTAATTTTTGGC
Source organism: Phoenicopterus ruber ruber (assembly GCA_009819775.1). NCBI lineage: Eukaryota > Metazoa > Chordata > Aves > Phoenicopteriformes > Phoenicopteridae > Phoenicopterus > Phoenicopterus ruber. The sequence goes on along the minus strand of CM020216.1, from coordinate 7,075,390 downwards.
TACTGCTTTTAAGCAGAGCTGCCAAAAAAATGTTTAGATCCTAGGGACATTTGTAAGCCCTGCAGGGCTCCCTTACCTCATTCAATCGTCTTTCTCACACATACAGGGATGCACATTTTTGCTGACTTCAGGGGCATTCATGTACTCAGTAAATCATCTCTGTCTGATCCCATCTGAGCAGCTCTGTTTTTATTTATAATAATCCTTGAATTTTCAAGGGAATATACTAACGTTCAGCTAACTCTATTTTTCCTAATGCAGATTTAAAGGAAAATGAGGAATCTGACTGAGATAATATTTGGAATAGGACTCACTCTGAGAAGAAATAACTTAGGACGTTATTTACCTTATGGATTGACTTAAAAATAGATCTTCTGATGTAGCTGGGTTTTAAACTGGTGTTATGGAGCAGGTTGTTGTGAAAAAAATTAATAAAATACCAGCTTATTCGGGTATTAAAAGCAGTTAAGTAAATGCAAATTGTTGTTAACTAAAATAATTCAGTAAAATACCCTATACATAGCACATCCCTAGTCAGATGAAAGTTACTGGACATGCTAATCTTAATTCCCTTTAAAATAAGTGGAAGAGAGTCCCTGGGACTCACGAACTCTGCAGGCAGTTTTTGTTAACCGCCTATATACATTTAAGAAACAGAAACATCCTGATCTGGTTAGTTCTCTACCAAATTCGATCATGCACACATACTGGAAGGCAACAATCTTCATTGGCCAAGTTAGAAAAATCAACATGTTAAAAAAGCTCTCTACGGCACAAATCATGACAAAAAAAGCCTAGCACGGTAGAAGCTGCACAGCCGTTCAGAGCATGCTTTTGGCTTATCTCACCTTGCAAATCCAAAGACTAACGCTAACAAGTGATTCCGAGCGTGTGTTTGGAGCATTACAGTATCTAAGAAATGAAGTCCATCCAGTGAAATACTATTGCAAGCAGCCAGAGCAACGTGGTGTGAAGGCGGAGAGATGTTCACTAAGAGAAGAGCTTTCTCGGCTCAGCATCGCAGTGAAATACGCAGGCCCTTACCTTCGGGGAAGCACTCTTCAGGCTCCATCAGCTCCTCAGCAAACTCAGGGATCTGCTCCAGCAGTTCTGCAGGATTTGTCAAATCCACTGTGCTGCCTTCAGAAAGACTGATTTCATCAAGCTTGTTGTCAGCAAGAGCAAAGATGAGGAAAACAAATTGATCAATCGCCCCGAAGGAAGTAGCTGAGTTTTTATTCCACTAACCAATATCCCAGCTAAAGCCACCACAACAGAGACATCGCCATGCACTTCACACGGTGCCCGCTCCTTGAGTGACAGCTCTGCCTGCGCTCTGGTGAGCTAACAGTTGACCCATCAACAAGAACAACAACAACAAGTTAACACGTAAAACTTACTTTTTAAAATAAAAAAAAAAACACCACATAGAAAAGATGGTGAACAGCCACTGAATATTAATGGTAGGTGGAAGCTTGGAACACTCAAGATTTTAAGGCTTGTACATCCTGAAGGCTCATACCTTCGGATGGGGGGGACCAGAAGTGGGATCTAGCTCCTGAAACGCTGAAGGATGAATCTGTGGACCTGTGTTGGGTTCCTGTCTCTGAGGCCTCATTCCTGAGGCTCCTAACCCACAGCTGACGAGTGAAAGCTGCACCTTGTCAGTCGGGACCACGCTCTGCTCCCTGCTGCCATGGCTTCTCCTCCGAGGGGAGCAGGAGTCCCTCTGTCACCAGGGGCTGGTCACACCATGCCACAGGCACGCGGGCGTGAGTGGGCTCTTCCACCTGCCTCATCCCGAGCCTGACTTGTTCCTACCACCTTATATGGCCCCCCGCTCTTTGGCCACAGGCTTCTGATCTCAAGGTGACGTAGGAGGAGGGACACATGGCTTTTGAAAGCCCTTCAGAGGCTCTATTGCTTGCCTGAAATATTTGACACCACCATCTTAGGCACGTTGTTTAAATTCAGCTTTTCTTAAATCCTCGACTGCAAAATGGGGACAAGAATATTCCGGCTCCCTGAAGCATTGGTTGTCTTATCTATTTAGAGCAGGAACTCTCAAGTAGATCTGGGTAAAAACTTCTGGGGAATATATTATTTTAAAAATTGTTTTAGAGGCTATGCAAGAAATTGGGTTAAATACAGCAAAGGAACTTGACAAAAATCTTATGTTGTAGTTGGAATTCTGGCTGAATTTGCTATTAAAAGAGATAGGATACATGATTAAATAAGTCACCCAAATATGAAATAGAAATTTCATTTCAGGTCAAAACTTTCTTTTAAGAGAATCAAAACATTTTCTTTAGAAGAAAATGATTTTTTTCCCACATTTTATTTTAGTAGTCAAAATAAAACATTTTTATTTTGTGTTAATCCAAAATTACATTTTACTTGATTATTCAGCTTGGCCACTGAAGTGAAAGATCTCATATTTGCCCAGCCCTGCTCACAGTTTGTTTCTGACTGTATTAGAGCACTATCTGGCACAAGTGGGCAACACCAAAGCTGGTATCTTCTATGGGTCATATCAACGCAAAATAGCCATAAGCAGGAGTCAGGAGAGGTGGGTTATTTGTTAACTGTCTTATTCTGTTCTCTGAGTACCTACCGAAACCTTTTTGTGCTTCACCTTGCAATACTATTGTCTCCATTTGAAAAAAAAATGAGGACAATAATACTTACCCATGCTTTTAAACAACCTGTGAGATAGTTATATGAGAGAGGGCACGCAAACAGAAAATATTATTTTCATGAGGATGATGGTGATGGAGTTAGAGAATAGGTACAGCTTTATATATTTATTATTAATGTGAAAATGGGCCCTCTGTTTTCCAGTATACACAGTCAATGCAAAATTTATAGCTGAATTCAGAGAAATGCTGAACCTGGGGTAAAATGGGCAAGATATTGAACATTCCAGCAATGCTTGCAAGCGGGGATGGAAGCTACTTGTTTGCAATTAGCTGCAGCATCCAGAAGGTCACAGTCTTGGCTAGGGTTTTTAATGCTCTACTCAAAAGGGCTGCAAACAATCGAGAAGAGACCTTTTAAAAAGAGACTCAGAACAGAAAGCACAGGTCAAAGACATGGATAAAGCTTCTAAAAAATCCATATTCAGAATGCAGCTGTCGTACAGAGCCCATTTTCTACAGACTACCAACGGTATATGACGGTGGAAAAAATGTCATACCAAGTTTTAGCACAGTCAGAACTTTCTGATACTGTTCATTAGGGAATGTATTTAGTCATTATCTGTTCTGTTATGAAGATGTCAAAACACAGATCACTGAAATAGTCCTAAATCATATACAGCTGTAGGATGTAGAAAATAGGGGTTCCAACTGAGAAAAGAAGCCTTGTTGGATATAATTCTTACCAACAGACAGAAATCAAAGAAAACTGTGAGAACAACGTCAGCTCGATAGCATTGTCAATGAGAGCGCCGTATTTAGCAGAGACAGGTTAGGAGATTCACAGAACACAATAAGGTGCAATTATAACAGACTACAAGGAAAACATCTTAAAGAACCAAGAGTTCTCGAGAGTTATTTATCAGGAGGAGTTTTCAGAAAATATTAGAATCCATCAGCGTCAAAGGGAGATGGGGAACATGCAAGACAAAACAGACAGGGTTTCTTCTGAAAAGCCTTCAAAGAAGAGGCAGCGAGCATAGATTCAGAAAACACTAGACAAAGGTTTGAAGGTCCACACTGGGACTAAAAAAAGAAGGAATCAAAAGGAAAAGAAGGAAGAGAGGAGGGAAAGATTAGGAAAGCTTGTAGGAAAAGAAGCGAAGGTTACTCTTTGCCAGAAAGGTTAAAGGGATTAAGAAGGTTTTCATGAGCTCAGTAACGGAAAGAAAAGAGCTAGAGATATAATAAGAGTTGATGAGGGAGATGTAACTAATCAAAATTCAGTTGCCTAAGAAAATAAACTCTTTTGAAAAGAACCCAACAAAGGGATCAATAAAAAGGGGGGGGGGGGGGGGGGGGGAGCCTGGTAGAGTTAATAGAAATGTAAGTAGAGAAATATCTAGAAAGCCTGAAACTTATGCAAATCAGCAGATCCAGTCAAGGCACACTGTAGGGCATAGAGGGATCCAAGCTAACACACCATTAGCAATCAATAGCAAATGCTCATGGAAAACTGGAAACAGCCCAGGAGAGCAGCAATAAGTAAACACAATACCAAGCTTAGAGAAGGGGAAAAGGGAATAATCATGGGAATCACAGATCACTAAACACTTGCTGTAGCCTGTGATTAAAGTAAATTAAATAAAGACTCAGAGGAGAAAAGGAGAGTGCTTTCTCAGAGTGAAATGTCATAGAGACATAAAGGCACCGAGGTGGTTCTCCTGTCTGCTAAGGGCACTGTGCGCAAACGGGGTGCAAAGAGGCCAAAAGATGGCAAAAAGCACAAATACAGAATCTCCTCTTTCTTTCTTGGAATAAGCGAGCGGAGGAGGTGCACGAGGCAGAGACACCGGGATCCATCAGAAGCCCCTTTGGGAGACCTCCCACTAGCGCATAAATTCACGCTGCAGAGGGAAGGTTTTAATGTGTTTCTGGGTGGAGTGGCTGGTTTAGGTACCCGGACAGGGCTTCCACACCCACCGCTTGTGTCTGTAACAGTGTCAAATTGATCTGACTGGGGTTTTCGAAAAGCCTTTAGCGGTGAGATGCTGAAATCTCATTGAAAGTTGATGTTTGCTCAAGGCTTAACTCTCTTATCTCCCTTCCCCTCTCGCTCACCGCTGAAGATCACAGCCTTAATCTATCAAATTGACATATGATATACAAACCTTAAGAAAATATCTGGACGTCTATCATAGAAAAGTCTACTGTTAAAATAAATTGTAATTGGCTTGGATTCACCCATTGCTGTGTAGAGAAAAGCCATCCTAAGGGCCCAAATATAACACAAACTTTGTCTTCAGAGGAGGAGATCCGTAGGGATTAGTCAGCATTATCTTCCCTAAAGTTATAGAAGAGGTACTGGCCGATATAATCCTCATGTTAGCCGGTAACATTCAACTGGAGAGAGTATTGAAACCAAGGAAGCAGAAAGGAAAAGAGAAGTGAAACATGGAGAGAATGTAGCAAAACGAGACTTGACTCAAAACAGCACAAATGACAGAGTTCCGGGAAAATTTCAATGGAAATCCTGGAAACCTATAACCTCAGGTCACCTGGAGTAATATTAAAAAATTAGATGTGATTTTGCAGTGGGATATAACAATGATGCAGAAAACCTATATGACAGCATCATGTCTGGATAATGAGGCAGTATTTCCTCTCTTG